>OZ012540.1:51567497-52940464 GCA_963935595.1 Schoenobius gigantellus
GTTCTTAAATTTATTAGTGGCCTATACTTTATACTAAAGAGATTTTACAAAAAAGTTCGTCTTGGTGGTTGAGTCTTAGACTTTTTGATTAGTATAATACTTGAAAACGAGAACGTTGTTTTCCCGTTATGTTATCTGTTTAAACACCTATTTCATGTTTCGTCTAGTTATAAAAATTATTAAATTTACTGTTCTCTATAATGATTGATTTATCCTTTATATTTTCCAGTATAATTACTTTTAGGTTACGGGTTAGGTTGTTTGATAAAACAATATCAAGGAATCTGTAGGAATGTATAAGTTACGATTATAATTTTGAAATGTTTATTTGTTTTAACGAAAATATGAACTTTTTAAATTAGCTAATTTCACTAATACTCATAAGCATTGTCACGTCACGACCCATAATTAAAATGGAATTTTTTATATAAATGTCGTGGTAATTTAACAGTCGTAAAATCGGTGTTAGATATACGTTTTTAAAAAAATGTGAAAGTCCTGACATATCGATAGTATTTCAATACTTAGTTATTTAATTGTAATCAGTCTTCAATAGTAATTGATTCTACATCTAAAATTATGAATAATACAAAATTATTTATCGGAATTTCGTAATGTCTCTGTGTATAAATTATTTTGATTTAAATTAGATTAGATTGATAAGATTACAATTGCATCCGATATATCGAAATATAGATAGTGTCATATTTATTATCCTATACTTATTATAATCATTACCTAATAAATTATCAGTATCAAACCTTATGTAGTACTAGAGTTGTGTATGAAATATGGGTTCGTTATACTCGTAGTTTATTAAATTAAGAATATTAAAAACCGATATTGTGTCGTAAGTGATCTGAGTGTTTCTTGTAACTTGATGGATATTACATGATGATGCTTTTAGGTTAATTTACTTTCATACCTACATCATTAATTTCTTAATATCCCAAATGTAATTGTACAACAAAAACACACACATTGAATATGGGAGCCAAGTTCAATATTGGTTGTCGACTTCACCCACAAAATAATGAGATCTAAATGTCTAGTTAATCTACGTTTTATTGGATTTATTTAATTTAGTTAATAGTAAATAAATTAGAAGATCCAAATGTATACGTATTAGTTGATGTGTAAATAAAGAAATAAATGTTGTGTCATTAGGATTGTTTTCTTCGTTTAATCATTTCAGTGATTAAGTTGACTAATTTCCATGTAAAATTCACATTAAAGGACCCAGTAAACGAACGAACATGTTTGTCAAATGTACGTGTCTGACAAACTTATTTGTTCGTGTAGGGCTGTGTTTGACGCGTTTGACAAACGAACTACGTGTTTGATTGACGCCGTGTTTGATGAAAACTTGAAGATTGTCAAGCAAGTTTGATCGTTTACAGGACTCTTAAGAATGAAATTGATACAAATGATTTTTAATATCTGTATATATTTTAAGCAAATGTCAAAAATAAAACTTCCCTATTTTGTGTTTTGCTTGGCATTTATCTCACCTGCCCCCCTAGCATGACCACCAAAACACGATAATATGATAAAACGATATATTGATATGAACTGTCAAAAAAGTTAGATTTTTCAGCTATCTTGAAGTTTTGAGTATATATTTTGGGTATTTTTATTGTTATTTTGGAAAATTTCAAGGAAGGTATTTATTTTGACAGTTTATATCGATTTAACGTTTTATCATATCGTGTTTTGGTGCTCATGCTACGAGGAGGATTGTGAAGCCGAGATATTTCATACAAAAAGCGATATCCCCTTTTTATATAGTCAATTATCCCCTTTTTAGATAGTCCAATTTTCATATTTATAGAAATGTTGTTATTTTGGAAATAAAGATCTAGGCTTGTACGTTTTGATTTTGAAGTAATATTTCTCAGAATATAAGTTATTGGCATCTAAATATCTATATTTTAGACTTTAAAACTACCTGGAGCATTTTTATATTTTTTTGACTAAATTATACTGAACTATAGCTGTGTCCGCGAACTACGTTTCGCCTTTATTTTTTCCCGATATCTTCAACAAATATCATTAATGTATACAGAAATAAATACAAAAACTTAACAAATTATACTAAAACCTTCCTCAAGAATCACGCTATCGAGTGGCGAAAACCGCTTGCAAATCGATGCAGTAGTTTTTAACCGACTTCAAAAAAGGAGGAGGTTATAAATTCGGTTGTATTTTTTTTATGTTTACCTCATAACTCCGTCATTTTTAAACCGATTTCCAAAATTATTTTTGTATTCGATAGAGTATATTGCAAGGGTGGTCCCATGGTCAAAGTCCAAAGTCAGGATCTGATGATGGGATCTCATAGAAAATCGAGGAGAACACTAATTTAATAGGGTTTTTTCACTAAAAAGATTTCATTCACTAAAAAGTTAAAAATAAAAAAATATTTTACAAAAAATAAAAAGCGACTTCAAAAACACTGAAAACTTAAAAATAATATAAGAATAGGTACAGGCAACATCACACTTCTATATTGAAGTCGGTAACAAATTTTAACACTTTCTAGGAGATCATCGTTTGGCACCGACTTCAATATAGAAGTGTGGTGTTTTCTGTACCTATTCTTATATTAAGTTTTCAGTATTTTTGAAGCCGGTTTTTATTTTTTGTAAAATATTTTTTTGAGTTTATCGCGAACAGACAGACAGACGCGATGGGGTACTTTGTTTTATAATAATTATGTAAGGATTACTAAAAAGCAAAATGTACAAAGATAGATTAAGGTATACAGAATCTAATGAGAACAAAAGTGTCTAATTTCGCAGAAACAATATTTCAATAAGAAATGTAGGCACTTGCACCTCGGACTTTTAACTCTAAGCGGTGTGCAACATACTGCATTTTTGAAAGTGCATACTCTAGCCATGAATTGGCACTTCACAGTCCATCGTAGATAAACGCGAGCTTTGCTTTAGCTACTTAACGATTGAGAAGCTGGTTATTTCACTCTTATTAATGAAACACATCATAGTCGTTATTACACGAGTATAGCGTAACGAACGACGCGAAAATTCTTATTACTGGGTTGACATAATACAGCCTCGAAGTCTCATTTGCACAGGAGCTCTTTTTACCAGGATATTATAAATTTTATGACTTAAATGCCCTCCATTTAAGTCATAAAAAAATCCCACATTTTTGTATTTTTAGGGGCCATTTAATTTTTTTTCCCTCCGTTGCGAACCTGACGTGCATCATCATCATCACAGCTCATATACGTCCCCACTGTGGAACACGAGCCTACCCTAACTAGTCAGGGTGATTAGGCCTTAGTCAAACCACGCTGGCTCAGTGCGGATTGGTTGACGTCACATACACATTTGAATTACTTGGCAGGTGTATGCAGGTTTCCTCACGATGTTTTCCTTCACCGTAGGAGCGTCTGATAAATGTACACGTGAAATTCGTGACACAAAAAACACATTGGTAAATGGCAGGATCGATCGCAGGCCTCCTGATTCTACTCGGATTCACAGTCCAGTGCCGAGGCCACAGCGCCACCGACGCATTAAGTCGAAATTAATAATAGTAAATGTGTCCAATCACATTATTCAGGTAGAAAAATTTGCGAAGTTATTGGTATTTGCGGTCCCCAACACCCCGTTTCGAATAGTCATAGCTGTTGTTACAATTAACCTAGAGACACGATTTATATAGTGTTTGAAAGCTGAAATGATGCAAATTTGAAATAAGCACTAGAAATTCTCGCAATGTGTATAATGTAAAAAAAGTTTCACTTTAAAAAAAGAGAAACCTCTTTACATCGCCTCAATTCGTCCATCTATCGCATGGCGCATGGCGCATTACACAAAACATGAGATTTTTAATTTCACTATGTTATATAGGTATATATAGGTAAGTCGATATTGGTCTATGCATTAGATGTTTGACTTGGCAGTGGTTCCATCCAGCGGCCGTACCGCCTAACTCAAAGCGATCACTCGCTATGAGTTAGGCGGTAGCCCCCCTGGTGTAGAGCACTGCTTTTTAGTTTTCTATTCTTTTGTTTTTTTTAATTGCTTTTTGTTTAAGTATTTGTTTTTTTATAACTTTTTGTTATTTATTAATGAGTTATTTTATTTATAATTTTCTTTTCAGAAGAAAAAGCTTTAAGTTAAGATAAAAAACGCGGTTTTAATACCCTATCCTGCGATCCGAAAAAAAGTTTCACTATCATCGTGGTTTCATAAAACCACGCAATGATTTTCTTCGATATTAATTTAGCAAAAATGTTTTAGGTTCTTTGTTGTTTTGTTGATAAAATGAGCGATTCAACTTTTTATTACACACCACCAGATACTTCTTCTGCAGCAAAGGAATTACTACCGGTCCATAAAAGACGGACTCAACAATTACAGATAATAATTAATTTAACAATTAATTAGCCAGTGACGGAAGTCTGCACTTATACAGCAAGAATCCTTGCAAAGAATACGTTAAGTAATTGTAAATCAAGGATTCCACAATTACAGAAAATAATTAATTTTATAATGAACCAGCTGTGCCCGCGAACTTCGTTTCGCCTTACGATAGATTTTCCGTCATATTTTTCCCATGGTATTCATTTTTCCCGTGGGAAATCTCACGAAGGATCACGAAGGATGTAGCTTTCTAATTGTGAAAGAATTTTTAAAATCGGCCCAGCAGTTATCGAATTTTCCCATAGGAAAGAAATATTTTCCCGCTGTAAAAATTATAATATAGCCTATAACCATCAGGGACAATGTAGCATTCTAATGGTAAAAGAGTTTCTCAATTCGAACCAGTAGTTTCTGAGATTTGCGCTTACCAACACATTTTGCGATTCATTTTTATATATAAGAAGAGAAGATTATCCGAGGTGTCTCATTTAAGGCGAGGTTTTCCTGGAAATCTACGCGTGCACGGCGATTCCTTTATTGCGAGGTAATATAGTTGATAATCGTATTGGTGACGCCTAAAGTAGACGCCACCACGTCGGCGTTTCGCCGATTAATTTTATGTTTGATTGCTGATGTCGACATAATATTTACCTTGGATCCGTTCGGTCTCCGTATGTAGCCGGTGCACTTCCTGAGCTAGCTCGAAGGAAGTCGCGGCTCCTGAAGGGCTGCTGTCAATCCACCGAACCGGATGGTACACTTGCCTATTAGGCCACCAGCACTCACTAACTCGACGATAAAACTTTTGGACAACACTTAAAGCGGACTTTCGCACCCCAACATTAGGTGCGCCGCGCAAAACACAATGAATTATATATTTTCTCGAAAACGCGCCGCCCGGTAACCTATTTCAATGTCATTACATTCGACTCGACTGACGTCACATGCGGCCGGCCGCCACAGGCTCTCACATGCACACTATGCACAGACTATATGCAGTGTTGCCACTCGCTCTTCCTCGAGCGTAAACACGTATAGCTTCTAATGTCGCTTACGCGCCCGTGACCGAACGAAAACGTTACTTTTAACATGTTTTATTCGATTTTTGGAAAACTGGAGTACAAAATAAAAAAATGTATTTTTGCAATTTTCTAGACAATAAGAATGCACATCTATTGGTAATACTTTTATGCCATTTATTATTTTATTTTCTGATTCACAGCTGTTTTAAAATTTTGAACAGAGTAATCTTTGGATTTTTTTTCTATCGAATGATATATTAATAATCATGTTTCTGTCTTTTAGAATTTTTAGATAAAATGTTCAACAATATCATATATGAATTTTAAAACTGCATGTTTTATATTCGTGGCGGTACAGTTAATCGAAATTGTATAAAACGGGAAAGTAGCGCCTTAAGCGAAGTTATTGTACAACTAATAGACTGCGCCACGCCAGAGCGAAGAATGTCGCAAAGTGGAAGGCTTCGAACAAAAAAGAGCACGAGCTAAAAGAAAAACAAGGTTATACTTAAAGTTAACACTGTATAATTACAAAATAACTTTAAAGGTAGGATATTAAGGAGGGCACTGCCGGATTTAATTATCTAACTTAACTATGACCAAACCCCAGACCAAGACCAGACCAGACCCCAGAGCCAAGCTTACTCGACACTATACTGATGATATCCCGGACGTCAGCCTGTACAAGATTAGTGTGGCTCTCAAACAACTAAAAAACAACAAGGCGGCGGGTGATGATGGAATCACTACAGAGCTTCTGAGAGCGGGTGGTAAGCCGATACTTAAAGTCCTCCAGAGGCTCTTTAATTCCGTTATTCTCGAGGGCAGAACGCCTAAAACATGGAGTGAGAGTGAGGTCATCCTGTTCTTCAAAAAGGGTGATAAAACACTCTTGAAGAACTATAGGCTGATCTCACTCTTGAGTCATGTTTATAAGTTGTTTTCGAGAGTCATTACGAATCGTCTCACTCGCAGGTTTGACGACTTCCAACCTCCTGAACAAGCCGGTTTCCGAAAAGGCTATAGTACCATAGACCACATCCATACGCTGCGGCAGGTTATACAGAAGACCGAGGAGTATAATCTGCCACTTTTCTTGGCGTTTGTGGACTATGAAAAAGCTTTCGATTCGATCGAGACATGGGCGGTGCTGCAGTCTCTCCAAAATTGCCAAGTGGACTATAGGTACATAGAGGTGCTAAGGTACCTATACGGAAATGCCACTATGTCGGTCCGACTCCAGAACCAGAGCTCTAACCCCATCCAATTGCAGCGAGGTGTAAGACAGGGAGACGTTATCTCTCCAAAACTCTTTACCGCTGCATTGGAGGATATTTTCAAGCTTCTGAATTGGAATTGGATACGGCATTAACATTAATGGCGAGTACCTAACACACCTCCGTTTTGCCGATGATATAGTTCTAATGGCTGAGACCTTGGAAGACCTGAACACCATGCTCGGAGATCTCAGTAGTGCTTCCCAAAGAGTGGGTCTTAAAATGAACATGGATAAGACAAAAATCATGTCGAATGCCCATGTTGTACCCACTCCAGTTAATATTGGGAACACTACACTTGAAGTTGTTGACAGCTATGTATACCTGGGACAGATAGTCCAGTTAGGTAAGTCCAACTTCGAGAAAGAGATCTCTCGTCGAATCCAGCTCGGACCTCAGTGTCTCAAGACGAAAGTCTTTGACCAGTGTGTGTTGCCAGTGATGACCTACGGAAGTGAAACGTGGCCATTTCACTATGGGTCTCGTCCGAAGGTCGCTCAGCGGGCAATGGAGAGAGCAATGCTTGGGGTCTCCCTGCGTGATCGAATCCGAAATGAGGAGATCCGCAGGAGAACTAAAGCAACCGACATTGCTCGAAGGATTGCTCAGCTGAAGTGGCAGTGGGCGGGACACATAGCGAGAAGAACCGATGGCCGCTGGGGCCGACCGGTTCTCGAATGGCGACCACGATCCGGACGACGCTCAGTGGGTAGGCCCCCGACCAGGTGGACCGACGATCTGGCGAAGGTCGCGGGAAGACGCTGGATGCGGGCAGCACAGGACCGATCGTTGTGGAGATCCATGGGGGAGGCCTATGCCCAGCAGTGGGCGTCGTGCGGCTGAGATGATGATGATGATGAACTATGACCAAACTATGTACAACAGTATTTATATAAAAATTTAACCTGGCCGGGGTAGGGCGCGGAGACTCGGGCAGATGGCCGGAGCGGGAACAGGCCTGACAGCACAGAAGTCAGCGGACCTAAAAAGGCCGCTTCGCAGAATCATAATACGAATCATATTATGGTTCATATTATAATATGAATCATATGAATGGAGTGCAATTCATCATAAGCAGTTATTATATTTGACAGCTTTGTATGAATATTAGTAAAATAGCCCACAAATTAGGCATTGCTAAAGTCTCAATTGTGACCATTTTACGAATATTCACACAAAGCTGTCAAATAGAATTTGCTTATGATGAGTTGCACTTAATTCATAATATGATTCGTATTATGATTCTGCGATGCGGCCTTTTTAGGTCCGTAGGATAGGCAGTATAGTGGGTCTGGTAGACAGCACAACAATCAGGCAGGCAGCTCAGCGGTCAGGTTGACAGCACAGGCGCGCCCCAGCGGCACTGAGTAGGGTAGGCATTGATTTACTACCAAACGTAGATAACACATGAGCGTTCGAAAAGTGGGCCGGTGAAGAACTGCTTCGTGCAGTTCTTTTCCATCCGTTGGAGCGACAACACGATAAGCAATTTTGAGCATTATGTTTGAGAGTATAAAGTAAAGTCTTGTAGCAATTACCAAAACGTCAAATTTAATGTGGCTAGGTATGAAATGATGTAACTGCACACGGTTGTACTTCAAATAGTTGCCGTAATAATAAAGAATAAGGTTGAATTTGATAAATACGGTACTTTCTTTAATTCGGGTGTGCATATTCAACTACCTATTTAACAGCGTACAAATGTATAGTCGATTAGGTGACAGATTTCAAGCGCGTTTTTATATGAAGTGCTCTATCTACGTTTGGTAGTAAATCAATGAGGGTAGGCGACAACAGAGACCCGTAGCAGGCAGCAGGCAGCAAGGACACGTAGCAGGCGCGGTGGTGACGCGTGAAGGAACCCGGCACAAAGTGATATGACCACGGAGGCTTGGCGGTGGTGGTTAGGTTCCAGCCGGTGGGTGTAAGGAGCTTAGCTACTACTTAGCTGTTTGCATTTAATACCAGAGCTCGTAGTAGACTGCCTTCCTATTGACCCTGGTCCGCTTTTATACTGGCCCTATCAATAGACAACCATATAGTTGGCAAACGAAAGATTTTCGAAAAATAATTAATTATATGACATTTGTCAGTCACGTAGACATCAAGCTTCGATATTGATTTCAAGTAAGTATTTTTTTATATAAATACTTACTTGAAATCAAATATTGGTCACAAACAATTAAGAAAATATTACAAATAAGTATTTATCGTTTGTGAATAATAGTGTTTAAAGGTGTTTTCTGCTAAGTGAGGTTCAAATAATCAGTTGGTGCTCATTAGTGCTTTACAAATATTCGTGAATCACATGTTACAAGAATTTAAGCATATTTGCAAGATCAATATTATGAAAAGACAAGGTAATAATATATTTTTATACGTAGTTACATAAAAAAATAGAATTTGTTAGTCTTAATGTAGTTAGCGTAGAGTATGATAGTTTTGTCGTTTTAGTCATGGACTTAAAAAAAGGCGGACGGAGCTTAGAGAACATGAAAACGTAACTATCATAAGTCAGTTCGCTGTAGTTACATGCTTTCACGCACACATTTGCACCATGATATGTCAGTCTCTTAGCATAATTATTCAATATTCTTGATTTCTAACGGGTTGGTAAACTTGGTATGGTAAACAAATGTTATGTTATCAGGTTCCTAGGTTAATGAATGAACTTCCGGATAGCATTAAAAATGAAATTAACGAAACAAACATTAAATATAAGTTAAATTTTTTTTATTTATCTAAGTTAATAGAAAAAATGTAACGTAAATGTATATTCAAAAATCTTAATCTCAAAGACTTTGAATATACTCGTATGTTAAACGTAAATATGTATTCAAGGATTTGATTTATTTTCTGTATACCGACTCGCTCGGCAAAATTCACGCCCGTATGTATCCGCACAGTCAAAACTCGTTCTTGGGGAGTGAATTATGTCGAGCGAATAAAGTGACGTGCTGTTTATTTCATTGTGTTACATGCATGCACCTACATAATATTATATATCATATTATTTTTGAGATGACGATACGAATCTGTAGTGTACAGAAAAACCAATTATGGTTTATAGTGCACCGCAAAAAAAAATATTTTTAGTTTTGGAAATGTTGTAAGTCTTATAATAATAAATAATAATAAAATAAAATCAAAATATGTACGACCTTTTAACGGAAAAATAAGGACAGAGTGACAGTTTAAAGATGGTGTTGACATTAATCAAAATTTTGAATTACCCCAACGATGGGGTGATTGAAGAATGCTTAAAAAAAAGAGTATAGCAAATCATGTTTATCGTATGTAATATTTCTTTATAGGTTTCCCAAAATAGATATTGGTTGGAAGAATAGATGAATTCAAATAATAAGAAAAAGCAGAGGAGAAAATGACTGGAATCCTACTAAGTCGTTGAAAATACTGATATGTACACTACAAAATGCGGACGTTTCCGTATACATTTAAATACAGTGTAACCTTCTTAGTTGGGTAGAAAATAAAAAGGTGAAAAGTTACAAATTAAGTATTTAATTTAAGTAATATTTACAAAAAAATCGTCAGAAAAAGGAATTACTATTGAAACTGTAGGTAGCAATTTAGAGAGGGTCGTGAGTTGATTTTTGGGCTGTGGACACTAGTAACCGCCTGGGGGTACCACTTAACTGGCCGCGACGTTGAAGGTGCAGGGCGTCGGCGTCGGGTGGTTGACTTCGGTAACGGGTATTCGTGGCGGTGTAAATGCGGTCGTCGTACGTCAGCTCGTACGGCACCAGCTCCAACGAGCGGTAACTCCAGTATTGGAATCAAACGTCAGGAATCCTCTACTCCAGTAAGGGAACCCTGGAATTTATTATATTGGACACTTTAGCGTTTGTCCGAATTTCCAAAACGTGACTGCAACATCATGACGCGAAGAAGGTGCGAAGCGGTAAGCAGTGTAAGTAGGTACTTTATAATTCGGTGATCGATGATGTTGCATTCACAGGCAAAATTTACAGTTCATAACAAAATTAACAATTGAAAAAGAAATAGACATGGAAACCATACAGTAGTGATCATGACAAATAGTTAGACATTGAAATTAATAAAAGGCAGCATAAGAACAATCCCAATCATGATAACTACATTAGTGTAATTATCCTAATTGTTATTGTGAACAAAAACGAGAGGAAAGTTATACGATTTCTAAAATTAGATCGATAGTGAAAACATTAATGAATTGCGGAGGTAGATATGAAATAAAACCAGACCGCATGGGATGATTTGGCTAATTCGACTAGTTACAGTAAATTGATATAGATCTAATACAATACAATATATAAATGAACTATTTTCTTTAATATTCTAATGATAAAGCACTGATATCTATGTTTCTACAAACAAACTACAGCTAAGCATGATATAAAAAATATGCAACACTCACCCAATCGGGGTAAACACAGTACTTGGAATAGAAAACTCACAATATCAGTGAATTACTTATTAGTTTTCAACTTTAGATTATTAATGTTCTGTAGACTTTTCGAGTAGAAGTTCTCGCTCCAGCAAGCAAATAATGAGAAAAAGACCCGGCGTATGCCGTACTTGAATATATATCGCGTATGGCTCGCGAGTGAGAATATTGTCTCTCAATTCATCATTCCGCTCATACGTTCACGATTTCGTTTCTAAGCTAGCCGTTCATTACGGGAGCGCAACCAATAACCGTCCTTAGCGTTTAGGCACTAAAGAAGAAAATCGAGTAAAGTGGAGCCATTGCCCAGTGGCAGGTCGGTTGGCGTATGGAAACAATAGGCGCGTGACGTCACCGAGAGCTCAGCGATCGACTGGTTATCCTAGTTTTGTAAACAAACGGCGCGCGCGCAATTATTTCATATTATGTATGTTCACGCTCGAGGAAGAGCGAGTGGCGGCACTGCATTCTAGTCTGTGCAGTGACAGCTTTTTTGGCGGCCGGCCGCATGTGATATGTCAGTTGAGTCGAGTCGAAATGTCATAATTAGGTTAGAATGATGTCCGGGCATCCATAAAATATAATACACAATATTCAAGCAAATAGTGATTTGCGCGGCGCACCTAATATCGGGGTGCGAAAGCCCGCTTTGTGTTGTGCAGTCAAATTCGCGTGTGTAGTCGTGGTGGCCTAATAGGCCTTTGTAGTGCTCCGGTCTCCACCGGTGGATCCACTGCAGAACTTCAGGAGCCGCGACTTCCTTCGAGCTAGCTCAGGAAGTCCACCGGCTACGGAGGAGACAACGGGAATCGGGGTAAGCCACAATCCTTTCTATGAGTTGGTAGTCAAATAAAATTCAGCAATACAAGTCGGTGAAACGCCGACGTGGTGGAGTCTACTTGGGGCACCACCATCTCTTGGTAGCAGAGCGTGGTTCTTAGATTTGAGTATTTGATTAGTATTGTACAATTAATATTGTAATCTTGTTGGTTGTCCAAACGGGCAATACATATTAATTGGTTTTGATTGCTGATTTTAAACTGACTACCAGCTCATTTGTGGACCGATCTCCTTAACTAATTGTCATTGTATATGAAAAATTGAGGTTAAATGTCTTTTGTTGTTCTAGTTAAGTTCTAGCATTTACCTATATTTGATTTTGGTTTGTTTTTTCATATCTTTGTTTTGCCCTTGAATATTTTGTTTGTTAAGTTGTAAACTTATACTTGAATTTAATTTGTTTAACAGATTTTGCTGCTAAATGACTTTGCTGTTGTTGTAATACACTATATTGCTGTGTTAAGTTTTAGCATTTACATTTGATTTTGTTTTGTTTGCCTTTGAATATTGTGTTTGTTAAGTTATTGACTTAATGCTTGAATTTAATTTGTTTGAAAAATTCTGTTGTTAAATGCCTTTGTTGTTCTAGTTAAGTTCTAGCATTTACACTTGATTTTGGTTTGTTTATATATTTTGTTCTGCCTTTGAAGTTCCTCCCGATCTGTTTTATTGTCTGCGGTTGTCGGTCTGTTTGTCTGTGTATTATTATAGAGTATCTTAATTTTGGTGCAAAATGGTCCCGCCAGTCAGCCCGCTTAGTGGTGCCCGCGCGGGTGCACAAAAGATTTTGAGATGGTTTGCTAGTGCCGTCGCTTTGGTAGACCGACCAGACCGAGAACAGGCCTTGTTAATTCGGCATGAGGGAGTACCGGCTCGCTTGAAGGAATTGGAGCAGCTTTTCGTTGCTCATCAACAATATCTGCTCGACCACCCAGCCGAGGGTGCCGCTGAGTTGCGGGCAGTCGACCAATTTAATGCCGATTATGATCAGTGTTTTGAACAGGCGGATGTGATTATAAACAAGGCTCAGGCAATCCTATCCGCCCGGAGGGGTGAGTCGTGCACGCCCGGGGAGGTCAAGCCTACCCCGGCCGGCTTGCTGGGCAGACTGCCCACTTTAGACATCCCAACCTTTGATGGGAACTTGGCTTCTTGGATGGGGTTCATTAACCTCTTTGATAGCCTGGTTCACTCGAGGGACGACCTGTTCCCTAGCCAGAAATTGGCCTATTTGCTCTCTGCCTTACGGGGAGAGGCTGGTGTACTTGTCCAGCATCTACCTGTCAATGATGACAGTTATGATATTGCAAGGGCGTTGTTGACCGCCCGGTATCAGAATGTTCGCTTGCTAGCGGACACACATGTGGCTGCCATTTTAGGGCTGCCACGAGTATCGCGGGTCTCCTCATTGAGGAAGGAGATTTTGAACCCGCTGCTGAGCGCTATTAACGCGCTCAAACGACTTGATCTACCGGTGGACCAGTGGTCCTTTATTTTGCTCCACCTCATCCTCGATAAGCTTCCCATGGAGATGAAGGGACGCTTCGAACAAAGGTACGGGGGCAATAGTGCCTCGTACCTCCCCCCCTTCTCGGATCTCCTCAGATTTTTGGAGGATGAGTGTCGGATGACCGACCACTTGGATCTGGCTCCTATACCGGGACCGAGTACAGGTCGCTATGAGGCGACCCGGGCAGCGCCACGGAGAGAGCGCCGCCCGTACAAGCAATATACTGCCGTGCGGCACAACTCTCCACAAGGGGAGAGGCCGATGCCTTGCAAGTGTTGCAAGCGGGATGGCCATCGTTTGCCGGCCTGTCCCAAATTTGTTGGCCTACGCACCGAGGGGCGTAGAAATATGGCCAAACAGCGGAATTGGTGCTACCGCTGCCTGGGGGCTCATATGGCCTCGGCTTGCCCCCACCCACGAGATTGTCACTGTTGTGGAGGGGCCCATCACCCCCTTTTGTGCTTCAACAATAGAGACACTCGTGGGGTGGTGAGAGAGAGGGACTCGCACACGGGCGGGGGCCCTCGTAGGTCACCCACATCTCCGAGGAGATCGGAGGGGCGTGCCACCCCTCCGCGGAGATTGGACAGGCGCCCCCCCTCCAGTGAGAGGATTGGGCGCCCCACCCCCCCTACGGGCGGGGGGGATCAACGCGCCGCTTATGAGGCGCCACCGCGGGATTGGGCCGCGGTTATTAGGGAGCCACGCCGGGAGCCGATACGCTTCTCTCCCCCTATGATGGAGAGACCTCGTTTGTCACGGGCTCCCCCAACTTTCGCCCATCATGGGCACCGCCCGGCCCCCCGATGCAGCTTTGGTCGGGGTGTGTACGTGCCGGATTGGGACCCGCTCGAGCGCCTTGAGCGCCCTATTCCTCCGCCGCGCACGCATTTTTCTTCCGACCCCCCTTCCCCCCCGTTGCGGGGAATGCGGGAGGATTTTCACTAAACCAACTGTCGGCTGCAACCCCCCCACAGGAGCAGGTGCTGTTACCAACAGCCTCCGTACAGGTGTGGGGCCCGAGGGGCACCTTTGTTTTAGTTCGCGCCCTTTTGGATACGGGAGCTCAGGGTTGCATTGCCTCCAGCTGGCTGGTCCGGCAGTTGAGTTTGAACACATCTCCATACCTTGAATCGGTACGAGGAATCGGAGACCTGCGGATCCCGGATCCGATCGGTCAGGTTTTGTTCTCCTTCTCCCCCCACTTCTCTTCAGCGCCCAAAATTGGCGCTACCGCGATTGTTTATGAGAAGGTTGTTGGTCAGCTTCCGCAACAGCACGTTTCGCGCGCTGTCGTTGATGCGACATCAGGATTGACCTTGGCTGACCCTTCCTTCCACCGAACCGGTCCGATTCACTTATTGCTCGGTGCCGATGTTCTAGGCCGCGTGTATTGTGGGAAGAGGAGAGAGTTACAGGAGGGTGGGCTGGTAGCCTTATCTACATCGCTTGGGTTTGTAGTGATGGGACCAGTTAGGCATAACCCACCATCTCCATCGGTGGACAGTTACATAACTGTTAGCTCCACCTTATCGGATGTCCTGCAACGGTTTTGGGAGGTGGAAGAGCCACCTACCGTGAAGCGAGTGAACCCCTTAGACGAGGAGTGTGAGTTGTTCTACCAGAACAATACAGGTCGCCTTCACTCGGGACGGCTGATCACTCGTTTGCCCTTTTTGTCAGTTCGCCCCTCACTTGGCAGCTCCCGGCCGTTGGCCGAGAAGCGGCTGCTGTCCATGGAGCGTCGTATGAGTAGGAACTCCGACCTCAAACAGAAGTATGTCGACTTCATGCGAGAATATGAGCAACTGGGGCACATGTCGGTCTCGCGACTGGACTGGCGAAACGAGGAACATAATTTTCTTCCTCACCACGCGGTTTTGAAACCTTCCACCGGGAAGATACGCGTTGTTTTTGATGGGTCAGCTCCTACGTCTACCGGAGTTTCGCTGAATCAATGTCTGCATGCTGGACCGAAGTTGCACCACGAGGTGGGTGATGTATTGACCAACTTCCGTCGCCATGCCGTCGTCTTTGTGACCGATATCCGGATGATGTTTCGGCAGACTGTGATTCACCCGGACGATAGGCGATATCAGCTCATATTATGGAGGGAGGATCCCAGGGATCCCATGCTGGTCTACGAGCTGAACACCAATACATACGGTTTGCGTTCGAGCCCCTTTGTGGCAATTCGCTCACTTGTGGAACTCGCTGAACGTGAACGATTACGATACCCTCGCGCATCCTTGGTTCTCAAGGAGGATGCATTTGTTGATGATATTTGTACGGGCTCCTCTAGTGTCGAGGAAGCCTTGATTTTGCGAGATGAACTAATTGCTCTTCTCGGGGCTGGTGGTTATGAACTGAGGAAGTGGATGTCCAACTCACCTCAGCTTTTGTGTGACTTGCCAGACGACCACCAGCAGGAGCCTCATATTTTTGAGAATGCCAACACTCCAGATTTACTGTCTGTTTTGGGAGTGCAATACAGACCTGTCCAGGACACGTTCACCTATCGATTGGAGCTGCCAAGCCCCAAGGTCTGGACGAAACGGTTGGTTTTGTCTACAGTAGCTCGTACCTTTGACCCAAATGGCTGGATTAGTCCCGTAGTGTTTTGGATGAAGTGCTTCCTACAGGAACTTTGGTCAGCTGAAGTGTCGTGGGATGAGCCCCTCTCGGGCCGTTTGCTGCGAGATTGGGAGTCCTTCATGTCGTCTCTCCCCGACATTAACCGTGTTAGTATCCCTAGACATATACTGCCTAAGGGACGGTTTACGGCCAGCCTTCATGGCTTTTGTGACGCGTCTGAGAGTGGATACGCAGCCGTCGTATATATCCGGACGGTCGATGATAGAGGAGCTGTTAAGCTCCACTTGCTAATTGCTAAGAGTAAGGTTGCTCCACTTCGGACTCGATTAACGATTCCGAAGTTAGAATTGTCTGGAGCTACTCTTCTGGTTCGGTTGATGAACCACGTTGTTGACACCCTGGGACGTAGTGTGGACTTTGAGTCGCTCTTTGCTTGGTCCGACAGTCAGGTTGTCCTGTGTTGGATTAAGAACTCCGTCCACTCCCTGGAAGTATTTGTGGCCAATCGGGTATCCCAAATACAGGCCTCGAAGGCCACGTTGATTTGGCGCCACGTGCCAGGTGAAATAAACCCTGCTGACTGTGCATCACGTGGCAGCGAAGCCCCTCAGCTTATTGACCACACTCTGTGGTGGGGTCCCGACTGGTTGTTACAACCGTCTTGGCCTTCCACACCAGCTGTGGTGAAGGTACCAAATCCGGGCTTGCGTGTTCACGCTGTCGAGACTATGGCGGCTCCAGAGCGGGAATTTTTATTAGACCGCTACAGTTCTCTGGACAAGTTGCTCGGCGTGACCGCTTGGATAAGAAGATTTATACGAAATTGTCGCCGGCCTCAGGACAAAGATTTGTGTCCGGTCCTCTCACCGCAGGAGCGCCAAGATGCTCTTGTGCATTGGGTGCGTATGACCCAGTCTAGAGCGTTTGAACCGGAACTTAAGATTTTCCGTACCGGGACGTCCAAACTGAAGGGACCCTTGGTGCGTTTGACTCCCTTTCTGGATGATAAAGGATTGTTGCGTGTAGGAGGCCGATTGAGGCACGCTAACTTGCCTTATAGATCACGTCATCCCCTGTTGCTCCCCAAGGACGGACCATTGGTGCGATTGTTGATCATTGATCGCCATGTGAAGAATGCTCATGCCGGATGTAATGCATTGACCGCGCTCCTCCAACGGGAGTTTTGGATTTTGTCAGCGCGAAGAATAATCCGATCTGTTATCTTTCGATGTCTGCCCTGCTATCGTTTACGCCCCGAGACGATGCAGCCCCAAATGGGTGATTTGCCTGCTGATCGTGTGAATGAATCGATGACCTTCTTAGGAGTTGGAACTGATTATGCGGGACCATTCACTATAAAAACGTCGCGACTCCGTAATGCTAAGACTGAAAAGGCTTACTTGTGTGTGTTTGTTTGTTTGGCCACTAAAGCCGTTCATTTGGAGGTGGTGAGTGCGCTCACCATGGACGCTTTCTTAGCAGCGTTAGGCAGATTTGTCTCCCGCCGGGGACTGCCTTCTCTAATTCGGTCCGATTGTGGGACGAACTTCAAGGGCACTGATAGACATATAAGAGAAGTTTGTGAATTTTTAGATAAAAATAATATTGAGATCGGATCCACACTCTCCCGTAGGGGGGTAACATGGCGATACTCCCCGCCGTCTTGCCCTCACTGGGGAGGGATTTTTGAATCTGTTGTAAAGGCCGCCAAGACTCACCTTCGCCGCGTTATTGGGGAGACTATTCTCACGTTTGAGGAACTCGCGACGGTGTTTCATAAGATTGAGGCGGTTCTCAACTCGCGTCCGTTATGTCCGTTGTCTACCGACGCGAACGATTTGCAGGCCCTCACGCCGGGCCATTTCTTGATAGGCAGACCACTTAACGCCCTGCCCGAGTATCCTTATAGAGATATCAATCCCGGACGCCTTTCGCGGTTTGAGTTGCTCCAGCAGCTTACCCAGAGTTTCTGGCGCCGCTGGCACCTTGAATATTTACACATTTTGCAACAGCGCGTTAAGTGGTCAGATAAGACAAACCCACCGAGGGTTGGAGACCTCGTGTTAGTGAAGGACCCAAACCTGCCACCCTTACGTTGGCGTCGCGGACGCATTGTGCAACTTACTCTAGGGTCGGATGGTGTGCCCAGGTTTGCCGAGGTCCTAGTTGGGGACTCTGTTTTGAAGCGCGCGGTCGCTACTCTTTCTCGCCTCCCCTTAGACTGATTTGGCGGACAGTCCGGGACTGTCCGGAGCGGGGGGATGTTCACGCTCGAGGAAGAGCGAGTGGCGGCACTGCATTCTAGTCTGTGCAGTGACAGCTTTTTTGGCGGCCGGCCGCATGTGATATGTCAGTTGAGTCGAGTCGAAATGTCATAATTAGGTTAGAATGATGTACGGGCATCCATAAAATATAATACACAATATTCAAGCAAATAGTGATTTGCGCGGCGCACCTAATATCGGGGTGCGAAAGCCCGCTTTGTGTTGTGCAGTCAAATTCGCGTGTGTAGTCGTGGTGGCCTAATAGGCCTTTGTAGTGCTCCGGTCTCCACCGGTGGATCCACTGCAGAACTTCAGGAGCCGCGACTTCCTTCGAGCTAGCTCAGGAAGTCCACCGGCTACGGAGGAGACAACGGGAATCGGGGTAAGCCACAATCCTTTCTATGAGTTGGTAGTCAAATAAAATTCAGCAATACAAGTCGGTGAAACGCCGACGTGGTGGAGTCTACTTGGGGCACCACCAATGTATTTAATTTATTAAAAGGTTAGCTTTATTATTCGATTAGATAGATTCAGGTAATTTATAGCATTGTATTTTGAATTAGTTTAATTTATTAATAGTTAGATTTCATTTTTCAAAAGAAAGTAAGCAAATAATTATAAATTAAAAAGCACACCGTTACAACAGTATCAACAAAGGTTATAAAAAATATTTTCATAAAACAATAGCTCCCGCTCTAGCGCATTCACGGTGTTGTGCTAAGTATTGAAGTCAATCTATCGTTACTATTATCTATTCTGTGCTATCGTTTTGTTGTTTTGAGTTTCGTTAAAATTACCAATAGCCCCGACAGCGACAGCAAGTACGAGTTTCTCTAATGCCAATGCTCGCCCTGATATACGTATACAGTTTCATAATTGTAACATTCAAAACATGAATAATATTAAATAAAGTAAACTACTTACCTATTCATGTATCTTTGACATTTTATTTACTCAGTAGATTCAACCCCAATTTATGATTACATTATATAGTGTATGACATTGCAAATAACTAAACACTCGTGAGATTCGCCTAGAGTTTTAATACCTCTCATTATGCAACAGTTTCATAATAGTACATTATGGTACGAGCGCGCTATGTCGGTCATTGCGTACGAGGCAATATTGTGCGCGAGCCGCAAGCGAGCGCGACAAGAAAGCAGAGTACGTAATGACCAATGGGCGCGTGTATCATGCGACGTTTTTCAACACACTTGTGAGGAAAATAAAAGATCTTGTGGTATTAATATTTTTTTTTTTTTTTTTTTTTTTTTTTTTTTTTTTTTTTTTTTTTTTTTTCCAGTGATAAGACAGACGTCTTAGGGATCACACGTGTCGTTACTGATCTACGCGAGTGAATTCCTTTCCGCGAGTCTTACGTAAATTATAGTAAAATGAAACCGGTTTTGTTTAAAACTTTAAAGTGAAGTGATTGTGTTATATCGTCAGCGGTGTTATTCTGACTACAGGGTATACGCCATAAAAATCCTACAGAATGAATTCCCAATCGTCTCAGCCCACTCCTAGTTACGCCAATATAGCTCAACAAGATGTGTTTCCCAAAAAGGATCAAGCCATTGTAATTGATGCAAGCGAACAATTACAGGTGAAAGAATACGCTCAAGCTCTGGGCAAACTTATTGATCCTACAAAGATAAGATTCCTGTCTAGGATCTCAAATAATCGCGTCTGTATATTCTTAGCTACTAAAGAACTGGCTGAATATGTGTGTGATAATCATAAGTTCATTACAATTCAGGAGCAAAGATTAGCTGTTCGCCCGCTCATAAGCAAAAACAAACGTATAATATTGTCGAACGTCTGCCCAATAATACCCCATAAGGTGATTGAGGATAAACTTACTGAAATAAACATTAAACCTATGTCAACGGTGTCCTTTCTACGCGCTGGGTTAAATGAACCAGGATACAACCACATATTAAGTTTCCGCCGTCAAGTTTATGTGGCGCCAGAAGACTATAACCAAATGCCAGACAGAATACAAATAGATTTTGATAGTACCACATATTGGGTATATGTATCTTCAGATACACTTACATGTTTCGTTTGTAAACAAGAGGGACATGTGGCAAATAGATGCCCTACAACATCCAACAATGACGATACACCGCCAAACTTAACATCTCCACCGAACCCTCCTGGACGTGAACGTGAACTACCCTCATTTAAAAGACCACGGCCCCTAACGGAGTCCACGAAATCCACACTATCGAATGATGACCAGCCATATGAAAGGAACCAACCTGAAATGACGAAAATGACCTCAGATAGCGACGAAAACTACAGTGAGGACTCCCAAGCTAGTCTGGATGCTGTTATTGAAACAAAGGGATCGAAAAAACAACGAAAATCCCCTGTGTTTAATATTGATAAGTCTGAGTGGTTAGTGATTGAAGCTCACTTGTTAAATTCAAATAAAATATATCCATTAAGTGCACGGCAAATCAAAAGCTATCTTGAAGAAACATTTGGTGAAAGAGATATAAGTGGGATTACTAGTCAATACACTGATGATATCAATAGCCTTATTAATATGTTTAAAGATTTAATTCCTATTATTACATGCAGAAACTTAAAAAGCCGTATTTTACGTATTCAGAAAAAATTACTGCTTTTGACATCAACTAATTTATTAGTAACTACCAATCTACTATAGGTATATATATATATATACATATATAAATATTTATTAACTTACTTTTAAATAATAATTTATAATAAATGTCCATTAAATATACAAATAAGCAATATACATTGAATATCATCCAGTGGAATTGCCGGAGTTTGATTCCTAAGCAAAGTGACTTAGAAGCGTACCTTAATAAGGAATGTATACATATATGTGTATGTTCGGAGACATGGCTGTCAACTGATCAACGGGTAAGTTTGTCTGGTTTTTCTTGTTTTAGGAAAGATAGGCACGATGGCTACGCTGGCCTAGCTGTCTTTGTGCACCGATCTGTACCTGCCAGATATATTGATTTATCTTTACCAGATTGCAATATTGATTATATATGTATTGAGCTGTTGAATGATTCCAAACTGCAGTATGTTATTGGTGTATACTCAACTCAAAGTGTTCAAATAAGTAGACAGGATTATGACTCATTATTTGGCTATTTTTCAAGTAGAACAATTATAACGGGGGATTTTAATGCCCACCATTCGGCCTGGTCCTACAAAACTGATACCAGGGGTCGTCTTGTTTCGGAAAGCAGTTTGGAGCATAGGTACATGGTTTTGAATGGAAAGGATTTTACGCGCTGCGCGAGATTGGATGATTCCTTAATTTGTTCGTCCCCGGATATAACTTTTGTTAGCTCGGACTTGGCTCTTGAATTTGAATGGTCTGTTACAAATGAAAGTTTAGGCAGTGATCATCTCCTCGTAAAAATCAAATTTCGTAACTCTTGTGTCATAGCAAATGAGAAAAAACTTAATGTTAAGCGAGCGGATTGGAAAAAATACAAGCAGAGTATTGAGCGCTCTAGTGAAAGCTTTTTAATGAGTGATAATTTGCAGGATACCTATGATTCATTTATAACCCTTATTGATGACGCGGTTAGGGAGTCAATTCCTTTTGTTAAGATAAGTCGTTGCCCTCACTCCAAGTTTCAACCAAAACCATGGTGGAACCAGGATATATCGAGAGCGATTGCAGAAAGGAGGTTGGCGTTAAAATTATTGCGCAAATATCGCAATACGGAGAGCTACAACACATACGTTGAAAAGATTAAAATTGCTAGAAAATTAATTCGAGATGCTAAGCGTAAATCATGGCAGGAGTTCTGTGATTCGGTTGATTACAGGATGTCCAGCTCTAATGTGTGGCGGAGATTGAGGTGGATGCGAGGCTGCGGCCGGGCTCCGCCCAAGGACGGACCTGATGCGGCTGAGGCGGAAAGCTTCCTCCGTCAGCTCACCCCGGACAGTGTACATCTGCCACCATTTTCCGTTGATTTTTCGCTCGCTTCCACAGATTTTTTCACCATGAATGAGCTCACTTCAGTTATTAAAAGAAAGGATACCTCATCGGGCTTAGATGGGATAGTGTATTCGATGATATATAATCTTCCTGAACGAGCTAAACGGATACTATTGGAAATATATAACCTAGTTTACAAGCATGGAAAGATCCCTAGACAGTGGAGAGAGGTTAAAGTTGTTGCAATACCTAAGCGGTCAGATAGTCATACTAAATTTCGTCCAATATCCTTAATTAATTGTATTGTTAAAGTTTTTCATTGTATGATTACAAAAAGATTAGAATATGTGTTTGAAAATAAAAAGCTATTTAATGACTGTACATTAGGATTTCGGCGTGGCTTTTCCTGTTCTGACAATTTGGCGCGGTTTTCAGTTGATTCTGAAATAGCGCTATCTGATAAGAAATATGTGTTGTGTGCTTTTTCAGATATCAAGGATGCATATAACAATGTATGTGTTGTAACTCTCATTAACTGCCTTAAGGGTTATGGTATAGATCCATATATATGTAGGTATATGTATGAATATCTGGGTGAGCGCAGGTTGGTGTACGAATGTCAGCAGGGCTCGAGATTGTCGAGGCTGTCCCGTAA
The DNA here is from genome assembly GCA_963935595.1 of Schoenobius gigantellus. Taxonomy (NCBI): domain Eukaryota; kingdom Metazoa; phylum Arthropoda; class Insecta; order Lepidoptera; family Crambidae; genus Schoenobius; species Schoenobius gigantellus. Next base: position 51,590,451 of record OZ012540.1, read on the forward strand.
AGGTTTGGCTCAGGGTGACCCCATGTCTCCGATCCTGTTTAATATTGCAACTATTTTTATATCAAACGCTCTTAAAAGTGATATTAACATATCTCAATATGCCGATGACTTTGCTTTTTACTATATAGGTAATAATGTTAAAGAATGTGTTCAAGTTATGCAAAAAACATTAACTAATTTTGTTAAATTATTAGAAGAAATAGGTTTAGAAATATCATACAGTAAAACTAAATTATGTTTACTTACTAGAAAGTACCGCATACCCCCCCTTCATTTAACACTGAATAATTTTGAAATTGAATTTGTAAAATGTATTAAATTTTTGGGTGTGTGGGTGGACAGCCGACTTAGATGGTCAAAGCACGTGAATGAAATTGCTGAGAAATGTTTTTCATACGTCAAAATACTAAGTTTTGTTGGAGGTTCTAAGTTCGGGGTCCACCCTATTCACTTAAGGCGACTGTACCTAGCTTTAGTGAGAAGCAGAATGGACTATGCATCCTTTATCTATGGAAATGCGAGCTTCAATGTTTTGAAAAAACTAGACATGGTACAGAACCAGTCTCTCAGATTATGCGGTGGCTTCCTCAAGTCAACCCCAATTCACGTCATGGAGAGCGAACTTAATGTACATCCGTTGTTTTTAAGACGTCGTTTCTTAGCTCAAAAATTCTATCTTAAGTTAGGCTCTAGAATAGATGATAGTCTTTTGAATAGGATTTCGCTATTTTATGACGGGAATTTGGGTGACAGAAGTCGCTGGAAGGGGGGTAAGTGTCCCATGTTGATTGATTGTTATCCTGGCCTGACTGACAATCCAATGGCTAGGTATCCCATTTGGCCTACTTTCCACATGCCATTCAGGATATCTGACGTGCCTCTAGCTGAGGTGGTTGCCACGGAGGTCTCATCGTTCTCCTGCACCAAGGGACAGGTTGCTGCAGACCTCTTTAGGTCAGAATGCGAGAGAATGATATTAGATAAATTTTGTGGTTTTAGAACTATATACACCGATGGATCAAAGGCTAGAAATGGTCAAAATGGTTGTTCTTTCTTTGATGATTTCTCGAATTTTAAGGCTAGTTTTCAGGTTACGAACATGAATATACCCGTTATGGGTCTTGAACTTACTGCTATAGCGGAGGCTCTCAGTTATGTTACTTCTACGGACTATAAGGCTGTAGTAATACTGACGGATTCGAGAAGTGGCCTACAGCACTTGCTGGCCTGTGCTAGGGGTGCGATGGGTCGGCCGGAGGCTTACCTTATTATTAAACGTATAGGGCAACTGATACATAATAAGGTTAAGATCGCTCTGCAATGGATTCCGTCACATGTAGGTATTCATGGTAATGAGGAGGCTGACTCACTAGCCAGGAATGCGCGGTTTGAGGGTGTACCTATTGACGTGATCCCTTGCCACTTTGATTATCTCCATCTTGTAAAGAGTGGCATTTATCAGGAATGGAAAACTCACTTTGATAAAAGATCTGTAGAAAAGGGCACGTGGTATAAAACGTTGGTGAGTGAACCGCCCCATATACCATGGTTTTCGAATTTAAGACTGAGCAGAAGAGAACTTGTTATTTGTTTTAGACTAAGATCCTATCACTTTCCTTTAAACAGTTTTTATTTCTTAATGAAGAAAGTTGAATCAGACCAATGCGAGACATGTAATCAAAAGGAAGATCTAATTCATTTTTTATTGCATTGTAAAATTAATGTAGCTCCAAGACGAGAATTAATGAAAGATACTCAATGTTGTGAACACGATTTGTTTTTCCTATTACATCGTATTTTTAGTAATTTTACTGAAAGACATAGTGCTAGGGTTCTTAGTTATATAATTCATTCATTGAAGCTACGTAAGGATATTATAGATATATAGAATATATAGATAATTTAAATTAAGATAAAATAACAACTTAAAAAATGTAAGCCGGCTTGATCTTTTAAGATGTATGGCTTTAATTAAGAATAAAAAAAAAAAAAAAATATTTTTCTGAAAATTACTGCGCTTTTTTATCAATCTTCCACTGCATGAAAGTATCGTATACCGCCAAGTATTTATCCTTTGGTAAAAAAAATCCATAGCGGGAAAATGCCGCGCGCCTTTTTTACGCGCGTTGCCCGGGCGTGGCTATACAGCCAACATTTAAAAAAGGGCCAAACAGCCAAAGGAGAATGGCAAACTCGCTAACAAATTTTTGTAGATATAGGTATTTATTTTTTTGGGTCTAAGCATGAACAATATGCCAAACTAAAGAGATTGAATTCTTAAGAAAAAAGGTAGTAGAATGAATATTGTACGAAGTCTGGACAAAAAGTTATAGACACAAACTTTAAGAGGTTATTTCTTAAAACCGTAAATAACGTCGCTAGGAATCGAAATCCTTTGGCTAGTAGTACTCAGCAGTCATGATATGATATCTCGGTAGTACAGTAGCAGTCCAGGGTTACTCAAAAGTACAAAAATCAACAGCAAATACTCGAAGATGCAAAGCAATGCACAATCAAAACAAAATAGCGAAATTCGGACCACATTCGGACGGAACTAGCGAGAACGATGTCATGTCATGTCAATGTCAAATAGACAATGCGTCCGAATTGATTTTTTGCGTCTTGTATCAGGTGTGAGCGCGCTCACGCTAGCTGTGACTTAAGTAATCGCTGTCATATTACAATAATTTTTCACGTACAGTGATATTGCTGCAACGCGAAATCGCTGTATTCGCGCTGACATGAGAGTTCTGCGGTACTAACTACTCTCAACACAACATTAATTCGAACCGACATTGCCAGGTAATCGGCAAATCGGACCGCGGTGATTATTGATGGACTAACTTTAAGTCATTTGTCGTACATATAAATGTTACTTTTACCCAGACTTTATCACGTTTTTGTGTATTTTGGAAAAATCATAAGATATCATTTTAGGCACATTTGTAATGATGGAATTTGTAGACGCTAAATGATTCTTTCAGATATTATTCTGTCATTGTCCATTCAAAACTAAATAAACCGAATATTTTAGGTTTTAAAAAACAAGTTTGTGTGAATTTTTATAATTTATTTTAGTTATAGTTATTAATTATTGTTTTTTTTAAATGTCATTGTTAATTTAATATTTAAGTAACCAGTAGTAGGCTGTTCATTAAAAAGTGTATTAAGCGACAAATTTAAGAATGCGTACTGGACATATATTTACTTTGCAATCTTGAACAAATCAGAATTGGTCGTGTTAAGATTACCGCACTTGTGCGATTATGTAAAGTGAAAAGCACTCGTGTTTAATATACTGAATAACGGGTCTAAATGCAAGGTAATAAGACCCACTTTACGAGCAAGGTGTTGAAAAATACTATTATAAGTTTTGTATAGTATAATAAATAAAATGCATATAACCACAGTCAACAACTTTATATTATTATATTTTTATGTTAATAGTAAAATATTAAAATATGTGTAGTGATTTGATTATTTAAAAATAGGGTAAATTTTCTTCATATGGCAATTTTAATTGACTCACACTCGCGCGATTCGCCGCCTTTGCTATGTTTCATTATTGTTTAATAAGCAATACACCGTCCGCCTTTTTTCTAAGTCCATGGTTTTATTTACAATTAAAGGTTCGCGCAAACTGTGACGAGGCGCAACGGGTCAGGTCACAGCGCAAAAATAAGCTCAAATCTTTCTAACTTGTCCGAAACGGCTTGACCGATTTTTATGAATTTTTTTGTGTATCTGGTAGGCCTGAGAATATATAGTAGGCTATTTTTTATATCCCTAGGTGATAAGGGTGGCCCTCTTCATATATTTGTTTTAACAATTATTATGACAAAACGTAGTTCGCAGGCTCAGCTAGTTATGCTATAATTTAGTGAATGCATGCCAAATTAGAGTTTTTGTCGTCTACTGGATTTTTGCATCAATGCAACGATGCGGTTTTGTCAGCAAGCTACCAGGAATGCATAGCTTATGAGGAGCTCAATTGCACTAGACATACCCACCCCCCTCAACCCTTTAAGTTGTCGGCACCGTTCTGCCACGTACACAATAATTGTCTAGAAAGAGCTAGACTGCATAGATCAATGCGCTACTCACTGACCCACAATTATTCAACTATGCTTGGCTATATTTTCCGTCAAGAAAATTCTACTATAATGATAAACAAATTCTATTAGTAACATAAATGTGATTCACTTGCTGTCATAAAGTAGTAAATATTATTTTTAAAAGTTTACATTGGGTTCATTTTTATAAGCGCTATAACAAATGGGGGCGGGACATAACGCGCTACGAGAACCTCTCATTGAGGCGTTGCACTAGAGCGGCGCCATCAGTCGAATCGATGCTGTTGTCAAAATCCTTTACAGGGGCCGTACCATGACCGCTTATAGCAAGGTTAAAACAATATTGAAACAGAGACACCGCTCTTGGTGCGTATAGCGCCATCCCGCTCTCAGTGCGGTTTTAATATTGTTTTGGGCCATCATGGTTAGGGGGCTGCTCACGCAGTCCTAATACATCGAGCTACAGAAAGCGGGATATTTTGAGGTTAGGTACAAACTCCACTTATTTTGTCCAGATAGGACATAATCGTCTACAAAATAAAAAATTGCGAAAAATTGTCATTGACTGATTGCATGTAGGTACAACAAAGATATTAAGAATAAGGGCTAATTTATAAATCATTTCTATGTGTTAATTCAAATTTAAAATGCATTTTAGTAATTGCAACTAATTCGATCAAATCATAGGAGAAAACACTATGAAAGACCTGCCAAGTGCGAGTTGGACTCACGCACAGAGGGTTCCGTACAATCGTCTATAACTTAGTAACTATTTACATATTTCTGGTTTTCATATTTGTTCTTTAATATGTGCTATAAGACCTTGCTTGTTGCTTGCATCTTAAAATAGTTCTGTTTGGTAAAAAATGTTACAAATCCAAAATTTGGAATGGATTTTTAATGTGATCATTATAATCTAAAACTAAGACATACATTACAAAACATTAAATATAAAAACTCATTTTTGAATATTTCGTGAAGTACTTACATTGAATGAAACGGAACGGTCCAGACAGTATATTATTCATTCATAGGTTCTTACGTCATATGTCATCCATTACATCTGAGGAGCTTGGTGGCGCATTATTGGCGAGTGCATTCAGCGAACGATTGCTAAGGTTAAGCAACATTGGCTGTGTTCAGTCCTATGATGGGTGACCAAAATACGAAACATATCGAGCTCTTCTGTGATTCGGAAGGCACGTTAAACTGTGGGTCCTGCACCTAATCTCGACCGGTCGTGTCGGTTAACCGTCTCATCGCACTAGGCGAGTAAAGGAACAGAGTGCACTTGCGTTTGCGCAGTCACTTGTGCTCTATAACATCTCCTGCGCAGATGGCTAGTCTCTGTTGAGATTGGCCGCCACCCGTGACTGAATATCGGTTAGGAGGACATTATTACATCAAAGTTTCTGTGGCAAACAAAAAAGTATTTGATGCGAATATTGAGTTTGCCTCTATTCTATTTATAGAATAATCGGTTATGGAGCTAAATATGCCTAAAAAAATTGCTAGTGCGGAACAAAAACTTAATCTAGTTTATTTAGTGGAAGCCGACCCACAGCTGAAAAGTGGTAAATTTTCAAGCTCATTCTAAGAAAGAAGCTAAAGGCGAAAGGTAAACATAAATGAAGAGATTAATTTTATAACAGGGGCTAAAAATCCCTTGGGAGGAGTGACGCAAGATAAGTATTTAAAGTTATCCTCAACGTTTTGTGTATGTTCTTTATATTCTCTGAAAAGAATACTTATATGGGAATTTACAAAAACATTCAATGTAAATGAGACGGACTCTAAATTACCCCCCCCCCCGCGCAGCGATGAGTTCGCTGCGCTGGCGTCGCCAGGCCGGGCACACCAACAGGGTGTGCTCGGCAGAGTCGTCGGGAGCGTCGCAGTGATGACACTGCGGCGTTTCCTCCCGACGCGCTACCCGGTGCAGGTAGTGGCCAAAACAACCATGTCCGGTCAGTACCTGCACCATGCGGAACGAGAGACTGCCCTGCCGGCGCCCTACCCACTCCTCCAGCACCGGACGTATTGTTTCTATCGTCCGGTGGCCGGAAGCTGGGAAGGCGAGCGCCTCACCCCATCGACGCAGAGCCTCCCTCTGCGCCTGGGTACGAACCCGCTCCACTTCTTCAGGAGCGGATCGTCCCCCCCGTTCTCTGACAGAAACCCGATGTCGATACACCTCCGCATGGACGCGTGCATCGACATCCTACGGCGTTTGGCCCGCAAGAACGCAGGCCGCGCCGTGGCTGACCGTGCGATAAGCTCGCACGGCCCGGGTTGCTATGACCCTCTGCGAACGTCGCAAGAGGGCCACCGTTCGGGGGGAGAGGCACTCCGCCCACACCGGGGCTCCGTAGAGTGCCATCGACCGTATTACCCCGTGATACAATCGACGGCACGCCGATCCTGGCCCTCCTACATTAGGGAGGACCCGTCCGAGTGCGGCTGCGGCGGCACACAGCCGTGGAGTGAGGAGCTTGAAGTGCTCCTCGAAACTCCATCGGGGGTCCAGAACAAGGCCGAGGTACTTGAGGTGCGCCTCGACCGGTATACGGACCCCCTCCACTCGGACTCAGAGCCCCGGTGGGATCCTGCGACGGGGGGCGTGGAAACTCATGGCCCTCGTTTTATCAAGGGCCACGGCCAAGCCCAGGAGGCGGATGCGTCGGACTACTAAAGAGGTGCAGACCGACGCAAGGTGGGCCGCCTCCTCCCCCGTTTTGGCTCTTGCCGCGACGAGCGTGTCGTCGGCAAAGCAGACGACCTCCGTTCGTGGCAGGAGGCCGCCTCGCAGGACCCAATTGTACCCAAGGTTCCATAGTAGAGGACCTAGTACGGATCCCTGGGGTACACCTGCCGCCATTGCCCACGTATGGACGCGACCGTCCGGAGAGAACTGACCTGCCTTCAAGGTAGCTCTCCACGAGGGCGCGGAGGTACGGAGGTACCCGGTGGAAACGGAGTGCCTCCTTTATGCACTCATGGGGAAGGCTGTTGAAGGCGTTGCGGATGTCAAGAGACACCGCAACGACAGTCTCCCCACGAGCTGTGGCCCCCTCAGTCCACCCCTTGAGTAACTCTAAATTACCTACATAAATAAGATCTACGCTTTATATGAGTCTTTTATATTTTTCAGAATTGGCAAAAAGTTAGCCTCACTGCGGCTCCAGTTTGACAGCTCCCTGTTTCAAAAAAAATCTGCACCCAACACCTTTTTTTTTTTTTTTTTTTTTTTTTTTTTTTTTTAAGTTGGGAAATGCGTTGCGCATACCTCGCGCTTGGGAGGCGCGAGGTTATGTCGGACTCTCCGCGGCCCCTGGCAGGTGGGATGGTATGTCCACCAGAGAGTGCAATGCTGCGGCCTACCGACTAAAACCCAACTATAACCCTCACATGCGCCTTGGCGCGAGCGCGACAACCGCCGCCACATCCTCCCCGTCATCAGACGAAGAGGATCCGGCGACGAGAGTCGTCTCGCTGCCGGACGAGGTCATGAGAACCCTTTCGGAAACTACCACAACCTCGTCGGCGCGCACTCGCCCAAGGCGAGTCCCTCTCACCCCCCCAGGTTGGGGGGACCGGTGATCCCCCGGGGCATCCAGGGGATCAGCGACTGACGGCAACCGATGCAATGCAGGGTCCGGGCTTCCCAAGCCTGGACCCAGCTGGTTGCCGTCAGGAGGAAGAAGGCGGGCATAATTCCGCCTCCTCCGTCCCAGCCTTCTGCGGCGGCACGGGTCAGCAGAGGGATCTTCCTCCCTGCCCCTCTCCGCCGTCTCCTTCTGCGTCATCACGTCCACGCAGAAGGAGTTCACCGCATCCCACTTAGTCTCCCCCTCCAGCATGGCACAGACCACGTTCTGGAGGGAGAGATCTTCGCCAATGATGGCGACCATCGCCCGGCGCTCCGAGGAGAAGGCGGGGCACACCGCCAAGGTGTGCTGCGCGGTGTCCTCGGGGGCGCCACAATGGTGGCACCCGGGGGTCGGTTCGCGCCCAATACGGTGCAAATAGCGGCCAAAGCAACCATGGCCGCTGAGAATTTGCACCAAATGGTACGACAGCGACCCCTGGTGCCTGTTCGCCCATGTCGAGAGGAACGGGTGCATGGCCTCGACGGTCCTGGACAGAGTGTCCGATCCGAAGGCCGAACCCGTTAGCTCATCGGACCACAGGCGAAACATCTCCACTATGGCCTCCTCCAAGGCGGAGGCCCTCTCTCTAGGCGCCATGCGCCGGCCGCCATCCCGAGCATCTACGCGGACGCGGTAGGCCGCAGCAAGGACGTGGGACGCTAATTCCCAAGGCGGGGTGCCTGCTATTAGGCAGGCCGCCGTGTGGGACACCGTGCGGTATCCCCTGATTGCCCTCAGCGCCATGGCGCGCTGTGCCCTGTGCAGGCACGCGACAGCACGTGGGCTGAGGGCGTCGGCCCAAACGGGAGCCCCATACAGGGCCATACTTTTGACGACGCCTGCGTACAGACGTCGGACTGTCGGGCTCGGGCCCCCCACATTGGGGAGCAAACGCCCAAGGGCATCGGCGGCACCAAGGAGGCGAGGTTCGAGGCGGCGAAAATGCTCCTCGAACCCCCACCGCCCGTCAATGACAAGCCCAAGATATTTAATATGCCGCTTGAGCGGCACCCTCTCACCCGCGACCGCGATCTCCGCGCCCGCGGGGACACCTCGCCGAGGCCCGTGGAAGACCAGGGCCTCCGTCTTGTGCAGCGCCACCCTGAGGCCCAGCAACTCAATCCGCCGAACTACTAAGGTGGTAGCCACCGAGGCCAGCCGCAGAAGGTCGTCGAGATCCTTCCCCCGGATGGTAATGAGTGTGTCGTCTGCATAGCAAAGCAGACGTACTCGTGAGGGGAGGGCACAGCGGAGGATGTAGTTATATCCCACATTCCAAAGGAGGGGCCCTAGTACGGACCCCTGTGGGACTCCGCGGGACATCCCGTGGCGGCCGGCCAACTCGCTACGTTCGGCGAAGAGAACCTCCCTGTTCTGCAGATAGCTCTGGATCACAAGGAGGAGGTACTGGGGGGCCCCATGGTAGCGCAGCCCCTCAAGTATCACCGAAAACGGTAAACTATTGAAGGCATTGGCGATGTCCAAGGACACTGCCAATACCCTCTCTCCCCTCTCTGTGGCCTCGCTCACCATCCACCGCAATCTGGTGAGGGCGTCAATGGTCGACCGACCTGCTCGGAACCCGAACTGAGAGTCCGAGAGGTCGGGACCAGTCTCCGAAAGGTGTTGGACGAGGCGGGAGGCAATGATTTTCTCAAAAACCTTCCCTACCTCGTCCAACAGCACGATGGGGCGGAAAGCAGATGGGTCATCTGGAGGACGACCCTCCTTCCGTATTAAGCACAGTGTGCCATTTTTCCAAGGTTTCGGGAACTGTCCGATACGAAAGCAAGCATCGAACAGTTCCCGAAGCCTATCTCCGAAGTGTTTGGCACACAGCGCCAACACTTTCCCAGGGACCCCATCAGGCCCCGGGGCCGTCTTTTTCCGCCTCAGTCGGGATATGGCATTGTCAAACTCCTCGTCCGTAATGGGAGGAGGAGAAGTACCCACGACTGAGGGGAGCTCCACAGTTGGTACGACCATGCGTGGAGGGGAGAATCCCGGGTCTATGGGAGGAAACAAGGCCTGCACCACAGACTGTAAGAGGCCTGAGTCCATGGACTCCGTGAGAGGGGCGGCGCGCGTTCGCAATTTGTTGCGCGCAGCCTTATAGGGCCGCCCCCACGGGTCCCGGTCCAAGCCCTGCAGCATCTCGTCCCTCGCCTCCTCCTTGGCGCGGGCGATAGCCAGCTGCAGGGCCTTTTTCGCCTCTCTGTACTCATTGTACAGGGAGGCCTCCGTCTCCGCGTTCCGCACGCGCCGCCTACGGTGGCGCGTGTAGGCCCTCCTCCTGGCAATACATGCCGCTCGCAGGTCCGCGATTTCCTGCGACCACCAATAAACTTGTTGGCGGTCCCTCGGAGGGTGCGCTCTGGGCATAGAAGCCTCGCACACCTCCGTAAGGCCATCGCGTAAGCGGACGGCGGCCTCGTCCACATCTTCGTCGTCCATGGGCCGGGAGAACCAGTCCTGGACGATGGCAGCCTCCTCGGCCTTCTCCTCGTCGAGGCGAGTCAGGGCCCATCGTCGGGCTCGATCGTTGCTCGGGGGCTGAGGGGGACGTTGGGTGGGAATCTCAAATCGGATGTAGCGGTGGTCCGAGAGACTCTCCACCCCCGTCACAACCCTCCAATTCCTAACACTGCGTGCGAGGGCGGGGCTCGCAAACGACACGTCCACGATCGACCCGCCCCGTTGGCGCACGCACGTGTGGGTGGCTCCCCGATTGAGCAACGAGAGCCCCGACGCAGCGGCCCATAACTCGACCGTTTGCCCGCGGATGTCCGTCGTTGGGTTACCCCACACGACGGACTTGGCGTTCAGGTCCCCCATAAAGAGGACTTGGCGCGGGGCGGCACGCCTGACAGCAGCCCCTACTACCACCAAGAAGGCCTCGAAATCGGCCAGAGGCCTATTGGGAGAAAAGTACACCCCGACAAGGGTGACCTTCTCCCAGTTTGCCACCACGTAGCCCGCTCCTCTCTCAACTACTGAGAGGGGGCTACTCCCGGGCGCTGAACGCCCTACTATCGCCACGGAGCTGTCCCTGTCTCCAGCCCAATTGGGCCGATCAGGGACATAGTACGGCTCCGCGACGATACCCACGTCGATAGACCACTCTGCCAGAACTTGCATGAGCAAGTCTTGAGCCCTGGCACAGTGGTTCAAGTTTCCCTGGAGGAAGCTGCACGGACGACCTAAGTCCATTAGGACTCCATGGCAGCTCCCTCCACGGCCTCGCTCGGAGGCGCTGCCCGCCGGTTTACGGGGGGCTTTCCTCTGACTGGGGGGGCTTTACAGTTGTTGCCCCCCAGAAGGTGACCGGCCGGTCTTTTGGCCGAGGCGCATAATATGCAGCTGGGCTCAGCGCTGCATGTCGAGCCTCTGTGGCCGTTCTCGCCACAACGGTAGCAGTGCCCACTCCGGTCCACTTCGGAGGGGCACGTTTGGCGGGTGTGACCCGCACCCAAACACCTGAAGCAGCGCCGTTGACGAGCTTCCAACACTTTTATTTGGACCGAACTCCACCCGATGAGGAGCCGGCCCTGCACCACCACTTTGGCGGCAGCTACGGGGCACTGCACAATTGCAGCCCCCAGGCCGCCTCGTCCTTCCCGGATTTCGCTGACCACCACTTGGTCAGCGCTGCAGCCACCCTTGCTGGCAATAGCGGCTGCCACCTCGTCCTTATGGACAGAGTCGTCCAGCCCGGAGACCCTCAGGCCTACTCTTTTCACAGGCCGGACGACCTTGGCGACACCCGTTAGGGCCTCCTGGATTTTTTCAGCCAGGAGGTCTGCCTTCTCACTGGCTTGAGCGCCAGGGATCTCTATTATTCGTGCACCCGTCGCCGTACGGCGGCAGGAAACACGGTCAATGTCCAGGTCGGCAACTTGTATTTGTTGCCGAGCCTTGGAAAGAATATCGGCATATGTGATGCCGTTCTCGGCGGCGGCAGGGTCAAGCGTGACGATGACCGCGGCCGATTTTGGCGGCACCAGCTTGGGCGTAGAATGCTTAGGCTTTGCCTTCGCTTTAGGGGTAGGCTGGGCGGCGACGGCGTGTGGATGCGCCGTCTTTGCCCTTGCAGCCTCAGCGTGGCTAGCCTTTGGGATCGCCGCCGGCTGCTTCGCTCCCGCCTTCTTCTCCCTTTGGCGCCTTCTGCGTCTCTGGCTCCTTGACTCCACCGCTTTCCATTCTTGCTCGACCGGGGGCTCTACTGCCTTGGTGGCAGGAGCCTTCGCCCGAGAGGTGGACGGAACGGGCGGTGGAGCGGACGTCCCTTTGGAGCTGGTTTGGGCTGGCTCGGCAGCCGCCCTCTTTCCTCGGGGGGGTTTGCTCACCGGGTCCGAGTGGGCGGCAGACTTCTTGTCTGCCGCAAGAGGGGGCCTTAATCTCTGTTGGGGAGGGAGGCGTTTCTCGACCTCCCCTAGACGGGTATTAAGAATGTCCCCGAATGTCCGAAGAATATCGGCCTTGAAGGCCTCCAAGGCTGGGTCACTCCGGACGTCCGGGGCAAGGGCTTTTTTCTTGGCGCCCTGAGGAGGGCGAGCACTTTGGGCAGTCCTGGGAGTGGGAGCAGGGGGCAGGCAAGGAGACATCGTCCCCACTTCTGCCTCTAGCTCAACCACGTCCATCCGGGTGCTGTCAGTGGCTGGGGGATCGACCCGCTGGGGTTCCCTTTGGCGCTTGACCGCATCCAACTCGGCCCTGAGGTCGGCGACCATGCGCCGCATCTCTTCCATCTCCTTTTTGAGGGCCTGGTTCTCGGCCCTTAGTTTGCGAGTGTCCTCAGAAATGGACTTCCGGGACACCTCGCGAAAGGATTCCTCTATGGACGCCACCGCATTCTTCAGGGACTTTTGATACGTCCCCTTCAGATGCGAAGATTTCTTGGAAACCTCCAAAATTATGTCGCAGTCCGACCGGACCAGCTCCTCAATGTCGAGGGCGGTTCTATCGTTCGGATCTGCTGTCACGTCGGCGTCGAGTCGGTCCGCATGATAGCGGGAGCGAAGCTCATACGCCCTTTTTTCCGCCTCGGCAATCTCCTTGTCGAGGCGGGCCTGGAGCTCCTGTTGCTTAGCCGCGGCCAGCTCTCGCTTGGCCTGGGCGAGCCCCACGTACTCCCCGGTGGTAGGGGGGCGTCCACGCCCGCGCCCTTTCCCTTTGGGAGCCACTCCTTCAGTCGAACCCTCTGTTTGGACGTCCATGTCTGAGTCGGGAGGGTTCGCCGGTCCAATCTTTTTGAGTTTTTTGTCTTTCCGACGCCGCGAGATGTTGTGCGCCGCGTCAGAAGTACCGTCGGTTTGGATGACCGAGTCTGCGATGGAGATTACAGACTTGGCCGATCTGGAGGATGAATCGGATGTTGATCCATCTTTACACCTCTTTCGGGACCGGGGCGCAATCGCTGTCTCGGTTTTCTTAAGCCAATTCTTTACACTATTTACATAGTTTGAGGACGACGCCGAGCCAGACCGCGATCGCGCGGCTCTAGGCACCTCCTCATCGCTCCCAGAACGGAGCACCACTCCTCTATTTACACTAACGCCTCGGTTGCGCATAGATTTTTCGAACGGGGGATCACCGGCAACCCCCGAACGCCCGCTCTCAACGGGTTCGCATGTAGTTTTCGCATTCGATGCAGATGCGGAAAGTTGTTTAGCCGTCCCCAGATACGCACGGCTGCCCGCAGCCACCTTACGTGGTCCTACGGGGGGGACTGAAACCCCCTGGGGTTGTTTTGTTTTGTCACAACTTTCCATTTTTTGTCATTTAGGGATGACTCCCGGGGTGGGCCGCTTGGGACTGGACGCCCTCCAGCCATTCATCCCCTCGGCACGGCCCGAACCTTAGGATTAGGGATTTTTTAGAGTGGTTTACTCCACTTAGTCCGACGCTCCGTGCGCCGGACCCCCAGCCCCGCTCAGTGCGGGGTCCGGGTTGCCCGACGGGGGCCTGTTACACAGGATTCCCCGCCGCGCGGGTATCGAACACGACACCACTAAGGCGCAAAGCGCCGACGCGCTAAAGGGCGACCCACCGCCGAAGCGGCCATGCCACTGAGAAGTGGACGCCAGAAAACTCTGGCCAAACCACGACCCGAAAACGGGTCCACCGGCGACACTCACACCCCTTCTTGACAAGAAGGGGGGAGTTCACCCAGGGGATAATTTTTTAGAGAGGTTTTCTTCCTCGCAGCCCGAAGGCCCCCGGCCCCGCTCAATGCGGGGTTACGGGTTGTGTGACCGTGCAATGCCCGCCCTGAGAAGGGCAGGCGGCCACACACCAGTTTTTGTCCGCGCCGGCCAAAGCCGGTACCCCCCATATCTGGGGGGCGTTCCCCTATCCGCAACCCGGGGACGCGTCCGATGGCAGACTGGAAACTGCACACGGACTGCACCCAACACCTGTAAAACCACACACATATCTTACCTACATCTGCAAAAAACCACACTAATTTTGAGGCTGGGTAAAACAACACATAATATATTTAATTCTTACCTTTGTTTTTTTATCAATCTGTGATCGCTGCACAATTACAGACTCGATCATTTGAAGTTTCAAGTTGTAATATGAGGTCTTAATTGAATCAATTTTTTATGAACTCCGCATTGCTCAATTCAAAAGAACCCTGCCTACGGCGCGGTGGTTGAGCGCTCGCTATTTCTTTCACCAAATTGGCGAAGAATCCACAAGAAATTCTTCTCCTTCATTTTCAAGAGAGACAGTCAAGAGAGAAAACACAGTTTAAAGTCATTTATTCAAAAATTATCAGAAACTCTGATTTTATAATTTTGACACACTTTTGACAGCTAAATTCGTATACGAACTTCAACTTCGACTGGTTTGTACCATTCGATGTGTTCGGGTGACGTTCGTTTGAATTATTTTAATTGTGAAATTTTGAGAATGCACAACCTGTATCTCCTTCATAATAAATCATTTTTACGAATGTGTATTTTTTTCCATTGCATGAGAATCGTGTCCCAGGTCGTAATTCGACTGCAATATACAGGAGAGAGCCTATCAACCCTCGATAATCATATTTACTGTTATCAGTATGTTTTTCAGTTTTGCTAGCCGAATCCCTGTTTTCATGGGAGTGGCTAAAGGTATACAGTCTTCCACTGAATTTCGTCTTTGGCGTGCTTAAGGGAGTTGGAGGTGCACGTCCAAGAACGCGCGCCTCCTCCTACCCAACCACCTGGGAAATATTTAACCCCTAAAAATCTTTACTTAAATGATTGTGAAAAATTATTAAATATTTTTTCTTGATTTTCTTATTTTCCCTTTTTCTTTTACCTACACAAATATATTTTTAAAATGCTGTTATATTATTAGTTTGAAAATTACTTTGCGTGTGTCACGGGGCGTAAGCTTCGTTTGTGACACTCGTAGCACTATGAAAATTATTAAAGTAAAGCAATCGTGCGGTTTGAGGAAAGAACACGACCGGTGAGCGGTTTTTTATCAAACTTGAGGAAATTATCCTCATCCTGATGAGGATAAGTTAGTGCTCTTATGATCTTGAGTTATTCTTAAAAATACTGTACCTACAATTGACAGCTTGAATAATTTTACTGTTAATAATAATTAAAAATATCTACTTGACTTCGTTCGGACATTGTAAATTTTACACATTTTTCTTTGCATTGAGCAACAAGTTATTGCTCGTAAGCCATGTAATATTAGTTAGTACCAGTAAAGAAAGTGCCATTTAATAATTAGTTACATCGTCAAGTGATTGTTTATGAGTTAGATGTAGTTTGGTGGATAAAACCTCTATAATGAAATAACTTATTGAACCTATAAAGTAACTAGCTTTTGCCCGCGGCTTCGCTCGCGTCAAATTCGGGGTAAGGCAACCACCTTCCAGCAGAACCTTGAACTGTAATAATTATAGATGCAGAATTATTCCTGATAACTACTCCTCTCGTCTCGCCGCGCCGCCCGCACTCGCCTAGGTACCCAATTGACGACGATCGAGATGGCATACCTAAAATGAAAAAATATATAGAAGATAGAACCCTTATATGGGTGATGAGATTTCATGTCTGCCACGTTAGATTTTAAAATTGTTGCTGTTTTCGTAATCAGCGACTCGATAAACCACAAAAAGAATACCCATGTTGATTTTCAGACTTTCTCATCCCATTTCCCTTTTTAGGGGTTGCATTCTGTAAAAACATAAAACACGTGTTTACTCATTTATTGATAACAGTACTCCTGTGAAATTTCGAATAAAATAGTCTGATTTTGTTTCCTCATACAAATGTTGGACCTCCGCTTCAAATCCTTAGAGGGTGGTTTTTGAAAAATCCATTCTTAGTGCTCATAGCCCTTAGACCTCATAAGAAACCTACTTGTTAAATTTTGTATATTTAGACCCGAAGGTTTGGGCTGTACGTGAGTGTGTGAGTGATACTGTACTAATATGTGAGTCAGTTTCTTCTTTTCCATATTAAGAAGAAGATAGAAAACGACGATGGTAGTTCACGACCGCCAGGTTGTATTTAGAAATCGTTATTGTTTTTGTAACCAGCGACCTGATAAACCATATAAAGGATACCCATATTAATTTTCAGCCTTCGACACCCCATATCCCAAAAGGGTGAATTCTGAAAAAACCTTAAACAAGTGTAGACTCATTTATCGATAGGAGTACTCCTGTGAAGCTTCGAATAAAATAGTTCAACTACTCTTGTTCCCCCATACAAAATTTGGAGCCCCATTTCAACCCCTTAGGGCGTGAATTTTGGAAGATCCTTTCTTAGTACATCTCATAACGAACCTACGCCTACGTGCCAGATTTTAAATCTCTAGACCTGCATTGCATTTTTAACCGACTTCAGAAAGGAGGGGGCTGTCAATTCACTTATGTTCGCTACTGTGGAACTTCGTTGATTGAGAGCCGATTTCTGTGATATTGCGGGGATGGCCCCATTTAGATACTGGCAGTCCGGTGCTTTTTGAAAGAATCGACTGGAACAGAAGCAAGGGTGTTTGCCTTGGTTGTTTTGGTGTGTCGTTTATATAGATAGTCTAATTTTGTACAAATTTTAGACTTCCGTTTCAACCCCGTTGAGGGTGGTTTTTGAAAAATCCATTCTTTTTGCACTTGCATAAATCTCCAGCCTGAATCCAAAATTTGGAAATTCTAACTTTGGACTTTCATACAAACTTACATCCCCATTTTACTCCCTCAGAGGTGGAATTTCCAAAAATTCTTTCTTAGTGCACCCCTACATCTCTCGAGGAACCTACGTTTCAAATTTGGAATCTCTAGGCCCAGTGGTTTTGGCTGTGCGTTGATATTATCAATTTTCACACATTGACACCCCATATCTCCCTTTTAGGGGTTGAAATTTGGAAAATCCTGAAACAGGTGTTAACTTATTTATCAATTGGAGTACTCATGTGAAGTTTCGATTAAAATAGAGCAAGTAATCTGGTTTCGCCATACAAACTTTGGAGCCCTTTTTCAACCCTTTAGAGGGTGAATTTTAAAAAATCCTTTCTTAGTGCACTCCTTCACCTCATAAGGAACCTACGTGCCAAATTTGGAATCTCTAGGCCCAGTGGTTTGGGCTGTGCGTTGATATATCAGCCAGTCAGTCAGTCAGTTTCATTTATATATATAGAAGATGTTAGAAATTATCAGGACAACAGTTTCGTTTTCAGTGTTGTTTAAACCCATAAAACAATTTTGATAGGTAGTTCTTTTTAAGCGTATTTTTTCAAAACTTTATTAATAAAATGTAATGGTAAAATAGTTTTACGTAAAACGTACATATTCATAAAAAATATTTTACAAAAAATAAAAACCGACTTTAAAAACACTGAAAAGTTTAAAATAATATAAGAATAGGTACAGACAACATCACACTTCTATATCGAAGTCGGTGCCAAACGATGATCCCCTAGAAAGTCTTAAAATTTGTCACCGACTTCAATATAGAAGTGTGATGGTGTCTGTACCTATTCTTAATTTCTTATGTTATTTTAAACTTTTCAGTGTTTTTGAAGTCGGTTTTTATTTTTTGTAAAATATTTTTTTTTTATCTTTTTAGTGAATGAAATCTTTTTAGTGAAGAGAACCCTAATGTACCTTACCCTAATTTACCTAAAGTTAACTTAAATTAGTGTTATTAAATTAAGCTTTCCCTCGATTTTCATGAGGTCCCATCATCAGATCCTGACTTTAGTGATCTTGGAACTACCCCAGGAGTATACTCTATCGAATACAAAAGGAATTTTGAAAATCAGTCCAAAATTGGCAGAATAATCGCGTAACATACACACAAAACACGTTGGACATATTGGAGAGTGTAAACTCAATGGTGTCTAAGTTGCGTAATATGTTCTGAAAAACGATGTTGACAGACATTGTCTACTTATTAAATTGAATATCTAACATGGTAGCAGAGCGTGAAATCCGTTGAAATTATAAAAAATAGTGTGTTGTCTTGCTGAGTTCAAAGTGAAATATAGGAATTATGGCGAATATTGCGGTAGTACCAATAGAGAAACTAAAGGGTATGTCGAACTACTCGCAATGGAAATTCATCATGAAAATGACCTTAATTCACGAGGATTTGTGGGAGTGTATCGAATCAACAGATGATACCGCAATCAAGGACAGCAAGAAACAACAAAAGGCACTGGCTAGGATCTGTCTTAGTTTAGATCCAGTAGCTTATGTGCATGTGCGGAACGCTAACACTGCAAAAGAAGCCTGGTCTAACTTAGAGAAGGCGTATGAGGACAAGGGGCTAATGAGAAGATTGGGCTTATTGCGAGCCCTATTCAACGTAAAGTTAGACCAGTTTCCGGGTATGGAAGAATATCTCACTAAGATTTGTGAGACTGCTCAGCAGTTAACTGATATTAAGGCTCCACTTGAAGATGAGTTCTTGGCCGTCATTATGCTTAGTGGGCTCTCATCACACTATGACCCATTGATCATGACCCTGGAGAATTCGAACCTTAAACTATCAAGTGAAGTGGTTAAGATGAAGCTGTTGCAGGAAAGCACTCGTCGAAATGACTGCAATGATGAGTTGCGGGAGACGGTATTAGTTACCAAGCGACCACCAAAAGAGAAGAATGTAAAATGCTTCAAGTGCAGGAAGTCCGGACACTATGCAAAGGATTGTCTCATTAAGAAGTCGCAGAAAAAGCACACTTCATCTCCAGGAACGGCTACAATGGTGACGGCCCTGACCTCGGCAGTGCAGCATGAAGATTTCTACATCGACTCTGGTGCAAGTTGTCACATGGTCAACAATAAGAAATTTCTATCGAACTATGTAAAAGACATTAGTGTAGAAGTTCGTATTGCTAACGGTGACAAGCTCCGTAGTGAAGCACGCGGAGGTATGACCTACTTGGATAAGTCAGGTTTGACAAAGTTAAGTGACGTTTTATACATCCCAAAGTTGTCATGTAACTTACTGTCTGTCAACGCCTTGACACTTAATGGCTATGAACTTGTATTTACGTGTGATATATGTAATATAATTTTAAATAATAATGTAGTTGCTATGGCTATTAGGCAGAATGGTCTGTACAAATTGAAGATGCATTCTGGTCGGGGTAAGTTGCCTGTTGATTCTGTACATATTATGAATTCTTCTACAGGTCAGACAGCGTCAGCTGTAAATAATGATACATCTGCATTACCTGTACAAAACGGCGTAGTGCAAGTTGATCAAGGTACCTGGCATCGTGGACTTGGACACCTCAACGCAAGGAGCATGGGATTGCTGAAACGTTCGTTGGCCGATGGAATAAGCTATGGGAATGAATATGAACCTTGTATTTCCTGCATTGAAGGTAAGACACCCAAGTTACCTTTTCCGAAAAAATCGTTGCGTCGTGCGAGTGACATATTAGGGTTGATACACACTGATTTGTGTGGGCCCATGCCTACTAAATCGATTGGTGGTGCACGGTACATTTTGACGTTTATTGACGATTTTTCGCGTAAAACATTTTGCTTCATAATTAAAACGAAAGACCAAGTTTTACAGTGCTTCAAAGAATTTCAAGCATTGGTAGAGAAAGAAACTGGTAAGAGCATTAAAGTTTTAAGAAGCGATGGGGGTGGGGAATATGTAAATAATCATTTTAAAAATTATTTAAAGTTGCATGGCATCAAACATGAAGTGACTGTACCTTACTGTCCACAGCAGAATGGTGTGGCGGAACGGGCGAACAGGACAATCATGGAAGCGGTCAGATGTATGCTGCGTGAAGCTGGCCTTGGTAATGAGTACTGGGCTGAAGCTGCGAGCACTGCAGTATATTTGAAAAACCGTTGTCCAACAAAGTCAGTACGTGGCTTTACACCTGAAGAGAAGTGGACTGGTCATAAGGTGAATCTTAGTCATTTAAGAGTTTTTGGATGTCTTGCATATTCAGTTGTAAATAAAAGAAACAAATTAGATTTAAAAACTAAGAAGTATATATTTGTAGGCTATAGTGACGAGTCGAAAGGATATCGGCTTGTTGACCCAAAGAATGGGGCATTAATTATATCCAGGAATGTTGTGTTCCTTGAAAATAAATTCGTCAAGGACAGTCACTCATCTGATGTGTCAGAGAATACACGTACTGAATACATCGAGATCCAAAATCCAGCAGTTAGGCCTGAGACTGAGTTGGTTGTCGAACCATCTCAACACAACCTAGACCAAACTAGTAGTAGCTTGCAGGACACTGTGAATTCGGATTTGAGTACGGAGTCAGTCGAAAGCTCAGATATGTATCTACCAAACAGATCGTCCTTTGATTCTGAAGATTCGCGTAGTTTCAGTCAATTTGATGATGCCTATTTTACAGCATTTCTGACGGGACAGAATTTTGATGAAGAGGATGAGCCGAAAACAGTAAGTGAAGCTTTAAGTGGTCCGGAGGCTGCACAATGGAAAGCTGCGATGGATGAGGAGCATCAGTCATTTTTGGATAACAAATGTTGGACTCTAGAAAATTTACCTAAAGGTAAGAAAGCGGTAAAGTCTAAATGGATCTTTAAGCGAAAGCGAGGGCTATATGGTGAGATTTTGCGCTATAAAGCACGACTCGTGGCAAAGGGCTATACCCAAAAGTATGGTATAGATTACTTTGAGACTTTTTCGCCTGTGGTGAGGTACTCTACACTACGTATGCTGTTAGCTTTGGCAGCAGAATATAACATGGACATCGATCATATGGATGTGAAAACAGCATTCCTTAACGGTGATCTCAAAGAGACTGTTTTCATGGAAGTTCCTGAAGGATATGATGTAAATAATAGTGATAAGGTTTACCGTCTACACAAGTCAGTGTATGGACTTAAGCAGGCACCAAGAGCCTGGAACGAGAAAATTAATTACGTACTCACTAAAAAGCTTTGTTTTAAAAGGCTGTCATCGGAGACATGTGTTTACGTAAGCAGACGTGATGGAGCACTGGTGATCATAGCTCTGTATGTGGATGACGTGATCCTATTTAGTAGCTGTCCTCAAGCTAAAAAGGTAGTAAAAGAGCTGCTAATGAAGGAATTTGTCATGACAGATCTTGGTCCAGTGAAGCATGTTTTGGGAATGCACATTTACAAGCAGGATGACAAAATAATCTTAGACCAATCTACTTACATAAATAAAATTTTAGATAAGTATGGTATGACAGATTGCAAGCCGGTGAGCACGCCCATAGAAGCTGGACTTCATAATCTAACTAAAGCTAGCGAGCCATTCGTTTTGGACTACAGAAACTTAATAGGCTGCTTGTTGTATATAGCTGTATGTAGTAGGCCTGATATTGCACATACCGTCGGCGTATTGAGCCAGTTCAATAACTGCTATTCGGAAGCTCACTGGAAGGCGGCGAAAAGAGTATTAAGATACTTGAAAGGTACGTCAAATTTTTCACTTACCTTTCAGAAGTCTGGCCTGAAGGTTACTGGATACGCGGACGCAGACTGGGCTGGAGACTCTACTGATCGGCGGTCCTATACAGGATACGTATTCAAGATTGGCAATTCGATAGTTTCATGGGAGAGCAGGAAACAGAAAACTGTGGCTCTTTCAAGCACTGAGGCCGAGTATATGGCGCTGTCCGATGCCTGTAGAGAAGCTCTGTTTATCAATTCTTTTTTAAAAGAATGTCTGATCTCCGGGAGGGTATCTATTGTGCTGTTCAATGATAACCAATCAGCTCAAAAACTTTGCTCTAATGCACGGTATCATGGCCGAACGAAGCACATTGATATCAGACATCATTTTATTAGAGAGTTGGTTGAAGATGGCACGGTTGTCATCAGGTACTTACCCACTGACCAGATGTTGGCAGATGTTTTGACCAAACCTGTCACAGCTTCTATCTTTAAGCGATGTGTACATAGTTTAGGTTTCTGTTAGTGTCAGTAGGTTAGGTATATTTTTAGGTTACTTTAAAAATTCGTTTTTATGTACATTGTATGCGTTCTTAATAGACCATTGCGTTTAAGGCGGCGTATTGGAGAGTGTAAACTCAATGGTGTCTAAGTTGCGTAATATGTTCTGAAAAACGATGTTGACAGACATTGTCTACTTATTAAATTGAATATCTAACAGGACACACCTAAAGGGTTTCGCTCGATTTTTATGGGATCCAATTATCAGATCCTAACTTTGGTGACCATGGGACCACCCTTGGAGTATCTTCTATCGAATACAAAAAGAATCATCAAAATCGGTTCATAAACGACGAAGTTATCCGCGAAGAAACATTAAAAATACGGTCGTATTGAGAAACCTCCTCCTTTTTTAACCGACAGATAATAACAGAGGATTGAAGTCGGTTATAGTTATTTTCGCTACAAGTGCGGGAAGCCTGCCATTACAACGAGTACCGACAAATGTCGACCCGAGCCTATGGCGAGTATTGACAGTCGGAACGAGTTGAAATGACAGTCCCGCACGTGTATTGAACAACTTTTTTTACTACAGTTGCGAAAAATGAAACGATAAATACAACCATTGTGTAATTTATTTCTTATAAATTTTAGAAAAAAGGCGCCAAATATGTCGTCGTGCGTACACAGCAGATACAAAGCAAATGCGTGCTATGCTTTGCTTGCCGTGTTTTTAAAAGCAAGGTTCGGCCGTGCTTTTTGTTAGGTTTTGCTTTTAGGCATGCTTTTACAATTCAAAATCTGGTAGACTAGTCAGATTATTTAGCGCAATCTTATCTTAGCATGCTAGAAAAAAAGCAGGGAAAAAGCAAAATGTGTGTCAGATTTTAGACATTTGACATTTGGTAAAGAAGAAGCACTCGTGCGTAATGGTGACCTTCCCGCACGCTAAACAGCCCTGCAATATACCACTTTTTGGGCAACTGTATTAAAAAAAATATAATAAAAGCCGGTCAAGTGCGTGTCGGGCCACGCGCAGTGTAGGGTTCCGTAGTTGCAAATGCCAACTTTGAGCTCACACACACCTCACAACACGTTGCTATTAAATTAGGCATCTTATCTTATCGTAGGGGCGGCCCAGCAGTAGAAGCCTTCGCACTTCGACCCTTTATGGATCTTTTGTGCTTCCCCGTGTTTAGTCCTTAAAGCCATCACCGCCTTCGGTCCAATCTATCGTGACCATGAGTCTGATTATGTCCCTTGGTGGCATGACTCTGTAGTCTTCCGGTTTAGGGTATCCCATTCCCGTCAGCTTTAACCTCCTGCAGGCTAGAGCATCGCAGTGGCACAAAAGATGTTCCATGCTCTCCTCCTCTTCCTTGCAGGCCCTACAAATTCTGGAACTGGTGTGTCCCATCCGGTTCAGCATGATCCTAGTGCTAAAATGCCCAGTCAGAGCGCCTGCCATTAAGCGAGTCTGAGATCTGCTCGAGCTTAATGTAAATTTAAGCCAGTTCTCCATGCCCATAAAGAGCTTGGCGTGTGTCATTCCTTTATGGTTGGCCCATTCTTCTTGGTGCCTCCTTTGTGATTGAGCTCTCAGGCCTGTTCCAACTGTTTTTTAAAATAATTCCGACGAATGGTTCCGGACCCACAAGCTGTGTCTCCGATCCCTTTCTCGCCAGGTGGTCATCCTTTTCGTTTCCAGCGAAACCCTTGTGTCCTGGTATCCAGACTAGCTGAACCGTGTTGACTTTGCTCAATATGTTTAACACTTCAATCGTATTCATCACCAGTCTGGATTCCACCTTCTGTGACAAGAGCGCTTTGAGCGCCGCTTGACTGTCACTGAGATTGTAGATGTTCAAGCCTTTGCGACCTCTATCTAGATTCTCTTGTGCACAGGCTAGGATGGCGTATGTTTCAGCTTGAAACACAGTGGCCAGCTTTCCCATGCTGATCAACATCTCCGTTTTATTACAGTATATTCCTGCTGCTGTACCGGATTTCCTTTTCGATCCGTCCATGTACCAAATCATGCTGTTCCCCCGTGGGGATGCCAGCCCCTTATCCCATTCTTCCCTTGTTGGAATGTATACTTCAAAGAGTCTCCTAAATATGTATTTAGGTGTCATCCTATTGCTGGGCATGCCCAGAAAAAGGATTTCTTCTTTGAGTTTCATTCCCGTATGTTTATTACGTGGCCAGTTAGCGTTCCACAGTCCCACAGTGCTGAGTCTGTAGAGTGCTCTTCTGGCCTCTCTTTGTATAGCAATATGCAATGGTTCAAGATTAAGAAATCTCTCTAGGGCCGCCGTAGGGGTAGTTTTGAAGGCCCGCGTTATAGCCATACAGGCCAGTCTTTGGAATTTTCCTAAGAGTTCCCTGCACGTGACCAGTTCTGTTCTAGGCCACTAAACTATACTACCGTAGGTGAGGATCGGCAGTATCATTATTCTATAGATCCAATAAAGGATCTTGGGCTTAAGGCCCCAGGTTTTGCCAAAGGTAGAGCGACACATGTTGAAGGCCCTTGTGGCTTTCTCAATAGTGAGCCCTACATGTACTTTCCACGTAAGTTCTTTATCTAGGGTAACTCCCAGATATTTGACTTCAGTAGACCATGGTATTGCAGTACCGCATAATTTGAGAGTACTCATGCCATTGAGCTTCCTTTTCTTTGTGAATGGTATAATCACAGTTTTCTTCGGATTGATGCTAAGGGAGGTCTCCCTGCACCAACGCTCAACCTGTTGTAGCGCTTCCTGCACCAGGCTGGCTACCACACTCGGCACTTTGCCATTAATCAGGATGACTAAATCATCAGCGCAACCCACAGTTTTCAGTGGTCCTTTGTTTAATTCTTCGATCAATGAGTCTATCACAAGGCACCACAGTATGGGAGAGAGGACTCCGCCCTGAGGACATCCTTTGGTTGTTGTGACGCTCATTGTTTCGCGTAATATGCTTTCACTTATAACTCTGCCCTTAAGCATGCCATTTATCCATTTTATAATGGTGTCATTGATGCCATGCATTTTTGCCGCTCTGCTAATGGAGTCAAATGTAGTCTTATCAAAGGCACCCTCCACATCAATGAAGGCGCCTAGGCATATCTCCTTTGAATCCAGTGCCGTTTCAATCCTGCTGACTACATAGTGTAGGGCAGTCTCAGTTGATTTACCTGCCTGGTAGACATGTTGCATACCTTGTAAGGGTCGTTTCCTAAGCGGACCATCCCTGATGTATCTGTTGATAAATTTCTCCATCGTTTTCAACAAAAAGGATGAGAGACTTATCGGCCTAAATGATTTAGCTTGATCATAGTCAGCCTTACTCGGCTTAGGTATAAAGCTTACATTTATGTGTGTCCACACTTTTGGTATATAACCAAATGCTATATATGCTCTGAATAGTCTGCATAGCATGGGGACCAGTATTGATTCACCTTGTTGTAGTAACACAGTGTATATCCCATCATGGCCAGGGAATTTATATGGCTGGAAGCTTTTGATTGCCCATCTGACTTTTTCTTCTGTTACTACCTTTTTAGCAGACGTCCAGTTTTCCCTTGTGGTATGGTTTTGGGTACTTTGACTTTCCCTGGGAGTTTGTTTGCCTGCATTTGGGTTAATTACCGTAGAACCCTGGAAATTAGTTTCAAACATAACAGCCAGTGCTTCATTTCCCGTTTCCATTAGTCTGCCATCAGCGCCTCTCATTGCTATGAGTGGGTTTGCTTTAGTTTTAGACATAGTTTTGCTAAGACGCATGCCTTCTGGCATTGTTTTGATTGATTCACAGAAGTTACGCCACGACCTGCGCTTAGCCCTTCTCACTGCACTGTTATATTCAGTAAGCTTTCTTGCATATTCGGAGTAATCGTTTCTTCGTTTTGCCTCGTTAAATGCCTTTCTTGTTTCCCTTTTGAGTTTGGAAAGTTCCTGTGTCCACCACTGAACTTTCTTAACCTTTGTCTCTTTCTCTGGACAGTTTTGTGTCCAAGCTTGCATGAGACCTTTGTTAATTCGGTTAGCTTCCATATCCAACTCTGGAATAGAGTTTAACTTAACAGTAGTGACCCCTAATGCCGATTCAAGGTCTCGCCTAAAAGAAACCCAACTGGTATTCCTACGGTTTCTCCTACGTACAGTACCTAGTTCAATATTGGTCTTATACCTAAAGCATATGTAAGTGTGATCAGAAAGTGATACTTCTCCAGACACATGCCAGCTATTAATAGATGATAACGCTTGCACCGTTGCAACCGTCACATCAATTACCTGAGCCCTGTTTTTGTTAACAAATGTGGGCGTGATTCCTCGATTGAGTATATATAAAGATGAACTTACCAGATATTCCAGTAGGTCTTCACCTCGCTTGTTCGTGTCAGTGCTGCCCCACACAATATCGTGTGCGTTAGCATCTAAGGCAATGATGAGTTTCTTTTGCCCGTGTATGTCGATCAGTCTTTTCAGGTACGCAGAGACTGGATCTCTTTTCTCAAAGGGTAGGTAAGCTGAGGAAATTACAACACTTTCTCCTGGGTTCCGCCCTCCCTCCCTCCGTCCTGATCTTCAATGTAGGCAGATCCCTGTAACATAGCGAACGCAAGGGCAAATTAGGCATTATTATTATTATGAAAGCTGCAATTATTTTATATTTCCTTAACTTCACGTCGTAAATTTATATTCAGTACTAATTTTCAATAAAATTTTACTTTTCCGAGTACATTTTATAAGTTGGTCGTCTATAACTTTTTAGTTTGTACTTAGTATTCAACTCTGATAGACTTCCTTTACACTTCGTTATATATACTACTGTTATATTTTTTTTCACGTGTCCGTTTTACAGATAGAGGGGGGAAGGGACTATTACCTCTAACAAAAATTTGCAATTTAAAACCAAATATTTCAGAAACGGATCCCTAAATCGTAAAATGGTGTTTTGAACCTTACATTATTTTTTAAAGACCTATTCAACAATACCCCATACGATGGGTTAGTCGAGAAAAAATGTTTTTTCAATATTTTTTTCTACCATTTTTTGGCATGATTAATATGCATACCCATACCAAATTACAGCTTTCTAGTACTAATAGTCTCTGAGTAAAACCGCGGAGAGACATACAGACAGACATGGCGAAACTATAAGGGTTTCTTGTTTACTACGGAACCCTTAAAGTATATGTTTTATTTGTCCCATTAAATAAACTATTCGCCTTAACATACGTAACAAAAACAAGTAAAATGTTTTCATGGACCTACAAAGAACTCTTTTTTTCAGGTCAGTGTAGATTTTTGATTGAAATGTTAATACTAAGGCGTCCCGGAACTAAAAAATCGAGACTCGATCCAGTCTGGAAACTTCCGGGAAAAACGAGACTTTCGAGACTGTTTAAATTAATAAGATATTTGTTAAAAATCTAGGTATTGCAGCATTCGAAACAAGATTATAATATAAATATATAACCGGGAATTAACACGATAAACACGAGGTATTTACATACCTATTTTATTGCTTGACGTTTCGGCTAGGTTGCACCAGCCGTGGTCGCAGGCGGACTGGAGCTGCTCTGTCAGGTCTCCGTGATGCGGCGTTCTTCTCGAACCACCGGCATATTTTTTGTCATCAAAGTACCGTCACACACTACACTCACAGTGTCCGTATTTCGAAAACCGACTGACGAGCCCGAACTAGCGCCCTTAGACAAAGCCCCCTCTTTTACACTATTTTTTTTGTTTTTTTTTATGTGCATCTTCATCGAAAGAGGATCTGGAAAAGTCCGGATGGCGTGGCAAAATATGAGATTGACTTTCTCATGTCGACTTGGATATGCAATGACGTCTCAGTGATCAACACGGGGCGAGATCACCGAATAGTAAGAGGCTCATTCAATCTTACCAAGCTGAAAGGTATCGACTGGTGGGGTCTACGCTCCTTCCCGAAGCCATGCAGATCCAAAACCCCGAAAGCTTGCAATTTTTTTCAATTCTAGCCGAACTAAGCAAAGAAGTAAGATCTCGGAACCGACAGTTAAACTAATATAGGAAAAGCGTGAAATGGATCTGCAGTGTTTTGTAGATGCTCATCGGTGACTCAACAAATAGATCTCTAAGTCTCTGACTCGCGACGTTCGCCGATTTAATACGGAACGTATTAAAGAGAGGCCATCGAGCAGAACAATGGCTCCAAAGTGTTCGCAAGAGATCTGCCACTCGGTCAGTCTGCTGGCGAAGCTAAAGACAGAAGACAGCAGAGTAATAACATCCCCACCTGAGCTTATGGCCGAGATTAAAGCGGGCAGACTATCAGTCCGGAAGTTACTGCAGCGGCTATTCAACTTCGTCATAGTTGAGGGCATATCGTAGTCATGGTTGAGACTGTGGAAGATCTAGGCACAATGCTCTCGAATACCTCTGTATTTCCCAACAAGTGGGTCTTAAAATGAAAATGGACATGACCAAAATCATGTTGAATTCCCATATAGTGAATTCCCATTCCCGTGAATTTTGATGTCTCTACACTGGAATTTGTTAACGAATATGTTTACCTGGGGCAAATCGTTCAGCTCAGTAATCATGTCATCATGTTCGGGAAGCTACGTAGCATATTCTCGGCCCATCTACCGCAGCGTCTGAACACGAAAGTCTTCAATTCGTGCGTGTTGCCAGTGATGACGTACGGAGCTGAGACTTAGCCGCTTAGAATGGGTCTCATTAGAAGGCTCAAAGTCACTCAAAGGGCAACGCAGAGGGTTATGCTAGGGATTTCTCTTCGTGATCACATCAGAAATGATGAGATCCGTAGAAGAACTAGAGTTATCGACATAGCCCAAAAAATTGCAAACCTGAAGTGGCAGTGGGCAGGAAACATCGCTCGCAGGACTGACGGCCGTTGGGGCGGAAAATTCCACGAGTGTCGGCCGCGTATCGGGAGACGCAGCGTTGGTGGACCCCACCAAAAAGTGGACCGACGATCTGGTGAAGGTCGCAGGAACCTGCTGGATGCGGGAGGCGCAAAACTGATTGGTTTTGAAGATCCCAGGGGGAGGCCTATATCTAATAATGGACGTCTCTTGACTGAAATGGTGATGACGATGAACCATTACCGACTGATCTATCAAAACACAGCTTAAACTACTGAATGCATTGCGTTGAAATTTGGCAACCCAGGTAGTTATTATGACGTAGGCATCCTTTAAGATAGGATCTAGTTAGGAGGATACAATATTTTACTTCGTAGTCAAAGTCAAAATAAAGCCAGATTAAAGAATTTTAGTCATTAAGTAGATTTTTGACGTACGAGTAAGTCTCGAAAGTCTCATTAATCCCGAGACTGGAGGTGTTGGAAAACCTCTTTAAAATAATTTTAACATTATGGTCAGAGTACGTGTCGAGTTGCTTTTTTGTTCTGTTATAATTTGTCACTTGTAAATATGTAATAGAAAATGTCGTTGTTTTTATAGTTATATTTTATTAAAAACCATACGCTATTAATTCAATCGTTTTCCTGAGCCTCTGGTTTCCGTTTCATCTGGCGCCCCCGGTATATAAATAAGAAAACTGCAATCATGGATGCTCTTATATTGGAAAGGAGAACGATACGTATGATATTTACTAAGACCAAACAACGATTTGAAAATTTCCTCAGAGAGAAGAATGATGACGACGCTCAAGTAAGTTTTAAATCTCTTCAAGACTATCGGTTTGCATTGGAGAAATTAGATGCTAAAATTATCGAAGGTATGTTTGAGAGTGAAGTCAAAGAGGAGGAAATCATGAAAGAAATAGAGACAGCACAAAGTTACAAAGAGCAATTTTATAAATGTGAATTGTGTGTTGCCAAGCAGACCAAGTTGCCTTCTGAGAGCGCGAGCGATACAGTTCAACACTCGCGTCGTAGTTTGTGTTTGCCGAAAATTGAGCTGTTTAAATTTGACGGGGATATGCTCAATTGGATTAAATTCTGGAACACTTTCAAAAAGATTCACGAAGATGAAACTCTTTCTAAAGAAGAGAAGTTTTATTACCTGAACCAATGCGTCGAAAAGAATACTAGGGCTGCGAAAGTACTAAATAGTTATCCGCCAAGCTCTGAAAATTACGATTCTGCCATCGAAAGCTTAAAGACACGTTTCGGCGATAAAGACATCTTAATTGAGCTCTACATTCGTCAGCTGTTGAAACTGGTATTCCAAGCGATGACTAAGCCTAAGAAATTAGATGTGACGGCGCTATTCGATCAATTGGAGACAAATTTACGGGCCCTGGAAACATTGGGTATCACCACAGATGCATGCGCTCCCTTACTTTATCCACTGGTGGAATCATCCCTTCCAGAGGAACTTCTCAGAACTTGGCAACGTCACGCTGAAGCTACGAGCCCTAAAAATCGACTTGAAGGATTAATACAATTTTTAAGAGGCGAAGTACACAATGAGCAGCGCATTTCAATGGCAAAAAGTGGCTTTGATTTTGTCATTCCTGCTAAAAATTCCATGACGTATTCTTCTACGAAAACAGAGAGCTCCGATTTATCTACTCCAACGGCGGCTTCTCTTATTGCGGGTAAATCGTCGTGTCTGTTTTGCAAGAATGACCATGATAGCGAAAAATGTCACAAAGCGAAAAAGATGAGCGCGGAAGAGCGCGAGAAAATAGTTCGCGATCAAAAACTGTGTCTTCGATGTCTTAAGCCATGGCGTAGATTTCACAGGTGCAAATTAAGTAAGAAATGTAGTGATTGCGATAGATTTCACCTAACCGTCATGTGCCGAGGACCAGCTACATCGCTCGCTGCTGCTGCGTCTACGTCAAAAGAAATTGTGCAGAGCGTCGCTGCCGTCTCCATGAATAAAGATGTTTATTTACAAACTCTTAGAATTAAATTACAGAATGGACGGAAGACGAAGATTGTACGCGCTATCGTCGATTCAGGGTCGCAGCATTCATACGTTCGTAAAGATGTGGCCGAAGAAATGTCATATATTCCAAACGAAGAGGTGAAAATTCAACACGGTCTCTTTGGTGGGTCTACTACAATGCCAGAGATATACAAAAAGTACACAATTTCTGCGCAGAGTTTGACATCAGCTTTCAGCTGCCACTTAGACGTTTTTGACAAAGACACATTGTGTCCAATTATTCCTTGCATTTCAGATTTGGTTATAGTACAAAAATTGAAAAATATGAATGTTTGCCTAACGGATGTCGGTGAAAATAATCAAAATATAAGCATTCTTATCGGAGCGGACATGCTAGCGCAATTATTTTGCCCGAACATAATTCACTTAGGCGTAAATGTTACTGCCATCGAAATTAAGCTCGTCTGGACTTTGATAGGACGAGGGGCATTTTCATCGTCAGAGAAGCAAGACACAACCCTCAATGTTATCTCATTGTTTTTAAAACAGTACAATGTGTCCGATTTGTGGCGTTTAGATACGTTAGGAATTTGCGATCCTACAGAAACAATAACTCGTGAGCTGCAACTGAAACAGGTAAAATCTAATTTTATTGAATCTACGTCAGTTAACAATGACGGCCGTTATGAAGTGTGTTTGCCCTGGAGATCGGAACATCCCCCGCTACTAGAAAATTACGATGCTTGTTTTAAACGTCTTCAACGAGTAACGGAAAAATTATATGACGAAAACCTATAATAATGTGTTCCAAAATTGGTTGTCTGAGGGAATAATTGAAAAAGTGCCTAGTAGTGAGTTAGATAACGAGGTGTCTCATTTCCTTCCACATCGTCATGTTGTTCGATTGAGTAGCAGCACCACGCCCATACGACCGGTATTTGACGCATCTGCTCACGCCAAAGGCTCGCCTTCTTTAAATCAGTGCCTAGAGACGGGTCCGAACTTATTAGAATTGATTCCTAATGTGCTGATGCGTTTTCGGGAAAATAAATTAGGTGTTATCTCCGATATTAGGAAAGCTTTTTTAATGATAAGCGTTCAGCCAAATGATAGAAATTATTTGAAGTTTCTATGGTGGGACATTAATAACTCAAATGTTTTACAGGTGTACCGACATTGCCGTGTAGTGTTTGGACTGACTTGCAGCCCTTTCCTTCTCGGAGCTACGATAGATCTTCACTTGGAAAACACTCTTAAGTCTACTGGTCTCTCTTCAGATGAAAAGTTAATTGTTAGTAAGTTACAGAGGTCTTTCTATGTAGACAATTGTGTAACCAGCGTAAGCTCTGAAAATGAGCTAGTAAAGTTTCGTGAAATCGCTGTTCAGGTCTTATCGTCTGGTGGGTTTTGAGCTCCGATGCTGGGAATTCACTGGGGAGCAAAAGCAGTCGGCAGTGTTAGGT
Source organism: Schoenobius gigantellus (assembly GCA_963935595.1). Classification (NCBI taxonomy): domain Eukaryota; kingdom Metazoa; phylum Arthropoda; class Insecta; order Lepidoptera; family Crambidae; genus Schoenobius; species Schoenobius gigantellus. The sequence goes on from OZ012540.1 coordinate 51,622,889, forward strand.
ATGACGTGGGACAAACAAAACGATACATTGTCTTTGAAAGAAATCCCACTTTCACAGTCTCCTGAAAAAATTACTAAACGTTTTATTTTATCGGCTAGTCATAAAATATTTGATTGTTTGGGTGTAGCGTGTCCTGTGTTGGTATTTCCTAAGCTATTATTGCGTCAGTTAGGTTTAGGTAGTGAATGGGACACGGAAGTAAGTGAAGATAATAAAAAACCATTTTTAGACTGGTACGCCCAGCTTTATTTATTAAAAAATATACAAATTCCTAGATGTCTTTTCGGTGATTTTAACTTAAATATATCTTTTCATGTTTTCGTAGATGCCAGCGCTAACGCTTACGCTGCTGTTATTTTTGCACGTTCCGAAAACACGCAGGGTGATGTTCGAGTACGTTTTGTGCAAGCTAAGTCGAGAATCGCTCCTAAATCAAAAACATCGATGCCTCGGATGGAGCTGCTTGCGGCCACTATTGGTGCACGGTTGTTGAGCTCTACTTTAAAAGCCTTAACTTACGAAGGTAAGTGTACATGTTATTGTTGGAGTGATTCCACCACTGTCATCAGTTGGATAAAACGTAATTGTCAATGGAGTAGGTTTGTTTGGAATCGAGTACAAGAAATTCGCCAACTTACCGATGTAAATAATTGGCACTACGTGAAAGGTGAAGACAATCCAGCTGACTTACCTTCCCGCGGGTGCAATTCTGAGCAGCTGCTTCAAAGCCAGTGGTGGGAAGGCCCCGACTGGCTTCAGCAGGCATCCAAACGCTGGCCTAGTCCTGTTATGGAACTGAACGAGGCAGAAATAAACAAAGAAAAGGGTAAGTCAAGTCCGTGTGTAGTCGGTCTTACACTCCTAACCGCTGCGTCTGAAAGCCTATTTTATTTCTCAAATTTTGGAAAAATCGTTCGTATGGTCGGTTGGATTATGCGATTTATAGAGAGATGTCGACTGAAAGTTTTGTCGCAGCGTCGTATACAGACTAGAAGCTTGTCACGTCGTAGTTCCACGAATGCTGATGACAGCTTGTCTGTTCATGAATTTAGGCGAGCGGAATCGATAGTTTTACGAATATGTCAAAAGGAAAGTTTCATAGGCTTGAATGATTCTAAGTTAATGAATTACTATGTGTTTGAGGACGAAGAAGGTTTGATTCGTGTTAAGACTCCTATTGCCAACAAGGAAGATAAGTTCGAGTTTAGGCATCCTATAGTGTTAGATTCAAGTCACGAATTAGTTGTACGTCTAATGCGATTCGAACACAATAAACATCATCACGCTGGTGTTCAAATTTTATTGAATATTTTGCGAGAAAAATATTGGGTGCTACGAGGACGCCGTGCGCTACGTAAGATTAAAAATTCTTGCGTTATTTGTAAAAGATATACGGCTAAGCAGTTGCATGAAGTAGTTCCTCCGTTGCCTGAAAATAGAGTTAATCTCGCTAAAGTTTTTCAAGTGATCGGCGTTGATTGTGCAGGTCCTGTTTATTTATAAGACAAGCCAAAAATGTGGATCTGTTTGTTTACTTGCGCAGTTTACAGGGCAGTGCATCTTGAACTGCTAAGTTCATTGTCGACGGAAGTTTTTGTTTTAGCGTTCAAACGTTTTATAGCCCGTAGAGGCACTCCTGACGTAGTATACAGTGACAATGGTGGCAATTTTGTTTCTGGTAGTAAACTTTTCCAGTCAATTGATTGGCATTTTAATCCTCCCAGTGCCCCGTGGTGGGGCGGATTTTTTGAAAGGTTGATTCGCGTTGTTAAGGATATTCTTCGTAAAGTACTTCGAAACGCGTCCATATGTCAGGAAGAAATGAGTACGGTTTTGTGTGAGTGTGAAGCCATTGTGAATTCTAGACCAATAACATATTCAAGTGAAGATCCGAATGAGTTGAAACCGTTGGCTCCCTCAGATTTCTTACTTCCGTTACCTAACTGATGTCAGTTTGCCTCAAAATCTGTCGAAAGCTTATCGTCGACTAGCAAGTATAAGAGACAATCTTAGGTGTAGGTTTCGGATTGAATATTTAGGTGCGTTACAAACTCAGCACACCCAATTAAATTCTATCACTGAAATAAAGATTGGAGACATAGTGCTAGTGGGTGACGACCAATCTAAGCGACTTTGCTGGCCCTTAGCGCGAGTGATACGTTTAAAGTCAGGTAGGGACGGCAGAGTAAGAGTGGCACATCTTAAAACGGCCAAGGGTGAACTGGTGCGTCCAATACAAAGAATTTATCCTTTAGAAATTTAATTTTAGTTTTTAATTTCCTTTTTTTTCGCGGTGGGAGGATGTTGGAAAACCTCTTTAAAATAATTTTAACATTATGGTCAGAGTACGTGTCGAGTTGCTTTTTTGTTCTGTTATAATTTGTCACTTGTAAATATGTAATAGAAAATGTCGTTGTTTTTATAGTTATATTTTATTAAAAACCATACGCTATTAATTCAATCGTTTTCCTGAGCCTCTGGTTTCCGTTTCAGGAGGTAGCAGTCTCGAGTCTCGAAAATACCGATCGAGACTCTTGGTATGAAAGCTCTAGTTAATACACGTCTTCCTGGAGCGTTGCCTAGTAACATAAAAGTTAGGTTGCTAAGCAACGCTCTGTTATTAAGCAACATGTCGATGGAGCTTAGTACCAGGAATGCATGAATCGGTGGGAGATTTATAACACAGGCCCTAAAGCAAAGTTTGAGGGGGCGTGGCTACAATGTGGGCAAGTCTCCCAGTTTGAGATACTTCTCTCACGTCGGCGATTATTGCTTATCTCTGCAAATGTTATTGTTATGTTAATTTAAATTAGCTGAATGTGTAAAAAAAACAATATTATTGGGAAAGAAAGCTACTTGCTTAACGGTATCAATTCACTGTGCATTTTCAAATATGGAAAGAAGAAGACAGTTACATACATACGCCATTTCCTTTCACAAATACCATGCGCAATATAGGTTAAGTTTTGGGAAAATTAGCTTTTCGTGTTTTTGTGAACCTGGTAATCCTCACTAAGTTATCTGGCTGTAGCGGGTAACGTTTACGTACACCACATAATATTTTCACAACCAGTTGAGCTGTTTATACTCGTACCTTTTCTAATTCATAAAAATGCAACGCATGCTATCCCAAGCACTCGGGATAATATTATGATACCTGACCTACCTACCTAACTTGAAACTAGCTCGCGTTTGTCTGAAGGCGAATGTTACACATTTAATATTTATCACAATATTTGGATCACGCTCCGGGATCGTGATGTTTATTAACCGTGTAGTAGGTATGTATGATATTGATGGATCGTGATTCGACAACATCATGTAACGATTCCGGATCATGATATTTGTTTACATGATATTTATTAAGCGTGTAGCGTTCTCCGACAACGATTATTTCATGTAATTCCTATCCTTATACCAGGCTCGCATAAGTTACAAGAATAAAGTGGATGGGCTGTTTCCTCTTGGTCCCGGTGCCGGTGGCTTAGTGTCTAACAAATGATTCCTTCGATACACTTACTATTATACTTCACGTTTGTTTTTTTGTTATCTATGACTATTTTTATACTTTAACATACCTATATGACTTGTATATTGTAAAACTGTATTTCTATTCTTATTAATAACTATCTAGAAAGTTATGATAATATATAAATTAACACCCCACTATCATTACCTAGTGTACTTGATTTGAGTAACTGGTCCAATCACTTGCGTATTTTTTTTTAATCATGTACCTATTAAAAATACTATTATTGTTATGTTGGTGATTGAAAATAAGATATAAAAATAAGATCTTTCGAGTTTATTTAGTTTAAATTTATGGCCAATTTTACCAACCATTTCTTAGCTTAGAATACTCTAAGGTGGCATGATGTCATTTATTATTTTTATTAAAAACTAGTGGGCTCGGCAGACGTTGTCCTGCCCGATTCCAGTGCCACCTACCGAGTCCAACTTTACGTTTAAACCTTCCCTGGACCTATTCAAATACACTCACAAAATTTCGTAAGAATCTGTCGAGCCGTTTCAGAGTTTTTGCGAGACAAACACACAGCGTTTCATTTTTATATAAGAAGAAGAAGAAGAAGAAGATAAAAAGTGTCGACATACTACTTAGGAATTGTCCTAACTTAAGATAAGGTTTGTGAAATTGGTCATTAGAGTATTTTAGATTTTCCGGACATGAGGTAGAATCATATTTTTTCAATTGTTAAGGGCCTGTTATATTGTTTGTTGAATAAATATTTCTGAATTTAAAAACTTGAACTAAATTATATGTGAGTACCTCTAAAATCATTAAAAATATAGTTTATTCAGTCATACAACGAGTTTGGTTTAAAAACCAAAAATGTATACAATAGCACATCAGCTCATTGATCGACTTTAAATTAAAATTTCTAGTGAGTTCCGATATTACAAAATATTGGTAAGGGGTGTGGTGAGCAATCAGCTTGCCCCGCCCAGATTCCGCCTATTTCCACTTGTAGCAATGTGGACGATATAACATGGAACCCATTGCAACTTGACATCTCTTACAGTTTATGATATCCTGGTGCAGAGGTACCAATTCGAGACGTCTTGATAAAAACTTGTTCCACAATGCTACGAGTATATAAAATAAAAAATTAATAGGGTAAAAAATATGCAGTATAACGTATAAAAATGCTTATTGGCTTACAAATTAATACCTATATGCGTCTTGTTATTTTTGTTTGTGGACGTATCTGATAATTAAGATTATTTTAATGCTCCTAAGTTTCATATATATTTTGGCTTTAATCCCACGACTGTATGAAAATTGAGAATCTTGGATTCATAGCTATGTATACGATGAAAGACGTAGTTCTTATGATTCGGTTGAGCTCACAGCTCAGAAACTAATTTTGTACAGGTTATAGTATTCGTTAGTACCTAATACCTTATAATGCTGTGGACTGCCGATAACAGCTTCCTTTTGGATGAGTTACCTAGGGGTTAGTTCTTTTAAATAACCCGTGCTTATATTCGTTAAAGTTGCTTCTGTGAGCTTTTATTTAATTTATATTTTTATATTGCAGTCGGTGCCTAGCGATGATCTTTTGGAAAGTCTAATTACTTAACTAATGTAAAATTTTATTTAAAACTAGTGGGCCCGGCTGACGTTGTCATTGATTTCAGCGCCACTAAAATGCGCCGCTACCGGGTCCAATAAAATTACATATAAACCTTCCCTGGACTTACTCAAACACACACAGAAAATTTCGTAAGAATCAGTCGTGCCGTTTTTGAGTTTTAACACACAGCGTTTCATTTTTATGTATACGAAGAAGAAGAAGAAGATTTGGTATCGACTTGATACGAGAATCATAGCTTTACTAACATCTATAGGACTAGAAAGGAGAGCTTTTTAAAACTATTATTTGTTGTGCTATTATTGAGCGTCGGTGGCGCTGCGGACTTGGCACTTGCCTTCCAATCGGGAGGTCGGGGTTCGAGACCCGCCATGTACCAATGTGTTTTTCGTTTCGAATTTCATATGTACATTTGTCTGACGCTCCTACGGTGAAGGAAAACATCGTGAGGCAACCTGCATACATCTGCGAAGAAATTCAATGTTGTATGTGAAGTCGACCAATCCGCACTGGGCCAGCGTGGTTGACTAAGGCCTAATCACCCTAACATAGGGTAGGCTCGAACCCCTCGGTGGGGACGTATATGAGCTGTGTGTGATGATTTGTCGACGCTGTTTAAATTTCGGATGAAATAAAATTTCAAAAATAACGAAAGTCAGTTGGCTTATTAAATTTAAAGCTTAATTAGAGTACAAGACGCCATTAGTCTTAAAGGAGTATAAAGTTAATAATTTACATTTTTATAACATAGAAAAAAATATAAATAATCTTGAAAATAGTCAAATTATTTTTCAAAGTGAAATTTAATACATTAAATAAATTTGAGTCGTTCAAACGCCACCATTTTGCGCGCACTTTTGATGAAGTCATTGGTTGTGTCCCGTGTTTGTTTACTGTATAGTCCAGTAAAATAAGTATCCAACCTCGGAATGGAAGCGAATAAGCTGTAAATTGGGAAAAATCTTTGTTTTGGTATTCTAAAGACTAGGCCAAAAGTCTCATATAAGTAATCTCCGTGTCCGCGTCACAAAATATTCAAGGTCAAAGGTTGGGCAAATTGGTTTTTTGCATTTATCTCCATTTCTATCGACAATACGTCATTTAAGGTTATTATACAAATTGCAGATTATAAAATTGTCTATAATTTTTATTTTAAGCATTTTGTTGTATCTATAACCGTTCTCGAGGTATAGCGCGGAGAGAAGCTTCCGTAATCGCCACTTACATAAACAATTTTTTTAAATTATCTTTGACGTGACTTTCAAGACCTAAAGGAGATGTTTCAATTTCGGCTATGAACATGTACAGTACCTTAAAAAATGTAAAAAAATGAATAAAACTACTACAAATTACATTGCCTGATATTTTCAGCCGTTAAACCGTGTACAAAAATAACGTGGTACGTGTGGTAACGTATACATTTACGAACGTTCCATTTTTCATCGATAATCGGGGTGGCTGCGATACACCGATATTTTTATGACCGACTTTTTGTAGTTTGCGTGCGTTGCAACGTAAAAATCCATGTCTCATTTTCCACCGTCAATAAATCGGTCACCGATAGTCGGTCAAGTGCGAACGCGCCAAGTCTGTCAGTGATATATTTCTTGACTTGATGACCTGGCTTTATTTATTATTTTGGACTTTTGTATGCTGCTAACTTGTTTACCACGGCTTAAGGATTATTTCAACGAACTACGATATAGCTCTAGCGACTTGGATTTTGACGATTATCATCATTTCCTTTAGCTTTTAAAACGGTGAGTATTCTTGTGTAAATGTGTAAAAAAGTTAACAAATACTTGACCACAATAGTTTCAAAACGTATTTAAGTTTTATCTTAACGATTCAATTGCGATTTCAAATAAATATTTATTACTCTTTTTAGTTCATGTACATAATAGATATTAACGTTTAATATTGGTGGGGAGTTTAACGATAACTACTACATGTGTTTATTTTCAGGCTCACAATAACTCGCTGTGTGAATTGTGACTCCCTTTTCAATGAAAATGGTAACCAACATATTTATCTTCTGACTGATATTGGAGCAGAATTAGTTTCCATCATAGAGCAAAAAATGGGTCATGAGGTAATTAGTGTTTACTAATCACCCTTAATTTTTCACAATATGTATAATATTAAAGTGTATCTGAAAAAATGGTTCTTGTTTTTTTAATATGACATTGCTTCATTCTTTTATTTTTAGATCGATCTTGCTGGTGTTTTGTCTGAAAACTGTTTTAATTCGGCATTACAAGAATTGCGGACTGTATCAACAACATCTCACACACATCAATTGCCTGAAGTGCAGTCTGCACCAGTATATCATGACAGATATGTTTGTGTTTGGTGCAGGTCAGTCATCATATCAGAGAAGAACTCGATTCTCTTTTAAGAAGGCCCAGAGAGAAATGAAATCACTTCAAGGATATATCCTATAGTGGTCAGTTGACTTATGATAGCATTGCCTGCAATTCTTTGCAAGATGTCACACATGTACAGTAAGCTCCTTATAAAGCTGTTTGACCTTTGGACCGTTCTTATGTCGCTCGTAATAGTGGCGGTTTTTGTAGGGTAAATGTATGCTTGAATGGGAGCTTACTGTACCTACAAACAAATCTGTATCTCAAAATATTAATCATGTATTTGTGCAAATTATATTCATTTTATAAGGTTTTTTTTCTATTAATAGATTCCAGATAATGCATATATCACGTTGGGTCCGAGTTAGATGAATTGTGCAGCAACACATGAAAATTGAATCAACATCAAGTCAATATTCAGTCAGTTACACCAACTCATAATATTAATGTATGAGAGTACACTAGATTCTAGATTGCAGTGGGATCCACATATTGAGTCCTTGGCTAACAGACTTAGTTCTGCAGCATATGCAGTTAAAAAAATAAGACAACTTACTGATGTTGAAACGGCAAGATTGATTTACTTTAGTTATTTTCATAGTGTCATGTCATATGGAATACTACTGTGGGGATCGGCTGCTAGTATTGAAAGTATTTTTGTACTTCAAAAAAGAGCGGTTCGCGCTATTTATAATTTACGAGCAAGAGATTCTTTAAGGGACTTATTTAGAGAAATTAATATATTGACTTTAGCAGGACAGTACATTTATGAAAATTTGATTTATGTCTATAAGAATTATAATACATTTGAAACCAATTTCCAAATTCATCATCTAAACACAAGATACAAAAATAAACTTGCCGTTCCAACATTCAGGCTTCAAAAAACTAGAGGCTCGTTTATGGGGAAATGTATAACCTTTTATAATAAGCTTCCACAAAGTGTTACCGACTTGCCTTTTCATAAGTATAAAGCGCATGTAAAAAAGACTCTTATGAGTAAAGGATATTATAAAGTCAACGATTATTTGAATGATGCCAATGCCTGGTGTTAATTTTTCAGATATTGAATCGTCTTGTTATGTATAACCATTTGTTTAAACAAATATTATTTTTGGTAATAAGTAGTAAGAAGAGAACTGACACATCTAATCTTGTAATGGAAGTTGAGCTCAAACTTCTGCTGTGAGGTCAGCTTCCAATTGACGACTCTGTAACAATACAGGGAGAAAAAAATAGCCCTTGCTGGTTTTCTTGCTGGTTCTTTCCAGTACAAGGTCTCCCGCCGTAGACTTGTGAACCAATGGCGTAGCTGCTTTGACGTTCAAAAGAGATTGTAACAATCCAATTTGAATAAAAGATATTGAATTTGAATTTGAATTTATGTGTATGTTGTGGAGTAGCACTAGTCAATGGCGATCACATGCTCTGCCAGATGGCTCTGAGTGGAATGTAATAGCATCAAGAATTTTTCCCAGAGAGGTATGGGGTAATTTTAAAAAAAATCATGCATGCATGAGTGATTTAAAAATTCATGGAATATTGTTTTGATCTGAATTTGTTTTTTGTATTTCTTTATATAGCAGAGTTTGCTATGCATGCTGGGTGTCTGCTCAGCGGAATGCTCATTGATAGACTGTCCAAGACGAACAGGGTAACTAGAGTCCACTACAATAAGATCAAAATAGGAATAATTGTGTTTGGTGGAGGTCTTCATTGATTCGAAGACGTACAAATTTATTGCGACCTGGACTTGAGATAGATTAAATTGCCACAAGGATTTTTCCTAGAGAGGTAACACTGTTTAATTTAGTCTAACCAAAACACTAACATTGCCAAATAACTAAAGAAACACTGTACTTATACTATACTTTTGAAATTCACTTTGCCTAACATTAAGTTCGTTAAGTTTTTAGATGTCAGTTATTAAGGAATGTCATTTATTTCACAGATAGAAGATAATGCACTTGCAAGTAGTGAGTGTTGGACCCAAGCTCAACAAAATATACTTCTTCACAATGTGGCACAGGAGGACAATATACCCACAGATTATATTGATTTGGATGAGTTCACACACGCCTGATTCCAGTAGCCAGTGTTTTATTCCTGGGTGTTTACAACCGGAAAGATTAAATGTTCCAGATTATTTAAGAAAGAGAGTTGACAACTAATAAAATATTTATTACTAAAACTGCTAGTCTATGCCGAACATCAGTCAGAGTATAATTGAAACATTTTGGATGAACATATATTTAGTAATTCTTTCAGTAAAAATACTTTGGAGGCAATTTTAAAATTAAGTATCTAAGGGGGTAGATACTTATCTTTAAAATTGCCTCCAAAGTATTTTTACTGAAAGAATTACTAAATATATGTTAATCCAAAATGTTCCAATTATAATATGCAATGATTTGATGAGTGACAGTATTTTGGTACTTTGGGTGGGCTCGGCATCAAGCTAACATAGAAGGGCCGGCATCATTTCTAGATGGAATATTAATAAATGAAATAGAATAAACATTTTTAAAACAGTGTTTTATTTATCAGACTGAACCCTAACACTTCACACACTTTACTACACTTAAAAGGCAATCACTCGACTTCAACTTTAAACCTTCCCAATAACACAGGACATGCAAACAACTTTTAACAAAACTGAATATAATCAACACAATCTGCCTGTTGTGTACCATATTATTATAATATAAGGCTTCTTTAGCATTCACATACTTTAATTAGAACTTTGGTTATTGGGTTCAAGTTATGCACTAAAAATAGATTTAAGTACACTTTTCTGAGTGCTGGATCATTACTTGATCTTTTACAGTTTTGCGCTATAACTTTTAATAGAAGCACAAGCTGCTTTTCTGTAGACATAATATTGGCTAAGTTGGTTTTGAATAACTAGTCCTATTTCATCATAAACACTTTACTACACTTGAAAGGCAATCACTCGACTTCAACTTTTAACCTTTCCAATGACACAGGACATGCAAGCCACTTTTAACAAAACATTCAATATAATCAACACAATCTGCCTATTGTGTACCATATAATATAATGCTTCTTTAGCGTTCACTTACTTCACTTGGAAGTTTGGTTATTGGCTTTTGGTTATGCAGTATAAATAGGTCTAAGTTCACTTTTCTGAGTGTTGGGTGATTACTTGATCTTTGCAGTTTTGCACTCAAACTTAATAGAAGCTTAAGCTGCTTTTTCGTTCACATATCGTAAGGTTGTTTCGTATTCGTAATAGTCACAAGAACTGTTTAGTCATATTTCAGGAAGCTCATAAAGAAATCCGTTGATATAGGTATTGATAATGATTAATTATATAAATAATTGTATCTATTTACGTTCAATTCAGTTATAAGAATACGGAATTGTTTGTAAACTCTGTAGTGTCGTGTGTTAGTTTTTTTTTTTTCAATTATTTTTTTACGTTACTGTGTTGCCATTATATTGATGTTATAAAACTGTCATTGATCATCAAAAAGTATAATGTACACGAAAACAACAAAAAAATAACAAAAATTAATTGCAAAGTAATGTTTTATTTTTATTTCCCTAGCATAAAAACCACTGTACATACTCATGGCCGGGACTCCATACAAACCTGAAACATCTCCTTATATTTATCAAAATTATTTTCGTGTTGTTTTTTTTTATTTCATAACCACTATTCGTGTTTTATATTTTAATGTTATATTTGAAGATATCCTTGTGATATCATAATGCTGAGTCGAAATATTGGACATGAAGCCAGATAAAATAGTTTACTTGTTATCTTGAAATGAAGACGCCATTGTCAATGAAACTACTGGCAAACCGGAAATAATAATGTATCATAATCAGACAAAAGGCGGCATGGATACACTTGACCAAATGTGCGCTCTGATTGAGAGTACCTAGTAGAAACACAAATAGATGGCCTATGGCTTTTTTTCTATGGAATGATAAATATTGCATGCATTAATGCTTATATCAAGATTGTAAGTCACAAAAACTTCACGAAGAACCTTAGCTTGGCAGTAACATCGCCTTTTATGTCTATGAGACTAGAAACTCCTACACTGAGTAGTTTGCGGAAAATATCCAGTATATTGCCAAAAGATGTTGCTGCTTATCCTTTAGGAGATAACGCTGGAGAGCCTGTACCGAAGAAATGAACTAACTGTAGGTACATATTGCCCCTCTAAAATAAGGTCGTCCAACGGGAAATGTGTCGTGCAATAAATACAAAAAAGTTATTTGTCGCGGGCATTGATATACTACCAAACGTTTGGTAGTAAATCAATGGTCGCGAGCATAACATTGATATGTGTCAAGGCTGCATCTGACTGCCAATAGTACTACTGGTAAGACTACTGGGAACAGCCCTAATTTTCAAAGTTATATGTTCCTGTTGTATAAAAAGTTCCTTTTTTATTTAGTATGCACGGTGATTTTTTTATCACCCTGGAAAATTTTAGGGACGCTTCAGGGCACATCCATTATTATATAAAAAAATGAAAAAGAAAACTAAAAATGCTGCTCTCAACTAGTGCAGCATTTTTGGGATATTTTAGAAAATTAATATAAAATTAAGTAAGTGAGTTATTTTTTTTATTAATATTTAGATCATTCTAATTCTAATACCATGTCGTGAAGCGTCCCTTAAATTTTCCAGGGTGATAAAAAAATAACCGTGTATAAATTTAAATAACGGATTATGAGTAGAAAACAAGTTATACTTAATTATTTAAAAAAGTAGGATTCCTAAGTTTTGTTGAATTGAATATTGAAATAGTTTTAGTAACTTAATTAAAAATATAATTTAGATTGTGGTATTTTTTTTCATTGGGATATTAAAATAAAATAAGGTTAATTAATTTCATATTTTTAAATAAAATATCAACATTTACTTAATCGGATGAATCTTATGCGTCAATTTTACGCATGATTATCTTTTACGTATTACAAAATATGATTATCTTTCTAGTGTTTTAATTGAAAGGATCATTGTCTCAATATATTAAAAAATATCTCTTAGGAGTTAGTTCTAAAAGTTAGAGTCCATTATCAGCTCAGCATGATAAAAGAATCCTTGAGATGATACCAGACGCAAATACCTGAATAGTTCCAGGAAGAAGATGAAACACGTTGGACGCGCCAATAAAATTTAAGGACTTACTTCGATTGTCCTAGGATCCCATCACCAGGGATTCACTAGGAATTCAAAGTGTGCGTTCCCCCAGCAGGAAATTGTGTCCTAGGCTAAATTAAGTTTCATGAATAATTAGAGCGTAATTTGCTATAAATGTGCGCGAAATAAAAAATTTGTGCGTGTTTCCGTTTTGGAAAAAAATGAGAAAAACGAATCCTGCTGGGGTAACGTTTTTCCAGCAGGAAGATTCTAAACGAATAATCCGAGAGATAAATAATTTATATAATATAAATTTAATTTGTACATAAATGTGCGCCAAAAATGAAATTTGTGCGTGTTCGGGTTTTACAGATATTTCGTTTCCTGCTGGGGTAACGTTTTGCTGAAACTTGTTTCTGCAAAACCTTCGAATGTGCACCCATAGAATAAAGATACATGAGTTGCTTTTAATTTGTGCCTATTTGTGACATAATTTGATTTTCAAAAATGTTTACAGTTTAGGAGTAATCGCGTATTGAAAAAACTCCAAAAAAAAATTATAGCGCTTAAATGAGAAAACATAAAACCTCACTGAAAACGGTATTTGATTGGTCTTATTGTTCCGATCAAAAATAAAAAGTTTCATGAATCTGGGGATACGCGATTTTAAATAATACAACTTTGACTTTAATTGATTATAACCTCATTATCGCTTTTTAAAACTATTATTTGTTGAGCTATTATTGAGCGTCGGTGGCGCTGTGGACTCGGCACTTGCCTTCCAATCGGGAGGTCCGGGTTTGAGACCGCCATGTAGCAATGTGTTTTTCGTTTTCGAATTTCATATGTATGTTACCGGCAATGTGTATAATTCAGGTATTGTATACAATCCCTAGGTAATGTATACAATCCCTGGGGCGTCCAGGCAATGTATGAAATATCATGAATATCATTGTCCATTTCATACTTTACCTAGGTATTGTATACAATTCCTAGGGATTGTATAGAATACCTGCTGGTTCACCGGTAATGTGTAAAATAAATAAATCTTAAGACTAAACTAATGTTAGCTAAGCCGGTTAATATCAATAAATCTTAACAGACTTACTTATCAAATAGCGGACAAATAAAACATGTTGTATTTACTTGAAATAAACTTTATTATCAACTTTAAAATCACAAAAAAATAACAGGAAACTTAAAATTATTCTTGTTTGTAACATAACATTACAAGTATCTTTTAACATAATATAAGTAATTTTGTAATTGAACTTCACAAACAAAACAATTCTCTTTATAACAAAAAGTAGGTCTAATAGGCATTCACAATTTTAAGTAAAAGTAGGTTTTATTTATTCTTACACGACAAACTATTATGGCACTTTGAAGAGCACAGAGCCTTACTTTTGACACAGGAACACTTTTTAGAGTCACAGTTTTTTTTGCAGCTACATTTCACAAAGCCCTGTCCTGTCCCCGTAGATTGCAAAGTCGCAACTGTACGGAGTGTCGTTTCCAGATTGGGGACGTCTTCTTCTTGCAGTAATTTCTGATGGCAAACAGTGAACTGTTTTCTTGAATACAATGTCTTGACAACGCCTTGCTTTGTGCCTAGTTGATATAGATCGTCATCAGTTTTGTGTAATACTACAGCCAGTATATTGCGAGCATCACCACGACCTCTATCGACTTCTGGAACAGGAATGCGTACAGTGGTACCCAACGATACGGGAGGGAATTTTTTTTCAGAAGTTTTAAGCATTTTCTGAGCTTGTACTATCAAATTCTCTTTGGCTCTGATGCGGTTTTCTATCGAAAAGGCGTTGAACTTACTTTGATCGCGCTGCCTTGGCGCCGTGCCGTCTCTTGTCAAAGGATTTAATTTTATTTGCAAAGGATACCCGCGTGCGGCGTACACTCGCGAGTGAACGGTCATGCTAAAACGATTCACTTCCATTAATGCTTGAAATGGCGCCTCTAGGAAGGGTGTCAGGGTTCTATGAAGCTTACCGTACTTATTTGTTTGTAATAACCACAATTGCGTTTGAGTGTTACATTACCTGCTGCAAGTTTGGCATTGTATAGAATACCTAGGTAAAGTGTAAAATAAATTCTATTTCATACTTTACCTGCCCGTTTTAGGTATTCTATACATTGCCTAGGTATTGTATACAATACCGGATTATACACATTGCCGGTAACATGTACATCTATCTGACGCTCCTACGGTGAAGGAAAACATCGTGAGGAAACCTGCATACATCTGCGAAGAAATTCAATGGTGTATGTGAAGTCGACCAATCCGCACTGGGCCAGCGTGGTTGACTAAGGCCTAATCACCCTAACATAGGGTAGGCTCGAGCCCCTCGGTGGGGACTTATATGAGCTGCGATGATGATGATGATGATTGTTCCGATCAAAAGTAAAAAGTTTCATGAATCTGGGAATACGCGTATTTAAATAATATAACTTTAACTTTAATAAGTTATAACGTCATTTCAAACTCAAAATGCATGAAACTGATTAAAGCCAAGTTAAATGGGTATGAATAAAAAATTAGTGCATGTTCTAAAATATATATCATGAAAAACTACACCATATATTTAATATTAAAGTAAATATAAATAAAAAACCGAAATATGGGCTAAGTTTATGGTTATCCGACTAAATTCGAATGACAACGAAAAAGCGACGGTTACATACATATTGATAACCTTCTTAATTTTACACACAAAACAATTGCGTCTGGGTACACTCGGCTATAAAACTGTTTTGAAAAGTTAATTTAGACCTTTTATTTTTAGTCAGAGGCCAACATTTTTACATACATATATACTAACTAGCTCCACTTCAAAATTAAACAATTTTTACAAAAAAAAATGTCGAAAATATAAGCACTTCTGCTTTAACCTAATAATTTAATGTGTGTTTATAGATCATTTGGATAGCATATGATATTATTAAAATTATATATAAACCTCTTTGTGGAAATAGATATAATTATTCTTCTCTCTCTCTCTCTTCTATATAAAAATGAATCGCCGTTGGTTAGTCTCGCAAAATCTCTAAAACGGCTCGAACGATTCATAAATGAAATTTATTGTGTATTTCAATAGGTGCAGGTGGGTCCAGGGAAGGGAAGGTGGCGCTGTAATTGGGCAGGAAACTTCTGCCGGGTCCACTAGACATATAACAATTGTTAAGTTATAGAAATAGTACAGAAACCAACAATGTTTCCACCAATTTATATGAAACATAAGAACTGAAACAGCAAAATTGTTTTCTGAATTAAATCAATCGGTGGCGTTAGTTGGGGTATAGTTGATAGTACCGATCTCCTTTTTTTACCTATATACTAAGAGAGCGTTTGACCACTATCTCGCCTGATGGTAAGCGCCAATGTAGTCTATGATGTAGCACGCTCTCCTAGATAGTGCCTGTTCACTCCAAATTTGAAGGATCCTAGATTATTATTTTGAAACAGCCGAAATACAGACGCCGGCAATTTATTCCATTTGGTCGCAGTGCGCACAACGAAAGAAGAAGCAAAGCGCTTTGTCCTTGCAGTTGGCACTGCCACCAAATACGGATGATATTCAGCCGTGCGCCTGGAATTCCTATGGTGGAAAGGAGCTGGGGGGATCAGGTTGTGTAATTCCTGCGCACATTCACCTAATGTAACCTGTAGAACACCGAAAGGCGGGTAATTCTACGACGGTGCTAAGTGTCTGCAGCTGGGCCACAAGTTTTTCGTCGCCTACAATCTTTTTAATGCCGCTCTATTGAATTCAAAGCCGCCAGTTGTTATTTTGCTGAACCATCTCACAGATGGCAGCAGTACTCTGCCATCTATGCCAATGTTTTATGAAAAATAAATATATCTTTATAGTCAATTGGTATTTTTTTTAGAAATAGAATAGAATAGAGTTGCTGTTTTTTTGACAATTTATTTTAGAATCCATTAAAGGTTAAATTATTTTACACAGCTTTAACTAGCTTAAAAATCTCATGATAGAGCGGAATACATTATTCAAATAATTGCCTGATGTATAACCTAAATAACATTTTACATAAACCATTCCGCAAGAATTTTAAGGGTATTCTACCACAATATGGTAATGAAATATAATACAAGGGTCTACCCTGCCCAATAAAATATTAAAATCTTTTAATTTATCACAATCCTAAAGCTTTATCTGCCGGGCCCAAATTTATTTAATTTTATTAATAAGATACTCACTTAAGAATATTTTATTAATTAAAATTAAAAGCATTTAGGATATTTTATCTTATGATAAAAGCACGACACATTATTTTGTACTATTACAACCTCGTTGTACATATTATAGCCATGAATAATACATTAATTATAATAAACTCAAAAACACAATTGCGGATTTACGTTATAAACGCGACTGTACCGTCAACAACTTTTGTTTAATACTGTCAAGAATAGAATGTCATCAATATGTATGAAATCGTCGCTTTTTAGCGGTCATTCGGATTTAGTGGGATAACCATAAACTTAGCCCATCTTTTGGTTTTTTGCTTATATCTATTTTATTATTAAATATATGAAGTTGAAATTTTCATATTTTGGAACATGCACTAATTTTTGATTTATACCCATTTAACTTGGCTTTAATCAGTTTCATATATTATGAGTTTGAAATGAGGTTATAATCAATTAAAGTTAAAGTTGTATTATTTAAAAACGCGTATTCCCAGATTCATGAAACTTTTTATTTTTGATCGGAACAATAAGACCAATCAAATACCGTTTTCAGTGAGCTTTTATGTTTTCTCATTTAAGCGCTATAATTTTTTTTCGAGTTTTCTTCAATACGCGATTACTCCTAAACTGTAAATATTTTTGAAAATAAAATTATGTCACAAATAGGCACAAATTAAAAGCTACTCACGTATCTTTATTCAATGGGCGCACATTCGATGGTTTTGCAGAAACAAGTTTCAGCAAAACGTTACCCCAGCAGGAAACGAAATATCTGTGAAACCCGAACACGCACAAATTTCATTTTTGGCGCACATTTTTGCACAAATATAAGCTAGCCGCCCATATAAATTATTTATCTCTCGGATTATTCGTTTAGAATCTTCCTGCTGGAAAAACGTTACCCCAGCAGGATACGTTTTTCTCATTTTCTCCCAAAACGGAAACGCGCACAAATTTTTTATTTCGCGCACATTTACCGCAAATTACGCTCTAATTATTCATAAAACTCAATTTAGTCTAGGACACAATTTCCTGCTGGGGGAACGCACACGAATTCAAATGTCACCTGTGACATTAAGGCTATTGTTCTAATGTCACGATAACGATAACGAGTGATCGCTGTGAGTTAGGCGGTAGGTACGGCCACAGGTCCCAAATTGGTGGTAATAGGTAGTCCTATCCCTCAATGGGTATATATTATACTCTTACAAATAAAAATAATAATTTTGAAAAATTCGCCGTATAATCGTTTAACAAACCTACCAAAGAAAACAAAATACAATCGATTTTTTTAAGTCCGTTTAAAAGGATTACAATCGTCATAATCAAAGTAATTGATAGACGGATACAAAAAACAGTTGACAGTGTCGTTTCTCCTTTTCTTTCCATGGATGTCGTAAGAGCCGAATAACGGATTTTACCACAGTTACAATTTCAAGGAGATGGAAGAGCTTAAAGTAATGGAAAAGTGGTAACAAAGGCCTATAACAATATGTTTGGTCAGCGTGGGGTAAAGGTGAATTCTTCCTCGTTTGGGGCAAGTAAGAACCAGCGGAACGTATATTGGTTGAAAAAGCGATTTTTCCAAGAATTATCATTTTTCATGAGATATATCCATTAAGTAGCTATGCATAATATGTCACGTCATTTTTTTTGCTTTTCAGAACAAATACTTTCAAATAATATAAACTTAGAACAATGATTTTGAACTCATAATTTTTTACTAATTCGACTTTTGCAGAACTGGCTGCGAGGGGTAGGAGCGCGGGGTGTTTATCGCGTGCAGTGCCAAATGAATACCAGGATCGCATAAGCGGCAAACACTCATTTTCAACCTTATGCTTGACCCTAACGGCAAAGAGAGACACATACAACATACTTTCTCCCTCCTGCTTAAATCTGATGTTTTAATTATGTAAAAAATATATGATACACTGTATTCATGTAACTTGGTATTAAAAACGCGTAACTGAAATGCGTAAATGGAAGGTCTTGTACCCACTGGACCTTCATAATTGAACCTTACCTACACGATAGGACCTATTCGACCTCCTATCAAAAATCTGGTGCCCATTGGACCTTCAAATTTAACGATATGTCTTATTCGACCTCCTATCAAAAACATGGTACCCACTGGACCTTCAAAATTACACATTACCTACACCATTGGATCCATCAGACCTTTTATCAAAAAGACGTGTCCCATTGGACTATTTGGCTCTTTTCTTTTGGAATGTTACATACAGTCATGCAGAAAAGTAAAATTGTTAAAGAAATAAAAACAAAAGATATAAATCAAAATATTTAATCAACATATTTATAAAATTCAACATATTAATCATCAGCAACAAATCAAAAAGTAATAAAATATAGATAACCTACTATAATCACATAACCACAGATCCTTTTTACCTTACTTTTAACGACAATAGAGAATATTTTTTATAACTATAAGTTAGCCTAAATTGCCAAACAAAAACTATAAAAATATTTTAAATAAATCACATATTATCATATAAATTTAATCGATCTGTGATTTATAACCTATATTAAAATATTACATTATTTACTTTTTGGTAAAAAAAAGACTTCAGTTTAGTTAGTATACTTGTTGAGAAATGAAACTAAATTAAATAAGTAAAAGAAAAATCTTTTAAATTCAACACACTATTTAATCCAAACTGTTATAACAAGCCCCCATCACCATGACAACAACCAAAAAAACCAAGGTAAAAAAAACATTCAAAATCAAAAGTATTAAATACAAATAGGTTCGCCACATGCTCCCCTTTTTTAAAGGAGGACAACCTTTTTTAATGGTCGCCTCAGGATCCCACCTGCAGTCCTAATATCTACCACCCGGACTATACCGTCTCGACCTGGGTACGTGGCTTCGACCACTCCCCGAGGCCAGGTTCCTCTTGGGAGATCACCGTCCCCAATAAGAACCGGGTCCCCTGGCTTGATCGACGCAACGGTCCCTGGGACGCGGCGAGGAGCTAAGGTTGGTAGGTATTCAAAGACCCACCTACGCCAAAAATGATCAGCAAGCCTCAAGGCTTTCCGCCAACCGCTTCTACCACAAAGATCCGAGTCCGCAACTTCGACGGGGAACGGCCGGCCTGATGACTCTCCGAGCAAGAAATGGTTAGGCGTCAGTGCCTCTGGACAATCAGGATCGGGTGGTACGTGCGTAAGCGGCCGTGCGTTTACTACGGCCTCTGCTTCCAACAAGAGCGTATAAAGGATCTCATCCGACGGCGCTCGATCTCTTAATGTTGCACTGAGCGCCGTTTTCACAGTCCTGACCATTCTCTCCCACGCTCCACCCATAAACGGAGCCGAAGGGGGGATGAAACGCCACTCAATCCTCTGATCCGTTGTAAAGTCTGAGACCGCGCGATCATAGAGTGCCCGCAGCTGTCGATTAGCACCCACAAACGCTGTTCCGTTGTCTGACCATATCGTGCTCGGTGATCCGCGACGTGCTATAAATCGGCGGATACACATAATTGCGGCATCAGCCGACAGACTGTAGACCACCTCCAAATGGATAGCCCTCGTGACCAAACATGTAAACAAAGCCACCCATCTCTTTTCTCGTCGCCGCCCAATCGCAACTTGCAATGGGCCAAAATAATCTACGCCCACAATGGAGAAAGGACGCTTGTGATGGGCCAGGCGGTCTTCAGGTAAGTCGCCCATAGGAGGTCTCAATAAAGGCGCTCGCAGCAATTTGCATAGTTGGCAGTTTCGGGCAACAGATTTTACAGCATTTCTCGCGCCAAGGATCCAGTATTGCTGGCGTAATTCATTTAGTATTGTCTCCTTGTTGGCATGAGCAAACTTGTTATGAAAGTGACGTATCAATAAGCGCACAGCGGGTTCCTTTCCACATAAAATTATCGGCCGAGTTGCTTCTCTCGACACTCCAGGAGCAGCAGATATTCGGCCACGTAGAAACATCAGACCTTCTTCATCCAGAGCGGGAGACAAACTGGCTAGGCGGCTCTTGGTGGGTAACTGCTCACCACGGCTCAGACTAACAAGTTCCTTCTGGAAGACGTTTATTTGACACTGACGTAAAACGTGCTTTTCTGCGCGGTTGATGGCTTCCACATTTAATGACATGATCTCTGTGGCAGGAGCAGTGACGGTAGTGAAAATCTCACGGGAAAAGAAATTTGAAACAATATCGTGCAACATAGGATTTTGAAAATTATGAGATCGACCTTTGAAAATGAGAGCGATGAACTGATGCAGTCTAGCAGTGGCTCTAACTAATTTCTGCCAAGAGCTAAAATGAGTCGCATCTACGACTGCTGGCAAAGGCATATGAAAGGTATCATTAAAAAGAATGATTTCAGACAGTGGATGAGGTGAACTTAAATGAGGTTTTGATGAGATACTACGACAAGCCTTATAACTAGGTTTTAACTCATCTTCTCCTAACGATGATAAAGGCATTATTAACGATTCAACCGGCCAATCGCAAGGAGGAGATAATAAAAACGTTGGACCACCTATCCAGCGTGACTCGATAGACAGAAAGTTACACTTGCCCCTTGTAGCATCATCCGCGACGTTAAGGTCACTGGGAACCCAACGCCATTCACTTATGGCGCTTGATTCCAAGATTTCGCCGACGCGATGAGCGACGAAGGGCTTAAACTTTCTGGCATCGTTACGCAGCCAGCCCAAAACGGTCATCGAGTCAGACCAGAAAAAACGACGAGCTGGTTTATAACGATGGCTACTACAAATTGTCGCACCGAGGCGAACGGCTAATAAGGCGGCTTGTAGTTCCAACCGCGGGATGGAGACGGGTTTAAGCGGAGACACACGTGCTTTGCTCATAATTAAGGCGAGCCGTACCTCACCAGTCTCAAAGGTAAACCGCCAGTAGGCAACTGCAACATGCGCTAATTCACTGGCATCGCAAAACACGTGCAGCTCTAAATCAATAATTTTATTCCCACAAAGATTATAGCAACGCGGCATCTCCATATTAGATAATGACGCTACACTATCAAACCACTCTCTCCACACACGCTGGTCCGCCTCGGGCAACTCGTCGTCCCACTGCAAACTCTTACGCCACAAACTTTGAAATAAAATGCGTCCTCTAACTACAATAGGCGCAAGAAGTCCCAATGGGTCGAAAATACGCATAACCTGCGCTAAAACAGTACGCTTCGTGAAATGATCAGGCGACTGATTACACAACCTAGAACTAAAACTAATTACATCCCGACTGGGAAACCAAATTAAACCTAATGTTCGTACAAAAGCTGATGACCCTAAATCTACACTACGATCTACATTAGTAATAAGAGCGGACACTAGCTCGTTTGGCAGCAAACATAAAGACTTTGGGGTATTAGATACCCAATCGCGCATTTTAAACCCACCACGACTGTAAATCGTCGCAATATCAGACGCCAAACGAGCCGCGTGTGCTGCATTGTCAACACTGCCGATGTAGTCGTCCATATACGTGTCGCTTTCTATTGCGCTCACAGCCTCCGGAAACTCTTCTCGAAATTCAGATGCGTTCAAGTTGGTAATAAACATCGCGGTGGAAGGGCTAGAACAGGCTCCAAACATCATCGACGACATACGATATGTTTTTACGGGCTCTGTTGGACTGTCGCGCCAAAGGAAACGTTGCGCGTCACGGTCACCCTCCTGAATTTTCACCTGAGGAAACATCTCCTGAATATCCGCAGTCAATGCTATTTTCCCCTCCCTGAACCGCATCAAAATTCCGAGGAGAGAGCGAAGTAAATCAGGGCCGGTTAACAAAAGGGAGTTTAGTGACACGCCATGGGACTTAGCCGCGGCGTCGTGGACTACGCGGAGCTTGCCAGGCTTGTTGGGATTTATCACACCAAAGTGTGGTAAGTACCAACAAATCGGCCCTGGTGTCTGCCCTGTGCAGTCTTCGGCGTAATCCTTGCTTAAAGTGTCGTGAATATTTTTACGATAACGTTCAGCATAAAGTGGATCCTTGAGCATCTTCCGTTCGAGGCTATGAAACCTGGATAATGCTAAAGGATAGCTGTCAGGCACGCAAGGATTATCCTGCTTCCACAACAGTCCAACCTCAAAACGCCCAGACGGCAGCCTGTGAGCTGTGCGCTTTAAAATTTGGAGAGCGCGTTGGTCATCATTACTACGTGGTTCATGTTTTGTAATACCTAAGGCGTCCAATTTGTACTGCTCCTTAATGAGGCTCTCTAGCTCATGTTTAGGGTCAGAAAAATCGAAAGAACTTACATGACAAGCAGTTGCATAATCTATAGGTTTAGTTTTGCTACTCGTGAAACCAAAGAGAACCCAACCTAAAACCGTCCTTATAGCCACAGGTTGCGACTTTGAGCCCTTCCTGGTCTCATGGGAAACAATAAGGTGCCAATTGTCAATACCTATTATCAACATAGGCGTAGCAACATCGTAACACAGCTCCTCGGACAAATCACTTAAATATAAATAATCACGTAAACTATTACGGGTAGCGCTTTGAGATACTAAACCTAAATTCTTAATAGAACGCGCCTTAGATATTACAAAAGTATCAGATGAATACTTACCCTTTATCTTAAAATCTACATAATTAACAGTACTATCTCGGGACAAGCCTCCAACGCAATCTAAACGTATATGTCCCTCCGGGCCCTTTGCACCTATTCGGACAGCAACGTCCGCATCAATGAAAGTCCCCGTAGAGCCATCATCTAACAAAGCGTACGTCTCGACGCTTCCGGCAGGTCCACACACTGTTACGGGTAGTACTTTTAGTAAAGGCCGGAGAGAAGAAGGAACTGGAGTTGAGGTAGTCCCAACAATAGCCTGATCCGCAATATCTACATGTTCTTTCTGCGGGGACGGAAACGACGTAGATGCTACTGGGTTATCTCGATCTATATCGTCATAGTCACCATTAATATTGACGTTATAGTTGGTCACGTCGTTACTGTGAAGTAATGTGTGGTGACGACGGTTCTTACAAGATGCCACAGTACAAGTCGTCTTACAAATTGCATACCTATGGCCACCCTTAACCAAGCACTTCCTACAAACTTTGTTTTCCGTAACCCATTTCTCTCGCCTATCAATTGACAACGAAAGAAAACGAGCACAAGCTGAAATCTCATGACTCTGAGATTGACAAAAGGCACATGAATACGAAGCCTTCGGCTTGTCCTTAAAATAAATTGCTTTTGAGTTTGTGTTTTCTTTAACGTCTAAAAAATGAGACTTCTCTTGACCCCCCTTGTCGCGAGGTATGAAATCAGTTAAAATTCCGAACTTAATATGGATGTGAGCCTCGTGATCAAGGAAGTCTGAGAGAAGTTCTAACTTAAAATTACGAGAATGTTGACGAGAAAATGCAAACTCTACCCATTTTTCCCTAAGATGGGGAGAAAGCTTACCGAGAATGGTATTCACGAGCTCTGGGCTGGCTAAATATTCAAAATGATTCAGTAATTTGATAGTAGTGACACAGTTACGGACTTTACACGCAACATAGTTTAGGTCTCTGCTGCAGTCGAAATTACTCATCTTCGGCAAAGCTTTTACTTCAGATAAGGCATTTAGAACAACAATTTCCGGATTACCGAATTGTTGTTCTAAAGCTGTCATCACAGCTTGCGGGTCGTCACACGCGATCAAGAGTGTTGCTACAGCTTCACGTGCTGCTCCCCGTAGAGCCGTTGATAATCGGACTAGGTTATCCGCGTCCTCAAAATGAGCCCTAGTGCGCTCGTAACTTTTGCGAAAGCAGAGCCAATCTGTTGGCGAGCCGGAAAAAACAGGAAGATCACTCACCTTCCGTCCGGTCCGCGCAAGGCTCTTCATAGCTTCCGTGAATTGTGTAATGGTTTCATATGGTTTATTTGTGTTACTATTACAATTATTATTTTGACTACTGGGGTGTGTGCCTACGCGTGCATGTGTAGTGGTCGTGACGTCCGCACACACGCTCTCAGCCTTTGGGGCATTCCGCTGATCTGGCAGCGTCACCGGCGGGGAGCATGTGGCCTCAGCAAGGTATGGAAACTGTCCTCCTTTGGCCGAGGCACGGTCGTTAGGTGCGACCTGAAATTGAGTACAGTCTTTAAAATTAATGCTGGAATGAGCCTTTACCCAATTTTCAACATGTTGCGCTGAAGTTCGGCTGGCGGTACGACTGGTATGGCTAGCGCGGCTGGAGCGCACTTCTAGAGCAGCAATCTGAGCTCGTAATTCTGCATCCGCAGCTGCGCGCTCAGCAGCCGCGGCGCGCTCGCGATCCTCACGCTCAGATTGTATCCGGTTCAACTCCATTTCTGCCATACGCCGAGCATGTTGCGCTTCTAACGCAGCACGCTGGGCGACGACTGATGAATTTGATGTAGAGGAACCTACGGTTGTACTATGTCTATCAGCCATGCTTTTTGCCTGAGCCCTAGTCTTCACCATTAGCAATAAAAATAATAAAATGAATAAAATTAAATACGTGAATTCTTTTAAAATAAATACTTCTGACACCACTTGTTGAGAAATGAAACTAAATTAAATAAGTAAAAGAAAAATCTTTTAAATTCAACACACTATTTAATCCAAACTGTTATAACAAGCCCCCATCACCATGACAACAACCAAAAAAACCAAGGTAAAAAAAACATTCAAAATCAAAAGTATTAAATACAAATAGGTTCGCCACAATACTATTCTATCGATTTTAATCTACCTTCGGCAGAGCTTTGACGAGTGGTACCTTAAGATAGAAAAAAAATGATTTATATAAAAACAGATTAAGCATGCATACAATTAAAAATTAATAGAAAAAAATGACGACCACCAGATTGGATCATGGGGGAATAATCAACATAATTACATGTCATTAATAATGTTAATTAATATTCAGTTCTGAGTTGATCTCCCATTTTTTTAAAACTATAATATGGGTGTTTTTTTTAGTTTAGTTTTAACTATTTTATTTAATCAAATGTACATTGACAATCAACAGTATACTTGTGAAGGTTTACATTGTATAAAGATTTTTGTCTTTGATTTAATATTATGTTAAAGTGCGATGTCGACAGAACCAATATAGGAGGAATGTAACTTCTAATCCTACCTACATATTACTTAAAATCAATAGTTGACAATAACTCAGTTTTTTGTTACTCCTTTAAAGTAGCCTTTTTTCAACCCTTCAGGTAGTTTTTTGGAAAGTAAACATTAGACAAGAACGAGAAAGAAATATTGCCACTGATCGTTGCGCTACAATACAAGAGGCGAGAGCAGGACGAATGTCGTGAGAGTGAATATCAATACAACTCTAATTGTAAGAAAAAAAAGGACGTCCGGTTTTCTCCATATTTTTTTCTGCTCGGAATTAGTGGCTGTGCCGATTGAGATAGAAGTAGGTACGAGTACATACATAGGCTAAAACAGCTCAATGGTATTTACTTACTTTTCAATGGTATTGGCTCTATTACAGTTCCTATTAATTTCATTTTAGTCTTCAATTTTCTATATGACTGTACTGTTTTGAATAAAACTGTCAATAAGGTCCAATGGTTCCCATAAAAAAGGTCCTATGGGCACATTCAATATAATATTTTAGAAAGGTCGAATGGGGCATACAAATAAGGTCCAATGGGTACAGTTGCAATAGGGTCTAATCTTGAAGGTCCAGTAGATACCAGTTGTTAATAAATTTTTGCCATTTAAAAAGTAATTTACCTATATCAAAGGTTAACACATCGCTGTTAATGTTTCTATGGAAACATAGTAGGAACATATTACACAGAAACATATTTGAAAGACACAATATGAAAATCTGTACCATTGACCTCCCATCATTCATCATCACCATTATCATTTACTGCTTATGCAATGTTCTAACGTAGATATAGATAGACAGTGCGTCTGAACGATTATTGAAATTCTGTCATTTGTCATTGAGCCTCAAACATCAAATTGCATTATAAGTATCTATAAACGTGTTAAATCTGTTCTGAATTTGAAATCATCATTATTCATCATAATCAGGTCAGCCTCCCTCGAGTAATGGCCCGTTTCCCGTTTTTGCCCGACTGCGCAACGCAAAGGAGGGTTAATGTGTTTATTAGCCTATGTATGTACGAGTATGTTTGTTCCTTTGTACACTCTAGAGACCAAAGGCCTGATACATTCATAAGTCTATCGATTAGTCTAACTGTCACTGCAGTGTACATGAAAGTAAAGCGCTTATTACATTACACGATTTCTCGGGTCCTGTCTGTCGTATGCCTATAAATCGCTGCCTGTTTAATTTACTCTCAGTCGAAAGTCGAATGTTTTGCACATCTAGCATTATGGCACCGACTTTATTGACTTCTCAAGCTTTAGCGGTGGCTGTCGGTATCGCAAAAAAAGGAAAATATGGGTGAAAGAATATTTGGTTCTAAGAGAAAAACTATAATTTTTAATATATGACCGCACAGACAGACCCTCGTAACTATTTAAGAGTGAGAGCAGACCAATTCAAAATAGACGTCACACATCTTTTGATCGTGTTGACTTACAAGTTTGTTTTGTTTGAGCTGAAAGAGAATGTAGACCTAAGTACTTAATATAAATTTCAGTTTGATATCTCTACGCGTCCCGAGGAAAAGGGTTTTGACAGACAGATGGACAGTCGGACAATAAAGTGATCCTATATAAGAGTTCTGTTTTCTCTTTTGAGAAACAGAACCATAGCAAGTGAATCAAGTGAAGCAAGTTCTTTTCCCCAAGTATATGGCATATAAGTATATTCCTAAACGCTTCGATAATATTAAGAAAAAAATAAAAACCAACTTCAATAACACATAATATAAGAATAGGTACCTACAGACAACATAACACTTCTATATTGAATTCGGTGCCAAACGATGATCTCCTAGGAAGTCATATTTGGATGTTTATAATTACTCGTACTATTCTCCGAAGGCCGAATCTCAAGATAAAAATAAAATATAAAAATTAAAGGCCATAAAAATTCCGAAACAATTAAAATCCAACATATCATAAATTCCAAATAAAAACCTAACCTAACCCAAATAATTCACAAACAATAGAGGGTATCTGGCGCTCGCGACGGCTGCCGCGGCACGCTCGCTAAGCTCGCTCGCCTTTGCGGTTTATATTGGTCACAGTTCTAATACTGAACTGAACTGTAACTGTGTACCCCTAGAGAAAGTTGAGTCTACCAGCACCTCACGGCATCGTGATATTCAATGTATCACTGACAGCCTGAGGAAATCAACATGGGGATTCAAGACCCTACGTCACATTGCTACTCATAAACTCTTGACCAGTATTTATACTTTACTGGTTCAGTCTGTCTTATTATTTATTTATTTATTATTATTATTTATTTATTTATTATATTATTATTCATTGCATTAGAAGTGTTTGAGATGAATTTACACATTGTACCAGTTAAAAGAAGGGCGGTCATTTAATTTTACTAGCCAGATATCCTTGTTCTTGTAGGTAGTAAAGAATAATTATAAATTGAGATCATGTCAATTTAATTATATTCAGTTACATTATTTCAAAGACGTCATATTAAGTGATTATAAGTTTCTAATTACATGAAAAGAAACACACTGAGTAAATTTTAATAAATCAAACAAGCGTCAGTAAAAAATATGTATGTAAATTAACAAAGGAAATGTCAATTAAATAAATGGAAATGTCATTAGATTAATGGGGTACCACACTAGAAGCTTGAGACAGATGGCGCTGTACGCGACTGTACCTTGTAAACCTTTCGTGTCAAGTGTGTGGAGGAATGCAGCAGTAAGTAGCAAAAAGTCTGATCTTATAGAAAGGTAAGTATGCTTTTAATTTTTGCTAGGTTATGTTTCAATACTTTTTACAAGCTTTTTACACTCCATTTTAATGTTATATATATTTTTATTTTTAAGATTGGAGGCCTATGATCGAAATGAAAACTTTGGTAGCGCCATGGATGTTGATGAGGACTGTTCATTCGTATGTCCACCCACCGAAACATTCAGAGATATCAATACTGATTCGCCGCTTCCAAACAAAAGCAATCAAAAAAACCAAGAATATTTCCAAAGGTACGATAAAAAACATGTCGTTATGTCTCGAATAGTAATTAACCGTAACTATGTCTAACAGAATCTCTTGATAAAAATGAAAAGTTTCATATAGTTCATTATAGTACATTATGCACCAAGGGATTAAAGCAGTGTCTAACGTCACGGGCGCCATATTGAACCCCGAGCGCAACGAGGGATTCGCTCGGGAGTTATGTCGAGTCCTAAGTGAAGCGAGAGGTTCAAGTCGCCTAAGACGAAGACACTGCTTTATTCCAGAGGTGAATACTCTACTTTTCATACCATCTGCAAGACAATAAAAACTCAGGGCTCTATAACCAATTACTTAGGTGGTAATTTTCATCATAAGCACTGTCACATTATCATTATCACTATCACTATAACTATGGTTAAAATTATGATATTATCATGAAAACCATAAAATACAAAAAAAAAGATTTATTTTTTTCAAGCACTAACACGTCACACAATAATTTTATCTTATGTGAAGCTTAAAACATTAGAAAAACTTAAAACATATTTAATAATAATATAACAAGTATGAACTTAGTCTACCTACCCATCGATTTACAATACGATGCGATCAGCTGCTGAACCCTGTCAATGACCTTTAGTAGCACGCAGGACGAATGTTAATTTGTTAACAATAAAATGGTATCAAATAATTTTCTTTTATTTTTCAACTTCGTTGTATATTTACTTTTGAAACAGCAATTATTTACTACACACAACTGTTGAAAAAAATCTCAAATAGTCGACAGCCTATTGACCCCAAATAAAAAAAACTGAAGCACCTGGACTTTTACTTACGTTTTTTAACTTTATCAATAAAACATTAACGTAAGCAATAAGATATAAAAATTTTGAAATACGTAAGGGCGTTGGCGGCAAAGTTTTAGCTATGAAAACAATACAACGGAATACTGTTGGTGCAAATTATGGAACAAATTGTAGAAACATTCTTTATTTTTAAATATGCCGCGTAATTTTTCCAAATGCTGTTTATCCGCCGGCAGCGTATGTGTTCTTGCTTTACTCTGCTTTTTATTCGTTTTTATCGATTGTTAATGGTGGCCGTCAAAAGATGGCGCTTTTTGCATAAAACGAATTTTATCAATTTAAAATAAAGTAAAATGTAATTGTTTATTTTAGCTTGCAGTATTATGTAGATAAATATTTTATAATTTTGGTAGAGAAATTATGTATTTAGATTTTATAAAAACACTATTTACACACGTAGAATGTCTTTGTCTTTAGTGGATGCACGCTACTGCTGTATGGGCGGAGAACCTTTGCCTTCCTAAGCGAGCATCTTTGCTAAATTTGCATATGAATTTTATGTTCCATATTTAAAACACTTTAATCCCTTGGGAGTTTCATACAAAATTATATACCTTGGAATATAATGTCTTGCTTTACGTTGAAGTTAAGGGGGATCTAATTGAACATTGTCGAGCAGGTGGTATAAAAAAAATTATGATAAGTTGACTCATACATGTGTTCATGATCAACCTGAGTACATTTCCTTTTTCACTTCTCATGCTCTGAAAGTGCTTATTTGTGCAGAATATAGGCTGCACAAAATCGAATTTTGTGCACAAGTGCATTAACGTATCTACTCATACATAAATATATCTATATTAAAGCAAAGAAAATGAGCCATACAGCCAAACACAATAAGAACTTCATAGATAGAATTTGTTATTTTATTATTATTTTCTTTAATTTATTTGCCTTGTGCTTTTAAGACATAAAATAATTTCCTTCAGTATTCAAAACTGTACTAATTTTACTTTGAATTTTAATTAAGGAAATGTTATGTTATACTACTGTTTTATTTTCTCGCAATCGAAGTGAAAATCATTTTATCCTCGATATCACTCGTACTATCAGCCCTCGCCTTCGGCTCCGGCTGCTAAAAGTCTCGGATAAAAGTGGTTCATTTTGTGCACTTGTTGTAAAATCTACTATTTTCTATTTTTTGTCGATAACTTTTTATCTGGTATCCGCACATTTCGTTTGGTCAAGTGTAAAATTAACACATTGTATAAAGCGTTACTCAATATTATTCTAACTGAATCTGAATCAGAATCCTGATTTTTGCAGTTCATTGAAAATCGGAATGTCGTTTTTCGAACTGCGAACTCATGGAACATTTGATTCTTCGGTAAAATTAATATCGTGAAGTTGAATAATAGACATTTTAAAATTCTTAGGTGTTATATGAAATTGGGACTGGAAATTCGGAACATCGAAATTCGGAATAAAATTGTTCGAGTACTTACAATATAATTTAGGTAGTGATCGAAATTTTTACTTTACTTACTTTTACAACGAGGGTTACGTGGGTTGCTCAGAAAAAGGTCCCATAATGTTGTTTTTTCTTCAAAAATAACTAAATTTATTTAAATTCATACATTTAAAGATGCATACATCTATAAGCAGAGATTTTAATGTCCATAGAGCAAGACAAATATACGAGAGGTGAGTCGTGAGGACATGTATCTATTTATTTATACTGTATAAGATTACATGTGGCAGAGACGTACAGATACTCGTAGTTCTGAGGAGGATATGGTGAAACCTTTAAATGAAGCTTGGACTATTTTATAGTTTCTACAGCTTATGCATTCCTGGTAGGAATATCTTTTGACGTTAAAAGCATTTGTATCAACAATTTTTTAATATTAAAATATAACAGAAGAACCCAACTTAAACTCAATTGTAACCTTTCGGCGGACATGTATCAAGATAATGACAGTGCTGTTAGCTGTGATGCACCTAACCTTAACAGTTAGAAATGATAACTAATACTTATATACCATTTGAACGGTTGGACTACTGCCACGCACTCGTCAATACTGTTACAAGTATTATTTTACGACAAACATAATAGTATATATATTTTACCTTTTCAAACTTCAGCATTAATAAATTTGAACTACCAGACTACTGGCCACGAGATGTTAGATGACTTTAGCTATGCACCACCACTATATCCATGAGTCTGTATTTCGTTTCCGAATCTAACTTCTTTTATCATTTTATGTGACAATTATTTTTTTTATTGTAAATACTTCTACGTATTTTCCTTTTTCATGTTCCACTCCATATACTAAATAATCTTCTTCTTCTTCTTAGTCGTATGTATAAAACTGAAACGCTGTGTGTTAGTCTCGCAAAAACTCTGAAACGGCTCGACAGATCCTTACGAAATTTTCTGTGTGTCAAATACACACAGAAAATTTCCTAAGAATCTGTAAAATAATAGGTCCAAGGTAGGTTTAACAGGTTTTACAGTTGGACCCGGTAGGTGGCGCTGTAATCGGGCGGGACATCGTCCGCCGGGCCCACTAGTAATAAATAAAAATTAAATAAATATATATATTTTGGAATGACGAAAACTTCAAAATACTTTTCTAGCTACTACTTAGGCTCCCACGCTTTATTCAGTATTTGTAAGTAGAAGTAGTATTATTATATCAAATTTTACACAATATTAATGGTTTCTGATGCCTTGGATCCTGATCGCTTATAGCAAGGTTAAAATAATATCAGGCTCATTGCTAGACATTGCTCTTGCTGCGCATAGCGCCATCTCCCTCTCAGTGCGGTCTTAACATTGTTTTGAGCGATCATAGTTGGGGCACAGGTTAGATAACTTTGGCTCACATACATAAGTTTGTAAGTATGTATATGATACAAAATTGGAGTGTTTTTGTTTTGTTTTTATCACTCCTGTTGGTTATGCTTAGTTTACCTTCTGTTAATGCCAGTTACGGATTTACACTATTTAAAAAAAATCATTTAAAGCACACTGCAACAACTTTCACAAATGACTGGTAGTGAATATATAGGTAGGTAATTAATTAAATAAAATTAAGACGCCTTAAAAATGTTTGTGTATGTGAGTGTGTGTATGAAAAATATATTTATTAAAAAGCTAAATTATTATTATAAAGTTAAAATTAAATTTCTTAAAAATATTAGTTTGCCAGCAGGTCTAAAATATCGCGCTTGAATTTTTGTTTACCTAAATTAAATAAATCCGTTGAAGATGCAATGACCTTATTTTTGGTGTTCCACGGGTCAGAAAGGTTATATTTTCTTTGTATACGAGATATAATAGAATTACCGGCATAATTTGTGTTTACAATTGGTGTGTGAAAGAATTGAGTGTGTCTCGTGCATTTAAATTGGAGCACGTAATTTGAGAAAAGATGAGACGAGTTCAATCGAATCTATCCGATTGTTGCAGATTTTATGCAAAAAAGACATGTCCAAAATGGTGCGCCGATCTTTGAGTGTTACCATTTTATGATACTTACACAAAGTTGAGATGTTTAAGAAATTTGGATTGAATACTTTCAATATTGTTAATCTGGGGGCACGGCAGTACCTCCGCCAAGTCGAGCGCGAAGCAAACACTGCCGTACCATCCTTTAATTTTGCCGCATTTTTAGGCCCCTATTTGAGAACCTCTGGATAAGACCAGAACGCAGAAATTTTCTTCATCCAGTAAGCTATAACCACAAACTTAATATCCAAAATTTCAAGTCTGTAGGTCATGTAGTTCCGAAGTTAAGCGAAAGAAAAGTTTCGCATTTATGACACTCACTCACTCACTCATGATCATCAAAATAGAACTAGTACTTCCCATGAACTCAGAAAGCTAAAATTTGGTACAGAGTTAGGGTTTAATAGCCATATAAAGGAAAAACTATAAAAACTAGGATAATCGAAGATCTGGAGTACCTGGTGACCCTGATTAGAAAACACAAGAGCCCAACCAAACTATTAGAGATATCGACATACCGCCTTTACAAAAAATATTCAACTTGGTGGGCCGCTTCCAATAAAGAAAAGAAAAAAAGAAAAGACAGATTTGTAATAATAAAAAACTACCCCTAAAAAGAAAAAAATCTGTGTCAAATAAGAAAATCTAATAAAATAAATAAATCAATAAGCTCACGTTTCTACAAAAAGAAGTGAAATCCCACCAAAAACATTCTGTAAAAAACTAGCCAAGTCTCGATGGAGCTGCTTGTTTATCTCTAAAAAGTAATGAAATCTAGACAAAGTCGTGCCAAGTCTAAGGTTCCTTACTGCGATTTCTTTATTATTATAGTTAATGTTGTGTGACTTGGCCGTTGACTTGTACCCACTAACGTATGAAGAATGTTCAACGACCAAGTCACACAACATTAACTATAATAATAAAGAAATCGCAGTTTTCTAATCAGGGTCACCAGGTACTCCAGATCTTCGATTATCCTAGTTTTTATAGTTTTAAGATTTAAGATCTAAGATTACCTTAGACTTGGCACGACTTCGTCTAGATTTCATTACTTTTTAGAGATAAACAAGCAGCTTCATCGAGACTTGGCTAGTTTTTTACAGAATGTTTTTGGTGGGATATATATACTTATCATACTGAGGGTTCCATACACGTGTTGGAATTATTGATTCTTGACATAGTGCAAGCAAAAACTGAGACAAAATATTTATTTCTTCCAGTGTACGCGTACTTGACGGCAAAAAAGTGTCATGTTAATTTGACAGTGTAGTTATTTACAATCTCATTTGTAGTAGTATTTTTATATAGATTGAAGCAAAAAGTCAATCACAGCACGTGCAAACATAAAACTTATTTATTAATTTGACACTAGATATTAGCGATTTTTGGCTAATACATTTGAAGCCTGACATTCAAATTTTGTGCAAAACTTAATGAATCAAAATCAAAATATTTTATTCAACTTGGATTTTACAATCTCTTTTGAAAGTCAATGAAGCTACGCCAATGGTTCACAAGTCTACGGCGGGAGACCTTGTACTGGAAAGAACCAGCAAGCAAACCAGCAAGGGCTATTTTTTTCTCCCTGTATTGTTACAGAGTCGTCAAGGCAAAAATTCGAGCTCAACTTCCATAACAAATTTAGATTTGTCAGTTCTCTTCTTAGTACAACGTTGCCAATACTACTTAATGAATAGTTATACACAACAACACGATTATTTACATTATTATAATTAATAATTTCTTCAAATTAACACCAGGCATTGGCATCTTGTAAATAATCGTTGACTTTATAATATCCTTTACTCATCAGAGTCTTTTTAACATGCGCTTTAAACTTATCAAAAGGCAAGTCAGTTACACTTTGTGGGACTTTGTTGTAAAAAGTTATACATTTCCCCATAAATGAGCCTCTAGTTTTTTTGGAGCCTGTACGTTGGAACGGCAAGTTTATTTTTATTTCTTGTGTTTAAATGATGAAGTTGGAAATTGGTTTCAAATGTATTACAATTTTTATAGACATAAATCAAATTTTCATAAATGTACTGTCCTGCTAAAGTCAATATGATAATTTCTCTAAATAAATATCTAAGAGAGTCTCTTGCTCGTAAAATATAAATAGCGCGAACCGCTCTTTTTTGAAGTACAAAAATACTTTCTACACTAGCAGCCGATCCCCACAGAAGTATTCCATATGACATGACACTATGAAAATAACAAAAGTAAATTAATCTTGCCGTTTCAACACCAGTAAGTTGTCTTATTTTTTTACTGCATATGCTGCAGACCTAAGTCTGTTTGCCAAGGACTCAATATGTGGATCCCACTGCAATCTAGAATCTAGAGTATTACCCAAAAATTTTGTAGAATCGACGAATTCAACAATTTGGTTGTTCATGTGCACAATAGTATCAACTTTTCTAACATTTGGCAATGAGAATTTAATACATTTTTAGTTTTACTTGAATTTAATGATAAATTATTTATGGTGAACCAATGCAATACTTTAGAGAGAGTACTATTTACAACTTCAGTATTTCCGTTTCCTCTGTCAACCTTAAATATTAAAGAAGTATCATCTGCAAATAGCACCGTATCGCACAAACTATTAGTGAAGTGTGGGAGGTCGTTAATGTAAATTAAGCAAACGTCCCAATATCGAGCCTTGAGGCACACCCATAATTATGGGTGCACCAGCAGACTTAGATTTGTTAATGACAACTTTCTGGACTTTACTGGACAAATAAGACTCAATAAGTCTAATTGCTTCTTCAGAGACACCATAATATTTGAGTTTATTTAAAAGAGTCTGGTGACCAACGCAGGCAAAAGCCTTCGATAGGTCACAAATTATACCAATCATATCCTGTTTACGCTCCCAAGCAGCAAAAATGTTTTTAAGAAGTGCAACTCTAGCATCTGTAGTGCAACGACCTTTAGTAAAACCAAACTGATTCATATGTAATATGTTGTTACTTGAAAAATGACCTGTGAGCTGATTAGACATAATTTTTTCAAATATTTTACTAAGAGCTGGTAAGATTGAAATTGGTCGATAATTTGAAGGATCGTTTTTATTTCCCGATTTAAATAAGGTTATTAATTTGCTATTCTTCATAAGGTCAGGGAAGATACCTTCATCAATACATTTATTGAATATAAACGCGAGTTGCGGAGCAAGTTCCTTTATCACAGATTTGATCATGTTGGTCGAAATACCCCAAAGGTCTTCAGTGTTTTTTGTACTGATCATGCGGAATGTTTTCAAGATAGTGTCGGCGTCAATGTGACAGAATGTGAAGCCATTGTTGCACTTTTCTACACTCTGTGACAAGAGGGCCACAGCTGCATCGGGGCACGAGTTGAGACTACTTGTAGTTTCTATGGGTATATGGGAGAAAACGTCTTCGAATGCATTGGCAACTGCAATGTCCGAATTAACTGTAACATTATTGACTTCCAGTGAAATCGTATTTACTGAGCTTTTAGATTTTCCGGTTTCCTGGTTAATGATATTCCAGGTGGTCTTTACTTTATTTTTTGATAAGCTAATTTTGTTGGTTATATATATAGCTTTTGCGGACATGCACACTTTCTTAAATATTTTGGAATAGTTTGTAACAAAATTTATGAAATTAGGATCATTTGAGGTTGCTTTTAAAGCATATAGTTCAAATAGTTTCCTACAGCTTTTATATATGCCTGGCGTAGCCCAGTCACTAAATGTCTTTCTTCCGTTATTGACCTTAATTACCCACAGGGGTCCATACTCGGTCCCCTGCTATTCATAGTATATAGCGCCGATATTGTCAAGCAAATCCAATATTCAAAGTACCACTTATACGCCGATGATGTACAGTTGTATATCTCAGGTCACCCCTCTGCCATAAATGACACAGTCGAGAAAATAAATGAAGATCTTCAACGCATCTCTAATTGGGCAGACCGTAACTGTTTAGTGCTTAATCCTAATAAGTCCAAGTATATGGTACTTGGTTCGAAATTGCAAATATATAAGACTCTCGAAAATATACCTTTTGTCAGCATTGATGGTAACAGCATTGAGCGAGTGGAGGAGGCAAGAAATTTGGGTGTTCTGTTCGATGGGCAACTGCGATTCGAGAAGCACGTACTGAACTTGGTAAGAACATGTTTTCATCGTCTTAAAGTCATATATCTTATTCGAAATCTTTTAAGTGTACACGTCCGTATCGTACTTTGTGAATCACTAATACTCTCAAGACTCAACTATGCGGACTTAGTGTATGGCCCTCGTCTTTTGAAAAAGACTCGACGACTTGTTCAACGAGTACAAAATGCTTGTTGTCGTTTTTGCTATGACATCCCACCAAGGACTCATATTACACCTTACCTTAACAATGCATCCACATTAAACATGGAGTCTCGCAGACAGCTACATCTGGCCTGCTTACTTTTCGATGTCGTAAATAAAGAGAAACCTAACTATCTTCATGCCAAACTAAACTTTTCAAAATTTGGGAACAGGTGCGACATTCGAGAAACTCGAGGTGAGAGATTTTTCCCACATCGTTAACGCACTGTGGCATTCAAAGGTAGTTTCCGCTATTTGTCAACCAAATGTTGAAATAATATTCCTCTGCCTCTCAGATGCTTGAAATCTAAATTTTCCTTTAAATTGAGATACAAAAAGTTTTTATTAGAGCGACAAAATTCCGGAATACCACATGGCTGGCTACTGGCGGATTTTGCTGTGTGAAAGTTTTAGTTTTTGTTTTATTAATAGTATTATTTGCCATTACAGTTTTGTGGCAAATAATACTATTAATAAAACAAAAACTAAAACTTTCATATATATATATATATATATATATATATATATATAGTTTTGTATATATATGTGTCTATGTGTGTATATATGTATATGTGTGTATGTATATGTATTTACAGAGATATGTCACAAATGGTTGTACGTATACTATGTTTCTTATAATGTTCATACGTATATAACGTCGTATCTCACTGCGCAATTTTGCTTGGTATGTCACACAATTCCATTCCTCTTTGTTATTTTTGATGTTTCATTTATTAAACTTTTACTAAATGTTTGACCCAAACAATTTTTGATATCGTCATGCTGCGTCGGTTTCCTTCTTATGGGCGATGACGGAAGATCAGTGTTCGCTCGAAAGGGCGAAGCTAGACACTGAGTCATGGCCTTTTTGTCCTGCTGCAACACACACATGTTATACTTACTCACATGGAATCATAGGTGTATAGTATATATTATGATAATTTGGCATTGTTTGAATGTAATGTAATATGTGTGTGTGTTATTTGGCAAATAAACTTATATCTATCTATCTATCTAATTACTTTCTCCTTAAATATACCATTACATTCATCTTTAACTATATGAAAAAAATTATTATAGAGATTATTAGCGTTGTTCCCCTCGAGCAAATTACTAGTTTGATAAATAATATTTCTTTTGAGTTTCTCCATACCGCGTTTGGTTATAGGCCTACAAGTAATCTCACGTATAGATTCGTTGTATGTCAGCTATCTATTAGGTCCTTACATATGAAATTGGCGTTTTGAATGGGAGGAACATGAAGTCGATTTTTTAATATAATATATTTATTCAAATCAAAGTATGTACCATTGCTATCTATGCACTTTTGCCATTTCATAGCTAGTTCATCGATCCCTTTACAAAAAAAAACCATTCGGACGGGAATCAATAAATTCTTTGATGGCGGTTTGTACTGCCCCATCGGAGTTGAATTTTTTCCCTTTTAAGAAGTTATCCAAATTTCGAAAAAAATGGTAATCTGTTGGAGCAAGGTCAGGAGAGTACGGTGGTTGTCTTAGACATTCCAATTGAAGCTCCTCTAATTTGGTAGCCGTCTGTTGTGCAGTGTGTGGTCTAACGTTATCATGAAGCAGCAGTGACCTAGAGCTATTGACCAGCTTCGGTTGTTTAGCAGCTAGCTTTTCCATCTTGGTTTGCAGTTGCTGACAATAGACATCTGCCATAATCGTCTGGCCAGATTTAAGAAAGTTGTAGTTAACGACACCAGCACTAGTCCACCAAACGCTCACAAGTAACTTTTTTGGAGTCAATTTTCGCTTGGGGCATGGTTTGGCTGGTTCGGCAGGAATCGGCCTTTGCGATGAGTGCTTGAGATTATCGTACAGGGCCCACTTTTCATCTAAAGTAATAATTCGATTTAAAATCCCTTCATTATTGTGCCGGTTGAGTAATGCAACGCAGCAGTCAACGCGCGTTTGTTGATTTGCTTCATTCAATTCGTGAGGTACTGTAACGTGTAAAACCGGATAGGGTAGTATAAATAATGAGGAAGATTTAACTCAACCAGTTTATTCAATTTTGGTTATATTATAATAATTATAATAACTATGTAGTTGGCCGCTGGCTTGACATGCATCGGATACGCGTCGGTAGATTAGTCGTTACAATTAAAAGTATAAGGTAAAACAGGTCGTGGCGCATTTGGTCGATAACGCTAGTACTACCCTAATAAAATTAAGGTAAACAAATGTATAATTATCAGGTGAGCGAGATGACTCGTCAGCAACTAGTTCAATGTGTGTCGTCTGGCTCAGCTGAAACACTGTAGCCCGAAGTGTAGTCTCAACAGGTACAGGTAAAACAGTAGTAAGTGCAAAATCACTTATTTGGACAAAACACGTCCGTAGGAAACACCTCCAGGAAGGGTAAGGTAGGTATTAGCCTGCCAGAAAAGACAAACTGTATAAAGGGTAGTCTACCTTGAATGTAGCAAAGCTTCTTAAGAGACAAATGTATATGACTTTTCAATGTTAAATATTTATAGTATCTGAGTACTAGGTAATTAATCAGTGCTTGAAATTAAATGTTTTTATTCATCACAAATGAATTATCACAAATGTTTCTTGGTTTGTTTGTAATTTAAAACAATTGACAAAGTTAAATAGTTTTGGTTAATTGTATTTTATTTGTTTAACAGTCACTAATTTAGTACAATAAATATGGTGATAAATACCTGTCGGAGGCGTTGAAGCAGCTTGATAAATGTGATTTATGAACTTGGTAAAAGTAGTTTCCCTATATAATTAATGATTAAACGAACTTACCTGTACGTGAAGTTCAATCATAATTATACGAAGGCTTCGTCCGAAGGGATTAGCAAATAATACTTGTAGTAACGCCTAGTGATACGCCAGTCACGCACTTTATTTGAGGGTATAAATAAAATGTAAAATGAGTCTCACGTCAACAAGGTGGGCGACCTATCCGCTCGCTTCATTTAGTTTAGAGTAGCCGCATCCGGAATATTTCACACAAAAAAGGGGACTTGTAGTTGGGAGGGAGGGTTGCTAATCCCTTCGGACGAAGCCTTCGTATAATTATGATTGAACTTCACGTACAGGTAAGTTCGTTTAATCATTAATTATACTCGGCTTCGTCCTCGGGATTAGCACATAATACTTGTAGACTTTTAGAGATAATAGTGTGAAATATTTTGTTTATTCCTGAATTTTCATTAATTTATGTTAATAAGAATAAACATCAATCATCATTTGAATTACTCGTATTATTAACAATTGTTCTGGCAAAATAATTATTTCCATTAGTATTGACATTACTTATGGTTCTATTATAGAATCGATAGAATGTGCTTGAAGAGCCGCTCCATCCAGCGGTTCGTCTTATTTGATCTAGGCCGATACCTAGGTGATGAGCCGCGGATGTAGCGGCGTGCTGTGCGCGGTAAATATGTTTAGATCAAAAACGCTATCGCGCAGTGTGTCCTTTATTCACTGACTTAAGGTCTGGGAACCGACAGCATTATAAGGCTTTTTAGCACTTATGAAGAGAAGGAAAGATTTCAATATCTTTAATATTAATCTAGGACAAGGTTTGTACTTTGTGTGCTGTCAACAGCGCAATGAGAGTGATGAGTTTTTTCGAAAGTTTTTCAAAAGACAATGTTTCATTGGCGTAAAATTGGCTGACATAATTAATAACTATTGAAGTATCCCACATATTTGGGCAAGGGAGGGCGTAACCGAAATATTCCTTTAAAATATCTTTTTACTCTGTCATCTTCTCGTAAATTATTTTCCCCTAAGCAGGGTGAGCGCGGATCTATAGGAGTTAAGCGTGCCATATTGAGCTCCCTCTTCATAATAGTTTGTTGAAATTGAAGGATTATACAAGTCACAATTATTGTCGTTACAGTAATTGAACCAGCGCCGTAAATAAACATTATATTGTTTAAAGGAACTTTGGGATATAGATGTTTTTGACCAACAGTTTTTGGCACAACAGAATATCACTGTTGTGCCAAAAACTGTTGGTCGCTTAGAACGGCTGAAAAATAATATTGGTATTAAATTAAATTATATAGGTTATGAAGAAAACCCAAATAAATTATATGAATTTTTTTTTCATACATTTTGTTCTGAATTTAAAAATATTTTTGTTCCAAAGACTATATCCGTTAATGGTACTTTAGCTTTTAGTGAATGGGCTACACCAGGCATTCACAAAAGCAGAATCAAACTTTTTGAACTTTATAATGAACGTTCATTTAATACTAGCGATGAGTTTAAACTTTATGTGAAAACTTATTCCAAAGTATTCTGGAAAAGCGAAAACTACTAATAATCAATATTGTTTGAATATTGGCGGTAAGAAGGTAACAGTTGACACAGAAGTAGCTGCAGAATTTGAAAAGTTCTTTACTGACATTCCAGTCTCAATCACAAAGTTATTGGATTCCTCCCCCGCTATTGCTGAATCTATAATGAAAGATCATGTTGAAGCTTGTGATGATAAATTCAAATTTGTACACATTAGTGGAATGGATATAATAAAATCATTTAAAACTT
This sequence comes from Schoenobius gigantellus, assembly GCA_963935595.1. Lineage (NCBI taxonomy): Eukaryota > Metazoa > Arthropoda > Insecta > Lepidoptera > Crambidae > Schoenobius > Schoenobius gigantellus. The sequence goes on from OZ012540.1 coordinate 51,665,015, forward strand.
TGAATATGAAGAAAACTGCGGATCTGTGGGGCAATTCCGTTGATGTTACTAAATCCGTTATTGAAACAATAGCTCCAATACTTGCTAACATTTTTAATGATTGCATTGACTGTGGTGTTTTTCCTGATCTAATGAAGCTGAGTAAAATTATTCCTTTACATAAATGTGGTAGCACATCAGACCCCAGTAATTTTAGACCTATCTCTGTGCTACCTACCTTTAGCAAAATTTTTGAAAAAATAATGTTGGAGCAAATGCAAATTTATTTTAATAGGAACAATCTTCTACACTCTAAACAATTTGGTTTTAGGAGGGGTCGCTCAACAACCGATGCTGGTGTTGAGTAAATACAACATATATTTGAAGCCTGGGAAGACTCACACGATGCGTTAGGCATTTTTTGTGATTTGTCTAAGGCATTTGATTGCGTTTATCACGAAACCTTGATCAGAAAATTACACCACTATGGATTTCGTGATACTGCACTGGATCTTCTACTCTCTTATCTAAGTGGAAGGATTCAAAAAGTAGACGTCAATGGAAAAAGGTCTCAAGGTTCCGCAGTTAAAATGGGAGTTCCGCAGGGTTCGATTCTTGGTCCTTTTCTATTTCTTATATATGTCAATGACCTCCCTGATTTTGTACAGGACAGGCATGAGATAGTGTTATTTGCAGATGATACTTCACTTTTATTTAAAATTAAAAGAGGATTGCAAATGAATGACGATGTAAATAATTCTATCTCAAGAATTGTTCATTGGTTTAATGTAAACAACCTGTCACTTAATGAAGGGAAAACAAAATGTATAAAATTTGTTTTACCCAATGTAAAAGAGGTTCACACCACTGTAAAAATAAAGGATATAGGTGTTGACCTCGTGGACACCACAGTATTTCTTGGGATCACACTTGATTCTAAGCTGCAATGGGGCCCACATATAGATAAATTGTCAAAGAGACTTAGTTCTGCAGCTCACGCTGTATGGAAAATACGTCAGTTGACTGATGTTGATACAGCAAGACTTGTATATTTTTCTTACTTTCATAGTTTGATGTCATATGGCATTTTGTTGTGGAGAAATGCTGCCGACATTCAGATCGTTTTTGTGCTCCAGAAAAGGGCTATTCGAGCTATCTATAACCTTAAAATGAGAGATTCTTTACGAGAAAAGTTTAAAGAAATTGGTATTATGACAGTAGCGTCGCAATATATTTATGAGAATCTAATATATGTTCGTAAAAATATTCATTTGTTTTGTAAAAATAGTGATATTCATTCTGTTAATACTAGACAAAAGAATATGTTAGCTTTACCAAATACCAGGCTCCAAAAAATCAATAATTCTTTTAGAGGCCTGTGTATACGTTTCTACAATAAAATCCCAAGTTGTATACAAGAACTCAGCTTAAACAAATTTAAAGTTGCAATCAAAGATGTACTTATTAAAAAAGCATATTATAAAGTGTCTGATTACATGACGGACAAAAAAGCTTGGGTTTGAACTCTCATTTCTAATATTTAACAATGTACTGCGTTTTGTTTCAAAGAAACATTCAGTGAGAGCAATTTATAAGTTCACGCACTTCTCTCAGAAATAGCTTATATAATGTGAATTAACACATCTCTTCTTGTAATGGAAGTTGAGCTCAAACTTGCTTTGAGGTCAGCTTCCAATTGACGACCCTGTAACAAAATCAAAATTGTAAATGGCGATTTAAAAGAGGAGATAAAAAATTTTGACCTTTCGAGTTTCTCCCAATTTCCGAACAGGTGTAGAGTCAACTTTTTTTTTTCATTCCTACTTGTATTTGCAGACATCTTGAGTATATTCAGGATGTATGCACATACAAGGTTAATATGATTTCATTAAATTAGATTGTTTTGCTTTGTTTTGACGTCAATAAGTGTCTGTAAAGGCCTATGTTGAATAAAGATTTTTGAATTTGAATTTAATATCGGCGGTACACTCCACGCCGTCCGCATAAGTTCCCCGCTATACCATGACAGAGAACGGGGTGAAAGCATAAAAATTAAAATCGGCCCAGGAAATGCATCTGGGTCCCTATGCCAGGAGACATAATCAGTGCATTTAGTATTTATTTGACTAGCGAATAAGTCTACTTGAGGTGCCCCATACGATGAGACAATTTCCTGATATGCCCAGTCCGCTAACTCCAATTTTTTTTTAAATACGTCGCCCTACACTAGGATTTTGTCCTGTGTCGTGGGTGTAGTTACAAACATAGAATATCACATGCACATACGCCCAGACCGGAACAAATTTCTGTAGGCCATAAAACATTTGTCCCGTACGGGAATCGAACCCGCGACCCGTTGCGCAGTAGGTGATCACTCGACCTTTGCGCTAAACGTGTCGTCGATTCTATGTCAGGATGTACCCGCCTTGATTCGGCATCTGCCGTTATATTATCTGATGAGCTAATGTAATAAGCCATAACATACAAATTGCGACATTCACACCACTACCATAGTTGACGAGTGATGTCAGTGAAGTGGGGGAACTGAATACCCCCTATTGTATTGATGTAAGAGATTACTGTAGTGTTGTCGATGCGGAGAAATTTGACAACTACTTACATTTTTGGCGAACACTTTTAATCTTAGAAAAGCAGCTAGAATTTCTAGGTAGTTAATGTGTTGTGTTCTCTCCTGAATGCTCCACAACCTGCGAACCTTCTCTTTGCCACGTATTTGAGGCGTCTGAGAAAATTTCCAGATCATGTGTATCATGTTTGATTTTACAAAACGGTATTTGTATTGCGTCATTCCTAGGGATATTTATAAATTTATCATAATTATCATTTGATGATTTTAAGTTTAAATACTTAAAGCGCTCGAATATTTTAGTATAAGGCTAGCTGTATTCTACAGCCGGGCAAACTGAGACTAGGAATTCGACTATTTGTGCGAATTGACGTATTCAACATCTTTTAAAAGTTAACCATTTTTTTTTTATTTCTGATTTGTGATCTGGAAATTTTTAGAGTCTAGATTAGAACGAAACCTTAAAAATGTACATATATTACTAAGTATCATTTAACTTTTGTCCTCGTTAATTAAAATCAAAGAGAGGTATTTTTTGGTTTTTATAGTATTGTACAAACAACTATCGTAAGAGTGTCCCATTAGCCAATAATAGGGTAGTTGACTCATATCAAATTGTATTAAAATATTGTTTATTTCTAACAGTATTTGGCATAAGGTTTCACAATATACCGATTTTAATAAATAACAATGAATGATTACTGTAAAATTTTAATTTGAAAATGCTAGAAATAATCTTTTTTATCTCACGCCGTAAACGCTTTGATAACCTGTGGTCAGGGCCGTGACGTCACTCATATAGTAAACAAAGAAATGTCAAATTTGATTCAACAACTCGTCGATTTGCTCTATTATTTCCTAAAACTGGCAAAAAATCGTCCAAATCTCCGTTATTATATGTGTAAATATCGTAAATTATTTGTATTAATAGCAAAATCAACCATTGATGGTGGATTTGTGAGCGCAGATAGTACAAATCTTCCGAAAATCGACAGATTGATGGTCAGGAGATTCTTTGTGTTTCGCTCTAAACAATATAAGTACAGTTTCAATACTGTTATAATGAAGAACAGGTTAGAAGTGTACTTGTCAAGATTGTCACGCGGCAGGAGTTGCAAACATGCATTTTTGGTGTGGTTGCACCATCACAGTGAGGAGCTATTTTGTACAGCAGTTGAATGCTATTGGATAGAATTCTATCTCTCAAAAGTCAAATAAACACTAAAAGTATTTACTTCAAGAGAAATGTTGAAAAGAAAACATCAGGATCATGTGTCAAATACCAGTGTAGTACTGCAAGAATTTGTAAATTATTTCTAAATTTGTAAATTTGTTCTAACAATCTGTATGTCAAAAAACTTATTGATCAAATAGTGCCATTTTGGAAACTATACTACATTTTTCCTAAATTATATGAAAGTAATACTTCATAATAAATTACTTTATTATTATTTTGACTTTTATTACCTGCGACCCTAACGCAATATATGACAAATTAATAAATTTGATCTAACTCTATTCAAACCTATTTGTACTTGAGTAACAATGATAAATATGAACAACAAACCTATAAAATATTATGAATCTTTTAAGGTGTAACGGAAAAATAAAACACATGTATGTTAAATTAAAAAATTTTGATTAACCTTAAACCTTTACAAGTCATTATTGTCAAATAAACATGCAACATTCTTTTTAGTGAAGAACATAATGTCTATTACAAAAATTTGTTGTCATCTTTAGATGTTAGTTATGTATAAAGTAAAGAAAAAAAAATCTTTATATTATTTATTTAATAACAAGGGTCTTGTAAATTAGGAAGAGCATTGGCTGACAACACAGCAATCACATTTAATATATTTGTATACGGCTTTAAAATGGATAACTTGCATATTCTTGCGTAAGCTGTTCTGAAATTAACTTTCTTCTAGTAAGTTACTATCACTAATACTGCTTTCATATCCTGTATATATTAAGCTGACTAAACCATCAGGTAGTCACGCTAATAAATATTCAATAATATTTGCTTTTTTATACTCGGGCCAAGTTAGTGCTTGTTAAATGACTATTGGGTTTTTGAATTTCATTTCTTCACAATCTATGTTTACCCTTTTATACTTATGGTGAAACACTAGAAGTAACTTTTTTTATTGTGCTTTTGGTTAAAAGGTCTAATAAAAGTTCACTGACTTTCTTCCTTCTTTTCTTCATAAGTTTCCTGAAGAGCTTTATTTTGATAGAAATAATATATCAGCTATTAAATAAAGTTCTTTAGGTATCCCTATGTATATGCTTGGTTTGTGCCTTATCAAAAAAAAGTACTGTCCAGATTAAATTTTTAGTTATTGTGATTTTTCCTTTTTATATGTCTTCAGTTGTCCGACTTGATAGCTTGATGGAGAAGACTTAAGTAATGATCCAACTAGTGAAGGTATATGAAATGCCATTATCATAATTTTCCTCACTTGGAAATAATAATTTTTAATAATGTTTGGCCAGATATAGGTGGTTTGCGGCACTTTACTTCAGACAATTTATTCGGAGATGTTGTAGTTGATTGGTGGTGAGCAGCAGGTTTATTCAGTGAAGATATATATACAATAAGATATACCTATTTACTTCTATGGTGCTTTGGTATATGAATACTTGAGTTATTTTGTTGACATAATGTTGTTCTAGTTGACGAGCCACATTTTGATGTTGTGGATGAGCATGCACTGCTTTGTATTATGTTGCACAACTTTTACTGCTTTATCAATCTCGTTGTCAAGAAGAGAACAGAGTAGTACACAATAGTTCTATTAAGTAACCTCTGAAAGCAACAAATTTTAATTAGGTACTCAGTAAATTCAAGTAAAAGTTGTTTAGATAAATATATTCATTATTATGAAACTGGGATAGTTTGTATTACATACTTTTTAATTAATATTCAATTACATCATTACATCATTATTCAATTGGACATAAGTACATATTCTTTTCTTTAAAATATCATCTAGTGTCAGTGTATAACTTAGATTAAATCAAAAAGGCGTGAATGGTCAAGTTTTCTCTACGTCTGGCGTTAAAATTTGGTTGGTCGGCTGCAGTTTTCATTCTAACTGAAAGATAAAAATTTAATTAATGATTTCACATAAAACCTATAAACTTCTATTTTGTTTAAGTTGAAATTGAACTACCTACACAGATTGAGTTATTCATTTATAGTACTTACATTAATGTGATTTTCGCAAAAATACATTTGAGTTTCAGTAGATAGTTACAGGATTTCTTTAAGCGAGTGTTAACCAAATATTTCGCATGTCTATATCACTGGGTACGTCTAATCCGCAGCTTTCCTTTGAAGAGGTAATTTATATATTCCTGTTCTATTGTCCCGTTCCATATACAGTTTTACTATATTTTGTTATATTTAATAGAAAGCATTGTTTTTGTGAGGTTATTTCGCCTCGGTGCTTTGTTTACTATAAGACTGACGTCATTTGACGTATGCCACAGATAATCAACAGACTATCATGGCTGACCGTGTTTTCGGTCCAAAATTGAAAATCTCAATTTAAAATAGATTTTTTGCTCTTTTTAGCCACCGAAAAAAATAATATTCATGTGCTATGGTCTAATACAACAATAATGAACATTTTAAGCCCTACTTAAAAAAAGGGTCAACTAGCCTATTATCTAAATAATTAGTTGATTTTAGGTCCGCAGAACGGAGTAATCGGACAATTGGTTTCATTGCCTTGATGGTGCAGTACTCAAGCCAAATAGTTCTTGTTCAATTTGAAATCCAATATTTTTTTGAATTAGGGTCAATACTTATTAAATAAAAGGCATCTTTTAAATCTATTTTTGTCATGAAACAAATTTTTGTTATAAATTTTAGCACTGAGCGTAAATTTTCAATTTTTTTATTGATCTGCTTTTATTATTTTATTAAAGTTTTTTTTTTAATTCAGGATGAAACGATGTTTACCATTTGGCTTAGGTACCAGAATATACTTGATAAAAATTGCCCTTCAGTAGGTTGGCATTTTGAAATAGCAACATTAGCGTATTCCTTGATGCAGGATAGAATTTCTGCATTCTTAGTTATAAGAGACCATTGGTCATAAAAAGAGGCAAAGTGCCTGCATATTTTACTGGATTTTGCAGCGATCGCGTGGCGGCGGGCGGCTGCTGCGAGTGTCTCGATGAGCTCGATGGCCGACCTCTACTGGCAGGGGGCACCTTCGTCTTCGGACGATTTGGCTGCTTCCGAGTAGGATAAGGGCCCTTCCAGTTTAATTATTCCTGGAGGTGCTAGGCGTCGGTGCAGGCGCCTTTTTTTTTTGTTTGTAGCTTATGCAATGAAGTTTTTAACTCTGCATCCTATTTATATATCGCCTTTGCAGTCTTAATAATTTCTGACAGGTTTTCGCCTAATGAATGAATAAAAAATGGTTAAGTATTTTGAAGCTGGTCTTTCATGTCCTTTTTAAGGGAAGACAGAATAAAATTCCGTCGTATGACTGAATCCGGTACTATAGGTCACAGAGAATACGTTCTGTGTCCATCAACATTTTTATTAATTCTGGGTCACTGTTATTTTTCGAGGTCAGCGAATTAATAGCTTGGTTCAAGCATGAAATAGCCGTAGAAACTTGTTTTTGCCTAATTTCGATATTTTTATAACGTTTAGCGTTTATATCGGAGATAGCCACCTTAATTTCGGCATTCAGTACCTACGGGAGCATTAATTAGTTTGCAGTTACTCGGCGAAAGGTATTTCACATTAATGTGTGTTCCAACTTAACTGCAGTCTTTGTGAATGTCGGCTCCAAAAGTATTCGAAATAGTTGGATCCTCGCCCAATATTTCAAGTATTGTGGTGTTTAGCATCGCATTAGCTGACCCAGGCTCGTCGGTATACGTCACTTGCTCAGGCGCGCCGGCGGCGGCGGTGGTGGCGGTGGTGGCGACCACCACGGGGGTGACCGTCATGACGACACAGAAGATATAAACGGCGGGCTCGCACTGAGCGTAGCCACTTCGGCGGGTTCTGGGTCGAGGTCGACCTGCATCTCCGAACGTGGCTCAGAACCAATAATCCCATCGAGCAGTAGGCCAATTATAAATCTTTCATCGTATGACATGGCATAATAAATCATGAAATGCTTTATTTCGTATTACCGATCTCCAATGATATCATTACTATGGCATAATTTCGATGATGTCAATATCATATAACGAACGAATGATCAAAAATCTGACTGAAAATCATAATTTTCGCTTTGCACTAAGATATCATATGATATCATTTGAAAACCGTGAGATCGTAATAGGCCTGCAGGTTTAAAACGTTGTTATTGCGTTCTTGTTCTGAAAACCACCGATATCTCTATTAGTCATGAAAAAAGACCAAAGTACTGTTCGCGAGACTAATTTATAGGGTAGTACAGCTCCAAAGAGAAGTACGCAAACCCGGATAGGTTATCATTACCATAGGGTAGTACAGCTCCAAAGAGAAGTACGCAAACCCGGATATGTAACCATTGCCACTATGAATACACCGATATCTCCATTAGTCATGAAACAGACCAAAGTACTGTTCGCGAGACTAATTTATAGGGTAGTACAGCTCCAAAGAGAAGTACGCAAACCCGGATAGGTTACCATTACCATAAAGTAGTACAGCTCCAAAGAGAAGTACGCAAACCAGGATAGGTAACCATTACCACTATGTATATACTGTATTTATTCTTTTTATGATTATAGTATATAATCATAAAAAGTAGGTGCATGTTACGATTGGATAATTATTATTACTGCTAATCAGTTAAGGAACAATCCTAAAATACTGTTGGCAAAATTATTATTGGGTAGTGCAACCCCAAAGAGAGGTACGCAAGCCCAGTTTAGTGAATAATCACTGTAGCAATAGCTATTATTTAGTAAACTTTCTTCTTAGAGATATAGTGTCATAAAAATTCATACAAAAAGGGTATAAATAAGCCCACTAGGTAGGTATGAAATAAATCTTATTTAACAGTTTTCGTAAAACTATTTCATTGGATTATAAAACTTAATTTCAGTGGAAACCAGTAAAAAATAAAAACGTGACAAATTTACCATTATAGGTATAATTCGTCATTAACTAATTAAGTTTATCTAGTACTTATGAGAATATAACAAGATGGCTGACTTATCATACTTCTGCCCGTTATCAAACGAGCATTGTACGGGCAGCAAATAGAAAATGACATTTTCGGCCATAGTCACTAATAAATGCACTTATTCACACAATGACTAACCTTGAGACTCCGAGCGGGAACGCCTGTCGGGCAAGCTGGAACGACTCCGTGTACGGCATCTTCGTAACACTTCGAGTTTTTTAAACTTACACAACAGATTTGACAATCCTCCTCACTTTTCCGCTTAGGCATTATAAATAAGCACTACCTCACTTAAAGTAAAAACTTTTAAGACGCGAGAGGGGATCGTGGCGAGCACTAAAAAGCGAATGAAGCGAGCGGATAGGTCGCCCACCTTGTTGACGTGAGACTCATTTTAAATTTTATTTATACCCTCAAATAAAGTGCGTGACTGGCGTATCGCTAGGCGTTACTACAAGTATTATTTGCTAATCCCGAGGACGAAGCCGAGTATAATTACTTAGTTTATTTCCAACCTGTAATTAATTTGGAAAGTATTCAATACACTGCAACATCTTTTAGTGATTCAAGGACACATAGTTCTAATAAACCATAATTCAAACTGAATTTTGATAACTGATATTGTAAATTATATGTAAATGTTGAAATATACAACAATTTCAGACAGAGATCTATTTCAGAAGGATTCAATGACTAAGCAAACAAACTATTTCATTACTTAATGAGCATAATATTTAGAATGGATTAATAACTTTGATGTTATTAAAAATTTTGACAAGAGAGGTCATTTCACATCATGAAATTATGATTTGATTGGGAGATTTTCAAGATTATATACAAAGATTTTATTCTTTGCATTCTAGATTAATACAGTAGAAGGTTATTAATAGTTATTTCCTTACCAAATGATAAATATTGTATAATTTGTTGAAGCTCCACCTCATGGGTATAGTATGTAGGTTATTAATTATGTAAAAATCTTTGTAAAATAGGGTCCTTTCATTCTCCTGTAATGAACATGGAAAAGTAAGTAACTGGACAGATGATTTTTATGATTTTGTAGTAGAAATATTTAATTACTCACCAATAAGATGAACTTAGTATGATGAACCATGAGATGTAAAAAAAAGTAAGAGAGAAAGTTATTTTTTTTTAAATTTGTTTTATAGCTTCGCGGCATCGAATTTAAGGCAGAGGTAACGCCATACAGCCAACTCGAAAGAAAAAAAATTCACTCGTATAACGAGAAAAAAAATAGGGCTACAGTACCCACCTTTCAAGCTTTTTCACCTCCCCAATTTGCTTCAAGTGGAATAAAACAGTTTTATGACTAACACCGCAGCCTGCAGCTAACTCGGACGTGGTTTGCGATGGATCCGCTTCCACAATAGCCTTCAATTCTTCATTATCAACTTTGGTGTCCGGCCGTCCACGGGGCTTGTTCTGCAGGTAGAAATTTCCAGAACGAAAACGTTGGAACCAAAAACGCACTGTGTTTTCTTTTGCAGCACCGTCACCATACCTACACATCATTAATCCTTCGAGCCGTTTCTGCAGAACTGGTGCCACGTTGGAACTCGTACCTACTCGTAAATAACGCAATATTTCAAGTTTTCCATGGTTAGGAATTCCAAATTCAAATTTATACAGCTATTTACTCATGTATTTGTGTTTCGAAAATTATAATTCACTTGTTTTTTCCTCAATTGTTTTTTTTTCTTTGCGTCACTTAGTTTACAAAATAGAGGAGATATTATTTGAGATCAAAGTGGCCAGTACGGCAAAACACCAATTTCATATGTAAGGACCTAATATATAAACTGAAGTTAAGCTTTTAAAAATCATATATCGCCACGCTCAAAGCATACACATAAAATACACTGACCAGCAATAATATAATTCTTTGTTCGCCAAAGCATTTTTCGCGAACACAACAAAACGCAGTCATAAAAAAGTATTTGCAATATCATCTTTGAAGTGATGACCTGAATCAAATATAATATAAAGAAATTCTAGCTAGCTAGATTTCAAGTTGTTTATTTTTATTACTTACTATATATTTCTTTTATCTTTACATTCGTTGAATAAAACTCTCATTTTTTCTTAAAATTATTTTGAAATTACATACTAACATAAATAAATATTATTTGGTCAGTTGGTGATTTATTTTCAGATTGACATTATAAAACAAACATATTTTCTGAAGGCATTTTTATGAAAGGTGCACTAATTAATACTTTTAATTAAAAAATATTAACTGGAAACTTTACAATATCTATTATAGTATAAAAATCTTGTGTCACGTTGTTTGTCCGCGATTAGCTCCGAAACTACTTAACCGTTTTTATTTAAGAACCCTCTTGTATGTAATTTGGTCTAACTTAAAAGATAGGACAGTTTTTATCTTGATTTGTGACGTCAATATTTATTATTGCGTTGAATTTTATTATGGCGAAACGTGGTTTACGGACACGTTTAGCTAGTTTTATTATACAATTTTATTATAAATAAGAAAATACCACGTATTGTTAAATTTATTAGTTTTAATGTTTACAAAATATTCAAGAATATATAATTATATGAGTAGACACCAATAACAGAGATACTTTTCACATTTCTGTAATATTTTTGCTGATATCAATTAATTTTTTAAATTAAATAATATTATTAAAGACATTGCATAAATCAAAATTTAATCGCTTTGAAAAAATCACAATCATTAAAAAAATAACAAATCATTAAGAAAATAAACAGTAAACATTCATTAATTAAATCATTGATACATTATCATCTATGTAATTAATGTTTAAAAGCTATTACAGTCACTAAAATAGGATAGTTACTTACAATAACAGATCGCAATAGATGTCTTGGTTAAAATTTTAGACGGAAATTGATTAAAAAAACAATTAATTAACGGCACATTGAACAGCAGATTCAGACATATTCGTACCTACGCTACATATGTATAAAGTAGGACAGGGAATAATGAAAATTCCACGCTAACTTATAAGTTAATTACAATGTTTATATTACTAAAAACATAATAAACATCACAATATCTTGTGACAGAAATCGTAGTTTAAATCTAATATCTGATTTAGGAGCGCCAGAGCCTTATCCTTAGATCAGCAGGTTGAGGTTAGCTGCCCCTCTATTACAAAAGCCACACGCCAAGTTTTCTGTAGTCTTTTCGCAGAAAAAATGTATAGAGATGACATTTGCTGCGGAAAAAATAGCGCGAGATTGTCGCAGGCTAATGTCATTTCCATACATTTTTTTTCTGCAGAACGACTGCGGAAATCTTAGCATGTGGCTTTTGTCTAAGGGGTAAGGGTTGGCTTGGGTGTCATTACTTAGGTGTTATTTGAAACCCCTCCATTGAAAAATATCAAGTTCTAGAACTGTCATTCTTTCTGTAAATAATTTTAAGACAGTGCTGAGTACTATAGGTACTAATAATTCGTTGTCAGTAAAGAACCAAAAAAAGAACTAGTGATAAGGCGGGCACTAAATTATTCTTAGCCTATGACTCTTAGCCCATTTAAGATAGCTACTAAAATAAACTAATTTTATTTCCAAGAACTGTAATAAGACAACTGTGTAATAAATTATAGTATAGAATAAGCGCCCGGCTACCTTCAAGGTATTTTCTTCTCGATATTAGTGTATCAACTTTCATGTCTTGTCTCACATCTGCAACAAAGGTGATATTGTTATTGCAACAAAACACATGTCTATATGTAATGTGTATTACAGCAGAATAAAAAATCGGTCGGTTAAATAGGGACACACTATTATAAAATTCTCATCAATCATTTTTAAAATTTGTATTTTTACACAGCTATGCAAAGTTGGCAATTAAGTAGGTGGTAAATGGTTACATTGATGATTGAATCTCCTGATAGTAAATTGAATGACTCACTTTCAGTAAGATTTGAAATTCAAATGAAAGAGCCCAAAGTACGTTGTCAATATGTGACATTAGATGTCAAAGTCACAGTACAATGTCCATGGACCATCCATGGACTTATTTAATAAATCCATGACAATGTCTGTCTTACCCTTCAAACCGGAACACAGCATAGCGGCAGAAATAAGTAAGATAGAAACACGCAACGCCGGCAAATGAATATTCACTCTTTCAGTTCCGTGGTGGCAGGTGTTGAGGTCACATGCACAACGCCACAGCAGCTGAGCTCTGTCTGTGTGGAGGACATATTGGTTTATCTCAGCCAACGCGGTGGCGCAGCACCGCCGTTCGTGGCGGCGCCGCCGCGTTGACTGGGCTAAGCTAGCTTGTTAGGCTCCCTAGGTCTGAAATGCTGATCGATGCCGCGCATGCCCATTGACAAGTTATTGTCAAGCTTAGCGTTAGCGTTATTGGGATGATGACTGAATTCTAATTTTTACGTCTCATCATTAAATATTAAAATACCGTGGAAAAAGATGCAGTCCTGTGAAATTAGAATTAAAATCGGCTAAGAAATACATTAGATACAAGCATTTTAAGTTGTTAATTTGAAGGCGATTAGACAGAGAGATCCGACATCAACCGTGACGTCATAGTTGAGTACGGCCATATAAACTCCTTGTAAATTGCCGTTTTGCTAGAAAGAGATGGAGAAAAATCTTTAATACCTTATATCTTGGTTGTTTTTATAGTTATACGAAAACCGATTTCTTCTTTCTGTTTATTATATAAATTAGCTTCTATTAAAGCAAATAAATTTTTTTAGTCATCTAGCCTATTGTTAATTGTCAAGCTTAGCGTTAAGCGGTCACATTATATTTTTTTCTGTATGTAGATAAGAGAGTGTTTACTGAATGCTTACTGAATGAATGTTTCTGTTGGCCTGGTACTACTTTCGCTCCAAGGCGGTGTCAGCTACAGCCTGTGGAATACAAATTTCTTCGGGTTGGCAGTAGAGATTAAATTATCATTTTGACAGCTTCTGAAATTCCTGGTGACTGTTGACTTTGTTTTAATCGCACTGTTGTATTAAAAGGAGAATAATTAAATATTACTAAGAAAATATTGTACTAGAAATTGTTTAATCAGGAATTAATTTCTTTTCGCGGTTTAACAAAGGAACAATTAGAAGTAATTGTGCTGGCACGCGTCGCGCACTTTCAAAGGTGCAAAATCCTTTGATGTACCAACAAATAACCTATCGTCATCAATGATAGTGAGCGATCACATACGATTATGCCCTTTAATTATAACCCTGTATGTGGCTATTGTGATGGCTGGCTGATGTGGCCACTATCATGGCTGATTGTAAAAAAAAAACAACTACAAAAAAGAAGCTCAGGATTCGAAGTTCAATATTTGGGAGATCTCTCTACATGCATGTTATTCTGGTACATTCCTACACCCGCCCACTCTCACTCATATCCCAGCTTTGTTGGCATTAACCTCTCTACGTCAGTTGCCGTCCGTGATATAGGTGAAATAATCAATATAGAAGGTAGCATCTCTTGCAATTTCATGAAAGCCTAGTGCACATGCGACAATTGAAGACGCTGTTTGTCTTATTGTGGACACTTTACTGTGATTTGCCTTGCAATATGACATATCGTTGACATGATTCTTTCATTGTGTATTAGCTTTTTTAGCGTATTTCAATTTTCATACCTTCAGCCATTGATTTACTACCAAACGTTTGGTAGTAAATCAATGCCTTCAGCATACAAGTAGGTATGCCTGACACAATTCGGGCATTTCAAATGGAAATATATCTTACAAACAGTACATACCATTTTTTATAATGAATGTATAATACAAATGATTTTTTTATAATCTTTGATATCATCAGCACGATTCATAATTTCATTCTATCTGAACAAGGTAAGTAGACGTGCACCTATCAAACCTCAAAATATCCCTTCTCCAAGTAGCTCAATGTACTAGGATTGCATGAGTCTTAAAGAGCTTTAATAGCTAGGTACTGCATATGAGCAGCTTGCAGAATTTTCCTACGCGTGTAAGTCAAGCCGCTTTGAGCTTATCCAAAGACTTAAACCAGTTCTCTATTGCTAACCTATGAGAAGAATTTTATCATTCTCTTTTTCTTATCGATCAAAAATATATGGGTCATTGAAAACCATACAAAGTTTTAGATATAAATAATAATAAATCATCAACTATATGTTTGTTCTGGACCTTTACAGTGTTTAGAATTTAAATTTTGTTGACAGATAATAATTGTGTCACTTTTTGGTTTGCTCTGATTTTGACAAGTTTGTTTCATATATATTTTCATACTTAAATAAATTTATAAATTGCAAAACAGTCTCATTTCCCTTACGATAGTACCTGATAATCAACATCTGGCGACCGTGATAGTGAAAAATGGATAAATTACGTAAGGAAAGGAAAATAGCACGTATTCAGTTTTCTAAGGCGAAAACAATTTTGGAAGGTGCGTTCGAAGCAAACGATGTTGAAGAGATAGCTGCCGGGTTCAGTTTTTTACAGCATAAAGCAGAGGTATTATTTAATGTTGATGATAGACTACATCAGCAATCGCTGAGCTGTGAAGAAATTGATGAAGAAGAGATGCTAGAGGATAGTTTGACTGGCGATAACTACAGACTCGAATGGGAGCGAATAAAAATTAAATATGAGAAAATGTTCCCACAGTTTGGACGCATAAGAAAGTCAAGCGGCTCCGGCGGCAGTGATAAGTCAGACGATAAAACCATAAAGTCCCAACATATTGGTAAGAGTTCGTGCAGTTCAGTTCACCGAGGTTCAGTTTGTGAACATTCTCGTCGATTCCGTCTACCCAAAATTGAACTAAGAAAGTTTGATGGCGATGTCAAGAACTGGATCGGATTTTGGGGTCAATTTAAAAAGATCGACAGCGATGACAATATTGACGACGAAGATAAGTTCCAATATCTGTACCAGTGTACAGTTCCAGAATCACCAGCAAGGGAACTACTCGAGAGCTTTCCTCCGTCAGGAGCGAATTACAAAAAAGCTATCGAACAGCTAAAATCCAGGTTTGCCAGGGACGACTTAATAACGGAAATCTACGTAAGAGAACTCCTTAATTTGGTACTCGCCCAAGCAAAAGGTAACACTACTCTTAATTTACGCCAATTGTACGACAAGCTTAATACACAACTTCAGGCATTACAAACTTTAGGTATTACTATAGATAACAATACATATTTGCTTTTCCCTTTAGTTGAATCCGCCTTGCCCGAATCTGTATTGCGTGCATGGGAGAGATCTCAGGTTGATACGCAGCAAAGTGATCGACTATCTCGACTTTTAGCATTCTTAAAACGCGAAGTGGAGACTGAAGAAAGGATTTTTCTGGCTCGCAGCGGTTTGTCATCAGAAGCGAATACACATTGTATACCCACCCGGCCGACCGCGGCGTGCCTAGTATCAACAGAAGATTCAGCAGGTAAGAAAACTTGTATTTGGTGTGATAAGTCAAGTCATAACAGCCTAGAGTGCTACAAAGCTAATAAAATGTCGTACGAGGCCAAAAAAGAAATGTTAACTAAAAAGAGAGCTTGTTTTATTTGCTTAAAGCCGGGACATAATACAAAAAGATGTAAGAATTTTTCTAAATGTCTAGTATGCACTAAACGTCATTCTGTGTTGATTTGTCCTGACATTAATTCAGCGGGTTATGTAAATAACACAGATAAGGCCTGTACGTCAAACACACAAAATAATGTATCACAGAATAAAGGTTGCACCACACTTCTTCAAACTTTTATGGTGAAAATCAATAATGATAATAAGTGTGTAAAATTGCGAGCTTTTATAGATACTGGCTCGCAGAGGTCATACATCCGTAGGGATATTATTCAAGACCTCAACTTAAAACCAGTTAATAAAGAATTACTGTCACATAGTTTGTTTGGTGGCTATCAAACAAAAAGACAGGAACACAATATTTACGAGTTAAGGGTAACCAGTTTAGACAGTCAATTTACACTTACAATGACTGCATTAGATAAAAATATAATATGTGGTTATGTTCCTCGTATAAACAAAAGTAATAATATTATGTCACAGTTACAGAAACATAATATATCACTGAGTGACAACAACGAAGACACACCAACGGACATAGGCCTACTGATCGGTGCGGACTATGCAGGACTGTTGCTCACTGAAAGTTTCGTACGACTGGACAATAATGTAGTTGCTCTGAAAACACAGTTTGGGTGGACGTTACAAGGACCGATTATTAACGCATGCAGTACTGTAACGAACGTCGTAGCAACGAATTTACAAATAACAGACCTGTGGGACCTAGAAACACTTGGCATCAAGGACCCGGAGTTAGTAACAAAAAAGGTAATTAGAGATTCTATTATACTAGAAGAATTTAATAATAGTATAGTAATCAACTCTGTAGGACGATATCAAGTAAACTTACCATGGAAACCAGGACATTGCGAACTGCTGGATAATAGAAGTTTAGCTGAAAAAAGATTACTATCTACTACCCAAAAACTTTTGAAGTTAAACGAATTTATTAATTATAGTCAAGTATTTGACGAATGGCTAGGATTAGGTATTATTGAGATAGTAGATAAGATTGAACAACCAAAACATTATTTGCCACATCACGCAGTAATTAAAAATAGCAGTATAACTACGAGAGTTCGCCCGGTTTTTGATGCATCGGCGCGAGATTTTAACGGAAAATTCTGAAAATAATTCAAAATGAAGCAATGGTAGAAATAGATAAAAGGAAAATAAAAGATTTGCATGTATATACAGATGATGAAGGGATAATTAGAGTGAAGACGAGGTTACTTCTCAGTGATGAACCTACAGATTTCACATGCCCGATTTACTTACCTGGAAACCATACTATTATTAATAGATTAGTAGAATCGCAGCATCGTTTATTAAGACACGCTGGATCTGCAACATTAATATCATATCTCCGAGAATTTTACTGGATTACTGGAATTAGGAAGATCGTTAAATCCATTATATCAAAATGTGTAGTATGCAAACGATATATGGCTAAACCACTCGAAACCCCGCTTGCGCCATTACCACGGGATAGGGTGAAACCTGCTGCTGTTTTTGAGGTCACTGGAATTGACTTAGCTGGGCCACTTTTCTTGCGGTCCGGAGGGAAGGTCTGGATCGTAGTATTTACGTGTGCGGTCTACAGAGCCATACATTTAGAGCTAACCAAGTCACTTTCAACAGATTCATTCCTCATGGCCTTGAGAAGGTTCATCGCACGGCGTGGAAGAGTCCACATTATATATACCGACAATGGCACCAATTTCCACGGAGCTGACAACCAATTAAAGGTGTTGAATTGGGAGGAGATAACGTCCTATTCTGCTGTAAGGAAAATAATATGGAAATTTAATCCCCCAGCAGCGCCATGGTGGGGAGGATGGTGGGAGCGGTTAGTGCGGTCCGTAAAAGAACTTCTTCGTAGAAACTTGGGTAACAGAACTGTGGGTTACGAAGAAATGGAAACAATTTTGTACGATTGTGAGGCACTTATAAATTCTAGACCATTAACATATATTGCCGATGATACAGAAAACTTAAAACCTATTACACCTGCTTGCTTTCTTAATGGACTTCAGAGTAGTGGGGTGACAGATCTTGATGAAATTGATCGTACTTCACTTAATAGGCGACTTAAGTATTTGTTTAAGCTGAGGGAAGACCTAAGGGAACGTTTTCGATCTGAGTATTTAGCACTACTTATACAGAAGGGCAAGGAGAGGGATAATCAACTTAGGGTAGGCGATGTCGTACTGATAGAAACAGAGTCGAAAAGAATACATTGGCCGTTAGGAGTAGTCAAAGAAATTTTCAAAGGGAAAGATGGAAATTATAGAGTGGCAAGAGTCAAGACCAGCGACGGAGAGTATACGCGACCTTATCAACGGCTGTACCCACTAGAAGTGCAGGCCGGTGAATTTGATAAGGATGCCGTGAGAGATGAGGTGGTTTGTGTCTGAAGACACAAAGGTGGGAGGATGTTCTGGACCTTTACAGTGTTTAGAATTTAAATTTTGTTGACAGATAATAATTGTGTCACTTTTTGGTTTGCTCTGATTTTGACAAGTTTGTTTCATATATATTTTCATACTTAAATAAATTTATAAATTGCAAAACAGTCTCATTTCCCTTACGATAGTACCTGATAATCAACAATGTTGAAGGCACATTCTAAATAATTTCGTGCTTTACTCGAAAAAGTATCTTATTTTCGCGAGACAAAGATTTGTCAGTATTTTGCAGCCTGAAGGCTATGATTGGACTGTTTTTACCTAGAGGAACAAATAATTCCAAAATCTGATTCAGTGAACATTGTTTCGAGTCAGCCCACAAGTATGATCATCTATATAAAATCGGTGGACAGTGTGTTTTTTATACATACGAGTATACAATGACAATAATTAGGTCTCATTGTAAGCAATTGAGTGCAGTACTTAACGCTAAATAGTGTTATTTGCTCAGCCAAAGTCTTACATCGGTCCTATGGTTTTTTTTAATAAATCTTGTGATCAGTAACATTCAACAAGACCAAAACTTCTATCTCTTCCAAATTTTCATCCATCCAAGACCTCACCTTCACAAACTTTATATGACTTATAGAGCTTTTTGGCATCATACGTTAAACCTTAATCAAAACAAAAATATAATTTTCTTAAACATACTCGGAAATGTAGGCATTATTGTAGTAAAAAGAAGACACGAAATTTGTATATATTGGCTCTTGCATTACTTTAACGGCCTAGGCCAGGAATGTAAGCACAGACTAAGTAGAGATACTCGTACTACGAAAGTAAGTATGAAAATTCATTGCTGGATTTTTTTTAAATTCATCTCTAACTTAAATTATCTACCTTACTAATTGTCATACAGCCAATAAATTGCTACCACATTATAAAAAATGCACTTTTCGAGAATATATATGAATTTAATTTTATTTCAACTATCAAAATGCCAACCTAAAACTGTTCTAAAATTGAATTATCGTAAATTTGATAATTAAATTTGATTATATGACAAGTTATTAAGGTTGACTCTTTCTTTTCGGCTAAATAAATATTATAATTTTTATGGGGAGTTATGAGACACGTTGTATACACGTAGAATATACCTCGTACATATGTATTTGCGTAAAATATATCATACATTACATTTTACATTAATAAATTGCTTTATTTGTTCTTTTATTTATATCATACTCATTTGTTTCCAGTATTACGTCTTTCATTATTTCCTCACATTTATTGAGAAAAGCACTATACGTATATACCTCAGCGGGAATGGGTATGCCGGACTCGTAATTATTACAGTCTTTATAATAATTTCTTAATATTATCTAATTACTTTTACATAATAGACACGGAGTACCCAAGAACTACATAATCATTAAATATAAGCTAAAAATGTAACTTTTATGCTTTTTTAAAATGACATCGTTAGGATTTTTATACAAGTTTTTCAAATATTTTTAATTTTAATATGACAAGTCTATTGTTGAACAAGACAATTATACTTGAATTTTTCATTATTATCTATAAGGCAATGTGGGATAAACCTGCTACAGGTATATTTTTTACGACTAGGTGGTGGTATAAATAATTGTGACAAATGAGAGAAGCATGCAGGGAGACGAGCTTAAATTTTAAAATTTAGGATGAGAGATATGATTTTCTGTAATTTAACTTGACAACTTTTTCTATCCGATTAATATAAATCTTATAAAAAGGGGATCATTATGGATGCTGGTTTATTTACCACAGTACCTATAACTTCTGAAAGTACCTAATCAGCGAATTCAACTGCGTTTACTTTACAATTTGGATGTTACTATAGACGTTTAATGAAACAGATTTAATTTATACATTTGTTCAGTTTGCAAATTCGAGCAGGCGTTTGTAGGCTACGGGAATATCTAGTTTGTGCATGTGTGTATGTGAAGGAGTGCTTCAGTATCTAGATCCAGCATTAGGTTCTAGATTGTTAATGTAATGATTTTATTAATTTTAAAGCACCTGGCTGTAACTGGCTTGAATAAAATTTCCACTATTTTTATTTATTGGACCAGAAACGTTTGCGAGCATCCTCAGGCAGAAAAAACTTCAGAAAAGAGAAGCTAAAGGCAGAATTCAGTTAGACTGCTCAGCATTTCGTTAGCTTCGATATGGCTTCTCGTCACCCCCCAACCAGCAAAACTATGTGCTATAAATATCGACACCACGTTCCTATTTTTGCTGATTAATTCTGTTAAAGTGGTGATAATACTCGAGTAACAGTGCTATCAACGTTTACTCAACGCGAAACGGGCACAATTTACTCAGACCTAACTGCTGTAAAAGTGAATAACGATAAAGGTGCCGAGCATTTGCGATATATATGAAATAAAAACAAATGAATTACTATTAGCGCTGTAACAGCAAATGTGAGGTATTTATATTAATTATGTGAAACAAAACTGACATTAACTGGAATATGCAGAAGCTTACAAGCGTAAATAACCTGAATGCTTAATTTCTACACTGTTGATGTATGCGGGCCCGAAGCTATGAGCTAACCTATCTGTTTACGAACCTTGAGACTATAGAACCCATGACTAAGGGATTGCAAAGCAAACGTTTTGATGTCACGCAGTAATCGTTAATTTTGATGAAAATATAAGATTATAATTGTTATTAAAAGCGCAAAATATTAAAATATTTTCTGTAAAACTATACTGTGTGAAACGTAAACTAGAAATTATTTGAATTGAGTTTGTGATTACATCATTCAAAGAACAAGTTATTAATATTTTCCAATAATACCCATGCGGAACAAATGTATCTTCTTTCTTGACTTTTTTAGCCCTTAATTAGGCGTGCCTAACAAGTCGCGTATATGGTCGCTCGGGATGTCTAGCACCCCACAGTCAGTTCATTATATAAAACACAAAATAAACTCAATTTTCAATTTTATTGGCGACCACATTTGAACATCAATACACGTTAATCAACTTTTGAAGTTGTTTTGAAATTTTAAACAAGAAACGAAATAAATGTTAATACTAGTTATCTGCGACATAATTTTAACAGACTACAATCATTTATGGTCACACACAACGTACATATTTGCGGTACTTAGAGCAGTCTTGGTTTTTCTGTCATTGGTGCACAAACCGTTCACAACTAAACGATTATCGTGATTAAATTCTAAACGTCAGCACCATCAATGGTGCAATTGTTTATAAAGCTAACTAGAAGAGCAGCGCCATAATCTCTTATTTTAAAAAGTTATAAGCCTAGAAACTTGCTTTGGGGTGTATGACACCCCACGCGCCTAATTAAGGGATAAATAGATTAATTACATGGATTACACGCATTTTCAGCAACGATCAACGAATATAAGAAACTATACCAAAAATGTACTGAACGTCCTATTTCCTGTCTCTCTGATCTCAGAATTTTTATTAACCTTCATTTCCAGCTCCTTTTGCAGTCTGTGTAGGTCAGTTATGAATGGAAATCAAACATGAGAAGGGGGACACAATATTGATTAAATAGTCTAGCTCGTTCTAGCCCATAAGCGTACCTGCGTCTAACGGGTGCGGAATGCGGATAGCTCGGAAGTATGAGTAGGGTGAATGTTGGTTGAGTGCCACGCGAATACAGATAACCTCTTCGGAAGATATGCATTCCTGGTACTTTTGTAGCAAAACCACACCATTGCATTTATGCAACAATGTCTACCGCAGTGTCTTAAGACGAAAGTCTTCAATTCGTGCGTGTTGCCAGTGATGACGTACGGAACTGAGACATGGCCGTTTACAATGGGTCTCATCAGAAGGCTCAATGTCACTCAAAGGGCAATGGAGAGGGCTATGCTCGGGGTTTCTCTACGCGATCGCATCAGAAATGAAGAGATCCGTAGAACTAGAGTCGCCGACATAGCCCAAAGAATTGCAAACCTTAAGTGGCAGTGGGCAGGACACATAGCTCGCAGGACTGACGGCCGTTGGGGCGGAAAGGTCCTTGAGTGGCGGCCGCGTACCGGGAGACGCAGCGTTGGTAGGCCCCCCACAAAGTGGACCGACGATCTGGTGAAGGTCGCGGGAAGCCGCTGGATGCGGGAGGCGCAGGACCGATCGGTTTGGAGATCCCTGGGGGAGGCCTATGTCCAG
This sequence comes from Schoenobius gigantellus, assembly GCA_963935595.1. Lineage (NCBI taxonomy): Eukaryota > Metazoa > Arthropoda > Insecta > Lepidoptera > Crambidae > Schoenobius > Schoenobius gigantellus. Next base: position 51,687,901 of record OZ012540.1, read on the forward strand.
CAGTGGGCGTCTCTTGGCTGAAATGATGATGATGATGAACAATGTATGCAGGCATGGCTAGCGCAGAGGTCGACTGGTCGCCTACTGCGCAACGGGTCGCGGGTGCGATTCCCTTACGGGACAGATATTTTGTATGGCCTACAGAAATTTGTTCCGGTCTGGGCGTATGTGCATGTGATATTTTCTATGTTTGTAACTGCACCCACGACACAGTAGAAAATCCCAGTGGGGCGACGTTTTTTTTTTCTAAAAATCACATATTTTCTTTACTTTTCAACATAAATTTAGAATTTTGGCTGCGCCCGCAAACTACGTTTCGCCACTCTTATCACCCCATACGCTCAGACCTACCAAATAAACACAAAGAAATATAAAACTCTGTCAAACTGTTTCGAAGGAGTTCGATAACAAATACTGTGACAAGAGATTTTTATACATCAAATACATGTTACTTATTTAAATGCCACTTTGTGGAGGACGGACCAGAATGTGGCAAGGGTGTCACACCTAAATAAAGTGACGTGTAATTAATCATCAAGAAAGGGGGAAGAAGCAATAAACTTATGGGGTGGGGTATTGTGAACTTAAGATATGCATGTCAGGGTGACCGTTGAAGCTCATAGGGCTGTCGTTATCGGCGTTCAGGCTGGCATCACGGGGGCAGGGCCACATCGCACGTAGAGCACCCCGTATCAATTCAGAAACGCCATTGGCTGCAGAAAGCGCTTCCGTTAGACAGGGGTACATATTTGTTATTCCCATCACACTAGCGAACTCTCTTCGTAAAGCTTGAAACATTGTAAATACTTGAATTTATAATTATTAGCTAAATTATTGATTTACGATACGATAAGCTGCTAATATTAGCACGCAGGACGAATGATCAAATGTTGATAATTAAATGTTACCAAATAAACCCTTTTAAATTTTTCCACTTTCTGACATATTTACTTTTTAACACCAATGAGTAATTTTACACAACTGTCCGAATAAATCCCACAAACTATCGAGCCTATTGCCCTCTATACAGCTGTGGTAGACATTCATCATCATCATCACAGCCCATATACGTCCCCACCGAGCCTACCCTATATTAGGGTGATTAGGCGTTAGTCAACCACGCTGGCCCAGTGCGGATTGGTCGACTTCACATACATCATTGAATTTCTTCGCAGATGTATGCAGGTTGCCTCACGACGTTTTCCTTCACCGTAGGAGCGTCAGACAAATGTACATATGAAATTCGAAACGAAAAACACATTGGTACATGGCGGGTCTCGAACCCCGACCCCCCGATTGGAAGGCAAGTGCCGAGTCCACTGCGCCACCGACGCTCTTAACGTAAAACATAAGTAGACATTAAACTTACATGAATTAAGTTTATTGATTTCATTAAAAAGACTTTATTTATATCACAAAATACATTTTACTAAGACACATCGCTCGCAGGACTGTCGGTCATTGGGGCGGAAAGGTCCTCGAGTGGCGGCCGCGTACCGGGAGAGAGCGTTGGTAGGCCCCCCACAAGGTGGACCGACGATCTGGTGAAGGTCGCATGAAGCCGATGGATGCGATGCGGGAAGCGCAGGACCGATCGGCTTGGAGATCCCTGAGGAAGACCTATGTCCAACAGAGGGCGTCTCTTGGCTGAAATGATGATGATGATGATGATGGTAAATAAATTATGTAATTAGATTTAATAAAATACTAGCTTTTTCCCGCGACTTCGTCCGCGTGGAAGTCCTTTTTTAATGATTTTCCCCCCATTTTTACACCCTTTCAGGAATGATTTTAGGGATTAAAACTATTCTTTATCCTTCAATTTCATTCAGCGGTTATTGATTCGCCATACAAATTTCCACCCCCTTTTCTCCTCGTTTAGGGGTGATTTCTGCTTTATAAAAGCTATCCCATGTCCTTATCTGGGACTCAAACTATGTATATACCAAATTACAACTAAATCAGTTCAGTAGTTTAGGCGTGATTGCGTAACACACAGACAGATAGAGACTTTCGCATTTATAATATTAGTAAGGATAATGTATACACCCCCCTAACCATGATCACTCAAAATAACATTAAAACCGCACTGAGAGCCAAATGGCGCTATACCACAGATTAGATAATATTTTGGCTATACGCAGCAAGAGCGGTGTCTCTGTATAGTAAGCCCCAGGTTAAGGCTCGGGGTACTCAGCTAGTCACTGTCTTTTTGTGTCTATGGAATGCATGCCACTGCGATGAATGGTATAATATAATATTCAGTTATACACATAACATATTAAATACACTATCATTAAAAATATTGCTATTTAGTACCGAGGCTCGGTGGCGCTATGGACTCGGCACTTGCCTTCCAAACGGGATGTCCGGGGTTGGAGACTGCCATATACCAATGAGTTTTTCTATTTTCGAATTATATATACATTTGTGTGGCGCTCCTACGGTGAAGGGAAACATCGTGAGGCAACTGCGAAGAAATTAAAAGGTGTATGGGAAGTCGACCAATCCATACTGAGTCAGCGTGGTTGACTAAAGCCTAAACACCCTACCTTATGAGCTGTTATGATTGGTACCTACCATATTGGCAAGATTTCATGAATCGTCACGAGATTTGCTGCTGTACCCTTGAATTCCTTACCAGTTAACTGATGCGTCTTGGTCTGCCGTACGTACACCAGGAACTCATAAAACAAAAGGAGATTGGTCCGAGTGACAGAATGGTAATGTGTATGTATTGGTGTGCACATATATGAGAAGTGTCAACTTCTGAACTTGTTTAATAAAAGTAAAATCAATAATTCAACTCTTCAACCTTGAGGGGTGACGCAGATACCACCCTGAGCTGAAAATATCTCTATTTAATGGTTCCAACTTCAGCCATATAGCATAAGAAAAAACTAGAAACAAACTGCTAATTACTTATGCAAGCCATAGCAAGCGCTGATGTTAATTTTTCTTTGATTGGATTCAATATAATTTTGGTTTGAGCTACAATTTTAAATAAACTTTCAGGCAGAGAGTATTTTTTAATTTTTGAAGGTGTCTCACTCAATCTTCCATTAGGTACTGTCCTGTTGTGTATTTTGTCTGATTTGATCAAGATTTTATCTTGCGGTGGCCTTTGTAGGGTTTTACACTAAGTCATTATTTTTACACAGGAACCCACAATATCACATCCAACACGCACCTGTTGCTTCGAAACTAATACCTATAGCTATCTCCACTCTAACCATTGAGCTTAAAGGAGATAGCATTACAAATATCAGACACCACTCCATCCATTTAGAATGGGGTAGGGTGAGTGTCACCCGTACACCCTCCTCTGCAAGTGCTGTACCCCTCACAGCAACAAGACTACAACAGAGTTAATAGAGGTAAAATATATTGGCGAAAATCAGTTAGCTCTTGCGATTTATGCAATCCTAGTATCATAGAACCGAAACTGCACCGCTTCGCTTGCCAATAAATGCTCAGTGCCGAACCGATCCTTACAAAATGCTAGTTTTCAGTGTCCAGTTTTGAACTTGGTTGCTATGACCACTTCTCAATAATGGTAAAACAATGTCGGCACATAATCAATGTTTGGATTTGTCAAGAAATTTTTAGTTAAGAAACTAACAAAAAAGTAAAGTTCTATTTTGAATGGACTATTTGTTGGTGTGTAGTGACTGAAAGCTTTAGCATAAGTATGTAGCTGTGCCCGCAAACTACGATTCGCCATATATTTTTTTCCCGTTTTTGCATTATTTTTCATTGATGCTCAGCTCGTGATATTATTATAGCCTAAAGCCTTCCTCGATAAATGGACTGGATAATTTATTTTGTAGGTAAGTAGTATTGAGCCCATTGGAGATCATCATTCATGGTTCAGTGCTTTGTCTGTTCGCAAGTTAATTAATTATATGAAAATTTGTGAAACTTAAAAAAGATCCATCGCGCAAAACGCAAACGGACATCGACAATTAATTGAATCGGTTAGTGATGCGTCACGTTGTCATAACATAATAGAAGGTAAGAATTTGTTAAACTTTTGTTTGCAAAAAATAAGCGATTGATATTCATCTAGATTAGAAATGTTTTGGTGAAGACGAGTGTTTACTATCTCTACCTTACATAATTTGCAATGAAAGCAATGTAAACACATGTATCTTTAACCAAAATCCATCAATTTTATTGCCATTTCATTTTGTAGTTTATAGCGGTATCCATACTGTTTAACGTTTTTATGACTATTTTGTATTTATTGTGACAAAGAGACTACACCACGTGTATACAAATCAATACAAACAAAGGTTGATCATCCCAGCTTTTAAATGTGCACGCTTACACTAATATTGGCTTGGTAATTTAAATATTCGAATGTCTAGAAAGGATTGGGTAACGGGAGGCGAAACAGACGAAAATATTTACTTCTCTCTCTTTCACAAAGTACTGGAGCTAGTGTTACGAGAGTGTACAACCGTAGAATACGCTCTCGTAACTCTACAACTATATACCACACACCGAATTTATGCTATCCTGGTACCAAAACGGGAGAATATACAGGAAATTCCTATTACATTCACCGAGACTGCCACCACTCGGGACTGCCGCTTACGGCTAAACTTCCGATGTTTTAGTCGATATACAATGTGTATTTTTTTTAACATTAACAATATTTTGTTTGAAGTATTACATTGTGCATTTCTGGTATTCCGGGGCTGTGATAATATTTGGTTTGTAGTAATAGAAAGCGAATATGTGTTAAGTGAATGAACAAACCCTAACATGAATGATTGATGGGAATAAAATGATTAACCATATGTGACACAGGAAGAGTTGGGTGAGCATATTTTTATATTTTCAAAGAAACACGTTTTGTTGGTTTTGGAATTTTATATGCCTCAATTGTTTTAGGTGTATGCCGCAAAATGTACGCAAAATTAATACGCAAATGGTTATGCAACTCGCAGATTTAAAACTACTACTTTGCATATGCGATTTTGGATTATTTGGTGAGTTTTTATTGGGATATACGCATTTCACATACAACCTATTTTCGATGCGTTGTGGATGCTGACGTTGGCCTTAACTCGTTTCGCTTTGCCTGGTAGTGGTAGCTGTAAATCCAGGCGCACACGACAAGGAAGGGAGGTAAACACTGCACCACACACACTAATGCCACCCCTAATCTCACTCCGGCAGCAGGCATGAAGACCTTAATTTTTTTATAGATTAAACATTAATTAATATTTGGTTTCAACAGTTAGAAAAGAAACATAACTTATTAAATGGAATATGCCATTATGGTACCCGTAATTAGGTAAGTAATAATTAAAATTTACCCTTATTTTTTTGTTAGTTTTTTTGTTATAATGAAATTATAGTACATACACAGTAAAAAACATAGTGGTTTTCTTTGTCTACAAGCCCCCCTTATGATTAAACTTCTAATTCTTTATCCTAGTAGCATCCGTGTGTACTTAGACAGGTGAGTCTGGTCCCGAAATTTGTTTATTTATACCATTCCCCCTCTAAAAAGCTTAGTTTATTCACCGAAAACAGTGAATAAAAGTAACTTTTAATCACTGTTTTTGGGTTTGAATCTAGAACACATTATATTCGACCTCCATCTCAATGCTATACAACCTCCTGGTGCAAAAAATATACGATACAAACTCCTTGTGCAATGAATACTCGACATAGGTACATACAAAATCCTTGTGCACGTAACTCCCCGAGATCTTCTAGGTCAAAATTTTCTACACGGAGTTTGGCATTAGAATAAAATGACACTTAAATTAGTAATTGTTCCAATTTTAACGTGCGATTAAATTAATTTAAGTTTCCTTTTTTATTCGATAAACGTCTATTTTCGCTTAAGTCTTACTTTTTCTTGTCGTCAGTGTGGTATAAAGTATAATATGCAACTCTTGAATAAAACTCATGTCGCTCAGGATTCTAACACTTGAATCTCCTTCTTCTCCTTGCTCGTGATTCATCTATGGCCCTCGCTTTAAATTCGTTCTTTATTCACTAGTTGCATAATATACTATTAAGTATTAACTACTTTAATTAACATTATGATTCATCATATCGTTCATAATAAAAAACAAGTTCTTTAGAAACACTTTATTGTTCAAGGGGTGGAAACAGTTAATGGAGTCATATTAAATAAAATATTTTTTATACTCGTACATTCCATTTATAGCCCTAAAAAATTAAATTTATAAATTATTAAACAAAAAAATAATAATATATGCTTTCTTAAATGATTACAAACTATTTACCTTGAGACTGATCTTCGCCCTCCCGGAAATGCGGTATTCTACATTTGATAATATGGACTATGGAGACTGCCAGTACGGAACCCTAAAAATTTTAATAAACACACGTATTTTTAATTTTTATATGTGACTTTGCATTTTCTTTAAAAATTCTAATTAAATTGAAAAATGGTGAATATTTAGCTTAAAAAAGAATAAAGGAGATCAATATACCTATAAGAATTTCGTAAGGGCTGGTAAGAGCTCGGTAGCCTCGTTAATCAAGGTGACACGGGACGGGTTTTTTATTGATTAATTCTTTTTTCAACGTTTTTTTTACTTTGTCGATCTAACAAAAAAACACTACTGAGATAAGGCGTTTAAAAGTTAAAGAGTGAGAATCGCTATGCCATAATTTGCATGCATCAGTGCATAGATGCAATGCAGTTTTGTGAGAATGGTACCAGGAATACATAGCCTCCGAAGAGCTTAATTATATCAACGCTGCCACCCCAAAAGTTCGCCCCACGCACCCTTCCAAGCCTTCAAGCTGTGGGCAGCGGTTTGTGATAGGTGGACTTATAGGCTAGAACAAGCTGTAGCCCCCACCACCTGATCCTAGCCTTTCATTGATTAACTGTTATCAATATAATATTACTATCACAGGCCTTGTTTTGGTGCTAAAGTGTGCAATGTCTCTATTGCGACCAGCAGACTGCAAATTATCATGTTTATTCAAAAAGCTTCGCATAAACAGTTTGAGATACATACATTTGATAAGAATAATAGTACATTGTTTGTTACCCCAGAGGTGAGGTAACTTATTTAGTCCCGAGACGGTGTTTGGCGCCCGAGCACAGCGAGGGCACCAATAGTTCGAGGGACTAAATAAGTCTTTAACCCGAGGTAAACACTGTGCTTTTCATTACTAATACAATGAAAGTCAAAATAAAACAATGAATTAGCTAAAGAAAACACGTGTAAATTTTATTTTACATAAATCAACAACTTCTGCTTTAGCCCGCTTTCTCTTATAAAATCAGGCGTTAACTCCATACCAGATGAATGGCTTCATGAATCAGATGAACTAATTGTGTTAATTATTAACACAATGATATACAAATATAATTAACAGTTAATACAAATCTCTGCTATACGGAAGTATTAACAAAACTCTACAAATAGAAAAAACAAATGAAGATCGCATTGCCGCTTTCCCGCTTATTTTGTTTTTTTTTTCTGTGGCCGGCCAGCTATTCAGCTATTATTTTTAACCGACTTCAAAAAAGGAGGAGGTTCTCAATTCGATGCGTATGTTTTTTTTTGTGTGTATGTTACGCGATTACGCCGCCAATTGTGGACCGATTTTCAATTTTTTTTTGTATTCGATAGAGTATACTCCTGGGGTGGTCCCAAGGTCACCAAAGTCAGGATCTGATTATGGGATCCCATGAAAATCGAGGGCAACAATAATTGCGCTAAACGCGGTGAGCTGGTATTAATATATAGGGTTTCTTTCACTAAAAAAATTAATTCACTAAAAAGTTCAAAATAAAAAATATTTTACAAAAAATAAAAATCGACTTCAAAAACACTGAAAAGGTAAAAATAATATAAGAATAGGTACAGACAACATCACACTTCTATATTGAAGTCGGTGACAAATTTTAACACTTTCTAGGAGATCATCGTATGGCACCGACTTCAATATAGAAGTGTGATGTTGTCTGTACTTTTTCTTATATTATTTTTAACTTTTCAGTGTTTTTGAAGTTGGTTTTTATTTTTTGTAAAATATTTTTTTTTCATTTTCATAATTTAAAAAATGATAAATATTTTGCCCAAATCAATGTTATTTAAAAAAAAATGTTGAAAATAAATTTTAATAAAGTCATTTAAAAATATATTCTTTAAATACTTAACATTATGTTATTTCAATTTTACACCGCGCTGTAATTGAGTGGCTGTATAGAAAGTCTTCTGCCCAACCCCCTGTACCTCCTGTTTGCACGGCGCTCGCATAGCCGCTGCGAAATGGTTTGATAAGCTTTTACATGTGCGGGATAGAGATGGGAATATAACAGCAATTCAAAGTTAACTCCTTGCGTCTCTGCACTGTCTAAGCCTTTTATCATAGTTTCCCTTATCTCTTCTCTATATATAATAAAATCGTAGGGGTACAAAAATCTGTAATTGCGAAATATTAAGAAAAAAAATACACAGGTCGCCTTAAAATCATTAGCAGAACATGATAGAGTAGTTTTTAAAAAAATTGTTTGTTTGTTGGTTTGTTTGTTTGTTTGTTTGTTTGTTTGTCTGTTTGTCCGGAAAGATCTCCGAAACCACTGGACAGAATTTGATATGGCTTACACCACAATGCTTAGAATTTTCCGGAAGAACATTTAGGCATAATTTCGTTTGTTTAAATTCACTTTTTATTTTTAGTGAAAAAATACCATATAAAATTTTCGAATTGGCTTTAGGTAGAAAAACAACATGGCGCACGTGAAATTATTTTGACAAGTCTGTCACATAGTACAGAGAGAAGGTATTTTCTTCAACGAAGGAAAGACAATGGAACTACGCCATACAGCCTGATCTTAAGTAATTGGATTTCGAAAATAGAAAGACAGGAATGAAGTGTTTCACATAGTACAAATAAAATTTAATATTTTCTGTTAATGGCTGTGCCCAACTGGATTTCGCCAACCAAATTGTCTTTTTCTTATGTCGTACCGTGGTGGTAAGGCAAAAAGATCAAGCCATACAACCAATGTATAAAGCATTTTTTATGATAATACTTATCGAGTGACCATAAAATTTGTAGATTGGTTTAATTCTTAACTAATTTTCACAAAATCGGTACAATTTTTTAAATTTTGAAAGGTGTTATATGTTTTTACATTAGGACTAAGGAATCAAACTCTTTCATCCATTTAAAACTATTAAAAGTAATAGATTAATATTGATAATTAAAAAAATATCTGACTGCAATGTTCTGGGTTACGCGTAAAGGGACGGGACGGGACTCTTGATCCTAATGTCTAAAATGACGGATCACATTTTTTGGATCCACCCAAGGAACATGGATATCGAACGAAGAACCTAAAGAGTTAGAACACATTGAACCTAGCCACGTTGACTTAATTTGACATGACTGCCGATAAAGTTCGTTTCCAAACCCAGCGATATGCATATCAAATGAAAGGCCTTGATGAGTAGAGCACTATGAACATAGGAAAATCGCCCTAAATTCAACATGGCCGCCGCTCAAATAAAACGGATAAAAGTACGTTTCCAAACCCAGCAATATGGGTATCAAATGAAAGGGATTGATGAGTAGAGCACTATGAACCTAGCAACATTGACATAAACTCAACATGGCCGCCGCTCAAAAAAAATAGATAAAAGTTAGTTTCCAAACCTAGCAATATGGGTATCAAATAAAAGGCATTAATGAGTAGGAGCACTATGAACCTAGCAACATTGACATAAATTTAACATGGCCGCCGCTCAAAAAAGGTGGATAAAAGTTAGTTTCCAAGCCTAGCAATATGGGTATCAAATGAAAGGCCTTGAAGAGTAGAGCATTAGGTACCTAGGAAAATCGACCTAAATTCAACATGGCCGCGGCTCAAAAAAAAGGATAAAAGTTCGTTTTCAAACCCAGCAATATGGGTATCAAATGAAAGGCCCTGATGAGTAGAGCACTATGAACCTAGCAACGTTGACATAAATTCAACATAGCCGCCGCTCTAAAAAGAAGAATAATAGTTCGTTTCCAAACCTAGCAATATGGGTATCAACTGAAAGGCCTAAACGAGTAGAGCATTATGAACTAAGGAAAATTTCCCTAAATAAAACATGGCCGCCGCTCAAAAAATGGATAAAAGTTCGTTTTCAAACCCAGCAATATGGGTATCAAATAAAAGGCTTTGATAAGTAGAGCACTATGAACCTAGCAACATTGACATAAATTCAACATGGCCGCCGCTCAAAAAAGATAGATAAAAGTTAGTTTCCAAACCTAGCAATATGGGTATCAAATGAAAAGCCTAAAAGAGTAGAGCATTATGAACTTAGGAAAATTGCTATAAATTCAACATGGCCGCCGCTCAAAAAATGGATAATAGTTCGTTTCCAAACTCAGCAATATGGGTCTCAAATGAAAGGCCTTGATGTGTTGAGTACTATGAACCTAGCAACATTTACATAAATTCAACATGGCCGCCACTCAAAAAATGTGGATAAAAGTTAGTTTCCAAACCTAGCAATATGGGTATCAAATGAAAGGCCTTGAAGAGTAGAGCATTAGGTACCTACGAAAATCTACCTAAATTCAACATGGCCGCCGCTCAAAAAAATGATAAATGTTCGTTTTCAAACCGAGCAATGTGGGTACCAAATGAAAGGCCTTGATGAGTAGAGCACTATGAACCTAACAACACATAAATAAATTCAACATGGCCGCCGCTCAATAAAGGTGGATAAAAGTTCGTTTTCTAATCTAGCAATATAGGTATCAAATGAAAGGTCTTCAAGAGTAGAGCACTATGGACCTAGCAATATTGACGTAATTTCGACATGGCCGCCGCTCAAAAAAGGTGGATAAAAGTTCGTTTCCAAACCTAGCAATATAGGTATCAAATGAAAGGCCTTGAAGAGTAGAGCACTATGAACTTAGGAAAATAGCACAAAATTCAATATGGCCGCTGCTCAAAAAACGGATAAAAGTTCGTTTCTAAGCCCAGCAATATGGGTATCAAATGAAAGGCCTTGATCAGTAGAGCACTATGAACGTAGCAACGTTTACGTAAATTCAACATGGCCGCCGCTCAAAAAAGACGGATAACAGTTGCTTTTTAAACCCAGCAATAGGGGTATTAAATGAAAGTAGGCCCTAAAGGGTAACTAGAGCAGCCATGCTCTAAGTGTGTTCCGCGGAACCCTAGGGCTCCACAATACCCCTATAAGGGTTCCGCAATAATTTAGAAAAATCAAAACACCCTCTCTGGTCGTACTTTTATTATGCTTATTAATAAAGAATACACTTTTAAAAACTATTGTTTTATTTTAGGGTTCCTTCAAGTATTTCGCTTTCCAAAAGGGTTCCGTCACCAAAAAAGTTTGAGAACCGCTTCGGGGCCTATTGGATGTTAGATGTTACCTGTGTTTAGTGTCCTTCGAGACCGTGATAATGCAACGATCGTGAACTAACTAACGATAACTCCAAGTTTGTGTGTTGGAGTTTGCTAACCGAACTATGCCAGCAACACTATGTCGCACAGTACACGTTACAAAAACGGAAGTCTCAATACATTTTAAGGCTAACCGCATAAATACGATTTTTCGCAGTCGTTTTCTGAATGCGGGCATCTGAATGCATCAAATCTATACAAAATACTCATTGACTGCCGCACACGTTCGTTTTTATTACGAACGGAACACGTTCTGTACGTACGTTTAGGTAAAATGGTAGAAATCCCGAATGAGAAGAAACGAACGTCTGCGCTACGTTCACGAAACTCCGTGTCTGTATTCCGTGATCGGATATCGAATACGGAAAACGTATTTGTACAGTAACCCCCCCATTCATGCTATACATTAACTCTACGAAAACCGCCAGTATTACGAGCGATATAAGAACGGTTCAAAGGTCAAACAGTATAGCTTGACAAGGAGCTTACTGTACGACCTGTGAAAATTGGCCAAGTTGTCATATCCAAAAAATATATTTTGTTGGTGTTACCAACACCCATTATAAAATCTAAACTTTATTCGTATACAGTTCTAATTTATTAACAATTGTTTATTTTAATTCGAAACATGAATACGATAAAGATTATTCTTGCAACTGTGTAGTTCTTTCTACTGAAGAAGAATTTATTAATATCAATAATGTCTCTAAAACAATAATTATACTTAGTGTTTATAGTAATATGTAATGTATTTAATTTTGTGGATTGTTAGAAAAAGAGCATTTCGAACCTACGAAAATTGTCCTAATTTCGAAATGGCCGATGCTCGAGAAAGGCAGAATAAAGTTGAATCATTATGGAATAAAATGTAGGAAAAAACTAAACACTGTGTTAAGTATTTTGATGGCGAAACGTAGTTCGCGTAAATAAATAATAATATTAATCTAGTCTAGCTTTTAGCTAGTCTGTAAATAAATAATAATATTAATCAGCGAATATAGAAGTACCAAAAATGTAATTTATGTATGATAACGCTTACCTATTCAGACGACAAACCTCAGCTGTATAACAACTATAATAGTAAGTAGTGTAATAGTTTTTTTAGTTTAACTACAACGCACATATTTGTTAATATTTTTAACTGATAGGATACGATAGTCATGAAATGCATGCAATGTTCAATTCTTTTTAGCTTCAATTTCGTTAATCCTTATTGTTATAGTTAAATACACTTAATTCAGATGACTTGCTGCCACAAGCGCGGCGCACGCGGCTGGAGTGTCGTTGGACGTCATAAGAAAAACAGCCAGTTGATCGCGAACCTTCGATACTTTTTTCAGATTTTGCAAAATATGTTTGTCAGGTTGATTCATAAAATATTATGCTACATTGATTATATAAAGTATACCTTGAGTGATTAATTGATAATACATATCCAGTTATTATTATTTTGTTAAAAGAATACACCATTTTAGTTTATTAATAATACAGTGGTTTTATAATAATACTTAATAAATCAGCAAAATTCTACCTATTCTCTAAACATCTACATGTGTTGCTTATAATTATATGAAGAATGAAGCGTATGAAATATAATTGATGATTAAACGAACTTACCTGTACGTGAAGTTCTATCACAATAGGGTAGTTGACTCATATCAAAATTTATTAAAATATTGTTTATTTCTAAAAGTATTTGGCATAAGGTTCCACAATATACCGATTTTAATAAATAACAATGAATGATTACTGTAAAATTTTAATTTGAAAATGCTATAAATATTTTTTTTTATCTCACGCCGTAAACGCTTTGATATCCTGTGGTCAGGGCCGTGACGTCACTCATATAGTAAACAAAGAAATGTTAAATTTGATTCAACAACTCGTCGATTTGCACTATTCTTTCCTAAAACTGGCAAAAAATCGTCCAAATCTCCGTTATTATATGTGTAAATATCGTAAATTATTTGTATTAATAGCAAAATCAACCATTGATGTTGGATTTGTGAGAGCAGATAGTACAAATCTTCCGAAAATCGACAGATTGATGGTCAGGAGATTCTTTGTGTATCGCTCTAAACAATATAAGTACCGTTTCAATACTGTTATAATGAAGAACAGGTTACAAGTGTACTTGTCAAGATTGTCACGCGGCAGAAGAGAGTTGCAAACATGCAATTTTGGTGTTGTTGCACCATCACAGTGAGGAGCTATTTTGTACAGCAGTTGAATGCTATTGGATAGAATTCTATCTCTCAAAAGTCAAATAAACACTAAAAGTATTTACTTCAAGAGAAATGTTGAAAAGAAAACATCAGGATCATGTGTCAAATACCAGTGTAGTACTGCAAGAATTTGTAAATGAACATAAAAAGAGAAAGATTGGCAGTTGTTCATTTGTCAAGCATGAAAAAAATTACTGGGAGGAAAAATACATACTTATACATTCACAGACACAGATTGTGACATATTTCTTAAAAAATAAAAGACCTCTTCAATGAAGAAAGAATAAAGTACATAGAAAACTAAACCACGAATCATCAATACAGAAGTGCTCTTTAGTTCGAGCTTCGTTATAAACAATAACAGCTTCCATGTGCTATAAAGTCAACCAGTGCATAACACATGATGGTTCTTTTGTTGGGAAGATTTTTGGTAAGAAATCTTGCAGACACCTACGAGTATAATGAAATGTGGATAATAGTTGAAAGATGAAGATTTGGGTTGAAATTTGCAAAATGTGACCTCATTTCTGATTAATACCCTGTAATAGTCTATTCAACAAACGGTATCTATAAAATAATTAGATTAATACAAAATTGTCATGCTCTTTTACTGAAGAAAATGTTAATTATCAAAGACGGAAAACTGTGAACAGTATGCTTAACTCAAGTATAGATGCAGATGTTTTGTGCTAAAGCAAAACTTATATACTTTTGTGTTGCTAGCAGTATGTAATTTTGAAAATACTCAAAAGGTGACAATATTAGCTATAATAGGTATTTGTTCTAACAATTACTTATTGATCAAATAGTGCCATTTTGGAAACCATACTACATTTTTCCTAAATTATATGAAAGTATTACTTCATAATAAATCACTTTACTATTATTTTGACTTTTATTACAACTCTATTCAACCTATTTGTACTTTTGGAACATATATATTTTAGGGAAGGGCTTAAGATTAGCAACCCACGATTTGGGGGGTAGGGGGTGGAGGGGGGGTAGGGGAGAAGGGGAGCTACCCCCCTGTACCATTCCCCCTCTCGGCAATGCGTAGTTTTCGAGATATTAATTTTTAAATTTTTCACAAACCTAACCTCAAAATGTATGGGAAAAGGTTGGGTTGTGTATTAACTCATGTTTGCGCCGCATCTAGATAGGTTAAAAATTAGAAGATGTAAAAATTGGAAGATCAAAGAATTAATTATATAATTTAAGTGGTATAGGTTCCCAGAGAATAGTATGACGCTGCGCTCGCTTCGCTCGCTCCGCTACGCATGGTCATGTTCTGAACCTAACCTAACCTACAGTAGGCAATTTCGACACCTATTTTCTTTTTTAATGGCGGGGGGCTTCGCCCCCCGAGCACCCCCTGGTGGGGGGCTGCGCCCCCCCGTCCCCCTGCTCTTTAGTCTTCTAGACAAAAAGATGATTTAAACTTCGCGGCTACGACTGACGTGTTCTGACTTTGACACTTGACAGCTTGAAATCAAAATGGCCGCCATTTCATTGCGTTTTGTTAGTAACAAAGTGATAAAAATATGATAATTAAATTCTTAAAATACTAATTATTTTGCAAATGACATATTTAAGTAACATTATTTTTAATATATTTGTCATTTTAGTTAGTTATATTGCTTAAAACAAATTGGTTTAGTATCGATGATCAACGTAACGAAACGCATCTCACAAAAAAATGGCAAAATCTAAAGAGCCGTTGCCATCAAATACAAGATAGAAGAAATTTAATCGATATTTTTCATACAAAATTACAAACTTTACTTAATTATTACAAATAAACTATAAGTTTCCGAAACGTAAAACTTCACAAATGTACTTAAAAAAATATAGTCTTTCCATTGATAAGTATCTAAATGTGCAAATCGTGGGTTGTTAATCTAAAGGTGAGCCTATTTTAGTAACAATGATAAATATGAGTAACAAACCTATAACATATTGTAAATCTTTTAAGGTGTAACGGAAAAATTGAACATGTATTTCAAATTAAAATATTTTGATTCAACTTAAACCTTTACAAGTCATTATTGTCAAATAAATATATAACATTTTTTTAATGAAGAACATAATGACTAATGTAGTACAAAAATTTATTATGTCATCTTTAGATGTTAGTTATGTATAAAGTAAAGAAAAAAAAATTCTTTATATTATTTATTTAATGAGAAGGGTCTTGTAAATTAGGAAGAGCACAAGCTGATAACACAGCAATCACATTTAATATATTTGTATACGGCTTTAAAATGGATAACTTGCATATTCTTGCATAAGCTGTTCTGAAATTTACCAGCCATGGTGGCCAGCAGGTTTAATCAGTGAAGATATAACATCTTTCAGTTTTACCAAACTGGACCTATTTACTTCTATGGTGCTTTGGTATATGAATACTTGAGTTATTTTGTTGACATAATGTTGTTCTAGTTGACGGGTCACATTTTGATGTTGTGGCTGAGCATGCACTGCTTTGTATTATGTTGCACAACTTTTACTGCCTTATCAATCTCGTTGTCAAGAGGAGAACAGGTTAGTACACAATAGTTCTCATTAAGTAACCACTGAAAGCAACAAATTTTAATTAGGTACTCAGTAAATTCAAGTAAAAGTTGTTTAGATAAATATATTCATTATGAAACTTTGATATTTTTGTTTGTATTACATACTTTTTAATTAATATTCAATTACATCATTATCAAATTGGACATAAGTACATATTCTTTTCTTTGAAACATCATCTAGTGTCAGTGTATAACTTAGATTAAATCAAAAAGGCGTGAATGGTCAAGTTTTCTCTCAGTTTTCTGGTCAAGTTAAAATTTGGTTGGTCGGCTGCAGTCAGTTTTCATTCTAACTGAAAGATAAAAATTTAATTAATGATTTTACATACAACCTAAAAACTTCTATTTTGTTTAAGTTGAAACTGAAGTACCTACACAGATTGAGTTATTCAGTTACAGTACTTACATTAATGTGATTTTCGCAAAAATACATTTGAGTTTCAGTAGATACTTAGTTACAGGATTTCTTTAAGCGAGTGTTAACCAAATATTTCGCATGTCTATATCACTGGGTACGTCTAATCCACAGCTTTCCTAGAGTCTTTGAAGAGGTTCTATATTCTATATTCCTGTTCTATTCCATATACAGTTCCATATCCCGTTCCATATACAGTTTTACTATATTTTGTGATATTTAATAGAAAGCATTGTTTTTGTGAGGTTATTTCGCCCCCGTACTTTGTTTACTATAAGACTGACGTCATTGCCACAGATAATGAACAGACTATCATGGCTGACCATGTTTTCGGTCCAAAATTGAAAATCTTAATTCAAAATAGATTTTTTGCACTTTTTAGCCATCGAAAAAAATAATATTCATGTGCTATGGTCTAATACAACAATTATGAACATTTTAAGCCCTACTTTAAAAAAGGGTCAACTAGCCTATTATAATAATACGTTTCATTCGAAGATATAATGTCCCAACCAAATCCATGTTTCCTGAAGTTATAAAATTTTGCATAATACTCCAAAAGAATGAGGTGACAGAGCGGAGCCCGGCTATCCGGTTGGGCGTTAGAAATTCTAAAGATACCAAAAATAATATATTGAATAATGAATTAAATATTGAATTACGTGCGGAGTTGCCTGTATGATAAAATGACTACATGTGTTGCTTATATCTTCGAATTAAGCTTACTATTATAATTGTGATGGAACTTCACGTACAGAGGCCCAATTCAGCTAATAAACTACAGCCGAATCGAAACTGAACCGATGCGGTCAACCAATCGGAGCGCTTATATTGCCTTTCAACTGCTCGATGACGTGATAATGTGGCGTTCTGATTAGTCGATCACAACGGTTCAGTTTCGATTCGGCTGTAGCTTATTAGCTGAATTGGGCCTCAGACGTCCAACCATGATCGCCCAAAACAATATTAAAACCGCACTGAGAATAGGATGGCGCTATACGCAGCAAGAGCGGTGTCATTGTTTCAATATTGTTTTAACCTTGCTACTCGTATAAGCGGTATGGTTGTCCCAGGTAAGTTTTTTTTATTGCAATTAAGTTGGCAAACAAGCAAACAGCCCACCTGATGGTAAATGGTAACAGTCACCTATAATACATGTGACTCCTGTAAGATTCGCAGCAAAACTGCAACCCCCCACAAGAACCACAGTGTACGTTGCCAACTTGTGACTTAAGATGTAAAGTACCCAGTAATTTCAGTGCCATATCTTACCCTTCGAACCGGAACACAGCAATGCAAGCACTGCTGCTTTGCGGCAGAAATAGAAATACTCGTAGGTAAGACGGAGGTACCCATGCACACGACCCTGGTACAGAGTCTCCCTCCGGTAAATAAGTCTCCAATAGGATAATTGATGATTAAAGTTCGTTTAATCATTAATTATCCTATCTACGGTATCTAAGGTACCTGCCTTTCATGTCGCATAGCCTTGGGATGCCTGTATATTTCAAATATATAAATTAAACATTATTGATTACAGAGATAGTTAAAAATTATGCGATAGAGAATCCTAGTTTTTCAGTCTAGTTGTTCTCTATCTGTTACGGTTGACTCACAATAATCATTTCTATTATTCAAACTTTCATTTGCAGAATAGTTAAACACATTAAAATTAGAGATAACATTATGTTAACTCTAATTCATACAGGACGCAAAGAAAATATAGGCATTTAAATGCTCTACTTCCCGTAGAAAGTTGCTGGTACTTCATACAAATAAATTATAATAGAAAAGATTTATTGAAAATTTTAATAGAAGTGATTTTAAGTAAATATGCAATTACTAAATGTTTGCTTGTCTTTAAAAAAAATAATTTAGCGAATACTTGATGTTTGATATTTTTAATTACAAATTTTAAATGTGCAACAAGACCAAATATATGAGAAATAAAACTAGGATGGCATTTATTCTAGTTTTATTGCACCTATTTCCGCTGACATAGCTTTAAGATACTTACTGCAGTTATTTCAAGGCATAAATACGAGTGAGCCGAAAAAACTATTTTTATCACATTTATTCGAAAATAGTTATTTGGCATCCCGTGAATAGGCCCCAAAATACTTTTTTAATCCCTCAGGGACTAAAAGTGATTTGAATTTAGAATGTGGATATTGTTAGTAAAAGTTTCAATCACCAAAGAGATCGATCGCGAACATTGTTTGAAATAGTTACTGGCAGCATAATAAACAAGAAGCGCGCGGGCTTAATTTAAAAAATAATTTTGTGAAAAAGTAGAAACGCGCGAATTTTATTGTGCTTTTATAGTTCGTTGGTGATTGCATTGTCTTTTTAGCCTATTTTCAAGATTTTTCCAAATCTAAGCAACCTACTCTTTACCTATTCAATGTTAAAATCTACAGTCAGTAGTAAGAAGATTATTACGATGAACTTTCGTTATTGTTCAAATATAATACGAGTATTAGGCTCTAAGTATATCTAATTATCTATTAGTTGTTTTTCTTTCTAGTGTCTGATTGTTCCTTACTAAATGCATGTAAATAAATAAACGTGTATTCTTACTTACAAGTCTCACTTATTTTCTTATAAAGCGTAAAAAGTAAAATAAAAAGTAGTGTCCACCTCGGGAGCAACACTTAATTTAAGCTTGTCCCTCGCTGCGCTCAGGATTCTACTCTAGAATCCTTCGTTCCGCTCTGGATTCAAAAAGCACTATCGCCTTAAAAATAGTGCTTTGCTCCCTTGGTAAACAATCTACTATTATTTTTTACTTCGAGGTTGTAATAGCACGCAAAAATTACGAATTATATAGATAAAAAAATAAAAATAAAAAATTAAAATCGGTTGACATCTTTCAGTTGCGCATAGGACCTAAATTTTTGCATTTTTTTTTATTAGATGTTTTTGTAATGTGAATGTTTGTCACGTCTTCAAATAGAGCCTAAAACCACTGTGTTTCAATTTGGTTTAGATCAGTTGATATCTTCCGGTCGCGCATATGGGCCTGCGTGGTCGACTAAGGCCTAATCCTATTAACATAGGGTAGGCTTGAGCCCCTCGGTGAGACATTTATATGAGCTGTGATGATGATATTTTCAAGACGCAACGGTTCAGTTTCGATTCGGCTGTAACTTATTAGTAGAATTGGGCCTCTGAGGGTTTGCCAACATTGACGTCACGCACTCCGATTGGCGTTTGCAATCACGTGACACTGGGCATTTTTTTAAATATTTATAATTAATTTATAACACATATTTACACTTGCAAAATATGATTTTCAGCTTTTTAATATTCTCTTCTATGGTATAAACATAACTTTCTATAGATTTGCGATTCATATCAATACCCCCATTGAAAGTGTAGATGTCTATAAATGATAATATCTGCTGTTTATGCTCGCCGCATCATTGAAACTAGTTCTGTGTGCTTTAGCTCAATAAGTGAAATTAAATGTAATTTCCTTTGAGTTAAATAAAATTTCTATCCGGTCTAACTCTTTTATCTAAGACATACACTCTGGGTTAGATCAAAAAAGTGTATAAACTATAAATTATTAAACTTCGAACCTGAATTGTATCATTTGTGACAACTACTGTTGTACAGGATTTACACAAATTACTGGCACCTAATATTACATTATTGTATATTCCTAATGAAGCGTCGATGGCGTAGTGCGTAAGGCCGTCGCCTTCCAATCGGGAGGTAGCGGTACGAACCTCGCCACGTACCAATGTATTTTCAAATTTGGATTCATACGAACGTTTATTCGACGCTTTATGGTGAAGGGAAACATCGTGAGGAAACTTGCACACACCTGTGAAAAAAGAATTTCTTTACAGGTTGTGTGTGAAGTCAACCAACCCGCACTTGGCCAGCATGGTTGACTAAGGCCTAATCGCCCTAATTTAGGGCAAGCTCGAGCACCTCGATGGGGACGTATATGAGCTGTTGATGTGTATTCCATAATGTACACTCGAGTAAAAAATTATCGATATGGTCAAAGTTGTAAAAATATGTAAACATTTACTTTATTGACATTAAGGTAGACATTAAGGTAGACTTGGTAGAGTATACATATTTTTGTAACTTTGACCGTAGCGATCATTTTGTACTCGAGCGTACACAACCAATAAACTTTTATTAAACGTTGTGTCGTTTGAACGTCTTGAAAATAGGCCTACGCAAAAAATATTTTGCTGAAATACCAGGAATGCATAAATCTGAAGTGGTGTGTCACATACGACCTAGCCTACATAAGAACTGCTATAAAACACCTGACGAGGCAAATTGCAGCCGCACATAGTTTCTACGTCACATGTGTTTACTTTGTAACTTTGTAAATTTAGTACATTGGTTTATTTCTTTCATATTGCGGCACAATATTGAATTCAAATTCAAATTCAAAAATCTTTATTCAACATAGGCCTTTACAGGCACTTATTGACGTCAAAACAAAGCAACACATTCTATTTTAAAGGAAACATATTAACCTTGTATGTGCATACATCCTGAATATAATCAGGATGTCTGCAAATACAAGTAGGAATGAAAAAAAAAAAAAGTTGATTCTACACCTGTTCGGAAATTGGGAGGCCTTCTCGAGAAGAACAGGCAAGAAACTCGAAAGGTCAAATTTTTTATCTCCTCTTTTAAATCGCCATTTACAATATTGGTTCTGTTACATAGTCATTGAAAATTATAAAATACATTCAGTAAGTATGCTTACATACACTTAAAATGTCAGAAAAACATGATAAGCTTAACACTAAGCATTATACAATAAATTATGTTGTTACCAAACATGACATCTGATAACTAGTCTAGCTAATTCCATATCGTGTGGTCACTTAAATAATCATTCACTTTGTAATAACCTTTGTTCATGAGAGTCTTTTTAACGTGAACTTTAAATTTATGAATTGGTAAATCGGTGATACTTTGTGGAAGCTTATTATAAAATGCTACACACCTCCCTAGAAATGAACCACTAGTTTTATGAAGCCTGTAAGTTGCAACGGCAAGCTTATTTTTATTTCTTGTGTTTATATTATGGTAATCACTATTTTTAACGAATGTAGCATAATGCTTGTGTACATAAACTAAATTGTCATAAATATACTGACTGGCTAAAGTTAAGATATTAATTTCTTTGAACAATTCTCTAAGTGAGTCCCTAGCCCGTAAATTATAAATGGCGCGAATTGCTCTCTTCTGTAACACAAAAATTCTTTCAATATGAGCCGCCGAACCCCATAACAATAATCCATATGACATAATACTATGAAAATAACTAAAATAGATTAATCTCGCCGTTTCAACATTAGTTAAAAGCCTGATTTTCTTTACTGCGTACGCGGCCGAACTTAGTTTGCCAGCCAAGGATTCAATATGTGGGTCCCATTGTAACCGTGAATCTAAAGTAATGCCTAAAAATTTCGTGTTATTTACAAGGTCAACTACATCCTTATTCATATTTAAGTGGGTATCAATCTGCCTTACATTTAGCAAAGAGAATTTAATGCATTTCGTTTTCTTAGAATTCAATGACAAATTATTAGTTGTAAACCAGAACAGAACTATAGAGAGAGCATTATTTACATCGTCAGAGCATTGTTTCCCTCGGTCAACCTTAAACAATAATGATGTGTCATCTGCAAATAATACAGTCTCACATAAGTCTTTAATGTAATAAGGCAGGTCATTGATGTAAATTAAAAAGAGTAATGGACCCAATATTGATCCCTGGGGTACCCCCATAAGAATAGGTGCACTGGCAGACTCCGATTTATTAACGACAACTCTCTGCAATCTGTCTGATAAATATGATTTAATAAGACTTACTGCTTCATTTGAAAAACCATAATGTTTAAGTTTATGAACAAGCGTTTCATGACTTACACAGTCAAACGCTTTGGAGAGATCGCAAAAAACTCCAATTACATCCTGCTTGCCCTCCCAAGCATCAAAAATATGTTTAAGAAGTGCTATTCCGGCGTCAGTAGTGGATTTTCCTTTGGTGAAGCCAAACTGTTTGCCATGTAGTAATTTATTTGTTAATAAATGACTTAATATCTGGTTATACATTATTTTTTCGAAAATTTTGCTTAATATTGGTAATATTGAAATAGGTCTAAAATTCGAGGGATCTTTTTTATCTCCAGATTTAAACAAAGGTATTAATTTGCTGTATTTCATTAGATCAGGAAATATGCCCTCATCAACACAAGTATTAAAAATTAGCGCTAACTGAGGAGCTATTTCATTTATAATAGACTGAATTATGTGAGTCGAGATGCCCCAAAGATCTTCCGTCTTTTTCTTGCTAAGCAAACGGAAAGTTTTCAAGATAGTTATCGAATCAACATGGCTAAATTTCAAAGTTTCGCTGCACTTATCTACACTTGACTCCAGGAGGGTGACCGCCACATTGGAAGATGAATTTAGATTACTGGTAGTTATAATAGGAATTTCAGAAAAGTAATCAACAAAAGCGTTGGCAACTTCATTGTCCGACTTAATAATGTTATTGTTTATTTCTAACGAGAATGAGTTTCCAGAACATTTTACTTTCCCGGTTTCTTGATTTATAATATCCCATGTTGTCTTAATTTTATTTTTCGACATATTTATTTTATTAAATATGTACAGAGATTTAGCAGCCAAACAAGCATTTTTAAAAGTTTTTGAGTATTTTTTAACATAATTTAAAAAAACAGGATCAGCGGAAGCTGCTTTTTGTGAATAAAGTTCATATAGGTTTCTCCTACTCTTATAGATACCTGGTGTAGCCCAGTCACTAAATTTCGTCCTATTTTCGTTTAGTTTAATTACCTTTTGTGGAAATATGTTGTTACTTTCAGTTTTCACTAAATTAAATAAATTATTGTATAAGACATTGGCATCTTTATTTATGGTGGGCAGAGATGCGATTAGAGATGTTATTTTCCTTTTAAATTTACTTAAACTACGTTTTGGTATTGGTCTACAAATTATTTCACCTTCAGAATTAACATGATGGTGTTTAATACAGGCTAATTGACCACTATGGTCAGAGTTAATAAAGCTTATTACAGCACATTCCAAGATTTCACAATTACAAAAAATATTATCTAAGCATGTGGCTGATGTAGGTGTTATTCTGGTTGGTTGTTTGAATAAATAATGCAAATCAAATGATTTGAATAAGTTAATAAAATTATTAGACAGAGAAGATAAATCTAAGATATTTATGTTAAAATCTCCACATATAACTATTTTCTTATTTTTTCTACACACTATTTGCAAGACATCCTCCATAGTGGCCTCAAATTCCAGATAGTTGCCCGACGGAGGTCTGTACACACAAACTATTATAAGATTATTAAGCTCCACACACGATATCTCAATAATTCTTTCGATTGAGAGTGATATTACATCTTTGCGTTCTTTATAATGAAATATATTTTTTAGAATAATTAAAGATCCACCTCTTATTGCGGACTGTCTAACAAATGAACTTACAATACTGTAATTATCAAAAGTAATAAATTCATATTTTTTAAGCCAATGTTCGGTAACACATAATATGTCGATATTTTCATCTGATAAAAATAAATTAATTTCTAAGTCTTTGCCAGAAAAACCTTGAATATTTTGGTGAACAATTCGTAAACAATGAGGCCCTTCTATTGTCAATACATGGCTAGAGATATCCTCTATTGTCTTATTTACTAATTTAAATTACTTGAAACAGATACCAAACTATCATTGAGTGTATGATGCTCAATAGAAGTATTGTCATTTTGGTTACCAACCAAGTTCTTGGTTGAAGTTAAAAAATAAAATTTTAGCACAGAAGCTAATTGTTTAATACAATATCTAGATAGACATATTCTATCATCGGTCAAATAGAATTTATTAGTCACACATGTCAATTTATTCATGTCAATAATATGAATTTTATTATTGTAACTAGCCATGGTATGTAATGTCGAATTTAACTTAAATATTAACTTATTTTCCTCTGTTGTAAACTTATTACAATAGGGAAATGTGAACATTACAACACTTTTGAAATTTAAATTATTAACATAAGTTAAAAGTTTTTGCAGGGAATATTTATTTACACCAATTTTATTCCCTAACAGTATGATTAGGTTGTCATTGTCATTAAAATCATAATTAATAATACTATTTATTATTTCATCAAAGGAAGAGCCTGGCATACATATATTTATGACAGATTGCTCTAACTGACTGTTTAATAAGCAGCCCATACCTTTTCCAACTTCATCACTAAACATAACATAGTTCATCTTTGATTTCGATGTAGAATTGTTGTTGTTGTACCTATTTTGAGCAGGGGATTCACAATCAGGAACACTGCCTTTGGGAGAAGATTTAGTCACCTTATTAGGCGACTGTATTGTAGATTGGTGACTGATTCTACTCTCTAAACACTGATTTTCAATAGGTAACTGATCTGTTGTTTGATTTATATTATATTGGCATAGTGATACAAAATCTGGTGAGGACCGAATGTATTCCCTAATCTGTTTTTGAGCATTATAATACTTATCGTTTAAATGTTCAATGTTTACATTAAGATTATCAATAATTTTATTTAATCTGTTCGTGTTCCGGTTATAGAATGCTCTGCTCTCTTTCAATTTTACATCAAAAATCTCAAGTGAATCCATCAAGCTAGCTCGTTCTTTTCTAAGTTTAATATTAACTTTGGACTAAAAGTGATTTGAATTTAGAATGTGGATATTGTTAGTAAAAGTTTCAATCACCAAAGAGATCGATCGCGAACATTGTTTGAAATAGTTACTGGCAGCATAATAAACAAGAAGCGCGCGGGCTTAATTTAAAAAATAATTTTGTGAAAAAGTAGAAACGCGCGAATTTTATTGTGCTTTTATAGTTCGTTGGTGATTGCATTGTCTTTTTAGCCTATTTTCAAGATTTTTCCAAATCTAAGCAACCTACTCTTTACCTATTCAATGTTAAAATCTACAGTCAGTAGTAAGAAGATTATTACGATGAACTTTCGTTATTGTTCAAATATAATACGAGTATTAGGCTCTAAGTATATCTAATTATCTATTAGTTGTTTTTCTTTCTAGTGTCTGATTGTTCCTTACTAAATGCATGTAAATAAATAAACGTGTATTCTTACTTACAAGTCTCACTTATTTTCTTATAAAGCGTAAAAAGTAAAATAAAAAGTAGTGTCCACCTCGGGAGCAACACTTAATTTAAGCTTGTCCCTCGCTGCGCTCAGGATTCTACTCTAGAATCCTTCGTTCCGCTCTGGATTCAAAAAGCACTATCGCCTTAAAAATAGTGCTTTGCTCCCTTGGTAAACAATCTACTATTATTTTTTACTTCGAGGTTGTAATAGCACGCAAAAATTACGAATTATATAGATAAAAAAATAAAAATAAAAAATTAAAATCGGTTGACATCTTTCAGTTGCGCATAGGACCTAAATTTTTGCATTTTTTTTTATTAGATGTTTTTGTAATGTGAATGTTTGTCACGTCTTCAAATAGAGCCTAAAACCACTGTGTTTCAATTTGGTTTAGATCAGTTGATATCTTCCGGTCGCGCATATGGGCCTGCGTGGTCGACTAAGGCCTAATCCTATTAACATAGGGTAGGCTTGAGCCCCTCGGTGAGACATTTATATGAGCTGTGATGATGATATTTTCAAGACGCAACGGTTCAGTTTCGATTCGGCTGTAACTTATTAGTAGAATTGGGCCTCTGAGGGTTTGCCAACATTGACGTCACGCACTCCGATTGGCGTTTGCAATCACGTGACACTGGGCATTTTTTTAAATATTTATAATTAATTTATAACACATATTTACACTTGCAAAATATGATTTTCAGCTTTTTAATATTCTCTTCTATGGTATAAACATAACTTTCTATAGATTTGCGATTCATATCAATACCCCCATTGAAAGTGTAGATGTCTATAAATGATAATATCTGCTGTTTATGCTCGCCGCATCATTGAAACTAGTTCTGTGTGCTTTAGCTCAATAAGTGAAATTAAATGTAATTTCCTTTGAGTTAAATAAAATTTCTATCCGGTCTAACTCTTTTATCTAAGACATACACTCTGGGTTAGATCAAAAAAGTGTATAAACTATAAATTATTAAACTTCGAACCTGAATTGTATCATTTGTGACAACTACTGTTGTACAGGATTTACACAAATTACTGGCACCTAATATTACATTATTGTATATTCCTAATGAAGCGTCGATGGCGTAGTGCGTAAGGCCGTCGCCTTCCAATCGGGAGGTAGCGGTACGAACCTCGCCACGTACCAATGTATTTTCAAATTTGGATTCATACGAACGTTTATTCGACGCTTTATGGTGAAGGGAAACATCGTGAGGAAACTTGCACACACCTGTGAAAAAAGAATTTCTTTACAGGTTGTGTGTGAAGTCAACCAACCCGCACTTGGCCAGCATGGTTGACTAAGGCCTAATCGCCCTAATTTAGGGCAAGCTCGAGCACCTCGATGGGGACGTATATGAGCTGTTGATGTGTATTCCATAATGTACACTCGAGTAAAAAATTATCGATATGGTCAAAGTTGTAAAAATATGTAAACATTTACTTTATTGACATTAAGGTAGACATTAAGGTAGACTTGGTAGAGTATACATATTTTTGTAACTTTGACCGTAGCGATCATTTTGTACTCGAGCGTACACAACCAATAAACTTTTATTAAACGTTGTGTCGTTTGAACGTCTTGAAAATAGGCCTACGCAAAAAATATTTTGCTGAAATACCAGGAATGCATAAATCTGAAGTGGTGTGTCACATACGACCTAGCCTACATAAGAACTGCTATAAAACACCTGACGAGGCAAATTGCAGCCGCACATAGTTTCTACGTCACATGTGTTTACTTTGTAACTTTGTAAATTTAGTACATTGGTTTATTTCTTTCATATTGCGGCACAATATTGAATCGTGTGAGTCGTATACTTAAATCACATTGTTAAACTGTGCTTATACCTAGTCGTAATAATGCATTATTGAGAGCTGAAACGTAGGCATCAATCACGCCGGGCGTTGCTGCCAAATGATTCCATGTTTTTTATGTTGTCCTGGTATGAGTATTAGGGTGTTTAGGCCTTAGTCAACCACGCTAGCTCAGTACGAATTGGTTACGAAAAGTAATCAATATCATTAAATTATAAAATAAATACCAAGTTTATATTTTATGTATTTATTTATCTTAGTTTTAGGACCCATCAAATAACTGTTAAATATAATAGGTGTATTTTGTAACTGAAATTTTAGAGAAAATTTTCATTGAAAAGGATGAAAAGTAAAATTGTTTACTTGTTTTTATGCAAGATTAAAAGGATTATTAAAATACCTACACGCCGTCATTAATAGGTTATGTTTAAACACATTATAAATATTACATAATTATTTTAGATTAAGTTCAATGTTTTTTTCCCGTATCAACTTTGCAATTTTCGCAGGCAATATACATTCGATTATGTTTTCAAATATAGTTTCATAGTAGATTATTCCACCGAGCACAAAGTAATTTATTATTGCACCGAGTGCCTGATTTAAAGCTCGAGCGTTAGCGAGGGCTCTATCAGGCACGAGGGCAATAACAAATTACTTGAGGCGAGGTGCATAATCTGCTTTTCTTTCAACTATTAGCTATAGGAATAGTAGATAAAAAAACTCACGTCAAAAAATTAAAATAGAAGTTTAAGATTTTACGTATTGTACTCGTGACTTTAAGGGTAAAAGGTTTTCTATAACACTGTCGGCTTCATTTAAAATGTTTTCCGGAGTTAATGAGTCGCTAGATGATTCCATTTTAATTCTTAATACGAAGCACCCAAAATAAGACAGTACCTATCACACTTTAACGATTCCAAAAATATTGTCACGCAAAATTATTAAAGTTCCCGCTAATTTACATTTTTAAATCAGAGTTGGCAGCAATCATTTTTTAAATTTGGAAAAATTAGGATAGAAACGAATATTATGTATATAACCTAAGAAAGTATCGATATTCGCTGGCTGAATAGATAACTATTCCATTGAGATTGGTAACTTCTTTGTGCGACAAAAAAACAAAACTGTGCAATAATTAAATTTCATACATTTTTATTGCTCTAGAGCACTAGTTAGTTAGTTAGTTAGTTTAGCTGGGCTCTTTCGCACTTAGCCTCATGATTGGGCCATTGTGCGTCCTAACGTTACGTCAGCCTCCATCCTACTCCATCCATCCCAGTTCCTCCCAGAATGCCAGCAGCCTCTGTGGGCTACTACATGCTTCTGGCATGGATGCTGGGGAATGGAGAAGTCTCGCCCGTTGATCGGCCACACTTGTGCATTCCATAAGGACGTGCTGTGGCGTTTCCTCTGCCTCCATGCATCCTCTGCATAGAGGGCTGTCTGTCACCCCTATTGTGAATAGGTGTTTGTTTAGAAGACAATGTCCGGTTATAGTAGCTATAACTTTTCGGATTTTGTCTCTCCTTAGTCTGATGAGGGAACGGGCAAGCTTTTTGGATGGTACCGGGATTGCGTCTTTTGTTCGCTTGCATCCCTCATTGGCTCTCCACTCTGTTAGATGTTTTTCCTCGGTTTTCTCACGCAGCCAGGTTTTTATTTGGGCCTGTGGAATGGGCATTAAGGGCTCTGGTCCATACACTTTCGTGTTTGAACCTCTCTTAGCCAATTCATCTGCTGCGTCGTTGCCAAGTGAGTCACTGTGCCCTTTTATCCATTGCAGAGTTACCCGGTTTGTATCTGCTATGGCCTGGAGCATGTTATGGCATTCCAGTATAAGGACAGAGTTGATAGTATTGTTTTGGAGGGCCTGCAGGACAGATGCGCTGTCTGAGATAATCTTTATGTTAAGATTGCTAACATTTCTAGCTGCAATCGCCTGTGCCGCTCTGGTGATGCCAAAGCATTCTGCTTGGAAGATGGTGTTCTGCCTATCTAAGGTTATTGATAATTTGATATTTAGGTCATTTGAGAAGACGCCGGCCCCAGTTCCACAAGAGGTCTTGGAGCCGTCTGTGTATATCCTAACTTCTTTAATGTCAGAGCAATCTTTTGATTCCGCTGTAAGTTGGATATCGTATCTTCTGCCAAAGACATGGTGGCATGGTATTCTATCGATTGGGGCATCGAGAAGAGGTATTTCTTTCGTACTCCAATCTAGGATTATCGTGTGTGTTTTTCCTATGTTGCGTTTCCATAATCCCTGCGATCTTAGTCTTAGGGCTGCTGCTTTCGCCTCCTCTTGTATGACTAGATCTAGAGGTCTCAGTTGTAAGAGGTATTCTAGGGAAGCTGATGGAGTGGTTCTCATACATCCACTGGTCGATGTAGTTGCTAAGCGTTGCAGACTCTGGAGCTTGGCTTTTGCTGTGGTCAGTTGGGTTCTGGGCCACCAAACCACTGATCCATAGGTTATAGAGGGTCTTACAACTGCAGTGTATAGCCAAAGTGTGATTTTTGGATTGAGACCCCATTTCTTACCAACGAGTCTCCTGCATTGGTTAAAGGCTAAGCATGCCTTCTTTGTTATTGTTTCCATGTGACTCGCCCAGTTTAATTTAGTATCGAAGATAATGCCCAGATATTTTACTTGTGTTGACAGGGAGAGTTTGGTGTTAAATAATTTTGGTAGCTGTAGTTCTGGTAACTTTCTTTTGTTGGTGAACAGTATAAGTTCTGTTTTATTTGGATTTACTGACAATTGATGTTCGTCACACCATTGTTCCACTAATACCAGGGCTGCGCGCATTTCTTTACACAGTATGTTTTCTGCAGTCCCATTTATCAGTATTGCCAGGTCATCTGCATATCCAATAGTAGTGTAGCCTCTTTCGTTTAGTTTCCTTAGGAGGCTGTCTACTACTATGTTCCACAGAAGTGGGGATAGGACTCCCCCTTGGGGACATCCTTTTACCACTTTTGCTCTAACGGTGTTATTCCCCACTATCTGAACCGCCCTCCTGCTTACCAGCTCAGTGATCCATTTTGTTACTGCTGGTTCTATATTGTACTTTTGAAGGGCGTGGTTAATGCTATTGTGCATTGTTTTGTCAAAAGCTCCTTCTATGTCTATGAAGGCGCCTAGGGTTGAGGATTTGTTGTGTATGGCCGACTCTATTTTACGGACCACCATATGTAGTGCCGACTCTGTGGACCTGCCTTTACGATAGGCGTGTTGTTGGGGATGTAAGGGTCTTTCTTGGAGTGCTCCGTCCCTTAGGTGTCTGTCTACCAATCTTTCCAGTGTTTTGAGCAGGAATGATGTTAGACTTATTGGTCTGAAGGATTTCGCCGTAGTGTAGTCTTCCTTCCCTGGTTTGGGTAGGAATACTACCTTCGCCTCTCTCCATTTTTTGGGAATATATTTGAAGGCTATGCAAGCTTTAAATATAGGTTCTAAGTATTTTACTACCAAGTTAGGCTGCCACTGTAGCAGCGCTGGGAATATTCCGTCCAGTCCTGCGGATTTAAA
Organism: Schoenobius gigantellus; assembly: GCA_963935595.1. Classification (NCBI taxonomy): domain Eukaryota; kingdom Metazoa; phylum Arthropoda; class Insecta; order Lepidoptera; family Crambidae; genus Schoenobius; species Schoenobius gigantellus. The sequence goes on from OZ012540.1 coordinate 51,719,112, forward strand.
GGGTTTGAAGCTCTTTATAGCCCACTCTATTCTATCCGCAGTTACTACTTTGCTGGCAGCCTCCCATTCTTCGGTTGACGGGGTGCTGTAGTGCTCGTCGGACCATTCCAGGTTTGACACGATTTGACAACCGGGAAAGTGTGTTTCCAGCATTACCGCACTGGTTTCTTCTTCAGATTTGGTATAAGAGCCGTCGACTTTTTTAATGTTACCAAGGAGGTCTGTGTTTCCCTTGGACAATACTTTCTTTATTCTGGCGGCTTGGTTTGTTGAGTTTATGCTGCTGCAGAAGTTTTGCCAGGCTTCCGTTCTCCGGAATCTGATCCTCTTCTTGTAGTGTCTCTGCGCATCTTTGTATCTGTCCCAGTCATCGGAAGTTCTTGTATTTTTTGCTCTATTGAAGAGTGCCCTAAGTTTTTTCCGCAGCCTTTCAAGTTCTGGCCCCCACCAGAGATTCTTGTTGAGGTCTTTTGGTATAGACATCGGGCATGCCAACTCGTAACTTCTGACTATTGCTGAAGTAAGGAGTTGTACTTTTTCTTCAATACTGTTCGTGCTAGGTGTTTCGCCGCTGCCATGCGTTTCGTCTAGTGCTTTTGTTAATGTGTTAGTGTACCTTGCTATATTTGTTTTACGGGGGTTGCGATAAGGAGCAGGGTCTGGTAATTCATAGAGCAATTGAAAACACACTCGACAGTGGTCCGCGAAGGATGGTTCGCTCGATACATGCCAACCTTTAATAAGATTCGCCGCCGTGTGTGTTGCCAAAGTAATATCAATGATAGTTTGATACCTAGAGCTTACAAAGGTTGGTTCTGTGCCTTTGTTCATGATATTTAGGTTTGTTTGGAAAAGGTATTCGGTTAGTGACTCACCTCTTTTGTTTGTGTCCTTACTTCCCCACAGTGGATGGTGTGCATTGCAGTCCGCCGCAATGATCAGCTCCCAGCCGTGGTTCTCGCAGTGTTGTACCAGTTCCATCATTTCCCTTGGAGGAATGTCCTCTTCACTCGGCATATAGGCTGAAGCTAGTACAAGGGTAGTTTGGTTTTCTGTGGAGAGCTTCACTGCAGTAAGATCTCTAGAACAGAATTGGTTAAGCATAGTTGATTTTACAGAGTTAGGCATGTAAATGCAGGTTCTCGGTTTTTCCACTGTTGTGTTTAACAGTAACTTACCACCGATGTTGTTCAGACCGCAAATACTGCTGTTCCTGATCCAAGGTTCCTGGATCAGGGCGACGGTCTTAGTATTTGCCTCCAGCACTCTGCGCAGTGAAGCCGCCGCTATCTGTTTGTGCTGGAGGTTTGTTTGGATGACTTGTAGGCTACTAGGGACTCCGCAACACGTCATCTTCGCCGCTGGTGTCCCTTTCACCTATTGTCAGCGGGGAGGTGGTCTCCATCTGGCTCGAACCCTGTTGGGGAGCCGAGGTGGAGGGCTCCGGGGAAGAGGCTCCCTTCGGTTGCACCCTCTCCGCTGTTTGGTTGTCAGCCGGTGGCTCATCTGGTTTCTTCGTCTCTTCCGAGATGAAGAAGCGGATGTACCCGCTGCCAGACATGTGAGCCACGCGGCGGTCCCTGTCCAGAATGTTCTGCTTCTGGTCCTCTGGTATCCCAAGGATCAGGTGCACCACCTTTTCCTTGGAATCTGGTCCCTGCGCCTTGTCATCCACCGTCATGTCGTAGCACTGCCAGGAATCAACTTTGTACCAAGGGTTTTGGGCACAAAGGACTCTCTGCAGCGTCACGGCGTCGGTGATGCGTGTGTGGATAAGCAGCCCCGCCCTGAGCCTCTTCTTCATCTCTGACTGTCTGATGACAGCCAGAGTGGTGTCAGCTATGGGCGACTGTATGGTTTTCACCTCCTTCTCCAGCCAGCTGAGTGCGTTCGCATTCTCACACCACATCGCTAGGACCCCCTCTAAAAGAAAGGGCCGACCGCGGAAAGATGGAGCCTGCGCGCTCGGGTACGGAGGTGACAGTATGGCCTGTAGGATCCTATCATCGATAGTCTCCCTCAGCCATTCTGCCTGTTCGGCCGAGAGGTCTCTCGGCGAGACGGTGGTGACCGCTACTCTCAGGTGCGAGTTGCTCGCATCTGCGTAGCTCACCGACGGCCGAGTCTTCGGATCGGTTTTCGCGCGTTTGGCATCCCCCCTAGGTGACTGGGTTTCGTCTAGACGAGTTCGCTTCGTTGAAGCTGGCCCGCCCGAACTCTTCCTAGCACCAGGCTGCTCCTTTTCAGGAGCAGTGGGAGCCGCCGCAGCAGTCCGCCGACCTCGTTTACCCCTCGGCTTCCGCCTCCCGCTCCGCTGGTTGGGTGGTGGTGGTGGTGGAGGTGGTGGTGGTGGTGTTGGTTGTGTCTGCGACGGCCCCTGTATTTCTACAGGTTCGCGCTGTGTTTCCACTGCTGCGGTGGTCGTCTCTGTAATGTCTTTAGGCCGCAAGGCTTCCCTTCTCGCGCGCCTGTTGGGGCGACTGCGTTCTGGTAGACCCTTTGGCCCTTGTGTCAGTGTGGTTGTGTGGGTGGCTGCATTAGCTCTCCTTTTGCAAGGACGCTTATGAGCCACAACTTTCCAGGGGTTGACGGTCGCGGTGTTGTCGACCGTCTTGATGGCCTCTGCTAGGCCGGATAAACTGAGGCTTTCGTTTTCGCTAAAACTTAGCTAACTCTAGTGCACTAAAGACTCGCGTTGTGCTCAGTTTCAGTGTGATTATGATGAAATTAAAGCATAGTTGGAAGAAAAATATATAAGATACTTATATAGTTTTTTTGTTAGATAGAAAGGAAGGTTAGATTAGGTTAGACGAGTTTTAGTGTGCTCGGCGATTTTCTACCACAATTTTTTTTATGGAGTATGCAGTTGTGTCGTGTAGGTTTGTGTAAAAAAGTACCTCTAAAATATTTGAAATATTCATAGAGCCATACAGTGTAACTGTGTTAAATAAAAAATGTTTACAAGTGCTTCAAGCTCTTCAAGCATTCAAACCTCGCTCTGAACGCCCCAGCATCAATTGAAAATCGTCGAATTACTGTTAGAGAAGTTGAGGATGTTAGCATATCGGTCGGCTCGTGTCATGAATTCCATTTTGGATAAAACGTCTAGGATTGTGGCAAAACAATTCGTATCTTTTGCATTGTGATAAAGAACCTGCTCAAAAAAGTGGTCCTCACAGTGGTCCAAGAGTTCTGTCTAACCACTACAGGCCCGCCATCTAAGCAACTCGAATAGTTTCGAACTGAAGAGCAAAAAGCTTTAATCTATGCTGTACGTATGTACCTACCAACGTAACTTCGTGGAGAGAAAATCTTATTTCACCAATTTCTCACTACGATTATAATTTGGAACTACATTCCATAAAAATAATCCATTTCTAAAGGATAGCCCAAGAAGTTGGTTCAATTGAAGATTTAGTTAGTTTATTAGTCCTGCCCCCGTAACACGACCACCAGAACACGATATGATAAAGCGATATATCGCAGTAACTGTCAAAATACGACGAAAACCTATTGTATTTTGACAGTTCACCGCCATAAACCGTTTTATCATATCGTGTTTTGGTGGTCGTGCTAGGGGGGCTGGTTTAATCTTATTGTCGAAATCTTTTGTCAAAATCGAATATTAATATGGAACACAGAAAAGGGCTAGAATTTAAAGACAATGTGAGACCGTAAAAGTTAATACTGATAGACGTAAGAAAGCACATAACACCTACCAGTATCCGCTTAGTATCTACATATTTTTTTTAAATTTGTTTTCAGATTTAGCTATTTGTATTCATTGTATATTAGTGTTATAAATCACTGTAGCCTGGCTCCAGTTATGAAGATGTGGTAGCTAAAATTTGTAATTATAAGTTTAACAGTGAAGATAATTAATAATGCTATCCTCTCTCCTAAATTGTTGTGGATAATTTGATTATTGTTTATTTTATATTGTTGACTTAATATTTTATATAGGTAGGTACTTACTTATTTAAAACAAACAGTTTACGATAACCTATGCAGTGCCCTTGTAGAGTGCATGTACTGATACAATGTAAATTGAATTGTTAACATTTATAAATACGTAAATGTAGGCAAGCAAATAAATAAATAGATGAAATAAAATAAATAATCTCACAAAACTTATGGGTAATAGAGGTAACTCCAAACAAATTTAAATTAAAACATTTTATTCATAGTTGAAATAAATTTCTCCGCTGTCGTTTTACAGATAAAAAGTCTGCAGTTGTACTGAATACATATGGCAACGGCGGTGAAACAAACAAAATGTGTGCGTATGGATTGAGGAGCCACATCACGAAATCAATCGAAATTCCCGCCCAGATTTAGTAGCAAATTAGATAATTTTGTAGGCGAAATCCTGGAATTTGTAGCAACACACAACAAGAGTTACATCAATTTGAAGGTGGCTCCGCAATTCAAACATCTGGATTGAGGAGCCACCTAGAACTCGGAAACTATTGGCCTTGGCACTAATACTTTTAATACTTAACACTTAATAATTCTTAAAATAGAAAACTTATGGAGAACATGGTAAGTCGTAATTTTCAATGTAATTGTACTGTGTCGTATGTCCGCCATTATGTGACCACGTTCTAACAATAAGCTAGATGACTAAAAATTTTTTTGCTTTAATAGAAGCTCGTATCGGTTTTCGAATAACTATAACTTTTATATGACTGATGTTAAAAGAAATAAACATGAAACAGTTATCCTGATTTCATTAATTTTATGGTCACCCTTAACAGCAATTTCTTATGGAATATCGGAAAGTGTGTTTTTCTTCAGATCCTTAATATGTACACTGATAAATTGTACGTAGTTATTTAGTAGAAATTTCTACTAAATGTTGGTGCCCCAAGCTTTTGATTCTATTGTGAATTCGTGAAGATACAGTGAATCATTCTCAAACGTCAGGATTGAGGAGCCCCATAAATTGCTTTATATTTTTAATTTCACAAAGTCCTCCAACTTTATTTCTATAGTACAAATTCTAAAAAAATTACTACTAAATGATCATGTACTCCGAAATAAAATTGCTCAATTAGTTTCATGGAAATTCACGATGATAAGTTTTGTACGTGTATGGATTGAGGAGCCACACATTTTGTATTGTATCTTCTCGAGTTTCAGCAGTATCTGAACCAAATTTTTTGTAGGTTTCAGACAAAATTACTACTAAATGATACTAAATTTTCAAAAATGTACATATAATAGTTTCCGACTTCTAGGTGGCTCCTCAATCCAGATGTTTGGATTGAAGAGCCACCTTCAAATTGATGTAACTCTTGTTGGGTGTTGCTACAAATTCTAGGATTTCGCCTACAAAATTATCTAATTTGTTACTAAATCTGGGCGGGAATTTCGATTAATTTCGTGATGTGGCTTCTCAATCCATACGCACACAACAAAACTGTTAACTAATCAAAGTTCTAAGTATCAAAATTGCCATCCATTTTTGTGTGTTCAACGTCACCAAAGCACGCAAGCTTTCGTTGCGTTGTACAGCTATCTTTGAGATCAAAACATGGATTACTTGCGGCCGAAGCCAATATTGTATCCGTAGCTTAAGATTAAAAACAATCTCGGAATATTGCGTATCGCTCAATCGATCTCTAATCCGCGTGCCAATAACTAAAGACTGCAATCCTAGGATTCTTTTGACACCGGATCGCCAGCGATCCTTTCCCTCTTGGCCGTTTCTTTATACGCAAAATATTAGATTGTGCAATATTATTACTGTATGTTTTATGAAAACAAACTAGCTATAAATCTTTTTAAATAATGTTTCTTATGCTTCTAACAATAAATATAATGTTTAAAAACACTTAGAAATTATTCTGTAAATAATAATATATCAAATACAATATTATTCAAACTACTTATTTTTATAGGAATGGAACGTGTATAAAACTGACACGAACACGCGAGTGACATTATTTGTTTGTTAGCTAGCTGTGGTGTGGTTGGTTTGATTTGAACGTATAATTTGTGATTTGAACTAATATAAATAAATAAAAGCAACGAATAATCGTATAATAAACACAGAAATAAAATTTGTGGTGAGAAATTACAGAAAGAAGAGGTGCCTCTCCATGATTACTAAAAAGAAGAGGAAGATTTTTATATGAGTGTAATGTAGTAATTAATGTAATGTGTAAACTATTGAGGTAACGAAATGTAAACAGGAAAATAAATGACTTATTAATATTATCATCATTTATTAAAAAAAATATCTTAAATTTGAGATTTTATCAATATCTATACAAGAACAAAATTATATAAAAAACTTAATCCGACAGCTGTCTCGCTGTCGGATTAGAAGCTGAAACTATTGTCTTCTAATATATACAGTTTTCGTGTCCCAGTGTTTGTTACCAAACTCCTCCAAACAAAACGGCTTGACCGATCTTTATGATTTTTTTTTGTAAGTATGTTCGGTAGGTCTGAGAATAGGCCGTAAACTATTTTTTATACACCTAGGTGATTATTATGACGAAACGTAGTTCGCCGGCACAGCTATTTATTATATATTTCAAACACATTCACATCACATACTTATATAGCGCGGTAAAAGGTATTCTAGTCACTGTTTCTTTTATGTATGGCATTATCTTCATTAAAAGTAATTTACGACAGTTTTGTTCAGCCGGCACCAAAAAGTAAATTCTTAGTTATTTATTACTATTGTTGATATTTGGTGTTAATTGCGACGTTGTTGTTGTAACACTTCATCATCATCACTGCAGTCACATATCGAAATCAGATATTGTTTCGGCTCAAAACTCCAAATCACTACTATCACAATATCTTACAAAAATATCGCCTTTGCCATTGCCATTTCTGACAAAAATACAACAATTTATTTTCAAAACATGTAAATCAATCCAAATTTTGACAAGTAAACCATAAAAATATGTAGATCGCCAAAAAAGATTGTGTAGACGTACGGCCGAACCCAATATTGTATCCGCAGTTTAAGATTAAAAACAATCTCGGATTATTGCGTATCGCTCAATCGATCTCTAATCCGCGTGCCAATAACTAAAGACTGCAATCCTAGGATTCTTTTGACACCGGATCGCCAGCGATCCTTTCCCTCTTGGCCGTTTCTTTAGATGCAAAATATTAGATTGTGCAATATTATTACTGTATGTTTTATGAAAACAAACTAGCTATAAATCGTTTTTAAATAATGTTTCTAATGCTTCTAACAATAAATATAATGTTTAAAAACACTTAGAAATTATTCTGTAAATAATAATATATCAAATACAATATTATGCATACTACTTATTTTTATAGGAATGGAACGTGTATAAAACTGACGTATAATACTAGTAAGTAGTAATATTTGAACGTATAATTTGTGATTTGAACTAAATAATTAAATAAAAGCAACGAATAATCGTATAATAAATACAGAAATAAAATTTGGGGTGAGAAGTTACAGAAAGAAGAGGTGCCTCTCCATGATTACTAAAAAGAAGAGGAAGATTTTTATATAAGTGTAATGTAGTAATTAATGTAATGTGTAAACTATTGAAGTAACGAAATATAAAGAGGAAAATAAATGACTTATTAATATTATCATCATTTATTTCAAAAAATATCTTAAATTTAAGATTTTTACAATATAATACAATATAACAAGAACAAAATAATATAAAAAACTTAATCCGACAGCGAGGCAAAGCTGAAGCTATTATCTTCTAATATATAAAATTTTCGTGTCCCAGTGTTTGTTACCTAACTCCTCCAAAACGGCTTGTGGCAAAAAAAAATTGTGTAACTATGTTCGGTAGGTCTGAGAATAGGCCGTTAACTATTTTTTATACACCTAGGTGATTATTATGGCGAAACGTAGTTTGCCGGCACAGCAATTTATTATATACTAGCTGTGCCCGCGACTTCGTCCGCGTGGAATAGTAACGGCTGGACCGATCTTGATAAAAAGTAGCCTATGTTATACCTTATATAATTAGCTATCGATTAGTGAAAGTCCCGTCAAAATCGGTCCAGCCGTTCCGGAGATTAGCGGGAACAAACACAGACAAAAAAAAATAAATTGTGTTTTTGTTATTGGTACCCGTTATACATTCGTACGTCAAAATAACAAGTTTTTAATGAATGACATTAAAAACTTGTTATTTTGACAATACAAACAGACACTTCAATTTTATTTATTTGTATAGATTTCAAACACATTCACATCACATAATAAAGCGCGGCAAAAGGAATTTTAGTTACTGTTTCTTTTATGTATAGCATTATTTTCGTTAAAAGTAATTTACGACAGTTTTGTTCAGTCGGAACCAAAAAATAAATTCTTAGTTATTATTACTATTGTTGATATTTGGTGTTAATTGCGACGTTGTTGTTGTAACACTTCATCATCATCACTGCAATCACGTATCGAAATCAGATATTGTTTCGGATCATAACTCCAAATCACTACTATCACATCTTCCAAAAATATCGTCTTTGCCATTGCCATTTCTGACAAAAATACAACAATTATTTTCAAAACATGTAAATCAATCCAAATTTTGACAAGTAAACCATGAAAATAGGAAGATTGCCAAAAAAAGATTGTGTAGACGTCAATCAATCCCTTTTTAATCAAAGATTGATTATTGGGACACGTCAAACGTCATTTTCGAACAGAGGTCTATCCAAAAACACTGATCGGACCTCTCATGGATGGTTGCCTTTCAGAGATTACAAATGCAATCCTTCGATTGGTTATAGAGACGCAAAATGGTACTTTTGGATCGAGTTTGCAATCTCAATCCGGAAAAAACGGATCAGGATCGCATATTGGGTTCGGGCGGTAGCAAACAATCCATTTTATTCAAAGATTGATTATTGGGACACGTCAAACGTCATTTTCGAACTGGAGACGCATTTTTGAATCAATAGAAATGAATCCTTAATTCGCACACGGATACAAATGACGTGCGAAATTATTTTTTACTGTACTCTTTTTTAAAGATTTTTGAATCACTCGAATTCAGTGTTGTCACTAAAAACAAATATCTATATTAAAAACCGTTACACGCTAGTGACTTTGGAAATTCGTGTGCGAATCTTACGATTTCGAATACGAATTTGAATTCTACTGTTTCAAAAATGCGTCTCCAGAGGTTCATCCAAAAACACTGATCGGACCTCTCATGAATGGTTGACTTTCCGAGATTATAAATGCAATCCATCGATTGGATATAGAGACGCAAAATGGTACTTTTGGATCGAGTTTGCAATCTCAATCCGGAAAAAACGGATCAGGATCACATATTGGGTTCGGGCGTTAGAGAGTAACATTTCAGACTGATATGGACTGGCAGCTTAGCTGACCATGGACTGGCAGTTAAGTCTTTACTACTAGGCCCACATAAACATACAGGAGCTAATTTTCCGAACCTTAGTTTCAGACGTAGCCTTTACTGCGCATGATCTTAGGTAAGGGCATAATATCGACTGTCTAACTACAACATGTACTAGGATACCATGAACTGTAGGCGTTAAGAGGCGTTAAGGTCCATAGCTGGGCCAGACTGTCCCGGGATGATTCAGAGAATCGGGGTTGCCCATACCGTGGATATGGAAAAATGGAAATAAAGGATGGTTGAGTGGATAAGTCTCGCACTTGGCAGGAAGAGTCCCACATTCAGAGAGCGCAACAGCATTTCACCTCGTAAAAAAGAATACCATTAACTGATAGAATTATTTTAGAACAAGCTGAAATAAACAAGAACCAACATTTCTGTATTTTTTATTGAAAAATACTAATTTATGCTAGAAGCGCCATCCATTTTCTGACGGCAGGTAGGTTAATCTTGTTCCATAGTGTTTGTAACCGAACTCATCTGAAACGACTTGACCGATTTTTCTGATTTTTTGTATATATTATGTATTTGGTAGGTCTGAGAATAGGTCGTAAACTATTTTTTATACCCCTTGGTGATGAGAGATTTTTTGACAATTACTATGGGGAAACGTAGTTCGCGGGCACAACTATTCTTCTAATATATAAAATTCTCGTGTCACAGTGTTTGTAACTGAACTCCTCCGAAACTGCTTGACCGGTTTTAATTGTAGTATGAGTGATTGTATTATATCTAAAAATGATCAGTTTCTTTTTGGTAGCTTACTTTTGATTTAGCTTATTTAAATATAATTTAATCGGATGGGTAGCACTTTCAGTAATGAGTGACTAGCCTCAACTTTGTTTAAATATGTGTATAGTTGAGTTAGTAAACAAAATATAAAGGTATTCCTAGCATGTTAAAAAAAATATACAGTGAATGCGCAGTGAATGCATTCTTCACAATGTTTATGTTCATGCTTAGCTTAGCTAAAATTTAAGATTTTCAATGAATATGGTAATGTTATATTTTAAATAACGTACAGGTCCTTTTTTTAAGGCGGAGGAATCTCGTTACGATTCAACAAGGGGCTGAAAACTGATAAGGCTGCCCCAAGGATATGTCATTGGACTCGGGTATACACCCCATACCTGGCTAGACTATGGAGTTAGAAGTTGCTCCATAGCGGCACAATCGGGATCGGCGTTAGCCATTCCCCGAGTGCGCCCCCTGGAGAATAGGCCCGACGGTGAGCCAGCGTAGCTGACCCAAGCACCGGGGCTTACTCTACGGGGGGGTCAACAAGTGCAACAATTCGACCCCCTAGACGAGCAGGCCAGGGGTAGAAAAGTAATGTCTCCCAACCGGTTGTCGGCCGGCCGGGCCATTTTATCCCCAGCAAGAGTTGGTAGCGCGCGTCCAGCAACGCGTGCCTTCTCTTACCCAACCGCCTGCGCCGGAGCGGTGCGGCGAGAGAGTCAACCTCTCGCGCCCGCTCCGCTGCCTCCTTCTGCGAGGATGTGATCTCGGCGACAGCCTCCCAACGTACATGTCGTAGGAAACTAGAGGCTTGTTTATGGGGAAACGTATACTTTTTACAACAAAGCTCCACAAAGTTTTACTAATTTGCCTTTTCATAATGTTAAAGCGCATGTTATAAAGACTCTTATTGGTAATAATAAAGAATCATTCAAATAATCGTTGACGTTATAACAAGTCAATTATAATACAGTAGTAGTATTTTATGCAAAAACTAGCTGTGCCCATGACTTTGTTCGCATGGATGTCGGAAAATAACAACATGTCGTAAGTAGGTGGGTAGGTTACATGATTTTACTTGAGTATTTATTTGGTTAAGGATTTAAATCAGCGTCCTTTCGCCCTCACGATCGCCCCGCCCGCGCCCGCCCGCTTTGGATATCATAAATGCGTGCGTGGTTCTTGATCATTATTTGTTCCGGAGTTATTTTAAAACTATGATATCTCTTAAGATATTCATTGAAATCAAATGATATCAAGAACAATTTCGTTCAAAATTAAATATTTATGGTTTAAGATATTTATTCTCATAAGAATTTTATAATTCACTTACATGAGAAATACTTCGAAACAACATACTATAATCACAAAAATCACCGAGCGTGCCAGGTAATTTAGATACTAAGTTACAAAACAATAATTTATTTTTAAATTGATTTTAAAATGAGGGTACGTTTGAAACAACTATAACATGACCAGTTAACGTACAATAAACACAGACACACAGGTAACAAAAACAATTAGACAAAGCGGGCGACCACAAGAGACACGGATCCAAAGTTAGTCAACTGGATGCGGCATTGGTTATTACAAGCCAAGTTTTATTAACATTTTTGTTTTTTATGTTTATTTCTTTAACATTTTAAGCAAAAATAATTATTCTAAAATCTATTAATTTTTTTTTATTTATAACCGTTTCTTTTTTATTAAAATATTTATTTTATAAGTAGTTATACTATTATTTACAACTCAGCAAGTAGGTAATTTCTAACCATCTTTTTAAATGTTAACATATTCTTAGCTTCCTTAATCTCTTTAGGCAATTTATTATAAAGCTGTGCACTTTCGTAAGTAATATTCTTTTTTCCATAGTTAGTCCTTGGTGGGCGCAAAACTAATTCATTAGCATTCCTTAATAGTTTCTGTTGTATACTTTTATTTAGTGTAAACGATATATTAGTATGTATGTCTTTATTTAGAATTTTTCGTATGAGTATGCAGGAATAGTATTGGTAAGTTTTTTCGATGTTAAGTATTTGAGTATCTTTATATATTTTTGTTGTTGGCGTCAGAAAATCATAACGAAATAATATTTTTACTAACTTATTTTGCGCAATTTGAATATTTGTGATGAAAAATATTTGTGATGAAAAATGTATTTATTTTGATAAGGATCATGTATACAAAAATACCTTCGCAGATAATGCATTATTAGAATATTAAAAAAAAAATACACAGGTCGCCTTAAAATCATTAGCAGAATACGATAAAATAGTTTTTAAAAAAAATGTTTGTTTGTTTGTCTGTTTGTCCGGAAAGATATCCGAAACTACTGGACAGAATTCGATATGGCTTACACCACAATGCTTAGAATTTTCCGGAAGAACATTTAGGCATAATTTCGTTTGTTTATATTCACTTTTTATTATTAGTGAAAAAATACCATATAAAATTTTTGAACAATGCTTTAGGTAGAAAATCAACATGGCGCACGTGAAATTATTTTGACAAGTCTTTCACATAGTATAGAGAGAAGGTATTTTCTTCCACGAAGGAAAGGCAATGGAACTACGCCATACAGCCTGATCTTAAGTAATTGTAATGTAAGTCGATATTTGAAAGGCAGGAATGAAGTCTTTCACATAGTACAAATAAAATTTAATATTTTCTGTTAATGGCTGTGCCCATCTGGATTTCACCAACCAAATTGTCTTTTTCTTATGTCGTACCGTGGTGGTAAGGCAAAAGGATCAAGCCATACAACTAATGTATAAAGCATTTTTTATGACAATATCGAGTCACAATTAAATTTGTAGATTAGTTTAATTCTTGACTAATTCTCACAAAATCGGTACAATTTTTGAAATATCTGAAATGTTGAAAAGTGAAGATACCCTTTTCAAGGTATTTTGAAAGGTGTTATACGTTTTTACATTAGGACTAAGTCAAACTCTTTCATCCATTTAAAACTATTACAAGTAATAGATTATTTAAAAACAAATTGATAATTAAATAAAATATCTGACTGCAAATGTTCTGGGTTACGCGTAAGGTACGGGACGGGACTCTTGATCCTAATGTCTAAAATGACGGATCACATTTTTTTGGATCCACCCAAGGAACATTGATATCGAACGAAGAACCTAAAATGTAGAACACATTGAACCTAGCCACGTTGACTTAATTTGACATGACTGCCGATAAAGTTCGTTTCCAAACCCAACAATATGCATATCAAATGAAAGGCCTTGATGAGTAGAGCACTATGAACCTAGGAAAATCGCCCTAAATTCAACATGGCCGCCGCTCAAATAAAACGGATAAAAGTTCGTTTCCAAACCTAGCAATATGGGTATCAAATGGAAGGCCTTGATGAGTAGAGTAGTATGAACCTAGCAACGTTGACGTAAATTCAACATAGCTGCCGCTCAAAAAAGGTGGATAAAATTTCGTTTCCAAACCTAGCAATATAGATATCAAATGAAAGGCCTTGAACAGTAGAGCATTATGAACCTAGGAAAATCGCCATAAATTCAACATGACCGCCGCTCAAATAAAACGGATAAAAGTTCGTTTAAAAACCCAGCAATATAGGTATCAAATGAAAGGCCTTGATGAGAGTAGAGCACTATGCATCTAGCAATATTGACATAAATTCAACGTGGCCGCCGCTCAAAAAATATTGATAAAAGTTCGTTTCCAAACCTAGCAATATAGGTATCAAATGAAAGGCCTTGAAGAGTAGAGCATTAGGAACCTAGGAAAATCGACCTAAATTCAATATGGCCACCGCTCAAAAAAGTCGGATAAAAGTTGCTTTTCAAACCCAGCAATAGGGGTATTAAATGAAAGTAGACCCTGAGGAGTACCTAGCTAGAGCATTACGAACCTACGAAAATTGTCCTAATTTCGAAATGGCCGAGGCAGAATAAAATTTATTTATTGTGGAATAAAATGGAGGAAAAAACTAAACACTGTGTTAAGCATTTTGATGGCGAAACGTAGTTCGCGGGCACAGCTAGTTCTTAATAATTTGGTATACGATGAACAGTTAGAGGTAAGTGTCACAAGTATGTTTTGAGAACTACTGGTAAGCAAATTCTGAGTGGGCAATTTTAACTCGGGAACTTCTTGGTTGGATGAAATTAATTCCCTACAGGGCCATAACAGGGGTGGAGATTTCAACCACGAGGGTCCATGCCACCAAAGAGAATGACTTGCCAGCTCAGAACAAGAAACGCCGCGACTGCAACAATCAGCGGGATTGTCGTAAGTAGACACATGGTACCAATGGTCGGGTCCAACCAATTCGGTTGTTTGAACTACTCGGTTCGCTACGTACATTTTTAGAAGATGTGGAGGTGTGTTGAACCATGAAAGAGTGGTACTACTATCAGAATATGCTCTAATAGAGTTAATATTTATTTTATCTTTTAAGAGATGGTGCATGTGGCTTAACACTTTGGCCAGAAGGAGAGCGGCGCATAACTCGAGCCTATTAACCGTAGTCGGTTTTAAAGGAGCTACTCTTGATTTTCCCATCAATAAATTAGTAGTCGTAACGTTTTCACTTACAACGCAGAGATAAACGCAACAACCAAAACCTTTTAATGAACCATCACAAAACCCTACAATACAACCCTAAAAAAAAGATACAATACAAAAAAGGTTTCAATCGTTTGTACACGTTACTGGCCGGTTTTAAAAATGACCTGGTATTTAAAAAAGTACGTTCTAAATTCAAATTTTCATTTGATGCTCATTTTTACAGAAAACCCCTTTTTATCCTACATTTTTGGTGCGAAGTTCCAGAAGTTAACATCGACTTTCATAACTTTTATTCAATTTTCATCGATTAATTTCATATCCTTGACTGTCAAAGTTTTATTTATTGCTGTTTGGCTGTATCAAAAATGGTAGATAAAGTGGTAAAAGCTACCAAAATTATCGCCTCTTCAGCTTTATAATATTAGTAAGTAAGTATAGATTACAAAACGAAGCTTGCCGAGTTTTGTAATAAAAGGCCCGAGAATTTTAAGACCTAATTATGTTCAATAGTAAATACGTTGACGCTGGGTACCTACTTTTATTGAAAAAATAAAAAACAGCTTATATTTTATAAGTGAATTCATAGGAGTGTTCTTATGAAATCCATAGCTCATAGACTTAAGTACAATCACTAAATGTGTATAGTTTATTACAAGCTTTTATTCACTTTCACCTGTCCCGGTGTCTGTAATGAAAACTTGCAAGCTAAATTTGATCCACTTCCCGGTTTCTGATTGAGCTGAAATTTCGAATGTATATCGCCTTGCAAATATTATGATGAGATGGAGACTGATCTGATGCTCTGAGCTAGAAGGTTGCTATAAGAACTACGCAATTAAACGACACAACCACATCAAGTTTGAGCTTGTTTGATTCGTATTGACTAGTACTTTGGGACATTTTCGTCTTAATAAGAAATTTAAAAATTGATTCGTTACAATTGAACAACGCAACAGTATTTACCTTTTAACTCTTAATATGTAATGCATACAACTTTTAATGTTCTATAAATTTTCTACCAATCCACCTTCGCTCAACATTTTTGTATAAATCAGTAAAAATATGTAACAATATTAAATAGAGCTTTTGTAAATTTCATTAAAACAAAATTATGATAGTGACGTCATCTTTACGCTACACAGATTTCGTGCGACGTCACAACCGAGGCTGTCTAGACAGTTCGACCCCGACCCTCACACCGAAGCGCCTCTCGGTAACACGCACACACCCCTTCAGAGTTATTGATTCACCCCGGTGCCCCACAGACAACTGCTTGTCTAGGTCAGGATGTTTTCCCCTCAACTGTGCCTGCGCTCAATAGTCTATAGACATATAAGATTTTCATTATAAATGAACTATACTAAGTAAGTATCTTAAGCCTAAATAAGCAGTTAAAGTGGGCAGCGCGCATAATTCGAGAACGTAAGCAAAAAGTGTCTAAAAAGATTAACTAACTATGCACGACGTCATTGGAAAACTTTTTGCGAGCGATTAGTACAATTTGATATCACTGATATCAAATTGTACTAATAAATAAGTTTGAATTATTTTCCAAAAAATGTATAAATATAAACAATACTATAATTTAAGTAATAATGTTAGAATATGAGAAGCGAAGGAGACGGTATTTAGTGAGCCAGAATTTTAACAGCCTTATATGTTTTACATACATGGTTGGAAAGCTGATTATAAACACAATCTATTTCTAATTATTTTATATATATTTAAAAGCCTCCTGTCTTTGAAGAAATACAAAAAAATGTTTTCACGCTTCTACGTGGTATATTAAAAGAGTGGACTGTATTAGAAATGCTGCTATAATTAAAGACCAGAGAAATTGTATGGTATCGCAAGAAAGACGATGACGCGAAGTATATGAAAGTATATGACAATTTGATCCTAGGGAAAAATGCAAGAAAAGCGAATCTTTTTCGGAAAAGAATAAGTATTTTTTAGGCTATTTCCAAGATTTAGCCAAATCTAAGCAATCTACAATTCTTTGGAGTACTTATTCAATGTACAGTCAGTAGTAAAAAGTCAATCTACGGTCAGTAGTGAAAAGATTATTACGACGAACTTTCATAATTGTTCAAATGTAAATATTAGGCTCTATGTTGGTATATCTATTAGTATTTTTTCTTATTTCTCTTTATTGTCCCTAACTAAATGTACGAGTTATGTAAACAAATAAATGTGTATTCTTACTCACAAGTCTCACTTATTTTATCACAAAACGTGATAAAAAGAAGAGTGTCCACTTCGGGAGTAACACTATTTTAAGCTCGAGTGAAGTACTTTGAATCTCTCGCTGCGCTCAAGATTCTACTTTAGAATCCTTCGCTCCGCTCTGGATTCAAAAAACACTCTCGCCTTAAAAACGTCAAAAGACGTTAGAATTAGTTAGTGAAGTTATGAGGGTTATAATTGAACATTGTCGAGGTGGTATGAAAAGTAATTTGTTTAAAAGTGGCATCACTCTTATTTTATTCTATATCGAAATAATGGTTTATTTCGGTTAATTGTACTTTTGATCGATACCGATTCATCAGCAAATTTTTTTTCAATTAAACTTGAAGAATACTCAATTTTTATTTTTGCTTATTTTCATTAATTTGGCGGTAATGCTGTCTCGTAACACGGCCAGTGCGATACACAGATTTATTAGGCGCAGTCGTAACGCCTATGGACATTGACACATTCTCATTGATGCTTGGGAAGGGTGGGAGTTGAGTACACTAGCTATGACGAGTATTCCCAGCTTTTCTGATGTCCTAGTAAAAAGAGCTCCTGTACTATTATGTAAACCTAGTAACTGGAATCGGAATTCGCGCGTCGTTGCACCAATCGATGATGAAACTTCGAGTGAGCCTGCGTGAAAAGGAAGCGTGTGGAAGTACACTGGCCATGACCACTAAACGTATCTTCAGTGTTTCTATGTTTTCCTAGTATCCTAGCCTAGCTCCTGCAATGATAGGCCAATCTTGTAATAAGACTAGAACTGTGCCTGTGTTTGGTCTTTGGACCAAAAAGCTTGAAATATAGAAGTTGATCGTGGTCTATGTTTATTTGTATTAGGATAGCAATGTTGTGCTGTGTCCATTTACATCTATCAGTATTGATAGTTAATAAAGTTGGTATACATATAAGTCTACAAAAAAGGGTCAATAAACATTTTTATCGACGCATCGAAGTTCCTTTTTCTGTAGGGATTCATTTCGCATTTATAAAATGGTTTGGTTTTTATACATTTTGGTGAGGGGAGCATTAATAAGCCGGCACCTAACCTAACCGTGCAATGTGATTGGTTGAAGCTCAAATATCCCACTTGGGTCGCTTTATGTTACTGGCAAACAATGTCGCGTGGTGTTTATCTTGACTAGTATTAAAAATAACCTAATTAATAGCAGTTTTCATTCATTTTTATTTCATCATTATTATTGGTGTTTACGAAGAAACTTCAAAGTGTAATATCCTGGCTCCGTACCCCATAATAAAATTTATTTCTTTTGAATTGTTCTTCCAAAATTTACAACATTCATGAATGGCCGCCAAAATTGAAAAAGACGCCAACTTTACCCTTTATAAAAATGTTAAAAATATTTGGTTACTAAATGAATAAAATATTGGCGAAAAAAATGCTCATTGCATAACTTGTAAATGCATTGTCAAACATAATGCACACAGGCTGCAGCGCATTGCAACATAATCGCAAAGTCACTGCATCTGCACCAGGATAGCATGAATAGTAAGGAGCTTGGTTATACATGGACAAGAAGTGGGTCAGCAGAGCGACCTTGTTTCCCAGTATCGTACGCACACATCTAAATTTTAAAGTCTAGCTAGACCGTTGGTACATATGTCAAGCATTTAATCAATATTTGATTCGGTCACCTACGTAATGCGTCTCTGTATTAGCGAATGAATACGAAAAATTTATGTCTAAATAGGTAAGTATTTGTGGGCATATTGAATAATGCAAAACTTTCTTGCGATAAAGTCACCAGAAACAGATCACTCGACTTTCGTTTTCATGCATAAATAGATTTGAATCAATATCATCATCATCATCATCATCACAGCCCATATACGTCCCCACCGAGGGGCTCGAGCCTACCCGATGTTAGGGTGATTAGGCCTTAGTCAACCACGCTGGCCCAGTGCGGATTGGTCGACTTCACATACATCATTGAATTTCTATGCAGATGTATGCAGGTTGCCTCACGATGTTTTCCTTCACCGTAGGAGCGTCAGAAAAATGTACATATGAAATTCGAAACGAAAAACACATTGGTACATGGCGGGTCTCGAACCCCGACCCCCCGATTGGAAGGCAAGTGCCGAGTCCACTGCGCCACCGACGCTCTTCTGAATCAATATATAATGTCAGAATTATTGATTAATTACTAAATTATAAATACATACTTGATGTCATTATTCTTGAAGTGCATTTATTTTATTTGAATGACACTGTGTTTGATACCTAACTCTATGGACATAGAACGATCTACTGTAAGACAGACCAATCAGTGACAGACTTCAGACAGTTATACGTGCGACAGATTGTGATTTAACAGTTTCACTTCGATAGATTATAATCTACCGAAAAAAATGCGTTAAATTGTTAGCAGTACATTATGGTTGTTATAATTCACAATCTTTCGATAGTTTACAATCTCGCGAGATAGATTATAATCTAACGGTATTTACAATTTTACGATATTATATATACTAAGGCTTAACGTATACTTAAAAGTGGAATTAGTCAATCTTACGTATTTGATTTCCTTTTATATAAGTATATCTTACACGAAATTGTACTTACTGCAACCAGCCGTGTATAAACATTTTATCTAAACTTACGACTTGGTTTCATCACTTATTACTCGCACAATGCTCTTAATCAAATGCAAAGATAAGATGAGAAAGAAAAATTACATGACTGTTCGAATACGGTTAGTGTTTAGAGAGCGGCCACTAAGATTTTTTAAGAGGTGAATTTCACCTCTTAGTTTTTTTTACATAATTCTAGAATCTTTTTAACATTTCCTTATAGTTGTAGAATAATATGATTTCATTTTAAACTAATATAAATAAATAATTCATCATCACAGCCCATACACGTCCCCACCGAGGGGCTCGAGCCTACCCTATATTAGGGTGATTAGGCCTTAGTCAACCACGCTGGCCCAGTGCGGATTGGTCGACTTCACATACATAATTGAATTTCTTCGCAGATGTATGCAGGTTGCCTCACGATGTTTTCCTTCACCGTAGAAGCGTCAGACAAATGTACATATGAAATTCGAAACGAAAAACACATTGGTACATGGCGGGTCTCGAACCCCGACCCCCCGATTGGAAGGCAAGTGCCGAGTCCACTGCGCCACCGACGCTCTTCTTCTTCTTAAATAATTATTTATTATCGAATCGAATTAATTTGATATCGAAAAATACAAATATTATTGTTAAATGTAAAAAAATATATTACATCAAATCAGTTAAGTAAGTTGATAACGTTTTGTAATATTAAGACATTGTACCCTCGAAAGACCCTCGAATACAAAATGATCGTACTGACAAAATTACAAAAATATTTTTTCAACACACTTGCTCGTAAAGTGGGTCTTATTACCTTGCATTTAGACCCGTTATTCAGTATATTAAACACGAGTGCTTTTCACTTTACATAATCGCACAAGTGCGGTAATCTTAACACGACAAATTCTAATTTGTTCAAGATTGCAAAGTAAATGTATGTCCAGTACGCATTCTTAAATTAGTCGCTTAATACTTTTTTTTAACACGACTTTATGCGGCTGCCAATTGGAAACAAATGAACAGTCTACTACTGGACACTTACTCAACTAAACTTACTTAAATATTAAATTAACAACGACATTTAAACACAAACATTTAAAAACAATAATTAATAACTATAACCAAAATAAATTATTAAAAATTAACTTGTTTTTTAAAAACTAAAATATTCGACCGGTGTGAAGTTAGCAGCCAAAAGTAGCAGCCGATGTATAACTTGACCAATTTAAGAAGTAGTTATAAAATCTTCAAATAAAACTAGTTAATTCAGCCTTTAAAACATTTGAATATATTGTCACATTGCCTAAAGAACATAAAATAAGATAAAATCATTAAAAAATCCATTCTAACACTAATATAAATGAAAATAGTATTAAATCTATGAGATGATAGTTTCAAACATGAAAACTGTGGCGCCTATCATTTTGTAGGCTCCTAATTATCTTGATATGCTCATAACCTTTCAGAAAAGCCTAAATTTATTATTTTATGATACCTATATAACCCAGAAACCAAGTCATTAACTAAAAAAAATCAGAGTAAATGTAATATACCTATAGAAATATCGTCACAAGGTTTGTTAACCAATTCCTCCGAAACAACACGACCGATTTTTATGAATATTTTTGTGTATTTTTGGCAGGCCTCAGAATAGGCCATAGGCTATGTTTAATACCACTAGGTGATAAGGCCGGTCCTCTTCAGAATTTTTTTGGTTAATTATTATGATGAAACGTATTTCGCGGGCACAACTAGTATACGAGTATTATATAACATAGGCGACTGTTGATTAGCTTCAAAATGAATATAGGTTGCGTACCAATTAACGACTTACTTAACAGTCTAAAACGTCTAAAAATCGTGTAGGAAAAAGTATATTTATAGTGATATTCAGGGGTTTAGATACCCGTTCAGGCTGGCAAACGTATCTTTGCAAGCGAATATCAAAATATTGAAACTGTGGTATCTGTCATAAAAACCAAAGCGCGTACCACTTTGTGGCCTACTTAGTATTCTAGATATGCTTATGGTCTATTATAAAACCCTAAATTTATTGGAATAACTAGGGGATAAGATACTTTTATCACACAGCAGCCAAAACAATAACTAGCAAAATATTGGAGTAAATACATTCAACAAAAAACGCAAATGTTGATTATTTTTTAGTCGATAAAGCACATGTATCATTTGATGATTTCTTCTATAGCCTAAAACAGTTCAAACTCTTTCTAGGACATGTATATTTAAAGTTGTGTTGAGGGGTTTTTACACCCGTTCAGGCTAGCAGCCGCATCTTAGCAAACCAGTACCAAAATCTTGAAACTGTGGTCTCTACCATAAAAACCAAGGCGCGTACCACTTTGCCGTCCAGTTAGTATACTAGCCATACTCAAGAGCTTTCAGAAAAGTCTAAACATTTAGGCATGTCTAGGGGATTAGATACTTCTATCACCAAGCAGCCAAATCATTACCTAGAAAAATGTAAGAGAAAACATATTAATTTTTAAAGATGAAAGGTGAAAATATTTATAGTGAAAGTAGGAAGCGTACCGCTTTAGAACTTACTTCATGGTCTAGAATAGCTCAAAACCTTTTTAGAAAATGTAAATTTGTATATGTTTTGAGAGGTAAAAAATTTTATTTAGGCTAGAAGCCGCATCTTTGAAAATGAGTATGAAAATATTGTGATTGTGGTCTCTGCCATAAAAACAAAGGCGCGTACCACTTTGTGGCCTACTTAGTATTCTAGACATGCTATAGGCCTTTCATAAAAGCCTAAATTTATTGGAATAACTAGGGGATAAGATACTTTTATCACACAGCAGCCAAAACAATAACTAGCAAAATATTGGAATGAATACATTTAACAAAAAACGCGAATGTTGATTATTTTTTAAGTCGATAAAGCACATGTACCATTTGATGATTTCTTCTATAGCCTAAAACAGTTCAAACTCTTTCTAGGACATGTATATTAAAAGTTGTGTTGAGGGGTTTTTACACCCGTTCAGGCTAGCAGCCGCATCTTAGCAAACCAGTACCAAAATATTAAAACTGTGGTCTCTACCATAAAAACCAAGGCGCGTACCACTTTGCCGTCCAGTTAGTATACTAGCCATACTCAAGAGCTTTCAGAAAAGTCTAAACATTTAGGCATATCTAGGGGATTAATTACTTCTATCACCCAGCAGCCAAATCATTACCTAGAAAAATGTGAGAGAAAACATATTCATTTTTTAAGATGAAAGGTAAAAATATTTATAGTAAAAGAAGGAAGCGTACCACTTTAGGACTTACTTCATGGTATAAAATAGCTCAAAACCTTTTTAGAAAATGTAAATTTGTACATGTTTTGAGGACTATAAAATTTTATTTAGGCTAGAAGCCGCATCTTTGAAAACGAGTATGAAAATATTGAGACTGTGCTCTCTGCCATAAAAACCAAAGCGCGTACCACTTTGTGGCCTACTTAGTATTCTAGATATGCTTATGGTCTTTTATAAAACCCTAAATTTATTGGAATAACTAGGGGATAAGATACTTTTATCACACAGCAGCCAAAACAATAACTTGCAAAATATTGGAGTAAATACATTCAACAAAAAACGCAAATGTTGATTATTTTTTTAGTCGATAAAGCACATGTACTTTTTGATGATTTCTTTTATAGCCTAAAACAGTTCAAACTTTTTCTAGGACATGTATATTTAGAGTTGTGTTGAGGGGTTTTTACACCCGTTCAGGCTAGCAGCCGCATCTTAGCAAACCAGTACCAAAATCTTGAAACTGTGGTCTCTACCATAAAAACCAAGGCGCGTACCACTTTGCCGTCCAGTTAGTATACTAGCCATACTCAAGAGCTTTCAGAAAAGTCTAAACATTTAGGCATGTCTAGGGGATTAGATACTTCTATCACCCAGCAGCCAAATCATTACCTATAAAAATGTAAGAGAAATCATATTCATTTTTAAAGATGAAAGGTGATAATATTTATAGTGAAAGTAGGAAGCGTACCGCTTTAAAAAATGAATATGTTTTCTCTCACATTTTTCTAGGTAATGATTTGGCTGCTGGGTGATAGAAGTATCTAATCCCCTAGATATGCCTAAATGTTTAGACTTTTCTGAAAGCTCTTGAGTATGGCTAGTATACTAACTGGACGGCAAAGTGGTACGCGCCTTGGTTTTTATGGTAGAGACCACAGTTTCAAGATTTTGGTACTGGTTTGCTAAGATGCGGCTGCTAGCCTGAACGGGTGTAAAAACCCCTCAACACAACTTTAAATATACATGTCCTAGAAAGAGTTTGAACTGTTTTAGGCTATAGAAGAAATCATCAAATGGTACATGTGCTTTATTGACTTAAAAAATAATCAACATTCGCGTTTTTTGTTAAATGTATTCATTCCAATATTTTGCTAGTTATTGTTTTGGCTGCTGTGTGATAAAAGTATCTTATCCCCTAGTTATTCCAATAAATTTAGGGTTTTATAAAAGACCATAAGCATATCTGGAATACTACGTAGGCCACAAAGTGGTACGCGCTTTGGTTTTTATGGCAGAGAGCACAGTCTCAATATTTTCATACTCGTTTTCAAAGATGCGGCTTCTAGCCTAAATAAAATTTTATAGTCCTCAAAACATGTACAAATTTACATTTTCTAAAAAGGTTTTGAGCTATTCTATGCCATGAAATAAGTCCTAAAGTGGTACGCTTCCTTCTTTTACTATAAATATTTTTACCTTTCATCTTAAAAAATGAATATGTTTTCTCTCACATTTTGCTAGGTAATGATTTGGCTGCTGGGTGATAGAAGAAATTAATCCCGTAGATATGCCTAAATGTTTAGACTTTTCTGAAAGCTCTTGAGTATGGCTAGTATATTAACTGGACGGCAAAGTGGTACGCGCCTTGGTTTTTATGGTAGAGACCACAGTTTCAAGATTTTGGTACTGGTTTGCTAAGATGCGGCTGCTAGCCTGAACGGGTGTAAAAACCCCTCAACACAACTTTAAATATACATGTCCTAGAAAGAGTTTGAACTGTTTTAGGCTATAGAAGAAATCATCAAATGGTACATGTGCTTTATTGACTTAAAAAATAATCAACATTCGCGTTTTTTGTTAAATGTATTCATTCCAATATTTTGCTAGTTATTGTTTTGGCTGCTGTGTGATAAAAGTATCTTATCCCCTAGTTATTCCAATAAATTTAGGCTTTTATGAAAGGCCTATAGCATGTCTAGAATATTAAGTAGGCCACAAAGTGGTACGCGCCTTTGTTTTCATGGCAGAGAGCACAGTCTCAATATTTTCATACTCGTTTTCAAAGATGCGGCTTCTAGCCTAAATAAAATTTTATAGTCCTCAAAACATGTACAAATTTACATTTTCTAAAAAGGTTTCGAGCTATTCTAGACCATGAAGTAAGTTTTAAAGCGGTACGCTTCCTACTTTTACTATAAATATTATCACCTTTCATTTTTAAAAATGAATATGTTTTCTCTTACATTTTTCTAGGTAATGATTTGGCTGCTGGGTGATAGATGTATCTAATCCCCTAGACATGCCTAAATATTTAGACTTTTCTGAAAGCTCTTGAGTATGGCTAGTATACTAACTGGACGGCAAAGTGGTACGCGCCTTGGTTTTTATGGTAGAGACCACAGTTTCAATATTTTGGTACTGGTTTGCTAAGATGCGGCTGCTAGCCTGAACGGGTGTAAAAACCCTTCAACACAACTTTAAATATACATGTCCTAGAAAGAGTTTGAACTGTTTTAGGCTATAGAAGAAATCATCAAATGGTACATGTGCTTTATCGACTGAAAAAATAACCAACATTCGCGTTTTTTGTTGAATATATTCACTCCAATATATTGCTAGTTATTGTTTTGGCTGCTGTGTAATAAAAGTATCTTATCCCCTAGTTATTCCAGTAAATTTAGGCTTTTATGAAAGGCCTTTAGCATGTCTAGAATACTAAGTAGGCCACAAAGTGGTACGCGCCTTTGTTTTCATGGCAGAGAGCACAGTCTCAATATTTTCATACTCGTTTTCAAAGATGCGGCTTCTAGCCTAAATAAAATTTTATAGTCCTCAAAACATGTACAACTTTACATTTTCTAAAAAGGTTTTGAGCTATTCTATACCATTCAGTAAGTCCTAAAGTGGTACACTTCCTTCTTTTACTATAAATATTTTTACCTTTCATCTTAAAAAATGAATATGTTTTCTCTCACATTTTTCTAGGTAATGATTTGGCTGCTGGGTGATAGAAGTAATTAATCCCCTAGATATGCCTAAATGTTTAGACTTTTCTGAAAGCTCTTGAGTATGGCTAGTATACTAACTGGACGGCAAAGTGATACGCGCCTTGGTTTTTATGGTAGAGACCACAGTTTCAATATTTTGGTACTGGTTTGCTAAGATGCGGCTGCTAGCCTGAACGGGTGTAAAAACCCCTCAACAAAACTTTAAATATACATGTCCTAGAAAGAGTTTGAACTGTTTTAGGCTATAGAAGAAATCATCAAATGGTACATGTGCTTTATCGACTAAAAAAATAATCAACATTTGCGTTTTTTGTTGAATGTATTTACTCCAATATTTTGCTAGTTATTGTTTTGGCTGCTGTGTGATAAAAGTATCTTATCCCCTAGTTATTCCAATAAATTTAGGGTTTTATAAAAGACCATAAGCATATCTAGAATACTAAGTAGGCCACAAAATGGTACGCGCTTTGGTTGTTATGGCAGATACCACAGTTTCAATATTTTGATATTCGCTTGCAAAGATACGTCTGCCAGCCTGAACGGGTATCTAAACCCCTGAATATCACTATAAATATACTTTTTCCTACACGATTTTTAGACGTTTTAGACTGTTAAGTAAGTCGTTAATTGTTACGCTCCCTATATTCATTTTGAAGCTAATCAACAGTCGCCTTTGTTATATAATACTCGTATACTAGTTGTGCCCGCGAAATACGTTTCATCATAATAATTAACCAAAAAAATTCTGAAGAAGGCCGGCCTTATCACCTAGTGGTATAAAACATAGCCTTTGGCCTATTCTGAGGCCTGCCAAAAATACACAAAAATATTCATAAAAATCGGTCGTGTTGTTTCGGAGGATTTCGTTACCAAACCTTGTGACACGATATTTCTATAGGTATATTACATTTACTGTGATTTTTTTAGGTTAATGACTTGGTTTCTGGGTGATATAGGTATCATAAAATATTAAATTTAGGCTTTTCTGAAAGGTTATGAGCATATCAAGATAGTTAGGAGCCTACAAAATGATAGGCGCCACAGTTTTCATGTTTGAAAATATCATCTCATAGATTTAATACTATTTTCATTTATATTAGTGTTAGAATGGAATTTTTAATGATTTTATCTTATTTTATGTTCTTTAGGCAATGTGACAATATATTCTAATGTTTTAAAGGCTGAATTAACTAGTTTTATTTGAAGATTTTATAACTACTTCTTAAATTGGTCGGGTTATACATCGGCTGCTACTTTTGGCTGCTAACTTCACACCGGTAAATATTCGTTATATTTAGTTTTGAATTTTGGATGTTTGGCCCTTTTTTAAATGTTGGCTGTATGAAGAGTTTAGCCTTGCCCGGCAGCGCGCGAAAAAAAAGGCGCGCAGCATTTTCCCGCTATTGAAATGTTTTGCCTTTTTGTATATGTCGAGTCCAAGTGAAGAAGAATCCATATTATTAACTCCGCCGGAAATAATTATGGAGGCGCAAAGCGTGAGTAATAGTTTGTTGCCGCCAAAGTCAAAGGATAAATACTTGGCGGCATACGATACTTTCATGCAGTGGAAGATTGATAAAAAAGCGCAGTCATTTTCAGGAAAATATTAACACAAGATCTTTTATTTTCCTCACAAGTATGTTGAAAAACGTCGTATGATACACGCGCGCATTGGTCATTACGTACTCTGCTTTCTTGTCGCACTCGCCTGCAGCTCTCACACAATATCGCCTCGTACGCAATGACCGACATAGCGCGCTCGTATCATAATGAACTATTATGTTACGGGTAATGCCAAAAGATGCAGTTATCGTAGATTTACCCGGGTAAAATTGGTCTTTAGGTGAAGTGCAGCAAGCATGCAGCATGCAGTTTGATACTCCGCTCGCTTTGCTCGCTCTCCTAACCTAACCTACAGATTTCAGTTTTTTCTCTCATGCCAGTGTGGGTTAGTCCTAGGTGTGTATGGGTTAACATTGTTGCAGCAGATGTAAGTAGCCGGCGAAGAAGTGTAGGAAAAGTCGGTAAAGTCTTATTTTACAACCATCGTTTTATTGTAGCGTCGTTGCTATGATACAAACAAATCATATCCAACAATTATCATAGAGTAATAACTGTACCTCTATAACGGCCAAGATGATGTAGAATACATTGTTTTCCCCGCAAAAACTAAATAATCGTTGGCAGCGGGCAAATGCCGCCAAATGACCGTCGAATAATTCCGCTCGCTGTCTTGATGTCGACGACTCTTGTGACACCATCCTTGCCAGGGCTGGTACCGACGATCTTCCCCAGTGTCCAATGGCACGGTGGTAGCTTGTCTTCCCTCACCAGCACCAGAGTTCCGGAAGTAAGGGCTGCGGGCCCTTAGAGCTGCGCCACATCACTCGCTCTTGTAGAAGGCTCACATAGTCTCGTGACCACCGTCGCCAAAAATCCTGGTACTGGGATAGTAGGGTAGTTTTAGTGACGGCCATTGAGAAACATGCTTATAAAGCCAATTAGGGCCGTGCCACCATAACTTGCACTTTAGAAAAAGCTCACTAGATATACCCCTAGATATTAGATCGGCTGGATTATCCTTCGAACAAACCCAATTCCATTCATCGACCTGAGTTAAATTATGTATTTCTTTTACCCTTTTGGCAACGAAGGTATTCAGTTTATGAATAGGTGTTCGAACCCAGGCCAAGACAACATTAGAGTCTGTCCATAAATAGGTTTTAGAAATCGATTGTGTAATCGTAGCTCTGACCTTGTGCAAAACTTGTGCTAACAGTACAGCAGCTCGAAGCTCGAGTCGAGGAATCGTCTCCTTAGGATCTATTCTAGACTTTGCACAAAGCAACTTACACAAAATATTGCCATCGTCAATGGAGCGCACATAAATCGCAGCTCCATACGCTAGCAACGAACTATCGGAAAAACCGCGAATTTCAATTGCCTTAGAATCACAGATAACTACATATCTCGGTACTGTTAAAGAAGTTAAGCTTAATAAGTCTGTATAGTATCTATTCCAGTCTGCCTGATCTTCGTTAGAGAGAGGAGCATCCCAGTCCAATTTGAATGACCCCAGCCTTTGAATGAAAAGTTTCCCAATAATTAGAACTGGCTGTAGAAGACCTAAAGGGTCAAATGTAGAGGCAGCAATAGACGTTACAATTCGTTTAGTAAGAGATTTAGGCATTGGGTTATCTAATATTTTATAAGACAAAACATCAGCAAAATTGGACCATACTAACCCTAATATTTTATTAGTATGTTCATGTTCAATAGAATTACCTAACTCGGACGTAGTTTGATCACAACAATGATCAAAGTCACGCAAAATATTTTCCTATTAGATTTCCACTTTCGTAAATAAAAATTGGCTTGCTTCAAAATAGCATCAACTTGCTTTCCTACACGCACAACTGTGGCTTCATCGTCTCCGGCGTGAAGCAGATCGTCCATTACAAAATCACTCGAAATGACCTTAGCCGCCTCTGGATATTGTTTTACATTTTCTTGAGACAGCTGTAAAAGACATCGGGTTGCCACATAAGGAGCACACCGAAGGCCAAAACTAAGAGTAGTAAGAACATAGGTATCTAACTTATCTTGCGGATTTTCACGCCAAAAAATGCACTGTAGATTATTTTGATTCGGATTAACAAAAATTCGAGTGTACATTTTCTCGACGTCCGCACTTAATACATAACGGCCCATGCGAAACTTGATTATAATATTAGTTAAATCATCTTGTAGGGTTTCACCCTTATATTGGATATCACACCGAAAGTCCGCTCGTCGTGGGACAAGATGCATAGAAAACTAAGCGTAAAGGTGTTGTCGTTTTGTTCAAATTTACAACAGCGTGATGCGGTAGATACATTCTCGGATGTCCTATCTGATTATTCGAGTGACCGATTTTGACCATGAAACCGGACCGAATAAACTCTTGTATGAAACTAACATACATCTCTTTAAATTTTGGTATTGGAGAAGTTGTAAACTTTCTTTCTTAAGCTTCAAAGCGCTTCCGAGCAATGCCACGAGATTCGCCAAGGGAATCAATGTTCAATTTTAATGGTAGGTTTATTATAAAATTACCTTTGGTCGATCTCGTATGAGTTTGAAATATTTGCTCACACACCTTTCCTTCTATTTCATCCGGATCAAAGATATAATCGTCATTCAAAAAGTTTCGAAGCTGGTTATACACTATAAAATTGCATCTAGCTCGCTCATTTGTTTTAGCCTTCATCGCACCAGATACCACCCAGCCCAACTTCGTTTCTTGCAATATGGGCTTATCTTCCCCAAGAACGTGTTGACCACTTAGAATAAGTGAATAAAAGAGCTCAGCTCCGATGATAGCGTCAATCTCATGTAACGGTGTGCTTTTTAATCTATAACTATTTGCGTACTTTTTCAAAAAATGAAATCTAACTATTAATAAATTAAAATAATCCCAAATACAATGCTATAAATTACCTGAATCTATCTAATCTAATAATAAATCTAACCTTTTAATAAATTAAATACATAATATGAAATAATTGCGCGCGCGCCGTTTGTTTACAAAACTAGGATAACCAGTCGATCGCTGAGCTCTCGGTGACGTCACGCGCCTATTTAGTCCAGTCAACGAGGACATTCGTTGTATGGAGACATCCGACAAATTCTTCCGTCTATGAAATTTGGCATGTGGTGATGATACCTTATACAGATGACAGATGTACAATAATCCAACATAATGGGAAGTTAGGTATTTTTACCTAAACATGAAAAACGCTTATAGCTCTCTGTGGATATTTCCTCAGTTTGAAATTATTCTTGTATACGTACGTATGTACTAGTTAGAACAAGTATGTAAAGTAATCCAACATTTTTTCGATTTGGGTGATGCACTAAATTGAACTTTTAACATTTTGCGCAATAACTTCTATTGGAAAATTGCTCTGCTAATTTTTATTTTTTAATATAGTCTTATTTCCCTAAATAAATAGGTTTGTTAAGTAATCCAATAAATTTTCCTTTTTAAACATATTTTTTTTGATTTTTGCTTAATAACGTGATGTGAAAAATTACTCCGTCCATTTTTATAACTTTATACGTTATATGATTTAATACTAAAACAGAATTATCAATAATCCAACAAATTTTCGAACGTTCATATATTTTTTATGATGTATGCCGATTTATTTTGATTTCAAAAACGTTACTACTACTAATAGTACATTTTTAGGTTACAGTATAGATCATACCATAAGCCATTCCACGCACATAGAAAAACTATGTCAAAAGCTAAGCAGTGCAAACTATGCTCTGTTCAAATTAAGATCTTTAACAGAGAAGAAAACGTTAATAACAGTCTACTACGCTTATATTCACTCGCTTCTAAACTACGCAGTAAGAGTATGGGGGAACGCTGAAGACATTAAGAGGGTACTCAAATGCCAAAAGAGATCCATAAAACTCATTAACGGATTAAAAAAGCGAGAATCTGCTAAAACATACTTTCCCACAAATAAAATAATGACCGTAGTATCACTGTACATATACAGAAGTCTGTTGGAAATCCATGCACAAAAAGACTCACTTCCTAAACGTATGAATATGCATAGCTATAACTTACGCAATAATGAAAGATTATACCAGCCAAGAACACGATTAAAGAAAGTTCAGAAACAGGAAATCTGGAACAAATTAGTAATGTACAATAAACTACCCTTAAATTTGACGAAACTGATTTTGACAGAACATTAAAAAAATTCTTTAAATCAAACCCTTTTTACTCCTTGCAAGAATTCATGGCAATGCGCCTGGATGAATCTTCATTCTTACGTAATAATTATAATAAGACAAAAAACTGACATTTCCATAATTTTATATTTCTTATAATATATTTCAACATTAAGTCTAATAATTATGTAACGAAATTGAGTTAAGTAACTGACAACCTACTTGGGCATCATTAATATTATATTGACATTAAATGATATTATATTGTATGTGCGCGTTCCAGGACTTTATCAATAGGCTTAAATGTATATGACTGACCTTTGTTTTAAGTAACTGACAACCTAAATGGGCATCAATAATATTATATTGACATTAAATGATATTGTATTGTATGACTTATATCAATAGGCCTAAAATGTAATAATTATACATAAAGTGATATAGAATTGTATGTTCTAGGACTTATATAAGCTTATAATGTATTATGACTTACCTTGTATAACATCAACTGTTATAAGGTCAAATAAATACAAATACAAAAATACAAATACAAATATTTGTGCGAACCTTATGCATCACGCAATTTGTGCGTAGTTGATCTTCACGTGACCGCTCGGAGCTACTTTTACCTATTTAGTAATCTATGCTTTTACTTCGTTTTGCACCACATTATAGGAATTAATAATAATACCTACAAAACTAGCTCTAATACGAGTAAAGAAACATTGTAAAAACAAAATTTTATTTTAATGCTCTTATAAGGGGAAATTAAACTTTAAATTAAATT
Organism: Schoenobius gigantellus; assembly: GCA_963935595.1. Lineage (NCBI taxonomy): Eukaryota > Metazoa > Arthropoda > Insecta > Lepidoptera > Crambidae > Schoenobius > Schoenobius gigantellus. Next base: position 51,751,405 of record OZ012540.1, read on the forward strand.
AAGCCCATCAATTTGTTACATGCCGCAATTTTTCCAAGAGTTCCGTACCTCGAAAGAAAAAAACGGAACCCATATAGGATCACTTTGTTGTCCGTTTTTCTCTTCTTCTCGGTCCTTTTTCTCGGGAACGCGTAAAGATATCAAACAAATTTATACAAAACATTCGGGTCTACGGTCTCTTTCAGATGTGAAAAATCATAATTGTAAGTCAAGGAGGTCAAAAGATATGACCATTTATGTTGCATATTTTCGCAAATTTTGCGATTTTTTACGGGAATCAAAACTATAGGGTACTTCCCATTGACCTAGAATACTGAAATTTTCCAAGAAGCAAGGTCTTATATCACACGTTGAGGAAAAATAAATACTGAAAACCGTAAATATGTACATACTCATAGATAGGAACGTGATAACTTAGATAAGTTTGTAAGTAGGGCATCGGAACCGGTTTTTCCCGGTTCCAAAAGAACCGGGAATTCCCGGTTCTGAGGGTCCCTGAAAGAACCGGTTCTGTAAATCGGAAAACCGGTCTTTTCGGTTCTTTCTTAAAATAAATTTAGCAATACATCTCAATGCTAAATATTAAGTTATTATCATATAATATTATTTTCACTTGCCTCTCCCACATAATGACCAAACTTATTCCACAAGTGTGGATCTAGCCACATTTGTGGATTCAGTTTCAACGTCGCATTATACCGATCGACAATGTATTAATTTTTGGCACTACTCAAGTCATCAAAATTACCATTATTTCACTGTTAAGTTAATAAATAACGTTATTATATTAATATTAGAAAATAAAGATTTTTTTGAGGGATTCGGCAACGTTAACAATGCCTGGTTGACAAAACTGGCAGACGCGCTGTGAGTGGGTGTGTTGTTTTGTTGACGCCGATTTAATAAGTAAGTAACTTTAAATATTAATGCATATTGTTATCATTATTTTTATCAATCAATTGAGAATATTTATTGTCATTGCAATCAGATAAGTATAACGCTTTCACTCTCGCAGGATAAACATATTGGACGGAATAGAATAATAATTACACCAGACTTGGCTGGACACGCGCCCGTGTGTCTTGATAACGTTCGTTGTACCTATTTATTTCTCTTTTCTCACATTACTTTGTTTTTCAGCATCCAAACTATGATAATTGTGTGTGATTTGAGTTGTATTATCGCAACTACGAAAAGACTCTGATTTTAAAGAAGTTATTCATCATTTCCGCTAAGAAACGCCCACTGTTGGACATAGGCCTCCCCTAGGGATCTCCAAACTTATCGGTCTTGCGCCTCCTGCATCCAGCGGCGTCCTGCGACCTTCACCAGATCGTCGGACCACCTTGTGGGGACCTACCAACGCTGCGTCTCCCGGTACGCGGCCGCCACTCGAGGACCTTTCCGCCACAAAGGCCGTTAGTCCTGCGAGCTATGTGTCCTACCCACTGCCACTTAAGGTTTGCAATTCTTTGGGCGATGTCGGCGACTCTAGTTCTTCTACGGATCTCTTCATTTCTGATGCGATCGCATAGAGAAACCCCGAACATAGCCCTCGCCATTACCCTTTGAGTGACATTAAGCCTTCTGATGAGACCCATTGTAAACGGCCACGTCTCAATGAATTGAAGACACTGCGGAAGATTGGCCGAGAATATGCTGCGTAGCTTCCCGAATGCTGCCCAGCTGAGTTGGATTCGTCGATTTACCTCTTTCTGGAAATTGGACTTACCGAGCTGGACTATTTGCCCCAGGTAAACATATTCGTCAACAATTTCCAGTGTAGAGCCTCCAACGTTCACAGGAGTGGTTACTACATGGGAATTCACCCATGTTCATTTTAAGACCCACTTGTTGGGAAACTCTATAGAGGTTTTTGAGCATTGTGCCTAGATCTTCCACGGTCTCAGCCATGACTACGGTATCATCGGCAAAACGAAGGTGAGTCATGTACTCGGCGTTTATGTTGATGTCGAGTACTCTCCAGTCCAAAAGCTTAATTAGATCCTCCAACGCAGCTGTGAACAGTTTCGGCGATATTACTTCACCCTGTCTCACACCTCGTTGAAGTCGTATTGGTTTCGAGTTTTGGTCCTGAATGCAGACTGACATAGTGGCGTTTTCGTACAATGACTGCAACACTTGGATGTACCGGTAGTGTATTTGGCACCTCTGGAGTGACCTAAGCACAGCCCAGGTCTCGACAGAATCAAAGGCTTTCTCATCGTCCACACACGCCAAGCATAGTGGCAGATTATACTCCTCGGTCTTCTGTATAACCACCGTAAAATTGCGAAAAGTCAAAAAGAGCAAGACCGGCTTTACTGTCTCGAGGTGGTGGTGGACAGCATTGAGGTTGGAATGAAGCCCCCTAATATTACAGAAGTCCACAGTCAGTGTGGCAGGGGGTGCCGTGGGTTTGCTCTTGCCCCAGGTATCTTTGAGCGCGGTTTTGCCCCCCCCCCCCCCAGAATACGAGGGGCGGCCTATGCGTCCACGCCCAGGTATATTGCGTCCTGGAAGTGGACGTCCAGAGAGGGATTCTCTAACGCTAGCACAGTTGGTACCCTCCTGGGGTAACAATCTATTTAACTGCGCCATCATAGGGGGGGTAGGGGGTTGGGCCTCCGGTACCCTCACTCACACGACGAAACACAACGCAAGCGTTGCTTCACTCCGGTCTTCTGTGAGGCCGTGGTATCACTCCGGTCGAGCCGGCCCATTCGTGCCGAAGCATGGCTCTCCCACTTTAAAAAGAGTCGGAAAGTTTCGATAAGAGGACTAAAGCTCTCCTCTCTCCCTTTAAAAGAGTCGGAAAGTTTCGATAAGTGGACTAAGGCTCTGGGGCGTAGAGCAAGAACCAAAAGAAATCAGGAGCAGGTCCAAGCCCTGGCGGTGAAAGCAGCTACCCTTAAAGAGAAGGGAGCTAAGGCCAAGGCTAAAGCAGCCAAAGCCAACATCAAGAGAGCGATGAAGGCCCTCCGCAATCCTGCGGTGGTATTTACCATCAGGCCTGAAGCTCAGGAGGAATGGCCAGAAGCGTGGGCGTCAATGACCTCCGATTCAGGGGAACTGCCATGGGGGCTCGTCTTATCGAGCTTCCGAAGGAAACTCCCTCTGAAAAAGCAGTCTTATTGGTAAGCAATTAAAAAGACATCTTCCCTGAAAATGTCAGTGTCGTTAGACCGGTAAAGTGAGCCGATTTGCGTAGTTCCGGCATGGACGACTTTGTAACCAAGGAGGATGTGCGCAGCGCGATTTCCGAAAAGGGCGGCTGCTCTACTGGGGCAACAAGGGAGGCTGAAATAAAACAGAAACCTTAGTCGCTCTGTATCGTCTGGGTTAAGTGTCAAATCCTCGAGCCGAGGTCAACGCGCTGTTTTAAATGCCTTGAGCCCGGGCACACCAGAGCAAAATACTCGACGGGGAATGACAGCAGTGACCTTTGCTTCCGTTGTGGGATGGCCGTTCACAAGTCGTCGGGATGCAATGCCACTCCAAACTGCGATTTGCACAGATTTCAAGAATTGCCACCTTCTTTGAGATTTGCACAGATTTCAAGAAGGTGGCAAATCACGTAATGGGTGGAAGAAGCTGCAACCCACCCAAACGCAGAGGAAACGCTACCCCTAGGAATAGCTACTAATGACGCACGCTCCGAAAGAAGCGAACGGCCTATGAAGACCTAATAGTTGATAGGATCTCCAGGAAATATCTTCAAGGGAATCTAAGTTAGTGCGCCGCCGCTCAGAATCTATTCCTGCAGTCGATGGCACAGCGATCAATCGACGTCGGAATTATCGCGAAACCATACTTGGTTCCGAACGGACAGAACTGGCCTTCCAATTTACAAAGATAGTACTGCTGCGATTGTCGCGTGATCACGGTCTGGCTCGCACTCTCTCCACACCATCGAAAAGGGGCACAGCTTTGTTGTCACGGAGATAGGGGAAATGACTCTAATTGGATTCTATTTCTCTTCGAACCGACCGTTCGTCGAATTTGAGAACTTCATTGACGAGCTGGGAGCCGCAATCCAGCGGAACTCTACGCCCTCAATGATTGTTCTAGGCGATCTTATGCCAATTCGGCGGCTTAGGGATCCCCGGCCACTGATCGGAGGGGTAAGCTGGTGGAGGAATGGGCCATAACACTTGTGTTCGACAGCAGGAGAGTCCATTGTAGACCTCACGTTTGCTACCCCTGCTATCGAATGCAAAGTCACTGATTGGCGGGTCTCCATCCACCATACCGGACTGGGCAAGTCACGGAAGGAATGCTGGCTCCATTTTTCCTTACTGGGCCATCTCCAGGATGGACAAAGAGCTTACTAATGAGTCATCTGTGGCACAAGCCTGGCTTGCGAACTCACTATCGTTCGAGGGGGTCGATGCTGAGGTAGACTGGCTGCGCGACGCGCTCACCAAAGTATGTGATGCAGCTATGTTTCGAGTCCAGCATCGTCCTCCAAAAAATCGTCCGTTCTCTACTGGTGGTCCGGAGAACTCTCTGATATAAGAAAGGACTGTGTTAGGGCAAAACGGTTGCACCCCCGCCACAGACGAACATGTGACGAGACGACTGAATCCAATCTGTTAGATTTCTACAAGTCTGCCAAGAGGGCTCTACAGATTGCGATCAAGGAAGCCAAAAATCGAGCATGGCAGGAGTTGTTGGAAGGACTAAACCAAGACGCGTGGGGACGGCCATATCGTATGGTTTAAAACAAGCTTCAGACACTTGCCCCACCATTAACGGAGTCTCTCCAGCCAGACTTCTTAGACAGGGTGATCTTTACTCTTTTTCCTAGGAGCTCCTCAGATTTTACACCACCCCGCATGATTCCCGCAGGGGAGGTTTTTCCGTTGCCCTCCATTCCGACCATCACGAATGGGGAGTATGAAGCAGCTTTATTCAGGCTCAAAGCCAAAAAGACCGCACCAGGACTAGACGGCGTCCCTGGACGGACTCTGGTGGTAGCTTTACCTCCACTAAAGTCTCGGTTTAGGGACCTCATGGATAAATGCCTCACACCGAAGGAAGATTTCCAAAAGATTCGCGGACAGGGCGACTTGTTCTTCTTAGAAAAGTAGGCAAGCCAGCTGATTCTCCGTCAAGATATCAGCCCATCGTTCTGCTTAATGAAATGTCGAAAATGTTCGAGCGTAGCTTCGCCGTTTGAATAAACCGCTACTTGAGCATTGACGGGCCTGACCTGGCGGAGAACCAGTTTCACGAATAACACGCTCCGCTAGGTCAAATCCCTTTCCAAAGAGGCTACTTCCGATAGCTGCGTCTTGATAGCAGTTTCTTTAGACATAGCGAATGCTTTTAACACGCTCCCACCTCAGTGCGTCTTTAAAGGTACTCAACTACTACGAGGTTCCCCTATACCTGCAGCACGTTATTGCTGATTATTTTAGAGAGCGAATCGTCCTTTACACTGACAGCAACGGACATGTTGTTCGAAAGTCTATGATGCTCGGTGTTCCATAGGGATCGGTCCTTGGCCCTCTTCTGTTGAACATCGGGTATAATTATGTACTAAGAGGGAACTTATCCCGCGGACTGGAGGTAGTGTGTTACGTCGATGATACCCTTGTTACAGTTCGTGGAAAGAATTACAGACTGGCTTCCCTATTAGCTACAGCTGGTGTGGATCAAGTCGTCTCAAGAATTGAAAGATTAGGGCTTTCGATAAAATGGAGGCCCTAGTCGTCCATGGGCCTCCCAAGGGACCCCCACCTATCTTATGATCAATGGACATGGGTGGATATTACTCCACACTTGAAGTATCTGGGTTTAGTGCTGGACAGGAGCTGGAACTTTAGAGAACATTTTTCTCGACTGGCTCCAAAATTGGTATCCACAGCCATGGCCCTGGGGAGGTTGTTACCCAACACCAAAGGTCTTAGTGCTGTCTTGTGACGAGAGCTATCCGCGGAGTCCGCCTGCGCCTCGGCTTCGATGCCACCATGGGATTTGGAGGCACATGTACTAACGGCGGTATATAATAAAAGAGTCGCCCGACTGAGAGAGAGGTGAAAAGTTGGCGTGAAGAGGCCATGAATTCAGTTCTTGGGTCCTCGTGGTCTTCAAGGCTTGAAAGAGTAGAATACGGTCAGTGGATCAACGCAGTGCTCCATCCTGTCCTCCGTGACTAGGTTACAAGGAGATTCGACACCCCACCTCGTGCAGGTACTGTCGGCGCATGGCTGCTTTGACAGGTACCTTCACAAGGTTGCCAGGAGGGAAGATGACCCACGTTGTCACCATTGCGGTGCGGACGAAGACACCATGCTACACACTCTTGTGCATTGTCCTGCATGGACTTCTCAGCGCGGTGATCTTATGTCCGTAATTGTTATTGACCTCTCATTGCCCGCTGTGGTTAGAGCTATGCTCACCGAGCGGGCGGCCTGGGATGCTGTTTCTCACTTTTGTGAAGTGGTCATGGAGACGAAGGAGCGCCACGAGAGAGCTCGTGAGGCGGACCCCCCTCGTCAGTGCGAGAAGGTTAGGGTGGCGAAGAAGTGGCTACAACGCCCTGATTCCGCTACCTTCGTGGGGGCGGCAGGCAACGCAGTTGGGCGCCATTTTACCTGTATTGCACTCGATCCCTGTGACGGTAGGAGCAGCTCTGGAACACAAGCTGCTCTCATGCAGAGAGAATAGTCTACAGGCCGAGCTGGCTCACGCGAGCGCAGCGCTATGCGCCTGCTCGCAGCCGCTCTGAAATGGCCGGATAGGTGTTCCCGAAGGGTTTAGTGGGTATATGCGGCACTCTAGCGTGGAGTTCCACGCACCCTTGCTCCTACCCAAGGGCTTGGAGGTACGTAAAAGCATTTTCCTCGTAAAAAAAAAGACCAAGCAGCAGCAGCAATTTTTTATCTAGCGTGCTAGAACGCCCGGCAATATAATTTGAAAATGGAACAATAGTAGATTGTACAACAAGGGCATAAAATGAGGCACTGTAGCCCGAGACGATTTTTCTTGTACAATGACTTGTTTATGCCAGTGTTTTACACTCTGCTTTTCACTTCGATAGCAAGAAAATTAAACAATTACCTACTTCAAAATATATACGAAAAATATGTAACACAATATTGAAAAATTCTGCCAAGTAATATAAATATTTCGATGCGTTTTAATAATAACTGGTTACTATTTTTATCTGGTTTCATAACTTTTGAGGTAGAAAACACAAGACAAATAAATTAAAGCAAATAAATAAATTATCGCAAGTTATTAATATAAATAAATTCTGTGAAGTTTTAGGCTGAGCGTTGTTGGCTGTTGGGCCTAACAATCTTCGTCTAAAAGAAAATGTTACTTTATGCTCTAGAACATTAAAGCCATTTTATGCAGCCTATAAACGACATAAAGACGAGCTTTGCGAGCACGAGAAGTGAAAATTTATTTAAAACCCTTACATGTTTACTAAAGAGATAACTTACTTAAGTTTTATATGAATTTCGAACCGGCACGACAAAAAGAATGCTCTGCTAGATAAATTCTTTTGAAAAGTATAAAAAAAATAGTCGGTATTTGCGCGCGGCTTGGCTATTTTTATCGTCTAATGTAATGTCTAATTTATATGTTGTGGCTACAAAGTAAAACCAAATGCTGGTTAGGTAATACATATATCCAATGTTAAAAACATTACCAATTAATTGTCGCCAAGATTTATTGATTATTGTATTAATCTGTGATGCGTGCCTAGGCGAAGCGCAGCCCGCATACTTACTATCGCCTGGCAATGCTGCACTTGCGGGTCGCGCCAGTAATAATTGACTATTTAATAGCGAACATGTTTTAAAAAATATATGAACGTTGGAAAATTTGTTGGATTATTGATAATTCTGTTTTAATATTAAATCATATAACCTATAAAGGTATAAAAATGGACGGAGTAATTTTTCACATCAAGTTATTAAGCAAAAATAAATAAAAAATGTTTAAAAAGGAAAATTTATTGGATTACTTAACAAACCTATTCATTTAGGGAAATAAGACCATATTAAAAAATAAAAATTTGCAGAGCAATTTTCCAATAGAAGTTAAATAGCCTTATTAATAAATAAAACAATTACATCTTAATAAGATCATGCTAGGATCGACTATTCCGTGTTTTGTCTTATTTTCACCTATAACAATTGACATACTACAGAACAAGACAAAATCACGAAATAACTAACGACAAATAACATGAAGATTGTAGGAGTATTTTTTTATTATCATTGTAATATAATTATTGGTATAACGGTTTATTTTGCACACGGACAATTTAAAAATAAAAACATTAAATTTAAGTATGTATAATATTTTATTACTAAATAAGTATATGAATCTTTTTGTAAGTCACTATTCTTTGGTAACAATCATTTGTGATTTGCTTTGGAAAACCAACAATGATGACACGTATTCGCGTCACAAATGCAGTAATCGCCATGCATGCAATTTTGCTCGAAAGGCACCAGGAATGCATAAGCTGCAGAAGTTAACAATTACACCCCAAAGACCACCCCTCACAACACACTCCACACATCCCCCCTAGCAATTGATCTCTTTCAGATACGCTCAACACCATGGCCTAGAAAGAGTTAGACTGCATGAATCAATATTGTAGCAGTTAGCGTTTATATACACTACTAGACTTGATGTTCTGTCTCATTCGGTTCGTTGTTACTGTTTGCTAGAGACTCCTTACATCTTATGAATTCCTAGTAGTCATACCGCATTGCACGCCATGAAGACCCCTTGTTGACCCCTCGCAGCTTTTAGGGACATATCGTGAAAGTTTTATGGCACAGGGGAAAACTCAATAAGTGATTTCATCACGTTTTTGTGAATCTGGTTGTGTTGAAGTGTGAAGTTCGCTGAGATAGCTAGAAAAATAGATTATTCTTTGCTTTTTCGAGTAGGTATAACTTTTTGTCAGGTAATAGCTTCGCGAGCGCTACACCCGCGCGCGATTGGTGTTGTGCTTCAATTTGCGACCAAATATTTACCTGCTCTTTTAGTCCGAGACGATACGTACTTGTTTTTAACTAATAAAATGGATCAAAGAGGTTTTTAAGGACCCGTACCGGATTTTATGCATTCCTGAAATGTATCTCGAGTTCCACTGAATGGTAAGGCTCATTTTTTTTTCACATAGCAACCTCCTACTTATTTCTGCTATCTGTGCATGTACATTTTCATGCATATTGTTCTCATCTTCAAAAAACCCTTAACAAATAATAAATAGAGTAAAAAAAGGATTATGAAAAAGTTTTAAATAAAAATTAATTAAGGAAAATGTAAGTAGGTACCAAAGTAACAAAAGATAGCAGGAGATTGCTATTTTGGAAAAGAAGAAATTAAAATTTATTGTGAAACCGTAAATAAATATGAATGTTCTTATGATTATGTACCGGTCATCAGAAGTGCTATTACAAAAAACATGGGTCTACCAATTATTGGAACTCGAGAGACAATTCAGGAATGGATATTATCCAATGGGACCCTGAAAGGCCTTTGTCTTCCGAGTCCTACCAGTGGGACCTCGAAAACATTCATGCCTGCGTGGATCCACCAGTGGGACTAGCCAGTGGGATCCTGAATATTAAGCACTTGTTTTTTTTAAGAGAGATTGTGACTGTTGCTGATTCGATTTACATAATGATTCAATCAATTCAATAAGTATTTGCAGTTTGTAGTATAAACTGTTGCTTATCATAAGGTTATTTAGAAAGATAAATGTTGAAATCAGAACTATTTTTTCTTTTACTTTATTATTTTATTTAGAAAGGGAAACAAACTATAAATTGTTGGTTCATTTGTTTTAAATACTGCGTATAGAGATATGCTTAAACTATAACCAGCCTTTAGGTAAAGCGCAAGTCCAGATGAAAAAAAAATCCATGCACGAACGCATATTCTTCTCACCTGTGGCATGGTTCCGAAATACCAGCTGGCAAACTTGTGTTGAAATAATGATCAGTCGTAATCGCTAATGCACAAAGAACAAAAGTTTCTTAGTACATCGCTGGTAATGTAACTCGGTTATGTACGAGTAACAAGGGTAAAATCAATAACAATATCGGTTTTTATTACTTAACTTTTTATTTCATGTTATGTTGCTGTCATTTTATTGTAACAGTTCGGAATCTTAATAAAACTTACGTTAGCAACCTCTTTAGTTATCATGTTTAGGTTTAAAAACGTTCGTTCTATTTTTAAATTACATTGCCGGTCGCTCTACCATGACAGATAAAAAAATCACATGCAGGAAAATTTCTGGCCCAGTACCGCAAGTACGATTTATTCCAATGAAGATTTTGTAAGAAATAGTTGTATACTTGACAATCAAAATATTATAAGTATAATTAACTTTAGTGATTAAACTTTTCTTGGCTAAATTAACAGTTTGTGTTAATTTAGTTTATATTAACAGTTTATGTTACTATTCATTTTTAGTTTTAAAATTATTAAAAAATTCCTTAATTTAAAAATCAACTCATAACCGAAGTCTAGGCGGGTGGGAGGTGCATTATTGATTAACACAGTCTAGCTCGTTCTTTGCCGTAAGCGTACCTACGAGAGAACTGCGCCAATACTTCAGTGGGATGAGTATGGTGGCCATGCTTGGGGGTGACCCCAATACAGTGCAAGCTCCTCTGTAGCTATGCACTCCTAGTAGCTTTCTGGCAAAAGTGCATCATTGCATTGATGCACTGAAGGAAGATAACATGCAATCTAGATATTATTTTTCTCAAACATGCTCGGAAATGTAGGCATTATTGTAGTAAAAAGAAGACACGAAGTTTGTAATTCCTGACTCATACATTAGTTTTAAACTGACCTGGGCTAGGAAAGTAAGTATGAAAATTCATTTCTGGCCGCTGCTCAAATAATGTTTTTTAATTCATCTATAACTTGAATTATGTAACTTGACATACAGCCAATTGCTAGCACATTATAAACAATACAATGCTAGTCAATTTGTCATATTCATATTATCATGCTCGAAGAGTGCATTTTTTATAACGTGGTAGCAATTGGCTGTATGACAAGTTACATAATTCAAGTTATAGATAGGATTAAAAAACATTGGAGCAGCGGCCAAAAATGAATTTTCATACTTACTTTCCTGGCCTAGGCCGGTAAAGTAATTGCATGAGCCAAGAATTTGTGTCTTCTTTTACAATGCCTACATTTCCGAGCATGTTTGAGAAAAAGTATTTTTCCTATGAGAAAATATAAAATTCTTACGGGGAAACAATAATAACGCGGGCGAAGCCGCGAGCGGAAAGCTAATATAGGTACTCATGATTTGAACTTAATGAACCATTATCGTGTAAATTTATTTTTTTATTTATTTATTTAAAGTCGTATAAATATCGTGGTCAATAACGACTAACATTGGGTTCTATATTTTTACAAACCTAAAATATTTGTTTTTATTTGACCGCGTGTTCGTAAAAAGCAATATACAACCTTGACCCTCAAAACGTACAAACCTAGATCCTTATTATATCTACAACATTTCCAAAAATTATGAAAATTGGACTATGTTAAGAAGTAGAAAAGCGTTATCGCTTTTTGTATGAAAATTTACAACTTCACAATTCTCTTAAGAATATCTAATAGTCATATAGAATATTTGGACTTTCAAAATAATCAACTTCCAAAATAATCAAGCCTGACGATGATGTATCGAAACCGGTCACAATAATTTAAATATAATAAAGATTCAAGTGGAACTTGTGAAATTAGTGTTTTAATAACAAGATACCATGGAGTTCCATCAAGAAATTACAACACAAAGCTTTAACAACTTTAAAAAAGTAAGTACCCTATAATATTGACGAGAGATAGCGATAATTACGAGTACAAGCTCGCTCATAAATATTGTAAGTTACTCTTTGAGAGTTGATTTTTTTGGGAGTTCAAATATTCGATATGACTATTAGATATTTTTAAGTCTAAGTGTTCTTTAGATAGTGTTTTTGTAACTTTAAGTTGACTTTGAACCTTCTTGATATTGACTACTATTTATTTTGATTTTCAATAGTACCTACCTATTTTTTTAATACAAATAATATTTGGAATAGTTTTTTTTTAATAATCATCATTCAAAACTAAACACTTTATTTTTTGTAAATGAAAGTTTGTCAGCACGACTGACTAGTTTTCTTTTTCATGCGTTTTACATTTACCGTCTTAATAAAACTTTTGAAGCAATTCACGACCTTGTTTGATTCCGCCGCGTCACCTCACCGCTGTCTAGACAGCCGGACCTTCACCTGAGCGCCTTCGTGCACACACACTTACAAGATATTGATTTTCCCCAGTTATCTACAGACACTCCCCTGTGTAGGTCACGACTGTTCAAGTTCGCTGTACTACAAGCAATTTCGTATTTGTCATTGAATTTATATTGTCGTTAGCTTAGCCATAAAATACGTACGTTCTAAAATTTTGTCTCAGACGTGCATGTGTATAGTGTTGTCACAATATTTTAGTAAAACTGCGGTATGATGGCTTGGCTAGACGTGTCGCAATAATGTGATCGTACCATAAAGAAATCTGTTTTTTTTTACCAAGATTAAAACTTACTTCTTTTGGTAAAAACTTTTGATTAATAAATGTAAAAGGTATTATTAGTATAAACTTATTGGAAATGAAAATTATATAGTAATGCGACTTAAATCTTGCTCAAAGTGACCGCCGCTGCCCTGAAGAGGCGGTCATTAGCAACATTATGTTGAAACAAAAATAGCACTTTTTGTAGGTATGTTTTAGCTAATATCCTTGAATATAAAGTCAAACAGTCGTACTGCATCCAAGTACGAGCCCAACATATGACATGTGACAGTGAATACCTACTTAAAACAACTATGAAAAATAAGAAAAACAATAAAAAATAACAAAGGTTCAGCAACGTTCACAAAATCCATCCACTTGCATCCTCAGTAAGAAAATAAAATGCTTGAGATTATTATCGCGGTGCCACATTAAGTCATCGTGATTAAGTATTATAGGTATTCAAAAAATGGAAAATTCAAAAATCTTTATTCAACAAAGGCCTTTACAGGCACTAATTGACGTCAAAACAGAGCGAAACATTCTAATTTAAAGGAAATATAATCATAATCATATCATCATCTTGATTATAAGGCATATAATCAAGATGTCTACAAATACAAGAATGATAAAAAAAATAGACTCTACACCTATTCGAAAATTGGGAGAGCCTTCTCGAGATGAACAGGCAAGAAACTCGTAAGGTCTTTTTAATTTTTTTTTCCTCTTTATTTTTATCCCCTCTTTATAGTATATTATAAATAGTTTTAACCCGGCGTCTCATTTTAGTTTCAAATGGTTGTCTTATCACGAACATCTTGTTCACAAGTATCGAGTACTAGTGAGAAAGTATTGCAAGCAACAGGTGTGCCCGGAGTAGGCCGGCTGGCCACACCCCACCCACGGGTTAAATTTCACACCCCAATAAATAAAAAGAGATAGAAAACGTCGAAATAAGCCTTTTACCCCAATATACTCGTACAACGCAGCGACAGTGTCAACAAACAATTCACATTTTTAAATTGAATAATCTAGAAAAATATATGACTTCATATTTGGCACTAAACAAAAAATAGATGTCGTAATGATAAAACTGAAAGGGATGAACTGACAGAGTTTGCTTCAATGGACTATAGAATACTTAAGTTATAGTTTTTGAAAACATCAAGAAGTTTCATTATTTTAGTGTACTTTAGTTTGGTCAGATATTACAAATAAAAAGTAACTTGTTTAGAAATAACTTTTTATTTGTAATATCTGACCTTACTAAACCTTGGTGCCAATTATTAGTAGGTTATCGTAGTAAAGGATAAGGCCTAATTTTGCCGCTTCTGGTCCCAGAGCAGAGACAAAATAAAAAAACCGGTCAAATGCAAGTCGGACTCGCCCATGAAGGGTGCCATACGATTTATGACGTATTAAAAAAACTACTTACTAGATCTCGTTCAAACCAATTTTCGGTGGAAGTTTACATGGTAATGTACATCATATTTTTTTTAGTTTTATCTTTACAGGGGGGGGGGGACACATTTTACCACTTTGGAAGTGTCTCTTGCGCAAACTATTCAGTTTAGAAAAAATGATATTAGAAACCTCAATATAATTTTTGAAGACCTATCCATAGATACGACATAGATACGATATCCATAGACACGTATGGGTTTGATGAAAAAAAAAAAAGTTCTATGTATGGAGAACCCCCAAAATTTATTGCTTTTTTTCTATTTTTGTGTGAAAATCTTAATGCGGTTCACAGAATATATCTACTTACCAAGTTTCAACAGTGTAGTTCTTATAGTCTCGGAGAAAAGTGGCTTTGACATACGGACGGACAGACAGACATGACGAATCTATAAGGGTTCCGTTTTTTGCCATTTGGCTACGGAAACCTAAAAACGAAATAATTATTTTAGTTGGGCTTATTTGCAAGAGAAAATAATTTAAATCAAAATTATTAGATTGTAATTAGCGATTAATGAAACCATTTTCGATGTTACTAGCTGTGCTCGCGAACTTCGTTTTGCTTGAATTAGGCAAAGCACTCAAAATTTGGACCACCCATGTAAGAATAGCCTACAGACCCATCAAATATACGCAAAAAATTTCAGCCCTTTGGGAAGAGTTCGATAACAAACACTGTGACACGAGATTTTTATACTTTGAGTAATATGTCTATTACTTTCTTAAGTTTGTATGAATTCCATCTTCATAACTGAAATAGATCATCATTGACTACTCGTATGCATTTTACCGCGTTGCCTTGTTTTGTTGTTGTGTTTTACTGTTCGTTCACAGAGTTTCTTTGTTTTTATCGACCCCTGCATTTATTCCAAACATCTTGCTATATTGTACATTTTGTCTCATCTTTATTTTATGTAATACTATGTAGCAGTGCCCGCGAACTACGTTTCGCCATCAAAATACTTAACACAGTGATTGGTTTTTTGCTCCATTTTATTCCATAATTATTCAATTTTATTCTGCCTTTCTTGAGCATCGGCCATTTCGAAATTAGGACAATTTTCGTAGGTTCGTAATGCTCTTTTTCTAACAGTCCACAAAATTAAATACATCACATAATATACTATAAACACTTGGCCTTATTCATAAAAATATATAAGCAATGTTTAAGTTAAATAATGTTGCTGTCGCTTTCAATCTCATTACAAAAGAAAGGACATCAAAAGAGACAGCAACATTACTTAACTTAAACATTGCTTAAATATTTTTATGAATAAGGCCATTAGTATTATTATTTTTTTAGACACATTATTGATATTAATTATTAGGTATTCTTCTTCAGTAGAAATAGCTACATAGTTGCAAGAATAATCTTTATCGTATTTATGTTTCGAATTAAAATAAACAATTGTTAAATAAATTAGAACTGTATAGGAATAAAGTTTAGATTTTTTAATGGGTGTTGGTAAAACCAACAAAATATATTTTTTGGATATGACAACTTGGCCAATTTAGACTGGTCGTACAGTAAGCTCCATGTCAAGCTATACTGTTTGACCATTGGACTGTTCTTATGTCGCTTCTTATGTCGCTCATACTGGCGGTTTTCGTAGAGTTAATGTATAGCATGAATGGGGGGGTTACTGTACAAATACGTTTTCCGTATTCGATTTCCGATCACGGAATACAGACACGGAGTTTCGTGAACGGTCCAAAGGTCAATCAATATAGCTTGATAAGGAGCTTACTGTACGTAGAGAACATGTTCCGTTCGTAATAAAAACGAACGTGTGCGGCAGCGTTTTGTATGGATTGATACATTCGGATGCCCGCATTCAGAAAACGAATGCGAAAAAACGTATTTATGCGGTTAGCCTTAAAATGTATTGAGACTTCCGTATTTGTTACGTATATGGTGCGATATAGTGTTGCCAACACACAAACTTGGAGTTAGTTCACGATCGTTGCATTATTACGGCCTTGAAGGACACTAAACACAGGTAACATCTAACATCGAACATCCAATAGGCCCCGAAGCGGTTCTCAAACTTTTTTGGTGACGGAACCCTTTTGGAAAGCGAAATACTTGACGGAACCCTAAAATAAAACAATAGTTTTTAAAAGTGTATTCTTTATTAATAAGCATAATAAAAGTACGAACAGAGAGGGTATTTTTATTTTTTCTAAATTATTGCGGAACCCCTATAAGGGTATTGTGGAGCCCTAGGGTTCCGCGGAACGCACTTAGAGCATGGCTGCTCTAGGTACTCTTCAGGGCCTATATTCATTTAATATTGCTGGGTATCCCCTATTGCTGGGTTTGAAAAGCAACTGTTATCCGTCTTTTTTGAGCGGCGGCCATGTTGAATTTACGTCAATGTTGCTACGTTCATAGTGCTCTACCTACTGATCAAGGCCTTTCATTTGATACCCATATTGCTGGGTTTAGAAACGAACTTTTATCCGTTTTTTTTGAGCAGCGGCCATATTGATTTTTTTGCTATTTTCCTAGGTTCGTAGTGCTCTACTCTTCAAGGCCTTTCATTTGATACCTGTATTGCTAGGTTTGGAAACGAACTTAAATCCGCCTTTTTAAGCGGTGGAGCGTCGGTGGCGCTGTGGACTCGGCACTTGCCTTCCAATCGGGGGGTCGGGGTTCGAGACCCGCCATGTACCAATGTGTTTTTCGTTTCGAATTTCATATGTACATTTGTCTGACGCTCCTACGGTGAAGGAAAACATCGTGAGGCAACCTGCATACATCTGCGAAAAAATTCAATGATGTATGTGAAGTCGACCAATCCGTACTGGGCCAGCGTGGTTGACTAAGGCCTAATCACCCTAATATAGGGTAGGCTCGAGCCCCCCGGTGGGGACGTATATGGGCTGTGATGATGAAGCGGTGGCCATGTCGAATTTACGTCAATATTGCTAGGTCCATAGTGCTCTACTCTTGAAGACCTTTCATTTGATACCTATATTGCTAGATTAGAAAACGAACTTTTATCCACTTTTATTGAGCGGCGGCCATGCTGAATTTATGTCAGTGTTGCTAGGTTTATAGTGCTCTACTCATCAAGGCCTTTCATTTGGTACCCACATTGCTCGGTTTGAAAACGAACATTTATCCTTTTTATGAGCGGCGGCCATGTTGAATTTAGGTAGATTTTCGTAGATACCTACTGCTCTACTCTTCAAGGCCTTTCATTTGATACCCATAGTGCTAGGTTTGGAAACTAACTTTTATCCACCTTTTTTGAGTGGCGGCCATGTTGCATTTATGTCAATGTTGCTAGATTCATAGTGCTCTACTCATCAAAGCCTTTCATTTGGTACCCATATTGCTGGGTTTGGAAATGAACTATTATCCATTTTTTTGAGCGGCGGCCATGTTGATATTATAGCAATTTTCCTAAGTTCATAATGCTCTACTCTTTTAGGCTTTTCATTTGATACCCATATTGCTTGGTTTGGAAACGAACTTTTATCCGCCTTTTTTGAGCAGCGGCTATGTTAAATTTATGCCAGTGTTGCTAGGTTCATAGTGCTCTACTCATCAAGGCGTTTCATATGACACCCATATTGCTGGGTTTGAAAACAAACTTTTATCCTTTTTTTGAGCGGCGGCCATGTTTAATTTAGGTCGATTTTCCTAGGTTCATAGTGCTCTACTCTTCAAGGCCTTTCATTTGACACCCATATTGCTAGGTTTGGAAACTAACTTTTATCCACCTTTTTTGAGCGGCGGCCATGTTGAATTTATGTCAATGTTGCTAGGTTCATAGTGCTCTACTCATCAGGGCCTTTCATTTGATACCTATATTGCTAGGTTTGGAAACGTAATTTTATCCACCTTTTTTGAGCGGCAGCTATGCTGAATTTAGGTCAATGTTGCTAGGTTCATAGTACTCTACTCATCAAGGCCTTCCATTTGATACCCATATTGGTGGGTTTGGAAACGAACTTTTATCCGTTTTATTTGAGCGGTGGCCATGTTAAATTTTGGGCGATTTTCCTAAGTTCATAGTGCTCTACTCATCACGGCCTTTCATTTGATGTGCATATCGCTGGGTTTGGAAACGAACTTTATCGGCAGTCATGTCAAATTAAGTCAACGTGGCTAGGTTCAATGTGTTCTACTCTGTGTTCTTCGTTCGATATCCATGTTCCTTGGGTGGATTCAAAAAAATGTGATCTGTCATTTTAGACATTAGGATCAAGAGTCCCGTCCCGTCCCTCTACGCGTAACCAAGAACACTGCAGTCAGATATTTTTTTTAATTATCAATATTAATCTATTACTTTTAATAGTTTTAAATGGATGAAAGAGTTTGATTCCTTAGTCCCAATGTAAACACATATAACACCTTTCAAAATACCTTGAAAAGGGTATCTTTACTTTTCAACATTTCAAATATTTCAAAAATTGTACCGATTTTCTGAAAATTAGTCAAGAATTAAACCAATTTACAAATTTTATTGTGACTCGATATTATCATAAAAATGCTTTATACATTGGTTGCATGGCTTGATCATTTTGCCTTTACGACATAAGAAAATGACAATTTGGTTGGCGAAATCCAGTTGGCACAGCCATTAACAGAAAATATTAAATTTTATTTGTACTACTATGTGAAACACTTCATTCCTGCCTTTCAACTTTCGAAATCCAATTACTTAAGATCAGGCTGTATGGCATAGTTCCATTGCCTTTCCTTCGTGGAAGAAAATACCTTCTCTCTGTACCATAGATATAGAATGGAATAGATGGGCTATAAAAGCTGTCAAACATGAGGAACAGAGATAAACTTATACACATTGCCAAAGGAAAGAAAAAGACGGCATCATTTTTTTTTGTCCTTGTTACCGTATATAGGTGAAACAGGTAGTGGGGATTGTTTATCACCAGCGTCTGGTGCTAAACAATTACGTGGAAGAAATTTGTTGTGTGAAGTATAGCTCACTGTGCAATTATTTTACAGTTTAATTAGTGTAATTGTGAACTATTTGACAATTTAAATCATGGTGCACTGCTCTGCTTTAGGTTGTAATAGTGATAGTGCTAGAAAACAGGAAAATATAACCTTTCACAGGTATGACCTAAATTGTGTCAATATTAAGCGCCAAAACTATTTTTTAAATTATAAATACAAATTATATTGCAATATTTTATCCTTCTAATATGGTTCTCAATCATATTATGGGATTAAACATGAAATTTCAAACTAATTATTAAGGTTACTTTAACCTAATAAGTTAAGAATGTAGAATTTTGAGCATTTTAGATAATAAAGGTAATTCTTTTGAAGATAAACTTTCTATTTGCTTGTTTGTCTGCATTTAACCGATTTCCTTCGGAGATAACTACTCGAAACAGTTGGGTTAAAGCTACTGGTCGATTGAATTGGCAGCCAACCAAGCAATGTGTTCTAAGCATTTTGAACAACAGTGGATTCAGAAAAACAAAAAAGGCACTTTTCTTGGTGCTATTCCTAACTTTTTTACAGGTCAGTTACTTATACATATTATATCTACAAAGTAAATACCCTATCAAGCCGAAACCTATATTTATTTTTCCCAAACCCAACTATTTGTATGGGGGATTACAAAATTAATTTTACAGTTTTGGATTAATGACACCAAAATTTTTATAAAACTATGTTAACATGGGTAGGTACCAAATTCTTTTCTACTATTTTGAAATGGCCTAAAATATTATTAATGGTTTGATTTTGGACATTTTCTATTTATATAACAAGTCTGACCATTAGTACAGATACAGTTTACAAATTTCTTAATTATTATTTTTAATATTGTAAAATTAACATCTGCTTTTATTTTTAACCTGTATACATATTGTTTCAGGACGCATCGGTGTTGGATTTAGGTTCAAATTTGAATACGCCCCGAAAGAGAAAAATGCGGCATCAAATGCTGCGTTTGAAACAATCAGCGAGGTCATCAAATAAAAAACTACGGGCAGTGCGTCAATCGCTTAGACGATTGGGAAAAAAGTAGCCACACTTGAAAATGTGTTAAATGATTTGGTGTGTAAGTTAATGATGCAAAATGAGCAGTTGGACATTTTAGATACTGTAGGAGGAACCAATAGAGATTTTCTGAAAACATTATTAAGTACATAAAATGCAGTGAGAAATAAAATGTCACAAATGTGTGGAATCACTGTTTGCCTCTGAACCATATCATAGTCTGCAATTGAAAAAAAGACAAAGACGGATTATATTATCCGTCCAAAGAGGTCACTAGTTACCACGTGCGAAGTTGCTGAAAAAACATATCGTAGAAATAAACCTTTGGAAATAAAATTACTATGCATTCCCTTTTGCACCAATGCTTAGAAAAATTGTTAAATCAATTAATTTTCTAATGAACATTTTACTGAAGAGTTAAATAACTATTCTATCGTGTTCTGCTAATGATTTTAAGGCGACCTGTGTATTTTGTTTTCTTAATATTTCGCAATTACAGATTTTTGTACGATTTTATTATATATAGAGATATTGTTGCGAAATATGTAAATTGTATTTTCGCACTATGTATAAAATTATAATTTTATCTCCTGAGCTCCTTATATTTTGGGCATAACTATTGAAAAATGCAACTATTTAGTTTTCGTGCACTAAGCAATAGGTAACGTATTTCTGTCGGAAAGTTACCGAAATGATTAAGAAGCGCCAAAAGCTCACCCCACCCATTCAGGCAAGCTATCACTTGCCTGCCACAGGAATGCTTATGGCACGTTCTGTATAATATAGACACCACCCCCTGCGCCCCGTCCAGAGATGTTTTAACTCACTAATCAGCTGTTGACATTAAACAATCTAGCCAAATAATGCTGAGTTAAAAGAATTATACCTTCTTGAAAAATATTGATCTTTCGAATACACTTCATTAATTTATACTACTTGGTGTGAATGATAGTGTTTGCACATTGATATGGTTGGAGGTAGGTATATATTAATTAATAAAAATATTATTGATATGGGTAGGTTTATTTGTACCACGATAGATATCGTGCGTTCAATATACACACGTGGGTTAATTTAAGGGATGTAGTAATCTGATTTTAATCAGTTGCATTATCTTACACATAACTAGTTAGTTAAATCGTAATATTATTAAAAACACCTTCACAAAATTTGTTAAGAAAAACGCATAATAATAGTATTTTTGACTTTGAGTTTATTTGTTTTCCTATAGACATTATAATCGAGTATTGTTATTTTTTTTATAAACAATATCCTCCCTACACAATACTTTTTTATTTTATAAAACTGTATGAACATGAGGAACACTAGTCCTAAGGAACACACATTCTTTGACTGTATTTTGCAATGTAGTGATGATCGTGTTGTATGGAGAATGTTACAATTATTTAAACTGATTCATGCCCTTCGGAGCATAATGTACAATACGCAAAATGTGCACGACACGGTTCACAATAAATAAACATAATAAATGATCAATAAAAAATAACTGCTTATTGCTGTTTATTTTTAACAGACTTCAAAAAAGGGTTTTTCTTCATTTCTCATATTCGGAAAGTAGGTAGTGTTGTTTTGATCTGATTATTGGGTGGAAAATGCTGCTTCCCTACATAGGGAAAAACTCATGCAAATTACTTCCCACCTAAGAGCCGGAATGAACTTTAAAAATAGAACTGCTGTCAGCTGTGAAAAGTTTTATGTAAAAAAAACTAATTAAAAAAAATGCTGCGGCCATGTGAGTTTCTAAACAGCCAGTGTGAACTTAGCGCAAACTTCATCGAGCGGAATAAGCCGCAACAATTACGCGGTGAGTTCCATATTTAAAATTTAAAAAGGGCGGGATACTAATCTGTTAAATGTATCTGTGACGGAATTAAAAAAAATAGGTAATAATCTTTTATGCTAAGATTTGAATATTAAAAATGAGTTTTAGTGATTCTGAAATACTGACACCAGATTCGATTAAAGACGAGGCAAATTGTGTTATCGAAAATCTTTTGCCAGAAATCTCAAAAGAAAGATATATTATAAGTATCAATAAATAGTTTAGATAAACAACTAGTTTTATCTTCCTCATATTCGAAATAAAAGGTAGAGTGTTTAACACGGGTAAAATAATAATTCCTACTCGGACTATAGCCGTCTAAATACCTCGGGAGTTGTTTCTTTCGACCCTCGGTTAACAATCTACTATTTTGTGTGTATGTTACGCGATTACTCCGCCAATTGGATCGATTTTCAAAATTCTTTTTGTATTCGTTAGAGTATACTCCTGGGGTGGTCGCAAGGTCACCAAAGTCAAGATCTAATGATGGGATCGCATGAAATTTGAGGGAAACCCTTAAATTTTATAGGTACGTCGAACGTGTTTCATGTTTCTTCACGAATTTGCGTCTGGTAGACATGAACCGAGCTGATGGTGGAAGGATCCTTAACTTTTGGACTTGACCTGACCTGGTATTTAATTCAGATCCAAGGTCAGGCCAGGACGGTGAGCTGGTATTAAATTCACTAAAAAGATACAAATAAAAAATATTTAACAGAAAAATAAAAACCGACTTCAAAAACACTATTAATTACTAATATTTTATTATGATATGATGTTGTGTTTTCTTAAATCTAATTATGTGGCTTTGTGCAACAAAGAGTTGTGTATGTACGAGTATGTTAATACTCGTATCGCGATAAGTTTCTCTTGCTAAGTAGAAGAAACTATTTCAGTTTGCAGCCACTATGTTGAAACCTATCGATATCAGGGTACCATAAACCATAAAGAGTCTGCATGATTGCAACAGGTTTACTACCTGTGTACAGACCATTCGGCTGCTGCGATCAATACTGCTGGTGGAGGTGAAGAGGGAGGAGGGTCATCACACGATGTCGCTGTCATGCAATTGAAATGTGATTGTACAAATTCTTGCGCTTTTATGCTTCCCTGGTAACAGAAACCTGAATTTTTGCATCGTTGGGAGGTTTCGCGCTGCAATTTAGCTTGATCGAATACTAGAGCCAAATGTTTATTTGAGCTTGATAAGTAAAACGCCAATGGGGAAGTTTCTCGAACATAAGCATTGGATCCATACCATGAGCGTTGTTCTTTTTAATATAAGCTTATTAGGTTAGGGTTTTTTTTAATTCAACCACCAGTAACTATTATTTACCAACAATACGTGGGTGTATATACATAATAATGATAGTAGACCATTCTGTATGTTTTAAAATTTGTCCGAAAATATCTTTATTGTCAGGTTATCTGGAAAACAAAATATCCCATTCGTCATAATATGTAGGTAGGTCTGTGTAAATTGTTTTTGACGTGCGCGTGGGTGATGCACTGATTTTATAGTCTAGCTCGCTCTAAATTATAAGTGTGCACGTGTCAGAGCAGTGCTGGTGCTTGTAGGGATGAGATGGGGTGAACTGAATGGAGGGCGAGTTAGTACATCACAGCTCTTTCCAAGCTATGCATTCCTGGTAGCTTTCGGACATAAATGCAACGTTGCGTCGATGTGCAAGCTAATATGCAAGGAAGTTTGACTTGAAATTAGGTACCTAATTGTACGAGTAGTTTGTGAACCATGCTCAAATAACTTCTTTGATTTTGAAAATTCCTTGATGTCACTTAGAGATACATATTTTTTAAACAACGGTAGCCCCTCAATATTTATTTACTATTTAATTAATGTTTTGTTTGCCACCCATGCCACTAAGGAAATGACAATACATTTCCTTCACCTCCTAAAGAAAACCCCTTGTTTTGGATAGGGGTTTACTTATATAAGGGGGGCACTTATTTATTGGAAAGAAACTAATTAATTGCGTAAATAAATCGAAAACACTAATTTCATATACATTGACAATTTATTAATATTGTTACTATGTTAATATATAGTACAAGGTTTTTGGCATAATATTCAAATTAATTGCTATCTAAATAGTATTCATAACACTCCTCAAGTGCATGTCAGGCCAGGCACAAGCACAAGAAGGGAGAATTTAAATTATTGATATCCACGGGGCTTGTAGAAGCCTCCGTGTGCTTCCCTACACCTATTGACTGCAGAAAATTTTAAGACTTTGTGTTGTCCCGGTTTTAGATTTTGTTGTGAATGAAGCTACGCTTAGTATCCCGACACATTTTATTACTAGTGTTACGAAGTTGTTTATACCTACTAAGATTGGCCTGAGATGGGGACATCGCCATCGCCTTGGTTCTGTCGCCAAGAGTCGTACAGGATGTTCAGCCTTCGCTTTTTTGATATCGCTCGTCAAACATGGAGCAGGAGCATGTTTGATACGTACTGGCTTAACAGGAGCGTGAGTATCAATATCCAAATAAGTTGCGTAAAGAAAATCAACCATCACATCGATGTTCTCGGAGTCATAAACAGCAGACCAGTCCACCCCCCGCATATCCTCCAACTGAGGTCAAGCGGTCAATATACATATGCTTGAAGTCGCGTAGAAATAAATGTTTTGCGAGCAGCTTTCTTAACCTCCTAAACCTTATAGGAGAGATATAAAAGGTCATGATGAGGGAAAGGAGCTGACATTTGCCCGTGACAAATGGCTAAGTTGGGGTTGGAGACTATAATGTGATCTATTTGTGAAGGCTTGTGGGTAGGGGACGACAGTGGTAGTATACTGGGGTTTAGACATGTAAGAAGATTGACTAGTCTCCCAGCCCTTGAGTCGTTTTTCAATAAGCATGTATTGAAATCATCTAACAAAATTATATATTAATAATCTGGAATCAAGTTCTCAAGTGCAGAATTGAAGTCTTTTAAAAAGTCAACGTGTTCATTTGGACTGTAAGCTGCACCCAGAAGTATATTTTTATAGTGAATCTCAACTCTGGAATAAAAACTATTACCGTCTAAAATATATCAATATTGAATGACTTATCTGTATTAGTCATATCTTAAGACGCTTCGAAAATACTGAGATGAACATTTTGCCATTATTTTTTGTATTTCTTGAACCGTGTGAGTGCAGGTAGCACTAGCTGTATCGACATACGTTAGTCTGTCATAGGAATAGACTACACGTGTGTAGAGACGTAAGAAAAGCTCATTAAAATGTGACCAACATTAATTTAACAATTCCATATTATGGGGCTGAATTCCAATATCCAATATGGCTGATCTGTCATTCAAAATCGGTTAAAAAGTAGCCAAATGCTCTGTCTCTTTGTCTCTCTTTAACTCTCAAACTTCATAAGAATATCTAAAGCACTTAGTTATTGTTCTGAGAAGAATATTATACAAGAGTATACCATTCTCGCTCGCACTATCATTTGGTCTATACGCCAGTATATTCCAAGTCTATGGTCAGAGGCTCTTTTCTGTTAGTCAGTTTTCAATTGACGTAGATATTTGATATCGTGGCACAGTTGGAAAAGTTGGGAAATTATTTAATTTTATGTTTTTCCAGATATCACTTCCAATTGTTCCGTAATCCAAAAAATATTTGAAAAAAGAATTAGCAATTTAGTCTAATTTTCTAGAATCAGGCTTTACCGATCAAACTGATTTAACACTTTAATGGTTTGAAATGTAGCATATGTAGTTTATGTGTTGGGCTGAGGTTGCATGATTGGAGGTCAAAACGACATTGAACATAGTAGAACCATTGATTAGTAGAACATAGAACAAAACAAAGTAAATAAAATAAATCAAATTATTAGTTTTTATTACAGGTAATAATTTCTCTTCACTCATGGGAAGATTCTTGCTCAGGCAATCATCAGATCCTAACTTAGGTGACGGGACCTCCTCCCTTGGAGTATCTTCTATCGAATACAAAAAGAATCATCAAAATCGGTTTATAAACGACGAAGTTATCCGCGAACAAACATAAAAAAAGCATATACGGTCGAATTGAAAAACCACCTCCTTTTTCGAAGTCAGTTAAAAAGAACAAACAATCGAATTGAGAAGCTCCTTCTTTTTGTGAAGTCGATTAAAAATGTAATGTTGCTTGTTTTCTTCAATTATTATTTTTTTGCGATTTTGAAGGCGGTTTTTATTTTTGTTAAAACTTTTTGTTTATTTTTTATAGTGAATTTAATACTAGCTCACCGAAATAACTTGTAAGAATATAACTGAGGGTTATTACATACCTATTGTATTTAAAATACTGACGACTAACTCCTAAAAGTAATCGATCCTTACATCATTAGCTCGGCTCATGACTACCAGACGCAAATACATACCTGAATAGCTTTAGAAAAAAATATTTTACAAAAAAATAAAAACCGACTTCAAAAAAGTTAAAAATAATACACTCATTTGCAAAAAAAACGGGCGGTTTTGATTTTCATTCATCTTTAAAAAGATACAATACAAAAAAGGTTTCAATCGTTTGTACACGTTACAGGCCGGGTTTTAAAATGCCGTGGTATTTAAAAAAGTACGTTCTAAATTCAAATTTTCATTTGATGCTCATTTTTACAGATAACCCCTTTTTATCCTACATTTTTGGCGCGAAGTTCCAGAAGTTAACATCGACTTTCATAACTTTTATTAAATTTTCATCGATTAATTTCATATCCTTGACTGTCAAAGCTTTATTTATTGTTGTTTGGCTGTATCAAAAATGGCAGATAAAGTGGTAAAAGCTACCAAAATTATCGCGCTGCTTGAAGAGGGTTGCAGCCAATGCTTCGTGGCTAGGAGGCTAAATGTTAGTCGCTCGACGGTCCAAAGGACCTGGCAGCGATATCAGGAGACTGGTTCCGTCGAGAGAAGGCCTGGTTCTGGAAGAAAACCATGTACCCAACCACGGGATGATCGTTTTCTTGTGAGTCGCCATTGAGAAATCGCAAATCTTCGTATGTGGATCTTAAGAACAACCTCCAAGAAGTAAGAAATGTGCATATTAGTCTATGGACGGTCAGGAGGAGGCTTCTCGCTGCCAATATACTCGTACGCAGTCACCGCCCGGCCCGCGGCCCCAAATTACTCCGTGAGCACCGAGTTCACAGGCTTAGGTTCGCTAGAAATTGTGAATCATGGACTCAAGAAGATTGGAATAGGGTTTTGTTCTCTGATGAAGCCAGGATATCTCTGTTCGGTGAAGATCGACGTCGGCGAGTGCTAAGAAGACAAGGAGAACGCTTTGCAGAGGCATGTTTCGAAGATATCACACCTTATGGTGGGGGCTCTCTTATGTTTTGGGCAGGAATAAATTCAATGGATCGTACAGAGTTAGTCTTCATTGAAAACGGCTCACTGACTGGGCATCGATACATAACGGAAGTTCTAATTCCTCATGCACAACCCGCATTGGCCGCTCTAGATGAAGACTCGATTTTTATGGACGACAATGCTCGCGCCCACCGATCTCGCGATTTTAAAGCGTATGTGCAAGAGGTCGGCATTCGTCGTTTGGATTAGCCAGCTCGAAGTCCCGACCTCAATCTCATAGAGCATGTCTGGGACGTTCTGAAACGGCGTGTGAGATCAGTACAACCAGCTCCGCAGACCATCAGAGAGCTGAAGAATGTGATTACTGCGGAGTGGGAACGTATTCCGCAAGCAAGTATCCGGGATATACTCGCTAGCATGCCCAGACGAATTCAAGCTGTGATTTTAGCTAGAAGGGGTCACACTCGATACTAAACATTTATCTGCTTTTACTTTATTAAAGAAAAACAAACAAAAAACTTTTTTATTTTTACTACATGAGCATATGCACTACTAGCGAACATACACTACTAGTGAGGTTTAGCATTATTTCCCATAAATTGTATCAAAATTTTATGAAATACTGATGAAAACGATTATTTTCTTATTAATTTACCAAATTGTGAGGATAAAACTACCTATAATTATCAAACAAAGCAATACTAACATTTGAAATGGTTCATTGCTTAGGTGCCCGTTTTTTTTGCAAATGAGTTTATTATATAAGAATAGGCACAGACAACATCACACTTAGATATCGAAGTCGGTGCCAAACAATTATCCCCTAGAAAATCCTAAAATCTGTCACCGACTTCAATATAGAAGTGTGATGCTGTCTGTGCCTATTTTTATATTATTTTTAACTTTTTTGAAGTCGGTTTTAATTTTTTGTAAAATATTTTTTTATTTGAATTTTTTTTGAAGTCGGTTAAAAAAGTCGGTTAAAATTCACTATCTCAAAAACTACTTAACCGATTTTGATGAAACTTGTAGAATTCCCTAAGTTGAACAATATCTAGTACAACAAAAAAAAAACTTAAATCGGACTTGTAGTTCCGGAGATATGCGAACACAAACATAATGAAGTCGGTTAAAAAGTCGCTTAAAATTCCCTATCTCAAAAACTACAGAACCGATTTTGATGAAACTTGCAGAATTCCCTAAGTTGAACAATACCTAGTACAACAAAAAAGAATTACTTAAAGCGGACTTGTATTTCCGGAGATATGCGAACACAAATATAAAAACATACAAACATACACTTTTGAAATTAGGCACATTTGTTCAAACGCTGATATAGACTAACATATACGAAAACCGGGCAGTTCTGAAAATATAACATACATACAGGTCGCATTGATAACCTCCTTTTTTTTGAAGTCAGTTAAAAAGAAACATGAAACACGTTGGATGTGCTTCGATCTTCGTGGGATTACATCACCAGACCCTGGTTTTGGTGGCAATGGAACCAATCGGAGAGTTTACCCTCTGAAACAAAGAAAGAATTTTCCGAATCGGTTAATAAATGACAGATATATGAGGTAACAAACATAAAAAAAACATACAGACGAATTGATGACAACCTTCGTCTTTTTGTGAAGTCGGTTAAAACAGACACCTAAATTTAACACAGTAAATTTTGATTTATAAATACTCTAGTTTTAAAATAATACATACATTTTTCTGCAAAAGGCGCCATCTCTTGCATTATATGAAAAATAAACTCAGGAAGTGAGTTTGTGGTTGCTTTT
The DNA here is from genome assembly GCA_963935595.1 of Schoenobius gigantellus. NCBI lineage: Eukaryota > Metazoa > Arthropoda > Insecta > Lepidoptera > Crambidae > Schoenobius > Schoenobius gigantellus. The sequence continues at coordinate 51,780,381 of OZ012540.1, forward strand.
GCAAGCTTTGGAGCTGAAAGTTGTTGAGTTGTACTATTTCTGAAGCTAGATGTCTCTGCTACACTGAATTACAGAGCATTTAATTTATTTCTTTCCAATTGTAAATTATTAGTGTTGTTTGTAGAATGGAAACTTTGAGGTGGGATTGGGACTCGACATACTTTATATCTTATTGCAGTGTGAAGTTTGTATGTAAATTTTATGCTTTAAAAATTATTAAACAACATTTTTTCTATTAAACAACCAAAAAAATATCACAAAAACGCAGCAATTTTTTATAACAAAAAAAAAGATAGAAATGATAAAGAAATGCAAAGGATTAGGCTCCGGCGAGACTCGAACTCGCGATCTCCTGTCTACGAGACAGGCGCTTTATATTAACCAGCTAAGGTCTTTTTACAAAATAGCCATAAACATTGCAATTTATTTACGAGCCGCGAGACAAGCCCTACTGTTTTTTTTATCATTTCAGATTTGTAAGTACTATCATTCTTTTGCTTTCATGTATTTAATATGCTAATTCTGTTATTATTATACAGATACAATATATGTATAATAATATCAGAGTAAGCATATGTTTTGTTTTAAAATACATATGATTTCAAAACCATCTATTTGAGGCTGGGATTTTTTTTTCTACTACTATGATAATATGTTATTAACATTATCTACGCATGCTCACTGAGAACGAACCATTATTGATCGACATAATGGATTTCGATTCTTGTTACTAAGCTAGCATAAGGTGGGCTCTCGCCTCCTTCTGCGAAGATGTCATCTCGCAGAAGGAGGCTGCGGAGAGGGAGCGGGAGGTAGATCCTCAGGCCGCTCCCCTCTGCCGCAGACGACGGGCATTCGCTTAAGCAATGCCTGTCTAATGACCCTCACGGCAGGGTCATTAGACAGGCATTGCTTAAGCCTGCGTGCACGGTCGGCTCCCGTGCACGCCGCCGTAAGGCTTCTCCGTCTGGGAATTGTCCTGGTGTTCTCGGCTAAACCCCTTTGGCGATAGATAGCCCGAGTTGGGCTATCTATCGTCAAAGGGGTTTGGTCGAGAACACCAGGACAATCCCGACCGACCGGTCGGGCTAGCCCGGACGCGTGAGTAGTGGTGTCGCATTGTGGACCCTACCACACGCACCCTAAAGGGCAGGGAGAACACCAAAGGGTTTAAGTGGGTAGGCTTGGCACTCTGCCGGGTGAACCACACACGCTCGCCGTCTAGCCAGTGGTGGGTACGGGGCGGTAGCGCATTTCCCCGCGAGAAAAAAAAATGCTAGCATAACGTGGAGACATTATCTACAACTGTAGTTGGTAGTGTTCTCACCCTCTTCCTTCCTCCCTCGCTTAGAATACAATAGCATCGAATGACTAAACACTAGTAAGTACAAGTACTACTAACGACTATTTACAAAAAAAAATTGTAAATTTGTACGTCAAACTATATTGTGTGCCAGTGTTTAATGAAATTCATAAATAAATGGCATTTGTAGACTTTAGTTATTTAAAAAAAAGTAAAAAAATATTGGTGGTGTTATCATGGACTTAATTAGTCTAATGCTTATATTAGTAACAGGTATGGTAATGCAATAAAGTGAAAACAATGACTCTCGAACATTTCACACTTCACACATCCGCTACATTTTAATCCCTATCATTTCTAAACATAGCCAGTGCAGAAACAAGATCAAATGTCTGTACACAAATTTGTAGATTCGTCACAAGAGATTGTGAAAAATTCGGTGCGGTGCGGATGATCGATCTTTTTTGACACTGACTTCAAAATAAGGAAACCGAATTCAAAAACACAAAATAAGTAAAACATAATCTAAGAATACCAACATCACATTTTTTTATTTTAATGTAATTGCGGATGAACGATGATTATGATTAAAACTTGCTGGGATCCTATTACCAGATCCTGACTTTGGTGAGGATATGTGACCAATGGGAATTATACCCTCCCAAAAAAATATCAAAATCGGATAATAAATGACAGAGTTAAGAGGTAACAAACATAAAAAAGAACAAACAATCGAATTGAGAACCTCCTTCTTTTTGTGAAGTCGATTAATATTTTTTTTTTGCGATTTTGAAGTCGATTTTAATTCTTGTTTATTCTTTATAGTGAATTTAATACTAGCTCACCGAAGAAACTTGAAAGAATATAACTGAGGGTCAATACATACCTATTGTATTTAAAATACTGACGACTAACTCCTAAAAGTCAAGGATCCTTACATCATTAGCTCGGCTCATGACTACCAAACGCAAATACCCACCTGAATAGCTTTAGAAAAAAGAAACATGAAACACGTTGGATGTGCTTCGATCTTCGTAGGATTACATCACCAGTTTTGGTGGCAATGGAACCAATCGGAGAGTTGACCTTCTGAAACAAAGAAAGAATTTTCCAAATCGGTTAATAAATGACAGATATATGTATGAGGTAACAAACATAAAAAAAACATACAGAAGAATTGATGACAACCTTCGTCTTTTTGTGAAGTCGGTTAAATCAGACACCCATGGAAGTAGTAACATTAACACAGGAAATTTTGATTTATAAATATTCTAGTTTTAAAATAATACATACATTTTTCTGTAAAGGGCGCCATCTCTTGCATTACATGAAAAATAAACTCAGGGGGTGAGCTTGTGTTTGCTTTTGTAAGCTTTGCAGGTTTGGAGCTGTCAATTGTTGAGTTGTACCAATTCTGAAGATAGCTGTCGCTACTACATTGAAGTACAGAATGATAATTTATTTAAATCAAAAGCTTCAAGCATTTACTTTATTTTATTCCAATTGTAAATTATCAGTATTGTTTGTAGAAAAGCAACTATGAGGTGGGATTCACTCAACATACTTTTAAAGGTATATTATTGCATAAAAAAACCGACTTAAAAACACTGAAAAGTTTAAAATAATATAAGAATAGGTAGAGGTACAGACAACATCACACTTCTACATAATTATATTAAAGTCGGTGCCAAACGATGATCCCCTAGAAAGTCAAATTTGTCACCGACTTCAATATAGAAGTGTGATGTTGTCTGAACCTATTCTTATAATATTTTAAAATTAAATTTTTTGTAAAACATTTTTTATTTGTAAATTTTTAGTGAAAGGAACCCTTATTTAATACCAGCTATCGAATACAAAAGAAATTTAGAAAATCGGTCCAGAATTGGCGGAGAAATCGCGTAACATACACACAAAACAGGTTGGATACACCTAAAACTTTAAGGGTTTCCCTTGATTTTTATGGGATCCAATCATCAGATCTTAGTTTTGGTCCTAAACCACTGGACCACCCTTGGAGTATCTTCTATCGAATACAAAAAGAATTATCAAAATCGGTTCTAAACGACGAAGTTATCCGCGAACAAACATAAAAAAGCATATAAGTATACGGTCGAATTGAGAAACCACCTCCTTGTTCGAAGTCGGTTAAAAAGAACAAACAATCGAATTGAGAAGTTCCTTCTTTTTATGAAGTCGATTAAAAATGTAATGTTGTTTGTATTCTTCAATTATTATTTTTTAATTTTTTGCGATTTTGTAGTCGGTTTTTATTTTTGTTAAAACTTTTTGTTTATTCTTTATAGTGAATATTATGTACTAGCTCACAGAAATAACTTGAAAGAATATAACTGACGGTCATTACATATCTATTGTATGTAAAATACTGACAACTAACTCCTTAAGGCCGGACCGCATTACAGCGGCGCTGCGCTGCGCTGCACAGCGCAGCACAAAGCGTCAAAATATTATTTCAATCATATCGTATGATGCATATCGCACTAGAGCGGCGCTGCGCCGCGCGTCGCTGCGCGTCGCGGCATAGTTGCCTCCGAGAGAATATTTTGACGCGCAGCGCCGCGACGCGCAGTGCAGCGACGCTCAGTGCGATATAGCAAGCGGCGCATCGCTTCAGTTTGTGTACCGCACTCGGTGAAGATATACGCGCATTGTGTTTGGTATTCGAAAATGGATTTAAACGAAGAAAAATTAATTAATATAGTTAGTGCTTACCGAGAGCTGTACGATCTCCAACATGAACACTATATGAACCAGTCAAGGAAAGACAATATATGGGCGGAAATCGCAATAGAAATGGGTGTATCAGGTAAGTGAAACAATGTTTTGATGTCTTTAAAATTTAGTTTTTATTAAAATTAGAAATCTTACTACTTAGGTATGTTTATTCTACATACCTAAGTAGGTAATTCTATTAGGTATGTTTATTCTCGCCGACATCCTCTTCTAATTCTATCTCTTTGCCATGGCACTGCCCCTTCATTAGAAGTAAAATAATGTTTGAATTTTTCGCGAACTTGGAAGGCATTATTTACGAAATTACCACCTATTCGTGGTAAATTTTCCCAAACTGCTTCGGATGGTATATTTTCTTCGGTAGGTTGTTGTTCATTGAAACAGGTAACTGTATCATGTCTCAGAAAATTGTGAAGACAACAAGTTGCCAGAACTATGTTATCCACATTTTTCGGACAAAGGGATATCGTGCGATAGAAAATTCTAAACTTTTGGCATAATATACCAAACGCATTTTCTGAAACACGACGTGCACGGCTGTGACGATAGTTATAAATCTTTTTTGATTCATCATCCAATTGAGTGCCAGGATAGGGTCTCATGAGGTACGTTTTCAGAGGGAAAGCTTCATCACCTACTATGACATAGGGCATTGGATCGCTTATTACTGATAAGGGTTTTGGGGAAGGTATATTTAAGCTGTTACGTTCTATTTTTTTGCGTAGTTCAGAACGGGAAAATATACCACCGTCACTGTTTTTTCCAAGATCACCCACATTTACAATTATAAATTTGTAATCTGCGTCCACTAAAGCCATCAACACGATTGAGAAAAACTTTTTATAATTATAATATAGTGACCCACTTTTGGCAGGAGCTTGTATTTTTATGTGCTTTCCATCCAGTGCTCCTAGACAATTAGGATAGTTCCATTTGTTATGAAAGTCTTCGGCAATTTTTTTCCACATTTCTTCATTTGGCTCAGGCATAACTAATTTTGATAACACTTCCCAAATAACTGCACAGGTAGTATGGATGATTTCTTGAACAGTTGAGTAGCCGAGGCGAAAACTTTCTCCTATTGTTTTAAATGAATCCCCAGTCGCCAAAAATCTGAAAAAAAAGCATTTAGTTCATTCATTTTTACGTAGATGATCAAAAAGTTTCACAAAAATAATTTTACAGTGTTAACATAAGTGTTACATAAAGCCATAAGAGACTACTTAAAAATTTAAAAAAAATACTAACAGACAAATAGTACCTAATAATTATTAGAAAAATATTATTAAAACAATTTTTTTTTAATAAAGAATACTAAATATGTTTTTTTAATCATTATTTTCAGCCAAAATTTGCAAGGAAAGGTGGAAATCGTTGCGAGATGGATACAACAGAAGCCTCAAAAGACGGAAGACTAAAAGTGGAGATGGAGCAACGACATCAAAACCATGGCGCTACGAAAAACAAATGGATTTTCTACAACCATTTTTTCAAGAAAGACAAGTGAAGAGCAATCTAATGAAAAGTGTATCCAGTGAAGATGACTCAAATAGCACACCAAACTCATTGCCTAATACCGAGGATAATGTACTTACAATAAGATCCACTCCGGCATCGACTTCATCAGCAATGTTTGCTGATATGACAAAAAGAAAGATTAGAAAGGAAGTTCAACAGAAATCTGAGGTTGCGGGAGTTCTTGGGAAATATTTAGAAGGCCGCGGAAAACAGGCAGCAAGAGCAAGCACCAATAATCCCATACATTCATTTTTCACAGCAATGGCCGATACAGTCGTGACATTCCCTCCGGATGTGCAATTAAAAATTAAAAATCAATTATATTTAGCAGTTTCGCAAGCTGAATTTGACCTTCTGCAGCGTCAACCCCTCCAGAATCTTCAAAATGTTTCTAGACCAGATAGCCCGTGCTATGTTATTGAGACTTCTACACCTCCTTCAAGAACAAGATATTTGAGTTCGGAGTCTGAGTTAGAATATACTGATATTCTAACTCAGACTCAGGTAGACAGTCCACCTCCTTCCACTTCAATGAAGAGTGAAAAATGTCTGACTGAAACATCGGATTGCAACACTGAAACTATGAGTACAACTCCTAAGCGTCAATACTACATAACTCCAGATGGTTTGGTGGTACATGATATTTTGTAATTCTATGCATGTATCAAAACCGGCTCGTCCTCTGCTTCGAAGCAAATTGAAGAGCTGTAACAAGTAAATTAAACTCTGTTCTAATTCGAAATTTTAACTAAAAATAAATACTTACCTAATTGTAACCATGAGTCTTTCTTCTGCACCGATTGATTTTCTAAAACGAGTATCCTGTTGCTGTATATGTGGTTTCGTCCAGTACAATAGTTTATAGAATTTTGTCTTCGACATTCTGAAGTAAGTGTGAAATCGTGCAGAGTCACTAAGAAGGCGAGGAAACAAATAGTGATATTCGCCTTCTTGATTGCGTGACCTTGGTATGTCAGCAATCCATTTCTTCTTTTTTTTTTTCTTTTCCATAATTCGTTCATCTTCTGCACACAATAAAGAAATAATAACCAAATCCTCGTCACTATCGCTCATCTTGATATGTTGCTCGCACGCGAACGGGTATAGAAATGACGCGAGCTGCCGCTAACTGCAGTTGTAATGCGATAGGTACCGTGAAGCGACGTGAAGCGACGCGCCGCGCAGCGCCGTTCTAATGCGGTCCCACCCTTAAAGTCAATGATCCTTACGTCATTAGCTCGGCTCATGACTACCAGACGCAAATACCTACCTGAATAGCTTTAGAATTTTTTCTTACAAAAAATAAAAACCGACTTCAAAATAGTAAAAAATAATATAAGAATAGGCACAGACAACATCACACTTATATATCAAAGTCGGTGCCAAACGATTATCCCCTAGAAAATCTTAAAATCTGTCACCGACTTCAATATAGAAGTGTGATGCTGTCTGTGCCTATTTTTATATTATTTTTAACTTTTTTGAAGTCGGTTTTTATTTTTTGTAAAATAATTTTTTTATTGGATCTTTTTTTGGAAGTCGGTTTAAAAAGTCGGTTAAAATTCCCTATCTCAAAAACTACTGAACCGATTTCGATGAAACTTGCAGAAACGTACAACAAAAAAAAACTTAAATCGGACTTGTAGTTCCGGAGATATGCGAACACAAACACAATGAAGTCGGTTTAAAAGTCGGTTAAGATTCCCTATCTCAAAAACTACTGAACCGATTTTGATGAAACTTGCAGTATTCCCTAAGATGAACAATACCTAGTACAACAAAAAAGAATTACTTAAATCGGTCTTGTATTTCCGGAGATATGCGAACACAAATATAAAAACATACATACATACATTTTTGAAATTAGGCACATTTGTTCAGACGCTGATATAGACTAACATATAAGAAAACTGGGCAGTTCTGGAAATATAACATACATACGGGTCGAATTGATAAACTCCTTTTTTTTGAAGTCGGTTAAAAAGAAACATGAAACACGTTGGATGTGCTTCAATCTTCGTGGGATTACATCACCAGACCCTGGTTTTGGTGGCAATGGAACCAATCGGAGTGTTTACCCTCTGAAACAAAGAAATAATTTTCCAAATCGGTTAATAAATGACAGATATATGAGGTAACAAACATAAAAAAAACATAGAGACGAATTGATGACAACCTTCGTCTTTTTGTAAAGTCGGTTAAAACAGACACCTATGGAAGTAGTAACACAGTAAATTTTGATTTATAAATATTCTAGTTTTAAAAAAATACATACATTTTTCTGTAAAGGGCGCCATCTCTTGCATTATATGAAAAATAAATTCAGGGGGTGAGTTTGTGGTTGCTTTTGCAAGCTTTGGAGCTGAAAATTGTTGAGTTGTACCAATTCTGAAGCTAGATGTCGCTGCTACATTGAATTAAAGAATGATAGTTTATTTAAATCAAAAGCATCAAGCATTTCATTTATTTCATTCCAATTGTAAATTATTAGTGTTGTTTGTAGAATGGAAACTATGGGGTGGGATTCACTCGTCATACTTTATATCTTATTGCAGTGTGAAGTTTGTATATAAATTTTAATGCTTTAAAAATTTTTAAACAACATATTTTCTATTAAACAACCAAAAAAATATCACAAAACCGCAGCAATTTTTTATAACAAAAAAAAAGATAAGAAATGATAAAGAAATGCAAAGGAATAGGCTCCGGCGAGACTCGAACTCGCGATCTCCTGTCTACGAGACAGGTGCTTTAACCAGCTAAGCCACGGAGCCTTAAGGTTTTTTGACAAAATACCTATAAACATTGCAATTTATTTATGAATCTATGAGCAAACTGTTTCTGAAGTGAACTACAAAACTTTGATTCATCGTAATTTATTGAAATTTTCTTATTGCAGCGTGAAGTTTGTAAACATTTTTTTTTGTAAAGTAGTATGTGTAAAGACGTAATGTATGACTGCAATCAATTTTACGGTTATTCGGCTAAGGATAGATTCTAGTTTGGGCCGATTTTTGATACGGCTGATTCTTTTTATGACATGTTCTGCTACCTTGATACATAAAAATATGTTTTTTTCAGCAGCTTACCGGTCTACCCTGTAGTAGCCTACGAGCCGCGAGCCAAGCCCTACTGTTTAAGGTTCGGCATCATATGTGTTTTTTATCATTTCAGATTTGTAAGAACTATCTATCTTTTGCTTTCATGTATTTAATATGCTTAATCTGTTATTATTATACAGATACAATATATGTATAATAATATCAGAGTAAGTATATGTTTTGTTATTAAAATACATATGATTTCAAAACCATCTATTTGAGGCTGGGATTTTTTTCTACTACTATGATAATATGTTATTAACATTATCTACGCATGCTCACTGAGAACGACTATATAGAAAGACCGATTGCTCACCTCTTCGTACGCCTTTAATTGTAACTTTTTTTTGGGTAGTATATAAGTAAACATATACGCTCCTATGTTTCACAGGGTTTTTATTGCACTTTGTTACGTTGAACGTATATTTTGTATGTATTTTATGTAAAAACATTTCAAAAATGAGGATGTATTAGAATTAATACTGACAAACCTGTGCGTATTTCCAAATATATCACAGCAAAATTATGAGGGGCAGGCGCGGGGTGTTTACCGAGTTCAGTGCCAAACGAATACCAGGATCGCATGAGCGGCAAGCAGTTCTATCAACCATGATGTTCTACTCTTTAAGCGGCACAGAGTGAGAGAGAAAAACACATTACATTTCCCTCCCTCTTGCATAATTTAATCTGGGGTTCCCCGAAATTATATCGTTCACTGTCTTAATAATGTATGATGAATTTGCAATTCTTTCTAGGCTTGTACACAAAATCCGAACCTAACTTAAAATTAAAATCCCACATGTATGGCGGGAAATTTGGATTACGGGTCTGATTTAAGTCAGTCACGGTCAGATTGAATCAGCAGATTGTATTTTCTCGGCTGTCAAATAAACAAAATGGTAACTTATACAAATCTTTGGTAGTGATTTGTAATCTGATTCTTTTTTCTTCTTTTTTCATCTTTTTCTTCTTCTTCTCTTATATTTAAAAATGAAACGCTGTGTGTTAGTCTCGCAAAAACTCTGAAACGGCTCGACAGATTCTTACGAAATTTTCTGTGTGCATTTTAATAGGTCCAAGGAAGGTTTAATCGTAAAGTTGCACCCGGTAGCTGGCGCTAGAATCGGGCAGGACAACGTATACCGGGCCCACTAGTCTTCTTCTTCTTCTTATATATAAAAATGAAACGCTGTGTGTTAGTCTCGCAAAAACTCTTAAACGGCTCGACCGATTCTTACGAAATTTTCTGTGGGTGTTTGGATAGGTCCAAGGAAGGTTTAAACGTACAGTTGGACCCGGTAGATGGCGCTGGAATCGGACAGGATAACGTCTGCCGCGCCCACTAGTCTTCTTCTTCTTATATATAAAAATAAAACGCTGTGTTTGTCTCGCTAAAACTCAAAAACCACTCTACAGATTCTTACGGAATTTTCTGTGTGAATTTCGATAGGTCCAAGAAGGGTTTAAACGTAAAGTTGGACCCGGTAGGTGGCGCTGGAATTGGGCAGGACAACTTCTGCCGGTCCCACTAGTTTATATATAAAAATGAATCGCTGTGTGCTAGTCTCGCTAAAACTCAAAAAACGGCTCTACAGATTTTCACAAAATTTTCTGAGTGTTTTTGAATAGGTCTAGGGAAGGTTTATACGTACAATTGGACCCAGTAAGTGGTGCTGTAATCGGGCAGGACAGCGTCTGCTCCCACTAGTAATATAATAAATGTTATAGCTAATATACAAAGCAAAGAAGGTTTCTTAGTTCATCGGAGTCAATAAATATATCAATTATTTTTTTCACAAGAACAACAAAGATAATAATTATAAAAATACTGTCATGGTATAAATGAAAGCAGAGTTCCGTGTTTGTTTTAGGAGATTGACATATTGCACTGTCATTTTAGAATTCATACCAATCACAAAATTAATTCAATATATCAATGGAACATTGGATCAAATTAATTTTCACTAAACGTCTCTGAAGATTGAAGATACAATAAAATGTTGAGTAAAGGATCAGGAGAGTCTATTCTGTTCTAAGAAAAAAGTAGTGAAGTAGGACAGTAAACTCATTGTCAAGCTTTACTGTTTGACCTTTGGACCGTTCTTATGTCGCTCGTAATAGTGGCGGTTTTCGTAGTGCAAATATAAATTGAATGGGAGCTTACTGTATGTGTGAAAAGTTTTTATTGAGAAACTTCAATTAATTTAATAAGATGGCGAGTCAGTTGTACTGTAAACAATTTAAAGCTCTTAAATATGTATTTGAAGAGTACGTGACAGCTAAGTAACGAATTTAAATTAGGAGAACGTAGTTTAAAAATACGTTCTCCTAATTTAAATTCGTCACTTAGCTGTCACTTTGTCCTAAATCTTAGTTTTTTAAAATATGGACACAATTAAACGAGAACTATTCACACTATTCTTAGAATCAGCTACCAGGAATGCAGAAGATTCAGAAGATGTCCAATACACCCTCCAACACTACCCTCTTAACCATCCACCCTACTCACACCCCAGAGCCATTATCGGTTTCAGTTTTAAGAGCATTTATTGCCTGATCTAGAGTGCGCTAGTCTGCATGAATAAACACTGGTGTTAGTCATTTTTCTGTATCACTAATTCATCAATGCTGTTCGCAGACAAACTAAAAAAAGTAGAGGAAGTCACAAAATATAGAATATCATTTTGAATTGTAACATAAAACAATACCTATTTATTACAAATCAAAATCTCTTGACAAATTTTTGCTTTACATTTTTGTGTTATATTAAATTTTACGTTTTTTTTTACCAAATCAACATGTTTCTACCTAAATAAGGAATATAATAAAACTATAAATAAAACTTCAAATATTTATATAAGCTACTAAAGGGGTACTATTAATCAAATCTTAATTGTAAAAATCGCAAATTCAAGTATCAAACTCGGACCAGAGCGTAATCATAATCACATATGGAAAAACACTTTGTTCTCGAGTATCTTCATTTATTTTCCCGCGTCGATAAAATAAAATATTCTCACCATTGATAAATAAATAATACTAGTATCATATCTGAATACTGTCAAATAACTATAGTTTAGACATACTCGTACTACGCAGCGTTTTATCCAACGATGGAAACATTGACTTGGGTATAGAACATCGCAGAAATGTAGGGTGGCAAAAATGGAGAGAACTCACTGGAGTCCTGTGCGATGCTAGAATGCCCATGCTTAACTTGCAATTTCAATTTGAATAAAAGCAATTGCAGTCATTTACAAGAAGAGTTGTCTTTGAGCCGCGTCCGCGTAAGGAAGTAAAAGTGAGGTCCCTAATCTTAGTCGTGACTGTAGTTTTTCGGGAATATATCCCTGTGTAATAATTGTAGTTTTTTTTTTTAAAAAGACTTCCGCGCCTGACCGCCTAACAATTGGTGTCAGAAGTGGGATCTCATAAGTGGCTTCCGTGTTAAGCCCAGAGATCCGAATCCGTGGTCGAAGCAGAAGTCTCCTGATCGACGGTCAGTCTCCGCCCCACGAGCAGAGCCCGCATCAGCGCAGCACCGCCACCAGCAGTGTGGACACCGTGGTCGACAGTAAGCCTCCGTTCTGCGCGAGCCTGCATCACTTCAGCTGCGAAACCCGTGGTCGACAGTAAGCCTCCGTTCTACGCGAGCCTGCATCACCTCAGCTACCAAACCAGTGGTCGACATTAAGTCTCCGCCCTACAAGACGTGAGCCCGCACCACCAGTCACACTGAAATTTGGGAACCGAACCTCGCGGACTACAACTCCATACCATCAGGCCACACCATCAGGTCGTCGCTTCCACCACTTAGCGACAATAACAGCAACGCAGTATAATCCTACACGAGTTCACGTTTCAGTACGAGGTCACGCCGCCGCCACGACAGCGTCACATAGAGTTCTCGCGCCCGTGACTCGTCACCGTCACTGTCTTCGTCACGTCAATTAATTTTTTTTACCTACTCTAGAGACTATTTTATAACTTATTTTTAGCGATTATGTTCGTGACTCTGCTGATACTGTAAGTAGTTGTGTATATTTTTCTAACTAATTTTGTAATATTCTAATCCTTAAATAATTTTAATCCTTGCTCTATATCCTACATCTCCTAATCATACATTCACTATGTCCATCAAACCAGAAGGTAGCGACAAACAAGAAAAGGTCACTTTAAATGTCCTCACAAAATTTATTAAGCCTTATAATGGCGATCGAGAGACACTGCCAGCATTTTTAACAAATTGTGATAATGCTGTTTCTTTAGCTGTGCCAGAGCAACAACTTATTCTTACAAAATTCATTATATCGCAACTAGAGGGCAAGGCACAACTAGCATGTAGCCTTAAAACATTTGAAATTTGGACAGATTTAAAACAATTCCTGAGATCAACTTTCGGAGAAAAAAAACATTCATCTCACTTATTAATCGAATTGCAAAATTGTAAACAAAGCTCAACGGAGACTGTGACGCAGTATTCGTTGAGAGTCGAATCATGTCTAACTAGAATCCAAGCAGACATTCACTACTCAACTCAGGACAAACTTCAACTTCCAGGCAGAATTGCTGCTATGGAGGATTTAGCCCTCAACACCTTCATTATGGGATTAAATTCTAACTTGTCAACTATGGTGAGATGTAGAAACCCTTCTACGCTTAACGAAGCGATTACTCAAGCCGTAGAAGAGGAGAAATTATTTAACTTAAATAGATTATCACAGAGAGTAGTAAAAACGTGTTCAATTTGTCATAAAGATGGCCATAGTGCTTCCCAGTGTTTCAGAAGACTTCAAAATAATTCCCATAAGTCCTACCATGTTCCTTCACCTCCAGGTAACTCTGAAGGTCCACCTAGAAATAATTCTAATTTTAATTTTAAATCATGTGCTTATTGTAAAAACCGAGGTCACCTTATAAATGAATGCCGCAAACTTCAATATAATAATAATAGACGCCGTTTTACTAATAACTTGCAACCCGATTCTAGTGGATCACAATCACCGGGTCGATTTTCAAACCAAGCCGTAAATGCAAATGCGTCCACGTCAAGTAATAATAGACGCATACATTGTTGCGAGCAGTACGATAATAATAATGAAAATAACGAAGATAACGGCACTTGCGATGATTTAAACTAAGTTTGATTCAGGAACCGTGCCAGCCTGGATCGGTAGTTCATAAGGGCACAACCAAAATTTGTAAGTTTGCTACATCTCAAACTCCCATCAGGGATGATTTGAGTCATACTATTAATTTCTATACATCTCGGCAAGGTCACAAGACACCGAGTTATAATACTATTTTAAACGCATCTCGATCTCAATGCAAAGAATCGAGTCTTTCGAAATCTTATAATAATAAATTATTACTAAATTCTTATTCATCTCAGCCAAAGCTGCTGAGTCATATTAAATCTTATATAAATTCATCTCAGCCATGGACGCTGAGTAGTACTAAATCTTGTAAAGATTCATCTCAGTCTAAGATGCTGAGTTCAAATTCTTACCATAATTTATTTCAGTCAACACCACTGAGCACTACTAAATCAAGTACCATATGCTATGAAAATAAGTGTAAATCTTATCTTAATTGTCATCTTACATCTCGAAATAAACCGAGTTCTACTAGTCTTAATTATGATCTATCTAATAATAAACCTAGGTCTAGCCTACCTAGCGATAATTCTAATCTTACGCCTAGTGAGTCGCATTTAAACGATAAATCTAATAATATTTCTATGCCTATCTTCGAGACAAATATATACAAATACAAGGTGTCCCTACCATTTACTTACCTTAAAACAGAATATTCTTCTAAGCGTCTTAGTTTTCTCGTTGATACCGGTGCTAGTATCAGTATAGTTAAATTATCAAGTTTAGTAAATAAACCTAACCTTTCTCAAGAAATAGTTAAATTAAGAGGCATAAACGACCTAGAATCGTATAGTGAAACCTTAGGTGCATTTTATCTTAAATTTAGGCTTTGTAATGAAATGTTTGAGCACAAATTTCACGTCATCAATGACGAAATCAATCTTAAATATGACGGTATAATTGGAACCGACTTTCTTAGATTTTTTGGTGTAAATATAGATTATGATTCAAACTTAATGTCAATGCAAGGTCATAACTTATCAATTTTTTTTAATAAACCTACTTATATTGTCCCGGCTCGTTCCGAAGTCGTAATTGAATGCTTAGTGTCAAATGATAAATCGGAACTGCATAACTTGCGCGAAGCGCTTGTTTTGGACCAAGTCATAAGCGATGGCGTTTACCTTGCAAATTGTATAGTATCATTAAAACCAAATAATAGAGTAAATATTTCAGTACTAAACACGACCGAATTTGACGTAGAGATAAACGATTTTAAGGTCCATTTAACGCCATTTGACTCATTTATAAAAAAAGAATCATCTCAGGTCTTCGAATCTATTAACGCAGCATCTTCATCTCCATCAGATCGAATCAATCGCGTTTTGAACCAAATAAGGCATGATCATCTTAATTCAGAGGAAAGAAATGCCCTTTTACAATGTTGTTCGGATTATAATGACATATTTTATTTAGATGGCGATCCTTTAACTTGTACCAACGCCATACAACATTCGATAAATACTAAAGATGCGTCACCCATTCACGTAAAATCTTACCGCTTTCCCGAATGTCACAAGGAGGAGGTAGATAAGCAAATTAAGAAGATGCTCGATCAAAATATAATTAAACCATCAAATTCACCATGGAGCGCCCCTGTTTGGGTAGTCCCGAAAAAAATGGACGCATCCGGGAAACGGAAGTGGCGTATTGTTATAGATTACAGGCGCCTTAACGACGTTACTGTTAATGAGATTTTTCCTATTCCCCTAATCTCCGATATATTAGATCAATTAGGTCATTCTAAGTATTTTACGACCTTGGACCTCGTTTCTGGTTTTCACCAAATTTCTCTAAATCCTGCTGACGCAGCAAAAACTGGCTTCACCGTTATAAACACGAATGGTACCTCCGGACACTACGAATTCACCAGGATGCCGTTTGGTTTGAAAAACGCTCCTGCTACCTTCCAGCGTCTGATGAACGCCGTCCTATCAGGACTCCAAGGATTACACTGCTTTATCTATATCGATGATTGTATCCTGTATAGTCATGACCTCGACAGCCACATAGAGAAGCTTCGCTTGATATTCGATAGATTTCGTAATTTTAACTTAAAGTTGCAACCTGACAAATGCGAATTCCTCCGGCGTGAAGTTACCTATTTAGGTCATGTTATCACCGATAAAGGTGTCTCCCCTAACCCTGACAAAGTCAAGGCCGTTTCAGAATTCCCTATTCCTAAAAATCCAAAGGACATTAAATCCTTTCTTGGCCTCACAGGATATTATCGTAGGTTTATCGACAATTTTTCTAAAATTACCAAGCCTCTCACATGCCTATTAAAAAAAGATACCACATTTCACTGGAATATCGAACAACAAAGTGCATTTGACCTTCTAAAAGAAAAACTAATTAGTGCTCCCCTTCTCCAGTATCCAGATTTTACTCAGCCGTTTGTTGTCACTACAGATTCGAGCAACTATGCCGTAGGCGCGATCTTATCCCAAGGCCCAGTCGGTAAAGATAAGCCGATCGCATATGCCTCCCGTACTCTCAACAAGGCGGAAGGAAATTACTCAACTACAGAAAAAGAATTATTAGCTATCCTATTTGCCGTAAAAACATTCCGTCCCTATTTGTATGGTAATAAATTTAAGATAGTCACTGATCATAGACCGCTTGTCTGGCTTTTTAACGTAAAGGATCCTGGTAGCCGCCTTATGCGCTGGCGCCTAAAATTAGAAGAGTATGACTACGAAATCGTATATAAACAAGGAAAGTTAAATTCAAATGCCGACGCATTATCTCGCTATCCTATAAATACTATTGATATAAATAGCTTAAATAACGCATCATATGAAAAATATTTCAAGGATCAATTTATAAATGAAAATAACGCCTCAAATACTGTTATCGAAGAGTGCACTCAAGGATTGCACTTATCCAAATTAAAATCAATCGCTTGTCCAGTCTCTTTAGACTTCGATTACTCTATGCCTCACTGCGAGGAATTGTTATCACGGCTCGAGAATTCCGCTGACTTGCTTAATTCTGAACGCGAACCCTTAACTATACAAGTAGTAAACAATAATGACACTAAATTCTATTTCTTATACACTAAGGTTCATCATTACGAGGAAACTAAATTTAGAGATATCTACAACTTATTGATAAAATTAAGAAATAAAATTCTAACTGATAATTCTAACGTTACAGATCTTGCCTTATCTGATTTTTCAGATCCTTTCTCTAAGATAGCCTATACGAAAATATATAATATGATTTCTTATGTTTTCCACAACACTAATATTAAAATTTATATTTATAAAAATCAGCTAATTTATCCAACCCCAGTAGAAGTACCTAAGATCTTAAAGGAAAATCATGACTCACCTATTGCGGGTCATCCCGGAACAAAGCGCATGTATAATCGTATTAGAGCTGCATATTACTGGAAATCGATGCGCTCAGACATAGAAAATTATGTCAAAAATTGTAAATTGTGTCAAGTCAATAAGCCCTTAAGGCAATCTAATAAAGCTCCAATGGAGATAACATCTACATCAACCAAACCCCTAGAGAGATTAGCTCTGGATATAGTCGGCCCATTGCCGGAAGCTGGTTTCCAAAAATTTAAATTCATTCTTACTCTCCAAGATGACTTGACAAAATTCACTACTGCCTACCCGATGGTATCTTCCACCAGCGAAGAGATTGCCCGAAATTTAGTTCACTTTATGTCACTCTTTGGTTTCCCTAGAACTATCTTAACTGATTTAGGTACATGTTTTACTTCTGATTTGTTTAAACAACTGACAGAGATTCTTAAGATAAAATCTTTATTTACTACTCCATATCATCCACAGACGAACGGAGCCCTTGAGCGCTCTCATTCAACTCTCAAGGAATATTTGAAGTCATTCGTAAATGAAAATCAAAATGATTGGCACTGTTATTTGTTTACAGCCATACTCTCTTATAATACAACGCCACATTGCACTACGCAGTTTACACCATTTGAGCTTATGTACGGATATAAACCGTCAATTCCTAGTTCCTTATATGATACACCTAATAATACTACTTATAACGAATATATAAGAGCCCTTCAGTACCGAATGCGTTTTAGTAGAGAAAAGGCTATAGAGAATATCATAAAAAGTAAAGAAACTTCAAAACAGTATTATGATTCTAACTCACGCGACACTTCATATAAATCTGGTGACATGGTATATTTGAAACATCACCACAGGCTTCGTAAGGCCTTATCCCCAGTATGGAAAGGCCCTTATAAAATTATTAAGGTGCACAACAAACATAACGTTACGTTACAAGTAGGTCGCAAGCATATAAAGCACCACACAAATGAAATAAAACCTGCTTCATCTTAAATTATTATCTCTTTAATTTCAGAGCCTTGTGCTACAGGTGCAATGCTGAGTCGAAGATTACTCAAATCACGCATAGTCCTGGCATCTATTATGAGCCAACAACAAATATACGATTTTATAATGATTACTGGAAAGTTGTGACGCATATTGAAATCGTTAACCTTGAACCCTATCTTAATAACATCGAAAGATTATTACAAAAATCTCATGATCTGTGTGAGAAGTTATCCTCACAAGACTTAATTCATTGCAAAGATAATTCAAGTCCTATCGAAATAATAATTAAATCTAATTTCGTTAAATTACAATCCCTATCGCATATTACATTAAATCAAGCGCCAACCAAGGTCAAAAGGTCCTTAGAATTTGGTGGCGAAATTCTTAAATTTTTCTTTGGCACTTTAGACGCCGATGACGCAAGAAAATACGACTCCGCCATAGAGTCATGCCAAAAGAGCGAGTCTGAATTGTATCGTTTAATGAAAGATAATATACACGTAGTAAAATCCACAATAAACAATTTTAACTCTACTATTTACAAACTGAATCAAAATGAACAAAAATTAAACTCTCAAATAAATACTATGAATGAGATCTTATCTCAAATAACGAAAACCGATAATATATTATATCATGTGTCTCGTATAAATAGTTTATTTAACGTTATCGAAAGCTCTTTACTTACTATTTCTAATTTCCTAGATACCACACTAAATGCTATTTTATTTACTAAGGTCAATATTTTACACCCGAGTGTACTTAGCCCTCTGAATCTCTATAATGAATTATCTAAGCATAGTAATCATATGAATAAAAGACTAGATTTTCCAATTCCCTTAAGTTTACAAAATATACATTCTATTATCGATGCGTCTCAACTTAACTCTTATTACTATAACAATAAAGTAGTTTTTGTCTTACTAATTCCTTTAACTACAGCTGATAAGTTCGTTGTGTATAAGAATATACCTTTGCCGACTCCGCATAATGAGTCACAATTCAAAACATTTGCACTGATTAAGCCTTCAAATTCTTTTATCGCATTAAGTGACGACAGAATGCACTATGCCATGTTAGATAATTTAGATAAATGTAAGATTTTAAGTAATGACTATTCTATTTGTCAACTCGTCTCAATCTACTCTTGTATGATTAATCCTAATTGCGAATCAAGATTGTTAACAGAAATAACTTTATCATTGCCATCTCAATGTGAAACAAAATTATTATATGGCGAAATCGACATATGGCAAAAGCTTAATAATAACAGATGGATTTATGTACAATCGAGTGTTACTAAGTTAACCATAAAATGTGATGATGATATTAACGATTATCTAATTGTAGGAACAGGTGTTGTTAAGATAACCGAAAATTGTATTGGTTATTCTAAGACGACTCAGTTGATTCCAACTAGCTCATATTCCATAATGATGAACTCTCCTTTAGATATAAATTTCGATATTACATTAGACGATTGTTGTAACAAAGAAAAATTAAATAAATCATTACCACATTTATCTCCGCTGTATCTTAGTAAGATTAATCTCGATTCACTGACTCATTCAACACGAGAAATGGATAATCTAGAAAACGAGATAAATAACTTACAAAATCAAAGTCACTTTGTAAAATACGGTACTTATTATTCTTCATTCACTTACATTTTAATTTTGAGCCTATTTCTATTTTGTGTGTATAAATTATATAAATGTTTAACTAAACGCAATGCACATAATTCTAGTTGTTGTATACAGATTTTTAATCAATGTCATGTAGAATAGCAAAGTTGTTACAAAATCGAAGAGGTCAAACACTATTGAATTAACAGACATATCTGACGAAAATGAAGATGATAAGATGTCAATAAAATCCTTACCGGCACGTAGAACTTATGAAGCTATACTTAAGGTTGATTCCAAAAGAAATTTAAAAAACTTTTAAAAAACAGACTTGTACCATGAAATTGTTAACCTTTATTTTTTTTACCTACCTATTCTTATTATCGATGTTACTATCTAGTTGTAAGAAATTAAATTTATTATTTTAAACGAAGTAGTAGTTAAATAGACTTAGAAAATTTTGTAACTGCTCATGATAATTCCTATTACCTATTTTTTATTTTACTATACTATGTCTCCTGAGTAGAACATGAATAATAATAATTAACTTAGATATTTAAAAAAAAGAAACCTATAACTAGATTTAAATTGTACTTTTCAACTTGTATTTGTAATTTGTATTAAGATGTAACTAATTAAAATTAACTCTTCCATATAAAATCAGTTCTATATTTTGTGTTTAGAAATGTTAAACATATTTAAGTAAATGAAATCACTAATCCATGAAAATGTAATGTGATTTCTACTTTTTGGATATGAAATTTAAAGTTATAAGGGTAAATAGCTACTTACACAAAAAAAATACAAGTTCATTTCATTACTGAACTTTCTATAATTTTGTTAATCTTATGGAAGATTCATCTTAAGGTCTTGTTCTTAGAGAAATCTCTAGATTAAAATCTAAGTTTACTTTTTATCATATTCTATAATATTTTATTGTGAACTAAATATTAAGTTTTAATGTAGACCTCATTTTTCTTCTACTCGTTTTGTTTTTTTTGATTCCGCTTCTTCTTAAGAGATGAAGCTTCATCTTAAAGGGGGGAGATGTTATGAACGGTAGTAGTAGGCACGGAAATGCTTAACTTGCAATTTCAATTTGAATAAAAGCAATTGCAGTCATTTACAAGAAGAGTTGTCTTTGAGCCGCGTCCGCGTAAGGAAGTAAAAGTGAGGTCCCTAATCTTAGTCGTGACTGTAGTTTTTCGGGAATATATCCCTGTGTAATAATTGTAGTTTTTTTTTTTAAAAAGACTTCCGCGCCTGACCGCCTAACAGTACCAAGGGTAAAATTTACAAAACTGCTGTGAGACCCGCAATAACATACGGCTCGGAATGCTGGCCACTCAAGAAAAAACAAACTGACAAACTTCACGTCACATAAATGAGGATGCTAAGGTGAGCCGCGGGAGTTACACTTCTAGACAAGGTGCCAAACCATTTAATAAGAGGAACCTTTAACCTTAGACCTATCCAAGACACTGAGATAGTATATAGCCACGTCATGAGAGGATCCGCGGACCACGTGACCAGGAAAGTTCTCGAACTAGAGCCGACACCGAAAAACCGTGGTAGACCCCGACTCACATGGATTAAGACCATAAATAACGACATGAAGAACTATAACATTGACCCGAAGACAACACAGTACCGCAACCTGTGGCGAAAATTGATTAGGAGAGCCGACCCCAATCAAGATGAGAACAAGGCCGGTTGAAGAAGAACTATAGTTTAAACATAATCTAGGAAATGTCTATTTACCGTAGGGAGACTCTGTACCAGGGTTGTCTGCTTGGGTACCTCCGTCTTACCAATTTCTGCCGCAAAGTAACATTGCTTGCATTGCTGTGTTCCGGTTTAGAGGGTAAGATATGGCAGTGAAATTACTGGGTACCGTGACTTTACATCTGATGACAGAAGTTGGCAACGTACACTGTGGTTCATATCAAGCCAACATGTTAATAAAAATGCCAAAATCTACGTTCAAAAGAATATTTTTAAGGTATTTGGTATTATTATTTATACTTATTGGTGTGACTTCTTGATGGAATTGAATGTTCATATTGAATAAAACCATGGTTTTCTTGCACTTTTTTCCACTATTTATTTTACTGTTTGGATTTGCTATTATGTACGACCGGTTTCGATTGCTTCATCTTCAGGTATAACTAATATTATAATAGTAGTTTATGAAATAGTCACATAATAGGGGGTCTTAAAACACTAGTGTGTGTTTAAAATTCGAGTGTTTTAAGACCTAATTATGTGCAATTTCATACACTACTTTATCTACACTCATGCAATCAGTGGTTACCTAAATTAAATAAAAGACAAAATTAAAACAAAATCAAACTCATTTATTCTAATAATTATTTGCATTTTCAACAGTGCAATTGTGAAACTAATACAGAAATATAAAACTACATACATTTATATTATTTATTATTTTCTTTAACCAATAACAGCAAAATAATGAATGAAAAATTCAGAGAAATGGCGCCAACACCAACATTCTACCGCGCATGCGCTGTTGCACGCGCCGCCATAGACAATGTACTGGCACAAAAGAAAATTGTGACAAAACCTCCTTGGTCGGGCTTCGTCAATCGAACTGTATTTTATTGGAATTCGAGTTACATTAAAGTGCTGGTTTTGTATGGCGAACCTGTATTATAATGTAATTTGTAAAAGGCCAAGGGCTTTAAGTTATGCCTTTATAGTACATTATGGTACAAGTGTGTAATGTTGGTGATTACCGCTGAGGCGCATTGAGGCCCGAGCCGTCAGGCGAGGGTCTTAAGAAGCCGAGGACGGTAACCATCAATACACACGTGTATCATACAACGTTTTTCAACACACTTCTGAATAAAACAATACTTAAATAAAAAACCATTTTACATAGTAGATGAAAAGTTTACTTAGAGAAACAATTAGTAAATGTGCAGTTAGTAAAATTATGATTAACTATTTTTGATGACATAGCGGTCTCATCAGATAGATTATTTATTGAAATACTTTCATGTTCTATTGTTATTTGTGATGGTTCATTATTCGTGTAGGTAGGTGAAATCCAATCATTGGACGTACTTGGTATTTCGCCAGTAGGATGCGTCTCAGAATCAAGTTTAATTCTTTTTGTGATTTTTGCACAAATTTCCTTCTTGTTTTGTATGGAATCTTCTACGTATGATTCTGCTACATTGCTAGATCGCCACCCGCCATGTCGCTTCAAAGTCATTATATCAGCTCCTGAATTTGCCAGCAATGTAGCTGAAGTTCTTCTGAAACTATGTCCAGTGTAGCTCTCAGCATCTACTAAACCCAAAAACTTAGCGATTTCTTTAGGCATAGAACCAAATTTGTTTATACCTATAGGCTGACAGGTACATTTACCATTCTGGTAATTTAGAAAGAAACGGTCATTTTTTGTTTTTGGCGAACGCAAACTTTCATACTTCTTAACAATATCATAGAATGGACCGTGTATGGTGAATGACCTAGGTATTTTATTTTTCGTGATAGTTATCTTCACTAAAAGCATCTGGCCATGGTTCTCTATATCTTTTACAGTTATATTTGTTAATTCTTGTATCCTACAGGCACCAGTTACACCAAATATTAAAGCAACCTGAAACAAAAGAAACAATAATTAAGGTCAACACACAACACAAGCTGCTATTAAATATTTAATTAAAATTAATTTAACTAACCTTTGTAGCCAAATATTGGTTATCTGGAGCATCTTTAATAAATTTTTCAATATCATCAGATGATAAAACCTTTGATTTTTTGCTTCTAAATCCATCAGATAGTCTCTTTAGATAAGCTGACAAATTCGAGTATGTTTTTAAGTCCACTCCATTCTTTGTTTGGACTGTACTTTTTAACATTGAGTAAATACACCACAAAGAGCTAGGTTTGTACTTAGAAGATAATTCTTTAAAGTACGCCATGAACACATTTTCTGAAAAAGACCATTGTATGAAATTTTGGTAGGCTAATAGATATTTTTCCTTTGAGTTTTCTGGTAGTAAACTTTCCATAACGTTCTGGGCTTCACATCTTATATCGGGCGGTGTACAACATAAATCATTTTCTTCATAAATTGTATTTGCAGACATCTTAATTAATAACTAACTAAATAACTTCAAAAGAGAAAACGAGACGAGTTGTGAAAAATGTTTCGTAATGGCGGGAAAAATTAATCAGTTTTCCTATGCGCGCGCATCGGCCATAGACTAATAAATTTCGTAATGGCGGGAAAAATTAATCAGTTTTCCTATGCGCGCGCATCGGCCATAGACTAAAAAATGAGGTTTGTTTTTTTTGGGCTTTTCGCGGATAGCATTTTAGCGCAAGTGTAAGCGTAACTCAACCAATAATATTAAAAAAAAAACTATTACTCACTCGTGAATAATAGTAATGAAAAAGTCACAGTTTGATTATAGGTGTCATTATGTGCCTAATTGCCATGGGATTAGAGCCACTTTATGAGGAAGTGTGTTGAAAAAATATTAGTGTTGAGTTCTTAATATTAGAATTAGAACATGAGTGTAGATAAAAATTATTAAATGCGTCGGTAGTTGAAAATAGCATTATGACAGATTATAGAGTAGCCAAGATACAGTATGTTAGCTTGATTCACACAATTGAAATTAAAGTAAGTACAGAATAAAAATGTCAAAAATGATACATATTACTAAATCAAACAAATTTAAAATTGTCAAGATACTATGCACACTAAAATATCAAAAAATAAAATATAAACCCATGAAACATCTTTCTGGTATAATAAATCCCATTCAGCGTGTGCCCATTTTTGTCACGAAGAAAGCGCCCAGCGAAGTCTCGTTTTCATAGCAAAGAAGTCTCTCTGAGTGGTTATTGCAAGCCTCTGTTTTTAGTGAGTGATAAAATGACACGATTCTCTCCAGTGATATAGACTTTGTATTGGTAATCGTATACCATTATTTATTAAGCCATTGTACCCTATATGACCTTTTGGTATACTCTTTATCTTAATTTAATACATAGTTTTACTCTCCTATTTTTAGTCTTAGTATTGTTATCACCTATTCCATCCTTCTTCTCTATCAATTTCTATGACACGTACCCTATAAGTTGTCCACTACTAAGCCCTTAGAGCTTCATATATTCTCATGTCGTCACAATCTGACTTAGTCCAATGTTCACAGTGCCCAACTCAACGGTTTTTCAAGGGGCGAAGAGGTCTCAACATCCACATCACTCGCTGCCACACCGAGCCGATTTCACACTCACTGCCTCCTCTCCAAAATATAACCTTCAACTCTTCTGCTAACCCAGACACAGATTCACTCGTTGACTTCATTTCTAAGCTGTCCAACATTCGCAAATCTACTTCCATTGTTAAACGGATTCCTCGTGGTGCAAGAATTTGTCTAGCGCAGTCCCTTTCATCCCACGTTAAAAATGTGTGCAAAAATAATAATTCAATCTCATGGCAAAAACTCTTCCTCTTCCCATTCACTCACTTTCACGCCCATAAATCTTCAAAGGCTATGTCTCTGACTTCAGCTCTTAAAAAAATACATCGAATCCCCTTGTTCCACAACCGGCACACCATCCTTGCAAAAATACTTTTAGTTTAAAAAAAGCAGTTGAGATGAAGGTTATGGATGGGGACATAAAAAATGCTGCAAAAATTCTCTTTTCAGATGATACTCTCGCATCTTTCTCTGCTGAAACTCTCAAAGGCCTTCGCAGCAAGCACCCTCTTTCAGACCCCCCGTTATTTCCAAAACCACAGTTGCCCACACCGCCACTTCAAATTTCCTCGAAGGATACCCTCACAGCTATTTTATCTTTCCCAAATGGTTCTTCTGGTGGTTTGGACGGGCTCACCCCTTAACATCTAAAGGATTTAGTGGGTCCCTCTGCTGGTGACGCCGGAAGAACCCTTCTCTCCGACCTAACCGATCTCTGCAATATGCTACTCAGGGGTGATGTAGAACATTCCTTCACTCCCCTACTTTATGGCGCAAGGCTCTGTGCCTTTAACAAAAAGGATGGTGGAATCAGGCCCATTGCCATTGGCTCAACTCTGCGCAGACTTACTTCAAAATTAGCCTGTTCCCATATCATACCAACCCTCAAATCCTCATTTCAACCTCACCAACTCGGTTTCGGTAGCAAAGGAGGTTGCGAAGCGGCTGTTCACTCAGTACGGACTTTTCTGTCACAGGGTAAAGCAGACGTACTTCTTAAAGTGGATGTAAAAAAACGCTTTCAATTCCCTCTGCAGAAAAACCATATTGACTGAGGCCGCATCACACATCCCACAAATTTATCCCTACATCTGGCAATGCTACAACACACACTCAAATTTACAGTATGAAGGAGAATCCATCATCTCGGCCGTAGGAGTTCAGCAGGGCGACCCCCTCGGTCCAGCACTTTTTAGCCTCGGAATACACCCCGTCATTTCTAATTTAAATTCGGAGCTCAACATCTGGTATCTCGATGATGGTACTCTGGCTGGTAGTGTAGATACTGTTAAGAACGATTTCACTAATATTATTCAACATTTCAAAAGTTTAAATTTAGATTTAAACCTTAATAAGTGCGAAATCTTCATTCCTGATAAATTCTCTATAAATGAAAAACAAAATATTATTTCAGATTTCTCATCTATAGCCCCTGGTATCCGAGTTATCCCTAGAGATCAGCTATGCCTCCTCGGAGCACCTCTCTGTGATGATAGTATCCCACCAATTTTGGAAAATAAAATTTCTCTTTTCAACAATAATTCTTCTAAATTAACCATCTTAAATTCCCACATCGCGTACACAATCTTAAAATATTGCATGTTTGTCCCAAACTTCACATATATCCTTCGCTCCAGCCCCACCTGGAAATTTCCGACACTTCTCGAACACATTGACAAGTGCCTTAAAAATTGTCTAGAAAGCATCCTTAATTTACACCTCTCGCCCCTGTCTTGGACACAGGCTACACTCCCTATAAAATTTGGTGGTATTGGCATAAGAACTGTTTCCAGCATTTCTGCCTCGGCGTTCCTGTCATCTGTTCACAGCACTTTACACCTATGCAGTATAATTTTAAATAATGTTACACCCTCTATCGATAGTTTCCAGGTAGGTGTGCAAGTCTGGTCTTCACTTTCCTCTAATGTTGATGTCCCCACGGAACCGTCAGTACAAAAACGTTGGGACACACCATTAGTAGATCATGCCACATTACAACAAAATTCCTCTAGTGAACGTGACCGTGCTCGGCTTCTTGCCGTTTCATGCAAAGATTCCAGCTACTGGCTCCACACCATCCCGTCTGTCAATATTGGAACCCTCTTGGATAGCCTTAGCTTCCGCGTGGCTGTAGGACTCCGACTGGGTTGTGCAGTGTGTGTCCCTCACACATGCCCTTGTGGTAGTGAGGTCGACCGTTTTGGTCACCATGGTCTCTCGTGCCACCTTAGCGCCGGTAGGCTTTCGAGGCACAGCTCTCTTAACGACCTCATTAAAAGGTCTTTGGCTACCATCGACATTCCGTCGATCCTAGAATCAAATGGCATTGCCCGCGATGACGGTAAGAGGCCAGATGGCCTAACTCTCATTCCTTTGGAGCGTGGCCGTCCTCTTATATGGGATGCCACTTGTGTCGATACGCTGGCAGCCTCTCATTTAAAGGTCACGGCTGTGAGAGCGGGTGCTGCGGCAGACTCCGCCGAACAGGCCAAGCGACGCAAATATGAAGCTCTCTCCGGAAATTACATATTTGCACCGCTTGGTTTCGAAACTCTAGGACCATGGGGCCAATCCACGCAAAACTTCCTCAAGAAAATCATCCCAAAAGTAATTTCATCGACTGGTGACAAGAAGGCTGGCTCCTTCCTCGCTCAAAAGATCACCATCACAATACAGCGAGGAAATGCAGCCAGCATTCTTGCCACAATGACCCCAGAGCCCGACCTTTTCGACCCCGCCCCTCCCACTCCACATATTTTTACTACATTTTGAATTTTTGTACATATAGAATAATGTTAGAATTACTAAATTGTAAATATTTTCATTATTATTAGTCCTTAACAGAGTTTATAACTATATTAAATTCTTATGATATAATAAATTACTAACATTGAAATATTACAATGTCAAATAAATTTATAAACATGTCAAATAACTAATAATATTACTTATCTAAAATATATCACCAATTTTTAGTCAAAATTAAAATAATTTAATAAAGGGGATGTCGATAGCGTAGTTTGGTCATTTAGGATATTATTAAATGTTTTATGTCGATTTATTTCTAGTGCTTCTAGGGCATTCAGTTTAAGTCCTTTATTGGCACAGTGCAGATATTTTATGTTTTTGGTTTCATCGAATGAGTGGTTTTCGTCATTATGATGTTCAGCAAAGGTGGAGTTTTGTGTCTTCTTTTTCCAACTCGAGATGTGTTCTTTTATACGGGTCTTGAATTTTCTACCAGTTTGGCCAATATATGTGCTACTACAAGTGTCACATGTCAAGCTATATACATTGGTTCTCTATCGCG
Source organism: Schoenobius gigantellus (assembly GCA_963935595.1). Lineage (NCBI taxonomy): Eukaryota > Metazoa > Arthropoda > Insecta > Lepidoptera > Crambidae > Schoenobius > Schoenobius gigantellus. The sequence goes on from OZ012540.1 coordinate 51,808,725, forward strand.
ATCTTGTCCTTGTTGTTCGTATTTAGTATTGTATAATTAGGTTCACTATTCAGTAGTGTGATTCTGTAAAACCTAACTTCAAACTTCGAATCTGATTCCGCAGTGAGTTCTTAGATTGGCATTCTCAAAATTTGAATGTAGATTCGAAATTACTAGAAACTATAAAGTAATCTGTGCTACAGCGCTACACTTGCGAGCATGGCAGCGACTGGAACTAGAGTGACCGTGAGATTTTGACATTATAAGTATGGAATGACGTATGAAGTGGCATTCCGTAAAGGGAATTCCTTTATCACTTCGAAGCTCACTTCGCACACGAATTCGAAACAAAGTGTCAAATAAAACGTTGCTATTTTGTGAGTGAAAACAGGCAAAGTTTATTATCATAGTTTAAAAATACATTTAAAATTATTTCTGAAGGTGATAAAAAATAGTTCTGAGTTATTTATTAGAATTTTATCGCTACTAACTCGTGATAATGGCTATGTAAGGGTATCTTGTATCTTATGCGAAGTGAGCGTGAATATCGAAGTGAGATGCGAGCTATTGTTCGAATTTTACAGAATCGACATCCAGATCTACGAATCTTGTATTCCCCGAAAATTATTAGAGGTGTGTTCATATCAACATTTTTCTAATATTTTACTTTCATGCAATGTAATAGAAATCTTGCAATAAATTTAGCGGAAATTCCGCTGAATGGGCTTTTTCGGATTAATTAACTTAATCTAAGAAGTCGATCTAAATAAAAAGCTTTTAACCGACTTCAAAAAAGGAGGGGATTCTCAATTCGATTCGTATGTTTTTTTTGTGTGTATGTTACGCGATTACGCCGCCGATTGTGGGCCGATTTTCAAAATTATTTTAAAATTATTATTTTCAAAATTTGTATTCGATAGAGTATACTCCAAGGGTGGTCCCATGGTCACCAAAGTTAGGATCTGATGATGGGATCCCATGAAAATCGAGGAAAACCCTACAATTTTAAGGTGTGTCCAATGTGTTTTGTGTGTATGTTACGCGATTACTCCGCCAATTAATAATAAGTAATAATAATAATAATTCTTTATTACCAAAAATATTACAGATCTTACATTAATAGCGACTTCTGCACTAAGCCAGTAGCTTGTTTCGCAGGAGTCTTGACAATAAGCAGATGTTTTGTGGGATTATATTTTTAAATTGGGGTTAAAACAATTAATATTAAAGAAAATTGTGAACCGATTTTCAAAATTCTTTTTGTATTCGATAGAGTATACTCCTGGGGTGGTCACCGTTCCAAAGTCAGGGTCTGATGATGAAATCCTATGAGAATCGAGGGAAACGCAAATTTAATACCAGCTCACCTTCGTCGGTGAGCTGGTATTAAATAGGGTTTCATTCACTAAAAAGTTACTAATAAAAAAAAAATACAAAAAAATAAAAACCGACTTCAAAAATACTAAAAAGTTAAAAATAATATAAGAATAGGTACAGACAACATCACACTTCTATATTGAAGTCGGTGACAAATTTTAACACTTTCTAGCAGATCATCGTTTGGCACGTGTGATGTTGTCTGTACTTATTCTTATATTATTTTTAACTTTTCAGTGTTTTTGAAGTCGGTTTTTATTTTTTGTTAAATATTTTTTATTGTGTATAATGTAATGTATAATTAGAGCTTTATTCTCCTCAAAAACCAAATAACTACTTTTGATAACATAAATTTCAGCCGTTGATACCAGACCTGCCCCCCTAGACAAATGCCACACGCTAACTTTCCCGCAGCCGTTCCTCAAAAAAATGTATGGACATGACATTAGCTGCGGAAAAAATAGCGTGAGGTTGTCGAAAGCTAATGTCATTTCCATACATTTTTTTCTGCGGAACTACTGCGGAAAATTAAGCGTGCGGCATTTGTCTAGCTAGAGCCTCAGGACATCAAAAGTTCATAATAAGACGTAATTAAGCTATTTGTTTACGTCAACTTTATTACATAACGGCATGCGACTTAGATGATTTAATGAGCCTTAACCAACATATAAGCTTTCTCGTTATGATTGCGATGACATAAAAGTTGAAAAAACTATGTGATAATAATAACAACTTGCCAATTTTTAGGTCCCATATAATTTGATTTTATCGGATACTATAATCAAATCTCAACTGAAAATTGTACTTACCTACTTGCAAGATAATCTCGGATGCAGCTGCTGTATGATGTCAGCGTTTCATGGTCCTTACATTACTCACGGCTGTTAGAACAGAATGGTCCTCGAGCGCCGGCTGTGCACTATGAAACGCTGTGTTAATAGACTCCTACAGAGTGAACCGACCTGGTGAAATCGCGCGAGACCGCTGTGGCAGGTAGCGCAGGACTAAAACTAATCGCTTTGGAAAGTATACATTGTTCGCCCCAATACCAACAGCAGTGAAATAGTTATTTGTTATACATGAGTGCAAAGTAGCTTTTTAACCGCGTGCTCAATTTTGATGACCGAGCAAGCGAAGGATTCTAAAATCCAGAGCGTTAGCGAGGGAATCAAAAGAGCACAAGGTCAAAAATCTTTGCACTTGAGTGCAACACGTAACTTTTCATCCCCCTTCAGCGAGGAAATGACTTAATGCAAAATAAAACATTTACAATCACAAGATACTTTAATTTCAGTTTAGGTACATATTTACTACAACATTATGATAGGTAAGTATTATAGAAAAATATGTATATTATGTACAACAAATAATACGGTTTTTTTTACTTATTTTCAAGTTTCATAATAATAATAATACGACGTCAAAACAAAACAGCGCGCGCAAAGCAAATCAAAAACAAAAGTACACCAAGGACAAGGAGGTTCAGAGTCTGAGTTTTTAACAAATTTAAAAAAAGTTGTATGATAAATTCGGTACCATGGAGATGGAAGTCAATAGGTTTAATGATGTTTTGAAATCACATACCTAGTTGCACGCGATGTTCTTAATTCAAATTTACTTTAACCTCAAGCGGATAAAAACGGCTTTGGCGGTCAGATATCGAATAGCAAAATACTCTTTCCGAGATGGGGGGATGAAAAAATGTTTTCGTATAATTAGACATTAGTAAATACTGTAAGTCGACATCAATTACTACGGACAAGCTTCGAAATTGAACTTAATATCAAAATGAATCAGATTTTGAGGTTAGTTGAAATAACACTTTATTTCATTACAGCAATACATTATAGTCCATACCTATACAATAATTAAAATAATAATCATTGCAATCAATCAAAGAGCTTTATTATAACCACATAGTAAAAAACAAGAAATTTCGAAATTATAAAGCAAGTCAAAAACACAACGAAGTAGCAAGCGATAGCACGTGAGTAGTCAATTGACGTGTCTATATATTAAGTTCGTGCTATTTTTTTGTAGAAAAGTCTTTAATTCATCATAATTAATAAAAAAGGAATGGCGGCACTAGTGGACTGACTGTGCCCTCACAGATTCGTTGCGGCGCCCATTTTTGAAAACTTTTCGCCATGGCTGTGAACAAATTTTCTATGACACGACTGGCGTATCAAACGCCATAGAAGTTGATGGCACGCGTAACGTGCCATCAGCCATGTATATAAAACCACATGCTTTTTTTGCTTTTTCACTTGTTTAGACTTGATTCAAGTTTAATTTACATCAAACTATGGTAGTGTACGGAACGATACGTTAATTAAATCGGTTTTGAAGAGGTTAAATACGCGTTTTCCCTGAAATGGAAGGTAAGTGACTTTACTTTTTCAGATGTTGCAAACCTTTTGTGATATTGTTTAATTTCTTTGTTGTATTCAACGAATTGGTAAAAAAAAACTAGAAACATTTTATTCGACTTGGGGATTATTTATTTATAACGAAAGACAATTTGCGGCGTGGGAATTCACATGGTAAGTGGGGTATCTTGCTTTGGGGGGAGGAGGGTTGTTGCTATTACTTACATAACTACAATGGATGGATAATAGATTTTTGTATCAAAAACTCATATCTGATTTAATAATAGCAAAATGTTTCCATGTTTTTTCTTCTTATATGTAGTATGTTACAGACAAAGTGATAAATCAGATATTATGTACTAGCTATTATATATAACATCTTGGAAGACTTGGATAAAGTAATAAATATAAGTAAAATTTAAAAGGTTAGGGTTAAGAATGGTATTGTCCATGTAATATATTAGGTTAGGATTATTTTTTTAAACCACCTAAAGAAATATTTAAAAGGTAATAAATCACTTTGACTGTAACAAAGCGATGGGCGATTGTTACTAAAAACAATCGAACTATTCGATTGTTGTGTTTATTCGAATACATTCGAATAACTATCGGTGTTATTCGATAATTGGGTAGCTAATTGTTAAGGAGTAGGTATATAGCAAAACTTCAGATAAAAAATGTCGGTAGTTGGTACTTACTACGCAGGCCAATGGTGCACCGCCCGCCCTCCCTCAATCGCATGCGATAAAGGAATATCAATAATTAGTACCACACCAACATGCAAATACTTAAATTCGACGCGTTTCGCCACTCCACGTGGCATCATCAGGATGTTGTCGCCTTCGCTGCGCTCGGACGACTGAGCAAAGTTTAGCTATAACATAAACTTATTATAAACCTATGCTGTTAGCCGCAGATGGCTGTTACAGCTTCACCTTAATTATTTATAAGAAGGCGAGAACTTTGGTGGGTCCTCAAGCCTCGTTTGGCTTACCAAACCTGATGGAAACTGACCGAGCAAAGTGTGAACGAGCCGGCCTTTTATAAAGCGATCACAACAACCGTCCGAGTTGTGTCGGTCTGCGTAGTTAGTACCAGCTACCGACATTTTTTATCGGAAGTTTTGCTATATACCTACTCCTTAACAATTAGTAATGGACTCCCGAAAAATAACGCCTGACACCATCAATTAAATTGGGTAACTTGTTGGTCGCAGGCGTGGACTGGCCGGGCGCGCGGCTTGCAACAATTTTTTCGAGATAATCAATGCTTGGTCTATTGGTAATTTAGTATAGCGCGAGAGACGAAATTCACTCGAAAATGCGGCTGTCTTCCTTAAAATTTTCAAAAAGTTCCAAACTATTGATGCTTTAAATTTATTAGGTATAATTATTTTAAAATACACGCGTAACTTATATACTGTTGCGTGCGCACTTTGTTTACTTATGTTAATTTGTAGTGAACAAATGATTAAATAATGACATTTTATACTCTTTTATTTTAAAAAATCGTTTACACTTAACTGGGACTCATCTTAATTGCTATTATAATTATTTATTTACCCGACACATACAATAATCAACTACTTGCAATAAATAATTTCAATATTTGTGAAATTCCCTAAAACATTGGAGACAGTCTACGGCTACCTTATACTTAAACAATTTTATTGTAAGTTTATCCATTTTTCGCAAAAATAAACAAATCAATGGCGAAAACGAATGGGCCTTTGAGACGCTCCAGAAAGTTGTTTACAAATTGTGTCTTTTTGGTCGATCACGGATGGCAACACGAGATAAGTATTTTTTGTAACAAAATGTGATTTTTCAAAACTAACGTTACAACGCACCTCAAAAGCATCGATGAAAAAAACCGCACTCGTTTGGTAAAAAATTATCGTCACACACATTGTATTAATTATCTAAAAATTGTAAAAAAAAACTAATTTCGAAATCATGATAGTTATGTTCTAGATAAGTTCCCTTTAAAATTTAATTTGAGGGTGTTACAATCGATTCAAAAATGACACGTCCATCGTGTCATGCGCCACACGTTAAAAATAATTCAATGCAACTTATGAAGGTTGTCAACCCCTGCACCTTCTGAATTCGCACAATATCCAGAAACTAACACAATAGACTAGAACTACGTGGAAAAACATGATTGTTTTGTTCTAGGCAGATCCTTCTAAAACTTAATTTGAGGGTGTAACAATCATTCAAAAAATGACACGCCTATCGTGTCATAAGCCACAAGATAAAAAAATTGATGACACGCCTGTCGTGCCATCAGCAACGAATCGGTTAAGGAAATTTCTCCACATAGTTCTCCGATTATGGGTCAGCACGACAAGTAGGTATATCAAGCTGAACCATCTGTTTATTAATCTGACATGGTCGAGCATTTCATTATCACGATTTTTTTTTGCATTTTAAAATCGCTACTTAGTTTTGGTCGCGTCTAAATTGACAAACTTTGAATAGGAGATCCTTTAGGGTTCACTTAACATCGCTTCTGAATATCTGACTATTTTCTACCCCGTCGTATTGATCACCACCATCATCCAAACCGACGGACTTAATATAATAACGCATTTCTAAGCCGGTAGATTATTCCTCCGGTATCAGAAATACCTGGGGCGCCTACACTATTTATATCTGAAGCTTCTAAAGCGCCCAATAATATTTTTTTAACATTTTCGAAAATGCAAAATGCATTTCGAAACACACGTGAAGGGAACACATCATATAACTTTTTTCTTTTTAGCATCTTATCTTCGCAATCTAATAGTTCCCCATGACGCCCGAGTTACTCCCCAGCCTCTTGGCCTTCCTTTCTAATAGAGTAGCAGGGCAGCCAGTAAAGCACCTATTTTGACATAACAGGATTAGGTACTACAGGAGTTTTTGGCGGAATTTCCTGATTCGTCTTGTGCGCTAGAGCGCCAAGATTTTCCCTTGACCCAGGCAACATACCCATTCTGTTGTAGCCTATCTCATCAAATTACAAAAGCCATAGAATGAAGCCAACTGTACCTAAGACCATGTGTGTCCTTCAGTATATAAGCAGTCATTTTGTGACGGCGGCCAACTTTGATTTAATTATTTTTCGTGGTGTACTGTATTTAAGAAGTCAAGCCCTTTCATTTGATACCCACCCATATTATAGGGATTGTACAAACGATCGTAAAAAGTAATCCGCCATTTTGTGACGGTGTCAATCTTGGATTGGAATTCCTCTTCATAGTGTTTCGGGCCAATAACACAGGGGAGTTTTAATACTTCGTACTAATGAAATTCGAATAATTAAAATTTCGTATTTACGGCTCGGTGAAATAAATATCGTGTTTTTGAATAGTAGGAATTTTGTTTCATAAGAATGTAATATTCGGAGTTTTTACAAACGTAATATTCAATTTCACAATATTTGAGTGTTCCATTCGACCTGCAAGTGATCACAGTATTGTGCAATTCAAAACATATTATATCATAACATTATAAGAATCAAAAGGCTTAAAGCTGAATGTATTTTGTATTTAGCTTTTTTTTGTATTTTAAATACAATAAAAATTGATCAAGTACTGTAAATAATTAATATTTTAAATACACCACTGGCTAGTATTTTGTATTTCATATTTAATTTCCTGCAGTAAAGTATTTTGTAATTTGTATTTCAATTAAATTGAAGCGTATATTTTGCCCAGCCCTGAGTGTAGTTTTGTTTCTGAAAGTACTTTTAAATATTTTTATTTGTCCGTCGCAAACATATATTTGTAACTAGCTGTGCCCACGAACTACGTTTCGCCATCAAAATACTTAACACAGTGTTTAGTTTTTTCCTCCATTTTATTCCATAATAATTCAACTTTATTCTGCCTTTCTTGAGCGGCCATTTCGAAATTAGGACAATTTTCGTAGGTTTGTAATGCTCTAGGTCAGCGGTTCTCAAACTTTTTTGGTGAGCGAAATACTTGATGGCACCCTAAAATAAAACAATAGTTTTTAAAAGTGTATTCTTTATTAATAAGCATCATAAAAGTACGACCAGAGAGGGGTGTTTAGATTTTTTGTAAAATATTGCGGAACCCCTATAGGGGTATTGTGGAACCCTAGGGTTCCGCGGAATACACTTAGAGCATGGCTGCCCTAGGTACTCTTCAGGGCCTAGTTTCATTTAACACCCCTATTGCTGGGTTTGACAAAAAAGACGGATAAAAGCAACTTTTATCCGTCTTTTTTGAGCGGCGGCCATGTTGAATTTACGTCAATGTTGCTACGTTCATAGTGCTCTACTGATCAAGGCCTTTCATTTGATACCCATATTGCTAGGTTTGGAAACTAACTTTTATCCACCTTTTTTTAGCGGCAGCTATGCTGAATTTACGTCAATGTTTGCTAGGTTCATAGTACTCCACTCATCAAGGCCTTCCATTTGATACCCATATTGCTGGGTTTGGAAACGAACTTTTATCCATTTTATTTGAGCGGCGGCCATGTTGAATTTAGGGCGATTTTCCTAGATTCATAGTGCTCTACTCATCAAGGCCTTTCATTTGATATGCATATCGCTGGGTTTGGAAACGAACTTTATAACTTTATCGGCAGTCATGTCAAATTAATTCAACGTGGCTAGGTAAAATGTGTTCTACTCTTTAGGTTCTTCGTTCGATATCCATGTTCCTTGGGTGGATCCAAAAGAATGTGATCCGTCATTTTAGACATTAGGATCAAGATTCCCGTCCCGTCCCTCTACGCGTAACCCAGAACATTGCAGTCAGATATTTTTTTTAATTATCAATATTAATCAATTACTTACTTTTAATAGTTTTAAATGGATGAAAGAGTTTGATTCCTTAGTCCTAATGTAAAAACATATAACACCTTTCAAAATACCTTGAAAAGGGTATCTTCACTTTTTAACATTTCAAAAATTGTACCGATTTTGTGAAAATTAGTCAAGAATTAAACCAATCTACAAATTTTATTGCGACTCGATATTATCATAAAAATGCTTTATACATTGGTTGTATGGCTTGATCCTTTTGCCTTATCACCACGGTACGACATAAGAAAAAGACAATTTGGTTGGCGAAATCCAGATGGGCACAGCCATTAACAGAAAATATTAAATTTTATTTGTAATGTGGAAGAAATTACCTTCTTTCTGTACTATGTGACAGACTTGGCAAAATACAAGACATTTCAAGTGCGCCATGTTGTTTTTCTACCTAAAGCGTTTTTCGAAAATTTTATATGGTACTAGCTTTTGCCCGCGGCTTCGCTCGCGTTAAATTCGGGGTAACACCGAAGATTTTTTTTTAAAAAAGGGCAGGTATTTTTCGTTGGTAACAAAGAGTCTGTGTACCGATTTTTAGCTTCCTACCTTGAAAACTGCAAAAAGTCCTATATAAAATTTCACCCCCTCTTTTAAGGGGTTGGGGGCAGATTTCCAAAAAAAAATGATGCACGATTTTTTTGTTAGTCACAAATAGTTCGCATACCAATTTTTAGCTTTCTACCTTCAAAATTGCGGAATGCTCTATACAAACTTCCACCCCCCATTTTAGCCAACTTCCTACCTTGAAAACTGCAAAAAGTCCCATATAAAATTTCACCCCCTCTTTTAAGGGTTTGGGGGCAGATTTCCAAAAAACAATGATGCACGATTTTTTTGTTAGTCACAAATAGTTTGCATACCAATTTTTAGCTTTCTACCTTCAAAATTGCGGAATGCTCCATACAAACTTCCACTCCCCATTTTAGGGAAGTGGGGGGTTAGAAAGAGACAAAAAGTAGCCTATGTCACTCTCCATCCGTTCAACCATCTCCACTTAAAAAAATCACTTCAATCCGTCGCTCCGTTTTGCCGTGAAAGACGGACAAACAAACACACACACACTTTTCCATTTATAATATTAGTATGGATTTTTTCACAAAAAATAAAAAGTTAATTTAAACAAACGAAATTATCCCTTAATGTTCTTCCGAAAATTCTAAGCATTGTGGTGTAAGCCATATCAAATTCTGTCCAGTAGTTTCGGAGATCTTTCAGGACAAACAGACAAACAAGCAATTTTTTTTAAACTATTTTAAGTATCGTGTTCTGCTAATGATTTTAAGGCGAACTGTGTATTTTTTTTTCTTAATATATAGAGATAGAGATGAGTATAAAATATGCATAATATGCATATTTATACTAATATTATAATTATCACGTTAATCAAATCTTTGTTGGTCATGGGGCGATTTACGACATTGTCCTTTATAATGATATTGATGAAACGTCGTCTTGAATTATTAATATTTATTTGCAATAGGTCTAATGTAACACGAGTCGCGCTTGGCCATTCTATAAGTTCATTAATTGACATTGATCAAAGCTTAATCTAGACTGTCGTATTATAAAATCTCTATTTTACGCAATGAAATCTTTGATCAGATACTGTATTGAAAAGTATTTCAAATGCAGTAATCGCATACGCAATAAATTGAATATTTTAGGCCAAAATAAAGAATGGACAAATGCGGTTATTTTCAATAATCAATAAAACACTTATATTCGCACAACATTTATTTTAACGTCGTTCACACCAAGTACATTAAACGATATAATTTTAAATTTTAATAAGTATTTTTGTTCTATGGCACACGGAAAGTTGATGTTATTAATACTGTCGCCTATAAACAGTGTACCTAGTTAAGATTTATGCAGAAATACTTTAAGTATATATAAAAACAAGAGAGAGAAAACTAACATATTTCCCTTTTATGCTTGTGGTCACATTAGTAAGTTACTATTTGGAAGGATATTAAATAATTTTAGAAATATAAACTAAAAATTGTAAACTTTAGAACATTGACGTTTATAACTACTATAAAAAATAACCACAACACACATAATATAGGAGTTCTGAAAATATTATTCTCACAACATCATGTTCCGTAAATATTTGTAATTACGAAGACCTTACCATCTTATAAGATCCAGGGGCTTAACCATATTGTAGAGCAAGGTTCAGACAATATTGAAACAGACACCGCTCTGCGTATAGCTTGTACTATTATTTATTATGAGGTATAGCGCACACAGCCAATGCGCTTTCTTGCACATTTTAGTCATTGTGGTTGCCTCATTGCCTTGTAATGAAACCACAAATTATCACATGAATTCAAGGCGAATATCGTAATTGCAAAACACTGTATGTAAATAATGTAGCTAAACCACAGACGTATAAATACGTCTGTGAGCTAAATCAATGTTATCTTTTTTATAACAAAAGATGCATTCATGGTATAAGGGCAAGTAATTAAAACATAACATTTTTTATGCCCAAAGACGTTTAAAATTTAACCTAAGTCTATGGTAGACAAGACGTTCTCGATAAATTTCAGCACAAAGGTTCAACATATATGAAAATACAAAGTTAACCCGCACGTCGTATAAAATAGGTAATCTAAAGACACAATATTATATAGTCTTATCCTTTACGTTTGGCAGCACCACAAAGATTATGATTATTATGCTCATAGGTTTGTTCGCGCAGCAAGGCTGCCCAGCCACGAAATCTGTAAAAAATACGCAAATGCTAGAGTCTGATAGCTATAACAATTATAAGTACGTTGTAATAATAGCAATAATATTAGAAATTTCACAAAACAATGACGATTTGGATATTTCTACACAAAAACTAGTATCATTTAAAAATAAAAATTCGGTCGCTCAGTAAAAAAAAATAAAAATAAAAATACATAATTATAAAGATGTCAAGTTAAAAATGTAAAATAATAAACTTAAAACTATACAGTACAAGTTCCGTGTGTTTGTTACTAATTGTGCTGTATACTTTTTGTATGATGCATGTTGTAGGTTATGGTTAGTTTTCCAATGAATAAGATTTTAAAAATGATTCTTTATAACTGTAAACTGTTATGTATCTTGAATAAATAAATAAATAATAGATGAAGTGAAAACTACAAGACTAGTCTTTAGTTACCTTTTGGGTCTTTCGTCCGGACCGCTCATCCTGTGGACGTCACATCGGCTTTTGCATGGTAAAGTACATCTGCAACATAGATGGGAATATTTATCTAATATATAAAAATATCGTGTCACAGTACTTGCTATCGAACTCCTCCGAAACGGTTTGACCAATTTGTATGTATTTTTTTTGTGTGTTCCCTTCAGCCACATTGATAACTGTTTGTTTGATAACTGGTAGGTCTGATAATAGGTCGTAGGCTATTTTAACCGGTCGTTCGTAGGTTATTTCAAGAAGACCGAGCCCAAAAGCAGTTAAACAGGGCCATTTCCATGTTGTAGAAACAATACTAGCCTTCTTAAAGTACCAACTGTTACACTAATTTGAGGCAACGAAAACGTTCTTGGGATCAATACGAGTATACAGCATCGTTTTGCTAGTTGGGCGTGCTTGAGAGGTAATAGCATTATTATTTATGACTAGTCATAGACTAGTCTGAAAACTTCTAAACGTCGTTTCATGTCCACGTGTGGCTTGAAATGCTTAAGTTCTATTAATGAAATTGGCTATTATAATTGTAGTAAACCGAATTTGCATATTCTCAGTCTCTAAATATGATATTACCGTGAATATGGAAAAATTAAAATGTGATTTAACAATAAATTGCCCATAGATAAAATTCAAATAAAATGATGCATACCTACTATATAGAATATGCACAGGGGGTATATTATGACGTCTTAATTCCAGGCAGTTTTCTGAATTGTTATAATGCCATATCTTTCTCTTTGTATGATGAGTAAATGAAAGGCACTAACAGTAATTCAGGAAACTGGATGGAATTAAGACGTCATAATACACCCCCAGGCAAGTATATAAGCTACACTCAGGACGTCCCTTCTGGACCCTGTCTGACGCGAGCGGAGGTATCGAGCGCAGCCATCGCAACGGGCACAGACTCCGCTAGCTCTGAGGCTGCTGTGGCTCGCGTACCGAACCTACGACCGTTTTCAACGGACCCGCTACGATGACTATCTACGAGTACACAGAGTTAGCTTTTTTAGGCTCCCTAGGTAGGGAGCGCTGATCGATACGGCGCATGCCCTCTGCGGCTACAAGTGAATACACTACAACAGTCGTCGTTTATAGTATATTTTAGCACACGAGCTTACTTCACAATGTTTATGCGAGCCTAGTACCATAGACGGCGCTGACTGACAACCGTGAGCACCCCTGCCAACTTAGACCATCCTGCCAAGGAACGAACATGTTGTCGAATGTTTATTCGTTCTTTTTATTATTACTGATTTGATTGATACTATGCATTTTCTCATTAAAATTTTGATAGGAGGATATATTATTACAAATTATTATGAACTTGCCGTTTTTTGCCTTTGAATAAATTAAAGGCTCACAGAAATATAGTGGAGGTAACATTTCAGTGTACAAGCGTTCTGCACTTTGAATTCGTCGCGCTCGCTCAATTATTATTAGCCTTAGTAGAGTTTGACACACAAAACATGAACCTCACATTTTTTCAAGTAGCAACACTAATACAATGTCCCCATGTAGTTTAGTTCAACATGGTTATTTTGATACTTTGTAATAAACCATTTCATTATATTTTTTTCTTAATTTCTGTCGAAATATTACAGATATTAAGTAATTTTAACATTCATGAAATCCAAATACAGCGATTTCTTATAAAAGGTTCATTGTTGGAAGTTCATTGAAACTAAACATTACCTAATATTTAATTTTAAAAAAGTATAAACTCCTTTTTTCCTACTATATTAAAGGAAAAAAGACAATCCTTTCACAAATTTTACATTCTAAATTACTACATAAATAAAAAATATTAGAATATTTCAAGTATCAAAATGTATTTTGCCTTCTGTAGACAGTATTATCAGAGCTAGAATTTTTGAATTTGCCGCTTTTTTCCAAGCTCATGTTTCGTCAGACTGTATCTCTTTCATACATGTTTGAAACCGTCTGATTTTCGAACCCTGTCATGTGTTGCCATGGAAATATTTCGGAATCCGTGTTCGCTGTCAACCTCTTACGTATTTCTGCGGCTCTGGTACCATAGACGAAATTAGTCCGCGCACAATGAGCACCCCTGGGCGGGGCGATTGCAAACATTTTGCTGCCGCGGAACAGTTATTAATTTGTACGAACAAAATATCAAAGTGAGGTCAAATGCCTTTATTTAAAATTGATATGAAATATACTGTCTTTTAAATATAATAATTTAACCAAAAAAGGTATGTGTAATTACTTAACCAGAAATAAAAAGAATAGGTGCGAAAATAATATATAGATATTTAAAAAAAACTAATTTACGGTAAAAAAAACCTTATTTTAAATATCATTTTATAGCTGTGATTTTTTTCATATTATTACTTCATGGTTTGTGGTGATAAAATCAGTCTTAAAAGTTCCCTATAGTCCATTGAAATGTAAATTTTTTTTGAGCTGAGCGCGCATTTGTGGTCGTAATTTTTTTTTTGATGTCAAGGAGGGATTGGTTTTTTTCAACTTTGTGGGGTTGCAACCCATTTCCCATGGCCGCCATCTTGGAAAAAGCGGTACAATGGTTTTTATGGTTTATCTGACAAACTATAGGTCTCCAAAAAAAATTATTGAAACATTTAACTATGCTCATTCATATTATTTGAGTTTTTGGTGTTTTTGATGTCAGTTTTATTTTTTGTAAAAAAATACCTGCGTAGGTAGTATTCTCGGATATGTACACGCTGATTTGAACTTATTAAAAAAATATCCTTGATATCTAAAAAATTTAATGCGTCCTCTGACAAATCAACCACCAACCCAAATTTAACTTTTCAATGGACCTACCCTTTCCGTTTAGTCGAATTTTCACGCCGTTCACGCTTTGGTATACTAAAGCTGCAGAAACATAAAGAGATATGCAGAAACATAAGGAGTGCAGGAAGAATTCCCCGCCACGCGAGTCTTAACAATATTATCCGCAGAGCCTTTACCGCGGCCAACTGCACAGCCATCTTAGAGCCAATTGGCCTCATGCGTGACGACGGTAAGAGGCCTGATGGCATGACTCTAGTACCTTGGAGGATGGGGCGGCCCTTAGTATGGGATGTTACCTGTGTAGACACGCTGGCACCTTCTCATCTTCCAAAAACAGAAATTAAAACTGGCGTGGCGGCTGAAACTGCTGAAAACCTCAAAATGCGAAAATATAGTACTCTGGACAGTAGTTACATATTAGAGCCTTTTGGGGTTGAAACACTGGGACCGTTTAGAGGCCTGATGGCATGACTCTAGTACCTTGGAGGATGGGGCGGCCCTTAGTATGGGATGTTACCTGTGTAGACACGCTGGCACCTTCTCATCTTCCAAAAACAGAAATTAAAACTGGCGTGGCGGCTGAAACTGCTGAAAACCTCAAAAGGCGAAAATATAGTACTCTGGACAGTAGTTACATATTTGAGCCTTTTGGGGTTGAAACACGTGGACCGTGGGGGCCGAGTGCCCACAAATTATTGAATGATCTCTCTGCACGTCTTCGAGACGCAACTCGCGACCAGAATGCAGGTTCTTATCTAGGCCAAAGAATAAGCATTGCCATACAACGTGGCAATGCTGCCAGCATTCTGGGAACGTTGCCCACTGACAGCGGCGAGTGCCTAGATTAAGATTTTAGATTAAGTTTTTAGTGTTATGATTAGTTTTGTTTAGATTTAGTTTTTTTTTAGGATACGTATATTTTTTAAGATTATTATTAGTATGTTTAGATTGTAAAGCGTTTGTTTATTTATTAAAGAAGAGGAAGGTGAAAAAAAAAGAGATATGGCTCTACTTACAGTTCTATACAAATTTTACGACAGATAAATGGATTGTTTTGTTTTTGTCTTATACAATTAGACCCACAAATTACTGTCTCGCCGCCCGGTGCCTCGGTGCAAGGTTCCATTAATTCATGTGACGTGGCGCATGGAAAAAGCGACCTGTCCTCTGGGGTGCTCTAGGTTCCCATTTTGAAAACTAGCTCCAAGTTCACTGGTGCCTTAGTACCTTTGTCACCGGAGCACAGTGATTGTAAACGAACGAAATTTTCTGTAACATTTACATCAGCTTACTGTCAAGATAGATTTATTGTTGTCCTAATTATCAAAGAATAAATTTAGCTAATTAATTTCTTAGTTTGTTTTCTATTACTAACGTAACGTACGTACGTACGTAACGTACGGAACAAAAGTACTTGTCCAAATAGACATTCTCGAAATACACCAAAGTGGAGACGAGGCGAGAGATAAAGTGTTGTGTTTTACACAATTAATAGAATTTAGTAATAAAGGCGCTATATCAAAAATGTTGGTTATTTTTAATATAATGTCACTGAAAAATCTTACAGATCTGAAACTCAATTATGTGTTTCTTTATATCTTTACCTATATACGATAAGAACCGGAAACACGATTTAAAGAGTTTGCCTCGGTACATTTTATTTTTTAAATTACCTTTTAAAAATAAGAAAATTCAGAATTTCTAGTAAAGGGTATTAGGTATTCATTAAAAAGTTTCTTAAATAAGGAGACATCATCAGTCTTCACAATCGTACAGAAACATTTTTTCTAATCATTATAGTTCTTTTTTAATAAAATAATTTGTATTTTGTCGCTTACGTCGATAAATTCTAAGCGACCTGATTGTATGCGGGTGCAGTGCATTCACAACTTTGACGACATAGATATAAAGACTAGCTACTTGCACACGGGGGGCGCCCCGCGCCCTTATAGGCTTAGACCATGGTCTAAGCAGTGGATACTTGGCAATGGCTCGCACCGGGGAGGCGGGAATAGATCTGAGAAAGCCAGCGAAAGAGTGTAATGCAGCTAAACATCGAACGCTCGACGGACGCAGTATTTTTACACGACATTTTCTTACCTCAGACAATTTAACCAAAACCTTTAAGAATCCTCAAGGAAAGCTAAAACTTCGTCAATATGCAAACCGAATATTGAATAAAAAAAAACTTTTTAAAAACAAGCTTTTTTTTAAATGCGCTAAAAAGAAAAAATAAACTTATACACTAAAACTTTTACTTACTTATAACGTATTTCACATTTGTCACAATTTATATGACATAAAAGCTTATCGCTAGATTTACTTGTGTGTAGTAACTTAAAAGTGCTTAAAAGAGTACTTTTAAGTACCTACTTGTATTTACTTACTTTGAAAATTGTAATGTATAAAATTATTTACATCAAATTATTCGGCCCAGCTAACCATTGTGTTATTTTGTTTTAGGGTTCTTTTTCGTACCATTTTATATTTCACTCTAATAATAAACAAACGAGGGACTGATACAATTGAAGGAGCCTGCTTGCACTTGTCCAGAACTTGGGGTAGAGTGAATCCTACGATCGTGAGAGACTTAATGGCGTGCCTAGGTAACGTGCCCTGATTTTTTTATCCCATTGAATACCTATACATAATCCCCGAGGGAAGGAGTAGTCACCAGCTCTCTGATTTCCACCCAGTGTGAGCAAGGAAGATGGTTCGCTCGTAACTTTTACATCAACCCGTTTCTAGCTGTATATTTTGTTTGTATGATAGTGTGCCGTGAGGAGTAAAGCTCCCACTTACTTGTATCCCACTCATGCTTATATAAGCCTTATAGTTTTTGTATTACACTTAAGTATGTGGATATTGTGGATGTAAAAAAAATAATAATAAATTGCATGAACTAATTAAATTGTGTATACTTTATTAGATCCTTCCCACATCTGAAGTCTGCTTGCATCTGTATGGAGGCGCCCTTTTAAAAATATATCCATACACTTTTCCAGGTAGGCTCTTGTCAATATTCTGAAATATTAACCCACGACCTGATGGTACTTACAATTTTCTCTCATGCTCACCGAAAAAGGTTACATACTTTTATTACTTTTTTTATAGCTATTATACTCGTCCCGCAGTACTCAGTACTCCGCGATCTAACGTCGCTTTTTTAACTTCTCCAAGGATCACTCCTTTTTAAGAAGCAATCTAAAACTTAAACATTTTACAAAAAGAGTTACAAGATGAATTTGCTTAGAAATGCTAAATGCATCACAATGAAAATATTAAAATTATGTTCTTATGATCCCCGTACGTTATGATTATTAGTGCTTGAAAGGAGTATATACCTTTTTATGAAGTTCATCGATTCGTATGAAGGTCATGTTTGTGCTATAGTTTCAGACAACGCAAACAGGGCTTTGTGTCTTTACTAATTTGATTAATGGCTTTAGGATGTGTGGTGACTACTTGCTGTTGAATGTAAAAGGCGTTTCCTTGAGCAAAGCAGACGAACGATTGGACAAAAAATAGTAGAGACGTGACTTGATTCACCTAAGACTCCGAGACATGATTATCTAAAAGGGATTTCGGAGATTAAACTCAGAGATTTTGATAAAATCTAAAACGGAATCATTATAATTGTGAAAAATTTTCTTGATCGCTGGATTTGAAAAAAGAGACATGCTGTAAGTAAGTATTATTTCAGCAACCTAGTGTCGCTTTTAGGACTAAATTCAAAGAAGTAATGGCATATTGCAAACTAAACCAAAAGGACAAATTTTTTCGCATAATATACAACGTGACGCATATCTCCCCATAAAATTATTATATTTAATTTTATTTAAACTATCAAAAGTACTAACCTAAATCTGTTCTAAAAAAAGGAATTAGTCGTAATTTAATGAAACATTATTTATTTGAATGTGGTAAAATATTTCCAAAAAAAATTTCGAGTGAAGGTTGTCAACTAAACCAACAAACCCTTTGCTTGTACGTAAGTAAAGCCAGTAATGTTCTATCGATGGTCATCCAAAAAAATATCAATAGTAGTAGAATGGACCATAAAAATTGGAGCAAAAATATTAAACATCACGTGTGTGCATAATGCAACACGTGCAGCATTCATGCAATTGTGCCCGGCAGCTACCAGGGATGCATAAGTTTCAAGGTATTAAATACACCCCTGCACTGCATTCTCCCAGGGACCCACCCAACTCATCCCTCTGCGCTGTCAGTGCCTTTCGGCTACATATGCAATGACACCATGGCCTAGAAAGAGCTAGACTGCCTGAGCTAACACAGCGCTGTAGAATATTCATTTGCGACTAACTATGCATTCTAGCTCGTTCTGGGTCATAAGCTTACCTGTGATAGAACAGTCCCGATAGCGCCGAGGAATGAAGAAATGTACTAGAGGGGTGCAGTTACGGTAAAGCTTCTGATGTTTCTGCATGCCTGGTACTATTCAGGGAAACACGTCGTTGTATGTATTGGATTCATTGATGCATACAATAATTACGATACTGAATTAAAATAAATCTTATATATAAAAATAAAAATAAATAGTTACTTAAACTATATTGTCATTGTTAATATTGAAGGCATAGTGTTTAACCCGGGGTTCGTCGCAAGCGGGTAAAAATTAATAAAACACGCATTTTATCTTTACGTATTGTAGCGACTTGGTACCGCTTTTGATAGATTTGTGGTTTGAAACCAAAGATGCGCTCCCTATGTGGCAGTCAACTGGAGCCACGAACAGAACGCCTCAACAAATGTGTGAAGTGAGAATGGGTGAAAAATACCCGGTTGCGACCGTTTGTGTAGCTTTTTTTATGTAAGTGCTTTAAATATTATTAAGTGCTTCATTACCATGAGTTTTCCAATAAGTGATAGCACTATAGAAGAAATATAACAAAGAAAAGATAGTGAGGATGAAATCGTATCTGAAACTCAGAATTATGAGGAGTTCAATAATATAATACATATGAAATTAATAATATAAATAAAAATATATAATATTTCAATATATAAATATATAATTAATAATAAATCTATCTATATAAATAAAAATTTAGTCGTCGAAATGTAGGTACGCGCATAGCTTTAAAACGCCTGCCCCGAATTGGTTAATTCTTATTTTGTTGTGTTCGTTATTGCCAGGACAAGGTACACGTACCACTGTATTGACAAATCAAATGGGACGTATAGATTCGTTCTTTCCTCGATGGGCTATTTCCCGAATGAACAAAGATCTTGCAGAAGAGTCTGCACTTGTGCAGGCGTGGTTTGCGGATTCTTTGGCGTTTGGGAATGTTGATGCTGACGCCGGCTGGTTACGAGATGCGCTCACTAAGATTTGTGATGCCGCCATGCCCCGTGTGAGACGTCGACCTCCCCAAAAGTACTTATACTGGTGGTCGGGTGAGTTATCAGACATGCGGAAGGCTTCCACTAGAGCCAAGCGACTACACGCTCGCTACCGTAAAAGACGCACTAGAGATGCTGAGACTGAGAGCAATTTGCTAGAGTCCTACAAAACATCTAAAAGGGCTCTACAAATTGCTATCAAAGAGGCGAAAAATAGAGCCTGGACGGAGCTGCTAGAGGGGCTCAACAGAGACGTGTGGGGACGAGCATATCGTATGGTCCGAAATAAGCTTCGGACATTTGCCCCCCCGTTGACGGAGTCTCTTCAGCCTGAATTTCTCGACCAAGTAATAAATACTCTCTTTCCGCGGCGCTCTTCGGAGTTTGTGCCTCCCCGAATGTTCCCTTCTCGGGAGGTGTCAGACCTACCCTCTGTACCTTCCATCACGGATAGAGAGTACGAAGCAGCTTTGGATCACCTGAGGTTGAAAAAAACTGCCCCTGGACCAGACGGAGTCCCTGGTCGTGCGCTAATAGCAGCTTTACACACACTAAAGTCGCGATTCAGGGAACTCATGAACAACTGCCTATCCTCGGGTAGATTTCCAATGGATTGGAAAACGGGACGACTTGTTCTGCTAAAAAAGGAAGGCAAGCCGGCGGACTCTCCGTCAGGCTACCGGCCCATAGTTGTTTTAAACGAAACAGCAAAAATCTTTGAACGCATCATCGCTGTTCGCGTAAATGATCATCTACGCTCTGTTGGGCCGGACTTGTCAGAGAACCAATTTGGCTTTAGAGAAGGGAGGTCTACAATTGACGCGCTGTGTTCAGTAAAATCCCTCTCCAATGAGGTCATCACCAGAGGAGGCGTTTTGATAGCAGTTTCACTAGATATTGCGAATGCTTTCAACACTCTCCCCCCACAATGTGTCCTAGAGGCACTTAAATTTCATGGGGTTCCCCTGTATCTGCAGCGCGTCATTGCAGACTATTTTAGAGAACGGACCGTCATTTACACGGATAGTAATGGGCAGGTTGTTAGAAAACCTATGGAGCTCGGTGTTCCACAGGGGTCAGTGCTTGGTCCCCTCTTGTGGAACATCGGGTACAACTACGTTCTGCGAGGAAACTTGCTCCGCGGGTTAAGCGTTGTGTGTTACGCTGATGACACACTGGTTACAGCCCGTGGGAAAAGTTATAGGGAGGCGTCCCTCCTGGCTACGGCTGGAGTCGCCCAAGTTGTGACTCGGGTTGAGAGCCTGGGTCTCTCGGTGGCACTGGACAAGACGGAAGCCCTTGCTTTCCATGGTCCTCGTAACCGTCCTCCACCGGGAGCATATTTGATTATTAATAGGAGGAACTCGAGTGTCTCTCACAGCCCACCTCAAGTACCTGGGCCTAATACTGGACCGGAAGTGGGATTTCAGTGAGCACTTTTCACGTCTCACCCCCAAACTCGTTTCAACAGCATCGGCGCTTGGCAGATTATTGCCAAACGTTGGAGGTCCGGATGCTGTATGTCGTCGCCTATACGCCGGAGTCGTGGCGTCTATGGCTCTTTACGGTGCTCCGGTGTGGTCGGACGCCCTAAGTTCGCGCAATGTCGCTCGACTGCGCCGCCCGCAGCGTATTGTAGCGATAAGAGCCATCCGAGGATACCGGACCATCTCAACCGAGACGGCCTGTGCTATGGCATGTATGCCTCCGTGGGACATAGAGGCGCAGATTCTCACAGAGGTGTATGAGAGAAGGAGCGAGGCCCGCCTTAGAGGCGAAAGGCCTATGCCTATTGAAGTACAAAGTTGGCGGGAGGATGCCCGAAACCGAATTTTGAGCTTCTCCTGGCCTCTGAGGCTCCAGCAGGCCGAGTATGGCCGCTGGACAAACGATGCCCTACATCCAGTCCTTCGCGAATGGGTGTCTAGGTAACATGGCACTTTAAGCTTTCACCTCGTGCAGGTGCTGTCGGGGCATGGCTGCTTCGGCAGATACCTGCACAGAGTCGCTAAGAGGGAGGAGGACACCCGTTGCCATCACTGCGGGGCGGACGAAGACACCGCGCTGCACACATTGGCATATTGCCCTGCGTGGACAGTTCAGTGCGGTGATCTTTTGTCTGTTATTGGAGGAGATGACCTCACGCTGCCTGACCTGGTTAGAGCTATGCTCACCGAGCGGGCAGCCTGGGATGCCGCTTCCCACTTCTGCAAAGAAGTGATGGAAGCGAAGGAGCGTCACGAGCGAGAGCGTGAGCTCGATCCCCTCGCTAGTGCGATGAGACGTCGGAGGGTAGGCCGGCGACGGAGGGCTTACAATGCCCTAGTTCCGCCGTCCTAGTGGGGGTCGGCGGGCGACATGGTTGGGTACTGTGTCGCCTGCATTGCACTCGACCCCTACGACTATGGAAGCAGCTAGGGGACACTAGCTGGTCCCATGCCTCTGGTGGAGAAGGGAGGCCCGTATTTATTACGGGCCAGGCCAAGCGACTTACGCGTGCCAGCGCCCTGCGCATGCACGTAGTCGCTTCTCTTATAGCCGGAGAGGTGTTCCCGAGGGGTTTAGTGGGTAGTCGCGGCCTCGTGCCGTGTAGTCCCACACACCCTTGCCCTTACCCAAGGGGCACGGAAGGTGCGCAAAAGCATTCCCCACGATAAAAAAAAAAAAAAAAAAGGACAAGGTTTGTATAAAAGAAAATGTTTGAAAAATTATAAAAAAAAAGTAAAAATTATGAATTTAAACATTTTCATATAGAAGTGATGAAATTAACTTTCAAAAGGTTTTTAGGAAACCCTTGCGTGGCCGGGGCGGGCAGCTAGTAATAAATTAAAAGAAAAGAAGTTGTTTTAGTATTAGTTTTTGATAATATTGAGTATGTTGTTTTATTTCCTTTTATAACATAATATGTTCTTATATCTTACAGACAGATCAGTGTTCGTGCACAGCGGGATTGTTGTGAAATTTACACCAATTGATTTCTTTTGATATCATTTCAACTCAAAATTCTATGATAATTATTTACTCATCGAATTTATAGGCAATCCATCGCTTTAATCATAGTTTCTAATTCAAATATATTTAAATAAGATAACTTTTATCATCATTCATCCATTTAGATATCAAATGTTGTTACTCTTTCATTTCTTCTTAAAATATATCAAGAACTTAGTAACCAGAGCAGTATATCACTGCGAACGTAAGTATATTACTGCGAACGTAAGTATATTACTCCGGTAGCAATATCGTGCGCCATAGATAGAGCACTTCATACAAAAACGCGCTTGAAATCTGTCACCTAATCGACTATACATTTGTACGCTGTTAAATAGGTAGTTGACTATGCACACCCGAATTAAAATTACCATAAAGAAAGTACCGTATTTATCGAATTCAACCTTATTCTATATTATTACAGCAACTATTTGAAATACAACCGTGTGCAGTTACATCATTTCATACCTAGCCACATTAAATTTGACGTTTTAGTAATTGCTACAAGAAAATATCAACTTTATACTCTCAAACATAATGCTCAAAATTGCTTATCCAACGCATGGAAAAGAACTGCACGAGGCCCGATTGGGCAGTTCTTCACCGGCCCATTTTTCGAACGTTCATGCGTTATCTACGTTTGGTAGTAAATCAATGTGCGCCAATCACAGTCCATGACGCGGACGACGCCGCAAGGTTGGTTGCTGATTAATTTATTGTCCTACAAGTCTAAACATCGAAGTGTGAGTATGTGTTCCGTCAATAATATCTCTCCGTGTTCATGTGATCCTGGTGTAAAACCATAACATCGCAATATTGTTGCAAAAACGGCCAAAAACGATTAGATTATACATATAACAGCTAATTACAGAATAATGTATAAATTCTTGAGTCCTGCTTCTAAGCTAAACAATGTTTTTCAAACAAACAAACAATGTAATTTGAAAATTGTATTGCGGTCAATGTTTTGTAGTGAAAGGCGTGTTATTTTAATGCAGTATGGCGATAAAAATTAAAGTAAGAAAAAATAAGTTTGATTTAAGCATAATAAAAGCAGTAATTACAAATAACCCACCCTCTAACCCAGATTATAGGGGTCAAACTCACTTCACTTTATAAACATACATTTTTGTGGCCTGCAAAGGTTATGTCTGGGACAGCGGCAACATCATTAATCAAATATGCTCCGTAGTTCTATTTGCTTTATCATTTTTATTGAAACGCACCTGTCGTATATGCCTCCAATTCGACCTAGATTTTTCTCAATTGTTTTGCAATTACATTGACATGGAAGAAATGACTGGTCATTAAAATTACGGTTTTTATGTCATTTAATACCCTCAGTGTAAACATTTTACAAAACTGAGTTATGTGTCGAATGATTCTACAACTACTTTTTGCTTCTCGACTGTCATGCATTTGAAAATAAATATTTTAAAATAACAAGAAATAAAACATTGAGAGAAATAGTGTTGAAAGAAGAGTTTTGAAGTATTGCTTCAAATGCTCTGCATCTTATGATACTTTTAAGGATCTCGCACCCACTTATAACCAGAAAGTCATTAAGAGCGACACTTTTTTCTAGTTTCGTAAATTTTCGTAGACAACAACGTTAGCTTCGTAGTGCGCGCTGTAGAGTAGCTTTGTTACAAAGCTCCTTAAGTGATCAAACCACGTGAATTATATTAACAAACTATTCCTACGTTATACGCCGTCTTTACTGCGAATATTATTAATACTGTCACTCACGCACATCTTCACTTGTACGCAGACGATAGTCAGCTTTATGTTCACACCTTGCCTTCTAAAGATGAGGTGTCACGTGCTGTGTCTGATCTGAATAATGATCTTGAAGCCGTTGCCGATTGGTCACATAGACATGGTCTCGTCCTTAATCCAACTAAAAGCGTCTCGATCACACTCGGAACTAAGTCACAGGTTCGATTAATAAACCAGTGCAAACCGCCAATTATGATAAGTAATACCGTTGTCCCTTACGAGGAATGTGTGCGTAATCTTGGGCTCATGTTGGATGAAAACTTAAAATTTGAACAACATATCCAAAACAAGATCGGCAGATGTTTTGGAACACTTAGTATGATTTATAAAATCAGAAAGTTTCTGAGCTGTGATGTCCGCATGTTATTATGTAATTCTTTGGTCTTGTCTCAACTGAACTATTGTGATTTAGTATTCACCCCATGCATTTACAAAAAAACACTGAAAAGTATACAGAGAGTTCAGAACGCTTGTATGCGTTTCTGTTATGTAATACCAAAAAGGGACAGAATTACACCTCATTTAGTATATAGGAAAATATTAAATATGTCAAATAGTGTAACTCTTAAATATGCATGTTTCTTGCACGAACTATTGCGAACAGAGACACCATTATATTTGTGCGATAAATTAATAATCAAGTATTGTCCGTCAATGCTTAGAGATGGTGGTCGCCAGTTGTCTCTGCCCATAATAAAATTATCGTCTACCAGGGGTTCCTTTAAGTATGCTGCTGCTAAAATATGGAATGACTTGCCACCGCCCATTCGCACAGGTTCTGGTTCGCTTCTTACTTTTCGAACTAAATGTCGTGAATGGCTGCTTGAACGGCAATCCCTGGTAGTCTCGCATTGATAATGTTTATTATGTTGTTTTTCACTTCTCGTGCTCGCAAAGTTCGTCTTTATGTCGTTTATAGGCTGCATAAAATGGCATTTAATGTTCTAGAGCATAAAGTAAAATTTTCTTTTAGATAATGATTCTTAAGCCCAACAGCCAACAATGCTCAATAAAACATCACAGAATAACTTGCGATAATTTATTTATTTGCTTTAATGGTTCATTTTGTGCCCTTGTTGTGCAATCTACTATTTTATGTTAGTTTTGCTGTTTCTTGTTTCTACTCCTTATGCTATAGCTATGAATATTAATGAGGTTGCGATAGAATAACAGAGGTTGTCGCTAGTCGGTGACCAATGAGTCGTAAGCCGTTTTGTCTTTGTAAAATACTTATAAGTAGTACTTAAGCAACAATATAATGTATGGAAAGACAAATAAATTAATTTATTATTATTATTATTATTATTCAGATTTTGTTAAGTTCTATGGTTTGTGTTATTCCTGCTAAGAATAACTCAAGACTGCCATAGAGCCTTAGTGGGTCAACTTTAGGATATCAGTCAGCTCACGGGGTATATTGGAATATAGTAAAGTATCTATTTTCGTAAGTGCAATATAAACCCTACAAGTAATTTAACACATTACCGTAGTAAGTGACAGCAAATCTACGAATTGAAATCGATTGAAAATTGTGACTGTAAATAAAATTTGTTCGTAAGCTTATGGCATTAGTGCAGCTTTTCAAAAGCATTACTACTTACTGATATTTTGTTTTCCGCAATGTTGATGATGAGGGGCTTTCGTATAATGCCACCGTTGTAACCAGGCTGCAGAAATGCAAGGAGATAACTGAGACCTCACATTATATCCCTACATTTAGTACTATGTGACAAAGTATCAATGAATCGTTCTGTCCTTATCCAGTACATTTTGAGCAACATGATGCTGTTTCAATGGAAGAATAAAATACTAGCTGCATTTCATTCATTGCGCTTAGCGCGTAGACACGCACGGCGTCCGTCGCGGCGGGCGGCGGCGGCAGCGGGCAGCAGTCCTGTGCTGAGGCAAGCAGCGATATGAACGGGTGTTCGGCATGCACATCCGTATAAATTGTAGATTACTCTTACAGTTTATGCGATCCTGGTATATTTCTCGGGAATCCGGTATGTGAAAACCCCGCAAGCAAATATAACTTAATTGATGATAACTATTCAAGATTATTTAAAATGCGTTCTTGTGCTTGGCAAAATTATGATTTTCTAAAACGGCTTCTAATAGCATTCATAATTCACCTATACAAGACTTAACTGTGCTTACTATTTGTTACTTATGCGTGCTAGTTAATTATCTGTTTTTTATTCTCGATATATGCTAAATTAAAATTTAAAAAATATCCCATTATATGTAATAATGGGATATTGTTTTAAATTTTAATTGTATCTAATTACTATTTTCTATAAAAAATTTACAAAAAATAAAAACCGACTTCAAAAACACTGAAATGTTGAAAATAATATAAGAATAGGTACACACAACATCACTTCTATATTGAAGTCGGTGCCAAACGATGTTCTCCTAGAAAGTCTTAAAATTTGGCTCCGAATGGTTCTCTATTTTGTCTCATAATTTTTTTATCCGTAATCTAACGTGTCACAATGTTTTTTGACATAATCATCATATGTCCGAATGATAAGCACCCCTAACTTAATTTCTCATAATATCACTTGCCCGAAAATCGAAATCTCTAAATATATGACCTGCTATAAATCTATAATATTTAAAATTCCAAAAAAACTTTTCTATAATAGTCATAAGTCCTAAGGTAATGTCTCATAATATAACGTGCCCTAAAATCGAAATGTAATGCAAGCAAGCATGCAGCATGAAGACATAAGACTACGTCGTGGTGTCGGTTTTACAACGATATATTTCTGTCACTGAATTTTTAAACGTAATGGTTGTTAAGGTTCAAAAGCCGACATTTTAATTCAATTTGTTATTATTGATAGTAAGTCTAAGTTTTATGATATTGATATTAACGGAAATGTATGTAATCAGGAATTGTATACAAGTCCTAGGAAATGTATGTAATTCCTAAAATCATCTAAGAATGTTTGAAATAAATGACATTAGACATTCTTCCTAGGAAATTCATAAATTTCCTAAATAGTAATCGGAAATGTAACCTAACCTAACCTAACCTACAGTTGCCTAACCTAACCTACAGTTGCCTCATGCCTCGGGTTTGGGCATACAAAAGCCTTGTGCAAGGAGAGTGAGCAACATTGTAATTACTGCGGTGCCGCCCACTCATGGCAGGACTGCCCTGCACGCAAGACCAACCAGAGGCCAAGTTGCAAAAACTGCCAAGGCAAAGGCGGCGACGCGGGTGACACGGTACCCCACATGGCATTCAGCGACATATGTCCAGAACGCCAAATATGGGACAAAATAGCGCGGTCCAGGATCGCATATTGCTAAAGTGGCTCCGGGGAGAGTCCCCCTAAGCAATAGAGGACGCACAGGTCTACACATCATCCAAGCAAACCTGCAGAGATCCAAACAAGCTACGGCCGAACTAATGACAGCCGCAAGGGAATTAGGGACAGCAGTGGCGCTAGTCCAGGAACCCTATGTGGGTTCCACGGGCACAGTCAAGCAAGTCCCTGGCACGAAGGTCATCCAGTGCACCCTGAACCGGCAGAAACCCGTGAAGGCTGCGATAATCGTTTTCGGCGACATTCTGAGGATCATACACGACCCACAGATTGTCACCGAGAATGAGGCCGCAGTCCTGGTGGAAACCGGCACGCTTAAGTTTGGGCTCGTGTCCATCTATTACGAGGGGGACCAGCAAATAGACCCCTACATAGAGCGTACTAAAGCAGTATGCCAAAACCTGGAGAAAGAAACTAATAAAATCCTACTAGGGGGCGACACAAACGCTTGGAGCCCATGGTGGGGAAGTTCAACCGAGAACCAGCGAGGCGGTGCATACATCACGCTCCTAAACGAGATGGACTACCACGTGCTGAACACGGGCGAGACACCGACATTCGAGGACTACCGCCGCGGGAAGCTGTACTCCAGCTTTGTAGACGTCACAGCGTGTTCGACCGCCCTCCTCGGCAGTGTCAAGCGTTGGCAGGTTGACAGAAGTCTCACCACGTCAGACCACAATGCCATAACTTTCACCCTGGAGACTGGGGAAAGGCACCAGCCGATCCCGCGCCCCTCTACCAGGAGATACAACACGAAGAAGGCAAACTGGTGGGACTTCGACAAGCACATGCTGACCCTGCTGAGGGAGGGGGGCCTGACGCCTGAGGCGGTGAACCTGGTGGATAGCCCGGAGAGCATGGAGTCCGTGGTCACGGCGTATTCGGACATCATCGAGAAGGCGTGTCAAAATGCCATCCCGAGGATACGCGAAAGGAGCGGAAACGCGGCACCGCCCTGGTGGAACAACGATCTCGGTGGACTAAAGGCGGACGTACTTCGAAAGAAGAAACGAATCAGGAACGCCGCCCCCACCAGAATCGAATCCGTACTGCAAGACTATCGAAGAGCCAAAGAGGAATACCTCAAAAAAACAACACAGGCTCAAATAGAGAGTTGGAAGGCCTTCTGTTCGACACAGGAAAGAGAGAGCATGTGGGACGGCATATACAGAGTCATCAGGAAGACATCAGGGAGGCAAGAAGACACACTCCTGAGGGGACAGGACGGAACTACGCTCGGTCCTGAAAAATCGGCGGAACTCCTAGCCGAAACCTTCTACCCTGATGACTCCGTATCAACTGACAGGCCGCAGCATACGACAATAAGAAATCTTGTGACGAACATCACGGAAGGCCAAGAGAGGGAACTGGCGGACGATGACCCACCGTTCACGAGGGCCGAGGTCGAAGCTGTGCTAAAAGCACAAAACCCGAAAAAAGCCCCCGGGACCGATGGGTTTACGTCCGACATCTGCGCCAGAGCAATCCGCTGTGATTGGGGGGTATTCATGGCCATAGCGAACAAATGCTTGGAAAAGGCCTACTTCCCGACACAGTGGAAAAGAGCTCATGTAGTCATACTCTGTAAACCCGGCAAGGAGGACTACACCCACCCGAAGTCTTATAGGCCGATAGGGCTACTATCGGTTCTTGGCAAGACTATCGAAAAATTACTAGTGGGCAGGCTGCAGTGGCATCTTCTACCAACTCTTGATGAAAAACAGTACGGGTTCATGCCACAACGCGGAACCGAGGACGCCCTCTATGACTTGTTGAGCTATGTACGAAAAGAGATAGGATGTAAAAAATCCGTACTAATAGTCTCACTGGACATAGAGGGTGCCTTCGACAATGCATGGTGGCCGGCTCTAAAGCACCAACTCCTGACCAGGGGATGCCCCAGGAACCTATACCAGCTGGTAACCTCATATCTCACAGGAAGAAAAATAACAGTAAATTATGCGGGGGCGACAAGTGAAAGAAGCACCACAAAAGGATGCGTCCAGGGTTCCATAGGTGGACCGACCTTCTGGAATCTGATCTTGGACCCTCTGCTAAAATTGCTGTCAAGTGAGGAGGTCTACTACCAGGCCTTTGCGGACGATGTTGCCCTGGCTTTCTCCGGAGATTCTATAGCCCGGATGGAGGAAACCGCCAACAAGGTGCTAAAACTAGTCGTCGAATGGGGGGATCTAAACAAGTTAAAATTTGCGCCGCATAAAACCTGCGCAATGCTGCTAACAAAGAAACTCAAATACAGCACCCCCCAGTTAGAAATGTCAGGGACGAAAATAGCACTTGTCGGCGAGATCAAACTCCTGGGACTGACCATCGACAGGCACCTCAATTTTAATCAGCACGTGCGAGCTGTTTGTAAAAAGTCAACCGACATATACAAGCAGCTGGCGAGTGCTGCAAAAGTGACCTGGGGGCTGAACGGAGAAATAGTGAGGACTATATACGTCGCCGTAATAGAGCCCATAGTGACGTATGGGGCATGTTCCTGGTCGGAAGCAACAAAACACCAAACAAACAAGAAGCCACTGGAGGCGCTCCAGAGAAGTTTTGCCCAAAAAATCTGCAAAGGTTACAGGACAATTTCGGCCACCTCGGCAATGGTCCTGTCGGGCACACTTCCTCTGGACCTCCGCATCCAGGAGAGCGCCGCGATGTATGAGGCGAAGAGGGCCATCTCATCCTCCTACTTGCCACCGGGAACGGAGCTCGAGCGGAAGCGGCGGTTCCAAGACCGCCCTCACCCCGCTAAACAAGTATTAATACAGTACGAGCTCCTGGAAAATATGGAAAAAAGCACCCAGGAATCCCTCGAGTTGACTGGACCACAGGTTTACACTGATGGTAGTAAGCTGGAGGGGAACGTGGGTGCTGCCTTAACATGGTGGGAAGAAGGAGGCGAAAAAACTTATGATACCTTCGCCTTAGACACACATTGCACGGTCTTCCAGTCGGAATTGTACGCGCTCCACAAGGCGGTAGAGCGAGCAAGGAACAGTGGTGAGGGAACGGTCAACGTACTGAGCGACTCAAGATCGTCGCTGGACATGTTGACCGATCCCGGTTGCCTCCATCCGCTCGCAAAGCCCATCCAGGAAGACGTGGCAGCTATGGGACTGGAGGGCAGAAAAGTGCGTTTCTTCTGGCTGCGGGCACACGTAGGAACACCGGGCAATGAGAGAGCGGACGAGCTGGCAAAAACAGCGGCCACAAATAGAACACCACACCAAAAACCCGACTATGCGGGGGTCCCACTCTCATACGTAAGGAACAAGATCAGGGGCGAGACTGTCCAAAGATGGCAGGATCGCTATGACACAGCCCAAACTGGGTCGGTAACGAGGACTTTCCTCCCGAACGTGGCTAAGGCTTACGCCGCGGTTAGGGGAAACGGTGTGGCACGTAATACTCGAGTGCCCGCGCTTCCAAGTGGCTCGACATAATTTAACTCAGCACCTAAACGTGGACTTTCAGGCTGACACTCTACACATAGTCATGGGGTGCAAAAAGCAACGACCAAAGCTGCTACAGTTCATGGAAACTGTTGCAGCAATAACATCTCGTCGAAATAGCACCCTGACAACACCAATGACACACACGCCCGAAACACACACACATTCACAACAACATACGAGGGCTGCCCAGATCTCTGCTCCGATGCGAACAATGGACATTCTGACCCTAGCGCAAAAGGGAAACCCAGGAATAAAACTGAAGGGAGTTGCTCTGTTCATGGACTCTAACATCGAGAGTCTGGGAATAGCGTTCTGCAACGACAGGGCACGGAATATCACCATCTCCCCTGGCCTCGGCGCCCTGTTGAACGGAAGCACGCGCAAAATTACCTTACGCCGTAAGGTATATGAACAACTGCCAGCAGTTAATGTCGAGAACTGCGTGGGAAGAATAGTACGGAAGAATAACAAAACTATCGTGCTGTTCCCCACGCAATCTCATATTACTGAGTTCGAGCAGGCATGCGCCGTGCTGACAGAAATAGGGAGGCGAGGTACTTCGAATACCCCACCCGGCAGGATAAGTGTAGACGCAATGACCGTGGGTTACATGAAGGGAGAAACGAAGGACATGGAAGGTGTGCTCCTGGCCTCGAAATACCACGAAATAGTGGTGTACGAGGATAGGGGGCAGGACCTGAGTTTTCTTTTATCCCGGAGTGATCAAACCGCGGTCCTTGCCGACCGCCGGGACCGCCCAGCTGCCGAACCAGAACTAAGTGGCTCGGAACGTCTGCAGCAGCGGGTGGACGAGGAGGTTGAAGCGTTGCAGAAGACTGCTGATGTCAGAAACACCACCACAGTGCTACACGCCACGCTGGAAACAATTGAAAGAGCATTCTTGGCGATCCCGGGCGCGATGGGGAAAGGATTGTCGGCGCTCCGCAGAATCGTATCGGTGCCAAACTACAGTAAAAATCCGACTCCGCGCCAGAAATCGGAGCCCCCGTCTTGCCAAAGCACCCACAAAACAAAGGGCAAGGCAATAGCCCCAAAGCTGAGGCCGGTTCGCGAGCTGCGCGACCACACGATGAACGCCTTCATCGAATTCGCAGCACTTACGAAGGCGACCCTAGAAGTCAACACGGAGACCTGCAGAAACATCTTGCAGGATTACCGCCGTAGTACTTGGGGGATGCCCATAGCAACGAAGGTGCTGCGAGAGCGATTGGAGGAGGCGGAGGCTGCCATATATGACAACAACAGAGCGGAGGTGCTCGCGGGCAAGATGTCTGGGTCATATATGGCAGCCTACGGTGAGTCGGGTGGTTTTGTGGCTGCGAGTTCGGGCGAGGCGGGTAGGCTATTCAACACCGCGCCAGACGATCCGGTGGTGGTTGTCGCCAAATGCACGAGGGTGATGCTAGAGAGCAGAATACTGGCCAAGGCGAAAGCCGTGGCGGGACCTCTGCTGGAAGGCGGAAACCCTTCGGGCTGGGCGGAACCCACCATCAGATGGGTCAACGGAGTGCCAGGGTGCGGGAAGACGTCATGGGTAATCTCGCAGATGGACGCGGAGAAGGATATAGTAGCAACAACCACGACAGAGGCCGCAAACGACCTAAGGGGAAAGCTGGAAGCCAAGCAGGGCGAGTGCGCAAAACACCGAGTGCGCACCATGGCATCGCTCCTGGTAAATGGTCTCAAAGAGGGGCAAGAGTGCAAAGTACTTTTTGCAGATGAGGCCCTAATGAACCATTTCGGAGCGATAATCATGGCAGCCCAAGTGACAAAAGCTAGTGAAGTGGTCATTATAGGGGACATAAATCAACTCCCCTATATAGACAGAAATGACCTCTTCCCAATGCTGTACAGCAGGCCCAACTCGGTCGTAGGCAAAGCCACGGAGCTCCTATGCACACACAGGAATCCACAGGACGTGGCGTACGCGCTTAGAGAAATCTATGGTGGCGTATACTCGTCCCGGCCAAGCGTAAGGTCCCTATCGCTGAAAAGGTTAGAGGGAATGGAAGTCCCGAAAGCGGCCAACACCCTATATCTGGCGCACACCCAGGCTGAGAAGGCTCTCCTGATCAGCTCGGGTTACGGTGAACAACCGGGATCCAAAACCCTAACCATTCACGAAGCGCAGGGACTGACAAGCGAGGCGGTGGTTATTGTGCGTGCATCCCATAAACCTAATCCAATCTATAAAAGCGTCCCTCACGCGGTTGTCGCAATCTCCAGGCACACCTCAACATGTACCTACTACACCCGGTACTTTTCGGATGACGCAATTGCGCGAATGATTCTCGAAACGGAGAGGACGACAGCCGCCGTCGTTGCCGACTACAACCTGAAAATGGCAATAAGAAGCCAGGACGAGAGAGCTCGGGAGGAAACCCTCAGGCACCTGCGGGAGCCGACGGAGGAGTCCCCGTAAATCTCGCCACCCACGGGAAGGACACCGCGACAAATAATCCTCGTCTCCCCGGGGGTGGAGGTCGAATGGCATGGCCATGGACCTCGACTCCCGGGAGGACAAAACGCTAAATGTATGCCCTGGAGGTGGAGGATGAGTGGTCCTGCCACGAACCTCCGCTCCCAAAGATAATATCTAAAAAACTAATATAAGAAAAATTAACACATGCATGTACGCATGAACTACAATGTGTAAAATAAAAATAGTATAAGGAAAATATTGTAAGCATGGACTACAACATGTAAAATAAAATAGCATAATGAAAATATTGTAAGCATGCAACATAAAAAAAAAAAAAAAAAAAAAAAAAAAAGAGAAATCTTTAGATATATACAAAAAAAAAAAGGAATACATATATATGAAAAAAGGTATATATACAAAAAAAAATATATATATAATAATAATAATAATATATATAATAATAACAAAATAAAAAAAATAAAAAATAAAAAAAAGAACTGCATGCTAGGATAATAATAATATTAATAAATAATAATCAAATGCCTTCTAGACTAAGCCTAGCATAAGCCAACATATAGAAATCTAAGTTAATCATAGTTAGTTAGTTTAACACACGTGGTGACTGTGACCACAAACAGGAATGTTAATGACAAAACATCTGTCATCACTATACAAGGAGCAATTTTTTATACGTGTTATTAATATAGGAAATATAATAAATTAATCAATCAATAAATAACAAACATACAAACAAAAAAAAGTGCGGACCAAAGAGTCTGCAGAATGAAGTTTTATTTATAAAAAAAAAAAAAAAAAACCTACAGTTTAAGCCAATGAATTTCTTTTTCAAGCAGTTTGATCTCTGTATGGTCGCAATATCTAACCTAACCTAACCTACAGCATAAGAATAACTAATAATACGAGTATAGAAGCGAATCTCCTTTGTGGGTGCGCCAAATGCCGCTATTTGCATACCTACAGCGCCCTTCCCCCTGTAACGCCCCGCAGTAGTCTGCGGACGCCGCTAGGGTCACCACATGGACGTATGGTTACCACTACAATATTTTTTATATAGGTACCTCCATATTTTACATTAAATGAGAAACTGAGCATACACCGAGTCTTATTTTAGTCTTATTGATTTTGTACTTCAAGTGTCGCGAGCGAGCGACTATCTTTAGCAATAGTACGCACATTTTTCGTTTTTTTGATTCTGTAGTTATAAGAACCTGCCTATTTTTGATTAATTGAGCTTAATCCCTACACTTCGAGAACAAAATCATTAAAATGTTTCGAATATCGATGTACAAAAATGGTTTGTAATTTAGGTATCGTACTTACGTTTATAGTCCAAGAGCTGAAGTTATGAATGTACTAATGGATAAAACCTAAGGTCACTTTCTATATCAGACCAACATTTTCACTTGAAAAAAAATCATTTGTTTCATAATTTTAATCAAGTATTGATTGTATTTAAATTTTATATGGAACAGTGACAAAGGTCGATAAAAATATATATTTTAATTATTCCCGACTTGACAAAAAAAATCCCATACTTACAGAGTTTCAAAATTGCACTACAATGACAGCTTTAGAAACTCGATACATTATATTGTATTAGCTTTGACATGTAATGAATATTACGAATAGAACTGTATCTGTATCTAGGGTAGGTATAATAAAAATAATTTTAAAGTACTCAAACATTTTTATTTAAAAGGTTTCAATTCAACAGAAATATTTACAAATGTCTGATATTTATAAAACATGACGTCTTTGTAGATGATTTGAAGTTACATGTTATTAAACTTCAGCGCGTAGTAAATACGCATTCTTATAAAAAGCTTAATCAGGTAAAAACTTTAAATTTGGGGTTATTATGGCATTGTTTTTGCACCCATAAATAAACGCAACAATAAGTCGGCATCGCGGCGATTAGGTAGATAGCGGCGCGCGGGAAGGAGTCACGTGCGTGCGGGATGCGGTGCGCGCCTTGACTGGCGATTCCGTTCAACGGAAATCAAACGGTAGGTAAATAACGTGGCCTTGAGCGCTCGACGGCCGGGAGTTTCGCTTCTATACTCGTATTATATTATTAGTTATTCTTATGCCTACAGTTTAATCCTATAACTCCTCTTTATTTTTCCTTGCGGGGCGCTTCCGAACCCCCGACCTCCCGAGCAGGGGGGCTGCGCCCCCCTGCATCCCTTGCTCGAAGCTGCTAGGGACTGTTTACATTTCCCAGGATATTTATGTGATACTTAAATAATTTTTAAAACAATATTTTATACATTTCCTAAATAGCTTCCAAATAGTATACATTGCTTTTTTTCCAGGGGAATGCGTGTCCGCACCGTACTCGTCGTTGGCTATACGACGAGCGTGTGTGGGGCTCTCCCGGCAGAGTGCCAGGCCTACCCACTAAACCCGCAAATAAGGGCAGGGAGAACACCGGGGTTCTCCCTGCCTTTATGGGCGCGCGTGATAGGGTCCACACTGCGACTACCACTACCAACGCGCCCGGGCTGGCCCGACCTAACTGGTCGGGGTATGGCCAAGGGGGGATTGCCCGAGAACACCAGGGCAATCCCCAGACGGAGGGCCTTACGGCGGCGTGCACGGGGCCAACCGTGCAGACCTCCACGGCAGGGTCATTAGACGGGCATTGCTTGCTCGAATGCCCGCCTTCGCCTGCCTGTCCGCCTGCGACGGATGGGAGCGGCTTGAGGATCATTCTCCCGCTCCCTCTCCGCGGCCTCCTTCTGCAAGATGACGTCCTCGCAGAAGGAGGCGATAGCTCCCCATTCCGCCTCGCCGCGGAGCATGGCCACGACCATGCTCGGCAGCGAGAGGTCTCTGCCTCCCAGCGCAGCGTTGAGTTCGCTGCGCTGGCATCGCCAGGCCGGGCACACCAACAGGGTATGCTCGGCAGTGTCGTCGGGAGCGTCGCAGTGATGACACTGCGGCGTTTCCCCCCGACGCGCGACCCGGTGCAGGTAGTGGCCAAAACAATCATGTCCGGTCAGTACCTGCACCATGCGGAACGAGAAACTGCCCTGCCGGCGCCCTACCCACTCGTCCAACACCGGACATATCGCTTTTATCGTCCAGTGGCCTCACCCCATCGACGCAGAGCCTCCTTCTGCGCCTGGGTACGAACCCGCTCCACTTCTTCAGGAGCGGACCGTCCCCCCCCCCCCCTGTTCTCTAACGGAAACCCGATGTCGATACACCTCCGCATGGACGCGTGCATCGACATCCCACGGCGTTTGGCCCGCAAGAATGCATGCCGCGCCGTGGCTGACCGTGCGATAAGCTCGCACGGCCCGGGTTGCTATGACCCTCTGCGGACGTACCAAGAGGGCCACCGTTCAGGGGGAGAGGCACTCCGCCCATACCGGGGCTCCGTAGAGTGTCATCGACCGTATCACCCCGTGATACAGTCGACGGCACGCCGATCCTGGCCCTCCCACATTAGGGAGGACCCTTTACCCTCCAACAACACATGGCCCTACTAAACCAATCGTGGTTATACCGAAACAGCGAGAGATGTGCGCGGAACCTGCGTAATCGCACTCTAGCCGCGCACACTTCTTGACTCCCTACAAGTTATTTAAATCATTCTCCTGTTTGTCCCTGTGTCCCTCTCCCCTTACGGGGTGGACAACACACGTCACGCCTTCGGTGTCCGCCACCAGGCCGCGGTGTGCCCACCGTTGTGGTACCGCTGGCTTCGTCTACCTTTCGTCCCCTCTTCTTTCTTCGGGCGCTTGCCCTCTTCTTGCTTCGCCTCTTCTATCGAACCCACTCCTAATCGAGTACCACCGTCGCGCGAAGTCCCGTAACTGCTGGAAATTCGCCTCCGTCCCCACGAGATCGCAGTAATAAACCGAACCCGTCTCAAGCGCTTTCACCTTATCGACCAAGTCCCTACGCGCCTCACTGTACAACCTACACTCCCATAGTGCGTGATGCAGGTCCTCATCCTCGCACTCCCCACAAGGACACCTAGCACTGTCGACCAGTGAAAACCTAAACAGCCTACCATTGAAGTGACCATGCCCCGTCAGTAGCTGTGAGACTTCGTAGTCCGGCTCGACCCAAGTAAACCTGAGCCGGGCCGCCACGTCCAGGAAGCACCGATCCCTGCGGGCAACCCATCGTTGCCGCCTACGACACCTTGTGATGACCTACGGACAGGCTCACGTGACGCTCACGGAAGTAGTCCACCAGCATCTTAAAGATGTTTGGTGGACACCCCCCCTGCTTCATCTTGAGCAACACCATCGGCCACTACGCGTTGTCGAAGGCCCCAGAGATATCCAGAAAAACTACCTGCAAATACTTCAACGAAATCTCTCGCGCCGCCCTGAAGATAGTGTTTAGGGCAGACACCGTCGACCGGCCTCGAGTGAATCCGTGCTGAATCCGTGAATCCGTGCTTTCTTCTCCGAATATCGATCGGATAGACTCGTGCTTAGAGGAAGAAAGGGACTACCAGTCGGTTTTTATTTTATGTAAAATATTTTTCATTTTTATCTTTCTAGTGAATGAAATCTTTTAAGTGAATTTAATACCAGTTCACCTTAACTGAGCTGGTACCAAATTTAGGTCCAAGGTCAGGTCAGGTCAGGTCATGTCCAAAAGTTAAAGATCCTTCCATTATCAGCTCGGTAATGGAAGAATCTTTAACTTTTCCACTACCAGACGCAAATACGTGAATAGTTTCGGTATAAACATGAAACACGTTGAACGTATCTATAAAGTTTCCCTCGATTTTCATAAGATTCCATAATCAAATCCTGACTTTGGTGACCTTGAGACCACCCCAGGAGTGTACTCTATACGAAAACAAAAATATGTTAAAATCGGTCTACAATTGGCGGCGTAAACGCGTAACATACACACAAAAAAAACATACGTATCGAATTGAGAACCTCCTCCTTTTTTGAAGTCGGTTAAAAAATGGACGACATTCCCAATATCTAACCTAATTAAATTAAAGGATAAGAAATACAATGCATTTTATTCGTTTTAGACATAATGTTTCATAGTAACCTTTACTGCTTATGACCTACACAATAGATATCATTTGGATATAGTGAAAGCTTAATTTTTCAATACGACCGGGTTTGATTCTTGAACTGAGTACAAGTTTTATTTAATCTTCGTTTGAAGTTTTTCATGTCAATAGATGTTAAAATGGATAACATGGTTCCTAAGAACATATCTTTGTATGTCTTATGATTACAGACTGACCTGACCGACCGACCTGTCGAAACAATCCTTATTGAAACTATCTCTTTCTAGTGAAAAGTCCATAGTGGGAAAATCCTGTCGTTGAAACCTCATAATTATGCGAATCATAGTATCAACATATGGTTCAGACGGTGAATCTGGCGGTGACGCCATGTTGGTGATCAGACCAAAGGAGAAACAATTATATTAAATAAATTGTGCACGTGAACACATAATTACGTACATTGAAAATATGGGGGATCCTGAGGGACTCACGAGTTAACGTGGATCCCCTAGGGGATCGGGCTAGGGGATCCTGGTGACCTTACTCACTTTTTCTGTTACACTTTGTAAAAGGGCAGAGTTCTTTTGGTGAGTTTACACTAATTCTATCTCATGTCAATAGATGTTGAATTTCTACATCGCGGTTACGTTTATGTCTTTTCTAATCTATACAATATTATAAAGCTGAAGAGTTTGTTTGTTTGTTTGCTTGAACGCGCTAATCTCAGGAACTACTGATTCAAATTGAAAAATTATTTTTGTGTTGGATAGTCCATTTATCGAAAAAGGCTTTAGGCTATACAAGATCGCGCTACGATGAATAGGAGCTGAGCATCAATGAAAAAATTTTTCAAAAACGGGAAAAAATAGTATGGCGAAACGTAGTTCGCTGGCACAGCTAGTGTAAGTATATAAATCAAATCATATTAATAACGTTTTCGGTTCGAATTCAAGTGTGGAATTTTATTTATCACAACGCGTAACGACAAGGTACGTAAATTACAATGGGGGGTGACCCCCCCCCCCCCCCTTACCTACGCCAATGATAATAACGTAGGTATTGTGTTTTCATTGAATAGAAGCTAACCCGGTGAACTTTGTATCACCTTGACAGATCTAGATAAACAATCGCAATTAATACAAAATACTTACTTCTTTATATAATTTTGTAGCTTTTCTTTAGGGATTTTACCTATTATCTTAACGAACAAAAGAAAAAGATAAAATAGGTCCAGGCGTTTTAAGGCCTTAGCAAGACTAATAAACGACAATTTATTTTTATACTATAACGAGGTGCTATACACTAGATATAGCAACTCGTTGTATTCCCGCCTAACTTGACTGCATTTGAATTGAATTTTATGTCTTTCTCTCAATGACATTCTGTTCTCCCGTCACTCAATTAAGGAGATCAAGTCGTAAAAAGACACGATGGTACAATAATATCAACAAAAATTAATGTTATTATCAGCAATGTTTCTGAAAGATCAGACAATATCATTAAATCTTAAGGCACTTATGTAGTGCCTTTTCCTTTATTTATAATAATTGATCAAGTTTATTTCAACTATTGCGGTAGCTTCGTTCTATCGGTGTGAAGTAGTGTGCTGTGTATGTTGTTTACGAGGCACGTCATATTATTATACCGAGTACCTATTCACAGAATTGTCTCTATGTAGGATGGTCTTTATATATGATGCTATTATGATTTGTGTGATTGACATTTTAGGTGAGTAGTGTTGATTTATATTTTAGTTTAGAACATTATTATAAATTAAATTTTTTTAGTTTCGTAGATATACTGCGCATATTCATCTTTTTATTTAATAAATTAAGATTATAATTTATGTTTTAAATTGTTGGATTTTTTTTAAGTCCTTCTGGCAGTTGATTTATAAGGTAAGGTATCATGTAGCACAAACGGCGTTTTCTATATAGGTTCTGGAAGGCGGGTATTACTAATTTTTGGTTAGTTACATTACGTGTCAGTTTAGAGTGAGTGGTAGTTATTTGAAAGTCTTTATTAAAAATATGTTCAACTAGTAAGGAATAATTTACTTTTTCATGTACAGGCATAATTTTACAATAATGAAATAATTCCTAATATCCCTAAATTTTAATCTAATGTTTGGCGGTACTATACATTTTAAAATTCTTGGCTGTAGGTTGTGGTTGTACCTATATCGGATCCAAGTGCATTGAATAAAGGGTGCTTAGAGGCAAAAAATATGGTGTGGTAACATTAAATAGCAAGGCTTGGTCGATTTGGGACATTTTTACTTGTTGTACGTGATATCTGTGATTTTTGTGCCATAATAATGCGGTAGAAATAGTAGACATGTAGCAGGTGAAGTAAACGGCAACTAGAACCTATTACCGCGTTACGTTACTAAATAAAATTTACTATTTTACGCAATATTGTTTTAAGTAAAAAATATATATAATATTTTTTATCAAACAAAACCGGTCAAATACTCATAGCTTTATTTTCATATGTATATTTAATTATCGTCTACAGTTCAAGATATTGGTACATTTAAAACTTTACACGTAAAAAAATTATGAAATGACGTGCAGGTTTTAAACGTTAGGTTTGAAAGGGGTTCCAAAGGGGTGTAAGGGGTTCCAAATACCACCTATCGGGATCCAAGCCAACCTCACCTTCACGCAGTGCACCCTGCTATATAACAGACGAGGCTCTGGCGCTCCCCACCAACCCGCACTGGGCCAGCGTGGTGGGAGACGGCCCAAAACCCCCCATGAACCCAAACCTAAAACAAAGGCCCCAAGTGCCCGGCGGTTCTGGAGGCCGTGCTGGCGGTGACGGACGTCGACGCGGTACTGGGACCTGGCCTGCAAAGAATCCCCGGGCGGCGGAGATCCCCCGTCAGACGACCTTGGCCCTGGCCAAATGCGTTGGTAGGCCCCCCACAAGGTGGACTGACGATCTGGTGAAGGTCGCGGGAGGCGCAGGACCGATCGGTTTGGAGATCCCTGGGGGAGGCCTATGTCCAGCAGTGGGCGTCTCTTGGCTGAAATGATGATGATGATGATGATGTGCAGGTTTTATAACCCAGCAAGTTTTGATTTTCATACTAAGGGTATCAAACATTCGGAAATGAATGTTCGTGCTATGGCGATATGTGGCTGCCATATAAGTTAAATTTTACAAGTCAGAATTATTAAAATTTGTCATAACAAATGTAGATAGGTATTGATATTTCGTTATTGTGAAGGCTATCCACACTAAGAACCGAATTCTGGAAGTACCTAATTTGCTAACTTACGATGCAATAGCTGCGTCTCCAGGTTATTGGCTATTTCACGGCTATGGGCCTATTTTTTTATTTTTTTATTACTAATTTAACACTCCGCAAACTCGTGGTCCGTGCTCTTTTCATGGAATCTTCTCATTGTGATCTATTTTGTTATTATAATTATTATATTAAGACTTACGACTACTTTTTACTCCTAATCTAAGGTGAGTTGCGCAACTCAATCAATTTAAAAAATTAAATATATATCTTAATAATATTATAGTTCAATGACCGCTAGATATGTCGTCCTGATGATTTCACTATTTAGACCCCATGTTACTTTCGCCGTGCGTGCTAGTTGTTTATATATATTAGTTACCTTTCTACACTGCTCTGACACATGCTCGGCGAAGTTCAGGTTTCTGTCGATCGTGAGTCCAAGCACTTTAATTGCTGTCACCAGTTCGATATTCACTCCGGACATCGTCACGATGGGGGGGTCGTACTTCAATTTCTTCATTATCACCATGGCCTTGGTTTTGTGCGGCGCGAAGTTACGTTTATTTCGTCCTCCCCATTTCACCACTCTGGCCAGGATCTCATTTGCGGTCTCCTCCACTTGTTCGCCTGTTTCACCAGTGAAAACCAGAACGACATCATCTGCGAAGGCCTGGCAGTGTACATCCCTCCCCTGTAACTGTTTGAGCAGGGAATCCAGGATTATGTTCCAAAATGTGGGACCTCCTATTGATCCCTGGACACATCCCATTGGTGGTCTCTTTCCCTGCTTTTTCCCTCATGTAGTTAACCTCCACTTTTCGATCTCGTAAGTATGATTCGATCATGAAGTAGAGGTTTCGGGGACATTGTTTAATTATCAGCTGTTTTTTGAGCGCTGGCCACCAAGCATTATCAAAGGCGCCCTCTATGTCAAGTGACACAATTAGGATTAACCTTTTTTCTTTGAGCTTCATCCTTATGTGCTCGACCAAGTCACAGAGGGCGTCTTCAGTTCCGCGTTGCGGCATGAAACCGTATTGGTTCGCGCTCAGTGTAGGGAGAATATGCCACTGCAGTCCGGCGATTACTAGTTTTTCCAGTATTTTTCCAAGCACCGACAGCAAGCCAATTGGTCGGTATGACTTAGGATGCGTATAATCGTCCTTTCCCGGTTTTCTTAGGATGATAACGTGTGCCACCTTCCATTGGGCGGGAAAGTGTCTCAGGGACAAGCATTTATTCGCTATGCCCAGGAACACTCCCCCGTCGTTTCGGATTGCTGCTGTGCACACATCGGCTGTTAGTCCGTCCGGCCGTGGTGCCTTCTTAGGGTTTAAATTCCTTAATACTGACTCCAGTTCGGCAGTAGTAAACGGTGGTTCGTCCGGTCCTAGCCGATCATCCCTCCAGCTTTGGATCTCTGTCATTGCCCGGATTTTTGTGTGGTACGCTGTGTCGGTCTCAGGTGTGTCGTCTGCATAGAAAGTTGTTGTAAGGAGTTCAGCGGACGTCAGCGGGTCAGTGCGGGTCTACCGTTATGGTCTTTTAGGAGTACATCCTCTTGCCTATTTGGAGACCTTTAAAAATAGGGATCGGCTACAATAGATCTGTACAGTGCACAGTGGCCCACTGGGCACACTCTTCAGCCGCCTCCAGTCCCCCTCTGAATACAGACAGATAGATAGAACAGGTGGCCACGCCCATTTTTAATCAGAGTGAACGGTTGTTGAGCGTCGGTGGCGCTGTGGCCTCGGCACTGGACTGTGCTCCGAGCAGAATCGGGAGGCCCGCGTTCGATCCTGCCATGTACCAATGTGTTTTTCGTTTCACGAATTTCATACGTACATTTATCTGACGCTCCTACGGTGAAG
This sequence comes from Schoenobius gigantellus, assembly GCA_963935595.1. Lineage (NCBI taxonomy): Eukaryota > Metazoa > Arthropoda > Insecta > Lepidoptera > Crambidae > Schoenobius > Schoenobius gigantellus. The sequence goes on from OZ012540.1 coordinate 51,852,801, forward strand.
GAAAACATCGTGAGGAAACCTGCATTTATCTGCGAAGCAATTCAAAGGTGTATGTGAAGTCAACCAATCCGCACTGGGTCTGCGTGGTTTGACTAAGGCTTGTGGGTAAGTTAGGGTAGGCTTGTGTCCCTCGGTGGGGACGTATATGAGCTGTGATGATGAACGGTTATCTATTACGCCAAGTGTTGCTATAGAAACGTCGCAGTGTTCTCCTATGTGATTCTGCAGTCCTAGTACCGCTGGGGTCGTATCATTTCGCACTGAGGCTTCACAACTCATAATTTACAGGACCACTGAGGTCTTTCATTTTTGCTCTGAGCCTTAACAACTAAAATTTAAGCTCCAAAGCCATTGATTTACTTCCAAACGTAGATAACGCATGATCGATCAAATAGTGCGCCGGTGAAAAACTGCTCAATCGCGACTCGTGCAGTTCCTTTCCATAGTGAGTGATTAGTTGTCGGCACGTAAACATGCCGAAGTACGCATTCAAAAGTTGTGGTAACAATAGCCAGAAACGGCAGAAAAAAGAAGGGATTTCATATTTTGCGTAAGTAAACTCATTGCACATCTTATCATGTATTCAAATATTCGATTTATACGTAAAAACCAATCAAAAACAATTATTGTAATCATAAACATGTCGCTTCGCGTCAGTGTCAGCACATCACAATCGTCTCGCTCGCACGGGCGTCGTATCACGAGTGTTATCTCATTCATGAGCTGGAGCGACAACGCGATAAGCAATTTCAAGCATTATGTTTGAGACTATAAAGTTGATATTTTCTTGTAGCAATTACTAAAACGTCGTTTGATCTGTGGCTAGGCATGAAATGATGTAACTTCCCACGGTTGTACTTAAAATAGTTGCTGTAATAATGCAGAATAACGTTGAATTCGATAAATACGGTACTTTCTTTATGGTAATTTTCATTCGGGCGTGCATATTCAAGTATATATCAGCGAGTACAAATGTATAGTCGATCAGGTGACAGATTTCAAGCGCGTTTTTGTATGAAGCGCTCTATCTACGTTTGGTAGTAAATCAATGTCCAAAGCGGATAATGCTGGCTAATAGGCTGAAATTGAGATATATGAAAAGCTTCTGCATGAAATAATAATTTTTCAAAACACTTGCTTGTAAAGTGGGTCTTATTACCTTGCATTTAGACCCGTTATTCAGTAAATTAAACACGAGTGATTTTCACTTTACATAATCTCACAAGTGCGGTAATATTAACACGACAAATTCTAATTTGTTCAAGATTGCAAAGTAAACGTATGTCCAGTACGCATTCTTAAATTAGTCGCTTAATACTTATTTTTAACACGACTTTATGCGGCTGCCAATTGGAAACAAATGAACAGCCTACTATTATACTGGTTACTTAAATATTAAATTTTAATTCACAACGATATTTAAACACAAACATTTAAAAACAATAATTAATAACTATAACTAAAATAAATTATTAAAAATTCACACTAACTTGTTTTTTTTAAACTAAAATATTCGGTTTATTTAGTTTTGAATTTTGGCTGTTTGGCCATTTTTTGTTGGCGTTGGCTGTATGAAGAGTTTAGCCATGACCGGGCAGCGCGCAAAAAAAAAGGCGCGTGGCATTTTCTCGCTATTGAATTTTTTTGCCTTTTTGTTGTAATTGATAATTGATTATCTACAAATATGTTGAGTCCAAGTGAAGAAGAATCCATATTATTAACTCCGCCGGAAATAATTATGGAGGCGCAAAGCGCGAGTAATAGTTTGTTGCCGCCAAAGTCAAAGGATAAATACTTGGCGGCATACGATACCTTCATGCAGTGGAAGATTGATTAAAAGCGCAGTCATTTTCAGAAAAATATTAATACCACAAGATCTTTTATTTTCCTCACAAGTGTGTTGAAAAACGTCGTATGATACACGCGCGCATTGGTCATTCATTACGTACTCTGCTTTCTTGTCGCCTCGTGCGTAATAACCGACATAGCGCGCTCGTATCATAATGTACTATTAAGATATCATTAACATTGCCTGTGATCTAAAACGAGATTTAAGTTGGGGGCTAGAAACAAAATGTTTGGAACCCCAGGCAACGAGCGGCTCTCTAAGATCTCAGACAGAGCAACCCATAAGACTAGGCTAACAGAAACATATTGGAGTTAGCGACTCAGTTCCCCGTTGTGTTTTGCCGAATGGATTCACGTTCACCCAATATGGTTCGTAATTTCTATGTGAGACTTTACAAATTGAGACGTTACAATTTATACTCATGATGCAAAATTTGTCTTTATGAGACACATTAATCACTATTTATCGCGATCCGACGTCAGCACTACTCGAACAAAATTAACTTGCTTTGTTTTATAGAGCTTTAATTAGGACTAACCATTATAATGAGTAGTTCCAGCGCTTGGGTCAGCAGTGCTGGCTCACCGTTGTTGCGCCTGTCTCCAGGGGTGCTCTCGGGGAATGGCAAGCGCCTATCCCGATTGTGCCTCTATGGGGTAGAAGTTGATGGGTGGTGGTTTAGCCAGGTATCGGGTTTATACCCGAGTCCAATGCCAAGGGGTTTTTCAGTTCCTTGTTGAATCGTAAAGAGATTCCCCCGGCAAAAAAGGGCTTACCATTATTATTTTATATTTTATGCTACCCTGTTACAAGTGTGACAAAATCGCTGCAACATTATATAAATTGCTTGGTACGCTACGCGGTTTAGCCAGAAGCTACCAGGCTCACAGAATTATAAAGGCAGCTTTATCTCTAATTGGGCGTTAACAAAATGCAGGGCCTCCTACGTTTTAGCCACGCCCCCTGAAACTTTGCTTCAGTTATTTGCACTTAACTTAAATTGTTCGTCTATGGCTGTATTTTTAAGCATATGTAACTACTCCTCCTGCTGATTCATGAAACCCTTGTACTAGTGACAGAACTAGCATCTTGTTTATGCGAAATATCTGATGTTTTGAAATCAATACTGTAACGAGGGGGGGGGGGTTATTTTAAACGCCAATTTCCACGATAGTAAAAGACGAGCGGGTATTTAAACAAGTTAAATTATTTAAAAAAAACTTTTTTAAATACTAGCTTTTAGTGCTCGTCAATACAAATCAAACGAGCCCAAACTCGATGGGTTTGTGTCGTTTTATTCCGGAGTTCCTATGGCTACCTTCCAGCTCCAGCATTAGATCAGCTCTATGTCATCATACTATTGTATTGTCGCATGATATACATAATATGCATGCAAAAATTCGTCTCAATCGGAAACCGGGAAGTGGGTCAAATTTAACTTGCAGGATTTCATTACAGGCAGCGGACAGGTGAAAGTAAATAAAAAAGAAATGAACCTTGGCGAGCTTTTCAATAGTTCCTATCACGCGAGTGTTTTAATATCAAGTTTTGTGTATTTACATACACTACTAACAAGGGTCTGGCATACTCGTAGAGGGAATAATTCTTTCGAAATTGTTTAGAGCAAAATACGTTTTATTTTAACTTATTCTGGTGTTTGCCTTGGCTCAAATTATAATTGTATGTATTACCTAACTAAAAAGGTTGAAAAAAAAAAATGTACAAAAAAATAAAACCGACTTCAAAAATATCAAAAAGTCATAAATAATATAAGAATACATACAACATCACAGTATTGAAGTCGGTGCCACGCAATGATCACCTTGAAAGTCGTAAAAAATATAAGAACAATTAATGTAGTTACTTAAAATTTAGCACCGACTTCAATATAAAACTGTGATTTTGTATGTATTCTTATATTATTTATGACTTTTTGGTGTTTTTGAAGTCGGTTTTATTTTTTTGTAAATTTTTTTATATATTAAATTATCTCAAGATTATCACATATGCTAAATTTGTATTGATCTTATGCCAACTTTAACATTGTACTTTAAATCATTAATTTAATAAAATAAATATTTTTATTAAATTAATGATGCATCAATTCAAGCTAATGAGATGCACAATCCACATCTCCATATATTTTTTTATTTATTCATAACACCAAATATAATAGGTAATGCTAAAGTTGCGGGCAGAAGCCATTGTGGTACCTATATCACATGTAAAAGAAAAGTTAAGACAAAGACCTTCTTGTGTACATATAGTAAACACGAAAATGTATACTTGTGTACTAATGATCATAATAATATCACTTTCAATAAATTATCAATAATGTGTACAATCCGAAGTCTAGAAAAAGCTGCCGCAGTACAATCTCACCCGTAACTTCACGCAAGCGCAGTGAGTTCTCCGCTGTACGTGTTCATTATTTCGTTGCCCTCTAGTAAGCCGAGGTAGCTCTGTTGGTAGAGTGCTGGACCGAAGTGGTCTAGTGGTCCCTGTTTCGATTCCGGGTCTCGGTGTAAGCAATGCTGACATTGGACTTTTTGTTGTGAATTTAAGTAAAATAATGGCTAAGGCCTTACCTTAATACACGTAACAAGAATTCGGGTTAAGGGACTACAGTACCTACTACTAGTGCCACCATTCGTTTTTTATTAATTATGATGAATTAAAGATGATTCTACAAAAAACAGAATAGTCATCCACTCAATACAGATATTTAAGATTTTTTAAACTATTCAGGTAAACATTAACTGTATAGAAATAATATATTTAGCATTTTTAAAGAAAATGCAAAGACACATATGAAACCTATATTCTTCAGACGACTGATCAGAATAGCAATTAGGACATTCAACACATTGCAATGTGCCTAATTCTTAAATACGCTGTCCGTTTTTCTCCATCTCCGGAGCAATATGCTTTCCTCCAGTTCCAAAGTTACAGCATAGACTGTAGAAACATTTGAACTGTTCTGTTTATCAGTACTTTCGTCTTTTTTTTGAAGAAATTTCCTTCTAGCCGGGTTCTTGTTGGCTTTCTTCCTCTTTTGTTTAGTTCATTAACACTTTCTCCTTTCGCATTTTTTAAAGTACACTTTAGTGTGGTTTGACTGTCTTTCTATTTACTAGGCCTGTTTTCTCTGCTAGAGCCTTTTTTATTAAGGGCCCATGGCGCGAAAAATAGCAAAAAGGCTGTTGGTGTTTTTGATATTGTACGTTAACGTTCGAGTTAATTGACCGGGAAAAAATAAATTTAAGTTCTTAAATTATGTTTTTACACAATCACCGTCACCATTTTTCAAATTTACATACCATTTCTTTAAAAAATAGCATTAATTTTACTTAAAACTTGGGTTACACTCATATACCTTTCGTGATTTTTAGCTTCATTAATTAACCCTATTGTATTTTACTTTAACAAATATAGAGAACAAGGGTAAGGAAATCACTGACACCGTGGATTTTTTTTTATTTATCGTATATTGATTTTTATATTATGACATTTTTAACATACATTTATCGATTTTCTTACAAATACTTGGTTCGGGAGCGTCGAAATCAGGGGGGGGGTCAGCTTTCTAATTGACCAATGCCAACAATGGCACGATTTGCAAAAAAGGGATGGCGCTCTACGAAAGAATGAGATAATCGATTTTTTTACATGCCAGGATTCAATACGGACCTACCATTCTGGTAGGTTTTGTTATATAAATGATAACTGAGTATTTAAAAAGTAATTTGAAAAATATAAATCACGGGCCATGAATTTTCAACATCACGATTCTTACAACATTGTCTAATTTCAGACAAGCGAACCTTTCGTTAAAAGTTTGTTAATGAAAGGTTCAACCAAATTAACATCAAATTATGGTAGGAATTATATTTTATGTAATGGCATCTAGCTTTCTTATCATTTTAACGCTGTTTTTTTCTGTAATTAATAATGTGTTCTTTTCTGTTTATTTTGTGTCTTTGCCGGTTTATTTTGTGTTTATTTTTAAATTGTGAGTGTCCTTTGCGAAATTGACGCATTTTGCTGTGAATTCATTAATTACGATATACGAGATAGAGACTCTTTCATAAGCGAAATTGACGCTTTCGTGTTATTACCTCAGATTACGGTATATTATTGTTGGCAACACAACAATATCTGTCAATCTGACATTTGTCAGTGTCACCGCGCCGCTCTCCCTACTCTCGCTTGTACTTTTGGAATCGCACATCGCGCCATTGTTATAATTATAATAATTAATAACTTATACAGTAAAGTATCTACTGATCTAAGTGTATTGTTTTAATGCAATGAAATCTCACCTGGATATACAGAAATCTGGATCATATTAACTATCATATTCCTCTTCATAGTCTCATCAATCTAGTTAGGATTTCAGTAAAACAAAAGCACTTATATAAAAAATGTAAGTATGTATTTAAAAGGCTAACAAAATTCCATTTCAATAAATTTTCACAATAAAATACGAATTCCCAAAACAACAAATCTTCAAACAGTGACTTATATATTCTTGACATCATTATGACAATTTTAAACATCATACCGAATTTGAATTTTAAAGCCATAGAGGAAAATTCCTCCCTACAACATCCCCTCTGAATTTTCATCAGGTTTAAACATTCATAAACTTAAATTTTATATCAATTTTTAAAACACCTATTGTTTCACCAAGAAAACATACTGTATATATCACTCCCTACTTGAAAATAAAACATACTGTATACACTCCCCTCAATTATAATAGACTCACCTCATATAAAGTCTCTTCCTCAGTAAAAATAATAGAACTCATAAATAATACTCCCTAATTCAACATACAATAAACAACATCCTATTTAAACAAAAAAAAAATAATACCAATTAATCATAATTTTAAATACCTAATATTAAAACTAAATTTTGAATTAAGTTCCTGAACAACCTTAAAACTAACATTAGCTATTAAAATAAAACACTGAGCGTCCAGTATAATCACTTATCACTCATTATGTGTTTTCTTAATCTCAAAAACTTTGTTCTGTCTAGTCCTTTAGTGAGTATATCGGCTAAATTTGCATTAGTAGGACAGTAAAATATTTCAATGAAGTTTTGTTCAATTTTCTCTTTAATAAAATGAAATTTCACATCAATGTGTTTGCTACGACGATTTAGGATTCCAGTTTTGATCAAAACTATTGCAGACTGATTATCGACATATAATTCTGTCTTTGGAGTTATACCAGTAATTTCTGCCGGTGTCTTATCATTAATAGAGTTCGATGACCTATTCAATAAGTAAGCTGATGTCATAACCGCTTCACCCCATAACTCTTTTGGCAAAACATTATCAAACAAAAGCGCTCTTGTACGCTCCATAATAGATCGGTTTAAGCGCTCAGCTTTGCCATTTTGCTGTGGGCTATAAGGTATCGTGTAGTCAATGATAATTCCTTTATCCAGATAGTAGTTTTTAAATCTATGACTAGAATATTCACCCCCATTATCACATCGAAACGTTTTTACTTTTGTGCCAAAATGATTTTCTGCTAAGGCAATATAATTTTTAATTTTGAAAAAGGCCTCATCTTTTGTTTTTAGTAAGCAAACCCTGGTAAAATGTGTGTAATCATCCAAAAATGTAATAAAATATTTATATCCATCCCATGTTTCTACATCAACTGGACCACAAATGTCACTATGAATGATTTCAAGTGCATGCTTGGCTCTATGTCTAACTGTATTAAATGGTTTCCTACACAATTTGGCTTGAATGCAGATTTCACAGTTGTCAACCTCCTTTTTTATTTCTGAATTCATTCCATTAACGATATTTTTCGTTTTCAATATTGAATCATGACCTAATGCCCTATGCCAAAAGTTAGATTTTTTTATAAAGTTTACAAAGTTATCGACTGACCTTGTAATCTGCACATCATACCTTGCAACCCGAAGTCTCACGTAAAACAATCCATCTCGGTCACAGGTGGCAGTCAGAATACATCGGCCATCAAATGCATCAAAGATGTTACATTTGTTTCTGAAAAATTCAATTTTACAATTATTTTCTACTAGCTTTGAAATTGAAATTAGATTCTTTTTCAGTTTTGGTACTAAATAAACATTTTTGAGTATAATATTTTCAGATTGGCAATGTATATCTCCAATAGTGTCTACTACATGTACATTACCATCAACTGTCAATATCTTATAATTACATTTTTGATAATTTGTAAACACACGCGAACAATTTATAGTATGACATGTAGCTCCCGAGTCCAAAACAAATTCAATTTCCTCTTCATATTTAAAATTTTCAATATTACTTACCGAATTATTTCCTCTATTTAAACAAAATTTACTAAAATGTGAATTATTCCTACAAAATATACAATTATTTTTCTCTGAACAATCTGTGTTCTTATGTCCAAATCCGTTACATTTAAAGCATTGTAAATTTCTATCTCTTCCAAAATGATTTGTGTTGTTTTTGCAAAATTTCGCTATATGTCCATTCTTTCCACAATTATAACATTTTTTAACTGTCAAAAATACATTTTGCTCTTCTGTCATTTTGACAGGTTCAGTTATTTTTGGTTCAACAATTTTTGATTTAATTTTATTTTCTAATAGTATTCGGTTAATTAAATTTGAAATCGTTTTCTCGTCTCTGCTTGTTGACTCCCATGCTGTTCTCAGATTTGAATAATTTTCTGGTAGACTACATAAGATTTTACTCATCAATTGATTATTTTTTATATCGAAGCCAAGAGATCTAATTTTCATAACAATTGTTTCCAATTTACTTACGTCCTGCATTATATCTGTATTTGTAAATTTATAATTATAAAAATCTTCCAATAGTTGACAGATCTGCGTATCCTCATTTCCCAAAAATATTCGATCAAATTTGTCTATCATTTCTTTTGCTGTTTCACAGTTAATAATATGGTTTATATATTTGTCACTAACAGAACAAATGATAATATATTTAGCCTTAGCATCCTTCGTTGTAAAATTTTTGTCATTTGCGCCATCTTTTTCAAAGACTGAATTTAAATCTTTTGCCGATAAAAGTAATTTAATTTTCCTTTTCCACATGTTATAATCGTTTTCATGATTTAATTTCAAAGTAGCAGTATTTGAATTTGAAAAATCGTCAGACATTTTGGAATCTCTTGATTTAAACAGGCTCTATAAAAACTCAACTCTCACTATCGTCACAGTTAAACTGTGCTATCGTCAGAAGCTTGCGATGCCCATAACCTCTAAGTGTATTGTTTTAATGCAATGAAATCTCACCTGGATATACAGAAATCTGGATCATATTAACTATCATATTCCTCTTCATAGTCTCATCAATCTAGTTAGGATTTCAGTAAAACAAAAGCACTTATATAAAAAATGTAAGTATGTATTTAAAAGGCTAACAAAATTCCATTTCAATAAATTTTCACAATAAAATACGAATTCCCAAAACAACAAATCTTCAAACAGTGACTTATATATTCTTGACATCATTATGACAATTTTAAACATCATACCGAATTTGAACTTTAAAGCCATAGAGGAAAATTCCTCCCTACAACAACTGACATAATATGTGTTTCCATTGAGATCCCCCAACCTGCCGAACACCACAAAACATGGTGTCAGAAGTGGTCAGGTCAGATTAACTTAAGTAGATATAAATTGTGCACACACCAAGTACGCACGAAATGGCGGACGAAAAAAAACAAGAAAAAGCGACAACGGCACAACGTCCTCCAGTGCCAAGTACTACGATAGCGATGACTTCTGGAACTGGGAATGTTGGGACAGGGCAACTGAGACCCCTAGACCTAAAAAACACAAATATGCCACTTACCTGGAAAAACTGGCATACACAGCTGAAGATATACCTGCGAGCTAACAATCTTGAACGAGAAAGTGATCAACGCAAGGTAGCAATCCTCCTTCACTTTATAGGATCTGACACACTTAGCATATTCTATAGTTTCAATATGGATATTGACTCCATCACATTCGTAGCTCTAACGGAGAGATTCTATGCACATTTTTTGCCGCAAGTCAACACAACTATGGAAAGGCACACGCTGTTTAATAGAAGACAAAAAACAGATGAAAGCATTGATGATTATGTCACGGATCTCAAGAACATTGCGAAACAATGCAGCTTAGAAAAGCTAGAGGACAGCTTGACAAGGGACATATTTAGTCTAAATCTGCATCCCAATAACCAATATATAAGAGAAAGGATCCTGTCGGAAAAACCACTTACTTTAGGAGCAGCTATACAGCTAGCCAAAGACCTTGAAATCACACGTCAACAAGCAGCCTGCCTTCTTGAAGACCCTATAGTCAATCAAGTGAAAACATCAAAATACAGACAGTCAAGACCATTGAAGCAAACTCGACGACCGACAAGCCGACCACTTTCAGGTGCACGCTCAAAGTCAAACACGGATACCAGGTCAATAGCGAAAAATGAAATTAAATGTCATAAATGCGGTCAATTTCATAGGTTTCAGTGCCCTGCCAAAGGTGTCAAATGTCATAAATGTGGTAAATATAATCATTTTGCACAAATGTGTAAAACTGTAAAAATAATTTCTTCAGAGTCTATTGAGTCTATTAGTAATAGTAATAATAACCTCTTTATTGGCACAATATGTATCAATGCGGTCAATTCACAGACTTGGAAAGCAGACCTAGTTATAAATAATACAATTATTGAGTTTATTCTCGACACAGGCGCTGATACAAATATTATATCATCACACACATTTCACCAACTCAACATTCCTTTCAACGCTCTATTTAAAAGTTGTCATAGATTATCGACTTTCAGTGGAGACGCTATACCAACAATAGGCCAGTGTAACTTGGTAGTAATGCATAACAACAATTCATACAACATCAACTTTCACATAGTTGACCTTGTATGCCAAAATATCTTAGGTAGGGAGACGTGTCAAACTTTTAACCTAATCAAAAGAATATTTCATGTAAATTTTGCTCCACAGCTTCCGAAAGATCTTATTACAGGTATAGGATGCATCAAAGACCTGGAAGTGGACCTCAAACTGAAGCCTGATGCCACTCCAATGATTGCCGCCTGTAGACGCATTCCATTTCAACTGAGACAACCTCTGAAACAAGAATTGGACGACTTGCTTAAACAAGACATAATTAAACGAGCTGAGGAGCCAACGGATTGGGTAAGTCCTATTGTTATCACTAAAAAGAAAAATGGTAAACTCCGACTTTGCATAGACCCAAATAAATTGAATGAAGCTATAATGAGAGCTCATTATCAGTTTCCAACAATGGATGAGATAAAATCTGATTTATCAGGAGCTAAATATTTCTCTACTCTTGATGCTAACAAAGGATTCTGGATGTTGAAGCTCAGTGAAGCTTCGTCCAAGCTGTGCACTTTCATAACTCCCTTTGGACGTTATAGGTTCACACGCTTACCCTTTGGAATTAATGCAGCACCCGAAATCTTTCATAGCGAGATAGTAAAACGCTTCCAAGACATAGAAGGTGTTAAAATTATGATCGACGATTTCTTAATATTTTCTAATTCACTGCAAAAACACAATGAGATATTACAAAAAGTAATTGATAGAGCTCGTTCTATTAATCTAAAATTTAACCATGAAAAGTCAGTAATTTGTGCCACTGAAGTTAAATATTTAGGTCACATTTTCAGTCAAGATGGAGTTAAAGTCGACCCATCTAAAGTTAAGGCAATATGTAAAATGACTAGTCCAACATCGGTCCCCGAGTTGCAAAGATTCATGGGTATGGTTAACTACCTCAGTCCTTTTATTAAAAATCTTTCACAGGAAACTTCTTTATTAAGACAATTACTCTCAAAATATAATGAGTGGGTTTGGACGCAAAAACATGAATCAGAGTTTTGTAAGATTAAACATTTAATTAGCTCAACACCTGTTTTATCTTATTACCACCCAAACAAAAACATTACACTGTCAGTAGATGCCTCTAAAGATGCCATGGGTGCAGTAATTCTTCATGAAAAACAGCCTATTGCCTTTGCCTCTGCATCATTAACGCCCGAACCCAATATGCGATCCTGATCCGTTTTTTCCGGATTGAGATTGCAAACTCAATCCAAAAGTACCATTTTGCGTCTCTATAACCAATCGAAGGATGCATTTGTAATCTCTGAAAGGCAACCATCCATGAGAGGTCCGATCAGTGTTTTTGGATAGACCTCTGTTCGAAAATGACGTTTGACGTGGCCCAATAATCAATCTTTGATTAAAAAGGGATTGATTGACGTCTACACAATCTTTTTTTGGCAATCTTCCTATTTTCATGGTTTACTTGTCAAAATTAGGATTGATTTACATGTTTTAAAAATAATTGTTGTATTTTTGTCAGAAATGGCAATGGCAAAGACGATATTTTTGGAAGATGTGATAGTAGTGATTTGGAGTTATGAGCCGAAACAATATCAGATTTCGATACGTGATTACAGTGATGATGATGAAGTGTTACAACAACAACGTCGCAATTAACACCAAATATTAACAACAGCAATAAATAACTACGAATTTACTTTTTGGTTCCGGCTGAACAAAACTGTCGTAAATTACTTTTAACGAAAATAATGCCACACATAAAAGAAACATCAAAACAGTGACTAAAATCCTTTTGCCGCACTATATATGTGATGTGAATGTGTTTGAAATCTATACAAATAAAATTGAAGTGTCTGTTTGTATTGTCAAATAACAAGTTTTTAATGAATGGGTATGAATGTATATCGGGTACCAATAACAAAAACACAATTTAATTTTTTTTTGTCTGGCTGACTGTCTGTTTGTTCCCGCCAATCTCCGGAACGGCTGGACCGATTTTGACGGGACTTTCACTAATAGATAGCTAATTATATAAGGTATAACATAGGCTACTTTTTATCAAGATCGGTCCGAAGTCGCGGGCACAGCTAGTATATAATAAATAGCTGTGCCGGCGAACTACGTTTCGCCATAATAATCACCTAGGTGTATAAAAACTAGTTTACGGCCTATTCTCAGACCTACCGAACATTCTTTCACAAAAAATTTCATAAAGATCGTTCACGCCGTTTTGGAGGAGTTTGGTAACAAACAGTTTGGTAACAAACTGGGACACTAACATCCATGCTAATATTATAAATGGGAAAGTGTGTGTGTGTGTGTTTGTTTGTCCGTCTTTCACGGAAAAACGGAGCGACGGATTGAAGTGATTTTTTAAGTGGAGATAGTTGAACGGATGGAGAGTGACATAGGCTACTTTTTGTCTCTTTCTAACCCCCCACTTCCCTAAAATGGGGGGTGGAAGTTTATATGGAGCATTCCGCAATTTTCAAGGTAGAAAGCTAAAAATTGGTATGCGAACTATTTGTGACAAACAAAAAAATCGTGCATCATTTTTTGTTTGGAAATATGCTACCAACCCCTTAAAAGAGGGGGTGAAATTTTATATGGGACTTTTTGCAGTTTTCAAGGTAGGAAGCTAAAAATCGGTACACAGACTCTTTGTTACCAACGAAAGATACCTGCATTATTTTTTTTTTTGAAATCTTCGGTGTTACCCCGAATTTAACGCGAGCGAAGCCGCGGGCAAAAGCTAGTTTTATATATTAGAAGATAATAGCTTCAGCTTTGCCTCGCTGTCGGGTTAAGTTTTTTATATTATTTTGTTCTTGTATAGATATTGTAAAAATCTTAAATTTAAGATATTTTCTGAAATAAATGATGGTAATATAAATAAGTAATTTATTTTCCTCTTTACATTTCGTTACCTCAATAGTTTAAACATTACATTAATTACTACATTACACTCAATTAAAAATCTTCCTCTTCTTTTTAGTAATCATAGAGAGGCACCTCTTCTTTCTGTAATTTCTCACCCCAAATTTTACTTCTGTATTTATTATACGATTATTCGTTGCTTTTATTGATTTATATTAGTTCAAATCACAAATTATATGTTCAAATCAAACCAACCACACCACAGCTAGCTAACAAACAAATATAATGTCACTCGCGTGCTCGTGTCAGTTTAAGTGTATGTCAACAAAATTACTCCCAAATTGAAAAAGAGCTATTGGCAGTCTTGTTCGGTTGCACTAAGTTCCACCAATACATTTATGGTAAAAAAATAAATGTTGAAACAGATCATAAGCCCCTTATCACACTTTTTAAGAAAGCTTTGTTAGACATCCCTGCAAGATTACAGAGGATAATGTTGCGATTGCAACCCTATGACTTGAATGTCATGTATGTACCAGGACGTTACTTATACATTGCAGATACCCTTTCAAGAACAGCCCTACCATCTTCAGCACTCTCAGATTTAGAACAGGACATTGACCTCCACATCAACTTGGTAAAGTCAACATGGTCAGTAAGTAAAGAAAAACTTTCAGAAATACAACAGAAGTCAGCACAAGACTCCGTTCTTAGTCAGGTAATAAACTATTGTCAACATGGATGGCCAGAACATAAAAGGTCGGTCAGTCAGTTAGTCAAACCATTCTTCCCTTTTAAAGACCAATTACATGTAATTGATAGCATTTTATTCAAGGTAAATAACATTGTCATTCCAGAGTCTATGAGAGAATACTTACTTTCATTAATACATAAAGGTCATCAAGGCATAAATAGCTGCATATCTCTTGCTAAATCAACAGTCTATTGGCCTAATATAAAAAACGATATTGAAAAATACATTAATAAGTGTCATGTTTGCCTTACATATAGAAAAGTAATCAAAAAGAACCAATAATTCACCATGAGTACAAAATGTTACCATGGAATAAGGTGGGCATAGATTTGTTTGAAATTAATAGCCTAAAATACCTACTAGTTGTTGATTACTACTCAAAATATATTGAACTTTCGTTACTAAAAAATGATTCAACTTCTAAAACAGTAATTCAACAGTTGAAATCTATCTTTGCACGGCATGGCATACCTGAAATTATTAATTCAGACAATGGTCCCCCATTTAGCTACTGAATATGTGTTTGAATGTTGTGGCATAGATGTTCCTCAATACAAACTCATTATTTTTTGCATATATCGTCGATCAAGCTCAAAAAATAAAAAAAATGAAATTAATATATTTTTAGAAAAATTAGAAAATTTATTATTTATCTTACGTAGAAAAAGGAATAGGACTATTGTAATAACGGGTGACTTTAACATTAATATTCTTGAATCCGATGACAATACAAATAAATTAAAAGAATTAATTAAGAATTCATCATCATCATCATCACAGCCCATATACGTCCCCACCGAGGGGCTCGAGCCTACCCTATATTAGGGTGATTAGGCCTTAGTCAACCACGCTGGCCCAGTGCGGATTGGTCGACTTCACATACATCATTGAATTTCTTCGCAGATGTATGCAGGTTGCCTCACGATGTTTTCCTTCACCGTAGGAGCGTCAGACATATGTACATATGAAATTCGAAACGAAAAACACATTGGTACATGGCCGGTCTCGAACCCCGACCCCCCGATTGGAAGGCAAGTGCCGAGTCCACTGCGCCACCGACGCTCCTATAACTTAACAATGCACATAAGTGAAGCTACACGACAAAACTCCTGTTTAGATCTGATAATAAGTAATAATAATAATGCCGTAGGTTCAGTTCTTAGATTAGGGTTATCAGACCATGAAACAGGACAAGTATTAAAAATTCCTACTGATAATAAGGTAGTTCCTCTTAGACAATGGTTTTTATGGAGACGAGACTTGGGGGAAGATAACATACAAAAATTTAAATCTTATCTTCAAAGTCTGAGCTGGAGTGACGTGTATGAGGAAAAAGACTACAAATGCTTTCAACAAATTTCATGATATGTTTACCTTGCTATTTAATCTGTGTTTTCCTATGGTAAAAATTAAAATAACAAATAGGGGTAAAAAATCTAAATGGATAACCAGAGGTATTAGAAAATCATGTATCACTAAAAGGCAACTTCGTTTTCATTACTAAAAAAATAAAACTTCTAACTCAAAATCTAGATATCTTAACTATAATAAACTACTAAAAAAAATTATAAATACTTCTCAAAAGATAATTAACATTAAATACATAAACAATTCAAAAAAATAAATGTAAATCCTCATGGAGTATTATTAATAATAAAGGTCCAGCACATATTACTGAAAACATACAAATTAAATGTAATGATGCTATTGTATCTGATCCCGGAAAGGTTGCAGAAATATTTAATGAATATTATACAAATCTTCCTGAAGCTACACCGACACAAGACGGAATAAAAAGCAGATTAGACAATCGAAATACATACAAATCTAGTATATTTCTAAAACCCTGCGATTGTCATGAAATTATAAAAATAGTAATGTCCTTGAATAATACACGAGCTGTAGGCTATGACGGTATCGCCACGACAGTCTTACGACGTTGTTGCGGAGATATTATTGAGGTACTTTGTTATCTAGTGAATTGGTCATTTGAAGCAGGCTGTTTCCCTGAATCTTTAAAGTTGTCATTAGTGAAACCAATATATAAAAAAAATGACACCTTGGATATAAAAAACTATCGTCCTATTACGTTATTACCAATCTTATCCAAAATATTTGAAAAGGCTATGCACAAGAGAATAACTGAATACATGAATAAGTTTAATATAATCAATATCAATCAAAATGGATTTCAAAAAGGGAAATCAACTACTCTAGCAGGTTTCAAAATAGTTCAAGAAATCCTTAAACACGTAGATCAAAGTACATGTGTCTCTGCTATCTTTTTCGACATGAGCAAGGCATTTGACTGTGTCTGTCATAACGCACTTTTAAATAAATGCTACTTTTACGGAATCAGGGGTCCTGCATTTGAGTGGATTAAAAGCTATCTACTTAAAAGAAATCAATGTGTTGAGATAAATGGTATGAATGAACTGAGTGAGATTACAACTCATAGGTCTTCTTTTAGAGTAAATAAATACGGTGTACCCCAAGGGAGTGTCTTGGGACCCTTACTGTTTCTCATCTATATTAACGATCTGCCAGACATTACTAAATATCACTGTACATTATTTGCCGACGACGTGTCTATTGTATTAGGCAAATAAGATATTAGTGAACATGGCAAAGAGATATATAATACAGCAATGAAATGTATAGAGTGGCTGACAAAAAACAATCTTACAGTTAATATTTCCAAAACTAAAATTGTTCACTTTTTCAATCGGAAACGTAAATGTCCTAATCTTAACATAACTTACGAAAACGAAGCCATAGAAGAATGTACTGAAACTAATTTTCTTGGTATAAAACTTGATCAAAATTGTTCATGGAAATCACATGTAGAACATTTAAACAATAAAATTAACAAGTTCATATTTGCTTTATGGAAAATATCAAGAATAACAGATTATGAAACCGCAATAATGGCCTACCATGGATACATTATGTCTCTTCTTCGGTACGGAATAGTTTTGTGGGATAATGCTGTAAAAGTAAATAGTCTATTTATAGCCCAAAAAAAAATGTATCCGTGCCATATTTAATGTACCTCCATGGACACCATGTACTCCAATATTTAAGAAATACAAATTATTAACATTGCCTAGTTTATATATATTCGAATCATGCAAATTTGTTAGAGCCAATGTTGAACTTTTGAAAAATTTGAAGATCGGTATAAATATAGTAATAGACATGTGGGACAGTTAGCGATACCACAAATGAAAATAAATTTGTACAGCCGAAATAGCCATGCCATGAGTGTTCGAATTTACAATAACCTACCCCAAAGCATCAAAGAACTTAACGGTAAACTTTTTAACAAAACTTTATTTAATTGGCTAGTTACAAATTGTTTTTATTCGGTTACAGATTATTTGACTTATAAGCATAAATAATATTAAAAATGACTGACATTTTATTATAATAATTTAATTAACATGTAAGAGTAATATAATTATTAGGTAGAGTAATATAGTAAAATGACATAATAATAATACAAAATTTAATACGAAAATTTAAATTATGTAATTGTAAACTGACATTCACATGCCACAAGTTGGTAAGACGTGCTGTTCAGCTACTCATTTTGTTACCATTTTTACCATGCCTTGTGTGAATAAATACTTTGACTTTGACTTTAACAGTAAAGAGTTTCAGGAATTTACAAAGTCTTGGGGAATTGAACACACTACTTCAAGCCCATATTTAAGTAGATCGAATGGTATGGTAGAAAGAGCAATTGGTTCGGTAAAAAATTTATTAAGAAAGTCTATAGCGGATGGCACAGACCCTTATCTAACATTGCTAATGTATAGAAATACACCTAAAAAGACAGGCTATTCACCTGCACAATTATGTATGTCTAGAAATTTACGAACACTGTTGCCTGCTTCTGAGGCTACACTGTCACCTATTGTTGTAGATATTAATAAATTACAGGAAAACATTGAAACACAACAAGCTAAGACAGCATTTTATTATAATAGGAACACTAAACCACTGTCAAAACTTAAAGTCGGTGATAACATTTATTTTAAACATAAGCCACACAGCACTTGGGTCCCAGGCACTATTTCACAGACAGATACACATCCACGCAGCTACATTATTGACTCCCCACAAGGCACATTTCGTAGAAATCGGGAGCATATCTTGAAACCAGTCGATCCGCAGACTGAAACTGTATCTGAAAAAATAGAAACAGACTTATGTAAATCTAATAACACAAACACACAAACACTTATACCTAATATCGATACACCACGTAGATCAAGGTCAGGACGCCTAATTAAAAAACCAAGTCGATATAATTGATATTGTGATTGTGTCGCATTATGCAGTGATACCTAATTATTTTAATTTGTCTTTCTTAAACATATTCACTGTAATGTAATGTAAATCACGGATTGTAGTAAGTAAACTACAAAATGTGAATTATTATTTCGATGTTTTTTAAAAGCAAAAAAAAATAATAATTCACATATTAGTTTATTAATAATATATTGTAGTACTTTCAATTTAATTATTGATAATGATAAATTGTAGTTTTATTTTTGTGTATTCATTTGTCTATTGGGACAGGCTAAGGGAACATAGCCCAATCAAAACTTATATAAATCTGTGTCATTTGAGTTTGATGGTTACTATTGTAAAAGTTTTCATGGCTCGGAGACAATTTTGTTTATTAATAAAAGAAAAAGAAAATAGATACTTACCTTTTTAATTTATCCGACTGCGAGTCATGGAATCTTATGTATTTCTCTTTTCGACAAACTGTTGTCAATAAGTTGATAAAGTTTTTTTTTAAAAAAGGGAGATGTTGGCAACACAACAATATCTGTCAATCTGACATCTGTCAGTGTCACCGCGCCGCTCTCCCTTCTCTCGCTTGTACTTTTGGAATCGCACATCGCGCCATTGTTATAATTATAATAATTAATAACTTATACAGTAAAGTATCTACTGACATAATATGTGTTTCCATTGAGATCCCCCAACCTGCCGAACACCACAAAACAAAATTATGGTAGGAATTATATTTTATGTAATGGCATCTAGCTTTCTTATCATTTTAACGCTGTTTTTTTCTGTAATTAATAATGTGTTCTTTTCTGTTTATTTTGTGTCTTTGCCGGTTTATTTTGTGTTTATTTTTAAATTGTGAGTGTCCTTTGCGAAATTGACGCATTTTGCTGTGAATTCATTAATTACGATATACGAGATAGAGACTCTTTCGTAAGCGAAATTGACGCTTTCGTGTTATTACCTCAGATTACGATATAGAAACTCAATACTTTTGTGTGATGTTGACGCTTTTTTGTGTTGTTTTTCCACCATGGTTGGAAAAGGAAGTGTAAAGTGCGCAAAATGCGGTGTAACGTCAAAGGAAATTATCTACTTCTTTGACCTTTCACAGGTTTCCACTCCCGTCGATTCATGGATCTCTGAAGTAAGTGTATTATTTTGTACTTATTTACACTTACTAGTTAGAACTACGTCTATAAAATAGTGTAGCCTCGAAATCATAATACCTACATTAATTCTGATAACCTCAAATTACCAAAAATATGACAGATTTCCCATATCATAAAACATCTAAACAGATCCCTATATAGATTTATGGATATATAGTTTATACGGTTTTGTCGGCTTTTAAATAATACATAAATTTCCTTTTCAGAGCCAGAGTTTGGGAATGTTTTGCTATCCCAATGATGATTGGACTTCAGATGAATAATTGCTGAAGCTGTATAAACAGCATAAGATGCTATGTAGAAATCATTTTGATGATTCATCATTTACTAGCAGTGCCAAAACAAGATTGAATAAGTTCGCCATTCCAGCAGAAGCTCATAATATTTTGTCCGAATTACAAGATGAACATCCACCTAAAGAAGCACAAAAAGCTCAAGTAGGTAAATTTGGTATTTAAGAACAGTTTGATTTTGTTAATTGAAATAGTCAAACTTATCAACTAAAATAGGAACACCAATCTTTATTAAACACGAAGTTCTGTATACATGTAATTGTGATCCACAAATTGGCCGTGGTCCGAATTGAATATGGTGATATTTGCACTGTTTGCATGCAATCATTTCGGACCACTTTAATAGCACGACCGTGTGCACGTCTGTCAATGTCATTAATTAAAAAGTCTTGTTTGACTTAACATTAGTGAAACATTTCATGGCAAAATCTTAAAAGTTTTTACAGTC
The DNA here is from genome assembly GCA_963935595.1 of Schoenobius gigantellus. Lineage (NCBI taxonomy): Eukaryota > Metazoa > Arthropoda > Insecta > Lepidoptera > Crambidae > Schoenobius > Schoenobius gigantellus. The sequence continues at coordinate 51,873,396 of OZ012540.1, forward strand.
AGTTAATTAAGTTTTATCAACTCAAAACTTAATAAATATTAAGTCACATATTTTATTCCAAATCGTCTTAAGATCAAAATTTGAATTTGACATTTGCACACACAGTGCACTACCTTATTTTTGTGAGCACTGATAGCACCGCTTCCTGACATCACTCATGACTTGACATTGCTTTTGTAAGGCACACGTCGGTTCAATTAGGACCGGATTGTTTGCACGCTATCGGTGCCAATTGTGCATAATAGCTTAATTTGGACCACGGGGATTGATAGTTTTTCTAAAGAATTCAATTTTTACCTGGCCTAGAATTCACTAGTCAGTTTATTTATTTTATTTATTTATTAAGACTTTATGTACAATTATTGTAGTACAGAGGCGGACTTAATGCCTGAGGCATTTTCTGCCAGTCAACCTTTGGGTGATGCAGAGAAACAATGTGGTAGATGTACCGAAATGATAAAAAAAGCATATTTTAAAATAGCTATTTATTGATATATATAAAATAAGATAAAATCCCAATACATAAATAAAATATATAAAATACACTAATATATATTTGCCTACATTCACTTTACAAAATTTTTACAATAGTTTAAGCTTATCCTAGAAGAACCTAAGCTTTTTTGCCTATGACTGCTCAATGAACAGCTTGCGCAACTTATTTTTAAAGCTAAGCCTGCTTGGGGAGTTTCTCACTTCTTGAGGGAGGGAATTCCATAAAAGAATAGACTGAACAAAAAACGAAGAATGAACTGTATCAGAATGGTGAGGGGGACATTTGACATTTGACAGAATGGTGAGGGGGACATCCAATTCAGTTGGATTGGATAAAATATTTTTGTTTATTAAACCTGTTCTATAGAAAATAATATTTCTTAGAAACAATGTCAATTAATAATCATAAAATGATACAGTTCCAGGAGACCACACAAATGGAAGTTACGGTCAGTACTTCTCAGTGTTCTATATCTTTAGAGCACTCAAGTGAATATAACCTTCAGAGCCATTTGACCAAGGTAATTCAATTATTAATAATTCTCAGGGGTAGATTAATCTTCACTTCACTTCTTTATGTATATGGCAATCGGCTGTAAACACAATCATTACTGCCAAACTCAAGTTTTTAATAATATACTTGTTTATGAATTTACTTTTAAAATATGGCTGAAAGTATAAGAGATTGTTTTGAGTCCTGAAAAAGGACAAAAAAAGACCTCACAATAACGTTACAACAGGGTTTTTATGATATTGTATAGGATATAGGATTTGTTGGACAATTAAATATAATCTTGGAGTGTATTAGAGTTAATATTAGAAGGCAATTTAAAAACAAGACTACAATTATATTGATTTCTCTGTAATATCTATTATCAAATTACCAGAATATTAATTTGTTTTTATAATCTTATATTATAGGTGAAGCTAAATGGAGCCACATCGAAGAACTTTTTAATATAGAAAAAAAGAAGTTTTTGCTCCAGCATTGACCCAGCAACTCCTTCAACCGAATGGCAAACAGAAAATGAAAGTTCAGCTAGCTGCTCAAGTCTTAAGTCATTCTCTCGCGTCAGGATTATTTGTTAAAGTAGCTCAAAGTAAGTTTGTTGTTATCTCTTTCTGAGCTCTTGCGACTGTTTGACTGACTGCTTCCCGTATGATTCCCAAAACCTTATCATGACGTCGCGAGTTATGACCCTTTTCTAAAAGAACTTTGCATCCCACCAGTATGTGCCTAGCTGTTCCTGATGCTTCACCCCATGTATAACATGTTTCCTTTTCTGTGGCTATTCCCCATCATGCTAAAATTACATTGGTCTGGGAGAGACATCTGAATGGCGTTAAAATACAATTTCAGAATTGCAGGCTGGTCACCTGCAATTCATAGAGTAGGGTTTGCCGCTTTAGAACCGGTGGAATGTAGAATTCACCTAATTGTTGTGCCAGAAGTTAACTAGTACGAATTGGTATATTGGCCAGTCTGTCTTCCAGAATCTTATTTATTACAGCAAGTTAACTACTGTTATACTAATGTATCTTAAAATAAGGTTAGCTGCTGAATTTTACTGGCTATAAAATAAACTAAGATAGTAATGCCTTTGTTAAAATATCAAATACCAATATCAATGTTTTTTTGTTGAAAATAACACAAATCCAACATGGCGGCACTGTTGCCCATACTCCATTAAATATCATAGGTCAGAATGTCATTTCATATTATATGAAAAAAATCCTTTTAACATTTGAAATCTTTTGTTTACTTTCAGATGAATGACCACAAGATGCCTCAGCAACTGCGACACTGGTCTCAAATTTGGACCAGTTATTCGACGCTATGAATGGTGACACGCCAGACAGAAAAAGAGGAAAAAAATACCTTACCAACATGTCTTCGTGCAGCCCTCATTTAGATTTTTTAATAAAATGATAGTTTTTTTCACGGAAATGAAATTTTTAGGGGCAGGAAGTAAGCCCCCTTCACAAGATGGCTGGTTGAGGACGATGAATGCAATCAAGCGCATATTTAATAATTTAAACAAATATAATATTGACACAGTGTCCAAAGGCTCAATCAAGATCCCCTCGAAAACTGTTTTGGTTGCATTCGAAGTAGCTGTGGTTGTAATCCGAACCTGACTTCAATTCAATATATTGCAACATTGAAAACTAGCATAATAACAAATCTAATTATTAATAATAAAAACAGAAACTGAAACATGGATGATAATATTGATATACTAAATCATTTCAAAGTGTTTCTTCATAAAGAGTGTGTTCGTTAACAATTGATGCAGATGTATTTATTGAAGGTGTAGAGAATTAGATATACCTCAGTGTTCTGGAGAAATGCAAGTATGTGCATATGTGTGCGGCTTTATAGCTGAAAATATAGATAACAATTGCGAACATTGTAAAAAAAAATATGCTTGCTGATTCAAACACTGAGGTTTCTCATTTATTTATTATTACACCCTTTAAGGAATATGACGACATAAGATGCAGTTTGAAATACATCCAGCCCAGTTTCTGTGAAATGGTTGAAAATGCTGCAAATTTTAATACTTATTTAAAAGAAAATGTGCATGTAAAGGCAAAATTTATTACAAATACTTATGCGATAATTTAAATAAAGATTTGCTGAAGGGGTGTGAAGAACATTTTGAAATTAATTTGAAAAAATTATATGTATATATTTTTTTAAATGGCTTTATTATAACTTACTTTCAACTATTTCTTTTAAAAAAATGGTAAATGTTTTGCCCAAATCTATTATAGTCTAATATAGTATATTGAGAGTACAGTTGCTAAGTATATGCCTGACACGGTTTTGTATTATTAAAAATCGAGGTTTTGTTGAGGATGCTTCTAAAAAACCCGTATCGAGAGAAATAAATATTCTGAGACATATTTATAAGCTTGTATTATTTGGCATACGAAATTGCCTATTCCTACTAAGATTTGGCGTTTTTATATATTTTTTGGTACCTGCAGAACCCGGAATCGAAAATTCTATGACTTAGCTGATACCGGAATTTCAATAGGCGTATGTAACAATTAATTAAATTAATCATTTAATTGATTGTCTTTTACGCCTATTGAAATTTCGTAAAGTCCTAGAATTTTCGTAAAGCAAAAATCAAAAACACTATTTGAATCTCCCGCGTACAAAAAGTTTCCGATGGCATAAACGGGAGCGCTAGTGAGCTCGATGTAAGCATTTTTGAAGTATGAAGTTGCCGTTCTTCCCTTTAGGGTATTTGTGTTCTGTGGTCGAAATTCAGTGTGCAATCGAGACTGGAAGTGAGAGCACGTCGCTTTGAGCTCGCTCCCGGTCACGTAATTATTTGTGTATGTATACGACGCGAAGTCCCCCGGAGAAGTTGATAACTAACAATTTTATTTTTTGTGGCTGCCATACGAAAAATCTTTCTAAACCTTTTTACAAGCTTTTATTTAGCTTACTCGTATGTATGTTCGCGTCTAATCTTGCGAGTTTTTGACCCTCTTCCCAGTTTCCGATTAAGCTGAAATTTTGTATGCATATGTATATATTATGACGACATGGAGCTGATCTGATGCTGGAGCTGGAAGGTAGCCAAAGGAACTCCGCAATAAAACGGCAGAACCCCATCGAGTTTGAGCTCGTTTGATTCGTATTGACGAGTTCTTTGGCCCTATATAGTATCCAGGGTTTGATGCTGCAGCTGGAAGGAGGCCATAGGAACTGTGCAATAAAACGACAGAACCCCATCGAGTTTGGGCTCGTTTGATTCGTATTGACGAGTTCTTTGGTCCTATGTGCTAACCAGGGTCTGATGCTGGAGCTGGAAGGTAGCCAAAGGAACTCCGCAATAAAACGACAGAACCTCATCGAGTTTGGGCTCGTTTGATTTGTATTGACGAGTTCTTTGGTCCTATATGGTAACCAGGGTTTCATGCTGCATCTGGATGGAGGCCATAGGAACTCCGCAATAAAACAACACAACCCCATCGAGTTTGGGCTCGTTTGATTCGTATTGACGAGTAGTACGAGAATGTTATATATTATAAAAAATAATGAAATCCAAGATGGTCGCCGTCACAAATTGACAGATTATTTTTATGTACAATCCCCACAATACTTATACAATGCTTGTGAAATACAATACACCATGAAAAAACCAAAACCAAAGTTGGCCGCTATCACAAAAGATTTTTAAAAACAAGCTTTTATTTTAATGCCCTAAAAAGGGGAAAATAAACATTAATTTATTTTCTCATTACAATCTAGCGAATGGCTTCAATGCGGTAAAAAGTGCGTTGAACACAAGAAAATATTCATTTCTATAAATATTGGCAATTCTAAGAAAAAATATTTGCTTTTATAAAATAGGTAAATCTTGCGACAAGCTTTTATATTTTATAAAAATGTATCATGTAATAAATTTAAGTTTATTTTCGTCTTATTAGAGCATTAAATAAAATATTGTTTTTAAAAATCTTTTTACTATTATTTTACATTTTATCATTTTGTAATAGCGGCCATCTTGGGTTTTAGTTTTTTCATGGTGTTCTGTATTTTACAAACAAGTACTTTCATTTATTACCCATATTGTGGGGGTTGTACAAAAAAATAAACTGTCATTTTGTGACGTCGGCCATTTTGGATTTAATTGTTTTTCATAATATTCTGTATTATACAACTCAAAGTACTCGTCAATACGAATCAAACGAGTCCAAACTCGATGGGGTTGTGTCGTTTTATTACGGAGTTCCTATAGCCATCTTCCAGCTCCAGGATCAGACCCTGGTTACCAAATAGGATCAAAGTACTCATCAATAGTAATCAAACGAGCCCAAACTCGATGGGCTTGTGTCGTTTTACTGCGGAGTTCCTATGACCATCTTCCAGGTCCAGCATTAGACCCTGGTTACCATACCAGTTCGGAGCCACCTTGAATTTGCCAGCACGGTGTGGAACCCGCACTACGCAGTTCACTCACAAAGAATAGAAAGCATACAAAGGGCCTTCACAAAACACCTAGCATATACCTTCGGTGATATATCTGCCCGGTGTCCATACGAACAGTGTCTTCAATGTTACAACTTGATTACTTTACGCGACCGTCGATGGGTACAAGATCTTATGTTCTTGTACAAGTTAGTAAACAATGTATTGGACTGCCAAAAATTAACAGAACAAATTGGGCTAAAAGTTCCCTATAACATACCCAGATATCCCATTACCCATTTATTCCATACCAACACATCCAACACAAATATAGGAGTAAACTCACCTCTCAATAGATGTCGATATTTTATATCATGACTCCATAAATGTCTTTAGAACCCAAATTTTGAGGGCCCTGAGTGCACAAGTTTGATATTGTTATGGTAGTATGTAGGTATATCGCGCAACCCCTGTTAATTATTTATTTATCACTAGTATAACTTTTTCTTTTGTTTCATTTTGACGTTAATAAGCTTGTTTCTGATCTCATTTCATTTTGTATTTTATTTACTTTAGTGTCGCATTTTTTTTAATAATGTTCAAAAAACTTGTAAGCATTCAATTGATTTGTTTTTGTTATGTTTTAGCTTATGTTATCACTTATATTAAGAATGTTGGTTCACCTGTAATTAGCAACTGTATAAGACCATTACAAATTGTATACTATTAATTAATATTTTGTATGCAGAAGCTGTTGGTGTGCCTTTATTAATAAATAAATAAATATAGGACCAAAGTACTCATCAATACGAATCAAAGCTCAAACTCGATGGGGTTGCGTTGTTCTATTGCGAAGTTCCTATGACCTTCTTCCAGCTCCAGCATCAGACCCTGGTTACCATATAGGACAAAAAGTACTCGTCAATACGAATCAAACGAGCCCAAACTCGATGGGGCTGTGTCGTTTTATTGCGGAGTTCCTATGGCCACCTTCCAGCTCCAGCATCAGACCCTGGTTACCATATAGGACCAAAGTACTCGTTAATACGAATCAAACGAGCCCAAACTCGATGGGGCTGTGTCGTTGTATTGCGGAGTTCCTATGGCTACCTCCGAACTCCAGCATCAGACCCTGGTTACCAAATAGGACCAAAGTACTCGTCAATACGAATCAACCGAGCCCAAAGTCGATGGGGTTGTGTCGTTTTATTGTGGAGTTCCTATGGCCATCGTCCAGCACCAGGATCAGACCCTGGTTACCAAATAGGATCAAAGTACTCATCAATAGGAATCAAACGAGCCCAAACTCGATGGGCTTGTGACGTTTTACTGCGGAGTTCCTATGGCCATCTTCCAGCTCCAGGATCAGACCCTGGTTACGAAATAGGATCAAAGTACTCATCAATAGGAATCAAACGAGCCCAAACTCGATGGGCTTGTGTTGTTTTACTGCGGAGTTCCTATGGCCATCTTCCAGCTCCAGCAGCAGACCCTGGTTACCATATAGGACCAAAGTACTCGTCAATACGAATCAAACAAGCCCAAACTCGATGGGGTTGCGTTGTTCTATTGCGGAGTTCCTATGATCCCCTTCCAGCTAGAGCATCAGACCCTGGTTACCAAATAGGATCAAAGTTCTCATCAATAGGAATCAAACGAGCCCAAACTCGATGGGATTGTGACGTTTTACTGCGGAGTTTCTATGGCCATCTTCCAGCTCCAGGATCAGACCCTGGTTACGAAATAGGATCAAAGTACTCATCAATAGGAATCAAACGAGCCCAAACTCGATGGGCTTGTGTTGTTTTACTGCGGAGTTCCTATGGCCATCTTCCAGCTCCAGCATCAGACCCTGGTTACCATATAGAACCAAAGTACTCTTCAATACGAATCAAACGAGCCCAAACTCGATGGGCTTGTGTCGTTTTACTGCGGAGTTCCTGTGGCCATCTTCCAGCTCCAGCATCAGACCCTGGTTACAATATAGTACCAAAGTACTCGTCAATACGAATCAAACGTGCCCAAGCTTGATAAGGTTGTGTCGTTTTATTGCGGAGTTCCTATGGCCATCTTCCAGCTCCAGGATCAGACCCTGGTTACCAAATAGGATCAAAGTACTCATAAATAGGAATCAAACGAGCCCAAAGTCGATGGGGTTGTGTCGTTTTATTGCGGAGTTGCTATGGCCACCGTCCAGTTCCTTCATCAGATCAGCTCCATGTTATCATAATATTGCATTGTCCAAAATTAACATCTACGGTATTTTGCTAGGCGGCCGCACCGATTGCTCGACCGAGTGAGCTTGTGTGCGTAAGCGACGCACACAAGCGGAGACTAGAGAAATTTACCTAAACTAGCTCGAGCTCGCGCGGATGGTGGGCCCTTAAGTAAGTCCATGTCTTATTTTCATGACATGTCATTGTAGCGTTGTATGTCGCGCGTCGGTAATAACCGCAGCAATAGCCCTCTCTTGAAAATTCCGGTCCGTGAGCGTCAGTCAAAAAAAAAAATATGCACATTTGTCCGACGTTCCTACGGTGAAGGAAAACGTCGTGAGGTAACCTGCATACATCTGCCAAGAAATTCAAAGGTGTATGTAAAGTTGACCAATCCGGACTGGCGTGGTTGACTAAATACACCGACATCGGGTGGCAGCGAGGAGTCGGGGGGAGCGGCCCCTCCCGCAGGAGGTGGCGCGCACGAGGCACTTGACGCAGAGGGAGGCTCTCCGCCAGTGGGCCGAGACGCTCGCCCACCCAGCTGCCGGCCACTGGACGATCGAGGCCGTTCGTCCAGTGTTGGAGGAGTGGGTTTGGCGCCGGCGGCGCAGCCTCACCTACCGGATGGTGCAGATGACGACCGGGCACGGGTGCTTCGGCCATTATCTGCACCATGTCGCACGGAGGGAGCAGACGCCGCAGTGTCACCATTGCGGCGCTCCCGACGACATGGCCGGGCACACCCTCTCGGAGTGCCCGGCCTGGCGACCCCAGCGCGATGCATTAGCCCTCGCGCTGGGCCTAGGTAGGGGTGCGCCCGTCGCGCTGGCCAGCGTCGCACGCGAGATGCTGACCAGTGCGGCGGCGTGGGAGGCTGTCGCCTCCTTCTGTGAGGATGTTATCTCGCAGAAGGAGGCTGCGGAGCGGGCGCGACAGGATGACCCTCTCGCCGCACCGCTCTGGCGCAGGCGGTTGGGGAGGAGAAGGCGGGCCGGCTGTCCACCAGTCGAGAGACACTTTTCACCCCTAGCTTGGCCGCCCGGGGGGTCAAAGTAGTAGATGTTTTAGCCCAACAAAAAACTCACTATGCAGTTCATTCTAATAATATAGAAAGTGTGCAGAGGAAATGTCTCAAAATGGCTGCTTATAGATCAGGTCAGGGTCGCAAGATAACTTCATACTTAGATAAACTTAAGTATTTCAATATCACCTCTTTGGAAATGCGACGCAAGCAACACGATCTATTTCATCTGCATAAGATTGTTCACTCAGAGTTTGACGCTCCAATGTTGCTCTCGCAAATCAAATTTAATACACGACTTTTATCACGTACTCGGAAAAGGTTATTTATTCTTGATACTTACAAAAACAATACCTCTTATTATAACCCAATGGTGCGTATGTGTAGAACATATAATGAACTCTCGGATACTCATAATGAAATTGATATATTTTGTAAGCACATTAAATTTCGATACATAGTTAAGAAAACTGTTATATAGGTAAATTCACAGAACACAGAAAGAGGACCGGTGCATTATAGGTAGTATTATGGTTTTATCTTTTATTTTACGTCTAACCTACAACATTTTTGAGCTAAAAAGCTATAATTTTGTTTCATAGAAACAAAATATTACTTGAATATTATTATTAATTATAAACGTATAATGAAAGTAATAATTATTTTTTGGTTTTCTAAATATTTCAAATGGTTAAATAGCTGGCAATATTTAATATCGATAACTATTCATTGATGTCAATCACTAAAATAATATTATTTGTACACGCGGCTCTTGACGTCAGTGAATTTCTGTGAATGAGGAGCCCAGTGAGCGTTGTGATTGGTTCAGCCCGATATCGCGCGACTTTGCATGGGCGGTGCAAGGAAAAGAAGTGGGAGCAAAACTGGCGACAGCGGTTCCCGTACAAACGGTGCATGATTGCCTTTCTAACCTCTTTCTGTGTTCTGTGGGTAAATTTGTCTTACCCTAAGGATTCTTTATGAAAATATATATGGGCGCGGTGTTTCATAGTAGCCGGTGGGTGGTTGATGCGTTGTCCGGAGCTGGTTATTGGATTGTGTTTGCCCGTAGTGTCATTCGGCCCGGGATTTTCATGTGCATCATAGACATGATGATGATACTATGATATGCATGGGGATTTTGGATTTGGTGGCGTTGCGTGTAGACGCATTTTAGTGATTGGTTTTGGATAGCGCATTGATTGTCTATTGGTAATTGTGGGGCGCCGTGTATACATATATATATATATATATATATATATATATATATATATATATATAGTTAAAATTATAGCATTTACAATGCTAGCATGGTTGAAGCATTGTTTAGTGTCAATTGATGGTCATGATGTGCGTACATAGTTTTGGGTATCAATCTAGCTCTTAAGGTTTTCAATATGTTATTGTATATGTTTACGATTGTTACCTGTTTTGTATGCCTGTTAAATAAATAAATAAATAAAAACCTTTCATATTAAAATATTGTTTAATGTTGTCTATTTATTCAAATATTTATAATTGCCGCGATCTTCGTCTAATTTAGCTTTGTGATCCAGCTTTATATATTATAGATAAGACAATAGCAGGTACCTAATAATAATAAGCTTCCTCTCTCTTGTTCAACGATTGCGTGCCTAATAGTCCAGTAGTGGAAGAAGTTTCAGTTATGAAATTCTTAAAGTTTCCAAATTTTTGATATTTTATGTAAAACACATTTAAGAGTTATTTTGCAAAAAGTTAGAAAATTTTAATGGCTGCTTTAGGTAAAATTTAGGTATTTATATAATTCGTAAAAAAATCTGTGATTATAAAATTTAAGTGGAAGAAATATACAGGATCTAGTATGAAATAATGATATCATAATACTATTAAGTTTTTAGAAATTTTATGTACCTGCTTCATACCGAAACTAAAAAATGCTTATAAATTTGTCAATATAAAATTTAAGTTTCTGATATTGGGAAAATAGTAATAAAACTTACTACCGAATTTCCTTATGAAAGATTAGAAATCTAGAATTTAAGCTTTCTTAGTAATTCACTTTTTTTGTCATATTTGGTCTAATATTGTATTTAAGTTTTTAAAGATAATACCACTTCATCACAATAATGCTATTTATAACTACGCAAAAAATTAGAAGTGTAACATCTTTGCAAAATAAATTATAACAGATATTAAGTTATAAGAATAAAGTGACCTACAAGCGAGCGCGGCACCGCGCGCAGGCACAAATAGCGCACACACCGCTCCGCGCAACAAAAACTATCGGATGTCCGCGTAAGCTACGTTTTAGCGTGCACAAATGCATAGGCTAGCCTCACACTGCATTATCGGAGACGCATTTTTGAAATAATAAAATTCAAATTCGAAATCGTAATATTGAAATACAAATTCACTATTTTTGAATATTCAATGCGTGCATTCTGTATCGAGTGGGTACTACTCACTCGTCACAGAATACACGGAAGGGAAACTTCGAAACTACGAGTACTTAACCGATTTTGAAGAAATTTGGCTGACTGCATGTAAATAATTTGGTCCAACCTCTTATAGAAGAATAATTTTTATCTTGATTATTGACGTCAATTTTTATTATTATTATTGCGTTAAACCTTATTATGGCGAAACGTGGTTCGCGGGAATTGTTTTTAATGACAACACTGAATGCGAGTGATTTAAAAATATTTTAAATTGGCAACAGTAGAAAATAATTCGCATATTCGTGTTTGAATTCCAGGTTCACTTCTGTGAATCATTATTCAAAAATGCGTCTCCAGAATTGGAAGCTTGATAGTAACTGTAACAAATAACATCGTCTAATGAAATCAATAATATTGATATCATTTAGATAAAAATTTACATCTGCATTATAAATACAATTAACTCGGGTCTATTTCGCGGTAAACAATAACTATATTGACTTACTGTTTCCCGACGTTTCGGCCGAATTACATCAGGCCGTGGTCACGGGATGACTGCCGAGGCTCAGCGACGTCTTCGCAAAGCGCGGGTTTCACGACTACCCTCCGCTTGATCTTCAGAATTTTCATTTTTATTTTTATCAGTATCGTCGGTACCTCGACATACCACACACACGACATCTACACACTGACGTTTTTTATAAGTACCGCACTGCCTAAATTTGCTAATAACAGGGTTCCAGGTAGTTGATAAACGGTATCCATCTTCCCGGTTGAAGTTTTTATGTTTTTTAATTTCAACCGCTTCTCGTGCTATTCTGGAATAATAGTGACGATCGGTGGAGAGGACCTGAGGTTTGTGCAGTTCTATCCAGTGGTTGGTTCCTGAATCCAGCAAATGTTCAGCAATGGCAGACTTACCCTTTTGCAGGTTTTTGACAGCTGCGATATGTTCCTTGACCCTTTCAGCTATTGTCCTTTTGGTCTGCCCGATGTAGGAACTACCACAACTGCAATCAACCTTGTATACGCCAGGGGTTTGCAAGGGAACGATGTCTTTTGGGTGTCCGCAATAGTTGGGATACTTTGGAGAACGGACTATATACAGTCTTAACGGAGTAATGCTTCAGTACTGTTCCAAGAAATAGACCCGAGTTAATTGTATTTAAAATGTGTACATCTGCATTGTTCCAGTTTTTTGAAAACAGAATACACCCCAGAACTAGCAGATATAATTATTATTTTCATTACTATTAATTTCAACCATACACAAATTGAAAGCATAAGATGGACAAGGAACACAAAACACAATTTTTAGGGCGCTTGCGCACTCATACGTATTCGGTTCGTATTCGATTCGTGTTCGGTTTTGATCAAACTCTTTTAAATAAACTCAAACATTATGGTGTCTCTGAAGAAGCAATGAGACTTATTGAGTCTTATTTATCCAATAGGGTTCAGAAAGTTGTTATTAACAAAACTGAGTCTGTTGGTGCACCTATAGTTATGGGCGTGCCACAAGGATCGATATTGGGACCCTTGCTTTTCTTAATTTATATTAATGACCTCCCACACTTCACTAAGAATCTGTGCGATACAGTACTATTTGCAGATGATACTTCTTTAATATTTAAGGTTGACAGAGGAAATGGCAATACTGACGTTGTAAATAGTACTCTCTCTAAAGTATTGCATTGGTTCACTATAAATAATTTATCTTTAAATTCACGTAAAACTAAATGTATTAAATTCTCATTGCCAAATGTAAGAAAAGTGGATACCATAGTGGAAATGAATAATGAAATTGTTGAATTCATCGACTTTACTAAATTTTTGGGTATAACACTAGATTCTAGATTGCAGTGGGATCCACATATTGAGTCCTTGGCTAACAAACTTAGTTCTGCAGCATATGCTGTTAAAAAAATAAGACAACTTACTGATGTTGAAACGGCAAGATTGATTTACTTTAGTTATTTTCATAGTGTCATGTCATATGGAATACTACTGTGGGGATCGGCTGCTAGTATTGAAAGTATTTTTGTACTTCAAAAAAGAGCGGTTCGCGCTATTTATAATTTACGAGCAAGAGATTCTTTAAGGGACTTATTTAGAGAAATTAATATATTGACTTTAGCAGGACAGTACATTTATGAAAATTTGATTTATGTCTATAAGAATTATAATACATTTGAAACCAATTTCCAAATTCATCATCTAAACACAAGATACAAAAATAAACTTGCCGTTCCAACATTCAGGCTTCAAAAAACTAGAGGCTCGTTTATGGGGAAATGTATAACCTTTTATAATAAGCTTCCACAAAGTCTTACCGACTTGCCTTTTCATAAGTTTAAAGCGCATGTAAAAAAGACTCTTATGAGTAAAGGATATTATAAAGTCAACGATTATTTGAATGATGCCAATGCCTGGTGTTAATTTTTCAGATAATGAATCGTCTTGTTATGTATAAACATTTGTTTAAACAAAAATTATTTTTGGTAATAAGTAGTAAGAAGAGAACTGACACATCTAATCTTGTAATGGAAGTTGAGCTCAAACTTCTGCTGTGAGGTCAGCTTCCAATTGACGACTCTGTAACAATACAGGGAGAAAAAAATAGCCCTTGCTGGTTTTCTTGCTGGTTCTTTCCAGTACAAGGTCTCCCGCCGTAGACTTGTGAACCAATGGCGTAGCTGCTTTGACGTTCAAAAGAGATTGTAACAATCCAATTTGAATAAAAGATATTGAATTTGAATTTGAATTTGATCCGGTTTGGCCGGTCCTAGTGATTGTATGGACGCTTGAACACTCATACGTATTCGGTTCGTGTTCGATCCGTAAGTTCTCACTTCGAGTAATCGTTTTTAGGGTTCCGTAGCCAAATGACAAAAAACGGAACCCTTATAGATTCGTCATGTCTGTCTGTCTGTGTCCGTCCGTATGTTACAGCCACTTTTCTCCGAAACTATAAGAACTACATTGGTGAAACTTGGTAAGTAGATGTATTCTGTGAACCGCGTTAAGATTTTCACACAAAAATAGAAAAAAGCAATAAATTTTGGGGGCTCCCCATACATAGAACTGAAACTCAAATTTTTTTTCATCAAACCCATACGTGTGGGATATCTATGGATAGGTCTTCAAAAATCATATTGAGGATTCTAATATAATTTTTTTCTAAACTGAATAGTTTGCGCGAGAGACACGTCCAAAGTGGTAAAATGTGTGCCCCCCCCCCTGTAACTGTTAAAATAAGAGAATGATAATACTAAAAAAATATATGATGTACATTACCATGCAAACTTCCACCGAAAATTGGTTTGAACAAGATCTAGTAAGTAGTTTTTTTAATACGTCATAAATCCTACGGAACCCTTCATGGGCGAGTCCGACTCGCGCTTAGCCGGTTTTTTAAATAGAAAATGGCAATTTATAGTGGAAAGCATATGTTAGAAGTGGAATGTTAAAACACCTACAGTTTATTCAAATATCAATTAATTAAGCTGGAACTTTTGCTCGTAATTCCATTCCCATATTATAACAATCTTTCCTTAGTACTAGTTCTGTACCCTTTCCCCTATTGAATACGCTGTCTCATTCTATCGGCCCAAGGTGGCCTGGAAGAGATTGCTTTTTAGCAATAAGACCTATTTGTACTGGTCTGTTTTTTTGTAAAATATTCCATACTGTTTTTGTTCCTTTTCCATTCATTTTTTTGTGCCATCAGAATTTAAATATTCGATTTTAAAAGAAACTACTATTAATTTCTGGAGGTAGGTATTAAATTGTGGTTTAATCTGTTACATCAAATAGTTAGTAACTTTAATGTTAGAGCATGATTCCGCCATTTTGATAATGAAAGCCGGATTTTGTCTAAGCTAAGCAGGTACCTACCAAAATTATAATGTTTGGTATCAAATAGTACCAAATGAGTACTAAATTGCAGTGAGTTTATAAAAACAGGAACTACAGGAAGTGATCCCGCCTTCTTGACGTTTATCGCACAACCGTCTCAAACACGAATCGAATACGAATAAGTACGCAAACGTTAGGACGTAAATTTCCCGTTCGGTTTTTTCACGTATCGAACACGAACCGAATACGTATAAGTGCGCAAGCGCCCTTACTATGGGACTAATCTTGAAATCGTCAAAAATATCAGCTGTTCTATACAAATGTTCGACATCCACTGAACCTAGATGTACTATTTGACAGTTTCTGAATTTCTTTTTTAAGAACTTTCATCTTTTCGTCGCGAATCGCAATGTTTTCATCTGAATTAGTAATAATGTTACAGTATCTGTCTATCTGCATTCCGAGGGAGGACTTGGGGCGGCCGAAGAGCGTCCCCCAGCGAGCCACTGCGACCTGTACAGATTTTTTTTAAAGACTTATGGTCTCTTAATAGGCTCACAGCGGTAAAGTAATCAATAACCCTTTTTGGAGACAGAGCCTTCGTATTGAAGGGTGGCAAACTAGGTCCACCCAGAGCTGCCAGCGCAGCGAACTCAACGCTGCGCTGGGAGGCGGAGACCTCTCCTTCTGCAAAATGACGTCCTCGCAGAAGGAGGCGACATCCCCCCCATTTCGCCTCGCCGCGGAGCATGGCCACCACCATGTTCGGTAGCGAGGCGGAATGGGGGCTGTGAGGATGTCATCTCGCAGAAGGAGGCCGCGGAGAGGAAGCGGGAGGATGATCCTCAAGCCGCTCCGCCGATCCGCTTATTTATATGAATATTTGTAAATAAATAAAAAAAGCATGGTACTCACAAAGTATTTGAATTGGTGGCTCATCATCCTCGCCTCAGAATCTACAATTAGTCAAGCCCATTCTGTGCAA
Organism: Schoenobius gigantellus; assembly: GCA_963935595.1. Classification (NCBI taxonomy): domain Eukaryota; kingdom Metazoa; phylum Arthropoda; class Insecta; order Lepidoptera; family Crambidae; genus Schoenobius; species Schoenobius gigantellus. The sequence continues at coordinate 51,889,327 of OZ012540.1, forward strand.
ATGTTTGTTGAGTTTACCAGTTAAGGTTCTAGTGAGTGCCCTTAGTTGGCTTCTGCTTAGTTGGAGGTTTTGCATTGCAATCCTATATAGGCACTGACCCCACTGGAGACAGGCCTGTGTTTGTACCCACTTCCTAAAGACCCTGTTTTTGATCCCCCTCGAAACGCCACAAGCTGGTTTTAGTCGGATGAGAGCATTCTCAGAGCCAGCCCTCGTTAGTTCGTCGACAATTTCATTGCCTCGGATATTGGAGTGACCTGGAACGCAATCGTTACACGAGGTCCTGGTCCTGAATTCATTCTAGGCCTTTGTGCACTTCAAGTTGATTTTGGACTTGAATTCTACATCAGCAAGTGCCTTTAAAGCAGCCTGGCTCTCCAACAGAATGAGAATGTTTTTACTCTCACTCGAACTGTTCGCGTGAAAACAGTCGATGATGGCGTAAATTTCTGCTTGAAATATGGTGGCATGTGCGCCCAAGCTCATAGTTCTCCTTTATTTTGCAATAACTCCGAAAACACCTGCACCTATTCTGCCTTCTCTTCTGGAGCCGTCAGTGTACCATATCTAGTTAGTTTTCCTAAAGGGATCAGGGATTTCCTTATCTAATTCATCTCTGTTAGGAATCTAAACTTTGTAGTTCTTCTTGAACTTCAAAGCTTCAAGTATACTAAAGTTCTAAAGTATACCAAAGAACTCTGAAATCAGAACAGCTCTTAGTAAATGAAGAATGTTAAAGCTCCTGGCGAGGACGAAGTGGCCATCGAAGTGGTTAAGGAAGAAGGAAGGAAGGAAAAAATGAGATAGATTTCACCAGTATATTGCTGAACAAGTGTCTAGAAGAGTACCCGGTACCCTCAAGTCAGGAAAGTGCACTTATCCTAGGAGACTTGCACTGCATTTGTTATAAATGAACGTTTCATATGGCTTAATTAAAACCTAATATGGGGAAGAAACGCGTGGTTAGGGATCTTGTGAATACTTCATCATTATCATTTAAGCTAAGAGACGCTCTCTGTTGGACATAAGATTGCCTTCCCGAAGATCTCCAAATCGAATCGGGCCTGCGTTTCTCGTATCCAGCGGTTTCTCGCAAACTTCACCAGATGTTCAGTCCCACCTTGTGAAGTGCCCACCAACGCTGAGTCTCCTGGCATGCGGCCGCCACTAGAGGACCTTTCCACCCCAACGGCCAAGGACCACTGCTACTTAAGGCATTAGGCTTTCATTTTCCTGCGGTTCCCATCATTCTGTTTTGACAAAGTAAAGAAAACCCGAGCACAGCTCACTCCATTCCTCTTTGAGTGACCATAAGCCTTCTTTTGAGATCCTTTGTAAGAGACCACGTCTCAGAGGGCCTATTACCGATCTCATGGTTTTGCAAATGATATCATATGATATCATAGTGCAAAACGAAAAATACGATTTCCGGTCAGATTTTTGATCATTTGTTCATTATTTAATGATGACATCATTGTAATTATGCCATAGTGATGATATCATTGGAGATCAGTAATACAAAATGCAGCATTTCATGACTTCTTTTTCACAAATTTATACCATGTCATACGATGAAAGATCCATAATTGGCCTGCTGGTCCGTACATCATCACTGGCAGGTGGCAACACGCAAGTATTGAAGAGAACAATCTAGGTAGATTGTTCGAAAATATGCTGCGTAGCTGTAGCTTTTCGAACGCTGCCCAGCCAAATTGGATTCATCGATTAATCTCTTTCTGGAAGTTTAACTTACCGAGCTGGACTATTGCTCCAGGATATTCGTCAACAACTTTCACAGTAGAACATCCAATATTTACAGGAATGGGAACTACGAGTACGTGGGAATTCGACATGATTCTAGTCTTGTCCAAGTTAATTTTAAGATCGACTTTTTGGGTAACTCTACAGAGGTCTTCAGGAATTGTGCCTAGATCTTCCATGGTCTCAGTTATAACTACAATACCATCAGCGAAACGAAGGTGAGTCATATAGAAGCCGAGCCCTCTCTAGTACCTACAAAAGCTGAAATACATCTTCTAACGCAGCTGTGTGAACAGTTTCGGCGATATTACGTCGCCATGTCTCAAAACTCGCTGAAGTCGTAGTGGTGTACAGTTTTGGTCCTAAGGTGGACTGATATAGTACTCTAAGCAATCTAAACGATTTTGCAACTTGAGTTGGAAGCGCTCGCTTGTGAATACCTGTGGGCCTTTACATCATAGAATGGAGAAAGATATAGGGCCTTATTCGAGATATAAATATTGATGAATTGAACTGGCCTCTCCCTCTTAAGCTAATTGACTTTGGAGCACCACTCTTTCCGCCCGGGTGGTTAGGGCATAATACATAGGCTGTTCCGATAGTTTTTAGTTAAATGAAAATTAGCAAGGATATGACTAAAACATATTTATATTTTTTCCAAATATGGGGAATATTTCCATCCATCCAACCCCTATACACTTATGCATTCGCCTAAACCAGCTTTCAAAACATTTGAAAAATGCATCTTGCGGAAGGTCGAAAAATAGCCGTCGAAATTCTTCAACGGCTTCGTCTGCTGTTTTGAATCTTCGTTAACGAAGCATTTTTTTCACCGTGGGAAATAAAAAAAAATCGCACGGAGCTAGGTCGGGACTGTAGGGAGGATGTGGTAATATTTGTACCCCTGAAGTTGTCAAATAATCCACAGTTCTGGCTGCTGTGTGAGCGGGCGCATTATCCTGGTGAAAAAGAATGCCACGGACGCCGGTACTTGGGCGCTCATTAGTCAACTCCTCGAAAGCTTGTGGCAGACAAACTTTGCAATACCATTCACTAGTAACTGTTCTATGATCTTCTAGTGGAATGACAGCAACTGGTCCACTGCGTCGAAAAAAACCGCTATCATTTTTTTGTTAACGCTTCGACCGCGAACCACTTTTGTAGGCAACTCGTCCTCTTCAAACACCCATTGCGTGGATTGCTGCTTTGTGAGAGGATCGTAGCTGTAGATCCAAGATTCGTCAGTTGTAAAAATATAGGAAACGTTTTGCGAAGTTCGTCCTTCGAACTTTTCCAACATAAATTTGCACCAATCTACACGACGGGACTTTTGCTCATCGGTGAGAGAATGAGGTATCCATAGCGAAGCAACCTTCCTGACTTTAAGGTGTTCATGTAAGATGGTGGAAACTGCCCGGGATCCGATCTTCAGTTCAGCCTGAATCTCTCGATATGTAATATTTCTATTTTCCTGGATTAGCCACTCTACACGGATAACGTTTTCATGAGTTACTGCTGTTGGTGGTCGGCCGGGACTGGGGTCATCGTTTAAGCTCTCTCGACCACGTTTAAATTCACGGAACCAATAACTAATTGTTGCTAACGCAGGAGCAGACTCACCAAAAGCAGCTTGTAAATTTTGTTGCGATTCCTTAAAGGTTAATCCTCGTTTATAATCATAGAAAATCATAGCACGAAAAGATTCCCGCGAAACGTCCATTGTTGCAAACAAAAGAAGCACGACAGACAATTTTTAAAAAATATTTGAAAAAGGAACGACTTGTTGGTGGCCAATGATTTTCAGCAAGGAGACTAGTATTGAAATAAGCCGTCAAATAAAAACAGTTTTAGGAAAAAAGAGATTATATTTACAGTGTGGCTAACAATTTCCGGAACAGCCCACGTAAGTATCCACCGTTTCCCCTCTTAGGTACAAAGGGTATAGCGATACGGCTGGCCCGCGATGGCTCCATGCTACCACAATAGGAAGATGCAAATTATTAAGGTTTTAAATTACCGGTAGGACAGAGAGATCCGACATGCCGCGTGACGTCAAATGTGGAATTTTCATTTATTTTTTATTGTTATAAGAAGTTTCTTCACAGTTTGTTTTGTTTTTGAATCTTGTATGATGACTTACTACATCATATAATTGTATTCTGTGCATATTGCCATTCTGTCTAGAATAGAAAATTTAATTTGCTCCTTCTTGAATATTACGTTGGCTGTTTCATTACACGAAAAGCACAAGTTAGTTATAAGATTCGATAACTGACTTCTCATCACGGCGGCTAATCTCGGCAGGGTCAAGAAATAATTTATTACTAATATGGCTCCAGATTAAATTTTACGGTCTACAAGTTTTGGTGCAAATTAATTTTTAGTCTTTCATGCAAGAGATTCTTCGCCCCGTCATTTCTCTCACCTCACTGACTGACGGGAAGCGCTCGAAATCTCACGCCTTTTTACTTACTTTTCCAAGATGAAGTCCATAAATAAGACATCTCTTTTTTACCCCATATAAAAATCGTATGCTTTATTACTGATTAAGACTAATATCAGTGCAGCTACTGCAGCGCATAGCTACTTTCCCGTTTTCGAACAATTTCGTTTTTGATTTGATTACCGCCACAAATATAAATAAAACATAGAGTTCTGAAATCCATATATATGATATTTTTGAACGTATTATCTAAACATTTTTAAAGACATAAACATGATTAATAATATTTCACTCGATACAAAGATCACTCTGTCCATTATTTTAAAACATCTGTGAATCAGAAAATATGTATAATAAATACATACATAATAATATATGACTGAAAATGTAAAAACACATTTTATAATTTTGAAATCCAGTTTTCCAAAAATTGATAAAACGTATTTAAAAGTAACGTTTTCTTTCAATCACAGCGCGTAAGCGACATTAGAAGCTATGCAATTATCAACTGTACATCCTGCAATAAAGTAACCGTCTCGTGCGTGAGTAGATTTTCTGCAAACCTAGAAGTAATCGAGAACGGACACACGAGTAGGTACGCGGCGAGCGCGAGGCTCGCGCTGGGTTAACCTAGCCGCCTGTCCGCAATTATTAGAAAATTGCGCGCTTTTATAAATTCTTTGTTTTCTTCTAAAGCCTATAACAAAATTTTCTAATTTTTTGGATTAAAGCTTTACGCGTTGGCATAGAATAGACAACTCATCTTTAATGACTTTAATACAGTATTAGGCTCACTGCGACATAAAATGTAATTTACAAAGAAAGCTGAACCTTCATTTTTCTAATATTTTTATTACAACATTTTTATATAGTCTTACAGCGTATTCAATGAATTTTAGAAACTTAAATTCAATATCGCTAAAATAAGTAACAATTTTTTACCTAACAGTATAGCAAGTATCTAAAATTTCTAAAAACTATAAAATATACAGCTGCTAACGTATAATGGCAGATGAAATCAAAATATTGCACTTAAATTTTATATTGCTGATTTTATTAAGAGATGTTACAAATACCTAAATAATACCTAACGCCGATGTAGAAAAGTTCTAAAAAGTTGCAAAAGTGTCTATACACATGTCCCTGACGATATATGTTAAAATAAACAACTTTAGAATTATCATAACTATTGCGTTAAAAACACCGTCCCACTACTGGACTATAACGGGTCCATAATGATCTTATTTTTTGTGAACTACCTATTTTACACATTATGGTATGCATAAAAGATTTTGAATTGAATTGGAAACAAATGAGTATAATATGAGTATACTAGTAGCCTAGCATTTAATAATACTTTTTAATTTTCAATTAGTGCAAAGGAAACATAGCCCATACAGCCCAATCATATTTTACGCAAAAAATGTAATACCGCTGATTAAGACTTTTTTCTTTGGCAACGAAAATTAAGCATATTTTCGTGTGATTTTATACTAACATTTTAATAAAATTGTCATATTCATATACAACGTGTCTCATAATAACTCCACATAAAAATATAATATTCATTCAACCGAAAAGAATGTGTCAACTTTAATAACTTGTCATAACAATCGAATTTAATTGTCAAAGGAGATGGCCCACGCCCCATACATTGTTTGCCCCACCAAAAAAAATCATGCGTCGCGATCAAACTTTTATATTTTGGTTGGTTTTCCATCCTAGATTGATAATAATTTGTATTTTTAGCTGTATGTAGCGGAGTTCTAGCAATCTGAGTATCATAACATTTCACTAAAAATACCGACATAGGTTATGTCTATGTAAAATATACCTATTATTTTAATAAATATTGGAATTACTATTTGGAACTGGTGTACCTGCTAATATTTTACACGACAGGGAAGCTCTTGGTCTTCATATTGTACTACCGTTTTTTCTTAAAATTTCATAAAACACTAATTTTGCAAAAACACTTTGGTTTCACTGTAGTTTTAACACAAATTTCACAACTAAAATCATAATTACAATAACTTTGTCAATTAATTTCACAATATCAATGTCAAGTGTCAACGTCAACGTCGTTTCACGTCACGTCAGTGACATTTGCAATTATCTTTGGTCATTATTCACTTTTTGCATAAACAAAATAAATCTCGCGTTTATCCTGGCCTTATTTACAAAGATAGTTTTTTTTCGCCCAAAATCCCGTGCTTCCATTTAGGTGGGTTGATTTTCTCAAAATTCGGAATTTGACATTTAGACCGTTTGTTTTGATCATTTTTAGAAACATATCACAATAAAATACACTTAAAGCTACAGATCATATAATTATGGTTTCGTCGAATAGAATTTGGAAAGCATTCACAATTTGTTTATGGTTAATTTTTCATTACGTTTTGTTTTTCAACCAAACTTATAACTTTAGCTGGAAATACTTATTGCATATTGTAGAGTTTCGAAAGATCCGTATGTTGACTTGACACATCTTGAAGCAAGTTAAGAGTCTTACGAGTGTTATGAAATGAATTTGGTTTTAGGAGAGGTTCCGTCGCCAATACGGCGCTTAACATTGAGCAAACGGACCTCGGCTCCGTCGCTTCCACATAAACGCAAATCTGTGCGCAAGTGGAGCGTTGGTACGTGAACGCACCTAAGCTATGATATTATCTCTATGTGGTTCTTAGTCTGTGAGACATCGACCGAAGTCATTTGTTATTGATTTGATTGCGGAATAGAAATTTCTGCATTATCTTAATTTCTGCGAAGAAAATCCATAGGTATTTCTCCCGTTTTCCGTGTGAATTTAATTTGAAAAGCTACAGTGAATTTTCAAAAGTCAGTTATTTTGTTTTCAGCTTGAAGAGTAAAAGCTCAATCATATTTTTAATCGCCGGCGCGCGATTCATTAAATTCATTGGAGAAATAAATTTTACCAATAGATAATACTCCGCCCACAATAAGGTATCTAATTAACTTATTATATTTCATGATTTAAAACAGATTTTGTTAATTTTTTTTATTAGTGGGTAAATTGATTATTAAATCAAACGCATTACATTTCCAAAATTCGCCTTTTTCATCCCCTATTTTATTAAAAAAAACCTGATAGTAAGCGGCATTTTAGTGGGATTAATGCATATATTGAGTAACACTTGCTTATTTCATGTTAAATTCGAAATTTTCACTATATTAAGTTTCACATCATTCTTTGGCAAATAACTCACAAATTAAGCTGTTTTCTTTTTATTAATAGCCATAATTATACACAAAATAGGTGCTCTCCCCTCCATATGTCCTTTTTTATTAACTAACAAATAAGACACTGACAATTCATTGAAAATTATGTTTGGAATTAACTTGCAATGTTTATTACCTGAAGTTCAGATGTATTGACTGGGATTCCTTCAGAACTCAGTGTTAGATCCACTGACTTCAAGATCATAGGCATATTTAATTATATTTTTAACCAAACACTGTGCTATGAATCTCCAGGGCAGTTCCCGGAGGCCGTAGGGCTCCGCTGCTTAGCTAGACAAACTAACTTAACATCAAGGAGGAATTCTGTGGAATTACACAAGTAATAAATATATCTATAGAGAGAGAATAAGTTATGAAACTGGAATATCCTATCTCTGACCCGTGATCGCAAGAACTTACAATCGAAGGTACCTAATCTAATTTTTTAGAAAAAGAAAGAAAACTATTTGTTTGTGTATTTTATTACCCCGGTTGTATTATGACTTTTGTACCCAGTTAATTTAGCAAGAACTTACCGAGATTGATCAAACAAACCTGAACCATCCTGCCCTTGGCTTGTATTAATTAAACATTAAGTTAAGTGCTTTGCATTAAGGGATTTTATTTACTTTAGTGACATATGCATAAGTGAGTTATGTACCTACCAGAATAAAGCTTTTCATTTTGTATCGGACTAAAGGAATAAGTTTGTTTTTTTTCTTTCAACTTTAAGATTTCCCTATATTTCTACAATTTAGCAAGAAAAAGCACTACAATTTGGCGCCCGAACAGGGACCTGAACCCTGGACCCTTGGATTGGTAAGTGATGATAAGCGACATTGCGCAACCGAGATACTACAACGAAAACAATTTCTTCACTTTTCACTCACGAAATATTAAGATAGAAAGTGGCAAATTAACTGAGGATTGAAAACTCGAATCTATGTAGACCGAATTTCTAAAAGAATTACAACAAGAACTCCATGAAGGCACAAATGACTCCACAACGAAGCGAAGAACGTGACATTACGAAACGAAACAAAATACAGACTCCGTGTTCCGAATCAAGCTACTCTGCGCTATTAGCTTACAACAAGTGATATAGTTTTTAGTTGTAAATTTGACAATATATACAATTTATGTCAATAATATTTATTATTATTACGAGCAACCAAATGTAATATATATTAGCTTATTGGCAACACGTTAAATGTCGCTGAACTTGTAGAGTGTGCTACCAACACTATATCGTCAGTGGAAAGGAAAAAATGCTAAAGCGCCAAAACTGTACTTGTGGAAAACGAAGGATAAAGTTTTACTTTTTCGAAAAAAAATCATATCTCTTTTGTTATAAAAGTCAATCGGTTTTTTCAAAAAGTGCCTAGTTTATCGATTTTTTATCTAAATTTACTGTATATCTGTAAGTTTGTAGCTTATTTAGATCGTGAAATAGTTGTCGCTTAAGCAAAAGTATTGCGAAAACTAATAAAATTATATTCAGGAAAAATCTTCTAATCTCCTTTAAATTTCAGTATCTAGCGATCAAAAAGTGCTAAGCGGTGATAGCAAACTATTGCGCAAAAAACTAAAAATGCTCAGTGATCTGATGAGTTAAAGGTATGTTAAAGATAAATTTCTAAACTACAGTCACAATAGACAAATACGTTATCGAAGAAATGCTTAAGAAGCGATATCCTTCATAGGTTGTTCAGGAAAATTTGCTTACATACACAGACCCCATAGAAAGGATTTATTTATTTATTTATTTATTTGGAAAAACAAACAACTTATCTAGTTCATATAATTAAACTTACATAATTCGTACATAAGCCAAAACAGTTTTCACTTTTAATTTGTAGACATAGTTAACTAAGTGTGAAGATAAGACTAAAGTATCTAATAGAAAATAATTCTAAATGTTTTACAGCAAAAAAATAATAATGATAATAAGATATACCTACCTACTTGTAAAGCTATGTTTAGGTTAAGGTTAGTCTTTTACATTTTTCACGGCGGAAATAAATCCGTTGACTTTCTTATGAAATATATCAATATGAGAATAACGCTCATTGTGTACATTAGTAGCTCTAATTAAGAAACAGTTTGCACAATAATTTTTATTACAATTCGGTACTGAGAATACGGCACTTCTGGAGCGAGCAGATAGTCTGGGGCACCTGAATGATATATTACCAAGAAGATAAGGTGAGTCGAGGTCATTGTTTATGATTTTAAATAAAAAGACTTGGTCTCTATGTTCACGCCTTGTTATTAAGGATGTCAGCTGTGGCAAAGTGCTTTTAAACCTATATTTTAACCTTCTAAAAAATTTTTGTTGAATATTTTGTATTTGATTTTTGTATTTAGCGTAGTGAGGGTTCCAAACAGTAGATGCATACTCTAGCTGACTTCTAACTAGAGAGTTATATAGTAGCAGATACGTACTTATATGTTTGAAATCCTTACTCTGTCGAAAAATAAATCCTAGCATTTTATAGGCTTTACCAGTAATTTTGTTAATATGAGATTCAAATGTAAGCTCACTATCCATGTGCACACCCAGATCTCTCACCTCGGTCACTCTTTTAAGACTGAGATCATTAAATTTATAATCGAAACATAGGGGTGTTTTTTTCCGAGTGAAAGTTATGGTATGACACTTGTCTATATTTAATTTCAAGTTGTTGTTTATACAATATTTGTAAAAATTGTTTAAATCGTTTTGGAATAGTTGGCAGTCTTTTACAGATTTTATGATAGCAAATATTTTTGTATCATCGGCGTATAAAAGAGCATGTGATGTATTGAAACAGCCTAATATATCGTTAATAAAGATGTTGAATAGCAAAGGACCGAGGTGAGAGCCCTGGGGCACGCCCGAGGTGATAGGAATAAAACTAGACGTGAAGCCTTTTACCGCAACTGCCTGCGTTCTATCCCGTAAGTAAGAAGTTAGCCACCTGAGTAGATCGCCGTGTATACCGACGTTCTCCAACTTATTTATTAGCAGATTGTGCGAGATTTTGTCAAATGCTTTGGAGAAGTCGGTATACACCGCATCCACCTGATGGCCGCCCTCCATAGTCACCAAGACAGTATCTAAGAATTCACATAGGTTGGTCTCTGTGGACCGACCACTTACAAAACCATGCTGACTAGAAGAAAGTAGTGGTCTAATGACCGGAAATAGATTGGCATACATAATTTTTTCGAAAAGCTTCGGAATAACCGATAACTTTGATATACCTCGATAGTTACGTATGTTATGCTTGTCACCACTTTTCGGAATAGGTGCTATGATTGACTTTTTCCATGTAATCGGCATCACGCCCTGCTTAATAGATAAATTAAATAAAATTGAGAGAGGAAGTGATAGTTGTTTCCTACATTGTTTAAGGAATAGGGGATGTATACCATCCGGGCCGGTTCCCTTTTTAATGTCTAACTGTTCCAGATACTTTTTTATTGTTTGTTGATCTATGTGAACCGTATTAATGATGCCTGATAAGCCACTGGATGAGTCAGTACGTAAAATATTATTAGGTTCAGGTTCAAAAACACTTAAGAAGAATTCGTTAAAAAGATCAGCAATTTTTTGCCCATGAGTAACTTGAGAGTCACCTAAGTAAAAAGAATCAGGTATATCGCTGTTATTTCTTTTCGATTTTATGTATGACCAGAAGTATTTTGAGCTAACACGGATATTATTTTCAGAACGAGATACAAACAAATCATAGCAAGCAGCTTCTAGTGTTTTGACATCACGACGTAGATCGGAGAACAATTTGTAATCTGAGGTTCTACCGTAAATCTTCCACTTCTTATGCATTTTTAATTTACGATTGATTAATTTTATCAATGACTTTGAGAACCAAGTCGGGTATTTATTAATAGAACTGTACATGGTTTTGCTTGGTACAAAATCATTGACAACACCATCAATAATCTTATAAAACATTTCCACCGACACTTCAACATTGTCTAGGTCTAGGTAAAGATCCCAGTTAATTTTACTCAATTCCATATTAATTGAATCGTAATTAGCGTGAAAAAAACGCTTTACAGTACGAGGTGCAGATCGTAAACATGAATCTTGATAATTTAAATGTATGTCTATGTATAAAGAAGGGTGGTGGGCATCCTCGGGCAACGATAAAGGTGCAACCCTACTCACCGTACACTTAGTGTTTGATATTACGAGGTCTAATTTCCTACCATTATGATTGTCCACATTATTGTACTGGGACCACCCGTTGAAACATAAAAAAGTAAATAGCTGCGATGTTAAAGTATCTATGTGTGGGTTAACTAACTGCAATTTATTGTCGAAGGAGTTCGGATGGAGATGCCATTCGGCACATCTGACATTGTAGTCGCCAACCAATAGGAACTTGTCATTAGGATAATCTAGTTGTAGGTCAGAAATATATTCATAAAAATCTAATTGAGATTTAATTTGGTGTTTATTTTGTGGAAAATAACAGCAATATAACCTTAGCATGTTGGAAGAAGGTAAGTCATTTAATAAAATATTAACACAGGTAATGTCGGTATCTTGTAGAAATGGTAGCGGGCGTAGTTTTTGCATACATACATTAATACCGCGACGAACTGCGATTAGGGTGCCTCCACCCATCGTAACTCCGCGTCCCTCGTAGTCTCGATCTGTGCGGTACACATTATATCGGCCATCGAACAACTCAGAATCATAAATCCCAGGCAATAACCATGTTTCGCTGATGCAAATGACATCATGATTAACATTCAAAATATTACTAAAAAATGCTCTTGTCTTTGTACGTAAACCTCTTACGTTCTGATAAAATATGTTAAGAGACACAGTGACTTAAATATTCCATGACTACTATAATACTCACGCGTAAACAGATAGAAAATATCGCACCCTCAGAGCAAGAAAAGCATAAGATGAAAATGTTAACTTTACAGGAGAGAAAAAAACTGTTTAAATGTCTATAAAAAAATTCCAAACAAGATAGGAAGCTGATTTTTACATAAATAAATTGATAAAAATTTAGTGCAGGTTATCACAAATTTTTATTAATGTAAACATTTATAATTATTGAAATAAATGAAGTTTAAATTTTTACGCTACTTTTTCGAATAAGTTAAAAAAAGGATTTCCCAATCATTAGTCTTTATGTTCCTTTTCCGCTAAAAATGTAATACCTAATTAAAGTAAAATCTATTACAGTTTTTTTACTCTACAATTGTGGACAGAGTAAATGGCATTACTGCGTTTTTGCCTTTAATTTTTTTTTGTTTTGACTTCGTATCCCTAATTTATGACTTTATTATCTTCGTAAATTATTTACATTCATTCTAGTAAACAATATAACCATGTTTTATTATTTGTCCCAGAAATATATTTTTTGTGTGTCTGTAGTTGTTTTGTAGTGATATATTTTTTTGGCACAGCAAAAAAAGTCATAAAGATTTTGTTATCATTTCTTTTCTTAATTATCCACATTATAACAAATATTATGAAATTCAAAGATTGTACTCTGTTCTACAAAATTTTCAATACAATAACGATAATTATAGCTTCCATAATAAAATCAAGAAAAATCGTCAAACAATATAATAAAAAATTAACATCTGTTTAAAAATGAAACAATATTTTCCACTTTAATAACTTCTAAGACGTCCTTATACTTAAAAGTATCAATATTAAAAATAAAAACATTAGTTATCTTCATTACTTGTAATCATTTTCTTATTATGATGATGATGAAAATTCAATCGAAAGAATGTAGGAAAATATTTTAATGAAATACCTAATAATTATTATTTGTGATAAAATTAAAAATCAATCTTAAAAAAATAGTCAAAAGAAAACCGCTGTTAAAAAAACTCTTATACTTCTACTAATAATGTAAGTCTTAATTCTCAAACTTAATTTTCCATAAAATCTACTAATACTTTTTTAGAAATTCACAAGTAATCTTTTTTAACTTCTTTATCTTTTGCTTCAATAAGTTATTTAATACGAGTCAATTAAACACATTTTACAAAGACACGAACAGAAAATAACAATTATTTTAACCTTAAGTTTACAATATATTATTGCAGTTCTTTATCATCATCACAGAAGAATTACCCTTTAATAGTAACTACGTAATTATTTAGTTTTAAGCTAGAAGCCTTATGAAAGTTTAGAAACCTTTTGAAAGCCTTATATTTGCCTGACATAATGTAAAATTATCTGTCTTCCTATCACAATGGGAAAGGTTAATCTTTATTTGAAGAAGCAAAAGCTTGTAAATTGTAAAAAAAAATATTTTATTTCCATTTGTATCTTGCAACCAATTTTTATTAGACGCTACTTGAGTTTTAAAATTGTAAAAATCTGCCTGTGGCATTTCATTAATTATAAATTTATTGGGAACTTTAAAGTTCATAATTATTTCATACTAGCTGACCCGGCGTACTTTGTATCGCCATGTTCTTTAACTAAATTACAAATGTTTGTTTAAATTATTGTAATTTTTATATTATACAAACCTTGTCCTAACAATAACGAATACATAAAACCAAGAATCACACAATTTGGTGCAGTCGTTCCAAAGTTATGGGCATACATACATTTCGAAGATCCATTTTTATTTATATAGATAGATAGATAACTGGTCAGGTGTGTAAATTGTTTTGTTCTTCATATTTTTTTCTACACAAGCATGCATAGAGTCACCCTCGTTCTGCGTATGACCAGTTTGTAAAAGTCTACGAACAATTTCTATGTTTGAAGTTCGTGATACGTATAGGTACATAGTAAAAACAAATCTATTTCTGTTCTGACCAGAACAGTTGTCCGAATATAATGAAAGAGATGTAAGTCAGCTTCTGCTTTATAAAAATTAAATAAGCAACTGCTTATTTCCCCTTGGGGACATCCTTTAACCACTTTTGCTCTAACGATGTTATTCCCCACTATCTGAACTGCCTTCTTGCTTACCAGCTCGGTGATCCATTTTATTACTGCTGGTTCTATATCGTTACTTTTGAAGGGCGTGGTTAATGCCATTGTGCATTGTTTTGTCGAAGGCTCCTTCTATGTCTATGAAGGTACCTAGGGTTGAGGATTGGTTGTGTAGTCTTCTTTCCCTGGTTTGGGTATGAATACTACCTTCGCCTCTCTCCATTGTTTGGGAATATATTTGAAGGCTATGCAAGCCTTAAATATAGGTTCGTGTTTTATTACTAAGTTAGGCTGCCATTGTAGCAGCGCTGAGAATATTCCGTCCAGTCCTGCGGATTTAAAGGGTTTGAAGCTCTTTATAGCCTTCTCTATTTTATCCGCAGTTACTACTTTGCAGGCAGCCTCCCATTCTTCGGTTGACGGGGTGCTGTAGTGCTCGTCGGACCATTCCAGGTGTGACGCGATTTGACAATCGGGAAAGTGTGTTTCCAGCATTACCGCACTGGTTTCTTCTTCAGATTTAGTATAAGTGCCGTCGACTTTTTTGATGTTGCCAAGGAGGTCTGTGTTTCCCTTGGACAATACTTTCTTTATTCTGGCGGCTTGCTTTGTTGAGTTTATGCTGCTGCAGAAGTTTTGCCAGGCTTCCGTTCTCTGGAATCTGATCCTCTTCTTGTAGTGTCGCATCGTTGTCCCAGTTATCGGGAGTTCTTGTATTTTTTGCTCTATTGAAGAGTGCCCTAAGTTTTTTTTCAGCAGCCTTTCAAGTTCTGGCCCCCACCAGAGATTCTTGTTGAGGTCTTTTGGTATAGACATCGGGCATGCCAACTCGTAACTTCTGACTATTGCTGAAGTGAGGAGTTGTACTTTTTCTTCAATATTGTTCGTGCTAAGTGTTTCGCCGCTGCCATGCGTTTCATCTAGTGCTTTTGTTATGTGTTAGTGTACCTTGCTATGTTTGTTTTTCGGGGGTTGCGATAAGGAGCAGGGTCTGGTAATTCATAGAGCAATTGAAAACACACTCGACGGTGGTCCGCGAAGGATGGTTCGCTCGATACATGATCAGGTTCGCCGCCGTGTGTGTTGCCAAAGTAATGTCAATGATGGTTTGATACCTAGAGCTTACAAAGGTTGGTTCTGTGCCTTTGTTCATGATATTTAGGTTTGATTGGAATAGGTGTTCGGTAGCGTATACTAACACTATGTATTACCTTGACTTCACAGCAAACACTGCATTGCAGCGCGAGCGCGCGGGTGGAGAGAGCGCGATTACCACGCCCTTTCCCTCGTCCCGCACCGACGTACTCACTATTACTCAGAATTTAAAAGAAATAACCAAACGTAACAATATTTACTTATAGTTCCTACATTTCTTTCAAAGGCAAGAACTCAGTAATCGTTACTGCTCAAGAAAAAATAAAAATTTAGGTAAATAAAACTGTTTATGGATAACTAAACAATTTTTGAATGTATGAATAAACAACATTATCGTGCATAACTGTGAAATGAAAAATAAAAAAAAATGCATAAAGTCTATTAAAACTGTTACTTTACTTCGAGAATAAATTAAGGTATACATAAATATCATATAAGTCTTTATGTTTTGATCATTGTAAATAATTTGGCGTAAGTCAGTGTATTCTTTTTATTCCCAATAAAAAATCTCTGAGGTCTAACAACGTATTTTAGTATTTCTTGAATAAAATCACCAAGATTAATGATAAAAATACCAAATAAATTCACCATACGTAGTTTGAGTTGCTCTTTTCAATGCATGTATTACCTAAAATTCAACGTAAGAACACTTATGCCTTTCTTGAACTGATGGTACGATATAATATATATTACGGCTGCCGCTCACCCCCGAATGCAAACAAAAGCCACAGCTGACCGCTAGCTCCAAACGTACCGCGTTGCAGATAGTAGGTAAATAACAATAGGTGCAAATATTATGCAGTACATTCAATTCATATGCAATTAACAACTTACACTGATATTTGTTTGATATACTTAAATAATAATGTTTTTTTACACTTATTTTGCCGTTATCAGATTTACGAATAATATTTACACATTTGAATAATAGAATAATAAAGACACGATGCGATAATATTAAACTAGTTTCATTAGTATTGAGCAAAGTGAAATTAAGTAAAAAACTTAAAAACCATATTAAATTTAGTAGAAATAAAAACATACAAGCTTTTTTTTTTAAGTTATTGATTAATATAAAGTGAAGTAATAATTTTTTGTAGGTATAAATATGATATGAGAAAATTAATTTACATACTTGCACTGTTATTAGATAGTTATATAAAAACATAACACAACTGAAATACATTAAACACTCACTTGATTGTGGTAGGGATATTGGCTTACATGTTAAATCACGGTAAAAGTGCATGCAAATATTACTAAACTCTAGTTTCATTACACGTTTTCAGCAAGAATATCACTTAAAGATTTGAATACGTATAATATTTTGTTACATAAAATTGCTAATGTCATACTGTACCTTATAGTAATTTACTTAAATATAAGAAAATCAGAAACTCATCTCACTCATCATCATAAACATCCTTTTTTAACGTTGGGAAATGCGTTGCGCATACCTCGCGCTTGGGAAAGCGCGAGGTTATGTCGCACTCTCCGCGGCCACTGGGGGCAGAGTGCCAGCCAGAAACCGCCGCCTACCGACTAAAACTCAACGATGCCCCCTCACAAACGCTTTGGCACAAGGACGCCCATCACCGCCGCATCCTCCCCGTCATCAGACGAAAAGGATACGCAGGGGAGGGGCGCCCCGTCACCGAACAAGGTCATGGGAACCCCTTCGGACACTTCCATGACCTCGTCAGCGTCTGCTCGCCTACGGCAAGCCCCTCTCACCTCCCCAAAACGGAAAGGTCGGCGATGCTCCTGGGCATCAGGAGCAGCGACGACTGGCAGCGACCTGTGCAATGCAGGACTCGGGCTGCTCAGGCCCGCGTCCCGCTGGTCACCGTCAGGAGGAAGAAGGCGTACAAACTGCCGTCCTTCTGCGGTGGCAATGGTCTGCCGCTGGGTCCTCTTCTCTGGCCCGATCTGCCGCCTCCTTCTGCGTGATGACCTCCACACAGAAGGAGTTTGCTGCGTCCCAGACCTCCTCGCTCTCGACCATCTTCGAGATTAGAGATGGGAGAGAGAGGTCGGGGCCAACACACGAAACCAGACTGTTACGCTGCGAGGAAAAGTCAGGACACTCCTCGAGAGTGTGCTGTGCTTAGTCCTCCGCAGCGCCACAGTGATGGCATTGAGTGGTCAGCTCACGCCCGATCCGGTGCAGGTAACGGCCAAAACAGCCGTGACCACTGATGACCTGCACCAGATGGTACGTGAGCGCCCCGTGCTTTCTTTCCGCCCACGGCTTGTGTACAGGGAGCAATGCCTCAATGGTTCTCCTGAGAGTTCAGGAGGCCGGCTCACCCAGGCTCTCCTGCCATAGGCGGAACATCTCCTCACGTACGCCTTCTATAGCGGCAACCCGCTCTCTTGGAGCCAATCTATGGGCCCCCTCCCTTGCGTCGGTCCGCATGCGGTAGGCCGCATCATAAACATCCTAGCCACGAAATGCCTACTGCTGGGCAGGGTCTCCCCAAAAAAGGTGGATTACAGATATAGTAGCTACTGCCAGCATTTATTTATTGTAAATTCTTTATTTTATTTTTCATCACAGCTTATTTGCTGATTTCATTATTTTGACGCCAGGGCGAAAACCAATAAACTACCTACTTTTATTCGGTAACTACTCGTATAATCGTAGTAGTTATTAGCTAACTGTGTTATAATTATCGTTAAAAGCTTATGACCTTACTTAATCAATAGCAAAATTATAATAACGAAGAATCGAACCCTGGACCTCCCGATCAATACCCGGTGGTCTCAACCACTAGACCACGGCTGCGATCCCAATAACTTCTTTAAAAATTTATTTTATTTGCTACAAACAAATTTCTAGACAAATACTGAATTCAGGAAGTCTCTTGTACGAACTCAGGGGCTGTATATGTTGAATAGTCATAGTATTGGAAGTAGTACTAGTTCCAAAAACAGGTCGTAGCGGCATCAAACTAGAAGTCTGCTGGGAGCGTATTAATCTAGGAGAGTCAATCATCGTACTAGGAGTCTCAGTTTATATTTTTTTAGTTTTAGGTTGTAACAACTTAGTTCATAGCTGCTACGTACAAGGTAGGAGCCAAATTTTGTGTGCTTGTTCAGAAAAGCAAATTGAAACTGAGCCAAATTTTCTGTACCTGTTTGGACAAACAAACTGTACAACTTTTACTATGGGAATGAACATCCAATGAACCTAAATGTATGGAACAGCTGATTTTTTTTCGCGATTTCAAGATTGGTCCTATAGTAAAAGTTGTTCACTTTGCTTGTACAAAAAATTTGGCGCCTGCTTCAAAAGTAATGTATGCTGCAAAGGCATATGGAGTGCTTGTGTGTATGGCTGATTGGAACAGTTCAGAAGCCTGAAGTTGTTAAGTGGACATCTTCTCAATAGCGTTAGCTTTCATGGTAGGCTTAAGAAGAAAAAATGTTTGGGTGCGCTGAGTGGTTATTGCATCAGCAGCGCCGCTGTCAATATCCAATTGCAGTAGCACCCAACCTGAGGTGTGTTGAGTGGACATCTGGGCAGAAGTGCTTGTGCCCAGTGTGTTCATGACTTCCAGTAGGAGCTCAGGTGCCGCGATTTACTGAGTGGACAACTTGTCAGCAGGGTTTGTGTTTGTATCCAATTGTAAGAGCATATGAGCCGAGGCGTACTGGGAGGACATTTTGATCACGTCACTGATGTTTTCGACCGGTTATATGAGGACAGAATGCAAGTTATGCTGGATAGACAACGTGTCAGGAGCACAGATGTCAATACCCGGTTCTAGCAGTATAGGAACCGAGGTATCGTGAGTGGATATCTCTTCAGATTGAAGGCCTCCATGAGCCATGGTTTGCTGAGTAGCCATTTTGTCAGATGCGTTGTTCTCCAAAAGTGGCTTACCGCCTCTTTTGGAAGCACTGGTGTGCTGAATGGGTGCTTCACTATGAGTACTGAATCATATTCATCCAAATAACAAGTGTTATCTTCTGGCTTCATAATCTGATGAGTTGGATTACAGTGCTTATAATCACGAGCGTATTTAAAGTGTATGTATTATTAAATACTTAACTACCAGATAATCCATTTTCACTCAAAGTTTATATTGCTAAAATACTGAAAATTTTTATAAAGATGGCTTCTTTTTTCTAACATAGATTCTATCATTATATCACAAGCATGATATTTTTGCTAACTTAATAAAACACTTATACAAACAGTAAACGAATAAATGCTAAAGCGCCATAAATAATGAAATCAAATCATATTACTTTTTCTTACACGCCAATTAGTTTCTAACACTGGTAATGATAAATTACTAACAGACCAATAAAACGTAACACTGAGAAAGGTTACTTTGCTAAAGTAACATCATCAATAAATTGTAAAATAACAAAAAATCACTTATGTCATGATATTGCAAATAGTGGGACATTAAAAAATTTCTTAAGCACCATCTGTTCAGAAAACACTGAAAATAAGTCGTTTTAGTCGCAACAAAGAAGGAGATTTATGAAACACTTCAAAATTTTGAAATGCTAAAGCGCCAAAAATATGCTCCGATCGACGCGAAACCTAGACAGATCGACGCAGAAAAAAAAATGCTATCCAACAATGTATATAACTCATTTTGGCCCAAATGGCGCTTTAGCATTTTTTCCTTTCCACTGACGATATAGAGTGTGGTATAACATAGTTTCTGTAGTATAGTCAGATTGCTAATGAAAACCTAGAAACACGTGGGTGTACAGTATCGTTTAATGCAATCTAGCTCGTTCTCACCCATAAGCGTACCTGTGGCAAAGTGGTGCCGATAGCTCGGAAGGATGGGCGGGTGACTCGTTTAGGGGAGGCTCGCTCTGGTAGAGCTTAGCTCTTCAGAAGATATGCATTCCTGGTAGTATCTTAGCAAAACTGCATGAATGCATCGATGCACTGCATGCACGATCAATATTTTTAGGTAAATTTTAATATATGGGCTTTAATGTTTTACTGTTGTTTGTAATCTGTTTTCTTTGTGTGCACACTTTTCCTATGTAATTTTGAAGTTTAACCAATGTGTGATTATTCTGTAGGCAGTAGTCATACATTAAAACAGTAGATTAGGACTACGTCCTAGAACCTAATAACTTACTGACTGAGTTATTTACTAAGTGAAATTAAGTTGTGTTTTCTTTTCAGCTTCTTAAATTGTATCATTTTGTGTTTTTTAATTCATCTATAACTTGAATTATGTAACTTGTCATACAGATAATTGCTACCACATTTTAAAAAATGCACTCTTCGAGTATATACGAATATGACAATAATTTTATTAAAATGTTGGTATAAGATCACTCGGAAATATGCTTAATTTTCGTTGCGAGATAAAAAAAGGCATAATTTACAGTATTACATTTTTTTCGTAAAATATGAATGGGCTGTATATACGCGTAAAATATATATCATACATATGTATTTGCGTAAAATATATCAAACATTACGTTTAATATTAATAAATTGCTTTATTCGTTCTTTTATTCATATTATATTCATTTGTTTTCAGTATTACGTCTTTCATTATTTCCTCACAATTATTGAGAAGAGCACTATACATACCTCGGCGGGAATAGGATTGTAATAATTTTGAAAGCTTTCTCATCCTGCAATACCTAACTTCCCGGCCTCTGCAGTAATGTACTATTAACAATCTAATCGCTTCTTTTCGTCAAGCATTTTTACCCAGCTACGGCTAAGCAAAATAGGAGCTCAGAACGGTTTACCGAAACACTCTTTGCCGAAGGGACGTTTCGCCGAAATCACTATTTGTCGACGGCTGGTTCAAGGAATGAATCCTTCGCCGATTGAAAGATTCGCCGAAAACACCGTACGCCGATGGGACGTTTCGCCCAAATCACTCTTAGTCGATGGTTGGTTCTACGAATAAATCTTTCGCCGATTGATCGATTCGTTGAAAACACCGTTCACCGATGGTCGCTTCTGCGACAGCGCCTTTCACCGATAGATTGGGTCGCCGAAATAAAAGTAATGTACAAATAACAAATTACTATTTATTAAAATTGTATTACCATAGAACTATATTATATTATTTAAAAGGGTAAAATGCATTTAAAAAAAATATTTTTTATTTTTTATACACGGTTATTTTTTTATCACCCTGGAAAATTTAAGGGACGCTTCACGACATGGTATTAGAATGATTTAAATATAAATAAAAAAAATAACCCCCCTCCTTAATTTTATATTAATTTTTAAAAAAATACAAAAAATGCTGCACTAGTTGAGAGCAGCATTTTTAGAGATTTTTTTATTTTTTTTAATTTTTTTATTTCATTTTTTTTATTTTTTATATAATATTGGATGTGTCCTGAAGCGTCCCTAAAATTTTCCAGGGTGATAAAAAAATTACCGTGTATATAAAATTTGGGACAGTCCATTTAGGAACGTTTTTAGGTCCATCTCACCCTTCTGAGCTAAGTGTTTTTGCAATCTAACATCATATTAAACTTGTGAAGAACGTTGGCGTTTGAGCATGGGTTCAGACGAATTTATACGCTGAATATCGCATTCGGTATGCTTTTGTTCTTTAGCAAACTCCATTATAGTTTTGAATATGTTACATTTTTTTCGATTAAGAAGTGTGCTCCAGTGTTCGTACCCTGATGCTAGAGCATTTTGTGTTTTAGGAATAGAATATGTTCGATTATACACTGACCACATAGATGTCGGAAACATAGGGGGTTTTCTTGTTATAGAAAACTTGAGGTTACTTTCAGTAGATGTTTTTGATTCAAGTGATCCATCTACATAATATTTGCTGAACCAATTTGCTAGACTTTCAGCTTCTGGTGGCAATATTTTGTTTTTGATAAACTTAAAAGCTTCTGCTATCTCATTTGGCTTAAGATATGCTAAAGCGAATAGGTGCCTCATTTTGAGCGCAAAAGTAAAATCTTCACTATATTTTTTTGCCAGACCCTCAGACTGTATATGACGCCAAATATTTTGGGCCTGATGGAATAGACATATTTTATGTTCACATTTTGGAAACTGCCGTTTAACGGTATTTATAACCGCTACTTCAAAATCGGTTAATATATTTTCGGGCGACAAATTAATTTTAAACTTATTGCTTGCGTATCTTTTAAAAATTTCTAAGAAAATGAAATAACAGCTTTCGGTTATATGCGAAAGTAATGCAAACACTAAAGGAAGATATTTGTTTGTAACTCCTTCCGTTCCCACCAAAGCATGTATGGAATAAATTTGACAAAATGGTACTGGGCAGCTTGAAAATGTACCATCCATGATCCAGCACGATGCGTTAATAATTAATCTAAAATTTGCTTTTGTGCAAAATATTACATCACTCTCTCCGTTGTGTATATAGTGTCCCAAAAAAAATTGCTTTTCATCAATATTAAAAAGCCATTCAGGTACTTTAAAATCTTATATCATTTGAGGAATTTTTGGAAAACCTTTATTTCTGGCCCGTTTCACAATCATTGCACATGCCGTTTTATTAGATAATGTAGGAGCACTTACGCTTGGAATATCTTTCAAGCAGCGGTTTATAATTTGAGATGGAGAGTCCATCGAATTAACAGCTATGTCCTTTAATTTTGATTTGTGGCTCATCTCAAGAAGCTTTTCTGGTTCTGGCAGATGTACATGATCGTTATTTTGAGCAACAATTGTGTGACCATAAGAATGAAATACAGTTATTACACTTACACCACAGCGACAGGAACTGTTTCTAGTACACCTCCAATAATATTTATCATTAATTTTTTATATTATTGAGATGGTAATAAAAACCGGCCACTATTAGCATATGTGCTCCGCGCTTAGTTCTGACTAAATTCCAGACATTCATTTTCACAATTACGCCGATATAAATAATGAGTGTAATAAGTAAATTCGACGCACAAAATCGCGACAAAACCTATGAACGTAATACGAGTATTTTATGGATTATGCGGAATGTACATCGCAAAGTGACAAATGACATTTGAGAACTGTTTTAAGCCATCATAGATATTATTATTAGTGGCCCAGTAATCAATATGCTGTATAAAAATAAATACACGAAAAAATTTCGTCTCGCGCGGCAATCGAGCTCGTGTCTTCTAGTGGTATCTGGTCTGGTCTAGTGTAATTTATGTTAATGATTTAAGAATATACTTAACTATTATTAGGGTGATCCATTTTCTGATTTCCAAAATGTGAACATAAACTATGTCTATTCCATCCCAAATATTTGGCGTCATATACAGTCTAAGGGTCCGGCAAAAAATATAGTGAAGATTTTACATTTGCACTCAAAATGAGGCAGCTATTCACTTTAGCATATCTTAAGCCAAATGAGATAGCAGAAGCTTTTAAATTTATCAAAAACAAAATACTGCCACCAGAAGCTGAAAGTCTAGCAAATTGGTTCAGCAAATATTATGTAGATGGATCACTTGAATCAAAAACGTCTACTGAAAGTAACCTCAAGTTTTCTATAACAAGAAAACCCCCTATGTTTCCAACATCTATGTGGTCAGTGTATAATCGAACATATTCTATTCCTAAAACACAAAATGCTCTAGAATCATGGCACGAACGCTGGAGCACACTTCTTAATTGAAAAAAATGGAACATATTCAAAACTATAATGGAGTTTGCTAAAGAACAAAAGCATACCGAATGCAATATATGCAATTAATTTAATTTAATTTAGTTGTAAAAACAGTAATTAATAATATAATAAATAACAAATAAGAGTTTATACAATTAATGGCAAAGTAATAATTATAATTTGTAACTCCGTTCGCGATCTGCTAATAATGTTGCAGTGCCCTTGCTGGGTGCATGTACTGATACTGTTTAATGTAACTTACATCTTTACAAGTACATGTAAGCAATAAATAAATAAATAATCATTCAGCGTGTAAATTCGTCTGAACCCATGGTCAAACGCCAACGTTCTTCACAAGTTGAATATGATGTTAGATTGCAAAAACACTTAGCTCAGAAGGGTGAGATGGACCTAAAACGTTCCTAAATGAACCTTGAGGAACGCCAGCGTCAAGATTACGCCATGAGGAAGACAACTCTTCCCAAATGACCGACTGCTGTCGTCCCCGAAGATATGAAGAGAACCACTCAATTACCTTGGGTGAGACCTTTAAATGAGATAACATTGATAACAAAATATCATGGTGAACAGTGTTAAACGCATTCGTGAAATCAACAAGAATGAGTAAGGTAATCTTTCTGGTAATTATTATAATCTATACTGCAGCATTACGGCTGCATTCCAAACCTTTTTTGACCGCTTTCGTACTAGCCGTCAATAACGTGTAACGTCATCCTTTTTGAAATTTAAGTATTTTAGAGAGGAATGTTATGACTTTTATCGTCAGATCATTCTTGTATGAGCTTTTGTCTGAAAATATATTTTTTTGTCTTATAAAGGCTAAGAAATCATAAAAATAGAATAAACAAGTAATATTTCAGTCTTCATAACAACAGTGTCGAATGTTTGTTAATGTGAGCCAAAAATTAAAGTGGCGAATTTGGCGAAAGGAAGTCCAGCTGCGAAGTCCAATTTCGCCCTGACGAGACCTGTGAGGAATTCTTGAGGCGTTTTGTATTCTTCGGTTGCTCTCTACGAGCGCCTAACTATTAGCATACACCGTGTCTTTGATCCACGGGGATCCGTGTGACTTTCATTCCACTACTGCTTATAAATTCGGGAGTAAATTTTATTTTTTCAAACTTATTGGCCTTTTAAGTAGGAATTGTAGTGGTTTTGAGTTCAGTGTTCGTGTTCTCCATAGCTTAGTGTTACTTAACGTTATTCCAGTCCTTGGACCGGATTCGACCGAAGGGCAACCTCCGCGGACTTTCACGGCGGCGAGAGAAGCTGTACCGCGGCTTACTAGAGGCTGGATTGCCGCGACGGTGTGTCGGCCCAGGCGGTGACTTCGCACCGGCTAGGCTGTGCGTCGTGCAATAGCGGCGGCTCGTCGTCCAAGCGGCGCGATGTTTTCCTCAAGATAAGTCGTATCTCCCGGCCCCCCTTTTATATATATATATTCCTTTTTTGTACACCCATTGACAGACTATATTAAATTTTTAGCCACCCCCAATTCTAAAAGGTCCGTTTGTCGACCAATCCATTTCTGGCGCATTTTTCTAACTATGGCGCCGCTCCGCCGGCTCCCAGTCCCCTTTCACACACGCACACACACAAAAACTAATCAGTTACAAGGGCCTGAGCGCCTGCAGCGCGACAAAATTATTTTTATAGATATTCTTCGAACAGCATCTGTCGGCCGGGTACCTACCTATATGCTATTCAACAAAATTCTATAATATTATATCTTTGTCATTAAATGTGTGTTCAGGTTAATGTGGCATTTTATTGGTAAATTAGACGTGTTTGTGCTTCCACAACCTGTGGGAGTACGTGGTGGCCCTTTTTTATGCCACAATACTTACTAATATTATAAAGCTGAAGAGTTTTTTTGATTGTTTGTTTGGTTGAACGCGATAATCTCTGGAACTCCTGATCCGAATTGAAAAATTATTTTTGTGTTGGATAGTCCATTTATCGAGGAAGGCTCAGGCATGTAATATCATGCTACGACCAATAAGAGAGAAGAATCAATTAAAACTGTTGCTAAAACGGGAAAAATATAGAATATAACTACGAACGCGTTGAAGTATTTTAAGGCGAAACGTAGTTCGCGGGCACAGCTAGTCCAATCATAAAAATAGTTCGTTGGCGTAAGTGTATCGTTCCTGAAGGAGCATATTTCGAAGGCACTATAATAAACTTGGATGAATAACTGACATTTTGTGTATTATTGATCTTTTCCCGGTACTTTCTTGACAGAGACGTACGTAAAATTAAGAATAAAGGTACAGAATTAACAAAATACTGTAATATATTCTTCATTATAGTGTTTTTAATTTGGCTATTGCAATATTTTTGAATATGTATGGCTTGAAAGTAGACAAAATTGCGCAATTAATATAATATTATTTTAAAAATATGAACAAGTGTATGTATGCATAAAAATAGCTACATGGATTAATATCAAAATCAACTTCATCGCTAATCGCTTTCAACTTAAATGGCTTCCAATTCGCCATCGCAGAGACTAAGGTGATTCACACACTGCCACGCACCACGCTGCATGTTGCGTATCGACGCACGTACGCGCGTACTTGCGGGAGTGCAGATCCGCATCATCGTCCGGGTATTTTACGCACTGACGCGCATAGTTGCGTTTCCAAAATCAACGTCAAGCCCTTCCAAAATAACGCACGGCACTGCGGTGGGACTCGGTGTGCCATACCTTGCGTCTCGCCCGCACCTACGCGCGTGGGTGCGACTTTTACCGCTTGTAGGCGCGTGATCTGCATGAACGCGCGTGGATGCGCTTTCTGTGTGTTGGACTGTGCGTGTTTTCTATACAAACGGAGATACTTACAAGCAACGTAAGAACACGCATTTACGCGCTACGCTCCGTGGTGCGTGTGTGAATCGCCTTACATGTGTTATCCCTACTTTACAATATTTTGTTACTTCCATCATCATCATCATATCAGCCAATAGACGCCCACTGTTGGACATAGGCCTCCCCCAAGGATCTCCATACCGATCGGTCCTGCGCCTCCCGCATCCAGCGCCTTCCTGCGACCTTCACCAGATGGTCGGTCCACCTTGTGGGGGGCCTACCAACACTGCGTCTCCCGGTACGCGGCAGCCACTCGAGGACCTTTCCGCCCCAACGGCCGTCAGTCCTATGAGCGATGTGTCCTACCCACTGCCCCTTAAGGTTTGCAATTCTTTGGGCTATGTCGGTAACTCTAGTTCTTCTACGGATCTCATCATTTCTGATGTGATCACGTAGAGAAACCCCGAGCATAGTCCGCTCCATTGCCCTTTGGGTGACTTTGAGCCTTCCGATGAGACCCATTATAAGCGGCCACGTCTCAGTTCCGTATGTCATCACTGGCAACACGCACGAATTGAAGACTTTCGTCTTGAGACACTGCGGTAGATGGGCCGGGAATGGGAAGTGGAATCCTGCTTGTTCGGGAGGCTGGAAGTCGTCGAACCTGCGTGCGAGATGATTCGTGATGACCTTCGAGAATAGCTTATTAACATGACTCAGGAGCATGATGGGCCTATAGTTCTTTTACTGGGCCCTGTCGCCCTTTTTGAAGAAAAGTGCCACCACGCCCCTGTGCCATGCTTTAGGCGTTTTGCCCTCGAGTATGACGGAGTTGAATAGCCGCTGCAGCGCTTTCCGGACTGGTAGTCCGCTTTTAGGAGTTCGGCTGTAACTCCATCATCACCCGGTGCCTTGTTGTTTTTAAGCTGTTTGAGAGCCACACTAATCTCGTACAGGCTGATTTCCGGGATATCAACGGTGTAGTGCCGGGTCAATTTGGCTCTAGGGTCTGTAGCCGGAATAACAGGTCCCTGTGATGTTGCGTAAAGCTGTCCATGGAAGCGTTCGATCTCGGCCATAAGCTCAGGTCGGGATGTAATGACCCTGCCGTCCTCTGTCTTTAGCTTCGTCAGCAGACTCTGACCGAGTGACAGATCTCTTGCGAACACTTTGGAGCCCTTGTTCTGCTCGATGGCCTCTTTAATACGTTCCGTATTAAATCGGCGTATGTCGCGAGTCAGGCACTTAGAGATCTGTTTGTTGAGTCGCCGACGAGCATCTTCAGAAGACTGCCGACCCATTCCACGCCTTTCCTCCATCAGCTTAGCTGTCGGCTCCGAGATCTTACTTCGTTGCTTAGTACGGCTGGGTTTGCAAAACTTTGCACCCACCGTAAGGACAGCTTCCACAACCCTGTCATTATAAGTGTCCATATCCGTGCAGTCCTCTAGGCAATCGAAGCGATTTTGTAATTCGAGTTGAAAGCGCTCGGGGTTTTGGATCTGGATGGCTTCGGGACGGAGCGCAGACTTCACCAGTCGATACCTTTCCGCTTTTATGTTAAGATTCAATGCGCCTCGTAACATTCGGTGATCGCTCCCCGTGTTAAACGAATTGATCACTGAGACGTCATTGAATATGCGGGTCTTAGTCGACATGATGAAGTCAATCTCATTTTTTGTCACGCCATCCGGACTTTTCCAGGTCCATTTTCGATGCAGCCGTTTTTTGAAGAAAGAGTTCATCATATAGGGTCCCTCTCTCTCCATGTAGTCGGCTAGCATTTGACCTCGGAAATTCCGGATTCCAGCTCCAAATTGCCCCACTTTCAACTCATTATCGCCCCGCTTGCCTAGCCTTGCGTTGAAGTCTCCCATGACAACGGTGTAGTGAGTCTTGGAAGCATGTATTGCCCGAGAAATATCCTCATACATAGCTTCCACTTCCTCGTCGGGGTGGGTCGAGGTCGGCGCCACCCTATTCGACACACTTCCGATCTGTACCACGTTGTTCACGACAGACTTGTGGACTATAAACCCGACACCACCTTGGGACAGTTCTTCGCCCTCCCGGAAATAGAGCAGGTTGCCGGATTTAAGGACCATCGTATCCTCACCCTCTCTTCGGACTTCGGATAGTCCTACAATACTCCAACGGATCCTGCTCAGTTCCCTCTCCAGTTCCAGCAGCTTCTACTCGGTCCGCAGTGTACGCGCGTTGTACGTTGCCAGGGCCAAGGTCGTTTGACGGGGGGTTTTCGCCGCCCGGGGATTCTTCCCACCCCAGGTCCCAGCGCCGGGTCGACGACCGTCACCGCCGGCACGGCCTCCGGGACCGCCGGGCACTTGGGGCCTTTGGTTGGTTCGATTTTTCATTTTGGGGGGGTTTTGGGCCTTCTCCCACCACGCTGGCCCAGTGCGGGTTGGTGGGGTGCGCCAGAGTCTCGTCTGTTGAACAGCAGGGTGCACCGCGTGCAGGTGAGGTTGACTTGGGTTCCGTTAGATAAAGTTCGGAACCCCTTACACCCTCCCAACTTCTCCATAATCTCTTAAAGCACAGTTCTCCTTTCGGTCCCCTTTTTCGAGTCGTATTTTACGATCGAACTTTAAGTTAACTCTTGATATCCCACCCCACAGCACTGATTTTTTATCATACTCTTTTCCTGCATATGTCGTTCCGCTATGGAACTCTCTCCCTCAGAGTATTAAGAGAGCTCGTACGCTGGAGTCTTTTAAAAATCAAGTCAGGAATCACTTCCTATCCTTAAATCCTTAGCCTAATCAGTCGTCCATTATCCACAATTATCAATTTCTATCCGCAATTTGAATTTCCTTTGTGAATTTCCCTGTTCCAAGGTTGCATGTAAGAGATTGCTTATTAGCAATAAGGCCGCCGGTGTTGTACGTCTGTATTGTTTTTGAATTTTTTCTGTCTGTATCTTTTTGTGTGCAATAAAGTGTTTATTATTATTATTATTATTATCAAAAGTACTTATCTGATTAAATATATATATATATATATATATATATATATATATATATATATATATATATAATTTTTAAATTATATGGGTTAATATGCAGTTAGTGAGAGACAGCCCGACGCTTCAGTGTTTTTGAGTAAGTGCGATAGCATTCAATATAATACACCTGAAGGCTGCAAATACGTTTACTTCATCATGTTTCTGCGATCCTGGTACCAAATGCGGCCCTGACTGAAAACCGTGAGCATCCCTGCCTGAGGTTTCAAGCACAATATAAAATTATATATTGATATTAAAATAGTGGCATCTTATCCCTTACTCTTATCCTCATACTATTTTACTACAATATTCGATAACTATATTATGTCTTATATAACTTAAGAAAACTAGGCTATACATAATTTGGATTAAAAATTATATATTTTTTCTATTTAGTAAAACTTATAATTGATTATAGTCCGATTTCATTACGGCTTATAATATGTGAGTTTGTATGAAAATATTCTCAGACCTATCGAATAAACACAAACAATTTCATAAACATCGGTCAAGCCGTTTCGGAGGAGTTCGGTTACAAACACTGTGACACGAGAGTTTTATATATTAGAAGATGCGGATCTTATTGAATTCGTAAGGTATTCTCGAAGCTTGTTATCTCATTTGCATTGATTATTTGCATAATATATTTATCTCGCCCTATTGCTCATAAATCACCTTGCATGGAAATCGGAGCATTAAATATGAAATAAATTCGGTATTGCCAATAAGATCAAGCTAAATTAGTAAGCGTATAAAATCTGAATGATATATAAAAAATGTAGTACAAAAAGCATTGACAGTGTTTTGAGTGTTTAATTATTACAATCAGATGGAGCACTAAATATTTGCGTGCGAAATTATAATTTACTTTTGCTCACATGCAATGCAAGCACACAGAAGCTAAAAATAATAACTTTACAAATTTGTATTATCTGTAACATGTTGGTGTATGACAGCATTTAATGTAATTTTTAGATTACACAGACCTTGTCCTAACAATAACGAATACATAAAACCAAAAATCATCCAATTTGGTGCAATCGTTCGAAAGTTATGGGCGTACATACATTTCGAAGATACATTTTTATTTATATAGATAGATAGATAGGGTAGCTCAACTGAAACACATTCAGTTGAAGCAAAGTACTTTTGCTACTGTAAAACAAACAAATATTCATATTAGTAATTAAGTGACTTTGTGTAACCTTTTGACTTTATCACAATGAGACCTGTTAAAGGATTTAGAGTAAATAGAAGTTGAAATAGAAGTTAAGTACAAACAAACTGAACTATAAAAGTTCCTTAGAGCACGAACTCGTAGCATACAAGGATTGTATTAACTTAGAATCGGATGATACTCGGGCTTTGTGCATGCTGCTGAAATATAAACACGATATATTTTCATATCCGAGCAAAAACCATCCTGTATATTAGATAATGTTTAAATGAGGTAAACGGTCACTAAATACGATTATTAAAGCTAAATGGTTTTTAATTCGTTTTATCATTCACTTGTTTGAAATTCGCAAAAACTGAATTATATTTTAATTACTTTATGGATCATTTTATTTAATGGGCATTGTGCAAGTCTTCCTAAGCTAAGCTCTTACTTTGCATTGTGTTTCAGTGGTTGAATGTCGAAAAATATCTTAAACTGCAAATTTTGTCTAACTACACATCTACCGATTCTATTCTACGAATATTTTCAAACAGATATATCTTTTGATATTTATATATTTCTTGAAGATGACGTTGCTAAGCGAGCTTGTAGTAACCGCTTAAAGTAGCTTATAAAAGTGCAATTTTCCCGCAAATTTGCTTTACTGCTATGTTCATGAAATGAAGAATACATCTGTCTCTTTTGAGCGTAGTAACGGTGCGGGAGTCTTACCACACTGTGGCCACAACCCTTGAAACTTTACTCTTACTTACTTATAGCTTAAAAGTGTTAGTGAAAATTAATTTTATTGTAGGAAATACATCTGAGACGTAATAATTATTCATCTGTACAGGAGCATAGTCTAGAAAAAAATATACCTACTGCATAAATATACGATGCATATATGCATCGTATATTTGACTGAGTATACATACTTTTGTTTCCATGATGTTTTTCACAATAAGAAATTATCACTGAAAGTTTCTGCCAACGATTGACAATTTTTACACTGCTGAATCTTATAATCTTTCCCTGCAAGGTCAGTTGCAGTATTGATTTTGATTTTTACCTACGAGTCTTCACACATAACATTGCTGCACTGCTCTTCACATGCATGTATTCTGGTACTAATACAACACCCCGCCTACTACAGCCACCTAGCACTCATACCACTACGTTGACATACACCTGCCTTTCTCTGTCTGTTCATTATCAAAACTCACATACGAGGGCGGGTCAAAAAGTTCGCGGAATGAGTGGCATGGAGGGGGGAAAGGTGACTTTTTACTACCTGCACTAGTTCTGACACTCATTAAGAGTATAAATACTAAGTTTCAAAAAAATAGGTCATAATTACCTGAGCTACACATCAATCAACAAGTTAATCCGGAAGAAAATTTGCAACATGGAGAAAATTGAGTTTCGCGCAGTCATCAAGTTCCTTACCAAACAAGGAAAACCTCCCCAGACTATTTTGGAAGAGATGTCTTCTGTTTACGGGGACTCTTGCCCTGGTAAAACCATGGTTTACAAGTGGCACAACCTGTTTAAGCAAGGCAGGGATTCGATTGAAGATGATCCGAGGCCAGGACGGCCTGTCGAGGCAACCACGGCAGAAAACGTCGAAAAACTTGAAAAAATCATATTGGAAGATGCCCGTTTAAAGAATAAACAGCTTGCAGAAATGATTGGAGACTCAGCTACAACCATTTTGAACATCCTACACGACCATCTTGGCATGTCAAAGGTGTGTGCAAGATGGGTGCCGAGAATGCTCACGCCACACCAGAAGCAGCGGCGAGTTGAGTGTTGTCGCGAGTTTTTAGCGCTCTGTGGTGAACAAAAGGATGAAGTTTTGAACCGAATTGTGACTGGAGATGAAACTTGGGTTCATCATTATGAACCTGAGTCCAAACAAGACTCCATGCAGTGGCACAAAAAGGGCACACCACCTCCGAAGAAATTCAAAGTGTCTCCGTCGGCTGGAAAACTCATGGCTACTGTTTTCTGGGATTCAGAGGGAATCCTCCTTATTGATTATAAAGAAAAGGGTGTCTCTATCACTGGAGAGTACTACGCTGCACTATTAGAACGTCTGCGAGATGCTGTGAGAGAAAAAAGACGGGGAAAATTGAAAGGTGTGCTCCTTTTGCACGACAATGCACCCGTGCACAAGGCGCAAGTTGCGATGGCTGCTGTTCAAAGAGTGGGCTTCGAAATCTTGGAACATCCTCCCTATAGCCCAGATTTAGCCCCAAGTAATTATTATTTGTTCCCAAAAATGAAAAAAGAGCTTCGAGGGAAGAAATTTTCCAGCGATGAAGAAGTGAAGAGCGCAATTTCGGCCTATTTTGACGACAAAGAGAAATCATTTTTTTTCGAAGGTATTAATAAATTAATTGATAGGTCTAATAAATGTATTAGACTTAAGGCGCATAGTGGTCCCAATGACCTTGCGTCGATCGTCCCGCACTGATTACATAGGAGTGAGTGAGTGAGAGTGAGGGGAATATTTAAGCAAACCTTTACGCGTAAGATGAATTATTTCAATAAAAAATTATTTAAGGCGAATAAAAAAAATCTAAAAAGACCATCCCCTAGAATATTGTTCACTTTATTTATGGAAATCGAAAGTATATGATGTACTCTAATATTTACGACGCGATTAGGTTTAAAGTTTTGAAATCGAGGCATGTTTGGGTCACATTTTAACCAAGTTTTAATTAATTTATCAAAAAATTAAAAAAACCATCCTCTAAAGAATGCGTTGAATAATAACATATCTTTTTTAAAGATTTTTTTATTCAATATTTATGAAGAGAACCGGTTTTTTCTGTAGTGATTTTTTATGTTTGACCTTACTATGCGCCTTAAGGGGGAATAAATTGAGAAGGAAAAATAATTTTGTGTTTTATTTCTTACTTTTTACTGCGCAATATCTAAAACATCTTCACTAATTTATCATTATAATATTTCCAATCTCTATATATATTTTAAAAACCAACGCCTAAAAACAATTCTACATTTTCGTAAATTTTTGTCTGCCACGTTAAAAAAAGTATTCTACTCTTTTTAATTTTTCAAATTCAGCACCTTTATTTTTAACCTACCATAAATTACAAACATAGACAAAATTCCAACCTCTAACACCGCCTCTGAATTTTGCGTTTATCTTCTTACATCATCATATTATTGAAAACCCATATAATTATTCCCTACCTAACACACATTACTAACTACATACTATACAAAACCCATATATTTTAAAATTTCAAATTAACAATCCAATCTGACTTATAATAACTATAGATATAGATTTTTTCTCCAAAAGCCTCGCGCTTTCACAAGACCCTACAAAAATGTCATCAAAATCTAATAAAGGACGACAGCATGCAGAGACAATGTCAGGTAGTTGTGATCTCATTCATATCGATTTTTTGGACCACGAAAATTTCATATAAATAACATAAATAAATTAGGAACGCATAAAAGACAAATACAAACATTTATCGACTTCACAGACTCCCGTGAAAATTTGCGATTGCCAAATCACCTTCATGTCAAACAATTTTGTTAGTAAAAACATAAAACTACTAGAATATTAAGTTGTAATGTTTTTAACATTTCTTTGATATAGAGCGTTTAGGTTACAGGGCCTCCGTAATTTCTTTTATTACCATGACCTAACCTTCGCTATATCTTTCTCTTAACAATGCTATCCTAGAACAGGTGTTATAAAAAAGATAGCTATAGAAGTTAACAGACTAGTCTAACTAACAATCTGACCAACAGGAACTACTGGCTAGGCAGAAACTGACTGGGTACATCAGGATAACTTAGCGAGCTTGTACTAGGCTTACAGAAATACGGAGAAGTGAATTTTCCCGATAAGCCACATGATCTTCGTACAGTGAAAACGCCCTATATCGGTCTCTTTTTTCCGAGAACTGAGTAGAATTTTGGGGGCGGTACCCATGGACCAACTCGCTCATACAACTAGTTTTGCGATCATTTTATCGGGAGTCAGAAGTTTGATAAAATGCAGAATATACATAAACAATATAGAGAACTCAAATTAATTGGGCATTGCGGCATCTTGTACATTTGGTATTTCGTAGTTTTTAGTTCACACTTTTGTAACTTCTACAAAGTTTTTAAGCTAAAAGTTGATGCCGCATATTCAAAGGTACGTGGCATGGAGCTTGCCTACTATAAGCGATTGATGGTATGAAGACCTCTCTTTTACCCGCGGCACTTCACTCAGCCACGTATGATTTTGTCGTAACCTAGCACTTGTAAGCCTAACCCAACTTTCTATAGGATGTGTAACGGATGCGGCTGATGAAAATAAAAACTGCGGTGGCGAATGAGATTAGAGGTTTAATACGTCGAGACACAAATAGCACAGTCGGTAGAATCGAAGTGGTTTACAAATTTTTGTGCTCCTATTTATATTTTAATAATTTAATTTATATAATACCGTCTAACATAATTAAATACATTTTTTTAAATAATTAATATACCTTGAACACGAATAAACAAAAACTTACAACTACACACATACATTTAATAATGCTTCTATCCCCAACAGGATGATCTCTGCAGAAATTGTCGAAGCTTCGAGTACATAGCTTAAGCACAAGTTTCGTCGTAACCTAGCACTTGTAAACCCAAACCAACTTCCTATAAGAAAAACTCTAAAGAGATTATCGAAGCTTTGAGTACATAGTTTAAGTACAAGTTTCGTCGTAACCTAGCACTTGTAAATCCAAACCAACTTTTTATAAGAAACATTCTGCAGAAATTATCGAAGCTTCAAGTACGTAGCTTAAGTACAAGTTTCGTCGGAACCTAGCACTTGTAAACCCAAACCAACTTTCAATAAGAAAAACTCTGCAGAGATTGTCGAAGCTTCGAGTACGAAGCTTTAGTACAAATTTCGTCGAAGCCTAGCACTTGTAAACCCAAACGAACTTTCTATAAGAAAAAAAGATATAAATTAATAATTAATAGTTATAATTATATTGACATTGTTAAAAAATATGTAGTATAGTTCCAATGACCAAACCCCCAAAAGGGTTCGCAATTCTCATACGCATTTTTTCAATATTGTCAATTGTACGAGAAAGGAAGATCTGACCTATACACATTGATTTACTACCTAACGTAGATAACGCATGAACGTTCGAAAAGTGGGCCGGCGAAGAACTGCCCAATCGGGCCTCGTGCAGTTCTTTTCCATGCGTTGGAGCGTCAATGCGATAAGCAATTTTGAGCATTATGTTTGAGAGTATAAAGTTGATATTTTCTTGTAGCAATTACTAAAACGTCAAGTTTAATGTGGCTAGGTATGAAATGATGTAACTGCACACGGTTGTACTTCAAATAGTTGCCGTAATAATAAAGAATAAGGTTGAATTCGATAAATACGGTACTTTCTTTATGGTAATTTTAATTCGGGTGTGCATATTCAACTACCTATTTAACAGCGTACAAATGTATAGTCGATTAGGTGACAGATTTCAAGCGCGTTTTTGTATGAAGTGCTCTATCTACGTTTGGTAGTAAATCAATGCCTATACATTATATACATTTAGATCGAATAGCAACATATTAAACCTGTAAACGTAGCGAAGACTCTAAAATTAGATTCAAAGTTAATTAATAACAACTATGCGATTCATAATGAAAGCTACCAACGCGTAAGTTTCGGAGGATATGAAATACATCGGATGTTGTACATTTATCATCATTTACGTCTCTTAAAAATAATTAAAAATAAAACAGTCATGTCAAAACCTTGAAAATTAACAACTTTGCTTCAATTTTTTTTAAAGTTACCGTATTAAGTAATAAACGAGAATACTAGTGTATTCTTGTTTAATACTTCATTTAAGGGGCGTGGTGAACAGCCAGCTTCTACCGACCAAATCCCGCCTACTGCTCTAACCAGCGGATATGACTAGGAAGCTATTTCAAGATGACATCTCCTGCAGATAGATGATATCCTGGTATATGGGCTGCAAACCAAGACGTTTTGATAGAAGAAATGCTAAGGACAACTAAACTATGTTATTATAATAATGTTTTACAAAACGAATCCCAATATAATATGTATTATTTGAGAATGGTTACGAAAGAGATAGACTTATGCCTTCAATACTTCGGGTAAATGTGACAGCCGTCTAGTGCTCTAGCACTTTACGATTGTGAACTTGCCTGCTTACTCCAATGTGTTTCTGTTAGCCTAGTACTAGGGGGCGCTCTGTGTGAAAACTTTGAGAACCGCTGCCTGCCTCGGATTCCAAACATTGCGTCGCTAGCCCCCAATGTTCAGAAATGTTCAGATAGACTTGATCACAGATGAGATTTTCTTTATTTTTCTTCTTATTGGAGAATAACCACACTTATAGGTAATATGGGTAATAACGATGATATTTTATTGTAATTTAAGTACATAATTAGAAAATTAATAACACGTTACGAAGTCAGCTAACAAAATGAAGCTTTCAAGATTGACATTCCAGTTTTAATTAAGTCATACATAAGCCAGTACCACTTTGTATTTAAAGTAGCATTAGTCAAGCTATCGTATTTTTCTCATATGAAACAAGCTCAATACGCGGAAACGAAGCGACCCCCGCGGTACTAGGGTGACAGAAATGCAGAGACGCGATTTGCGAAACGTTTCCATGGTAATATTTGTGCGTCGGTGCCGGTCAATCTTCTGGGTACCGGTGTTACTAGGAGAACAGAATTTCAGTGAATAAACGTTTTCATGACAATATCTAAGGGGTCGCGATAAGGTGGTGACAGTGATACTAGGATAACAGAGTTGCAGAGGAGCAAGCTCAGCAACGTTTCCATGGTAACAGACAATATCTAAGGGGTCGCGCTAAGGTGGTGACAGTGATACTAGGATAACAGAGTTGCAGAGGCTGCGTTGCTGAGCAAGCTCAGCAACAGCACGGAAGCCTACCGTTAGTACGAGTAGTATTAAAAATCTGCGGGGGGAGTGCTTGCTCTCTGCTAAGTTTTCAGAGCAAAAAGGCGTTGTGTAAAGCTTTCCCGTTTCTTTAAATAGTGTAACATTAAAGGAAAGATTAGGTTTTTACTATTTTACCCATAAATTTACCGTTTTACAATACTGGCTATTTTAAATGATCTGGCGTACGTATTATTATGTCAAGTATTCTCAATTTAATAAGCTATTAAAACCTGAGGGAGCTAAAGTCGTATGGAAGTTCCTTTGGATAATAATGACATTATGGAACGCACTTTTATCAGAAATGAACCACCGATTTTTTCTTTATTTTGTGCAATTCTTCCACAGACGTATAAAGGGAAGCAGACTTAACATAATTTTACTCACACATTTGTTATAAGTAATGTATATCGTTTTTACTTTCACTTCAAAGTGAAATGATATATCGCTATTTCTGTTTTTTGTCTATGGCGATACGCACACACAAACATTTCCGAAGCCGTGACAGACGCCACGTGGTGAAAAAATAAGAGACAAATGGCGTCGTGACATTGTGTTATAATGTTTTATTTTATGATTATAAATAAAAATCACTGCTAATCGGACAAGAACAATGGTTAAGTGCTGTACCCCAAACTCCAGAAATTACAATAAAATTAAATTAATATTGTTTTGTGTGAGTAATGTTTACATGTGGTAAAGTTGCCACGCTTTTTGAACGATACGTTTAGTCTGCTTTTTATACGTCTGTGAATTCTCACATGGGAAAGTCAAAGACACCATACAGCCCAACAGCCTTAATTGACTGGCAGTTTTCATTTCATAACTTCATATGTCTTGAACTGTATTTTCTATAAAATTACACACATTTGAATATGCTCGCAGTTTTTCAAGATAGATCTTATATTTGATAGAAACACAGAAAGATCTTGGCGTTACAATAACACCTGAAATGGTATGTGCATATCACCAATATAACAAAGAAAGCGATCAGGAAAGCATTCTGTACTGTAACAAACAAATTATTTATTAAAATTTATAAAACTGACCCGCCCCTTGTTGCAATATGCATTTCAAATTTGGTTTTCTTATTTTAAGAAAGAAATTGAGAGAAAGTTGGGAGAAGTTCAGAGGAAAACAACAAAAATTGTTGTGTTATTAAAAAATTGCTCCTACGAAGAATGCCGCCTAGAACTGAAATTAACTACACTGGAACAGAGACGGAAAAAAGGAGATTTGATAGAGACATACAAGATAATCAGTGGCTGTTATAACGTGAGAAACATTAGGGACTTGTATACAATGAACCAGAATAAAAAACTCCGCGGACACTCTTTGAAGTTAACCAAGCCTCTGTGTTCAAGCAACCCAAGATCCCACTTCTTGCCGTTTCGAGTGATGAAATTGTGGAACTCTTTCCGAGAGACTGTGATAAGTGCTCCAACGGTGAACTGTTTCAAAAATAGACTTCACAGACATTTGAGAATATTATAAATACAAGTGCAGTGATATACATGCATCAGCTCCTAGAGCTGCTAGTGTATCAAATAATAATAATAATAGATAGAACAGTCAACGGGATATTTCCTTCAGTTTTAAAAATCTTGATAAGGTGTTTCAGAACAAGTGTCCTTTGGTATAGAAGGTAGAGCACTCAAAAAATAAATGATCCAAAGATTGTGTAGTGGCAGAATTGCAATAAGTACTTGACGGGGAGAAGATCACGTTCATTCTGAACAAGTGTTCGTGAATACTACCGATATGGTCGTATCTACAAAGTAAAATATCATTCGTAATCTACAAAGTGTAAAACTCTATTTTTAAAATTTCCCCTTAGCACCACGGCTGTTTTATTTTAGAGGTGATACAGTAGTACCATCTTCCTTTTGACTGTAAGGTTTTGCTCCAATCTTGAGTCCAACTGGTTGATAAATTTTCTTTAACAATCTGACTCTTGTATTTTCACTTTTTTGGTAGATACAATATGAGATGTATTTTGAAATAATAAATATGAGATATATTTTAGCATGGGTACGTACCAGCTTGTTATATCCTGTCCTAAACACCATTAGGACGCCGCCGCCGTGGTAGTATAGTCTTGTTCTTATTCGTACATTATTGGGTTCTAACCGTAATCGTACAGTGCGACTAAGGTACAAGTACAACTTATTCGTGCTATCAGTACTATTAGTACCGTAATTTCTACTACTTTTGATACAATGAATAGTACCATACTAATAGGTACGAGTATTGATGCAATCAATATGGGGAAAGAAACATATTTCGGAGATTGAAGTTTTAGAGCAATATTGATTTCAGATTAAATACATGCAATTTTTTTATCAAATTGGCGAAAATCATAGTTATCAAAAAAGGTTGACAAATTTTGCATAAAAGTACCTAAAAGAAAACTTTAAAAAAATTTCAACTGATTTTTGTATGGAGCCAGCACTTTAAAAAACCGTATTTATTATGAATGAGTTCAATTAAAATTCGTACCCCCTTTGCTATACAAGGTGCTATCTGAACTAAACTTCATATAAAAATCTAAAGGACATGTCCTTTTTTGGGCCACATATTTTAAACACCACAACTTAATATTTTTTGTATAGAGTTCTTAAAATCTTACACTTTTAAGAAAAAATTAGACCGTTTTAGCCCTGCAAATCAGAGAAAAAATTAATTGTTTTCAAAACTAACGTTACGTGAAATGGAACAGAATTTGTCAAATAGTGTGTAAAGGAACAACAAAAAAAAAGCTACGGCACGAATGAGTTTGGCCAAATGGGTGATACCAGCGCCGTAAAAATAGTAAAAAAAAGTGATAGCTGACAGCTGACATATGACAACTGACAGTTTAGCAAACAAATTCAAATCTGACTGATTTTTGATTAACTTTTTGCAAATGATGAATAGTTGCAACGATTATCTAATGCATAATCTTATATATCAATCTATACAAGAGACGTTAAACCTAAATCGTAACTTACCGGCACCTCTGTCTTATTTAGTTTTGCGTCTGTTATTCTATTAAATATGTAATAAACTGGGTACCACACCTGCTTAACACCTGAAGTCGAACACAACATCTGGACTACACATCCCACCGGATGTTCAGTCCCACCCTATTTGATGTTCTCACAACGTATGTGAAATATCCACGGACCAAAAGATGTAAATCTACCATTTTACCATTCGTTCCTAACCGGTAGCTGGTGCATAACAGAAAGGATCGATTGTATGCGGTACTCATATTGAATTAAAATAAATCACTCACAAGCGCGGATCCAGCCCTCGTAATAGGTTGTAGTCACAGACACCCGAAAATACATAAAATACATACAAAACCATTGCCCTGACAAAGATTCATTGTTTTTTTTTTGTATTAGATATAGTGTCATCAGCCTATAGTTCCTAAAAGACTTTAAAAGTGTGATGTCACAAGTATTTTTATTTTTTGTTTGCTTGTGGGTTAAGTGATTCGCGAATGAAAGGGAGATAAAGCTCAAATGCGATTTGATACATTCATGCTCTATCTCCCAGAGTGTAAAATTGGGAAGTGGGATGATGGCAAGGGTGCGCTGGGTGTTATGATGAACAGAAGTGTTGTTAGGAAGGATGGAAGGAAGAAAGGAAGCAAAAAGAAGGGAGAGAGGGTTTCTGACGAACATCACAAGTATATTAGGGTTGTGGGCATGCCCATCGTGCCCACAACGGTGGATCCGCGCTTGACACTCAATATTATGATGCTGTTGTTACCCTCTAAAATAGACAAAGATTAGAGTGTAGCTACCTAATTGCCTTTATAGGATAATCAAACATTATAACTTCTTATGCATATATTACTTAATAAACATGTTACATGATTATTATAAAATAAAACAATGGTTTTTTTTGCAATGTTTATTTTAATCAATTCAATTTATTCCAAACAAATAACTGACAATATCTGTATAAAATAAATATGAATGCTTAATTACAAAACTAAAAACTGTTTTAAAAGCATGAAATTTCTCATTTGAATATGGAATTATTATCTATATCTCATGAGTTTATTTTATAGTGGAAAAAAAACAATGATTCCTTTCTGCCATTTATTTAACTTGAACCTGGTTTAATTTGCACAATGTTTAATCTGGCTTTTTTGCTAATGTTGCTACGAAGGATCACCAACTCCTAGATAAATCATTTTTAACATTGAATTTGTAGCAGACAGTTCCATTATCTGATACATTGTTGATAACAAGAAAAACAAAAGCGAGGCAATGCAATACTGACTATACTTATATTTAAAAAAATATATTACTGTCAATAATCATCAAGAGATGATGATGGCACACTTTTGCTTCCCACATTGTCACAATTAGGCACAAAACAATGGGTTGATGTATCAGAAGTGCGCCTGTAGTCTTGAAGTGTTAAAGTGTTTGAAACAGATTTAACATCAAATGTCTCAAAGCTAGGTTGACTAAGGTCAGGAACAGAGCTTGACCTGCTTTCTGATAAGCCGCCTTCGTCATTAAGTTCAGGTGCAATATGTTGGTGAGCTTCGCCAGCATGCATTACAAGCACGAGCATTAATGGGAACCTAAAAA
The DNA here is from genome assembly GCA_963935595.1 of Schoenobius gigantellus. Classification (NCBI taxonomy): domain Eukaryota; kingdom Metazoa; phylum Arthropoda; class Insecta; order Lepidoptera; family Crambidae; genus Schoenobius; species Schoenobius gigantellus. The sequence goes on from OZ012540.1 coordinate 51,932,066, forward strand.
TGATCAGTTTTATTAGACTTTACTATAGACATAAACATAAAATAAATGCAATATTGCTTAAATGGTCAATAAGAGGTGCTTCATTCTAGAACAAGTAGGTATAGTAAGTGTAAGAATATGAATAAAATTGATTAAAATAATATTATGTTATAGTGAATTAATGCAATGATTAATATAAGGATGCTGATAAAATAAAACTTACCAAATGTGGGTTAATTATAGTTACTATAAAATGTATTTAGCCGTCCCAATGTGTCATCATCATCATCATCATTTCAGCCAAGAGACACCCACAGCTGGACATAGGCCTATAGGCATAGGCACATAGACAATGTGTACATAATGGCAATGATTGTCGGCCTATTTGCCTTGATATTGATATTCTACAACATATACAAACTGACTGGTGCCCTATTTGTCAGTCTCCAATATTGCATCGACCTCTGATAGTTAATTCCAATGACAAAAGTTCACAGCACTCTTGGCATAGATGATTTCCATCTACTACCTGAAATATAGGTTATTAAGAGGTCAATTAAAAGAAAAAGCTAATAGAATTGCAAATAAATTAAGTTTTTGTTTACTATGACATTACCTCACGCACGTTCAGTCCATTTTTCAATAATGGATACATATAGTTTTAGCTCATATCCATTATACATTGTAATAATAATGTTGATTTGAAACATTAATATTACAGATAGTGCAGTGTGCCATAGTGGAAATTGCCTGAAAAAGTTTATAAGCATTAGGTAATAAAAAACTATAAACTATCTTTAATTTAAGTATTATTTGATATAACATACTTTCTATGTTGGCTCGTATGATGGCTCAATTTGTATTTTGTAGTATCGGCAATACTCACATTCAATTTTCGTTCAGGGTAACAGGTTATAAAGTCAAACGGTATCCAAATCGAAAAGATCAGTGAGAAAGCCAATATATATCTAGTTCATGTACGAAATCGAGAAATCCATAAAGAATAGCTAGGTATGTGTAAAAGAGCATTAAAATCACCAAATCGGAAAACACAAAACAACCACCAAACTAACAACCACAACAACAAACCTTAATATTTAATTAACTTCAAACATTTTTTGACATTGACAACGACGCGACGTCATAATGTTTTTTTTACTGTGCTTACATGCTATAAAATTCGTGCAGTGTTGCTGCTATAATAAGAAAAAAACGAATATTCAAATTCAATTTTTGAAAAAATGCAGGGGTCTACAATTTTTATTTTTGTGGTTTTACTTTCTTTTCATAAAGTTTAACCCTTCCCTGAAAGTTGAAGTTGTTTAGACACTTAAATTTATAAAAAACCAGGCTCCATACAAATCGAGGACATCTCCTTTGTGCAAATCTTATTGAATCGTTGTATGTCAGTTATCTATATAAACTGAAGTTAAGCTTAAAGCTTAAATCATATATCGCTACGCTCAAAGCAAACACATAAAATAAACAGACCAGCAATAATATATCTTTGTTCGCCAAGGAATTTCTCGCGAACACAACAAAACGCCTAGTCATAAAAAATGTATTTGCAATATCATCTTTGAAGTGATGACCTGAATCAAACATGCGAGATTCTAGCTAGCTAGACTGATTTGAAGTTGTTTATTTAAATTACTTACTATATATTTCTTTTCACTTTACATTCGTTGAATAAAACTCTAAAAATATTTTGAAATTACTAACTTAAATAAATATTATATTTTCAGATTGACATTATAAAAAAATATTTTCTTAAGGCATTTTTATGAAAGGTTCACTAATTGATAATTTTAATTAAAAAAGATGAACTCTACAATATCTATATTATAAAAATCTTGTGTCTCGATGTTTGTCCGCGATAAGCTCCGAAACTACAAAACCGATTTAATTTAAGGACCCTCTGTATGTAATTTGGTTCAACTTAAAAGATAGGACAGTTTTTATCTTGATTTGTGACGGAAATATTTATTATTGCGTTGCATTTTATTATGGCGAAACGTGGTTTGCGGGCACGTTTAGCTAGTCTATAATATATAAAGAAAATACCACGTTTTGATACAAATTTTTTTAGTTTTAATGTTTACAGAATATACAAGAATATATAATTATATAAGTAGACACCAACAACAGAGATACATTTCACATTTCAGTAATAAATATTTTTGCAGACATCAATTCATTTTTTAAATTAAATAATATTATTAAAGGCCTTGCATTAATCAAAATTTAATCGCTTTGACAAAATCACAATCATTAGAAATTAACAAGTAGAAAATAAACAGTAAACATTCATTATTTAAATCATTGATACATTATCATCTATGTAATTAACGTTTAAAAGCTATTACAATCACTAAAAAAGGGTAGTTACTTACAACAACAGATCGCAATAGATGTCTCGGTTAAAATTTTAGACGGAAATTGATTAAAAAAAAACAATAAACTAACGGCACATTGAACAGCACATTCAGACATATTCGTACCTACGCTACATACTCGTATAAAGTAGGACAGGGAACAATGAAAATTCCACGCTAACTTATAAGTTAATTACAATGTTGATATTACTAAAAACATAATAAACATCACAATATCGCGTGACAGAAATCGTAGTTTATATCTAATATCTGATTTAGGTAATTGTGGAATCAATCATAACGCCTGTTTGGTTCTTGTTAGCAGGGAGCGCCAGAGCCTTATTCTTAGATCAGCAGGTTGAGGTTAGCTGCCCCTCTATTACAAAAGCCACACGCCAAGTTTTCTGCAGTCGTTCCACAGAAAAAATGTATAGAAATGACATTTGCTGCGGAAAAAATAGCGTGAGATTGTTGCAAGCTAATGTCATTTCCATACATTTTTCTTCTGCAGAACGACTGCAAAAAACCTAGCGTGTGACTTTTGTATAAGGGGTCAGGTTGGCTTGGGTATTATTACTTAGGTGTTATTTGAAACGGTTTTGTACCCACTGGACCTTCATAATTGGACCTTACCTACACGATAGGACCTATTCGACCTCCTATCAAAAATCTGGTGCCCATTGGACCTTCAAAATTAACGATACGTCTTATTCGACCTCCTATCAAAAACATGGTACCCACTGGACCTTCAAAATTACACGTTACCTACACCATTGGATCCATCAGACCTTTTATCAAAAAGACGTGTCCCATTGGACTATTTGGCTCTTTTCTTTTGGAATGTTACATACAGTCATGCAGAAAAGTAAAATTGTTAAAGAAATAAAAACAAAAGATATAAATCAAAATATTTAATCAACATATTTATAAAATTCAACATATTCATCATCAGCAACAAATCAAAAAGAAATAAAATATAGATAACCTACTATAATCACATAACCACAGATCCTTTTTTACCTTACTTTTAACGACAATAGAGAATATTTTTTATAACTATAAGTTAGCCTTAATTGCCAAACAAAAATTATAAAAATAATTACATGTCATTAATTATGTTAATTAATATTCAGTTCTGAGTTGATCTCCCATTTTTTAAAACTATGATATGGGTGTTTTTTTTAGTTTAGCTTTAACTATTTTATTTAATCAAATGTACATTGACTATCAACAGTATACTTGTGAAGGCTTACATTGTATAAAGATTTTTGTCTTTGATTTAATATTAAGTAAGTGCGATGTCGACAGAACCAATATAGGAGGAATGTAACTTCTAATCCTACCTACATATTACTTAAAATCAATCGTTGACAATAACTCAGTTTTTTGTTACTCCTTTAAAGTAGCCTTTTTTCAACCCTTCATGTAGTTTTTTGGAAAGTAAACAATAGACAAGAACGAGAAAGAAATATTGCCACTGAACGTTGCTCTACAATACAAGAGGCGAGAGCAGGACGAATGTCGTGAGAGTGAATATCAATACAACTCTAATTGTAAGAAAAAAAAGGACGTCCGGTTTTCTCCATATTTTTTTCTGCTCGGAATTAGTGGCTGTGCCGATGGAGATATAATATATAAATAAAATTATATTTACTTACTTTTCAATGGTATTGGCTCTATTACAGCTCCTATTAATTTCATTTTAGTCTTTAATTTTTTATATGACTGTACTTTTTTGAATAAAACTGTCAATAAGGTCCAATGGTTCCTATAAAAAAGGTCCTATGGGCACATTCAATGTAATATTTTAGGAAGGTCGAATGGGGCATAAAAAAAAGGTCCAATGGGTACAGTTGCAATAGGGTCTAATCTTGAAGGTCCAGTAGGTACCAGTCGAATTCAAAAAAGAGGTCCAATGGCCGCATTGAATATAATATTTTTAGGAAGGTCGAATGGGCCCTGTAAATGAGGTCCAATAAGCACTTTTTGCTTTTGGGTCGAATCTTGAAGGTCCAGTGGGTACAAGACCTTTGAAACCCCCTCCATTGAAAAATATGAAGTTGTAGAACTGTCATTCTTTGTTGATAAATTTTAAGACAGTGCTGAGTACTATAGGTACTAATAATTCGTTGTCAGTAAAGAACCAAAAAAGGAACTTGTGATAAGGCGGGCACAAAATTATTCTTAATGAGTTCATAGTACTTAAAAACGCCAATTGAAGATAGCTATTCAAACAAACAAATTTTATTTCCAAGAACTGTAATATGTAAGACAACTGTGTAATAAATAATAGTATAGAATAAGCGACGGGCTACCTTCAAGGTAATTTCTTCTCGATATTAGTGTATCAACTTTCATGTCTTGTCTCACATCTGCAACAAAGGTGATATTGTTATTGCAACAAAACACATGCCTATGTGTAATGTGTATTACAGCAGAATAAAAAATGTAAAAAATCTTCTCTTTATTAAAAAAATGAAATGTCATAAACTCTTCACCTTTTTAGAGGTCGGTTAAATAGGGACACACTATTATAAAATTGTTATCAATCAATTTTAAAATTTGTATTTTTACACAGCTATACAAAGTTGGCAATTAAGTAGGTGCTTGATTATTGATTATTGAATCTCCTGATAGTAAATGATTACATTCCCTTATAGTACGAATTGACTCACTTACAGTAAGATTTGAAATTTAAACGAAAGAGCCCAAAGTACGTTGTCAATATGTGACATTAGATGTCAAAGTCACAGTACAATGTCCATGGACCATCCATGGACTTACGAGTATTTAATAAATCCATGACAATGTCTGTCTTACCCTTCAAACCGGAACATAGCATAGCGGCAGAAATAAGTAAGATAGAACCACGCAACGCCGGCAAATGAATATTCACTTTTTCAGTTCACGTGGTGGCAGGTGTTGAGGTCACATGCACAACGCCACAGCAGCTGAGCTATGTCTGTGTGGAGGACATATTGGTTTATCTCAGCCAACGCGGTGGCGCAGCACCGCCGTTCGTGGCGGCGCCGCCGCGTTGACTGGGCTAAGCTAGCTTGTTAGACTCCCTAGGTCTGAAATGCTGATCGATGCCGCGCATGCCCATTGACAAGTTATGCAATTGTTAATTGTCATGCTTAACGTTAAGCGGTCACATTATTATTTTTTTGTATGTAGATGAGCGAGTGTTTACTGAATGCTTACTGAATGAATGTTTCTGTTGGCCTGGTACTACTTTCGCTCCTAGGCGGTGTCAGCTACAGCCTGTGGAATACAAATTTCTTCGGATTGGCAGTAGAGATTAAATTATCATTTTGACCGCTTTTGAAATTCCTGGTTACTGTTGACTTTGTTTTAATCGCACTGTTGTATTAAAAGGAGAATAATTAAATATTACTAAGAAAATATTGTAATACAAATTGTTAAATCAGGAATTAATTTTTTTTCGCAGTTTAACAAAGGAACAATTAGAGGTAATTGTGCTGGCACGCGTCGCGCACGTTAAAAGGTGCAAAATCCTTTGATGTACCGACAAATAACCTATCGTCATCAATGATAGTGAGCGATCACATATGATTATGCCCTTTAATTTTAATCCTGTCTGTGGCTATTGTGATGGCTGGCTGATGTGGCCACTATCATGGCTGATTGTGAAGAAAAGCTACTACAAAAAAGAAGCTCAGGATTCGAAGTTCAATATTTGGGAGACCTCTCTAAATGCATGTTATTCTGGTACATTGCTACACCCTCCCACTCTTACTCATATCCCAGCTTTGTTGGCATTGACCTCTCTACGTCAGTTGCCGTCCGTGATATATAGGTGAAATAATCAATATAGAAGGTAGCATCTCTTGCAATTTCATGAAAGCCTAGTGCACATGCGGCAATTGAAGACGCTGTTTGTCTTATTGTGGACACTTTACTGTGATTTGTCTTGAAATATGACTTATCGTTGACATGATTCTTTAATTATGTATTTTTTAGTGCATTTCAATTTTCATACCTTCAGCATACAAGTAGGTATGCCTGACACAAGTCGGGCATTTCAAATGGAAATATATCTTACAACAGTATATACCATTTTTTATAACGAATGTAGAGGAAATACAAACGATTTTTTATAATCTTTGATATCATCAGTACGATTCATAATTTCATTCTGTCTGAACCAGGTAAGTAGACGTGCACCTATCAAACCTCAAAATATCCCTTCTGCAAGTAGCTCAATGTACTAGGATCGCATGAGTCTTAAAGAGCTTTAATAGCTACTGCATATGAGTAGATTGCAGAATTTTCCTACGCGTGCATGTAAGTCAAGCCGATTTGAGCTTGTCCAAAGACTTAAACCAGTTCTCTATTGCTAACCTATGAGAAGAATTTTATAATTCTCTTTTTCTTATCGATCAACAATATATGGGTCATTGAAAACCATACAAGGTTTTAGATATAAATAATAATAAATCATTAACTATATTATTATGTTGAAGAGACGTATTACCCGTGGTCCCACCAACATGTAAATAATTTCGTGCGTTACTCGAAAAACCAGTAAGTATCTTATTTTGGCGAGACAAAGATTCGTCAGTATTTTGCAGCCTGAAGCCACACCTCGGACACTCCATACAATGTTCGCAAATCAATTACCTCTCACTACTACATAGCAAATGACGTTCGCACACGCGCAAATGTGTGCGTGGAATCTAGTAGGGTTGAGTGCACCGTTATCAATCGAAATGACGCGAGAAGTGCAGTGACTGCCTTCTCTTTTACCCGCATAGCTCTGTCCCTGTTATCGGCCGGCGTCTATTCGCCCGAGCGATCGCGCGAGCCCTTGTGTATGTATCAGTGATGTCTACAACGAAGTGCCAGGTGGGATGAGGTATTTGAAATGAGTGCGGGGAGGTGAGTGGCCGTTCTGTACGTAGTACTATTATCTATTCTGTGCTGAAGCCTATGATTGAACTGTTTTTACCTGGAGGAACAAATAATTCCAAAATCTGATTCAGTGAACATGGGTCATTGATTTGAGTAAGCCCAAGAGTACGGTCATCTATATAAAATCGGTGGACAAACAGTGTGTTTCTTATACATACGAGTATACAATGACAATAAATAGGTCTCATTGTAAGCAAATGAGTGCAGTACTTAACGCTAAATAGTGTTATTTGCTCAGCCAAAGTCTTACATCGGTCCTATGGTTTTTTTAAATCTTGTTTTCAGTAACATCCAACAAGACCAAAACTTCTATCTCTTCCAAATTTTCATTCATCCATCCACAAACTTTATATGACTTAAAGAGCTTTTCGGCATCATACGTTAAACCTTAATCAAAACAAAAATATAATTTTCTCAAACATGCTCGGAAATGTAGGTATTATTGATTATTGGCTCATGCATTACTTTAACGGCCTAGGCCAGGAATGTAAGCACAGACTAAGAAGAGATACTACGAAAGTAAGTATGAAAATTCATTGCTGGCCGCTGCTGATTTTTTTTAATTCATCTCAAACTTGAATTATATACCTAACTAATTGTCATAAAGCCAATAAATTGCTACCACATTATAAAAAATGCACTTTTCGAGCATATATCGTCGTATCCGACGAAAACTGCCGCAATAATTGTTAGGGCTTTTTTCTTTTATTTCATTTTTGTAATCTACGTTCCTTAGTCACTTTGAACATTTTCTTCAAAATCTCAGTATTTGTCTAGATATTTAAAAATATAAATAAGCCACAATTGCAAGCCCGCCCATTTTAACGTAGAAAAAAGCCAGTACCGCCTTAACGTCGTTGTTTGACGCGAATAGTGCGTCGATGCATGGGAGGGATGGGGGTGCAAACGCCATTCAGCCCTTATTCAGCGGACAGCATGCGACAAGTGAAACATTAATTATTTAAAAATTTATACACTATTTAAAAATACAGATCGATAATTTAGGTCTTAATGGCAAATGTTATGATTTATATTTATGTTTTAAGTATCTAAAGTTGCTGTTATTGTAGCCCTATTTTTTTCTCGTTATACGAGTGAAATTTTTTTTCTATCGAGTTGGCTGTATGGCGTTACCTCTGCCTTAACATCGACGTCGCGAACCTATAAAACAAATTAAAAAAAAAGAACTTTCCCTTTTACAATTTTTTTGAAGATTTTTACATAATTATTAACCTACATACTATACCCATGTGGTGGATCTCCAACAAAATTATACAATATTTATCATTTGGTAAGGAAATAACTATTAATAACCTTCTACCGTATTAATCTAGAATGCAAAGAATAAAATCTTTGTATATAATCTTGAAAGTCTCCCAATCAAATCATAATTTCATGTTGTGAAATTCTAAGTGTATTGTTTTAGTGCAATGAAATCTCACCTGGATATACAGAAATCTGGATCATATTAAACTATCATATTTCTCTTCATAGTCTCATCAATTTAGTCATTTATAATTTGAGTAAAACAAAAGCACTTATATAAAAAATGTATGTATTTAAAAGGCTAACAAAATTCCATTTCAATAAATTTTTACAATTAAAAACGAATTCCCAAAACAACAAATCTTCAAACAGTGACTTACATAATTATCACATCATTATGACAATTTCAAACATCATACCGAATTTGAATTTTAAAGCCATAGAGGAAAATTCCTCCCTACAACATCCCCTCTGAATTTTTATCAGATTTAAACATTCATAAACTTTAATTTTATATCATTTTTAAAACACCTATTGTTTCATCAAGAAAACCACCTGTATATATCACTCCCTACTTAAAAATAAAACATACTGTATACACTCCCCTCAATTATAGACTCACCTCATATAAAGTCTTCTCCTCAGTAAAAATAAAAGAGAACTCATAAATACTACACCCTAATTCAACATACAATAAACTACATCCTATTAAAACAAAAAAAAATAATATAACAATTTCAAATTAATACCCAATTAATCATCATAAATTTAAATATCTAATACTAAAACTAAATTTAGAATTAAGTTCCTGAACAACCTTAAAACTAACATTAGCTATTAAAATAAAACACTGAGCGTCCAGTATAATCACTTATCACTCATTATGTGTTTTCTTAATCTCAAAAACTTTGTTCTGTCTAGTCCTTTAGTGAGTATATCGGCTAAATTTGCATTACTAGGACAGTACAATATTTCAATGAAGTTTTGTTCAATTTTCTCTTTAATAAAATGAAATTTCACATCAATGTGTTTGCTACGACGATTTAGGATTCCATTTTTGATCAAAACTATTGCAGACTGATTATCGACATATAATTCTGTCTTTGGAGTTATACCAGTAATCTCTCTAAGAAAACTCTGTACATGTATCTTTGATACATTCGGCAGCCGAGATATATTCTGCCTCTGTACTTGATAAGGCCGTTACAGATTGCTTCCGTGAAGACCAATGGATTGGTCCGCCGCCATACAGAATTACAAAACCAGTCGTACTTTTTCTAGTATCAGGATCACCCGCAAAATCTGCATCACAGTACGCTCAATACTTTGTCATTACCACGAGAATACTGTATACTAGAATATATTGAACTTTTTAGATACCGGAAAATATTTTTAATATTATTGAAATCATTCATATTAGGACATTCCTGATGTCTACTACAGTACCCAACATGAAAGGAAACATCTAACCTTGTTTTATTTACTAGAAATAATAATGAGCCAATCAACTGTCATCAAATAACGATGTACATCATCACTATTCCCTTTCCCCTCTTGATGTATATCAATCAATATATCTGGATAGACACATTCTTTTAAATTATTATATCCTAAACTTTCTAACATTTGTTCAATATATGATTTTTGATAAATTTTATATGTAATTATCTTGAACCAAAATATCAAAGCCAATAAATTTTTCTATTTTATCAAATTTTCTCATTTCAAATTCTTTCTCCAAATTTAGAATTATCGAATTTAAGTCTGATTCATTATTCCCTATTAATAATCCGTCATCAACATAGATAGCTAAATAAATTTCCTTACCTTTACACTTAAACAAACATGGATCTAACTTTAATTGTTCAAAACCTAACTTTTTAAGGAAATCAGTTAATTTTATGTTCCACATTAAAGGTGCCTGTTTCAATCCATATAGACTCTTTATTAATTTGCAAATTTTATTATTTTCTGCTTTATAGCTTATTGGAATTCCATATATACATCCTCTTTTAGATCACCATACAAAAATGCTGTTTTCACATCAAATTGCTTAATTTTATACCCTTTCTGTCCAGCAATCGACAATAAAATTCTCACACTAGTAGTGTTAACAACAGGACTATATGTTTCTTTATAATCAATATTATATTTCTGAAGAAAACCCCTAGCTACTAATCTCGCTTTATATCTACCACCCGGTTTTATAGTGAAAATCCATTTACTCGAAATAACTTTTCTATTTTTGGCTTCTTCCCTATCTACTAATACCCATGTTTTATTTTTATCTAAAGAGTCTTTCTCCTCCTTAATAGCTTGTTTCCATTTTTCTTTTTCATCACACTGTAATACCTCATTATACGTTAGAAATGACATATCTAAATCATAATCCTCGAACCTTTTCGCTAAACGTCTATTCCTCTCAGGCAAAACTCTCCTTTGTAAATTTTCCTCAAACTCATTCATAAAACTTTCATCGCAACTATTAATTTCTCTATTTTCATCATTCCTACCATTATCTACAATTTCATTATTTTCATTAATATTCTTACTATTACTATCATCTCTACAATCAGTTTCATTCTCAATCAACACCTCTTCACAACAATCCATAAAAATATCATTATTTTCATCACTAACCCTTTCTTCATCAACTACTCTATCCTCTTAGTTAATTATGTAGGGTCTATACGCGCACAATATTAGCATAGTAACCCTACATAATTAACTAAGTCAATAATGCAACGCGAAAGTTTAAAATGTTACTCTATCCTCATTACAAACTCTATCCTCAATACAAACTCTATCTTCACCAAAGATATTCTCTACATCAACAATCCTATCTTCACTAACAGTCCTATCTGCATCTTCTTCTATAGCATTCCTCTTTCGTCTTGCTTCACTGCTTCTAACCTGATTTCTATTCTCAAAATTAACACGTCCCCTCTCAAATTCAACATTTCCCCTCTCAAAGTCAACATTTTCTGTTGTTGTTCCTCTCATAAAACTATCTCTCCTTTCCTCCTCTAAACTTTCATTATCATGAAATAAATTCATCAAATCGTTTCATTTTGTTTGTTTCCTACACTGTTTTAAAAATATTTCAATCTTATCTCTATCATCAATAAACCTAACATCTCTCGAATAATAAGCTTTGCAATCTACCCAAATTTTATATCCATTATTTGTATATCCAACCAAGAGCCCTTTATTACATCTAGAGTCTAATTTCCCAATTTTATAGTTTATTTTAAAATAAGCCAAAGATCCGAATATGTTTCAAATTTGGAACCCTGCCGAACCATAATTCTTCCGGTGTCTTATCATTAATAGAGTTCGATGACCTATTTAATAAGTAAGCTGATGTCATAACCGCTTCACCCCATAACTCTTTTGGCAAAACATTATCAAACAAAAGCGCTCTTGTTCGCTCCATAATAGATCGGTTTAAGCGCTCAGCTTTGCCATTTTGCTGTGGGCTATAAGGTATCGTGTAGACAATGATAATTCCTTTATCCAGACAGTAGTTTTTAAATCTGTGACTAGAATATTCACCTCCATTATCACATCGAAACGTTTTTACTTTTGTGCCAAGATGATTTTCTGCTAAGGTAATATAATTTTTAATATTGGAAAAGGCCTCATCTTTTGTTTTTAGTAAGCAAACCCTGGTAAAATGTGTGTAATCATCCAAAAATGTAATAAAATATTTATATCCATCCCATGTTTCTACATCAACTGGACCACAAATGTCACTATGAATGATTTCAAGTGCATGCTTGGCTCTATGTCTAACTGTATGAAATGGTTTCCTGCACAATTTGGCTTGAATGCAGATTTCACAGTGGTCAACCTCCTTTTTTATTTCTGAATTGATTCCATTAACGATATTTTTCGTTTTCAATATTGAATCATGACCTAATGCCCTATGCCAAAAGTTAGAATTTTTTATAAAGTTTACAAAGTTATCGACTGACCTTGTAATCTGCACATCATACCTTGCAACCCGAAGTCTCACGTAAAACAATCCATCACGGTCACAGGTGGCAGTCAGAATACATCGGCCATCAAATGCATCAAAGATGTTACATTTGTTTCTGAAAAATTCAATTTTACAATTATTTTCTACTAGTTTTGAAATTGAAATTAGATTCTTTTTCAGTTTTGGTACTAAATAAACATTTTTGAGTATAATATTTTCAGATTGGCAATGTATTTCTCCAATAGTGTCTACTACATGTACATTACCATCAGCTGTCAATATCTTATAATTACATTTTTGATAATTTGTAAACACATGCGAACAATTTATAGTATGACATGTAGCTCCCGAGTCCAAAACAAATTCAATTTCCTCTTCATTTTTAAAATTTTCAATATTACTTACCGAATTATTTCCTCTAAACAAAATTTGCTAAAATGTGAATTATTCCTACAAAATATACAATTATTTTTCTCTGAATAATCTGTGTTCTTATGTCCAAATCGGTTACATTTAAAGCATTGTAAATTTCTATCTCTTCCAAAATGATTTCTGTTGTTTTTGCAAAAATTCGCTATATGTCCATTCTTTCCACAATTATAACATTTTTAACTGTCAAAAATACATTTTGCTCATCTGTCATTTTGACCGGTTCAGTTATTTTTGGTTCAACAATTTTTGATTTAATTTTATTTTCTAATAGTATTCCGTTCATTAAATTTGAAATCGTTTTCTCCTCTCTGCTTATTGACTCCCATGCTGTTCTCAGATTTGAATAATTTTCTGGTAGACTACATACGATTTTACTCATCAATTGATTATCTTTAATATCGAAGCCAAGAGATCTAATTTTCATAACAATTGTTTCCAATTTACTTACATCCTGCATTATATCTGTATTTGTAAATTTATAGTTATAAAAATCTTCCAATAGTTGACAGATCTGCGTATCCTCATTTCCCAAAAATATTCGATCAAATTTGTCTATCATTTCTTTTGCTGTTTCACAGTTAATAATATGGTTTATATATTTATCACTAACAGAACTTAGCCTTAGCATCCTTCGTTGTAAAATTTTTGTCATTTGCGCCATCTTTTTCAAAGACTGAATTTAAATCTTTTGCCGATAAAAGTAATTTAATTTTCCTTTTCTACATGTTATAATCGTTTTCATGATTTAATTTCAAAGTATCAGTATTAGAATTTGAAAAATCGTCAGACATTTTGGAATTTCTTGATTTAAACAGGCTCTATAAAATCTCAACTCTCACTATCGTCAAAGTTAAACTGTGCTATCGTCAGAAGCTTGCGATGCCCATAACCTCTAAGTGTATTGTTTTAGTGCAATGAAATCTCACCTGGATATACAGAAATCTGGATCATATTAAACTATCATATTTCTCTTCATAGTCTCATCAATTTAGTAATTTATGATTTTAGTAAAACAAAAGCACTTATATAAAAAATGTATGTATTTAAAAGGCTAACAAAATTCCATTTCAATAAATTTTCACAATTAAAATAAATTACCAAAACAACAAATCTTCAAACAGTGACTTACATAATTATCACATCATTATGACAATTTCAAACATCATACCGAATTTGAATTTTAAAGCCATAGAGGAAAATTCCTCCCTACAAAAGAAATAACCTCTCTTGTCAAAATTTTTAATTACATCAAAGTTATTAATCCATTCTAAATATGCTCATTTAAGTAGTGAAATAGTTTGTTTGCTTAGTCATTGAATCAATCAATATTTCAACATTTACATATAAATTACAATATCAGTTATCAAAATTCAGTTTGAATTATGGTTTATTAGAACTATGTGACCTTGAATCACTAAAAGATGTTGCAGTGTATTGAATACTCTCCAAATTACAGGTTGGAAATAAACTAAGTAATTATATAAGGAAACTAATTTTTCCAAGTTGCTATGCAATCACATATCAAGCTGCTTCAACGCCTCCGACAGGTATTTATCACCATATTTATTGTACTAAATTAGTGACTGTTAAACAAATAAAATACAATTAACCTAAACTATTTAACTTTGTCAATTGTTTTAAATTACAAACAAACCAAGAAACATTTGTGATAATTTCATTTAATATTTCGCCTTAAACTATTGAATAAAAACATTTAACTTCAAGCACTGATTAATTACCTAGTACTCAGATACTATAAATATTTAACATTGAAATGTCATATACATTTGTCTCTTAAGAAGCTTTGCTACACTCAAGGTAGACTACCCTTTATACAGTTTGTCTTTTCTGGAAGGCTAATACCTACCTTACCCTTCCAGGAGGTGTTTCCTACGGACGTGTTTTGTCCAGATAAGTGATTTTACACTTACTACTGTTTTACCTGTACCTGTTGAGACTACACTTCGGGCTACAGTGTTTCAGCTGAGCCAGACGACACACATCGAACTAGTTGCTGTCGAGTCATCTCGCTCACCAGATAATTATACATTTGTTTACCTTAATTTTATTAGGGTAGTACTAGCTAAGCGTTATCGACCAAATGCGCCATGACCTGTGTTCACTATTCGTTCAAATTTAACAAAAGAAAAACAATATTTTTCTAAATCGAAATTCCCGCCACCTGTGTCAGTGGTTCATGTGGCTAAGCCAATCGCAAGGCTCGGCATGAGCATGCACGCCTTATGTGATCGCGGATTGGCTCCCGCCACCAGAAAAGAAATGGCCTAGCTCCGCGCAACATCAAGCGCTTTTAAAAAATTACATAAACAAAGGTTAATCAAGTGATCGTGCCCTGGAATTATTGTGATTGCATTCCTCGTGTCTGTGTGCGGCTGCAACATCATTTGCATTCGAATTGGTGCGTGAAAGTGCTAGCTGAACTCGTGGTGGCACTACCATCCTCAGCCACCCTCAAACCCGAAAAGACAACTGCTTGAGGTCAAAGGACGCGGTGGTGCAGATAGTCAAGGTAAGGCGGTGTATTTACTTGCTTTGGCTTTAAGCCCAAACGAACCACATCGACTTCTTTACACGGCGGGAATATTCTACCAAAATTCGTCCCGTGTCCCAGAGTGACGTCTAGAGCTGAACTTTTGGCTAGGCTGCGTCGTCACAACCTGTTTTACCTTATACTTTTAATTGTAACGACCAAATACATTATAAGAACCCCCCTTCAACCACAACAGCGGTCAGGCGCCCGCTACCATACTGTATTTGTACTGCATTCGACTGTCGAGCGCGCGTCAAGTTATAAAAATACTTAAACATGCCCAAATAACTTCGTTTTGTAGTGTAAAAAACGAACAGTAATAAAAACTAAATCACATTGTAACATTATTTATTACCGATGAGTCTTAATTATGCTTATTTATTTAGCTATTATCATATCAAAATTGGTTGAAGGGGACTTCATACATTTCGTTTGCATTGTTGGTCTACTCTTATAATGTCTTTGGTAACGACTAATCTACCGACGCGTATCCGATGCATGTCAAGTCAGCGGCCAACTACATAGTTATTATAATTATTATAATATAACCAAAATTGAATAAAGCAAGCGGCCAACTACATAGTTATTATAATTATTATAATATAACCAAAATCCGGGGTCCTGGTAAAAATTACCGTGAATAAGAGAACTTTAAAAAAAAGCTCTCAAAATTCTTGCAAGCTTATGTAAATAATAATGGTGAAACAATAAAGAAAGAAATTATAATCATTCACTGTTTAGAAAAATGAACGAACTACCGAATTACATGCTTCTAGCTCCAGTAATTTGGGCTCTACTCTACGTTGATAGCTACCTCAATCTCACTCACCAAAGCGTTTTTATCAACGATAAATTCAAAAACCTCGAGTACAGTCATGTGCGACGCTGAAATTGTTCCTGAATAAATGGTGGTCGTATGGACAAGGATCTACAACTATCACAGAGAGCACTGACGATAAAGACAATTGATTGAGATTTTTTTCTACTAATATTGTTGGTGACAGTTAAAAGACTGATAAATGAAACTAAAATGATATAATATTTCTGTACTGAATAATTTGAGAAGTGTTTACGATTATTTATTTATTTTCCTATTATTGCTGTTATTTTTGCATGACTCATAACTAAGTCGATTATTTTATAGTTAACTGTTTTTTGTTCAATTTGTCGAACTTTCAGTTTTTTTTGAAAATTTACTTAAGTAAGTATTTTTAAGCAGTACACAATTAAGAGTTATTTTGAATGCCTTGATTTACAAGTTATTTAGATTTTTTAATAAAAGTGAATATAATATATTATTTTATTTCAATATTCTAACGAGCGTTTAATAAGAAAATAGTTTACTCAACTATTTTTTAGGTACGATACGATACATTATAATGATTAAGGGTTATTTGCAAAATATAAAAAAGGACACAATGGCAGTTGTGGCTTCGATATTTCCAGCGAAAAAGGACATAATGAATCTTAATACCCAATTTAGCTCTTTACTAGTGGAAATAGAGCGAAGAATAAAGAATTAAGGGACAAAAACTAACAAACAATATAATATTTTTTACAATATATAGTTATATCCCAACAATAAGATGTCAATACATATAATTAGACCAAAAGTTTGTAAATATCTTGATTAAATTTTGAAATAAACACAAAAAGGTTCCTCCTGAAAAGTAGCTGTTTTGTAATTACGCCCCTATTCTTGGGATACGACGATATATGAATAAAATATAACAACAATTTTATTCAAATGTTTGTATAAAATCACACAAAAATATGCTTAATTTTTGTTGCGAGAGAAAAAAGCCATAATCTACAGTATTACATTTTTTGCGTAAAATTTGACTTGGCTGTATACATACAACGTGTCTCATATCTCCCCATACCTATATAAAAATTATGATATTTAATTTCATTTCAACTATCAAAAGTGCCAACCTAAAACTGTTCTAAATTTGAATTTTCCTAAATTTGACAATTAAATTTGATTATATGACAAGTTATTAAGGTTGACTTTCTTTTCGGCTAAATAAATATTACAATTTTTATGGCGAGTTATGAGACGTTGTATACGCGTAGAATATACCTCGTACATATGTATTTGCGTAAAATATATCATACATTACATTTAACATTAATAAATTGCTTTATTCGTTCTTTTATTTATATTATACTCATTTGTTTCCAGTATTACGTCTTTCATTATTTCCTCACATTTATTGAGAAAAGCACTATATATACCTCAGCGGGAATGGGTTTGCCGGACTCGTAATTATTGTCAAGGCTTACTCGTCCGGCAACCCCTAACTTCCCGGCCTCTTCAGTAATATACTATAAAAAATCGAGAGAATCATAATGTTTTGCCTTTTGGGGTCAGAACAATACCTAAAGTTTTTGGGTCCTCGTTGATTAAAACATGTCCAGACAGCGCCGTACGGGCTAGTTCAGAGACTTACAGCAGAATCCGCTCGAACTCAAGCGTCACGAATTTACCGACGCAGATCTTATTACATGGTATAATACGGTGACAGATCATACTTCCATACAAACTCTTATTGTTGAACATTATTATTATTCTTTAAGTTGAAATTGATGATTGGAATAATATTTGAGTAACTGTTTGATTTTTACCACTTAAAGAAATCAACCTAAAATAAAAAGTTTTTGCGAAATCTGACAAGCTATTTCAAATCAACTATTATATACCAAGTGGAATTTGAAACTAACGCACGACAAAAATGCTTAGGTACTTCATTCCAGATTATTGTTACTAACCAACTTGAATGTCCAAACATTACAATACCAGGATGTCTAAGCGCTAAGAACTTGCTCATGATCTGATTATGTTTATTTCATTAACTTGAATTATCCCTCTGTCCCACATTGTAAAGACTATAATTTGCTGTGTCTGTAAATAATACCAACTAAAATTCAATATTATAATTTTTATATTTGGGGAGATTTATGAGACACGTTGTATACAGCATACACCCCAGTCATATTTTACGCAAAAAATGTAATATTGTAGATTTTTATTTCTTTAAAAAAACGTCGCCCACACTAGGATTTTCTCCTGTGTCGTGGGTGCAGTTACAATCATAGAATATCACATGTACATACGCCCAGACCGGAACAAATTTCTGTAGGCCATAAAACATTTGTCCCGTGCGGGAATCGAACCCGCGACCCGTTGCACAGTAGGTGATCACTCGACCTCAGCGCTAAACGTGTCGTCTGCTTATGGCTTTTTTCTCTCGCAACGAAAGTTAAGCATATTAAACGTGTGATTTTGTACCAACATTTTAATAAAATTGTTGTCATATTTTATTCATGTAATATATTATGCTCGAAGAGTGAATTTTTTATAACGCGGTAGCAATTGGCTGTATGACAAGTTACATAATTCAAGTTATAGATTAATTAAAAAATCAGCAGCGGCCAGAAATTAATTTTACTTTCGTAGTATCTCTTCTTAGTCTGTGCTTACTTTCCTGGCCTAGGCTGGTACAGTAATGCATGCGCCAAGAATTACAAACTTCGTGTCTTCTTTTTACTACAATAATGCCTGCTTTTCGGAGCATGTTTGAGAAATATTACATTACTGCAGAGGCCGGGAAGTTAGGGATTGCCGGATGAGTAATGCTTGACAATAATTACGAGTCCGGCAATCCCATTCCCGCCGAGGTATGTATAGTGCTTTTCTCAATAATTGCGAGGAAATAACGAAAGACGTAATACTAGAATTAATTATGAAATACAGTGTAATAATAATACCACATCAAATAAAAACCTTTCATATTAAAATATTGTTTAATGTTGTCTATTTATTATAATATTTATAATTGCCGTGATATTCGTATAATTTAGCTTTATGATCTGTAAATAAGACAATAGTAGGTACCTAATAATAATAAGCTTCCTCTCTCTTGTTCAACGATTGCGTGCCCAACGGGTCCATAATGATCTTATTTTTTGTAAACCACCTGTTTTACACATTATGATATGCAATAAAGATTTTGAATTGAATTGAATCGGAAACAAATGAGTATAATATGAAAAAAAAACAAATCAAGCTATTATAGTAGCCTATTATAGCATTTAGTAATACTAATGCCTTTTTTTTTCAATTCATCATCATCATCATCATCATTTTTTTCAATTAGTGTAAAGGAAACAAAGCCCATACAGCCCAATCATATATAACGCAAAAAATGTAATACTGCAGATTATGAGAGGAAAATTAAGCATATTTTCGTGTGATTTTATACCAACATTTTAATAAAATTTTTGTCATATTCATATACTACGTGTCTCATAATAACTCCCTATAAAATTATAATATTCATTTAACCGAAAAGAATGTGTCAACTTTAATAACTTGTCATATCAATCGAATGTAATTGTCAAATTTATGAAAATTCAGTTTTAGAACAGTTTTAGGTTGGCACTTTTAATAGTTTAAATTAAATATTATAAATTTTATAGGAGAATTTTATAGGAGATATATCTCAAATCTGAGACACGTTGTAATTATATGCTCAAAGAGTGCATTTTTTATAATGTGGTAGCAATTGGCTGTATGACAAGTTACATAATTCAAGTTTTAGATAAATTAAAAACCATTGGAGCAGCGGCCAAAAATTAATTTTCATACTTACTTTCCTGGCCTAGGCCGGTAAAGTAATGCATGAGCCAAGAATTACAAACTTTGTGTCTTCTTTTTACTACAATAATGCCTACATTTCCGAGCATGTTTGAGTAAACTTTTATTATATTATGTATTTCAATTTTGAAGTCAAAAATAATGGCCTAATTAGAGACAGTTGATAGTACGTTGAAACAATGCACATACAAAGAACAGTATTTTTTACTTAGCCATCGCTAGATCGCATGACGAATATCAAATGACATCTGCTTAATACATTTGCGTAAAAAATATTTATTGATTAATAGTTAAAATGCTGTAATAAAATAAATGATTTGTTGTATTTCTTGGTATACAAAAGCCTACGATTATTCAAAATTACACCATTGTCAGAATTATGTTCATCTTCCACATTAGTTTTACACTATTGTTCTATTAGAATATATCCAAACGCTTACTATATAGGCACGCCACCAACAGTGGATATTTATCCAAAAATTTAGCCACGCCTCCTATTTTGTTCTTAAAGTACTCAAAACATCTCTTTCAATTTTTAAGTTAGATAGATACGGGATGATCTTCCAGTGCATCCCTTTCACTTAATCGTAATTACTAGCTTTGTGCAAAAATAATATTATGTGTAATATTACCACAAACACGCAAGCTATCGAGAGACAATTCTCCGATTAGCTCCTGGCATATCTGGCTCGAAGTTCACTCAAATTTTGTCTGAAACAAATAGTTTGAAATACATAAGCCAAGTCTAAAACCAAGATTACACGATAAGTTTGTGTAATCTTGTGAAGTGCTATGTTAACTATACGAAACTTGTGAGATTTAATAAAATTGACGTCAACTATTTAAATAATTTGAATGATAGAAGATCTCAAGATAGACTGCTTTAACGTATACGTGATATTGCTGAAAAAGAGGCATTCGTATGAACATAGCCTAAGTGCGTAGTCACAGCGAGCATACGTGGCATTGAGCGAGCTATATCTCGGCACACTCATCTCACCAGCTCTGCTCTTGTTTTCGGGGGGAAATGCGTGACTGCATCGTACCTGCCGTTGGCTAGACGACGAGCGTGTGTGGGGCTCTCCCGGCAGAGTGCCGGGCTACCCACTAAAACCCTCAGTGTTCTCCCTGCCCTTTAGGGGGTGTGTGGTAAGGTCCACAATGCGACACCACTACTCACGCGCCCAACCTAGCCTGACCTGACTGGTCGGACTATCGCCAAAGGGGGATGGTCCGAGCACACCAGGGCAATCTCCAGACGGAGGCCTTACGGCGGCGTGCACGGGGCCAACCGTGCACGCAAGCCTCTACGGCAGGGTCATTAGACGAGCGTCGCTTGTGCAAATCACCAGCTTCACCCTAAGCGACCGCATCAGCTTCGACGGCGTGCAGTCCACTGCAGCTTCGGAGCTAGAGGTGCAAGACAAGAACGCGACAATGGACTGCTTCCGCCTGAGGCTACTACGATGGCTGCGTTCGATACCTCCGATGGCGCTGTACCATAGTAATCTGCTGGGTAATTGTTTTTCTTTTATAAATTTTGTCATAAACAGTCTTTACAATAAATTCTTAATATTATCTAATTACTTTTACATAATAGACACGGAGTACCCAAGAACTACATAATCATTAAATATAAGCTAAAAAGACAACTTTTATGCTTTTTTAAAATGACATCGTTAGGATTTTTATACAAGTTTTTCAAATATTTTTAATCTTAATACAACAATATAGTTGAATTTTTCATTATATCCCACATTGCCCTGTAGATAACAGGGCAATGTGGGATATACCTGTTACAGGTATATATTTTACGACTAGGTGGTGGTATAAATATGTGTAACAAATGAGAGGAGCATGCAGGGAGACGAGCTTATACAGGATGTCCCAAAAAATAGTGTCAAGCGAAAGTCCAGAGTTAGAGCACCTCTTGGAGTACCCGAATCACCCCCATGTATGTTCCGCGATTATAAGTAGTTTTAGAGTAATAAATTTTTTTCTGACTTTTTGAAAATTTCGATCTAAAGAAATTAAAAATTTTTAATAAAAAAAAGTTGAACATATTTTAATGTTTTTCTTTATGCCACTGAATTATCTTTAGTGCTTCTTTTATGTCTAAAATAATCAGCTTCGTAACTTTAGTCAAAATTTGAATGTTAGTGAATAATTACTTAAAAATTCATCTTTAAATTAAAAATCTAAACAGGCGAATTCATGGTTTCTAAGTATGTGTAAAAACTTCTCTAGACTCTCTGCTTTCATAATAATTTAAAAAAAAAAGTACTTAATAGGGCTACTTTGGCTTAAATCGGCCATCAAAGACAGCAAGGTGAAAATTTCATAAAACTCGACTTCTGAATATTTTTTTTTTAAATTCCAATTATTTATTAATAAACCAAAAATGATTGTAGAAAAGCTAAAAATTTATTACTTGAAGGTCAAAACTAACTGTTCCTGCTGCCATCTTTAATAACCTTTGAAGGTTTATTATAACTTAATAAATGAAACAAAACATTATTTTCAAAGTATTTATTATTCGATCGCTTAAAGAAAGTTTTCAAAATGACGACCTTCGTGCTCAATACATATTCTACAATGTCTAAAAAAGTTTTTTTTAAATTTATAAATGCAATTCTGTTGTTTTTTATTGTTTCTTCCGCTTGTCTTAATTTTGTTCTTAACACTGTGACGTTTGTAATGTCCTTGGCGTATACTAATTCCTTGTAGTATCCCCAGACGAAAAAATCTATGGGGTTCAAGTCGGGGGACCGTGGCGGCCACGCAATGGACTCTCCACGACCGATCCATCTGCCTGGAAATGTTTCAGACAAATGTTGTCTAACATTTCTAGCAAAATGGCATGGAGCGCCGTCGTTTTGAAAAATCATATTTCTCCGCGTTAATAGGTCTACATCTTCTAATAAGACGCCGAGATCACGTCGTAGAAATTGCAAGTAGGCCTCGCTGTTCAGTCGGTCCGGTAGTTCGAACGGACCAATCAGCTGTCCGTTTAGGATGCCTGACCACAAATTGATACTAAATTGTTCTTGGAAATTAGATTCCCTTGTGAGGTGTGGATTTTCAATACTCCACGAATGGTAGTTATGCGCATTAAACACCCCACATCGCTTGAAATGTGATTCATCAGTCCATAGAATATTTTTAAAGAAATTTTCGTTTTCAGCTTGTCTCCGTAACATTTCCTGACAAAATGCCACCCTTCTCGGGTAGTCTGCGGGCTTGAGCTGCTGAACTTTCTGGATGTGATATGGGTGAAAACGCTCTTGATGAAGTATTCGATGTGCTTGTGATTTCGGAATTCCGATTCGACGTTCTATTGTTCTTACACTAACTGATGGATCTCTCACCACTTCTGATTGGACAGTATCTGGGTCAGTCATTTCAGATGGGCGCCCCGATCTTCTACCTGGCAGGCGTCCTTTCATGTAAGAGTAATGTACTCTTAAAATCATGCGATGATCAGGCCAAGTTTCAGGCTGAGGTCCACCTCCATTTTGTACTTGCTGCCGGAACAACCTGGCTGCTTCAGAAGCATTTCTTCTTGCATATCCATAAAAGTAATGCATACGAGCATATTCTTGCGATGAAAAAGACATCACAAAATGAAGAGCTTGAAAAGGCCGTTAAGAATGCCAAATTCGTCAAAATCCCGTATTCACACAAAACCAAATCGTAATCGCACTCAAGGTCCGTAAAGAAAGCAAAGTTCGTCAAATAATCACAAATGAGCGTATCGTACGTAAGGCGCAAACAAAAGCAGGCAAACGACTGGCGCCAGAACACAATAGGCGCTCGGACTACACCCCCCGCCTCATCCCCTTGTCACAAAGAATAGCATTCCTCAGTTACAGTTATCCATTTCGCCAATGAGAGTGAGAGAGATAGCAATAATGCGGTCTCTTTCATATCCTCTCACTCGGGCAATTTTTTAGCAGGTAAGTACTGCGTTACATCCAACACTACAACCGATGTGATCCGCGAGAAAAATATTTAAATATGGGTTTCATGTAGTTAATTTTTGCTAAATTGTAATTAATCTGAACCTTAGAAATTATAAAAAGACCAGTTATTTTTTTTTATCATCTGATAGGAATTTGGTAAATTTTATGAAATTTTCACCTCGCTGTCTTTGATGGCCGATTTAAGCCAAAGTAGCCCTATTAAGTACTTCTTTTTTTAAATGATTATAAAAGCAGAGAGTCTAGAGAAGTTTTTACACATACTTAGAAACCACGAATTCGCCTGTTTAGATTTTTAATTTAAAGATGAATTTTTAAGTAATTATTCACTAACATTCAAATTTTGACTTTACACTACTGTTGTCTAAATTTTCACTAAAGTTACGAAACTGATTATTTTAGACATAAAAGAAGCACTAAAGATGATTCAGTGGCAAAAAGAAAAACATTAAAATATGTTCTACTTTTTTTTATTTAAAATTTTTAAGTTCTTTGGATCAAAAAGTCAGAAAAAAAATTATTACTCGAAAACTACGAATAATCGCGGAACATACATGGGGGTGATTCGGGTACTCCAAGAGGTGCTCTAACTCTGGACTTACGCTTGACACTATTTTTTGGGACATCCTGTATATTAAAATTTAGGATGAGAGATATGATTTTCTGTAATTTAACTTGACAACTTTTTCAATCCGCTTAATATGAATCTTTTAAAAAGGGGATCATTATGAATGCTGATTAATTTACCACAGTACCTATAACTTCTGAAAGTAACTAATCAGCGAATTCAACAGTGTTTACTTTACAATTTGAATGTTACTAGACGTTTAATGAAACATTTGTTCAGTTTGCAAATTCGGGCAGGCGTTTGTAGGCTACGAGAATATCTAGTTTGTGCATGTGTGTATGAGAAGGAGTGAATGAGTATCTAGATACAGCATTAGGTTCTAGATTGTTAATGTAATGATTTTATTAATTTTAAAGCACCTGACTGTGACTGGCTTAAATTAAATTTCCACTTTTTTATTCTCAGGCAGAAACAACTTCGAAAGAGAAGCCAAAAGTAGGATTCAGTTAGGCTGGCCCGCATTTCGTTAGCTTCGATATGGCTTCTCGTCACCCCCCAACCAGCAAAACTATGTGCTATAAATATCGACACCACGTTCCTATTTTTGCTGATTAATGCTGTTAAAGTGGTGATAATACTCGAGTAAAAGTGCTATCAACGTTTACTCAACGCGAAATGGGTATAATTTACTCAGGCCTAACTATTTTTAAATTCGACGTTTACGCATCTATATTTATTCACACTCAATAGGTAACAATATTACATATAGGTATAACCGCGTACTGGCAGTATTTTTGTGGTTTATTCGCATAACTGGTAAAAATAAGTGATCTGCCGTATTTTTACACAGTTCATTTATCACGTTTTTGCTAATTAATTGTTACGTAATTATCGCATTCCACTTTTTTGTGGATACCTGCCTTATAAATATTATAATAGTTCTGGAAATTTCCATGCATCGCCCGCTATAAGTATTTGGATTACTAGTCGAGTCCATAGATAATTAACCTACCTTACATATTATTATATTATAATTACGCACACTTAATAATTTTATAGATTTAACCTTTTTTAGTTTAGTTTTTGCTTACAAACGGCGTCAAAAAAGCAGCAGTACAAAGAGTGTGAAGCTGTTGATTCGCAATTATTGATATTAAAGTCGAAACGAGATATTCTTTTTACTCGTATGCAAAGCATCTTCGAGATGGCTAAGCGAGTCGAAGCAGACCAAGCTGATGCTAGCCCATTTTTAAGCAACGCTTGCAATTTGGATAGCTTGCGTACTGACTTTGGGAATGCACTAGATTTATACATCGCATATTTCGCTGAACATAACCCTAATTCTGCTGTTAATTATCAACCGTGGATCGCATTCGAAGAACTGTATTGTTACACTAAACGCGTTACATTGTTATATGAACCAAAATCTAAATTAGTGCCGGAACAACATTCGCAAGTTTCCACATTTAAGTCTTTAAAACCACACTTGCCGCCTATTGATTTATTATCATTCAATAGTGACGATCGTAAATGGCCATTATTCTATCAACAATTTAAAAGTGTTGTACATGATAACCAAAGTTTAACAAATGGTGAAAAGATGTTTTATTTAGTCGGAAAGTTACCTGACAAGGCCGCAACCGTTTGCGCAGGGCTACCTCCTACCGCCGAGAATTATCCCATTATATGGGAATCTCTCATACAAAAATACGATGACCCTCGCTCACTCGCTCGTTCATATTTTAATCAATTATTGAATTTTAAGCCTCTAAATAATAATAGTGTAACCGCTCTTGAGTCTTTTATTTATAATTTCAATTCCTCTGTTGAAGCGCTAAAACAACTAAATATTACGGATTTAACTGATTTTATATTTCTTCATCTCGCACTACAAAAATTAGATTCCGAGACAGTTAAATTATTTGAGATAAATTATCGTAAGGACAAGATCCCTTCTTACGCTATGCTTATGGAATTCGTTAGGGAGCAAAGTAAGCCGTTAAGTCATTCTACTCGCAGTCAACCCTACCTTGAGTCTAGCAATAAACAGCGCAATAAAAATATGTTTACCTCTAAATTCACCCCAACTAAGTCTTTCGTCACTGATTTGAATAATTCTGCTACAAATACTAAATGTAGTCTTTGTAAAAATAGTAACCATGTCCATTTATATCAATGTCCTGGTTTTTTGAAATAATCTCCTTATGAGAGATATAATTTTATTAAGCAGAATTCTTTTTGCACTAATTGTTTAAGTACGAAACACAAATCATTTAATTGTATTTCGCAGGGCACTTGTTCTCATTGTTCGTCCAAACATCACTCACTTTTACATTTTAATGTAACTAATAAATCCGCAAATATTGTCAACGTTTCTAATAGCAGACCTATATCTGCTGTTCACAACAATAATTCACCCGCTCCCGCTCCCGCTTGTGGCACTCAGTTGCCGCCTAACGCTATAACCGAGCATGGTCACGACGACGCACGCGCAGGCTCGGGCGCAGCGTCAAGTTCTACACAAAAAACGTCTGTTTGTACTTATTCTTGCAAATCAGATAACACCGCTACTACTGCTCTTTTGGGTACCGCAAAAATTAGGTTTGTGGATTATAATGGTCGCGCTCACTATTTAAGATGTTTAATTGATCCAGGATCGCAGAGTGATTATATTAGATATGATTGTTGTAAACGTCTGTCTATTCCGATATGTAACCAAAGCCGCTATACCGAAGTTCAGGGAATAGGCGGAACTTCGCAAAAAATTAATGGCATTACAAATATTAATTTTACCTCCCGTTTTGAGTTTGATAAAACTTATTTTATTAAACCAATGGTTGTGGAACGTATAACGTCCCGATTCATTCATAGATACCGCTGTTATTGAGTATATCGCCAATTTACGTTTAGCCGATGATGACTTTTATAAGACAGGCCCTATTGACATACTGTTAGGGGTCAATTTATATTGCGAGATTATGCTTTTTAATAAAATTACAGGTAACGTTAATACACCTACCGCTTTAGAAACTACTTTAGGTTACATAATTATGGGAAATGCTCCTATTATTTCTCAATCGTCTAATAAATTATGCACTTTCTGTGTTTTTGCAAACAATTCACTTAAGGCGCATAGTGCTCCCAATGACCTTGCGACGATCGTCCCGCACTGATTACATAGGAGTGAGTGAGTGAGAGCGAGGGGAATATTTAAGCAAACCTTTACGCGTAAGATGAATTATTTCAATAAAAAATTAATAAAGGCGAATAAGAAAAATCCAAAAAGACCATCCCCTAGAATATTGTTCACTTTATTTATTGAAATCGAAAGTATATGATTTAACCTAATATTTACGAAGCGATTAGGTTTACAGTTTTAAAATCGAGGCATGTTTGGGTCACATTTTAACCAAGTTTTAATTAATTTATAAAACAATTAAGAAGACCATCCTCTAAAGAATGCGTTGAATAATAACATATCTTTTTTAATGATTTTTTTATTTAATATTTATGAAGAGAATCGGTTTTTTCTGCAGTGATTTTTTATGATTGACATTACTATGCGCCTTAATTCACTTTTAGAAAAATTTTGGACGGTCGAGGAGCCGCCCGCACGGAAATATTTGAGTGTTGATGATCAGGCTTGTGAAAACATTTTTGTTTCAACAACTGTTCGCAACGTTGATGGGAGTTATTCTGTTGACCTCCCCTTTAAGAATAGCCCGGATAAGCTCGGAGATTCACTAATTACCGCTTAAAGAAGATTCTTCACCTTAGAAAAGAAGTTTATTAGATCACCAGATATTCGCCACAACTACAATAAGATTATTTCCGATTATTTAGAGCAGGGCATTCTTACCAAAGTGTCCGATGAGGAAGTCTTATCGACAGGATTTTTCCTACCGCATCATCCTGTAATACGCAATGATAAATCTACAACAAAGGTTCGCATCGTACTAGATGGCAGTGCCACCACTGATACCGGTTTTTCGCTTAACGATATTTTACATACCAGCTATAATCTCCAAACAGATATTTTTAATATTTTATTAAACGTTCGCATATATCGCATAGCTTTTTTCGCTGACGTTAGACAGATGTACCTTTGCATTCATATTAATGCCGCTCACCGTAAATTCCAAAGAATTTTATATAGATTTTCACCCGACGAGCAAGTTAGTGTTTTTGAGTTTACTCGAGTTACATTTGGTCTCCGGTCTTCTCCTTTTCTCGCTCTCCGCACTCTCCGCCAGCTGGCAGCCGACGAAAGAGACACATGGCCTCGTGCCGCTAGTGTGATCGAAAGAGACGTATATATGGACGATTTGGCTAGCTGTGCTTCATCTGTGAGTGAAGCTGTTATCACAGCCAATGAGTTAATTGAGCTCTTTAAGACCGGTGGCTTTGATCTTGTTAAATGGTCCAGTAACTCCCGCGAACTGCTCGATCAAATACCTGAAACACATCGACAGTCTGAATCTGTCTCGTTCGATGATGGAAATGGTTTTAAAATATTGGGTCTCCGCTGGCTGCCAGCATCGGATGAATTTAATTTTATTATATCAAAACCGCCGCTAATTTGTAGTAAACGCTCTATTTTATCCGCAATCGCACGTCTGTACGATGTCTTAGGACTAGTTGGACCCGTCATTTTATACGCAAAGCTACTTATTAAAGAGCTGTGGTTACTCCACATAGATTGGGACGAAACACCGCCTACGCATATCGTTGATCTATGGCAGAAGTATATTTCTGAACTACCGCTAATCTCAAAGCTTCGTTTTCCTCGTTTTATGAACGTGGAAGAAGATTTTCAAATTTCTTTAGTCGCTTTCGCAGACGCTAGTGAAAAAGCTTTTGGCTGTGTAATTTATTTACACGTAGAAAATCATAATCAGCCACCTAAGGTTTCACTTGTTTGTTCGAAATCTCGCGTCGCTTCACCTAAGATAACTGTAACTTTAGCGAGGCTAGAATTAAATGCTCTAGTCTTATTAACCAAAATGGTACGCATTTTGACGCATGGTATGATCAATTAACGGCTAGACAACGTATTAAGAATATTTTCGCTTTCTCTGACTCTGAAGTCGCACTTTGTTGGGTTTACGCGTCTCGCCACAGGTTTCAAACATACATAGCCAATAGAATTTCGCAGATTCAAAGTCTTTTATCTCCTGACAATTTCTATCACATTGCAGGCTCACAAAATCCCGCTGATTGTATTTCGCGTTCACTTCTCCCCTCGCAACTTTTAACCCATGATCTTTGGTTTCGTGGTCCCGCCTGGTTATCATTGCCGCTGAATGATTGGCCAATTACTAAATTCGCACCCGGTAAATCACATTTGCCCGAAGAGAAAACTGTCTCTCATGTTACCAGTTGTTCTGCTGATCACCCGCTACTCATACTCGCTAATAAGTTTTCATCTTATAATAAATTGCTTCGCTCCATTGTAGGTATATGTTCTTAAGTTTGTGAGAAAAATTAGTTTTACCGCTAATATAACCGCTGAAAATCTGGATATAGCTGAAAGGCATTTAATCATCGCTATACAAAATAATGCGTTTTATAGTGACTTAAATAATATAAAAAATAATAAATTATGTTCCGCTCCACTTCGCAAATTATCACTCTTTCTATCTAGCGACAATGTATTGAGAGTAGGAGGGCGCTTAAGTTATTCATCTTTAGATTACGAACAAAAACATCCCGCACTTTTACCCAAAAAAGTACATATTGTAAATTTACTAATTGACTTCTACCATAAAAAATATTGTCACGCAGGTCCGCAACTTTTAATTTCAATTTTAAGACAAAAATTTTGGGTACTATCCGCCCGCCGCGTTGTTAAGCAGAGTATTCATAAATGTATAAATTGCACTCGTTTAAATCCTAAGCCTACATTTCCACTAATGGCTGATCTGCCAGAGTGTCGCCTAGAACAGAGTAATGCTTTCACGCATACCGGCGTTGACTACGCGGGACTCTTGCATATCACGCTAACTAGGAAGAGAGGCGTGCGTAGCCAAAAGGCTTATTTGTGTTTATTTATTTGCCTGGTTACGAAGGCTGTTCATATCGAATTGTCATCTGATTTAAGTTCCGCTACCTTTTTAAATGCATTTAAACGTTTCATTTCTAAACGCAGTCCCTGTAAATTCATTTACAGCGATAACGAGACAAATTTTATCGCATCTAGAGCTTATTTGACTGAACTACATTCATTTTTACAAACTGAGGAGTATTATAAAAATTTTCATGATGAGCTTCTTAAGCACCGCATCGTATGGCGCACCAACCCGCCGACAGGCAGTCACTTCGGTGGTATTTGGGAATCAAATAACAAATCAGTAAAATCTTTACTTTTTCGCGTTATTGGTAAGCAAATCCTTACATACGAAGAAATGCTCACTGTATTAAATCAAATTGAAGCTGTGTTGAACAGCCGGTCTTTATATGTTTTAAGTCCCGATCCATCGGAGCCCACCGCATTAACTCCCGCACATTTTATTAAAGCTGCCCCGCTACATTTTCTTCCTGCTGCTGATTTAAGCAAAGAGCGGCAGAACTTGTTGTCTAGATTTTCTCTATTGGACTCGCTAGTACAGTCTTTCTGGAAGTGATTTAGATCAGAGTATATCCATAACTTACAGGTTCGAGAAAAGTGGAATACGATATCTAATCCTTTAACTGTAGGAATTATTGTTTTAATCAACACGGAAAACATTCCTCCTTTGCAATGGCCTCTAGGTGTTATAACGCGTCTATATCCCGGGAGAGACGGTGTGTTTAGAGTAGCGCAAGTTAAAACTAAGTCAGGCACTTACGACCGCCCGGTGATGTGACTATGCCCACTGCCAACGCAAACATAGATTTAATGTAGTTTTTTTAATTTTAATTTGTTTTATAGTTATATTACAAACACACAAATATATTGTTAGTTTAGATATACTAATATTTTCTTTTTGTTAAATTTTTATTAATTCCGCACCCGCTTTATGTTATTTTACATATGCACATAATCTCATCTATTTCGAAGGAGTGGACTCCTTCAAGGCCGGGGGGACGGTGGATTTAAAAATGATATATTCTAATAATTCGATTATAAGTAAATAAACAAACACCAAATGAAAACGCTTGCAAAATACGTTTACCCTTTTCCATCCTATATCCATCCCTTTCTTTCCAATGCACACTATAATTTATATGCGCGCGCGGCGCTTACGCCAAGTCAGTGTTTTAATGAGCTCCCGCTAATAATTATCTCAATTTGTCGCCGCTTCCTATAACCGCCTCGTGAACACGTATTAGTGATCAAGAAAGTCTGTGTTTTTTTTACTGCTCATTTTATGTTTGAACTGTGAACCGCTAACAATAGACAGTAACAATTGCCTGTGACATTGTCACGAACGACACGAAGACAAAGCTATAGCATCGAAGGAAAAAGATTGCGCCTGAACGCTGATCCTGTACCATAACAAGGAATTTCTGCCAGCAGATAATCAAGTAAGTGTGCATTACTTTCCATCCTAAGAGAGCTGTGAATGTGTCTTTCTCTTGTTCCTGTTGCAGCTCTGATATTCCGTCTCGCATACTACGTTACGTATTTTGCAAGTAGATCCTAAGTTCTACAAAACCTATGTTTGTCTTTTTACCGCTAAAATACAGTCCACTATTTCTTGAAGTAATAATAAAAAATAACTACCAATAACACATTAACACTGTTGTGTTTTTCTTACTTCCTATATTTAGACAGTGATGATCTGCTGATGTGCTATCTATTGATTTATTCTCCAGTACAACACCAATAAATGTGGAGGCCACCGCAAGATGAAATCTTGATCAATTCAGACAAAATACACAACAGGACATAGTACCTAATGGAAGACTGAGTGAGACTCCTTCAAAAATTAAAAAATACTCTCTGCCTGAAAGTTTTTTAAAATTGTAGCTCCAACCAAAATTAATATTAAATCCAATTAAAGAAAAATCATTATCAGGCGCTATTATCAGAAAAATCATTGCATAAGTAATGAGCAGTTTGTTTCTAGTTTTTTCTTATACCCAAGCTATATGGCTGAAGTTGGAACCATTTACATATTTTTCAGCTCTCATTTGGGTGGTATCTGCGTCACCCCTCAAGGTTGAAGAGTTGAATTAATGATTTTACTTTTATTAAACAAGTTCAGAAGTTGACACTTCTCATATATGTGCACACCAATACATACACATTAACTTTCTCTGTCACTTGGACTAATCTCCTTTGTTTTATGAGTTCCTGGTGTACGTACGGCAGACTAAGACGCATCAGTTAACTGGTAAGGAATTCAAGACATTCTTAGGAAATAACAACTTTACTACTGTTTTAAGCTTTTTGACGTTCGTTAAGACATTTGTAAAGGGAATCATTAAAAAAGGACGCGCATAGGCCTCCCTCAGGGATCTCCAAACAGATCGGTCCTGCGCTTCCCGCATCGCATCCATCGGCTTCATGCGACCTTCACCAGATCGTCGGTCCACCTTGTGGGGGGCCTACCAACGCTGCCTCTCCCGGTACGCGGCCGCCACTCGAGGACCTTTCCGCCCCAGTGACCGTCAGTCCTGCGAGCGATGTGTCTTAGTAAAGTGTACTTTGTGATATCAATAAAGTATTTTTAATGAAATCAATCAAATTAATTCATGTAAGTTAATGTCTACCACAGCTTAATGTATAGAGGTCAATAGGCTCTATAGTTTGTGGGATTTATTCGGACAGTTGTGTAAAATTATTCATTGGTGTTAAAAAGTAAATATGGCAGAACACTTCTATTTTGAAGTCGGTGCCAAACGATGATCTCCTAGAAAGTCTTAAAATTTGGCACCGACTTCAACATAGAAGTGTGATGTCTGTACCTATTCTTATATTATTTTTAAGTTTTCAGTGTTTTTGAAGTAGGTTTTTTTTTGTAAAAATTTTGTATTTTTAACTTTTTAGTGAATGAAATCTTTTTAGTGAAAGAAACCCTATTTTAAATTAGCATTTCCCTCGATTTCATGAGATCCCATCATCAGATCCTGACTTTGGGACCACCCTAGGAGTATACTCTATCGAATACAAAAATAATTTTGAAAATCAGTCTACAATTGGCGGAGTAAATGCGTAACATACACACAAAACACGTTGGAAACACTTTAAAATTTAAGGGTTTTCCTCGATTTTCATGGGATCTCATCATCAGATCCTGACTTTGGTAACCATGGGACCACCCTTGGAGTATACTCTATCGAACACAAAAAGAATCATCAAAATCAGTCCACAACTGGCGGCGTAATCGCGTAACATTCACACAAAAAAAAATATACGCATCGAATTGAGAACCTCCTCCTTTTTTGAAGTCGGTTAAAAAGGGTTTATTTGGTAACATTTAATTATCAACAATCGAACATTCGTCCTGCGTGCTAATATTAGCAGCTTATCGTATCGTAAATCAATAATTAAAGTAATAATTATAAATTAAAGTTTTAACAATGTTTCGAGCTTTACGAAGAGAGTTCGCTTGTGTGATGGAAATAACAAATATGTACCCCTGTCTAACGGAAGCGCTTTCTGCAGCCAATGGCGTTTCTAAATTGATACGGGGTTGCTCTACGTGCGATGTGGCCCTGCCCCCGTGATGCCAGCCCGAACGCCGACAACGACAGCCCTATGAGCTTCAACGGTCACCCTGACATGCATATCTTAAGTTCACAATATCCCGCCCCACAAGTTTATTGCTTCTTCCCCCTTTCTCGATGATTAATTACATTATTTAGGTGTGACACCCTTGCCACATTCTGGTCCGTCCTCCACAAAGTGGCATATAAATAAGTAAAATGTGTTTGATATACAAAAATCTCTTGTCACAGTATTTGTTATTGAACTCCTTCGAAACAGCTTGACAGAGTTTTATATTTTTTTGTGTTTATTTGGTAGGTCTGAGCGTATGGGGTGATGAGAGTGGCCCTCGCCAGAACTTTATGACTATTAATATGGCGAAACGTAGTTCGCGGGCGCAGCCAAAATTCTAAATTTATATTCAAAAGTAAAGAAAACATGTGATTTTTAAGAAAAAAAACGTCGCCCCACACTAGAATTTTCTTATGTGTCTTGGGTGCAGTTACAAACAGAAAATATCAAATGCACATACGCCCAGACCGGAAGAAATTTCTGTAGGCCATACAAAATATCTGTCCCGTAAGGAAATCACACCCGCGACCCGTTGCGCAGTAGGCGATCACTCGACCTCTGCGCTAGCCATGCCTGCATACATTGTTGCATAAATGCAATGGTGTAGTTTTGCTACAAAAGTACCAGGAAAGCATATCTTCCGAAGAGGTTATCTGTATTCGCGTGGCACTCAACAAACATTCACCCTACTCATACCTCCGAGCTATCCGCATTCCGCACCCGTTAGACGCAGGTACGCTTATGGGCTAGAACGAGCTAGACTATTTAATCAATATTGTGTCCCCCTTCTCATGTTTGTTTTCCATTCATAACTGACCTACACAGACTGCAAAAGGAGCTGGAAATATTGAAGCTTAATAAAATTCTGAGATCAGAGAGACAGGAAATAGGACGTTCAGTATACATTTTTTGTACATTCTTATGATCATAGATCGTTGCTGAAAAATGCCTGTAATTAGGCTATTCCCATACAATTAATCTATTTATCCCTTAATTAGGCGCGTGGGGTGTCACACAACCCAAAGCAAGTTTTTAGGCTTATCACTCTTTAAAATAAGACATTATGGTGCTGCTCTTCTAGGTAGCTTTATAAACAAGTGTTACGTTTAGAATTTAGTCACGATATTCGTTTAGTTGTGAACGGTTTGGGCACCAATGGCATAAACACGAAGGCTGTATTCTCTAAGTACGACAATAATGTACGCTGTGACCATATGATTGTAGTCTGTCAAAATTATGTCGCAGATAACTAGTATTAACATTTATTTCGCTTCTTGTTTAAAATTTCAAAAAACTTCAAAAGTCAATTAATGTTTATTCATGTTTAAATGTGGTCGCCAATAAAATTGAAAATTGAGTTTGCGAAGTTGGCATTATGAGATGAGAGGAGTTTATTTTGTATTTTATTTAATGATCTGACTGTAGGGTGTTACACACCCCGAGCGACCATATTATTACGCGATTTTTTAGGCGCGCCCAATTATTAAGGGGCTAAAAACGTCAAGAGTAGTATGCGCTATGAGCTATGAGCTAACTTAACTGCGGGCTCCGCATACATCAACAGTGTAGAAATTAAGCTTTCAGGTTAATTACGCTTGTAAGAGCGTCGGTGGCGTTGTGGACTCGGCACTTGCCTTTCAATCGGGAGGTCGGGGTTCGAGACCCGCCATGTACCAATGTGTTTTTCGTTTCGAATTTCATATGTACATTTGTCTGACGCTCCTACGGTGAAGGAAAACATCGTGAGGCAACCTGCATACATCTGCGAAGAAATTCAATGGTGTATGTGAAGCCGACCAATCCGCACTGGGCCAGCGTGGTTGACTAAGGCCTAATCACCCTAACATAGGGTAGGCTCGAAACCCTCGGTGGGGATATGTATATGAGCTGTGATGATGATGATGAACGCTTGTAAGCTTCTGCATATTCCAATGAACGTCGGTTTCTTTCCCATCTACGTTTTATCTATATATTTTTACAGAAGCAATTATTCTTGATCTATCCTGAGGCACTGAAACAAGGTTCATACCAGCTCGAGACCTGCTCTGGTTAATGTAAAGTAAGTCATATATATAGTGTTTTAATTTTTTTTTATTGTAATCAAATTAAATGATTTAACTAACCCTAGCTTATAAGTTCTTTTTGTAATTACTAACACACTATGGAAAGCAATTTCTGACATAAATGATTATTATTATTATTATTCATATAAATACCTCATACTTACTGTTACAGCGCTAATTATAATTCATTTGCTTCTATTTCATATTTATAGCAAATGCTCGGCACCTTTATTCAACACTTACTTCACTTTTACAGCAATTGTTGAGTTGTACCAATTCTGAAGATAGCTGTCGCTACTACCAAGGATGATATAAAGAATTCTTATTATTATTATTCTTCGTCTATGCTACTACATTGAAGTACAAAATGATAATTTATTTAAATCAAAAGCTTCAAGCATTTACTTTATTTCATTCCAATTGTAAATTATCAGTATTGTTTGTAGAAAGGAAACTATGAGGTGGGATTCACTCAACATACTAAAATTCACTCAAAATGTATAAACATCATACCAATCCTTCCAGTTTTCATTTTTTCCATATTGATTCCCCATCCGCTTATTCAAATTTTGCGCCACGATGGGCGTCATTTAATATCTCAGCGACGTTACTCCTGCGCCGCTGTAGAAGTAAACTAAACTCATTTGCAAAAAAAACGGGCACCTAAGCAATGAACTATTTCAAATGTTAATATTGCTTTGTTTGATAATTATAGGTAGTTTATCCTCACAATTTGGTAAATTAATAAGAAAATAATCGTTTTCATCAGTATTTCATAAAATGTTGATACAATTTATGGGAAATAATGCTAAACCTCACTAGTAGTGTATGTTCGCTAGTAGTACATATGCTCATGAAGTAAAAATAAAAAAGTTTTTTTGTTTGTTTTTCTTTAATAAAGTAAAAGCAGATAAATGTTTAGTATCGAGTGTGACCCCCTCTAGCTAAAATCACAGCTTGAATTCGTCTGGGCATGCTAGCGAGTATATCCCGGATACTTGCTTGCGGAATACGTTCCCACTCCGCAGTAATCACATTCTTCAGCTCTCTGATGATCTGCGGAGCTGGTTGTACTGATCTCACATGCCGTTTCAGAACGTCCCAGACATGCTCTATGAGATTGAGGTCGGGACTTCGAGCTGGCCAATCCAAACGACGAATGCCAACCTCTTGCACATACGCTTTAACATCGCGAGATCGGTGGGCGCGAGCATTGTCGTCCATAAAAATCATGGGTTGTGCATGAGGAATTAGAACTTCCGTTATGTATCGATGCCCAGTCAGTGAGCCGTTTTCAATGAAGACTAACTCTGTACGATCCATTGAATTTATTCCTGCCCAAAACATAACAGAGCCCCCATCATAAGGTGTGATTTCTTCGAAACATGCCTCTGCAAAGCGTTCTCCTTGTCTTCTTAGCACTCGCCGACGTCGATCTTCACCGAACAGAGATATCCTGGCTTCATCAGAGAACAAAATCCTATTCCAATCTTCTTGAGTCCATGATTCACAATTTCTAGCGAACCTAAGCCTGTGAACTCGGTGCTCACGGAGTAATTTGGGGCCGCGGGCCGGGCGGTGACTGCGTACGAGTATATTGGCAGCGAGAAGCCTCCTCCTGACCGTCCATAGACTAATATGCACATTTCTTACTTCTTGGAGGTTGTTCTTAAGATCCACATACGAAGATTTGCGATTTCTCAATGCGCGACTCACAAGAAAACGAACATCCCGTGGTCGGGTACATGGTTTTCTTCCAGAACCAGGCCTTCTCTCGACGGAACCAGTCTCCTGATATTGCTGCCAGGTCCTTTGGACCGTCGAGCGACTAACATTTAGCCTCCTAGCCACGAAGCATTGGCTGCAACCCTCTTCAAGCAGCGCGATAATTTTGGTAGCTTTTACCACTTTATCTACCATTTTTGATACAGCCAAACAGCAATAAATAAAACTTTGACAGTCAAGGATATGAAATTAATCGATGAAAATTGAATAAAAGTTATGAAAGTCGATGTTAACTTCTGGAACTTCGCACCAAAAATGTAGGATAAAAAGGGGTTTTCTGTAAAAATGAGCATCAAATGAAAATTTGAATTTAGAACGTACTTTTTTAAATACCAGGTCATTTTTAAAACCGGCCAGTAACGTGTACAAACGATTGAAACCTTTTTTGTATTGTATCTTTTTTTTAGGGTTGTATTGTAGGGTTTTGTGATGGTTCATTAAAAGGTTTTGGTTGTTGCGTTTATCTCTGCGTTGTAAGTGAAAACGTTACGACTACTAATTTGTTGATGGGAAAATCAAGAGTAGCTCCTTTAAAACCGACTACGGTTAATAGGCTCGAGTTATGCGCCGCTCTCCTTCTGGCCAAAGTGTTCAAAAAACTCTATCAGAGCATATTCTGATAGTAGTACCACTCTTTCATGGTTCAACACACCTCCACATCTTCTAAAAATGTACGTAGCGAACCGAGTAGTTCAAACAACCGAATTGGTTGGACCCGACCATTGGTACCATGTGTCTACTTACGACAATCCCGCTGATTGTTGCAGTTGCGGCGTTTCTTGTTCTGAGCTGGCAAGTCATTCTCTTTGGTGGCATGGACCCTCGTGGTTGAAATCTCCACCCCTGTTATGGCCCTGTAGGGAATTAATTTCATCCAACCAAGAAGTTCCCGAGTTAAAATTGCCCACTCAGAATTTGCTTACCAGTAGTTCTCAAAACATACTTGTGACACTTACCTCTAACTGTTCATCGTATACCAAATTATTAAGAACTAGCTGTGCCCGCGAACTACGTTTCGCCATCAAAATGCTTAACACAGTGTTTAGTTTTTTCCTCCATTTTATTCCACAATAAATAAATTTTATTCTGCCTCGGCCATTTCGAAATTAGGACAATTTTCGTAGGTTCGTAATGCTCTAGCTAGGTACTCCTCAGGGTCTACTTTCATTTAATACCCCTATTGCTGGGTTTGAAAAGCAACTTTTATCCGACTTTTTTGAGCGGTGGCCATATTGAATTTAGGTCGATTTTCCTAGGTTCCTAATGCTCTACTCTTCAAGGCCTTTCATTTGATACCTATATTGCTAGGTTTGGAAACGAACTTTTATCAATATTTTTTGAGCGGCGGCCAAGTTGAATTTATGTCAATATTGCTAGATTCATAGTGCTCTACTCTCATCTAGGCCTTTCATTTGATACCTATATTGCTGGGTTTTTAAACGAACTTTTATCCGTTTTATTTGAGCGGCGGTCATGTTGAATTTATGGCGATTTTCCTAGGTTCATAATGCTCTACTGTTCAAGGCCTTTCATTTGATATCTATATTGCTAGGTTTGGAAACGAAATTTTATCCACCTTTTTTGAGCGGCAGCTATGTTGAATTTACGTCAACGTTGCTAGGTTCATACTACTCTACTCATCAAGGCCTTCCATTTGATACCCATATTGCTAGGTTTGGAAACGAACTTTTATCCGTTTTATTTGAGCGGCGGCCATGTTGAATTTAGGGCGATTTTCCTAGGTTCATAGTGCTCTACTCATCAAGACCTTTCATTTGATATGCATATTGTTGGGTTTGGAAACGAACTTTATCGGCAGTCATGTCAAATTAAGTCAACGTGGCTAGGTTCAATGTGTTCTACATTTTAGGTTCTTCGTTCGATATCCATGTTCCTTGGGTGGATCCAAAAAAATGTGATCCGTCATTTTAGACATTAGGATCAAGAGTCCCGTCCCGTACCTTACGCGTAACCCAGAACATTTGCAGTCAGATATTTTTTTTAATTATCAATTTTTTTTTAAATAATCTAATACTTGTAATAGTTTTAAATGGATGAAAGAGTTTGACTTAGTCCTAATGTAAAAACGTATAACACCTTTCAAAATACCTTGAAAAGGGTATCTTCACTTTTCAACATTTCAGATATTTCAAAAATTGTACCGATTTTGTGAGAATTAGTCAAGAATTAAACTAATCTACAAATTTAATTGTGACTCGATATTGTCATAAAAAATGCTTTATACATTAGTTGTATGGCTTGATCCTTTTGCCTTACCACCACGGTACGACATAAGAAAAAGACAATTTGGTTGGTGAAATCCAGATGGGCACAGCCATTAACAGAAAATATTAAATTTTATTTGTACTATGTGAAAGACTTCATTCCTGCCTTTCAAATATCGACTTACATTACAATTACTTAAGATCAGGCTGTATGGCGTAGTTCCATTGCCTTTCCTTCGTGGAAGAAAATACCTTCTCTCTATACTATGTGAAAGACTTGTCAAAATAATTTCACGTGCGCCATGTTGATTTTCTACCTAAAGCATTGTTCAAAAATTTTATATGGTATTTTTTCACTAATAATAAAAAGTGAATATAAACAAACGAAATTATGCCTAAATGTTCTTCCGGAAAATTCTAAGCATTGTGGTGTAAGCCATATCGAATTCTGTCCAGTAGTTTCGGATATCTTTCCGGACAAACAGACAAACAAACAAACAATTTTTTTAAAAACTATTCTATCGTATTCTGCTAATGATTTTAAGGCGACCTGTGTATTTTTTTCTTAATATTTCGTAATTACAGATTTTTGTACCCCTACGATTTTATTATATATAGAGATTACGGCTTGGTGCTTACGTTTTATATCTAATATTAAATCCGAAAAGACAAATCGTAAGTTTCTTCCCCTATCTAGTGACGAGTTAGGTCAAGCTAAAATTGTTTTGGTTAAATTTCACCAAGCTCATTATATGTCTTTGTGCGTCAGTCAAGTTAAGTCAAAAAATAAGGAGCGATGTATAATATCCATCCAAAAATTAACACCCTTTTTAGATAAAGACGGTTTATTACGAGTGGGGGGTCGCATTAGTGAATCTAATTTGCCATTTTCTAATATACATCCAGTTCTTTTGCCAAAATTGTGTCATTTGTCACGTTTAATAGTGGAACATTCCCATTTACGTTTACGTTTTATATCTTCCCCCTTACGTTTTATATCTAATATTAAATCCGAAAAGACAAATCGTAAGTTTCTTCCCCTATCTAGTGACGAGTTAGGTCAAGCTAAAATTGTTTTGGTTAAATTTCACCAAGCTCATTATATGTCTTTGTGCGTCAGTCAAGTCAAGTCAAAAAATAAGGAGCGATGTATAATATCCATCCAAAAATTAACACCCTTTCTAGATAAAGACGGTTTATTACGAGTGGGGGGTCACATTAGTGAATCTAATTTGCCATTTTCTAATATACATCCAGTTCTTTTGCCAAAATTGTGTCATTTGTCACGTTTAATAGTGGAACATTCCCATTTAAAATACTTGCATTGTGGTCCGAGAAGCAATCTTTAATTCAAAAAGTTTTTGGATTTTAGGTCTGAGACTTCTAATTCACACGGTTCTGTCAAAGTGTGTTCGGTGTTTCAAGGCCAAACCTACTTTCAGTCAACCTTTAATGGGTAATTTACCCGCGGTTAGGGTACAGCCTTCTAAATGTTTCCATACAACTGGTATTGATTATGGCGGTCCATTTACTGTCAAAGAAAGTCGACGTCGCGGAGCCAAGATCTATAAGGCATATCTCTGTTTATTTGAATGCCTAAGCTCTAAAGCGGTGCATCTCGAGGCAGTTACAGAGTTAAGTACAGAAGCCTTCTTGGCTGCACTCGATCGATTTGTGTCTCGCCGTGGTCTTTGTAACACAATTATTTCAGATTGTGGCACAAATTTCGTTGGGGCAAACACCCACCTTAAAGAAATTTATGATATGTTCCGTAAAAATTTC
This sequence comes from Schoenobius gigantellus, assembly GCA_963935595.1. Taxonomy (NCBI): domain Eukaryota; kingdom Metazoa; phylum Arthropoda; class Insecta; order Lepidoptera; family Crambidae; genus Schoenobius; species Schoenobius gigantellus. Next base: position 51,974,355 of record OZ012540.1, read on the forward strand.
CCTGAATTGTCAGACGAGTTGTCAACTCGCCAGATTCAATGGAAATTTAACCCTCCAGGGGCTCCTCATTTTGCAGGAATTTTTGAGAGCGGTATTAAGTCTAGTAAATTTCACCTAAAGCGGATTGTTGGAAATCAGATCTTAACACTTGAAGAGTTATTTACCGTTTTTTCAAAAATAGAATCAGTATTAAATTCACGTCTTCTTTGTGCAGCATCTCCGGATCCACAAGAGATAGATGTTATAACACCAGGTCACTTTCTGACAGGTGGCCCCTTAGTAGCCTTACTTGAAGAGACTCTAGATGACAATGTTTGTCCTCGGTCACGCTGGCAAATGCTCAGGAAAGTTACTCAATGTTTCTGGCGCATTTGGCAGCGCGATTATCTCCACACTCTTCAACAAAAGAGTAAATGGTTTAAAACTGTACCTAATCTAAATGTGAACGATTTAGTTGTTGTAAACGATCCGCATCTCCCACCTTTGCAGTGGAAATTAGCTAGAGTTGAACAAGTTCACTCGGGTGCAGATAATATTGTCAGGGTTGTCACTCTTCGTACTGCTAATGGTAAAACAATAAAAAGACCCGTAGTGAAGGTCTGTCGGTTACCTATTAAATTAATAAGCTTAACTTAATTAAAAACTAAACTTAATATTTAATTCTTTGTAAATATACAGCATGATATTATACTCATAGTACATTTAAAATTTTTGCGAGTATTCTTAATTCTGTTTTATTATTGTATTAAAAACTAATCTTAACTTAATTAAAAACTAAACATAATATTTAATTCTTTGTAAATATACAGCATGATATTATACTCATAGTACATTTTAAATTTTTGCGAGTATTCTTAATTCTGTTTTATTATTGTATTGTGAAATCCTTGTTAATTTCAAGTGGGGGGAAAATGTATAAACATCATACCAATCCTTCCAGTTTTCATTTTTTCCATATTGATTCCCCATCCGCTTATTCAAATTTCGCGCCACGATGGGCTGCCATTTAATATGTCAGCGACGTTACTCCTGCGCCGCTGTAGAAGTAAACTATACAGGGTGTCCCAAAAAATAGTGTCAAGCGTAAGTCCAGAGTTAGAGCACCTCTTGGAGTACCCGAATCACCCCCATGTATGTTCCGCGATTATTCGTAGTTTTCGAGTAATAATTTTTTTTCTGACTTTTTGATCCAAAGAACTTAAAAATTTTAAATAAAAAAAAGTAGAACATATTTTAATGTTTTTCTTTTTGCCACTGAATCATCTTTAGTGCTTCTTTTACGTCTAAAATAATCAGCTTCGTAACTTTAGTGGAAATTTAGAAAACAGTAGTGTAAAGTCAAAATTTGAATGTTAGTGAATAATTATTTAAAAATTCATCTTTAAATTAAAAATCTAAACAGGCGAATTCATGGTTTCTAAGTATGTGTAAAAACTTCTCTAGACTCTCTGCTTTCATAACCATTTAAAAAAAGAAGTACTTAATTGGGCTACTTTGGCTTAAATCGGCCATCAAAGACAGCGAGGTGAAAATTTCATAAAATTTACCAAATTCCTATCAGATGATAAAAAAAAATATCTGGTCTTTTTATAATTTCTAAGGTTCAGATTAATTACAATTTAGCAAAAATTAACTACATGAAACCCATATTTAAATATTTTTCTCGCGGATCACATCGGTTGTAGTGTTGGATGTAACGCAGTACTTACCTGCTAAAAAATTGCCCGAGTGAGAGGATATGAAAGAGACCGCATTATTGCTATCTCTCTCACTCTCATTGGCGAAATGGATAACTGTAACTGAGGAATGCTATTCTTTGTGACAAGGGGATGAGGCGGGGGGTGTAGTCCGAGCGCCTATTGTGTTCTGGCGCCAGTCGTTTGCCTGCTTTTGTTTGCGCCTTCTCTTTCATTATATGAAAAATAAGCTCATGGGGTGAGTTTGTGGTTGCTTTTGCATGCTTTGGAGCTGACAGTTGTTGAGTTGTACTAATTCTGAAGCTAGGTGTCGCAGCTACATTGAATTACAGAATGATAATTTATTTAAATCAAAAGCATCAAGCATTTAATTTATTTCATTGCAATTGTAAATTATTAGTGTTGTTTGTAGAATGGAAACTATGAGGTGGGATTCACTCGACGTACTTTATATCTTATTGCAGTGTGAAGTTTATATGTAAATTGTATGCTTTAAAAAATTTTAAACAACATTTTTTCTATTAAACAACCAAAAAAATATCACAAAAACGCAGCAATTTTTTATAACAAAAGAAACGATAAGGAAATGCAAAGAAATAGGCTCCGGCGAGACTCGAACTCGCGATCTCCTGTCTACGAGACAGGTGCTTTAACCAGCTAAGCCACGGAGCCTCAATGTCTTTTGACAAAATAACCATAAATATTGCAATTTATTTATGAATCTATGAGCAAACTGTTTCTGAAGTGAACCACAAAACTTTGATTCATCGTAATTTATTATCAGTATTGTTTGTAGAAAGGAAACTATGAGGTGGGATTCACTCAACATACTTTTATAAGTATCTTATTGCATAAAAAAAACCGACTTCAAAAATCACTGTAAAGTTTAAAATAATATAAGAATAGGTAGAGGTACAGACAACATATAGACTAACATATACATATACTATCAGCTGACTAACTCGCAGTCCGAGCACGGCGATCAAAATGACGACTATAATGACTCGATTATTATGACTCAGGGAATAACGCCTATGCCAAGATCAACTGTAGCGGTCTAATAAAATTTCCCGCTCTGGAGCCGCCATAGTCTCGACAGCGTGAACACGCAAGCCCGGATTTGGTGCCTTCACCACAGCTGGTGTGGAAGGCCAAGACGGCTGTAACAACCATTCGGGACCCCACCACAGAGTGTGGTGAATAAGCTGAGGGGCTTCGCTGCCACGTGAGGCACAGTCAGCAGGGTTTATTTCACCTGGCACGTGGCGCCAAATCAACGGGGCCTTCGAGGCCTGTATTTGGGATACCCGATTAGCCACAAATACCTCCAGGGAGTGGACGGAGTTCTTAATCCAACACAGGACAACCTGACTGTCGGACCAAGCAAAAAGCGACTCAAAGTCCACACTACGTCCCAGGGTGTCAACAACGTGGTTCATCAAACGAACCAGAAGAGTAGCTCCAGACAATTCTAACTTCGGAATCGTTAATCGAGTCCGAAGTGGAGCAACCTTACTCTTAGCAATTAGCAAGTGGAGCTTAACAGCTCCTCTATCATCGACCGTCCGGATATATACGACGGCTGCGTATCCACTCTCAGACGCGTCACAAAAGCCATGAAGGCTGGCCGTAAACCGTCCCTTAGGCAGTATATGTCTAGGGATACTAACACGGTTAATGTCGGGGAGAGACGACATGAAGGACTCCCAATCTTGCAGCAAACGGCCCCAGAGGGGCTCATCCCACGACACTTCGGCTGACCAAAGTTCCTGTAGGAAGCACTTCATCCAAAACACTACGGGACTAATCCAGCCATTTGGGTCAAAGGTACGAGCTACTGTAAATAAAACCAACCGTTTCGTCCAGACCTTGGGGCTTGGCAGCTCCAATCGATAGGTGAACGTGTCCTGGACAGGTCTGTATTGCACTCCTAAAACAGACAGTAAATCTGGAGTGTTGGCATTCTTAAAAGATATGAGGCTCCTGCTGGTGGTCGTCTGGCAAATCACACAAAAGCTTAGGTGAGTTGGATATCCACTTCCTCAATTCATAACCACCAGCCCCGAGAAGAGCAATTAGTTCATCTCGCAAAATCAAGGCTTCCTCGACACTAGAGGAGCCCGTACAAATATCATCCACAAATGCATCCTCCTTGAGAACCAAGGATGCGCGAGGGTATCGTAACCGCTCACGTTCAGGGAGTTCCACAAGTGAGCGAATTGCCACAAAGGGGCTCGAACGCAAACCGTATGTGTTGGTGTTCAGCTCGTAGACTAGCATGGGATCTCTGGGATCCTGTATTGCACTTCCAAAACAGTTTTTCCCAATTTCACTGCCATATCTTACCCTCTAAACCGAAACACAGCAATGAAAGCAATGTTACTTTGCGGCAGAAATTGGTAAGACGGAGGTACCCAAGAAGACAACCCTGGTACAGAGTCTCCCTACGGTAAATAGACATTTCCTAGATTATGTCTAAACTATAGTTCTTCTTTAACCGGTCTTGTTCCCATCTTGATTGGGGTCGGCTCTCCTAATCAATTTTCGCCACAGGTTGCGGTACTGTGTTGTCTGTGTTATAGTTCTTCATGTCGTTATTTATGGTCTTAATCCATGTGAGTTGGGGTCTACCACGGTTTTTCGGCGTCGGCTCTAGTTCGAAAACTTTCCTGGTCACGTGGTCCGCGGGTCCTCTCATGACGTGGCCATACCATCTCAGTTATGTCTCTGCTATTTTGTCTTGGATAGGTCTAAGCTTAAAGGTTCCCCTTATTAAATGGTTTGGCAACTTGTCTAGAAGTGTAACTCCCGCGGCTCACCTTAGCATCCTCATTTCTGTGACGTGAAGTTTGTCAGTTTGTTTTTTCTTGAGTGGCCAGCATTCCGAGCCGTATGTTATTGCGGGAGCCTCAGGACATCAAAAGTTCACAATAAGACGTAATCAAGCTATTTGTTTAAGTCAACTTTATTACATAACGGCATACGACTTATATGATTTAATGAGCCTTAACCAACATATAAGCATTTCTCGTTATGATTGCGATGACGAAAAAGTTGAAAAAACTATGTGATAATGAATAACAACTTGCCAATTTTTAGGTCCCCTATAATTTTATTTTATCGGATACTATACCTAATCAAATCTCAATTCAAAATTGTACTTACCTACTTGCAAGAAAATCTCGGATGCAGCTGCTGTATGATGTCAGCGTTTCATGGTCCTTACACTACTCACGGCTGTTAGAACAGAATGGTCCTCGAGCTGGCCGGCTGTGCACTATGAAACGCTGTATTAATAGACTCCAACAGAGTGAACCGACCATCTGGTGAAAGACCGCTGGGGCAGGTAGCGCAGGACTAAAACTAATCGCTTTGGAAAGTATACATTGTTCGCCCTAATACCAACAGCAGTGAAAACATGCTTTTCGTATAATTAGACATTAGTAAATACTGTAAGTCGACATCAATTACTACGGACAAGCTTCGAAATTGAACTTAATATCAACATGAATCAGATTTTGAGGTTAGTTGAAATAACACTTTATTTCATTACAGCAATATATTATAGTCCATACCTATACAATAATTGAAATAATAATCATTGCAATCAATCAAAGAGCTTTATTATAGCCACGTAGTAAAAAACAAGAAATTTCGAAATTATAAAGCAAGTCAAAAACACAACGAAGTAGGAAGCGATAGCGCGTGAGTAGTCAATTGACGTGTTAATGTTGTAAATTGTGAAAGAAGTTATGAAAAACATAATTTATACAAATAAATGACTATCAATGTCTACATAAAATCACTCAATTCTATTCAATCGAACAAAGATAACAATAACCATTCATATATTTTACTTAGTTTAGGTGTAGTTTTGTTTCTGAAAGTACTTTTAAATATTTTTTTGATTTGTCCGTCGTAAACATAATAATATTTGTAATGAGTGTTAGAAAATATGAATATAATTACGGCGTTAATCAAATCTTTGTTGGTCATGGTTCGATTTTCGACATTGTCCTTTATAATGATAGTGATAAAACGTTCCAAGTGATCTTGAATTATTGATATTTAATTGCAATAGGTCTAATGTAACACGAGTAGCGCTTGGCAATTCTATAAGTTCATTAATTGACATTGATCAAATCTTAATCTAGACTGTCGTATTATAAAATCGCTATTTTACGCAAAGATATCTGTGATCAGGTGGGTGATTTTGTAACTCATCGGCAATCGGCTTTCGTATAGATTTGATAATTCTGTTTGATTAAAACTGATTTTTAATATGTTTAACATTCTGTAACGTCGTCGTCTCAATGATCTTGGTATATTTGTTGAATAAATCAACCAATTCTTATAGCTAATGACCATAATTCCTCTTTTTTTCATTAAGACATCCAGTTCGATAACGATTACCGATCAATCGATGAGTTACAAAATCACCACGCAGATACTGAATTAAAAAGTATTTTAAATGCAGCAATCGCATACGCAATAAATTGAATATCTTAAGGCCAAAATAAAGAATGGACAAATGCGGTTATTTTCAATAATCAATAAAACACTTATATTAGCACAACATTTATTTTAACGTTCACACCAAGTACATTAAACGATATAATTTCAATATTTTGGTTCTATGGCACAAGGAAAGTTGATATTAATACTGTCGCCTATAAACAGTGTACCTAGTTAAGATTTATACAGAAATACTTTAAGTGAGTATATATAAAAACAAGAGAGAGAAAACTAACATATTTCCCTTCTTTGCTTATGGTCACATTAGTAAGTTACTATTTGGAAGGATATCAAATAATTTTGGACATATAAACTAAATTGTATACTTAAGAACATTGACGTTGATAACTACTATAAAAAATAACCACAACACACATAATATAAGAGTTCTGAAAATATTATTCTCACAACAGCATGTTTCATAAATACTTGTAATTACGAAGATCTTACCATCTAATTAGATCCTGGTTCTTAACTATATTGCTTAGAGCAAGGTTCAGACAATATTGAAACAAACACCGCTCTGCGTATAGCTAGTACTATTATTTATTAAGAGGTATAGCGCACTACAGCCAATGCGCTTTCTTGCTCATTTTAGTCATCGTGGTAAAGTGGTTGCTTTATTAAACCACAAACTTATCACATGAATTCTAGGTGAAGATCGCAATAGCAAATTAGATTGAAAATATGTCAGATATTGTTCAAAACACTGATTACATAATGTAATGAAGTATCAGAACGATTTGAAGCGACTTACATATAATAAACACTGTATGTAAATAATGTAGCTAAACTACAGATGTATGAATACGTCTGTGAGCTAAACCAATGTTATCTTTTTTATAACAAAAGATGCATTCATTGTATAAGGGCAAGTAATTAAAACATAAAACTTTTTATGCCCAAAGACGTTTAAAATTTAACCTATTAGTCTATGGTAGACAAGACGTTCTCGATAAATTTCAGTACAAAGGTTCAACATAAAAATGCAAAGTTAACCCGCACGTCGTATAAAATAGGTAATCTAGACACAATATTAATGCGTTTGGCAGCAAGGCCGCCCAGCCACGAAACCTGTAAAAAATACGCAAATGCTAGGGTCTGATAGCTATAACAATTATAAGTACGTTGTAATAATAGCAATAATATTAGAAATTTCACAAAACAATGATGATTTGGATATTTTTACACAAAAACTAGTATCATTTAAAAAAAAATTGGGTCGCTCAGTAAAAAAGATAAAAATTAAAATACATAATTATATAGATGTCATGTTAAAAATGTAAAATAATAAACTAAGAACTATGTACAAGTTCCATGTGTTTGTTACTAATTGTGCTGTATACTTTTTGTATGATGCATGTTGTAGGTTATGGTTAGTTTTCCAATGAATAAGATTTTAAAAATGATTCTTTATAACTGTAACCTGTTATGTATCTTGAATAAATAAATAAATAATAGATGAAGTGTAAACTACAAGACTAGTCTTTAGTTACCTTTTGGGTCTTTTGTCCGGACCGCTCATCTTGTGGGCGTCGCATCGACTTTTGCATCGTAAAGTACATCTGCAACATAGATGAGAATATTTATCTAATATATAAAAATATCGTGTTACAGTACTTGTTATCGAACTCCTCCGAAACGGTTTGACCGATTTGTATGTAATTTTTTGTGTATTCCCTTCAGCCATATTGATAACTGTTTGTTTGATAACTGGTAGGTCTGAGAATAGGTCGAAGGCTATTTTAGCCGGTGGTTCGTAGGCCATTTCAAGAAGACCGAGCCCAAAAGCAGGTAAACAGGGCCATTTCCATGTTGTAGAAACGATACTATCCTTCTTATAGTGCCAACTGTTGCACTAATTTGAGGCAACGAAAACGTTCCTGTGATCAATATACAGCATCGTTTTGCTAGTTGAGCGTGCTTGAGAGGTATAGCATATTTATTTATGACTAGTCATTGACTAGTCTGAAAACTTTTAAACGTTGTTTCATGTCCACGTGCGGCTTGAAATGCTTAAGTTCTATTAACAACACTTCATAATTTCATGCAGCGAAGGAACCTCGGTGGTGAAATTGGCTATTATAATTGTAGTAAACCGAATTTGCATATTTTCAGTCTCTAAATATGATATTACCGTGAATATGGAAAAATTAAAATGTGATTTAACAATAAATTGCCCATAGATAATTTTTTTTAAAAAATGATGCATACCCACTCTATAGAATATGCACAGAGGGTATATTATGACGTCTTAATTCCAAGCAGTTTTCTGAATTGTTATAATGCCATATCTTTCTCTTTGTATGATGAGTAGATGAAAGGCACTAACAGCAATTCAGGAAACTGGATGGAATTATGACGTCATAATACACCCCCATAGGCAAGTATTAAAGCTACACTCAGGACGTCCCTTTTGGACCCTGTCTGACGCGAGCGGAGGTATCGAGCGCAGCCATCGCAACGGCCACAGACTCCGCTAGCTCCGAGGCTGCTGTGGCTCGCATACCGAACCTACGACTTTTTGCGACGGACCCGCTACGATGACTCCGCTACACAGAGTTAGCTTTTTTAGGCTCCCTAGGTAGGGAGCGCTGATCGATACGGCGCATGCCCTCTGCGGCTACAAGTGAATACACTACAACAGTCGTCGTTTATAGTATGTTTTAGCACACGAGCTTACTTCACAATGTTTATGCGAGCCTAGTACCATAGACGGCGCTGACTGACAACCGTGAGCACCCCTGCCAACTTAGACCATCCTGCCAAGAAACGAACATGTTGTCGAATGATCATTCATTCTTTTTCTTATTACTAATTCGATTGATGTATTACTATGTATTTTCTCATTAAAATTTTGAAAGGAGGATATACGAGTATTATTACAAATAATTATGAACTTGCCGTTTTTTGCCTTTGAATAAATTAAAATTACGGTCGAAATTTATAACGAGGTGTAATAAAAAACATAAAATCTTTAATGTTCGGCATAATACCAGGCTTACAGATACTGTTTTTAAGATAGCAATGGTCTCTGAGACCGGTCTTTGATACTTAGTACCAGGCTCACAGAAATATAGTAGAGGTAACATTTCAGTGTACAAGCGTTCTGCTCTTTGAATTTGTCGCGCTCGCTCAATTATTAGTAGCCTTAGTTGTATCTCTCTCATACACGTTTAAAACCGTCTGATTTTCGAACCCTGTCATGTGTTGCCATGGAAATATTTCGGAGTCCCTGTTCGCTGTCAACCTCTTACGTATTTCTGCGGCTCTGGTACCATAGAAGAAATTAGTCTGCGAACAATGAGCACCCCTGGCCGGGCGATTGCAAACATTTTGCTGCCGCGGAACTGTTATTAATTTGCACGAACAAAATATGAATGTGAGGTCAAATTACTTTATTTAAAATTAATATGAAATATACTGTCTATTAAAACATAATAATTGAACCAAAAAAGGTATGTTTAATTTATTAACCAGAAATAAAAAGGATTAGTGCGAAAATAATATATAGATATTTAAAAATAAACTAATTTACGGTAAAAAAACCTTATTTTAAATGTCATTTTATAGCTGTGATTTTTTCATATTATTACTTCATGGTTTGTGGTGATAAAATCAGTCTTAAAAGCTCCCTATAGTCCATTGAAATGTTAAATTTTTTTGGGCTTAGAGCGCATTTGTCAGAGGACGCAATTTTATTTTTTAGTTGTCAAAGAGGGGTTGGTGTGAAGTTTAATCCAAGTTTGTGGGGTTGCAACCCATGTCCCATGGCCGCCATCTTGGAAAGAGAGGCACAATGGTTTTTATGGTTTATCTGACAAACTATAGGTCTCACAAAAAATATTGAAACATTTACCTATGCTCATATTATTTGACTTGTTGATGTCAGTTTTATTTTTTGTAAAAAAAATACCTGCGTCGCGGAAGGTAAGCCTCGCAACCAGGCGAGGATGGCCTGTGGAATTTTGCGCCCGTTCTGGCATCCTGACTATTGGTGCGTATGAAACTGTTGGTCTACAAGTGCTATATTCGTTCGCGAACCCACGACGACAACGTATAATACGCGGTAAACCTCGGGTGTTGCGAAAACCTTAGCGTTACTTCGAAACATAGGTCAAAGTACTCGTCGATATCAACAGCTTGAATAGGCCTTCTGTATTTATTTGTGGTTGAACTGTAGATCGATTTGCCCCTATATTGTGTAAGATACACAATAGAGGGGCAAAAATCCAATCCCTTAAAAGAGGGGGTGAAATTTTATATGGGACTTTTGCAGTTTTCAAGGTAGGAAGCTAAACATTAATATAATATTAACAATGTCCAAAATAATAATACCAATATCCAAAACACTAAAAACTTTTTCAACAGTTTATATTGATATACCGTTTTATCATACCGTGTTTCGGTAGTCATGCTAGGGGGGCTGAAGACAATCATTTTAGACGTTTTACTTTTTAGAGGAATTAAAACTTACACACTCTCATCAGAGAGGGAAAGATTAAAGATATCGCATTCGCTTATAAGCTCTTCGAAATATTGCTTCTGTAAAGTCCTCTTATTTGAAATATTAACTTCACATAACAGGCTTTTCGTCACATTCGCCGGAATTACTTTTAGCCACATTTGCCTAAATCATTTTTTGGTATACTTACTTACTGGAACTGTAAATGCATAACTTTCACTGAAAGAACTTACTTATGGACACCCTAAAACTATTCAAAATCAAAGCCAGAAATGACGTACTAATGTCATAGTCAAAATCACTCCAACGCCATGTTCACTATTGTTGCCACTATTCTAACCTTAAAGACTACAATTGTCACTTTTTGGGATATTTAAATTCATCATCATTACAGCTCATACACGTCACTACCAAGGGGTTCGAGCCTGCCCTATTTATATGAAATATTTTAATTAAATAACCTTTTTTTTCACCGTTTTTAATCACCTTTCTTTTTTTTCTTTTTTTATTTATTTATTTGGACCACCAGGAATTATTACATTGATACTTAATTCTAACAAAAATCCTTAACCTAGTAAATGTAACAATTTTTTGAAGGCAGCTACATCGTGCACAACAAATAACGATCAACACAGTACTGTACAGACGACACAAAATTATTATGGTGAAAAGCCCCGGATAACGAGGAATAACACACGACACGATTAGCGAAAACACAAACAAAACTGAATTAAAATAAATCTTATATATAAAATGAATAGTTACCTAAACTATATTATTATTGTAATATTGAAGGGATAGTGTTTAACCTGGGGTTCGTCGCAAGCGGGTAAAAAATAATAAAACGCATTTTATTTCTACGTATTGTAGCGACTTAGGTACCGCTTTAGATACCTTTGCGGTTTGAAACCAGGGATGCGCTCCCCATGTGGCAGTCAACTGGAGCCACGAACAGAACGCCTCAGCAAATTGACACCTCCTACGTATAGTATCTTAACCGACAAATGTGCGAAAACTACTTTTATATATTTACAAATAGTTTAGAACGTGAGGTATCATTTGAACTAATAAAAATATTGATATTTACTGTATAATCGGAGATAATACCACTGCAATTTATCGTATGTTCATTTGTATCGAAGTAATGTTATAGTAGATATAGCCGAGCCGCGGCGAGCGTGTGTAACTGTTAGTAACGATAGATTACGCAAAGGCGGAGCACGCGCGCTGGATGTCGATTCTGTAAAATTCGAACAATAGCTCGCATCTCACTTCGATATTAACGCTCACTTCGCATAAGATACAAGATACCCTTACATAGTCATTATCACGAGTTAGTAGCGATAAAATTCTAATAAATACCTCAGAAGTAGTTTTTATCACCTTCAGAAATAATTTTAAATGTATTTTTAAACTATGATAATAAATTTTGCCTGTTTTCACTCACAAAATAGCAACGTTTTATTTGACACTTTGTTTCGAGTTCGTGTGCGAAGTGAGCTTCGAAGTGATAAAGGAATTCCCTTTACGGAATGCCACTTCATACGTCATTCCATACTTATAATGTCAAAATCTCACGGTCACTCTAGTTCCAGTCGCTGCCACGCTCGCAAGTGTAGCGCTGTAGCACAGATTACTTAATAGTTTCTAGTAACTTCGAATCCACATTCGAATTTTGAGAATGCCAATCTAAGAACTCACTGCGGAATCAGATTCGAAGTTTAAAGTGAGGTTTTACAGAATCACTTCACTGCTCTCGACGTCCGTTTAAAAAAAAACCATTTATTTACGTTATTTCATGTACAGTGGCAGCTATAATATTAAACATGTCATCTAGGTCGAAACGAATGATTGAAGCAGTAATTAAAGATGTTGTGTATGATTCGCAAAATCTGGTTGCCGTTACTAATTCAAATCGTGATGATTGTGTGTGTACATACAATCCTGTTGTTGAGGATTCTATGAGGAAATAAGGTAAATTATGTTTATTACTAATATAAATAAGAAATAAATGTGAAATAGTTTTTCTATATACTATCGTGGAACGTCCACAGTAAAATATCGTAAGTATAACTTACTATATTATACTACGAATAGAGATATTTTTCAATTATCGTAGGTAAAACTTACGATACTTTACTGGGGATAAACTAAAAAAAATTGACTAGTATTTGTTCTTACGATACTTTACACCGGAGTTACTTCTTGTAATTCTGTCTTATGCTATACTGACGATTATTTACTTCGATGTGAAAAATAGTTTACTATAATATACTTTTGAAAAAAAGTTATTAATAAGATTTTTTTTTTCCACCAAGTCTCCGCTCCCTTCCGATGCAGATATTGCCGAGATAAATCAAATGATGGCTTTTTTATCTCATTCCGAGAAAATATGTCAAAGTCGCAGTACATCAGCAATCACCATTAAAAGTAAGTAACAATGATAAGCGAGTAACAAAATGAATTGTATTGGTAGTAAATCTTTATAAAACAGCTTTTACAAAATTATGCCTATCATTTAAAAGCGCTACTTAATTTAGAAAGTTTTACTACATGTTTATTTTGCACGAATAGTTAAAAATACAGTCATGTCATCATGTTTTCTTTATTTCAGGTTTTGTTGACAATTCTCCACTTGAAGAGAATATTACACAACATCCATCACCAGAATGTACCTTAAATCATCTAGATTTTGATTGTGATAACAATTTTTGTCCCTGGTTTGTTGAAAAAGATATTTTACCACTACATTCTGTTGCTTCCAACATCACTGATTTAGTATATACTCCGCAAGTGAACACGCCTCTGTCTGAGTTCTCAGAAGCAACACCACAAGCGTCTAGAAATTGGAATAACAAACCAAGGAAAGATAAGGGAAATATCAGACGTCGACATGTTACGGAATGGAAGGACAACAAAAGAAAAATTCTAAGAAATTTGGGCAAGGAGTATAAGAGTAGATGGTGCTATTAGAAACAGCAAATCATTGGGTCCTGTGTATCATATGAACTGCAGACTATAAAGTGTTCAACAAAAATCAGCGATGAAGAAAGACTTTTGATTTTTAATACTTTCTGGGGCTTAGGCAACCGTGAAAAGCAATGGGATTTTATTGCAAATTTGGTGTTAAAACCAAAAGAAGCGCAGAGTTTTTACCGATACAGAATCTCGACGCAATTTTACTTTGATTTATAAATTATCAAAAACTGATGTAGAAAATCAAGAAAATTATTTAACCGTGTGTAAGAAAATGTTTCTTAATACCTTTTCTGTGAGTGAACAATTTGTTTACACATCTCTGGAAAAAAATACAACATAGGTGGCTTGATAGAGGCGGATATGCGAGGACGTCATCCAAATCATCGCAAAATAATAACAGAAGATTTAATCAAAAGTGTATGCGATCACATCAAATCACTTCGGCGACTTGAATTTTCATCGGTTGTTTGATCTATATAATGAGTGGTTTGACACACTCGCATACTCTTCAAAAGCAAGCACTGAACGGCTATATCGCGATATCGCTAACGAACATTTTAAGATAAGTTTCTATGTGCCCAAGAAAGACCAATGTGATAAATGCCACATTTACAAGAACATATCAAATCCGACATTATCAGAAACACAATTACATGAAGAACATATTAAAAATAAAGAAATACCCCGTAAAAAGAAATTGGCAGATAAAGAATTAGTCAATTTATCCAATAGTAACTTATTAGTAGCCACTTTTGACTTTCACAAAGTTCTTACTGCTCCATACGATAATATAAGCGTTCTTTATTATAAAGGAAAGCTTTCAGTATTCAATTTCACTATTTTTAACTTGGCGGAACAAGAAGGTACTTGTTTTGTGAGGGACAGGGGAGACGAGGGGCTAATGAGGTAGCAAGTTGCTTATTTAAATATATTACCAAATGTAAGGATCAAGGTAGTAGTGAATTTCGGTTTTGGTCTGACAATAGGGAATATGCATAAAATTTAAATTCGTCTCAAATATTTTCTTCTAGATTCATTATGGTCTTTTACATTATACTTAAAAGGTATTTTTTTATTTAGTTGTTATTTAAACCCAGAAAATATTATATAAAAAGTGAAAAATAAGGGAGAGAAATTCAAACTTACAAAACGTGCCACCATTGGTCGAAACGAAATGTGACGTCAATGGTCATTCCCGTCAATGGATTTATCGGCGTCGATCAACTAGCTACGTAGTAATCTGTGGCGTCGATATTCATGTGCTAGTAGTGTTTGTGAGAAAAATTGTTTAAAACTGTATTCCTGTGTGATTAATTGTGTATTATACATATTTGTAATCAATCTAGGACGATGACAGAAACAGGTTTTGTCAAAGCACAATCGGATAATCTACCAAAAATAGATGCATTTGTGATGTCAGCATATTTTGCATCAAATCTCGATTTTACGAGCGCAGAGATCAAAGGAGTAAAAGCAGCAAGGTAATTTTTATGTTACATGGTATAATTTAAGTCCACAACATAGATTTTTATTCATAAATGTTGAAATAATACAACAAAACATAACCTATACATAACCATTTGTCATTAAAATTGTCTAATTTACGTCTATATCATTATAATTTACACGTAATCTTATGTTATTGAAGCTCACTCAAGTATGATATGTTTATATACTTTTTGTCAATATGAAATAAATACTATATTGCGATTTACATGAACAATTTACTTTCAGTATTTAAGTGCTTGTTTGTTTCAGATCTGAACGAGAATCTTACGGTGATTCAGCAGTTGGCTATGTCCAAGTGAAACGAGATGGAGACATATGTGTAGTTAAAGCTCGGATTACACCTGAGCATAATGTCCGACAGAAATGTTATGCTGTTACTTGTACTTGCAATGAAACGGAAGAAACTATTCTTTTTGTTGAATGTGAAGATTGTGCTGCACATTTAGGTAACTATTTTACTTGCTTAGTTTCAGTGATTAGGCTCACCAAGCTTGTTGGTTGTTAAACCACACCACAATGATGTATGTTATATTTAAGAGTTAGTTCTAGTTAGACATATCAACTTTCTTAGGCAGAAGGTGATCAATCTTACGTTTAAACTTTTTGTTTTTATTTAAAAATAAACACAGGCTACTAGTTATGATTTGGTACTTTCTTTATACATCCAAGTCAATTTAATTTATATATGTAGGAACTTGTTTTTATTGTTTTATGTAAGTATTTGTAAGTATTATATGTAAGTTCCTACATATATAAATTTCTTTTGTTTTGTTTAAGGTGGATGCAAGCATGTTATAGCTTTTCTAGCGTGGCTAAACCGGCGTAGTGAAGATCCATCCACAACTAGCATCGAGTGTTATTGGAAAAAGTCTAAATTATCAACCATTGGTACTAGCCTGAAGCTTATTAAAGCCAAAGAAATTTCTAAAGCACCTAAAGCTGTGCAAATACCTTTGAATAATGATAGTTTCCTCACATTGGTAAAAAATAATTGCACAATGGTTGGTGCCACTAACAAACATTTGATGAAGTTTTATATGGAGCCAAACAATGTGGAAAAATTGTCATTGCATCATCTTCAGTCGCCGAGTAAAGCTACAAACCCTGTTGATTTTATAGAATTTTGTAAATTTGCAATGACTGCAGATGTATGTGAGGAAGCTGCATAAGCAACTGTTGAACAAAATGAATGCCCATTGTGGCACGAGCTAAGGTATGGCAGGATCACAGCTTATGATGCTGCACAATTGCAATCTTCTTGATGGAACATTAACGCACACCATATTGGGAGCAAGTAAATTGAGGGACACGGAGGCTATGAAAAGGGGTAGATTCTTGGAAAGTCAGGTTTTGAAGAAAGTAGAACATATAAAAATAAAGAAATGTGGATTACTGTTAAATAGTACATATCCTATTATGGGTGCTTCCCCAGATGGTGAAAGTAGTGTGTACAGCAGTGAGATAAAATGTCCATCATCCGAAAAAGCCATGGGACGATATGTTAGTACAGGAAATAAAGTGACTGCAAAATGCAACTACAGATGCATTTTTCTGGTAAAGTAAAGGCTCTGTTTTTTGTTGCTCACATTGATTTTGAATCTTCAAGAAATGTAACTATTTTAGAAGTGGATTATGATAAGCAGCTGTGTGAGAACTTGTTGGAAAAATGCAACATTTTTTGGAATAAAGCCATCTTTCCCAAATTATGTATGTAGAAAATATAATTGAAATGTCATTTCTTTTATGTGGTTTGTAGAGGTATTTTTTTATTTATTAAGACAGAACACCATCAACCATAATTTTCACAATTACTTTTATTAATAGCAATAATTATACACAAAATAGGTGCTCTCCCCTCCATGTGTCTTTTTTATAAACCAATAAATATGAAAATTTGTCATTTTTTGAAAATTATGTTTGGAAATAATTTGCAATGTAAACATTGCAAATTATTTCCAAATGAAATTCAAATTAAATTAACATGAAATTCAAATGTATTGACTGGGATTCCTTCAGAACTCAGTGTTAGACCCACTGACCCTAAGATCATAGGCATATTTACTTATATTTTTAACCTAACACTGTGCTATGAATCTCCAGGGCAGTTACCGGAGGCCGTAGGGCTCGGCTGCTTGGCTTTTCAGCTTGATGATCTAAGAACATAATCTAATAACAAGGGGGAATTCTGTGGAATCGTGAAGCAAATACATATATAAAATCTAAGAAATACAAATTTTTTTTAATTCATCTTGCTATATACATTAAGGATCTATATTATATTTTGTTGTAACTATATTTACAAGAATAGTTGAGATTTGAATGCTATATGTGAAAGAATAAACCCATTATTGTACAAACCTAAAGGAAAAATTTTTTTGTTTTCTTTTCCCAACATTAAATTTTGTCATATTCATACAATTTAGCGAGAACAGATACTACCAATTTCAATATTAATATTCACAATTTTAACTTCGATTAATTATTGTATGTACCTACCTAAATAATAAATTATAAAAGTATTGCATGTAATCATACTAAACATAATTTATTTTCTATAACAATAAGTATTTGCACGTCGAAAAATGTCAAAATTTGTTGGAATAGCCTTCAACACCATAGGCGCGTTCAGAGCCTTCGCGCGAAGTACAACTTTTTTTACCTTCGAGCGTGACAACCGGGTGAAACAACCGGCCCAAACAACCGGCCCGTTCAAGACCTTAGAGTGTCGGCGTGAGTTACAACCGAACAACCATCGAATTTGATGGTTGTAAAACGCTCTGACGTTTATTACTGAAATACTCTTACGTGATTGGATAATATTGGCGGCCATATTCTATAATGTCATCTACAAGAAAGAGAGAAAAATAAAAAATCATGAGAAAGAGGGAGATAAAAGATTTGGTTGCTGCAATCCGTTCAACGCCTCTGAGCTAGTTAAATAACAACCGGACAACTACGAGTACACCCAGAGGCTCTGAACGCGCCTCATCTTTGTTACCATATTTTTGCAAATAAAATGATTTATTATTATTATAATATATAAAAGTGCTTACTATATTTAAAAAGTTATGTATGACCTTCAATAAAACAAATGTAAATTATATTCATTTTTTTATTAATACATCCTGCATATTTACCAGTCCACAAGCTATTATTATTAGATGATCTATGATAGAAATTAAATTATGGTCTACACAAGCATGAGGAAGTAACATGTGAAACTCTCTTAACCTATTTATTAAAAATACATGTTGAACGCGTAGTTCAACATGCATTCTTAATGCTGCTATCTGCTTTGATAGTTTTACTTCATCTTTAGTGCTGGGTGTAGACTTAGAGACAGAAGGTGGTCGTATAAGAGTACATTTTTTGGTTTATAGCAAACATGACAAGTCGTTAAATCCTCTGTCAGACATCACTGCTTTGTTAGGAGGTAAGCACTGTAAGTAATTGCAATCTTGTACTATCATAACATCAGTAGCTCTTCCACCATATCCATCAGAGATAAAATTGATCAAGCCAACAGGCGTACACGAAATTAAATACCTTAAGGTGTTACATTTTTTATACTGTGACCAAGTAAGTGATTGGTGAACTGCGTCTGATGGCTTTTCAATCTGAATTTCCAGGCAATCAATGATGGAAACGACATTTGCATACCTACTCCTAAAAGATATGGGTAAATTTTTGTAAATGTCTGATGGTGTTGGCCATACAATCAAGTCTTTTAGTTTTGCTGCTATAAGAGGTATACTTTTAGAGAAGACTCTAGTAAAAGTACTTTGTGAATATCCAAATTGTAATGCCAATATGCTAAAGGACTCATTTAATTTAATTTTCTTGAGGGTTATTAATATATGTATAGTAGAAAGTGGGATATTATCGCTTAAAAGTTTTATTAAATGACATGACATTGTTTAGGTAATCCTAGCAACATTTTTGGCTCTTTTTCAATAGCAGTTAGCATGCTACAACACATTACATTTTTAAAATGTTTCTCGTCCTCTGAATCATCTTGCACTGAACTTAACTCAGATGAACAACTTGGTGCATAATCAGCGGATGTAACAGAAGAATAATATGATATAGAAGTACTATCAGCCGGGTTATCAGCAAACAATTTTCTTTTTAAAACAGATAGTTTTATTGGTGAAGTTCCGATATTGTGTGATGAAAGAGGTAATGGTGACAGTCCTACATTTTTCTTTTCAGTAGGTTTATTTACATTGACACTTTTACTTCTGTACTTCGGTTTAATATTGACTGGCACAGCTTTGTTACTCTGTAATTTATCTTTAGTATAAGAAGTGCAGGGCTCTGTTTGATAATCATCATATACTACTACGCTTAGGCGCACCCACATGTGCGCCTAAAATAGGTTTTTAAAAGGGTTTTGTATTTATCTTATTAAATAAGTATTTGATGTATGGTGCCATCATATCATATTTTATTTTGACGCTCGATAAATATTCTATCTCATAACGTAAAACAAGTTATTCTTATAAAGGTAATTTATAGATTTTATTAACCATTTTCTTAGCTTACCCATTTTAGGCCACCCTACACCTAAGTCTTGCGATGAATCGAATGCACGGAAAAATCCCTCGGATTTATGTCACATTCATCGAAGATCATGTAATGTTTGTTTAAATAAATAAATTAATAAATAAATAAAAAATATTGTTTTATTGCAGGACGTTGGATTATGAATGAATAATTCTAAGAAGGTTTTCAGAAGTTTCCTTATTTTTTTTCTTTCACTCTAAGAGAGTGAAAGAAAAAAAATAAGGAAACTTAATTAAGTATCATATCATGTAAATAAGGAAACTTAATTAAGTATCATATTATGTTATCTTCTCCTATAAGTATTGTAATGTGGAGAAGTGCAGTAGTGACGTAGGTGGTGCAGTGGGTTCGTAGGGTTAATAAATGAGGCACCAGGGGCCTTACCATGATCGCTTGTGGCAAGGTTAAAACAATATTGAAACAGAGACACCGCTCTTGCTGCTTATAGCGCCATCCCGCTCTCAGTGCGGTTTTAATATTGTTTTGGGCGATCATGGTTAGGGGGCAGGCAGGATTGTGTCACTGATATACATTTTCCACCGGCACTACATAAGTGCCTTAAGATTTAATGATATTGTCTGATCTTTCAGAAACATTGCTGATAATAACATTAATTTATGTTAATATTATTGTACCATCGTGTCTTTTTACGACTTGATCTCCGTAATTGAATGACAGGAGAACAGAATGTCATTGAGAGAAAGACATAAAATTCAATTCAAATGCAGTCAAGTCAGGCGGGAATACAACGAGTTGCTATATCTAGAGTATAGCACCTCGTTACAGTATAAAAATAAATTGTCGTTTATTAGTCTTGCTAAGGCCTTAAAACGCCTGGACATATTTTATCTTTTTCTTTTGTTCGTTAAGATCCCTTAGCCCGATCCCCTAGGGGATCCATGAGAACTCGTGAGTTCATCAGGATCCCCCCATATTTTCAATGTACGTAATTATGTGTTCACGTGCACAATTTATTTAATATAATCGATTATCCTTTGGTCTGATCACCAACATAACGTTTTGTTTCGGAAAAATTCACCGTCTGAACCATATGTCGATATAATGATTCGCATAATTATGAGTGTTTCAACGACAGGATTTTTCCACTATGGACTTTTCACTAGAAAGAGATAGTTTCATTTAGGATTGTTTCGACTATCGGTCAGGTCAGTCTGTAAATAAAAGACATACAAAGATATGTTCTTAGGAACCATGTCATCGATTATAACATCTATTGACATGAAAAACTTCATACAAAGATTAAATAAAACTTAATAATAAAAACGATATAAAAATGATATCGATTGTGTAGGTCATAAGCAGTAAAGGTTACTATGAAACATTATGTCTAAAACGAATAAAATGCATTGAATTTCTTATTGTTTAATTTAATTAGGTTAGATATTGGAAATGTCGTGAATTTTTTAACCGACTTCAAAAAAGGAGGAGGTTCTTAATTCGATACGTATGTTTTTTTGTGTGTATGTTACGCGATTACGCCGCCAATTGTAGACCGATTTTCAAAATAATTTTTGTTTTCGTATAGAGTATACTCCTGGGGTAGTGCCAAGGTCACCAAAGCCAGGATTTGATTATGGAATCTTATGAAAATCGAGGGAAATTTTATAGGTATCCAACATGTTTCATGTTTATACCGAAACTATTCACGTATTTGCATCTGGTAGTGGCAAAGTTAAAGATTCTTCCATTACCGAGCTGATAATGGAAGGATCTTTAACTTTTGGACATGATCAGACCTGATCTGACCTGACCTGACCTTGGACCTAAATTTGGTACCAGCTCAGTTAAGGTGAACTGGTATTAAATTCACTTAAAAGTTCTTACTTCACTTATTTCATTCATTAGAAAGATAAAAATAAAAAATATTTTACATAAAATAAAAACCGACTGGTAGTTCCTTTCTCCTCCGAATATCGATCGTCCGAAAATCATAATCCCAAAAACTCTGCTATAATCATCACTTTCCATAATGTTCGGGTATACGAAATTGTATATTACCTAATAAATAAATGAATATTTATATACTTACTTTGGACCAAAAAGATTGATCGAAAAAATATTTACTCACGTGGTATTAAAGGATCACATAGCACACTACTGTTAAATGCGCGTCTCTGGCCCAACAAAATTTATCGCCGCACATGCGCTTGATGACCAGAGTGATGAACATAATACAAACATAATGACTAACTCTTTCTGCTTTTTAGATATTTGCACCGGAACAACTTACCTCCGGTACTTTTAGCCCCGCTCTCCCCCACCGATCGATAGAGTCGATCACATTCCATTAAGTTGAGTTAGATTTTTGCCATCCTCAAGTTTTACAGGTACTTAATGTTAATAAGAGAAATTTGTTCTCTGTGATCGACTTTATTCATCGGTATCATCAAAATACAAAATGCTTTTTTTTAATTTCATCAGATTCGATTCCGCGTTCAGACTGACAATTATAAGAAAAACTGTAAATGCAGTTTAGATTGATTTTAAAATGAAAATGGAGTAATCTTTCAGTAAAATGTTCTATCTACAGTATTTAAGGCACTTGCCATCCATGTGGCATCTCCGTGGGACGACCTGTTTATAAATATAATACATACCTACATATAATTTCATTTCAGTACGATTTATGCTAAGCATAGAAACTCAGGCTGCTTTTTTCTGAATTTTTCTGCTTAGAATATTATTAAATTTAATGGTCATGAAAGTTTCAGGTAGAGTAAGGTCATTATCTATAACATAATTAAATGATATTTTACATTTGGCACGAGAAAATTAGTGCGAGTGATTTAAAATCTCAATAATAATTTTTTACCCTTACAAATTAGTACCTAACTAAATAATGTTGCTTACTCAATTAATAATTAAAAACTTCTTCAACTTAAAAGACTGACTTCTTTAACTTAAAAGGATTATTCTATTGAGGACTAGCTGTGCCCGCGAACTACGTTTCGCCATCAAAATACTTAACACAGTATTGAGTTTTTTCCTCCATTTTATTCCATAATGATTCAACTTTATTCTGCCTTTCTTGAGCATCGGCCATTTCGAAATTAGGACAATTTTCGTAGGTTCGAAATGCTCTTTTTCTAACAGTCCACAAAATTAAATACATTACATATTACTATAAACACTAAATACTATGTTTACGCTCGAGGAAGAGCGAGTGGCAACACTGCATTATAGTCTGTGCAGTGAGAGCCTGTGGCGGCCTGCCGCATGTGACATGTCAGTCGAGTCGAATACGGAATGACATTGAACTAGGTTAGAACCGGGCAGCAATAAAATATAATATAAAATATATAAGCATCTAACTAATAGTATTGCGCGGCGCACCAAGTGATTGTTGGTGTGAGGGTCCGCCAAAGTTTTAGTGTCGGTGAAAGTGTAAATTCACCAAATCTTTTATCGTCGCGTGTGTGAGCCGTGGTGGCCTAATAGGCCTATGTAGTGCTCCGGTCTCCATCGGTTAACAGTAGCTCTTCAGGAGCCGCGACTTCCTTCGAGCTAGCTCAGGAAGTCCACCGGCTACATACGGAGACCGAACGGAGACAAGGTAAGTAGCAAATTCTTTAATTGTATTTGGTCGACATCAGCAATCAAATAATCGGCGATACGCCGACGCGGTGGTGTCTACTTTGGGCACCACCATCTTTTGGTAGCAGAGCGTGGTTGTTCTTAAGATTTGATTGATTGATTAGTATTGTACAATTAATATTGTAATCTAGTTGGTTGTCCAAACGGGCAATACATATTAATTGTTTTTGATTGCTGATTTTAAACCGACTACAATCTCATTTGTGGATCGATCTCCCTAACTAGTTGTCATTGTATATGAAAAATTGTGGTTAAATGCCTTTGTTGTTCTAGTTAAGTTCTAGCATTTACCTATATTTGATTTTGGTTTGTTTTTTCATATCTTTGTTTTGCCCTTGAATATTTTGTTTGTTAAGTTGTAAACTTATACTTGAATTTAATATGTTTAAAAAATTTTGCTGCTAAATGACTTTGCTGTTGTTGTAATACACTATTTTGCTGTGTTAAGTTTTAGCATTTACATTTGATTTTGTTTTGTTTGCCTTTGAATATTATGTTTGTTAAGTTATTGACTTAATACTTGAATTTAATTTGTTTGAAAAATTCTGTTGTTAAATGCCTTTGTTGTTCTAGTTAAGTTCTAGCATTAACACTTGATTTTGGTTTGTTTATATATTTTGTTTTGCCTTTGAAGTTTCTCCCGATCTGTTTTGTTATCTGCGGTTGTCGGTCTGTTTGTCCGTGTATTATTGTAGTGTATATTAATTTTGGTGCAAAATGGTCCCGCCAGTCAGCCCGCTTAGTGGTGCCCGCGCGGGTGCACAAAAGATCTTGAGATGGTTTGCTAGTGCCGTCGCTTTGGTAGACCGACCAGACCGAGAACAGGCCTTGTTAATTCGGCATGAGGGAGTACCTGCTCGCTTGAAGGAATTGGAGCAGCTTTTCGTTGCTCATCAACAATATCTGCTCGACCACCCAGCCGAGGATGCCGCTGAGTTGCGGGCATTCGACCAATTTAATGCCGATTATGATCAATGTTTTGAACAGGCGGATGTGATTATAAACAAGGCTCAGGCAATCCTATCCGCCCGGAGGGGTGAGTCGTGCACGCCCGGGGAGGTCAAGCCTACCCCGGCCGGCTTGCTGGGCAGACTGCCCACTTTAGACATCCTAACCTTTGATGGGAACCTGGCTTCTTGGATGGGGTTCATTAACCTCTTTGATAGCCTGGTTCACTCGAGGGACGACCTGTTCCCTACATTGATTTACTACCAAACGTAGATAACGCATGAACGTTCGAAAAGTGGGCCGGTGAAGAACTGCCCAATCGGGCCTCGTGCAGTTCTTTTCCATGCGTTGGAGCGTCAACGCGATAAGCAATTTTGAGCATTATGTTTGAGAGTATAAAGTTGATATTTTCTTGTAGCAATTACTAAAACGTCAAGTTTAATGTAGCTAGGTATGAAATGATGTAACTGCACACGGTTGTACTTCAAATAGTTGCCGTAATAATAAAGAATAAGGTTGAACTCGATAAATACGGTACTTTCCTTATGGTAATTTTAATTCGGGTGTGCATATTCAACTACCTATTTAACAGCGTACAAATGTATAGTCGATTAGGTGACAGATTTCAAGCGCGTTTTTGTATGAAGTGCTCTATCTACGTTTGGTAGTAAATCAATGGTTCCCTAGCCAGAAATTGGCCTATTTGCTCTCTGCCTTACGTGGAGAGGCTGGTGTGCTTGTCCAGCATCTACCTGTCAACGATGACAGTTATGAGATTGCAAGGGCGTTGTTGACCGCCCGGTATCAGAATGTTCGCTTGCTAGCGGACACACATGTGGCTGCCATATTAGGGCTGCCACGAGTATCGCGGGTCTCCTCATTGAGGAAGGAGATTTTGAACCCGCTGCTAAGCGCTATTAATGCGCTCAAACGACTTGACCTACCGGTGGACCAGTGGTCCTTCATATTGCTCCACCTCATCCTCAATAAGCTTCCCATGGAGATGAAGGGGCGCTTTGAACAAAGATACGGGGGCAATAGTGCCTCGTACCTCCCCCCCTTTTCAGATCTCCTCAGATTTTTGGAGGATGAGTGTCGGATGACCGACCACTTGGATCTGGCTCCTATACCGGGACCGAGTACAGGCCGCTATGAGGTGACCCGGGGAGCGCCACGGAGAGAGCATCGCCCGTACAAGCAATATACTGCAGTGCGGCAGAACTCTCCACACAGGGAGAGGCCGATGCCTTGCAAGTGTTGCAAGCGGGATGGCCATCGTTTGCCGGCCTGTCCCAAATTTGTTGACCTACGCACCGAGGGGCGTAGGAATATGGCCAAGCAGCGGAATTGGTGCTACCGCTGCCTGGGAGCTCATATGGCATCGGCTTGCCCCCACCCACGAGATTGCCACTGTTGTGGAGGGGCGCATCACCCCCTTTTGTGCTTTAACAGTAGGGACACTCGTGAGGTGGTGAGAGAGAGGGATTCGCACACGGGCGGGGGCCCTCGTAGGTCACCCACATCTCCGAGGAGATCGGAGGGGCGTGCCACCCCTCCGCGGAGATTGGACAGGCGCCCCCCCTCCCGTGAGAGGATTGAGCGCTCCACCCCCCCTACGGGCGGGGGGGATCGACGCGCCGCTTCTGAGGCGCCACCGCGGGATTGGGCCGCGGTTATTAGGGAGCCACGCCGGGAGCCGATACGCTTCTCTACCCCTCTGATGGAGAGACCCCGTTTATCACGGGCTCCCCCAACTTTCGCTCATCATGGGCACCGCCCGGCCCCCCGATGCCGATTTGATCGGGGCCAGTACGTGCCGGATTGGGACCCGCTCGAGCGCCTTGAGCGCCATACTCCTCCACCGCGCACGCATTTTTCTTTGGACCCCCCTTCCCCTCCGTTGCGGGGAATGCGGGAGGATTTTCATTAAACCAACTGTCGGCTGCAACCCCCCCACAGGAGCAGGTGCTGTTACCAACAGCCTCCGTACAGGTGTGGGGCCCGAGGGGCACCTTTGTTTTAGTTCGCGCCCTTTTGGATACGGGAGCTCAGCGTTGCATTGCCTCCAGCTGGCTGGTCCGGCAGTTGAGTTTGAACACATCTCCATACCTTGAATCGGTACGGGGAATCGGAGACCTGCGGATCCCGGATCCGATCGATCAGATTTTGTTCTCCTTTTCCTCCCACTTCTCTTCAGCGCCTAAAATTGGCGCTACCGCGATTGTTTTTGAGAAGGTTGTTGGTCAGCTTCCGCAACAGCACGTTTCGCGCGCTGTCGTTGATGCGACATCAGGATTGACCTTGGCTGACCCTTCCTTCCACCGAACCGGTCCGATTCACTTATTGCTCGGTGCCGATGTTCTAGGCCGCGTGTATTGTGGGAAGAGGAGAGAGTTACAGAAGGGTGGGCTGGTAGCCTTATCTACATCGCTTGGGTTTGTAGTGATGGGACCAGTTAGGCATAACCCACCATCTCCATCGGTGGACAGTTACATAACTGTTAGCTCCACCTTATCGGATGTCCTTCAACGGTTTTGGGAGGTGGAAGAGCCACCTACCGTGAAGCGAGTGAACCCCTTGGACGAGGAGTGTGAGTTGTTCTACCAGAACAATACAGGTCGCCTTCACTCGGGACGGCTGATCACTCGTTTGCCCTTTTTGTCAGTTCGCCCCTCACTTGGCAGCTCTCGGCCGTTGGCCGAGAAGCGGCTGCTGTCTTTGGAGCGTCGTATGAGTAGGAACTCCGACTTCAAACAGAAGTATGTCGACTTCATGCGAGAATATGAGCACCTGGGGCACATGTCGGTCTCGCGACTGGACTGGCGAAACGAGGAACATAATTTTCTTCCTCACCACGCGGTTTTGAAACCTTCCACCGGGAAGATACGCGTTGTTTTTGATGGGTCAGCTCCCACGTCTACCGGAGTTTCGCTGAATCAATGTCTGCATGATGGACCGAAGTTGCACCACGAGGTGGGTGATGTATTGACCAACTTCTGTCGCCATGCCGTCGTCTTTGTGACCGATATCCGGATGATGTTTCGGCAGACTGTGATTCACCCGGACGATAGACGATATCAGCTCATATTATGGAGGGAGGATCCCAGAGATCCCATGCTGGTCTACGAGCTGAACACCAATACAAACGGTTTGCGTTCGAGCCCCTTTGTGGCAATTCGCTCACTTGTGGAACTCGCTGAACGTGAGCGGTTACGATACCCTCGCGCATCCTTGGTTCTCAAGGAGGATGCATTTGTACGGGCTCCTCTAGTGTCGAGGAAGCCTTGATTTTGCGAGATGAACTAATTGCTCTTCTCGGGGCTGGTGGTTATGAACTGAGGAAGTGGATGTCCAACTCACCTCAGCTTTTGTGTGACTTGCCAGACGACCACCAGCAGGAGCCTCATATTTTTGAGAATGCCAACACTCCAGATTTACTGTCTGTTTTGGGAGTGCAATACAGACCTGTCCAGGACACGTTCACCTATCGATTGGAGCTGCCAAGCCCCAAGGTCTGGACGAAACGGTTGGTTTTGTCTACAGTAGCTCGTACCTTTGACCCAAATGGCTGGATTAGTCCCGTAGTGTTTTGGATGAAGTGCTTCCTACAGGAACTTTGGTGAGCCGAAGTGTCGTGGGATGAGCCCCTCTCGGGCCGTTTGCTGCGAGATTGGGAGTCCTTCATGTCGTGTCTCCCCGACATTAACCGTGTTAGTATCCCTAGACATATACTGCCTAAGGGACGGTTTACGGCCAGCCTTCATGGCTTTTGTGACGCGTCTGAGAGTGGATACGCAGCCGTCGTATATATCCGGACGGTCGATGATAGAAGAGCTGTTAAGCTCCACTTGCTAATTGCTAAGAGTAAGGTTGCTCCACTTCGGACTCGATTAACGATTCCGAAGTTAGAATTTTTTTTATTTTTTTATTTATTTAACAATATACATACACGTTTCAAAACTACATATACGCCAAACTACAGAGTAGTTTGTTGGCGTTGCGCTCTTGGTTTCTTTTAATCCTTAACATATACGCACTTACATATAATAATATAATACTTTTTCTGTAAAACGTGACACCTAATATTTAATTTCTTTTTTTTACTCTCTAGTTTTAAATGATTTTACATTAATAGTGTTTTCTTAAGTTTTCTTTTTAATGTTTCCTTATTCTTAATTTTTTCTTCATTAAATAATAGATCACAATATTTATTAAACAGCCTTGGTATAATATATTTCCTTGTCCTTAGCCCATAATAGTTTTTATATGTCGTTTCAATTAGTTTTCCTTTAGCTCTCGCTCTTGTATTAATCTTTGTGTGTGTTTTATGTTTAAATGTTTCTGAATGGTAGGATTCTAATGCTAACAAGTAATCAACTTTTTTTTCAATAGGCATAATTTTCAATTCCATAAATAAGTTTTCATAATTATTTTTACATTTCTCTTTGTTCTTTTTGTTACTAAGCAATTGTCTGGAGCTACTCTTCTGGTTCGTTTGATGAACCACGTTGTTGACACCCTGGGACGTAGTGTGGACTTTGAGTCGCTCTTTGCTTGGTCCGACAGTCAGGTTGTCCTATGTTGGATTAAGAACTCCGTCCACTCCCTAGAGGTATTTGTGGCCAATCGGGTATCCCAAATACAGGCCTCGAAGGCCCCGTTAATTTGGCGCCACGTGCCAGGTGAAATAAACCCTGCTGACTGTGCATCACGCGGCAGCGGAGCCCCTCAGCTTATTGACCACACTCTGTGGTGGGGTCCCGAATGGTTGTTACAGCCGTCTTGTCCTTCCACACCAGCTGTGGTGAAGGCACCAAATCCGGGCTTGCGTGTTCACGCTGTCGAGACTATGGCGGCTCCAGAGCGGGAATTTTTATTAGACCGCTACAGTTCTCTGGACAAGTTGCTCGGCGTGACCGCTTGGATAAGAAGATTTATTCAAAATTGTCGCCGGCCTCAGGACAAAGATTTGTGTCCGGTCCTCTCACCGCAGGAGCGCCAAGATGCTCTTCTGCATTGGGTGCGTATGACCCAGTCTAGAGCGTTTGAACCGGAACTTAAGATTTTCCGTACCGGGACGTCCAAATTAAAATGACCCTTGGTGCGTTTGACTCCCTTTCTGGATGATAAGGGATTGTTGCGTGTAGGAGGCCGATTGAGGCACGCTAACTTGCCTTATAGATCACGTCATCCCCTGTTGCTCCCCAAGGACGGACCATTGGTGCGATTGTTGATCATTGATCGCCATGTGAAGAATGCTCATGCCGGATGTAATGCATTGACCGCGCTCCTCCAACGGGAGTTTTGGATTTTGTCAGCGCGAAGAATAATCCGATCTGTTATCTTTCGATGTCTGCCCTGCTATCGTTTACGCCCCGAGACGATGCAGCCCCAAATGGGTGATTTGCCTGCTGATCGTGTGAACGAATCGATGACCTTCTTAGGAGTTGGAACTGATTTCGCGGGACCGTTCACTATAAAAACGTCGCGACTCCATAATGCTAAGACTGAAAAGGCTTACTTGTGTGTGTTTGTTTGTTTGGCCACTAAAGCCGTTCATTTGGAGGTGGTGAGTGCACTCACCATGGACGCTTTCTTAGCAGCGTTAGGCAGATTTGTCTCCCGCCGGGGACTGCCTTCTCTAATTCGGTCCGATTGTGGGACAAACTTCAAGGGCACTGATAGACATATAAGAGAAGTTTGTGAATTTTTAGATAAAAATAATATTGAGATCGGATCCACACTCTCCCGTAGGGGGGTAACATGGCGATACTCCCCGCCGTCTTGCCCTCACTGGGGAGAGATTTTTGAATCTGTTGTAAAGGCCGCCAAGACTCACCTTCGCCGCGTTATTGGAGAGACTATTCTCACGTTCGAGGAACTCGCGACGGTGTTTCATAAGATTGAGGCGGTTCTCAACTCGCGTCCGTTATGTCCGTTGTCTACCGACGCGAACGATTTGCAGGCCCTTACGCCGGGCCATTTCTTGATAGGCAGACCACTTAACGCCCTGCCCGAGTATCCTTATAGAGATATCAATCCAGGACGCCTTTCGCGGTTTGAGTTGCTCCAGCAGCTTACCCAGAGCTTCTGGCGCCGCTGGCACCTTGAATACTTACACATTTTGCAACAGCGCGTTAAGTGGTCAGATAAGACAAACCCACCGAGGGTTGGAGACCTCGTGTTAGTGAAGGACCCAAACCTGCCACCCTTACGTTGGCGTCGCGGACGCATTGTCCAACTTACTCTAGGGTCTGATGGTGTGCCCAGGTTTGCCGAGGTCCTAGTTGGGGATTCTGTTTTGAAGCGCGCGGTCGCTACTCTTTCTCGCCTCCCCTTAGACTGATTTGGCGGACAGTCCGGGACTGTCCGGAGCGGGGGGATGTTTACGCTCGAGGAAGAGCGAGTGGCAACACTGCATTATAGTCTGTGCAGTGAGAGCCTGTGGCGGCCGGCCGCATGTGACATGTCAGTCGAGTCGAATACGGAATGACATTGAACTAGGTTAGAACCGGGCAGCAATAAAATATAATATAAAATATATAAGCATCTAACTAATAGTATTGCGCGGCGCACCAAGTGATTGTTGGTGTGAGGGTCCGCCAAAGTTTTAGTGTCGGTGAAAGTGTAAATTCACCAAATCTTTTATCGTCGCGTGTGTGAGCCGTGGTGGCCTAATAGGCCTATGTAGTGCTCCGGTCTCCATCGGTTAACAGTAGCTTTTCAGGAGCTGCGACTTCCTTCGAGCTAGCTCAGGAAGTCCACCGGCTACATACGGAGTCCGAACGGAGACAAGGTAAGTAGCAAATTCTTTAATTGTATTTGGTCGACATCAGCAATCAAATGATCGGCGAAACGCCGACGTGGTGGTGTCTACTTTGGGCACCACCATATTATTATTGTTTTAGAGACATTATTGATATTAATTCTTCTTCAGTAGAAAGAACTACACAGTTGCAAGAATAATCTTTATCGTATTCATGTTTTGAATTAAAATAAACAATTGTTAAATAAATTAGAACTGTATACGAATAAAGTTTATATTTTATATTGGGTGTTGGTAACACCAACAATATAAATTTTTTGGATATGACAACTTGGCCAATTTAGACTGGTCGTACAGTAAGCTCCTTGTCAAGCGTTCTGTTTGACCTTTGGACCGTTCTTATGTCGCTCGTAATACTGGCGGTTTTCGAAGAGTTAATGTTAGCATGAATGGGGGAGTTACTGTACAAATACGTTTTCCGTATTCGATTTCCGATCACGGAATACAGACACGGAGTTTCGTGAACGTAGCGCAGACGTTCGTTTCTTCTCATTCGGGATTTCTACCATTCTACCTAAACGTACGTACGGAACGTGTTCCTTAGTAATAAAAACGAACGTGTGCGGCAGTCAATGTGTATTTTGTATAGATTTGATGCATTCGGATGGTAGTCCCTTTCTTCTCCGAATATCGATCGTCCGAAAATCATAATCCCGAAAACGCTTGCTATAATCATCACTTTCCATAATGTTCGGGTATACGAAATTGTATATTTCCTAATCGTCTTTAGTTCTAATGCTTTTGTGTCATAATATCGGGTGCTATAATAATAAGATATCCTAATTTTACTTGCTATAAAGTCACATGTCCTAAGTGTTATATTGTATAATATTGTTAGTCCGAATGATGGTTTATAATAATATTGTTAGTCCTAAAACATGTTTAAAAGTTGATTTATCTTGGTTATGTTATCAATATCATAAAGCTTAGTGTTCACGCTCGAGGAAGAGCGAGTGGCGGCACTGCATTCTAGTCTGTGCAGTGACAGCTTTTTTGGCGGCCGGCCGCATGTGATATGTCAGTTGAGTCGAGTCGAAATGTCATGACATGCTTAGAGGTTATGTGCGGGCCGGAATAAAATATAATACACAATATTCAAGCAAATAGTGATTTGCGCGGCGCACCTAATATCGGGGTGCGAAAGCCCGCTTTGTGTTGTGCAAGGTGTCAAAATCGCGTGTGTGAGTCGTGGTGGCCTAATAGGCCTTTGTAGTGCTCCGGTCTCCACCGGTGGATCCACTGCAGAACTTCAGGAGCCGCGACTTCCTTCGAGCTAGCTCAGGAAGTCCACCGGCTACGGAGGAGACGGACGGAGACAACGGGAATCGGGGTAAGCCACAATGCTTTCTATGAGCGGGTAGTGGGGCATCAGCAATCAACCCAAAATTCCTTACTCGGTGAAACGCCGACGTGGTGGAGTCTACTTGGGGCACCACCACTTAGACTTACTATCAATAATAACAAATTGAATTAAAATGTTGTCTTATGAACCTTAACAACCGTTACGTTTTAAAATTCAGTGACAGAAATATATCGCTGTAAAACCGACACCACGTAGTCTTGTCTACCCTACCCCTAGAGTGTTATTTAAACCAGCGTAGGCGCGGAGGGGCGAGGCGGCCCGCGAGCTGAGGAGCAAGTGGTTTTAACGATCACAGCTTCGGCTTGCTGGCCGGCTGTGCCGGCCAGCCTCAGCCGCGGCGGTGGGCGAAAACCGTCTGCGACGATAAGGTCGCGTGGGACCGCCGGAGCCCCGCAGCGCCGGAGCCGTGACAGAAGCTATGCATGCTGCATGCTGCTTGCTTGCATGCTGCATGCTGCATGCTTGCTTGCATGCTGCATGCTTACTTGCATTACATCAAGTGACTGTTTTTAAACGTATGCATGGATTTGGTAATACATATAATGAAAGAACTTTATATTTTTTTGGTATTTCGACTTAGGGCACGTTATATTATGAGATATTACGTTAGGACTTATGACTATTATAGAAAAGTTTTTTAGGAATTTTAAATATTATAGATTGTGATATTTATAGCAAAAAAAATTAGGTCATATTATATTTAGAGATTTCGGTTTTCGGGCAAGTGATATTATGAGAAATTATGTTAGGGGTGCTTATCATTCGGACAAATGATGATTATGTCAAAAAACATTATGACTCGTTAGATTATGGATAAAAAAATTATGAGACCAAATAGAGAACCATTCGGATGGCCGCATTCAGAAAACGAATGCGAAAAAATGTATTTATGCGGTTAGTCTTAAAATGTATTGAGACTTCCGTTTTTGTAACGTGTACGTGCGATATAGTGTTGCTGGCATAGTTCGGTTAGCAAACTCGCCGTGATGACTAACATCCAACACACAAACTTGGAGTTATCGTTAGTAAGTTCACGATCGTTGCATTATCACGGTCTCGAAGGACACTAAACACAGGTAACATCTAACATCGAACATCCAATAGGCCCCGAAGCGGTTCTCAAACTTTTTTGGTGACGGAACCCTTTTGGAAAGCGAAATACTTGACGGAACCCTAAAATAAAACAATAGTTTTTAAAAGTGTATTCTTTATTAATAAGTAAGACCAGAGAGGGTGTTTTGATTTTTTGATTGCGGAACCCAGCAATAATTTAGAAAAAATATATAGGGGTATTGTGGAGCCCTAGGGTTCCGCGGAACACACTTAGAGCATGGCTGCTCTAGGTACTCTTCAGGGCCTATCTTCATTTAATACCCCTATTGCTGGGTTTGAAAAGCAACTGTTATCCGTTTTTTTTGAGCAGCGGCCATATTGAATTTTGTGCTATTTTCCTAGGTTCATAGTGCTCTACTCTTCAAGGCGTTACATTTGATACCTATATTGCTAGGTTTGGAAACGAACTTTAATCCACCTTTTTTGAGCGGTGGCCATGTCGAATTTACGTCAATATTGCTAGGTCCATAGTGCTCTACTCTTGAAGACCTTTCATTAAAACCCATGAAACTAGTACAGTCTAAAATAAGCCATATTACGTTTACGTAACTATTAAAATCGTTTGCTACGTGCAGTTAATGTATACGCGGTGAGTGCGTGCTGCACTGGGTTTGTTTCTTTGTCCCGCCCTGAGACAGAGACAAGCTTCTATTGCTAGCATTTGTGAGAGTGAGACATTAACTTTAGTATAACAAAATTCTATCAGGTAGACAGTGATATGTTTTCTTTCACTTTATTTCTTCAAATTATAATTTAAAAACTAGATCGATCGTTCATTTTGAGTGGTTACAACAAGGATTATTAGTTATATTTTACAAGATGAGTTTATTGCGAACTCCACCTGAGGAGAAGACGGAACTGATGGGCGGTTCGCAACCAAATTTATCTATCTTGAGAGACGTCGATACCAGTATAACTTTCCGTAAAAGGAAGCAACCGGATCACGATTGTAACATTACACAAGAATTAGCAGCTTTCCGCAGCGAAATGATGTCATTTTTAACATCTTTCGGTCATAATCAAAAGGAGGAGCTGTCGAAAATGCGTCATGATTTGTCATCAGAAATGAAGGAACAAATGTGCAATATTGCTTCGTTAACTTATCGAGGATCAAGATAATTTGAAGACTGACTTCTCCGACACGCCTCGCGTGTTCAAGCAAACCTACATCGCTATGCCATGAACACGCCACGCGTGTTCTGAATGTTTTGAAAATATTTCATAAACTAGACCAGATTTCTTGTTCAAATTATTTGTGCATAATTTTTACGAGTAAGGCTATGTCATCTTAAAGTGGCCACTTAAAAAAACTAGTTTTTCTATTTTATGAAAAAAATGTATTTTGTAGTGCCGAGAACACGCTAGGCGTGTTCACTTATAAAACATACCCTTAGGTTCTCAAACTTTTTTTTGCTAAAAAGTTGTAAGAGGTTTGGCTAAAGTTGGCGGCGGCGGTGTTTTGAAGTTGAGCGGCCAGCAATAAAACTTAAATATTATAAAAGAACAGGGGCCTAATTACGCTAATATTAACGTCGTTATAATGTCTTGATAGCGTTTCCATAAAACAGCTTTTGCCGTTTTATACGCATTTCCTAAAACGGTGGAGCTTAAAAATAACGAAATTTTTGACCCCGGACAATTCCACAGCTAATGAGGACTCGACTTTTTTTTCCATACTAAATATAGATTATTAGCATAAATGAGGACACACATAATGGACTTATCAAAAATGGTCAAGTGTGAGTTTGACATTTTACCAAACTTAACTTTTTGATTTTTAAAATGTTTTTATATGAAGCTTAGTCCAGATTCCACTTTGTATAGCAAAGGGGTGCGAATTTTAATTGAACTCATCCATACTAAATACGTTGATTTTTTAAAGTGCTGGCTCCATACAAAAATCAGTTAAAAAAAATTCAGATTTTTCAACTTTTTCGGAAAATTAGTCTATCTTTATTTATAACTATGATTTTCGCCAATTAAAACTATGATAATTATAAATAAATACTCATAAGACAAGACTTTAGAGGGAATTTCTTCCACAGCACCTTTGCTATAATCATTTGAGTCATTAGGATGTCATTTGAAGATGTTTAACAATCCCAAGTATCATCATCATCGTCATAATCAACAGCCCATATACTTCCCCACCGAGAGGCTCGAGTCTAACCCAAATTAGGGGCGGTAGGGGCGATCCACCCCGGTTGGAAAAAAAAACGTACAAATTATGACAATGTTTATCAATATTAAATCACTGACTTATAGGCAATATAATAAATAAAATAGCCTTTTATTTCAGAAACATAAATAATTACAGTTTTATTTTTATAACATAATCTAAAGTATGTCGCGTGTCTCTGAGTGCCTTAAAGCAAAGGCCTCCTCCAACTCTTTCCATAATCCATTGTTTTCTGTTGAGAGCCACTTTCATTCTGTACGGATCTAACGTGGCTCGCAGTTCGTACTGCGAGCCGCATAAATACTTTAGAGGGAATTTCTTCCACAGCACCTTTGCTATAATCATTTGAGTCATTAGGATGTCATTTGAAGATGTTTAACAATCCCAAGTATCATCATCATCGTCATAATCAACAGCCCATATACTTCCCCACCGAGAGGCTCGAGTCTAACCCAAATTAGGGGCGGTAGGGGCGATCCACCCCGGTTGGAAAAAAAAACGTACAAATTATGACAATGTTTATCAATATTAAATCACTGACTTATAGGCAATATAATAAATAAAATAGCCTTTTATTTCAGAAACATAAATAATTACAGTTTTATTTTTATAACATAATCTAAAGTATGTCGCGTGTCTCTGAGTGCCTTAAAGCAAAGGCCTCCTCCAACTCTTTCCATAATCCATTGTTTTCTGTTGAGAGCCACTTTCATTCTGTACGGATCTAACGTGGCTCGCAGTTCGTACTGCGAGCCACGTTAGATCCGTACAGTCTCTAAGAGAGTGACCAGTCCATCTCCATTTTAGCTGGTCAATGCGCGTAAGTATGTCTGTCATTTTTGTTCTGGCTCTAATGTCTGTGGATCTTAATTTATCTTGCAGTTTAATTTCCAGCATACTTCTGTTCATAGTGCTTTAAATAATAGGCAATTCGTTTTGTAGATATTTGTCAGATTTGTCATGTGTCATGTTTTTTAATTTATGCTAAAAATATATTGACCACGAAACAACTGCGAATACTGTTTTATTGAAAATATCCGATATTGGACATCTGTTTTATGAACCTGCAGACGCTCACGTAACATTTAGTGGCGACCAATTTGTAACACACATAAGTCGGAAAATCCAGAATCCAAATTCGAGAGCGCATCTATGATTGGTTCTGGTAGCGCTAATTTTAAGAGACGTATACGCCTACCAAAACTGGATGTTCCCACATTTGACGGGTCTCCAAAAAATTTGATAAAATTCTGGGGAATTTTTAAGAAAATCCACACGGATGAAAATATTGACGACTGGCCGATAACACAAGACATAGATTATGATGAAGAAGAAATTAACAAAGAGAAGAAAAAACGACCTTTAGTTGATAATGTTAGCACGAAGTCAAAAGCGGGTTTATTACTGACACTGAATGACATCTCTAAATTTTCAAAAATAGTTCGTATTGTTTCATGGATAAGAAGATTTAAAAATAATTGCACAAATTCAAACCCTAATAGAAATAAGAAACTCACAAAAGAGGAAATTGAAATAGGAAGAAAATTGCTATTGAGCGTTATTCAGCAAGAGAGTTTCGATGAAGAAAACATAAAAAAGACATTAAAGAATGCGGAAGTTTATAAAGACGACGATGGTATGATGAGAATTAAAACAAGATTAACTTTATGCAACGAAAATGAGGATTTCAAATATCCTGTGCTTTTACCAGGAAAACACCCACTAGTGAGAAAATTAGTCATGGAGAAACATATCCAATTACAACATGCCGGAGTAAATATAATGACGAGTATTCTGCGAGAAACCTATTGGATTATTAGTATGAAGAAGTTGGTTCGGGATGTTATTTCCAGTTGCGTGATATGTAAAAGGTACACAGCACAAAGTTATCAAACGCCGGTAGCACCATTACCAAAGAACCGCGTGGTCTCTTCAGCTGTATTTGAGGTAACAGGCATTGACACAGCAGGCCCTATGTTTTTAAAAAGCGGTGAAAAATGTTGGTTTTTATTGTTCACATGCGCCGTTTATCGGGCGATACATTTAGAGCTTTTAACGTCACTGTCTACAGAATGTTTTATTATGGCACTAAGAAGATTTATCGCAAGGCGTGGGCGATGCCGTATAATATATACAGATAACGGCACAAATTTTGTTGGAGCCAGTAATATGTTAACAAACATTAATTGGGAATCAATACAAACGTCTGAAGTAAGCGAGAGGATAAAATGGATTTTTAATCCACCTGCCGCCCCGTGGTGGGGAGGATGGTGGGAGCGACTTATTCAGATGGTAAAGAAGTTACTGCGTCGGAATTTGGGAAATGCAGTTGTTACATACGTTGAACTAGAAACTTTACTTATTGATATTGAAGCTCTTGTAAACTCGAGGCCACTGACCTGTGTTGAAGAAAACAATACTTTGAAGCCCTTGACACCAGCTCATTTTTTACAACCTCTAACAACAAGTGAAGTGCCAGATTTGGATGCGATTGACGAGCAGAATCTTAACCTACGTATGAGGTATATACACAAGCTAAGAGAAGATCTAAGACAACGTTTCAAGAACGAATACTTATCGTTGCTAATAGGTAAGACTAAAGTTTCAAACGCAGAATGTGAAGTTGGGCATGTTGTTTTAGTAGAAACTGAAGGGAAAAGGCATGCTTGGCCAATTGGAATTGTTTTAGAAGTATATACTGGAAGGGATGGGTTTACAAGAGTTGCTAAAGTTAAAACCAAATATGGTGAAAGAGTTCGACCTGTTCAGAAACTTTACTTATTAGAGATGCCTACTTATTCCGCCCCGCAAAAAGAATCCGAGGTCGAAGTCGGTGATAGCAACACTAAGGATGAGGGTGAAATCAGGACTAGGTCGGGCAGAGTGGTGCGCCCTACGAAGCGTCTGGATTTATAATAGTGAATGGACTATGTTCAGGAACTAGACTACCTAGATTTCTTATTATAACTGACTTCAGTTTAGTGGGTGGGAGGATGTTGGATGTTCATAGTGCTTTAAATAATAGGCAATTCGTTTTGTAGATATTTGTCAGATTTGTCATGTGTCATATTTTTTGATTTATGCTAAAAATATATTGACTACGAAACAACTGCGAATACTGTTTTATTGAAAATATCCGATATTGGACATCTGTTTTATGAACCTGCAGACGCTCACGTAACAACTTCTCTCCATTGTTCGTTGGCATTTTAAGAGTGAGAGAGAGGGCGCTGCTCTCACGATAACAACATAGCTCCGTATTATTATATCGAAAAAATATAAAAAATCTGTGTTGTGAAAGTAAAAGTGGCGTATTACAAAGTTTAAGTGACAATATATCTGTGCAAATGTTATCTGAGTTGAACTCTAAACAAAACATACAAAAACATCAATGATAAATAAAACAGAAGAAAGTGCAAGTAAAGTGAATATTTATCAAAATACCGTCATATAAAACGGTAAAACGGCTGCAAAGAGTGACAGTATTACTCAGTTTTTATAATAAAAAACAGCTTTAATAGCTCGTTTAGTGAAAAAGTGAAATAGAAAAAACAGCTAAAATAAAAAAATATAAAAGTGAGTCCTTTTTACTATATTTAAATACACCTAACGACATCTTGAGTTTACTTAAAACACTAACAACTGAGAACCAAATGAAGGCTATGCTTTCTCAGTAAGCACAATAACTTAATAGCTAGCCTTGCTGTGATAATAGATGGCGCTAAA
The DNA here is from genome assembly GCA_963935595.1 of Schoenobius gigantellus. Lineage (NCBI taxonomy): Eukaryota > Metazoa > Arthropoda > Insecta > Lepidoptera > Crambidae > Schoenobius > Schoenobius gigantellus. The sequence continues at coordinate 52,013,856 of OZ012540.1, forward strand.
GTACACTTTATAGAAAATAAATTAAATTTAAATAGATAATTAATAATATTATAGAAATTCAACAAAAATGTCTTCACTCTGTGCTGGATGTCGTAAAAAAATCCCAAAAAGGGAATTCCTCACATGTCTGCAATGTCATAGTGTATATGATCTTGAATGCGCTAACGTTTCCAGCCAACGCTTTTATAACACTATGACAATAGAACATAAGCAGAAGTGGAAATGCCAGGCTTGTTATTGCAAGATGCCGAAGACTGGAAATGAAAACACACCTGTAAGGTCTACAGACCAAAACAATATAATAAATAAAAAGCAATATAAATCGTCGGAAGATGACTATGTAACTATTCGAAAATGTTCGAGTAGTCAAAAAAATGATAGTATGACCTCCGAAAACACTACTTATCTAGGTGACGACACTATTTGCTCTGAAAATATAAGAAAAGACGATAGCTCTGAAATAACTTTAAAAAGATTGAGCGAAGTCATAACACAGCGACTACAAGAAAATAATATAAATGTTATATCACAACTACAAAATATTATACAAAAAGAAGTAAAAGAAGCAATGAAAGTTTTATGGGTAAAATCTGAAGAAGAAATAAATAACCAAAGTGAACAAAATAAAATTAGACAGTTTGAAATTCAGGAACTTGATAAAAAAATAGATAATCTAGAAAAAGAAAACTACATATTGAAAAAGCAAATGGAAAACTTACAACTAAAGTTTACATCTACAGGAGAAAATAAATATTCAGAAAGCGATCGCAAAAAAATTGTCCTTTACGGATTAAATGAATATTATAAGGAACCCGACAGTAGCTTGCATGATCGATTACAGGGGGTTTTTTGGGACTTGTTAGGTGTGGACATCACAGGATATGTCGATGATATTTATAGAATAGGTCGATACAATAAAAATGGGAGCCGACCACTTGTGATAGAATTTATATGCAAAAGAATAGTAAAACACATAATAGGAAATAGTTACTCCTTTAAACATACTGGCCTATCAGTTTCAGAATTTTTAGAAAAAAACACCTTATTAAAAAGAAAAGGTATGCGAGAGGAAATGTTTCTGGCACGCCGTAAAGGGCTACATGCGGTGCTGCGACATAATCAGCTGTATATCGAAGGAAAAAGAGTTGATTTGAATGAAAATATAGATACAAATGATGCTTCGTCGAATAATGAGTGCGAAGGCAACAATAACCATACTCGTTACAGCTTAAATCATGATTCCTTTCGTGAATAAAGATGATTCATTTAAGTTATTATACCAAAACATGCAAAGTATGTATAATAAACAAGACACATTAGTAGCATTTTTTGAAGAGAATCCTAAATATGATGCGTTGTGTATGTCGGAAACATGGTTGACAGAAGAAAAGCTCAAATTGTTACGCTTCGACGGCTATTTGATTGCAGCATCATTTTGCAGAAAAAGTCGCACGGGAGGAGGACTTTGTATATTGTTACGGGAAGATATTGAATATAAAGCATTGAATGATATCACAAATATGTCTATTGAATATGTTTTAGAAGTAGTCGCGATTGAGCTATGTAAACAAAATACTATAATTGTAGTTATGTATTGGAACGGAAGAGAGGAAGGCGTTTTTTATAGTCAATTAAGATTAATCTTAAATTTTATTAATAAGAAATACTCTAAATATAGAATAATCGTAGGTGGGGATTTTAATGTAGATATAATGCAAAAAAATAAAAAATCATGTGACTATCTCGATTTAATGTTAGAGTACAAACTAATTCAGCATATTAATAAACCGACCCGCATAAACGCATGCTTAGATCATATTTTTACGAATTTTGAAATAGAATGTTTATATACTGGTATAAAAGAATATGGGTTTTCGGACCATGCTGGTACCGAGATATACATAAAAAAGCAAATACAAACAAAACAAGCAGTCTGGTATGTAGAAAAACGATTGTTTAACAGAAAGGCAATAATAAAATTTAAATCACAATTACAAATAATAAATTGGAACGAAATACTCAAACCATATAAAGATATTAACGAAAACTATAACGCATTTCATGATCAATTAATAAAGATATTAAACCAATGCATACCAAAATACAAAGTAAAACTAAAAACTATTACAAAAAAGTATTGGTTAACTACAGGGCTAAAAAAATCTTGTAAAAATAAAAGGTTGTTAAAAGTACTTGTCACAAAAACTAATAATCAAATTTTAAAAAAGCATTACAAGAAATACGAGAAGTTATTAAAAAAACTAATACTGTATTCAAAAAAACAGCATTATAAAAAGAAAATTAACAATTCAAATAATAAAGTAAAAACCATGTGGAATGTAATAAATGAAAAAACAAATAAAATAAGTAGGAAATCGAAATGTAATATTGAATTAAGAATAAATAAAACACTAAGTTCTGACCCTAAAATAATTGCTAACACATTTAATAACTTTTTTGCTTCTATCGGTCAGTGTAACTCCCAACAGCAGGGCAACACCGGCAGCGAGCAAAGGGCGGGCTGCACTCGCGGTCGCCCTGTTCTCCACCCGGTCGAAAACTCCATGTATTTAAGCCCGGTCGACTGCCGAGAAGTATATAAAATTATAAAAAATTTAAAAAATAAGATGAGTCATGGAATGGACGAGATGCCACCAAGCTTAATAAGAGATTGCGCTGAGGAATTAACTCTACCTTTCACTGTATTAATAAATCAGTCGTTTAGTGAAGGTACCTTTCCAAGTACATTGAAAAATACACTAGTGAAACCTATTTACAAGAAAAATGACAAAAGTGATATGAATAACTATCGTCCAATTGCTATTTCACCTACAGCATCTAAAATATTTGAAAAAGCAATGTGTGTTCGAGTAAATAACTTCTGTGTGAAATTTCAGATATTTGACGATTCACAGAATGGATTCCGAAAAAATCGTTCCACAATTTTGGCTGTGTATAAATATATCAAAGAAATAATTTCATTATTAGATAAAAAACAATATGGTGTAGGGGTCTTATTAGATATGACTAAGGCGTATGATAGGGTCCAACATGATATACTGCTTAATAAATTGTACGATATCGGCATCCGTGGATCCGCTCATAGATGGTTCGCATCATACCTAAGTAATAGAAAACATTTCGTAGAAATTGAATACTTTGATAACGAAATTAAGAACATCACTCACGTACGCTCTGACTGTAAAATCGTAAATGCATCAATACCGCAGGGAAGTGTGGTCGGCTGTCTCTTGTTTTTGATATATATAAATGACCTCCCAAAGATCATGGAGGAACCATGCATTTTATTCGCTGACGACATCTCGTTACTTACTTCGAGTTACAACAATAATAACATTGATGAAAAACTAAATACCTTACTTTCTAAAACGTCGGACTGGTTAAGTGATCACAATCTCAGCATAAATTTTGCCAAAACCAAAATAATGACCTTCCATCCACCTCAAAAAACAACACTGAATATAAATTATAGTTTCAATAGCCATAAATTGGAGTGTGTAGAGGAATTCTCGTTACTTGGCATAGTTATAGATAAACACATAAATTGGAAAGCCCATGTACAAAATGTTAAATCCAAACTAAGTAGCTTTTCTTATGCACTGAGAGAGATAAAAAAGACTACCGATATACAAACATCAATAGTTACATATTATGCTTACGCACAGGCTTGGCTGTGCTACGGGCTGGTGTTGTGGGGTGGCAGTACGGACGCGCCATTACTGTTCACCATGCAAAAGAAGTTGATCCGTATCATAGCCAACATTGAGCAGACTGATAGTTGCAAACCATATTTTCGCGAATATCAGATACTTACCCTGCCATGTATGTATATATTAGAGATGTGCAAGTTTGTACGCAAATATATTGAATTTTATACAAAGCAACAGGATATACCTACTAAATATTCTTTAAGAAATAGAAATAAAAATAAGTTAATATTACCAGCTTCCCGACTGAAACTTACATCCTCAAGCACATTTCATTCCTCAATAAAAATTTATAATAAATTACCGGACATATTAATAAATGAAAATAATGACAACAAATTTATAAAACAATTAAAACAATTTTTACTTAATAAATGCTACTATGACATAAAGGAATTCCTAAACGACAAATTTAGTAATAAATAATTATGAATCCATTGTTGTATTGATATTTTATTTGCTATGTAATAATTATACAAATTTATCTAAAATAAAATAAAATTGTAATTATACCTATTTTTACAAAAAATGCGTCCTCTTCTCTTCTACAGCAAATTGCGTGCCCGACGGGGTCCATAATGATCTTGTATAAGTATGTACCTACTTTACCACTTTACCACCTCATTGTACGTTATGGTTTGCAATAAATATATTGAGTATTGAGTATTGAGTTTGTCTCTTTGACGTCTTGTAAGGGACCATGTTTCACATCCATATGTTATGCATAGGAGTACACAAGTGTTGTAGGTTTCAACTTTAACATGGATTCCTAGATCTTTGCTTTGCATAATTTCTTTTGAGGACCAGTACTTTTTCCAACCATATGTAATTCTTTTGTCAATTTCTTTAGACATCTGGTCAGCAGGCGAAATTATTTGAGTGCGGTGGCTAACTGCTGAACTGGTCCATTAGTGTCGTTGCGATCCGACGTTTGCCGCTTGCCTTTGTTATCATATACCATTGTGGCATGCTGCAACTCCAATTCTTGTTGACTACGCTCCACCTACCTCTCAATGTCACTTCCAGCACTGTGTTTCTCCGATGCTTCGGATGGTGAACTGTATTCACCGTTTAGCTCGGCGATGTCCGCCGCCAATTGTTTGTCAATCAGCTCCATTTGTATACGTGCCTTTGCCTTGGCTGCTTCTAGTTCCAATTTTTTCTTTTGTGCCTGTATAGATGTAGCTGATGAGAGTTTTTTTGACGTTACAGAGCGGCGCGATGTTTGTGATGGCGAATTTTTGTACACCAATTGTTCCGACTTCACAACACTACCGGCGCACGCTTGAGACACTTTGTTCCCATCAACACTTTTTGCTACCGACGGAGTAGGCACCATCGCTTCTTTTACTTGGGTTTCATCCAACGGTTTTTTCTCCAGCTGTTTTTTTTTCTTGCGCCTTACTGGTTGTACTGCGTGTGTTCACCATTTTCATCAAGGGCGGTGTATTAAACATGAAGATCCGGTTCGAATGACCACTTGTTACTCTTGGGGTGATGATAGCAGTAATTTAAGGCAATTTACAGTAAAATCCGTTTATTTGTTTGTATTTGAACAAGTAACAATGAGCTAGCGATATACAGCAGTGCAAAGACAAGAGCCAAGTACCGACACAAAAAATATTAATTTTAAAATGGCGGCAACGGTACCGCCGAGTTAACCCGTTCAGCGCCGCTGTTAACCCTTCTTGCGTACGTCGTTAACACCAGGTACACATATTCGGAGACGTATTCGATCTGGTTTCCCTCGATTATTATGTTTACCTATTTTGAGTTCGTCATTATTTTGGTTTTGTCTTTGTTCAGTTCAAGACCTACCTCCCGGCTTGCATTCGCTATATCCGTTATCATGGATGCTAGAATCATTGGATCTTTTTCCAGTAAAACCAGTTCGTCAGCGAATCGAAGATGATTCAGGCGCCTTCCATTTATATGTATTTAGACCAAGGTTCCCCCAGTTTATTTTCCTGAATATACTTTCAAGTACAGCTGAAAATTGCTTTGGAGATAGCGGATCTCCTTGCCTGACTCCTCTATGTATTGGGAATTTTTGGCCTGTTGATTCAAGTTTTATACTTTTACTGTAGATGTTTTCAATTATATTTATGTAGGTTTCACTGATTCCTTGTTCTTTCAGTCTTGGCCAAATATAGGTATGGTTGAGTTTGGCGAATACTTTGGAATAATCAATGAACGCAATGTAGAGAGGCTTCTGGTATTCATTGTACTCTTAAATTACCTGCTTCACAGTATGAATGTGGTTAATAGTGCTAAAATTTTCCAATAAGGCAATGTAACCAAGTTTTTAATAAAATTACAAAAATAACGTATTACTTGTTTTTTAAATTATTAACACGGAAGTGTATTTTTACGCCTTGTAACTTTATTTCGTAACTTTATGATTTGATCGGCTAGGGATTACAAAATTTAGTAATTAGTTTTATTGATGTTGTTAGCTCTAACAAGTGCTGCCATCTTAGCACTTTTCGGGCTTGAAATTTTAGCAAACTGAAGTTTAGCAAACTGAAATTAATTAAAAATTACCTCCGAGCAACAATGGTCGTCAAACAATGAGTCGTTACGTCCCGACCTGAGTTTATCGTTGAGATCGAAGGATCGAACGCTTCTATGGATAGCTTTACACAACATCGCAGGCATCTGTCATTCAGGCTACATAACCTAGAGCCAAATTGATACGGCATTACACCGAAAACATCCCGGACGTCAGCCTCTACGAGATTATTGTGGCTCTCAAACAGCTCAAAAACAACACGGCTATGTATGATGGAGTTACAGCTGAGCTTTTAAAAGCGGGTGGACTACCAGTCCGGAAAGCACTGCAGAGGCTATTTAACTCCGCCATTTTCGAAGGCAAAACGCCTAAAGCATGGCTCAGGCGACGAGGCCCAGTTGAAGAACTACAGACCCATCACGCCGCTAATTTATGTATACAAGCTGTTCACGAGAGTTATCACGAAGCATCTCGCGCGCAGGTTTGACGACTTTCAGCCTCCCGAACAAGCCGGGAGTCGGGACCAGAGACCACATTCATACGCTGCGGCAGGTTATACTGAAGATCGAGGAGTATAATCTGCCACTATTCTTGGCGTTTGTTGTTCATGAGAGAGCTTTTGATTCTGTCGAGACCTGAGCTGTGCTTAGGTCACTCCAGAGGTGCATAGACTAGCCGTATATTCAAGTGTTGCAGTCATTGTACAAAAACGCCACTATGTCAGTCCGCCTTCAGGATCAAAGCTCAAAACCAATATGAATTCAGCGCGGTGTCAGACATGGTGACGTAATAATATTGCCGGAACTGTTCACAGCTTCGTTGGAGGATGTATTTAATCTGGACTGGAGAGGACTCAGCATCAACATAACACGGCGAGTACATGAGTCGCCTTCGTTTTATCGATTATATCGTAGTCATTGCTGAGGCCGTGGAAGATCTAAGCACAATACTCGAAGACCTCTGTAGAGTTTCCTAACAGGTGGTGTTATGGACTCTTTCTTAGTCTTTTATATCTAAGTTTTATCCTTGCTATTGACAATGTCATGATTGACTTTACTTCTGATTTTCTATTAAAAATGTTTTTTGACTTCTCTTGTAATATATAACATTTTCACCGAACTCAGAGTTTTGGATATTTTTGTAAACCTTACTCAAGCAAACCAGCTCTGCCAACCCTGATATTGGTCCTTCTCAACCGACTTAAATTTTAAGGTATAAAAATATGTGCAAAATGTTAACGAGAGTAAAAGCTCGAAGAGAAAGTTAGCTCACAGTAGAGTTACAAGAGAGTCAGCACGCGAGCTACCAAGATCGTCTCCGAAACAGCGTCAAAAGCAACAGCCGTTTATCGATTTTATCAGCATCTAGTACAAAGATGTCAGTTATGTCTACGACTGCACTAAGAAGACAGTTATAATTAGAAGCTGCTGAGGAAAAATCACGGTTGTTAGTTGCTGCTACAGAAGCCAAGCTGGAGGAAGCCCAGATGAAAACCAAGTTAGAAGAAGCGAAGATAAAAGCTCAGACGGATCTTGTGGATAAGAGACTCAGTGCCAGTATAGCAGAAATAAAGGAACTACATTCTCGTGCACGTTTCAGAGCATCATCAGCGAGAAGGAAGGAGAAATGGGTAACGTAACAATGTATCTCCTCATCGAAAAAGCGCGACGCAGAATGTGCACCACTTTACCCTACCCAGACCCCTTTACCGCCGATGCACCAGATATTCATCAAACTATTCCTGCTACTCATAGTGATGTATTTTTTTCAACCTCTGTCTCACAACATAATAACATGTCAGTGCCTAGCCCCCAAAAGTCAATCCTAAGACCAGGCAATACTTAAGTTAGCTGATGCAGTGCATAAGTTAGCGTTAGGTTATGCTCATAGTAATAATTTAATTAATAACGCTTCCATACGATGGAGAACACACGTCTCTGTAAGTCCATTTGATACTTCTTCTTTAATACCTTTTCATTTTTTGTTTGGAACTTCATCTAATTTTCCAGTTTACTACGGCTCCTGCCGATTTATACTCTTGGAAGCAATGGCGAAAAGCGAAATGTTTAGCTGATATGTTTTGGGCTAGATGGTTGTAAGAAGTACCTTTTATTACCGCGTACCATTAGTCCAACAAGCGATGAAAATCAACTACGTGTTGGTGATGTGGTGGTTGTCGTTGACCCGACTTCTGAGAAAGGTGGAATAGTCTAAGCAATTTATCCTGGAGCTGACGGTAGAGTGAGGGTCGTCGATGTGAAGACCTCTCGCGGCACATTACGCTGTCATTCGACACTGCGGCTAGTACCACTGCCTTGCAGCCCCAGGGGGGAAGAATGTGAAGGACTCTTTCTTAGTCTTTTATATCTATGTTTTTTTCTTGGCATTGACAATGTCATGACATGATTGAGTTTACTTTTGATTTTCTATTTATAATGTTTTTTGACTTGTAAACATATAACATTTTCACCGAGCTTAGACTTTTGGATATTTTTGTAAACCTTACTCAAGGAAACCAGCTCTGCCAACCCTAATAGGTGGGTCTTAAAATGAACACGAACAAGACCAAAATCATGGTGAATTCCCATGTAGTACTCACTCCTGTGAAGGTTGGAGGCTCTACACTGGAAGTTGTTGACGAATATGTTTACCTGGGACAAATAGTCCACCTCAGTAAGTCCAACTTTCAGAAAGAGGCAAATTGACGAATCCAACTCGGCTGGGCAGCCGTCGGGAAGCTACGCAGCATATTCTAGGCTAATCTATCGCGATGTTTTAAGACGAAAGTCTTTAATACGTGCGTGTTGCCAGTGATGACGTACGGAACAGAGACGTGGCCGTTTACAATAGGCTAATCAGAAGGCTCAATGTCACTCAAAGAGCAATGGAGAGGGCTAAACTCGGGGTTTATCAACGCGATCTCGTCAGAAATGATGAGATCCGTAGAAGAACTAGTGTCACCGACATAGCCCAAAGAATTGTAAACCTTAAATGGCAGTGGGCAGGACACATAGCTCGCAGGAGTGACGGCCATTGGGGCGGAAAGGTCCTCGAGTGCCGGCCACGTACCGGGTAACGCAGCGTTGGTAGGCCAAGGTGAACCGGCGATCTGGTGAAGATGAAAGCCGCTGGATGCTGGAGGGGAGGCGCAGGACCGATCGGTTTAGAGATCCCTGAGGGAGGCCTATGTCCAACAGTGGGCGTCTCTTGACTGAAAAGGTGATGATGATGAACAATGACCGAAATAAGACTGAACAATCTAACTATAGAACACGAGGCCACACAAAATATAACTTTGAAGATATCATCAACGCATTTGCTGTCGGCAAAGCTAGGAAAAACTGATTTTGAGCTTATATGTATACGTTTGTATCATCATCATATCAGCCAAGAAACGCCCAGTGTTGGACACAAGCCTCCCCCAAGAATCTCCATACCGATCGGTCCTGCGCCTCCTGCATCCAGCGGCTTCCCGCGACCTTCACCAGATCGTCGGTCCACCTTGTGAAGAGCCTACCAATACTGCGTCTCCCGGTACGCGGCCGCCACTCCAGGACCTTTCCGCCCCAACCGGCCGTCAGTCCTACGAGCGATGTGTCCTGCCCACTGCCACTTAAGGTTTGCAATTCTTTGGGCTATGTCGGTAACTCTAGTTCTTCTACGGATCTCATCATTTCTGATGTGATCACGTAGAGAAACCCCGAGCATAGCCCTCTCCATTGCCCTTTGGGTGACTTTGAGCCTTCTTATGAGACCCATTGTAAGCGGCCACGTCTCAGTTCCGTATGTCATCACTGGCAACACGCACGAATTGAAGACTTTCGTCTTTCGACTGCGGTAGATTGGCCGAGAATATGCTGCGTAGCTTCCCGAACGCTGCCCAGCCGAGTTGGATTCGCCGATTTACCTCTTTCTGGAAGTTGGACTTACCGAGCTGGACTATTTTCCCCAGGTAAACATATTCGTCAACAACTTCCAGCGTGCCTCGTTTGTATTTCATGCTTTAATATACGACACTTAGTTGTTTTTTAATTAATAAATCGTACTTTATGTAATACCGAATTTTTATTATTTTTAACCATTTTCCATCTTGGGGTGACACCACAATTTCCGCCCCGGGTGCCACCCAAGCTTGCTACGCCACTGCGTATATGAGCTGTTGTTGATGTTGATGATTGTATTGCCCAAAACTAATTTGTAAATTCGAACCAGTACATAGTTCTTGAGGTAAGCGCGTTCAACCAAAGAACAAACAATTTAGCCTTATGTGTATGTATAAAATGATCCGTACAAGAGCTTTTCCAAAAAAAGATCAATATTAAAGTAAATATATCTCATATGAATATTTTGAACTAAATTCATAGCTACTAATGTAGATAAGTAAGACCAACAATACGATAGTACGAGATAAAAAATGTAAAATTTTATGGAGATTTCCTTTCTCTCTTATTTCAAAAGTTTTTGTATTGGTTTAGAAAAATTAAACGAATTTTTACAACGATTGTTACTCAATATTATAAGATGAACATTCCGAGTAAGTAGGTATGATCGCAATTAATAAAGCCAATGTCACAGTTCACAATCACAGCAAATCATTCATTCTTGGGGATTTTAGTAAAAAAGTTTGAGAGCCACTGATTACATTGTAATATCTTTACTTGCCATAAAATCAATTTTTCGCCATAACTTCAAGAACCAAAACTCACGATACTATTGTAGCCACTGTTATTCTCGCGTAGCACAAGGCTTACTAACAAGAAAACAGTGTTAAGCTGAAAAATATTGGTATAAAAGAATTTGCCTTCAGTCAGTGCCACGGACACGCGTGGCGTGTCCGTCTTTTTTCAAAGTCGCAGTGCCGCGAACACGCCTAGCGTGTCCGCGGTTTACGCAAGGCGGCATCTCTATAAGCCTCAAGAAAATCGTGGCGGCATTGAATGAGTTAACGTTAAGGAGAGGTTGTCCGCTGCAGAAAATACACTTACCTCGTTCGCCAAAATACCTAAAAGCCTGGCGGAAGCAAACGAAAAAATCACGTTGTTGCAGATAGATAATAACAATTCAAAACAGTTTTCTATGTTAAATAATGTTGAAATATCCGGTGTACCATATTTAAAGGGAGAAAATCTGATGAGCATTGTTCGTGATATCTGTACTATTGTTGGGTTCACCCTATCGGCGAGCGATATCGATATAATTCATCGTGTACGACGTTATCAGTCCCAAGAGAAGAACACCCAGACTTCTGATAGGCCACCAGCTATCATAGTGCGATTTACTCAGCGAAGACGGAAGGATGAGCTTTTGGCTGCGGTACGTGCACGGCGGGGAATGACCACTGCCGATATCAAAATCCCAGGACCGGCTGAATCCTTGTACGTCAGTGATCACCTTACACCTAATAATAAACTTCTGCTAAAACGGGCAAGTGCAATAAAGGCTGAACAACACTATGACTACCTTTGGATACGTGACTGCAAAATTTTTATGCGAAAAAACGACAAAAGCAGGGCAGTGCTTATTAGTAAAGAATCTGACTTGGAAAAGTTAAAATGACTGTCGACAAAGTGTACGCATTTGATTTATGTATTCTCATTTTTTTGGTTAACCTGTTAACAGCGCTTATTAGAAAATTAGTTCATATTCAAATAGTTTTAACATCGCCTCTGAAATATATCACATATTTATATGTAAAGAAATATATTACTCCTTTTGTTAAATACACGTTTGCATGTCCTTTATTAGTTTTAACTACGATAAAAAATTCGCTTAAAAAAAATTATATTCTAATACAAAACATTAAAAAAATAACAATTATAAAAATATATAATTTAATTACTTCTGTTTATTATGCTCACGTCTGCCGTACTTTTACTTTAATAATAACGCTACATTTATATTTAAATAAAAATGAGTACTAAAAATTTGTGTGGTTATTACCAAAATGAGAGGGGGAACTAAGTCGCATGATTTTTTGTCCAAGGTTATACAATCGAATTATGATTTCCTTTGTTTAACAGAGACATGGTTGACATCTGACTTCTACGACCAAGAATTCTTTGACAGTAGTTTTTGTGTTTTTCGTTCAGATAGATCTGCGATTGAAAGTGGGGCGAATAGGGGAGGTGGAGTCGCAATAACAGTATTGCACAAGTTACAACCCGTACGCCGCAACTGGCCTGTCCCTTCGCGTGCCTATTGTGACTGTGTGTGGGTGTCGCTGCCGTTAGGCAATAATATACACACGTCAACAGAGATTTCTATTAACGGCCGTGCTACAACTAACACATGTTACTTAAATATCGCATGCATTTATATTCCCCACGGTCCTTCTTACAGAGAGACGTTATCAACTTTTTTTGACATAACCAGTCAAATTATAGTCGAAAACCCTAATGACATATTTTTAATCACAGGGGACTTTAACTTATCTAGTGCCAAATGGTTGCCTACATCTTCACTTGATGCACAATTAGAGGAAAGTAGTAATAGTTTAATACAATATTTGCGTGACTTTTTATCTTTTAATCAATTGAAACAGTTCAATTTAATAAATAACGCTCATAACAGAATTCTCGATTTAATAATTAGTAACATAAATTGTAATGTATCCTCCTGTGATTATCCATTGACATGTGAAGACATCCACCATAAAGCACTTTCCTTTGATTTAAAAATCTGTTCCGTGCCGTCTATACAATCTGAAAACAACAGTTCTTTTAATTTTCATAAGGGCAATTTTGATGAAATTGATAGGATATTATTGGGGACGAATTGGGCTGACTTTTTCTTTAATTTAAATATGGAAGAAAGTGTGCTTAAGTTTAACAATTTCTTATATAGCTTATTTGAACAATTTGTTCCACGCCGTAAACTGTCTTTATCAAATTCACAACCCGTATGGTACACAAAATATTTAAAAAATATATTAAACGAAAAACGCAAATGTCATAAACGCTGGAAACTTTATGGTAATCCTTTGGATTATGAAAGCTTTAAAATTTTAAGAAAAAGAGCAGCTAAAGTCATTACTCAATGTTATAATGACTTCATCTCATTTTCTGAAAATAAGATAAAGAGTCACCCCAAATTCTTTTGGAGTTATATTAAATCAATTCGCTCTTCCAATGGACTACCACAAATAATGAACTACGGAGACTGTTCTACATCAGATAAACAACAAATGTGTAATTGGTTTAATGAACATTTTTACTCAGTTTTTGAAAGTGATAATCAGAACACAAATCAACCCAATTTTGAATTATTATGTGATGCTGTTGTTGATATAAACACTGTCGACCTGTCAGAGGACATCGTTTTTAAATATTTAAAATCTATTGACCCAAATAAAAGTGTCGGACCAGATGGCATACATCCTTTCTTCATAAAAAGATTTTCTCGCAGTTTAACTATACCAATAACAATGCTTTTTAAGAAATCTATGCTTGAAGGTCATGTTCCTGATGTATGGAAGCAAGCTTGGATCACGCCCATTCCTAAGGGAGTAGTTAGCAATGACATTAATCAATATAGGCCTATTTCCAAACTGTATTACTTCTCTAAAATACTAGAAAAAGTTATTACGGAACAACTTAGTAGGGCAGTTAGGCGACACATTAATATCGCTCAACATGGTTTTTATAAAGGTCGTTTCGTGGATAGCAATCTACTAATTTTTACTGACGAAATTTTACAGGCAATGGATGATAGTTGTCAGGTAGATGTCGTGTATGCCGATTTCGCCAAGGCGTTTGATAAAATATGTCATAACACTTTATTACGGAAGCTCTGGAGTCTCGGTATTCATGGCGATTTATTTCGATGGATTAAATCCTACGTCGAAAATAGAAGTCAAGCAGTTGTTCTTGCAGGATATTCATCTCAGTTTAAAATTATCAGTTCTGGCTTGCCTCAAGGTTCACATTTAGGCCCTTTACTATTTATTCTTTACGTCAATGACATAACTAATGTCATCTTGCACTCAAGTTCACTTCTGTATGCTGATGATACCAAAATATATAGAATTATTCGGAAACCACAAGATTGCGATTTATTGCAACAGGATTTAATAAGTTTTGAAAGGTATTGCAGCGAAAATCGATTATTCTTAAATTTAAATAAATGTAACGTGATTAGTTTTTGTCGAAAAAAGAAACCTATAAACTTTATTTACAAACTTAACAATAGTGAAATAAAAAGAGTAGACGAAATACGCGATTTAGGAATATTAATGGATAGTAAGCTCTCTTTTGTACCACACATTGACAGTATTTTAAATAAAGCATACAGTCAGTTAGGTTTTATTCTGCGTGCTAGCAAGCCTTTTAAAGATCCTTTGATATACAAGATCTTATATAATAGTTACGTCCGCAGTCGTCTTGAATTTGCTTGCTCAGTATGGAATCCATATTATAAATGTCATATAGACCGAATTGAAAGGTTACAGAAGAAATTTTTAAAATCACTAGAGTACCGGACTGGTAATTTTTATTCCGAATACGCCCAATCTTCTGAACGTCATCGCATACAAACCTTTGAAATTCGCAGGAACTGTATGGATGCTGTCCTTCTATTTAAAATATTAAATAACTATCTTGATGCCCCTTCACTGCTTTGTAAGATTCATTTAAGAGTACCTCGCAGACGTGAACGACAATGTCGTCGAAAAGATTTTATATTCGTTATAGTAAAACACTATATGCGGGCAACACATTTATTAAGCGTGCATGTAAATTATTTAATAAAAGTGAAAATCTTTCAGAGGTAGATGTTTTTCATTGTACTGTTAATAGGTTAAAAGGATTTTTTCGGATGAAATGATTGATGTAGATTTTTTTTGGGCATGTCCGAATATCCTAAGCTAAGTTGGTAATAATGACCTCACCCTCAAAAAAAAAAAAAAAAAAAATTGTACATTTTTTTCTGTTCTCGTACGCAATAAATAAAAAAAAATTAAATTATATTTTAGATGTTTACTAATATAGTACGTACAAGTAGCTACCACTATTAATGTAATTTAATGAAACTAAAAGTCTGTTTGTGAATGTTTCTTACTGTAATATGTTTTGTGGATGACTGTTTGTTTCTAAAATTAAATAAATAAATAAATTTGATACCTA
This sequence comes from Schoenobius gigantellus, assembly GCA_963935595.1. Lineage (NCBI taxonomy): Eukaryota > Metazoa > Arthropoda > Insecta > Lepidoptera > Crambidae > Schoenobius > Schoenobius gigantellus. The sequence goes on from OZ012540.1 coordinate 52,029,215, forward strand.
TATTGCTAGATTAGAAAACGAACTTTATTGAGCAGCGGCCATATTGAATTTATGTCAGTATTGCTAGGTTCATAGTGCTCTACTCATCAAGGCCTTTCATTTGGTACCCACATTGCTCGGTTTGAAAACGAACATTTATCCTTTTTTTGAGCAGCGGCCATGTTGAATTTAGGTAGATTTTCCTAGGTACCTAATGCTCTACTCTTCAAGGCCTTTCATTTGATACCCATATTGCTAAGTTTGGAAACGAACTTTAATCCACCTTTTTTGAGCAGTGGCCATGTCGAATTTACGTCAATATTGCTAGGTCCATAGTGCTCTACTCTTGAAGACCTTTCATTTGATACCTATATTGCTAGATTAGAAAACGAACTTTTATCCACCTTTATTGAGCGGCGGCCATATTGAATTTATGTCAGTGTTGCTAGGTTCATAGTGCTCTACTCATCAAGGCCTTTCATTTGGTACCCACATTGCTCGGTTTGAAAACAAAAATTTATCCTTTTTTTGAGCGGCGGGCATGTTGAATTTAGGTAGATTTTCCTAGGTACCTAATGCTCTACTCTTCAAGGCCTTTCATTTGATACCCATATTGCTGGGCTTGGAAACTAACTTTTATCCACCTTTTTTGAGTAGCGGCCATGTTGAATTTATGTCAATGTTGCTTGGTTCATAGTGCTCTACTCATCAAGGCCTTTCATTTGATACCCATATTGCTGGGTTTGGAAACGAACTATTATCCATTTTTTTGAGCGGCGGCCATGTTGATTTTATAGCAATTTTCCTAAGTTCATAATGCTCTACTCTTTTAGGCTTTTCATTTGATACCTATATTGCTAGGTTTGGAAACGAACTTTTATCCGCCTTTTTTGAGCAGCGGCTATGTTAAATTTATGCCAGTGTTGCTAGGTTCATAGTGCTCTACTCATCAAGGCCTTTCATATGACACCCATATTGCTGGGTTTGAAAACAAACTTTTATCCTTTTTTTCGAGCGGCGGCCATGTTGAATTTAGGTCGATTTTGCTAGGTTCCTAATGCTCTACTCTTCAAGGCCTTTCATTTGATACCCATATTGCTAGGTTTGGAAACTTACTTTTTTCCACATTTTTTGAGCGGCGGCCATGTTGAATTTATGTCAATATTGCTAGGTCCATAGTGCTCTACTCTTGAAGACCTTTCATTTGATACCTATATTGCTAGATTAGAAAACGAACTTTTATCCACCTTTATTGAGCGGCGGCCATATTGAATTTATGTCAGTGTTGCTAGGTTCATAGTGCTCTACTCATCAAGGCCTTTCATTTGGTACCCACATTGCTCGGTTTGAAAACAAACATTTATCCTTTTTTTGAGCGGCGGGCATGTTGAATTTAGGTAGATTTTCCTAGGTACCTAATGCTCTACTCTTCAAGGCCTTTCATTTGATACCCATATTGCTGGGTTTGGAAACTAACTTTTATCCACCTTTTTTGAGTAGCGGCCATGTTGAATTTATGTCAATGTTGCTTGGTTCATAGTGCTCTACTCATCAAGGCCTTTCATTTGATACCCATATTGCTGGGTTTGGAAACGAACTATTATCCATTTTTTTGAGCGGCGGCCATGTTGATTTTATAGCAATTTTCCTAAGTTCATAATGCTCTACTCTTTTAGGCTTTTCATTTGATACCTATATTGCTAGGTTTGGAAACGAACTTTTATCCGCCTTTTTTGAGCAGCGGCTATGTTAAATTTATGCCAGTGTTGCTAGGTTCATAGTGCTCTACTCATCAAGGCCTTTCATATGACACCCATATTGCTGGGTTTGAAAACAAACTTTTATCCTTTTTTTCGAGCGGCGGCCATGTTGAATTTAGGTCGATTTTGCTAGGTTCCTAATGCTCTACTCTTCAAGGCCTTTCATTTGATACCCATATTGCTAGGTTTGGAAACGAAATTTTATCTATCTTTTTTGAGCGGCGGCCATGTTGAATTTATGTCAATGTTGCTAGGTTCATAGTGCTCTACTCATCAGGGCCTTTCATTTGATACCCATATTGCTGGGTTTGAAAACGAACTTTTATTCTTTTTTTTTTGAGCGGCAGCCATGTTGAATTTAGGTCGATTTTTCTAGGTACCTAATGCTCTACTCTTCAAGGCCTTTCATTTGATACCCATATTGCTAGGTTTGGAAACTTACTTTTATCCACCTTTTTTGAGCGGCGGCCATGTTGAATTTATGTCAATGTTGCTAGGTTCATAGTGCTCTACTCTTCAAGGGCTTTCATTTGATACCTATATTGTTGGGTTTGGAAACTAACTTTTATCCACCTTTTTTGAGCGGCGGCCATGTTGAATTTATGTCAATTTTGCTAGGTTCATAGTACTCTACTCATCAATGCCTTTCATTTGATACCTATATTGCTAGGTTTGGAAACAAAATTTTATCCACCTTTTTTGAGCGGCAGCTATGTTGAATTTATGGCGATTTTCCTAAGTTCATAGTGCTCTACTCATCAAGGCCTTTCATTTGATATGCATATCGCTGGGTTTGGAAACGAACATTAACGGCAGTCATGTCAAATTAAGTCAACGTGGCTAGGTTCAATGTGTTCTACTCTTTAGGTTCTTCGTTCGATATCCATGTTCCTTGGGTGGATCAAAAAAAAATGTGATCCGTCATTTTAGACATTAGGATCAAGAGTCCCGTCCCGTGATCCCGTCCCTCTACGCGTTGCCGAGAACATTGCAGTCAGATAATTTTTTTAATTATCAATATTAATCTATTACATTTAATAGTTTTAAATGGATGAAAGAGTTTGATTCCTTAGTCCTAATGTAAAAACATATAACACCTTTCAAAATACCTTGAAAAGGGTATCTTCACTTTTCAATATTTCAAATATTTCAAAAATTGTACCGATTTTGTGAAAATTAGTCAAGATTTAAACCAAAACCAATCTACAAATTTTATTGTGACTCGATATTATCATAAAAAATGCTTTATACATTGGTTGTATGGCTTGATCCTTTTGCCTTACCACCACGGTACGACATAAGAAAAAGACAATTTGGTTGGCGAAATCCAGTTGGGCACAGTCATTAACAGAAAATATTAAATTTTACTTGTACCTACTATGTGAGACACTTCATTCCTGCCTTTCAACTTTCGAAATCCAATTACTTAAGATCAGGCTGTATGGCGTAGTTCTATTGCCTTTCCTGCGTGGAAGAAAATACCTTCTCTCTGTACTATGTGACAGACTTGTCAAAATAATTTCACGTGCGCCATGTTGTTTTTCTACCTAAAGCATCGTTCGAAAATTTTATATGGTATTTTATCACTAAAAATAAAAAGTGAATTTAAACAAACGAAATTATGCCTAAATGTTCTTCCGGAAAATTCTAAGCATTGTGGTGTAAGCCATATCAAATTCTGTCCAGTAGTTTCGGAGATCTTTCCGGACAAACAGACAAACAAACAAACAAACAATTTTTTTTAAAACTATTCTATCTTGTTCTGCTAATGATTTTAAGGCGATCTGTGTATTTTTTTTCTTAATATTTTTTTCTTATTATATATAGAGATAGAGATATAGAGATGTATGTTGATGAGATAACTATGTTAAATAAAAAGGTTTCAAAATTTTCCTTGAATATTATTTTTTTAATAAATAGAAATAATAGAAACGAAATCATTATAGTGATATCATAGACTTATATTAATAAATCCATGAGTGATATAGTTTTTAGTTGTAAATTTGACAGTTAATACAATTTATGTCAATAATATTTATTATTATTACGAGCAACTGAATCTAATGTAATTAGCTAATTGGCAACACGTTAAATGTCGCTGAACTTGTAGAGTGTGCTACCAACACTATATAGAGTGTGGTATAACATAGTTTCTGTAGTATAGTCAGATTGCTAATGAAAACCTAGAAACACGTAGGTGTACAGTATCGTTTAATGCAATCTAGCTCGTTCTCACCCATAAGCGTACCTGTGGCAAAGTGGTGCCGATAGCTCGGAAGGATGGGCGGGTGACTCGTTTAGGGGAGGCTCGCTCTGGTAGAGCTCAGCTCTTCAGAAGATTTTGCATTCCTGGTAGTATCTTAGCAAAACTGCATGAATACATCGATGCACTGCATGCACAATCAATATTTCTAGGTAAATTTTTATATGGGTTTTAATGTTTTACTGTTGTTTGTAATCTGTTTTCTTTGTGTGCACACTTTTACAATGTAATTTTGTAGTTTAACCAATGTGTGATTAAAACAGTAGATTAGGACTACGTCCTAGAACCTAATAACTTACTGACTGAGTTATTTACTAAGTGAAATTAAGTTGTGTTTTTCTTTCAGCTTCGTAAATTGTATCTTTTTGTGTTTTTTAATTCATCTATAACTTGAATTATGTAACTTGTCATACAGATAATTGCTTCCACATTTTTAAAAATGCACTCTTCGAGTATATACGAATATGACAATAATTTTATTAAAAAGTTTGGTATAAGATCACACGGAAATATGCTTAATTTTCGTTGCGAGGTAAAAAGGCATAATCTACAGTATTACATTTTTTTGTAAAATATGACTGGGCTGTATATACGCGTAAAATATATCTCATACATATGTATTTGCGTAAAATATATCAAACATTACGTTTAATATTAATAAATTGCTTTATTCGTTCTTTTATTCATAATATATTCATTTGTTTCCAGTATTACGTCTTTCATTATTTCCTCACAATTATTGAGAAGAGCACTATACATACATCGGCGGGAATGGGATTTTTTTTCCGGATTGCCGGATTCGTAATAATTTTGAAAGCTTTCTCGTCCTGTATTCCCTAACTTCCCTCCTGGACTTTGCTGCAGTAATGTACTATTAACAATCTAATCTCTTCTATTCGTCAAGCATTTTTACCCAACTACAGCTAAGCAAAATGGAGGGTTATGATTTTGATCGTTATCTACATTATATACTTTGTAAAACAAATAATTATGTTTATCCGTTCCTTATAACTGCTAAGCGACTTATAATTATTGGCAATTGAGGCATCTTGCAAATTTTTATTTTTGTTTGATTATATTATGTAGTGTTTTCACGGATTTTTGAGCATATTATGTTGTCGATTCAGAATCATTTTTTTTTCGTTTAACAATATAATCGACCGAATCGAACAATTTTTATCGAATTTTAGTACTTTTTGTGTTCCAAATACAAATTAATTCAATCACTAAGGCCATAATGAAAGTCAGTACAATATTGCATCCCTGTTTTTTAGAGGCTTGAATTGTGATACTTAGCGCAAGGTTTACATGACCTAGAATATATGCCATTCTTGAGCAGGGGTGCGAAAAAAGCATTTAAAATGTTTTTTATTATTGGATTATTATAATCTATACTTCAAATTCAAATTCAATATCTTTTATTCAAATTGGATTGTTACAATCTCTTTTGAACGTCAAAGCAGCTACGCCATTGGTTCACAAGTCTACGGCGGGAGACCTTGTACTGGAAAGAACCAGCAAGAAAACCAGCAAGGGCTATTTTTTTCTCCCTGTATTGTTACAGAGTCGTCAATTGGAAGCAGACTTCACAGCGGAAGTTTGAGCTTAACTTCCATTACAGGATTAGATGTGTCAGTTCTCTTCTTACTTTGTCATTACCAAAAACAATATTTGTTTAAATAAATAGTTATACATAACAACACGATTCATTATCTGCAAATTAACACCAGACATTGGCATCATTCAAATAATCATTGATTTTATAGTAACCTTTACTCATAAGAGTCTTTTTTACATGCGCTTTAACTCATGAAAGGGTAAGTTAGTAACACTTTGTGGAAGCTTGTTATAAAAGGTTATACATTTCCCCATAAACGAGCCTCTAGGTTTTTGAAGCCTGTATGTTGGAACGGCAAGTTTATTTTTGTATCTTGTGTTTAGATGGTGAATTTGGAAATTGGTTTCAAATGTATTATAATTTTTATAGACATAAATCAAATTTTCATAAATGTACTGTCCTGCTAAAGTCAATATATTAATTTCTCGGCACTTGCCTTCCAATCGGGGTGTCGGGGTTCGAGACCCGCCATGTACCAATGTGTTTTTCGTTTCGAATTACATATGTACATTTGTCTGAGGCTCCTACGGTGAAGGAAAACATCGTGAGGCAACCTGCATACATCTGCGAAGAAATTCAATGATGTATGTGAAGTCGACCAATCCGCACTGGGCCAGCGTGGTTGACTAAGGCCTAATCACCCTAACATAGGGTAGGCTCGAGCCCCTCGGTGGGGACGTATATGGGCTGTGATGATGATGATGAACTCCCTTAGAGAATCTCTTGCTCGTAAATTATAAATAGCGCGAACCGCTCTTTTTTGAAGTACAAAAATACTTTCTACACTAGCAGCCGATCCCCACAGTAGTATTCCATATGACATGACACTGTGGAAATAACTAAAGTGAATCAATCTTGCCGTTTCAACATCAGTAAGTTGTCTTATTAATATTATATTTTAATTATTTTTTAATTTATTTTAATATTATAAAGCTGAAGAGTTTGTTTGATTGTTTGTTTGGTTGAACGCGCTAATCCCTGGAACTCCTGGTCCGATTTAAAAAAAAAAAATTGTGTTGGATAGTCCATTTATCGAGGAAGGCTTTAGGCTATGTAATATCATGCTACGACCAATAGGATAGAAGAATCAATTAAAACTGTTGCTAAAACGGGAAAAATAACTAAGAACGCGTTGATGTTTTTTAAGGCCAAACGTAGTTCGCGGGCACAGCTAGTCCAATCATAAAAATAGTTCGTTGGCGTAAGTGTATTGTTAGTGAAGGAGCATATTTTGAAGGCACTACAATAAACTTGGATGAATAACTAAAATTTTGTGTATTATTGATCTTTTCCCGGTACTTTCTTGACAGAGACGTACGTAAAATTAAGAATAAAGGTACAGAATTAACAAAATACTGTAGTATTTTCTTAATTATAGTGTTTTTAATTTGGCTATTGCAATATTTTTGAATACATGGTTGGCCTGAAAGTAGTCAAAATTGCGCAATTATTATAATATTATTTTAAAAATATGAACAAGTGTATGCATGCATAAAAATAGCTACATGGATTAATATCAAAATCAACTTCATCGCTCATCGCTCTCAACTTAAATGGCTTCCAATGCGCCATCGCAGAGACTAAGGCGATTCACACTGCCACGCACCACGCTGCATGTTGCGTGTCGACGCACCTACGCGCGTACTTGCGGGAGTGTAGATCCGCATTATCATGCGGGTTTTTTACGCACTGACGCGCATAGTTGCGTTTCCAAAATCAATGTCAAGCCCTTCAAAAATGACGCACGGCACTGCAGCGGGACTCGGTGTGCCATACCTTGCGTCTCGCCCGCACCTACGCGCGTGGGCGCGTCTTTTACCGTTTGTAGGCGCGTGATCTGCATGAACGCGCGTGGATGCGCTTTCTGTGTGTAGGACTGTGCGTGTTTTCTATACAAACGGAGATAGGTACTTACAAGCAACGTAAGAATACGCATTCACGCGCTACGCTGCGTGGTGCGTGTGTATCGCCTTACATGTGTTATCCCTACTTTACAATATTTTGTTTCTTCTAACACAACACAGTACAATTCTTCTCTCGGTCCCTTTCTTAGAGTCGTACTTTACGATCGAACTTTAATTTAACTCTTGATATCCCACCCCACAGCACTGATTTTCTATCATACTCTTTTCCTGCATATTTTATACCATTCGGCTATGGAACTCTCTCCCTGAGAGTATTAAGAGAGCTCGTACGCTGGAGTCTTTTAAAAATCAAGTCAGGAATCACTTCCTATCCTTAAATACTTAGCCTAATCAGTCCTTCATTGTCCATAATTATCAACTACTGCACCTATCCCCAATTTGAATTTCCTTTGTGAATTTGCCCTGTTCCAAGGTTGCCTGGAAGACATTGCTTATTAGCAATAAGGCCGCCTGTGTTGTACGTCTGCATTGTTTTTGAAAATTTTCTGTCTGTATCACTTTCTGTGCAATAAAGTGTTTATTATTATTATTATTATCAAAAGTTCTTATCTGATTATAAATATAATTAATATAATTTTAAAGTTATATGGGTTCATATGCAGTTAGCGAGAGTCAGTCCGATGCTTCTCAGTGTTTTTGAGTAAGTGCGATAGCTTTTAAATATAATACACCTGAAGGCTGCAAATACGTTTACTCCATCATGTCTCTGTGATCCTGGTACCAAATGCGGCCCTGACTGAAAACCGTGAGCATCCCTGCCTGAGGTTTCAAACATTTTATGACGGAGATCACTCATTCATGCACAATATAAAATTATATATCGATATTAAAATAGTGACATCTTATTCCTTAGTCTTATCGTTATACTATTTTATTACAATATTCGATAACTATATTATGTCTTATATAACTTAAGAAAGAAGAAAACTAGGCTATACACAATTTGGATTAAAAATTATATATTTCTATTTAGTAAAACTTATAATTGATTATAGTCATTACGGCTTATAATATGTGAGTTTGTATGAAAATATTCTCAGACCTACCGAATAAACACAAACAATTTCATAAACATCGGTCAAGCCGTTTCGGAGGAGTTCGGTTACAAACACTGTGACACGAGAGTTTTATAATTATATTAGATGATGCGGATCTTATTGAATTCGTAAGGTATTCTCGAAGCTTGTTATCTCATTTGCATTGATTATTTGCACAATATATTTATCTCGCCCTATTGCTCAAAAATCACCTTGCATGGAAATCGGAGCATTAAATATGAAATAAATTCGGTATTGCCAATTAGATCAAGCTAAATTAGTAAGCGTATAAAATCTGAATGATATATAATAAATGTAGTATAAAAAGCATTGACAGTGTTTTGAGTGTTTAATTATTACAACCAGATAGAGCACTAAATATTTGCTTGCGAAATTATAATTTACTTTTGCTCACATGCAATGCAAGCACTCAGAAGCAAAAAATAATAAATTTACAAATTTGTATTATCTGTAACATGTTGGTGTATGATAGCATTTAATCTAACAATAACAATAAACTTTAGCTAGTTAATAGTAATATATGTACCTACGTATAATAATATTTACCTACGGTAGCCCTTATATTTTAAAATGAAATAAGTTGATAAATAAATAAATATGAATTTTGATGTTTTCAACGTTAACAAAATGCAAAAATGCATTGATGCATTTCTATCAGAACGCTACCAGGACCGCATAAGCTTCAAAAACTATAAGCACGTCCAAACTCAACCCCCACGCATCCACCCCACACCCATAGACCCCTAACAGCTATCTGCACCCTTCTGCCTCATGCATCGTTATGGTCTAGAACGAACTAGAATGCTAAAATCAATATTGCACCCTCGTGCCACCTGATTCTTCGTTCCTCACAGAACTTTATAAATTGTGACTGACATCGGCAAAGGTATTTTGCTTTCATACAAATAAATATAGATACACCAATGCATGAGCTGACAAAAATAATATTATATAAAACACCATCTTGTATCTTTGGGAAGGCAAATTTTTCTTTTTTTAAGCACTCAATAGCCTAAAACAAATTCATGTTGTAAACATTTTGATTTATTAGAGATATTTAAAATTATACTACGCAAAATTCGAAAAGCTTATAGGTGCCATAAAACTGCTTAGTTAATCTCTCGATTTCAAAACACATTTTACTGTCTCCTTAAATAGTTATGTACAAGTTGGTAGTTTTTTCTATAAATCGATTACTCGAATACCCTATTATTCCTAACCCTTGCATAACCTTGACTTTATTCCGCCGCGACACCTTATCGCCCCGGCTAGACAGTCTGACCCTCACCCGAAACTGTGCCAGAGCGCCCTCGTGCACACACACAAACAGAGACCTATTATTGATTTTTCCCTAGTACTCTACAATGTTTCCCTTGCGTAAGACTCGATTATCCCTGTTCGTTCTACTTTGAGCTACATACGAGCGTTGTTGTTCTTGCAGCTATTGGATCTTTTATGGAATTTCGCGTGACGAAAATGTAGACATATCAATTTTGTCGCCATCGTCATTTCAATCCATAAACGCCACTGCTCAAACGAGGAGGAATTGGCCTACTAAACCACGCTGGCGAAAGAGGCTGGTGTAGGATTTTGTTTCGAATTTTCCATCTTTTTCTGTGGGTTGACTGTGGTAAACTACAGTTGGCTCTTACGATACCAAAGAGAGGAAAGGGCCGCTCCCTTTCTAAACATATATTCAAATTCGTTGCCACATGAACTAGACATACTTTATATACGAGTAGATCAAACATCTTAAGTTACCGTCATATCTTTAAATTAGAACACCATTTTTTTAAAAGTTAGATTTAAGTACTTACTCTGAAGGAGTTGTAAATATACTGAAATAAGTGACGAACCTACTCGTACTTGCTTTAAGTAAATTTCTAGGTCTCGCGCCCACTCATAACCAGAAACTCATAACTGGAATAAAATGTGGCGACTCATAACTGACTTGAGGACCCACTCATAACCATGGTTATGAAATATATTTTAAACTTATTAAATATTTAATTTAGAGGAGTAACTCATAACCGATCATAAAAAAAGCAAATACCTAAACTGTGAACTACTTTGAAGTACATTTAAGACTAATAGTGCTTGTTTACTATTATATACTTGCATACTAATTTTTAAAGTAAGTACTTACTGTTTTATTATTTCAAACTAAAAAGAAATATTTAGTTACAGTACAAACGGCAACACAGTCTTAACTGTCATTTCAAGACGCAATACACAAAAAATCCAGTGTACCACGGGTAATGGTACTACTCACGTGTCCGGTAGTACTACGGGTGATTAATTTTGCCTGTAGTACTACTTATTATCTTTGACAATCAAAGAACACCATGTGGGTAACTATCGGTTTTAATGTTTATATTATATTGAAAAAATTAAGGAACGCTTTAATAAAACAATTTTAAAAGCAACTTTAACGCAACTTTTAATTGCGAGTCATTTCATTTTTTAACCGACTTCTTTATCATTTCCATTGTATGTTCTTTTTTTACGTTTGCTACCTCATAACTCTCTCATTTAATAACCGATTTGGAAATTCTTTTTTTGTTTGAGGGGGTATAGTTCTCATTTTGTCTCTTATGTCACCAAATCCGGGATCGGGCAACAAAAAATACCCGTAGTACTATACTAACAGTAGTACCAACGGTAGTAAGTACCACGGGTAAGCACTAAACAAATCTTAGTGCGAGGAAGGCATAAATAGTTTCTTTCCGTGACATCTTCAACAAAAATAACAATTTTGAGGAGTGATTGAGAACTAGTTTGTCCTGATAGCTACATCTCATCTACTCTTTCAAGCGCGGCATAAGAGAATACTATCTATCCAAGTCCTAATTATGATAATATTCATATTATTTGTGTAATAGGCATTTCTACATATTTTTTATTTAACGTATGTTGTATACTTAGTATGGTTTTATTTTTATATTTTTTTTACAAAGTATTTGATCGCCTTTTAAGCTGCTATACACGCAAATTCTAATATACTTATTACAATTTCTCCTTTCGCAGGTCTGCTGGATGAAATTTCATTTATGAAATAAGCAGATCCTTTTTAACGGACTTCAAAAAAATAGATACAGAGAACATAGAATCTCTTCCTTTTTCAAAGTCGGTTAAAAAAGGGGGTTCTCAGTTTGACCTGTATGTTTGTATGTATGTTGTCCACGATTATCTCGCGTTTGGCTAAATGGATTTTGATGCGGTTTTCAGAAAAATATTTGTTACATTTAGGATAAGGTTTTAAATTACTTAACTAAAAAGATTGAAAAGAATTTTTACAAAAAATAAAACCGACTTCAAAAACACCAAAAAGTCATAAATAATCTGTAAAATCTTAAAAAATATAAGTACTAGTTAAAAGACACGAACTTCAATATAAAAGTGATGTTGTTTGTATTCTTATATTATTTATAACTTTTTAGTGTTTTTGAAGTCGGTTTGATTTTTGAAAAAAAAAATACATTTTGTCTTCTGTATTGTTTGTGCTGTCTAATTTTAATACGGGAGAGATATTACACAACGCAATAGCCACCCTCACCTTGCCGACCAGCAAGATGCTTCTTTACACATCTTTTATACCAAGTTTTTTACTTTGATTTTGATGAAAATATATCTTTTATACCAAGCTTTTTACTTTTGATGAAATATATAATAATTATTAAAGCGACTGTACATAATTGTGTAGTTGTGTTGGTTATGAGTTTCGTCGTGTCACATCAGCAGTTATGAGTGGGACCTTTACGTATTGGTTATGAGATTTTTGGTTATGAGTGGGCGCGAGACCAATTTCTACGCTTGATAGCCAGCTATCAAAAACTTCTGTCAAAAAATTGTCACAAAATATCAACACTTATTAGAATATTTTAAACGCTACTTTGAAAATGGTTCTATGTTGAACTCGTTGAACTATGTATATTCTATTATATTCCATGTTCTTATTTTTATGTATGTTCACCGACTATCATTTCATTTGGTAATCGGTGCCAAGCAATGATCATCTGGGAGGTCTTAAAAAATATAATAACAACTAGTGTAGTTAGTTATCTTAAGAGGTCGGTTCACGTCTGATCCGGTGCAGGTAACGGCCAAAACAGCCGTGACCACTGATAATCTGCACTAGATGGTACGTGAGCGACCCGTGCTTCTTTTCCGCCCATGGCTTGAGTACAGGGAGCAATGCCTCTACGGTTCTCCTAAGAGTTCCGGAGGCCGGCTCACCCAGGCTCTCCTGCCATAGGCGGATCATCTCCTCACGTGCACCTTCCAGGGCAGCATTCCACTCTCTTGGAGTTAACCTGTGGGCCCCCTCCCTTGCTTCCGCCCTCACGCGATAGGCCGCTGCGAGAACGTGCGCCACGAGCTCCCAATGGGGAGTGCCGGCAATAGCGCAGGCCGGCGCATGGGACACTGTACAGTATCCTCTGATGGCTCTCAGCGCCATGGCGTGCTGCGCTCGTCGCCGTGATGCTACTACGCGGGAGCTGAGAGCGTCGGCCCAGATTGGGGCCCCGTACAGTGCCATGCTACGAACAACTCCGGCATAGGGCGCCAGCACCTGGCGCTCGAGCCTCCGTCGTTTGGGAGGAGGCGCCCAAGCGGGTCGGCAGCACCTAAGAGATTGGGCTCCAACAAACGAAAGTGTTCGTAGAAGCCGTCGATTACGAGTCCCAGGTATTTAATGTGGGATTTCAACGGGATAACTTCACCACCCACCGTAATGCATGTCCCCGCAGGGAACCTTCTGCGAGGGCCATGGAAGGCTAGAAACCTCTGTTTTACTCAGGGTGACCTTAAGGCCCAACATCCCGATTCGGTCTATGACCAGTGTGCTTGCAATAGAAGCCAATCGAATAGCGTCATTCAGACTGGCTCCTCTTGCTGTGACGAGAGTATCGTCAGCATAGCAAAAGAGGCGCACCCCCGTCGGGAGGGCGCCTCTGAGGAGACAGTCGTACCCGACTTTCCAAAGCAAGGGCCAGAGAACAGAGCCTTGTGGAACGGGATGGCATGGCGCTCAATGCGCCCGCCCCTACTAGGGCAGAGCATATCTCGGCCGTTTAAATAGTCTCCCAAGATTATTACCATAATATAATTATATTAGTTTATTTACTTATTGGTATTTGTGTATTAGGATATTATTATATACACTCCTTTTATATTAAAAATAATTCATTATTCGAAATTTATCTAGTACTATTTCGGTACATCTACCACACCTGCTCTCTCCATCACCCTAAGGTTGGCTGGTAGAGAATGCCTATGGCATTAAGTCCGCCTTTGTACGCATTGTACATGAAGAATTAATAAAATAAATAAGTCCACCTTCTTCTCCCTGTCCTCCTGCGACGGCAGGGAGCGGCCAAGGGGTCATCCTCCCTAGCCCTCTCCGCCGTCTCCTTCTGCGTAACTAGGCCCAACCCTGTTATAATTACGGCCAGCGCCATCTAGCACAACTGCCAGTAACTTTCTTGTTACAACAGGAACGAGTCGATGCACTGGAATAATAAAGTATAGGGAACAGTACGCTACTCAGACCCGACAGTGGCTCCTTTGAGCTCACAGTTTTTCGCACACAAAAAAATAAACATAATGAATAATTTTTTTATGCGAATTTTATAACATTTACCAAACACATATCGCTCAGTATCTTAAGATACTGTAATGTAAAATATATATTATATTAACTGTGTGTGGTGATCCATTGAAATGTAGGGTTAGCGATACGTCGCAGATAAGATATATTTTATAGTATCTTCATTGTGTGTGATGGGCTTAATTATTAACACTGCCATTTTTTAATCTTTTAGTCGGTCGGTTGGCCTTAGAAGAGATCCGTGCAGCCCGCTAGCAGTGGTAAATGGATCGCTGTGCAATTCTCCGTCCCAAACTGATTTCAAACAAACTTCCAATCAATTAGCGCTATGACTTCAACTTTGTATTATAACCATTTTACGATCGATAATTCAGTTTAAAAAATTAAAAAGCATGTAAAATTAATAAGGTCAAATACATTCAGCTGCTTTCGTGTTCCCCGCGAACAATAGTAAAGGGAAAAAAACAGCAAAAAGATTACTGACAGTGGTGGGATTCGAACCCACGCCCTTTCGGACTGGTGCCTAAAACCAGCGCCTTAGACCACTCGGCCACACTGCCTTGTAGAATGAGTGACAAAATTTTCTATTAGATTGAGGATAGCGTTGCCAATGGGGTAAATTGTATACTGGTAAGTACTTATATACCGTATGCTTCCCATTCATCTCGCCACTCTTCATAAATTTAGACAGCAGAGGTCCCCTTCATGTGGAAGTTTTACAGACACCACATAACAGAAATTAGTATAATTATATCGGCGCTTTTTTCAGCTGCGTATGATAATATGTGAGTGTATAACTCGGTAGTTATTCCACCGGACTCCCACCTCGGTATTACGGTAAATTATTGACAGACGTCTATACATAATAGCGTCTCTTATCACGTGTCTCTTATCATCTGTAAAATCAATCATATTTAAATTATTATCACTCACCAACAGGTGTGATGAAAGCCACAAAAAATCCCTCTTATGAATTAAAGAATTATTCCACCTTGAGCTCCTGAGTGATATCACCCATGTGTTCAAATTCCACATTTTTGTGTACTAAAATCACCCGGCATCAAATCACCTGGGTGATCAAATTCCACATGGTTTTAATTTCCTTATTTTGTTTCCTTAAATCTCCTGGGTGATCTAATTCCACATTAGTTTTATTATGTCTCCAACGTGAGGAAGTGCTGTTGAAGAAATTTAATATCTTACAAATTTATGGTGATCAAGTTGTAGAAAAAATTGTATAATAGTGTTCTTTGACATTTAAATTGTAACTGCAAGTGTTATCTTCCTGTAATAACAACAAGTTTGTGCAAAAAAAGTGAATCTAAAACTAAACTTTAATCATTAATATTAATCTACCTTCAAAAAAAAGGAGACAAACTCCCACAGCCATTTCCAGTGGCAAAGGGAACAAAATCCCTACTGTCCATCGATGCTGTATAAATTCCGAAAAAAATATATTAACACTATGAAGCCATATAACATATCAACATGAACGAAGATCTTCCAAGGTTGAATAACCAGGCTCCTGAGCTGGTATCAGGGAAGAAAAAGCTTACTCAACAGGCTTTACACCCAAGTCTCTTTCATACGAGAACTAGAAGCGCATCTGTTGGTAATATTTCTACTGAAGCTTCTGACTCTGCAGAAGTCAAGACTTCTAAAGCTCATGAACATGCAAATAATCCTCCAAACTGGCAACGAGTTCCAAAAATTCGTAATCCACTGAAAAAACGCAAGCTATCTTCTTCACATTCACCTGATGCCATCCAAACCAAAAACAAGTTCAATGAACTACCAGTGGATCAAAAAGAGGATGATATGCCAATAATAAAGAAGCAGCCCAAACCGCCTCCAATAATACTTTATGGAGTGGAAGATGTAAACAAATTAACAAATCTCTTGGAATCTGCTTCAGAGCGATCTATGTTTACATATAAAATAATAAATAGAAACCAACTTAGAATAAATACAAGTAATGTGGAAGTTTACAAAACTCTCATAACAACAGTAAGAGAAAATGGCCTTGTAGGACATACATTCAACAGAAAAGAAGAGAGATGCTGCAGGTTGGTAATTAGGAACCTACATTATACAACCCCAGCATTTGAAGCCACAGGAAACACAGTCATAGGTGAGATAAAAAACGCTCGATTTGGACCTGAAAAGAAACCGATATCTACATTCTTTGTGAATCTTAAACCAGGTCGTCAACAAAGCAGCAAGGGATGTTGAAGTAATCTACCACCAAAAAGTAACTATCGAAGATCCAAAAAAACGAAAAACTGTAGTTCAGTGTCAGAGATGCCAACAGTATGGGCACTCTAAAAACTATTGCATGCGGCCATTTCGATGTCTCAAATGTGCCCAACAACACAGCACAAAAGCATGTCCAAAAACTGACCGTAGCACCCCAGCTACTTCTGCACTATGTTTCGGCCCGCATCCGACCAACTATAAAGGTTGTTCTGTATATAAAGAAATACTTGAAAGAAAAACTCGGAAACACACGAACAAAAGCCCTTAAGATGAAAGACAAATTGTTCAAAGTCCACAAACTGCTGATGCTAGTGCTGGAGTTATACTAGACTCCTCGAAAGAAAAAAATCTGACCACCAAAGAAAATTCAACCTACTTAGATGTTCTACGACGATGTCATAGAACAAACAACCAACCTATTCATGGTTCTCAAATAACACAGAAACAACAGTCATCGGCAACTATTGAAGAAATGTTCCTTAAACAAACTGAAAAAATTGATCTCCTCTTACAACAAATGAGTACTTTACTAAACCTCATAACAACACTGATCAAAGAACGACAATGCTAAGGTTTCTTAAAATAGCAACTTGGAACATTAATGGTCTGACACCTAACAAAGATGAAATTGATATTGTCCTCAGAATAAATGATCTTGATATTCTACTTATATCAGAATCACACTGTACTTCCAAAAGTGTGATAAAAATGAAAAATTACAACACCTACCTAACAAATCACCTAGATGGCACAGCTCATGGTGGGACTGCTATCATTATTAAATCTTCTATTCAGCACTATGAATTACCACAGTTCAAAACAAATCACATACAAGCTACATCAGTCTCTGTCCAGGATAAACATGGCGACATCATAATTTCAACAGTATATTGCCCGCCAGGCCGGAAAATTGATAAAGATCAGTTTCACGAGTACCTGATAACTCTTGACTGCAGATTCGTTGCTGGAGGAGACTGGAACAGCAAGCATGTTCACTGGGGCTCAAGGCTAACCACCACCAGAGGTTGAGAATTAAAAAAGTGCATTAATAATAATCACTTCACAACAATCTCACCAACAGATCCTACGTACTGGCCAACAGATTCTAACAAACTGCCTGATCTCATAGACTTCTTCGTCATGAAAGGCCCTTCCCGCATGTTTTCTAGTATAGAGGTATCTTATGATGGATCATCTGATCATATTCCCGTAATTCTTACTCTGAGTTCATCAATACTTCAAAATCAAAAGCCCTGCAAATTATACAATCGTCACACTGATTGGCACAGCTTCCGCGAGATGCTTTCAGATAAGCTAGACTTAAAAATAAAACTTAAAACAGAAACTGATATACATAATGCAGTTAAAATCTTTACTGAATCTGTCCAAATCGCTTGTTGGAATAATTTAGTACAGGACAATAAACACGAGCTGAGGAAATCTTTTGTTCCAATAGCAGTCAAAGATCAAATTCTAGAAAAGAGGAGGTTAAGAAAAGTTTGGCATTGTAGTCGTCATCCTCAAGATAAACAGGCATTAAACAAAGCAATAAAACATCTAAAACAGACTATCAAAGACATTCAGAATTAGTCCCTAGAAGCACATCTACAGTCACTATCAGCAACAAAGGCATCCGACTATTCACTATGGAAGGCGTGTAAATCTGAGACTAACCCAGTCAACCCAAAACCACCACTTAAACTCTGCAACAACACGTGGGCTAGAACCAAACTGCAAAAGCGGAAGCTTTTGCAAGCTTCCTTGCAAGTGTGTTCAAACCTAATGAGAGAACTGACTCAGTAAGTGATCAAGAAATTGATAATGTGCTTCAACAGGATCTTCAACTCTGCTTGCCACTGAAAGCTGTGACTACTCAAGAAGTAAAGAGAAACATTAATGCCCTGAATATTGGAAAGGCGCCAGGGTTCGATATGATTGACGGCCGAGTGCTTAAAGAACTACCAGTAAAAGCTGTAGTGTACCTTACTGTCCTCTTTAATAGCATAATTAGAATAGGATACTTTCCAACTCTCTGGAAAGTATCTACAATTACAATAATTCCCAAGCCAGGCAAGCCCCCGCACGAAGTGACATCATATAGACCGATAAGCTTGCTGCCTGTAACTTCAAAGCTATTTGAGAGAATACTTCTCACCAGACTGAAGCGTGACCGGACTCTGAATTCTGTTATTCCCGACCACCAATTTGGTTTCAGACAGGAACATGCAACAACAGAGCAGATTCATCGCGTGTGCCATGTCATCAGAAATGCACAAGAAAGGAAAAAATACTGCTCAGCTGTATTTCTGGATGTGCAGCAGGCTTTTGATAGAGTCTGGCACAAAGGCTTACTTTTTAAGATCAAAACACTACTGCCACACACATACTTCATGTTGCTAAAATCCTACCTCTCTGATAGAATCTTCAATGTGAAAGAAGATAACTTCACATCAAGCTTTCATGATGTTCAGGCTGGAGTTCCTCAGGGCTCCGTCTTGGGTCCTGTATTGTATTCCATATTTACTGCAGATCTACCTCAAACACTGTAACATAAATTTCCCTACAGGAAATTTCTAATCAGGTTCCTACTGCCATCTAGTGACATTTCCATGTATTAGTTACCTTTTTTTTATCTAAATTCAGAAAACATTGAACGCGCCTTGGGTTATAATAGCTTTATGTATATCGTGTCTTTGATTATTTTCAAATTTAGTTCAGGAACTTTTAATTCAATAAATATCGATAGTTTACTTGGTTTTTTATCTATGTTTATTAGTCTATGTTATCTCAGAATAGTTAGTCTGTGGAGTGTAGACTGGCTGAGCCGAGACAGCCATATTTTCTGTTTTGACGTTGACGGTCGAACGCTTGTGTCTGTTGGCTAGATAGCCTAAATTATTTTATTAAAACAAATCTGTAAGTATCACACCGTGAAATGGTTAATTCTTCATTTTGATTCTTTTAATTGATTGTCTCGTATTTAGCGCAGCGATTTAACCAGGTATTCCTTTTCAGCAAGCATCGATAAGCGAACACCTAATCTTCCACACAGTTGGATTTACTCAATTTCATATAAGGGCCTCTAACCCATTTTACGTAAGTTATGTTCATGATTATATTATTCCTATGACGCCTTTTCGATATTTCAATCCTTGCTTTCTAAATTTTCAGCCGTTCGTTCATATGATTTTGAAGCACGTACGACATAGTGTAGCGTCATTAAAATAGACACCAGCCAGCAATCTACCAGCACAGCCAGGCAGACCCACTTTCCTCCGACAGGTACGTTACCGTTTTCTGAGATCGATTCCTGTGGTAGTGTTTTAAATTTGTTCTTAGATTTCATATTTTTAATTGTAAGGTTATCCTACATGATTGCCAGCCATTCGGTGAACATTGACTTTTCAAATTAACTTGAACCACATTACCATAATATTCCTAATATTCTCATCAGTTACCCCTACTTACTTGAATTGCAATTTTTTATAGTGATTGCTCATACCTATTCGTGTAATATTTCAGGAGGAATTCCCTTACCCCGTGATTATTGAATACCCCGGAGTCAGACTCAACTACTGAACCCGGTTGCCCCGACTTCTCTTCTACCACCAGTGTCCGGTGGCCCGGAGCCTGTGGTGTCTCCAGAGCAGGATCTCCCCAAATTTCACAGCTGAGTCCACTCCATACAAATAAGTTTATTATAAAACATAATTCTACCATCCTTAGGTAAAGGCATTTAGCGAGTAAACTAAAGAGTGCGTTATCGATCAAATCGTGCAAAGAACCTGTACCATATTGTCTAAAAATATTAGTGATACAAATCCTCACCACTGATTGGCAGCCGTAGGCCACAATCAGTGTGCCCACTAATATTGTGTTCCCTTGGATAAAGAAATCCTTATGTCAGCTTTGCCGGATTAAACCACATATTTTGACATTTCACTCGTTTTATTAATCACCTTATATTTATTAACCCTATGCTCATTACTCAAAAAATTAAGTATTACAACACCCAATTTTACATTTGCGGATGACACAGCCGTTATGGCATCACATGATTGCCCCGTGGAAGCCTCTAGAATCGTCCAAAATGGCTTGAGCGAAATAGATCACTGGCTGAAAAAATGGAGAATACACGTAAGCTCAACAAAGTCAGTGCATGTAACCTTCACTCTGCGACGGAAAAATTGTGCTCCTGTGGTTCTCAATGAAAACACCCTCCCACACTGCGGCGTAGTGAAATACCTAGGAATGCACCTTGACCGACGTCTTACGTGGAAAAATCACATACAGGCGAAGAGAAATGAAATAAACCTGCGATACAGGGGACTATATACAGGGGAATATATATAGTTGTATCTAAAGAGGCATCTCTAAAAGCATATCATGGCTACGTTTTATCTGTTCTTTCATATGGCCTGTTAATTTGGGGCAATTCTGTATTCGTAGACAAGGCGTTCAAAATTCAAAAGAAATGTGTTCGAGCTGTCTGTGGAGCGTGGCCCTTAGATAGTTGTAAGCCATTATTTAGTTCTTTAAGACTCTTACCATTGCCGTGCATGTACATTAAAGAGGTGTGTCTTTTTGTTAAAACACATCCACATTATTTCCAACTAAACAAAGATGTTACTGGAAGACCTACAAGATATCCATATAAGCTATATACACCCCAATGTAATCTAAATATGTATAAGAATAATGCATATTACATGGCAATCAAGATATATAATAAATTACCAAACAATTTGAAGGACCTACCGCTGACTATATTTAGAAAAAAAATTAACCAACTTTTGGCAGACAAGCTATACTATAGTATTAGTGAATATTTAAATGATTATTTTTAGAATTTAGATCATTACTCAGTATTTTATAATTGACAATCTATTTGTTTCGAGTTATTTAATTACTTATGATTATTGACATTTAAATTATTTATGATTATTGACATTTAAATTAATTACGATTATTGACATTCACAAGTACCTATATTTTTATTTTATGACACAATATTTAATTAAAATCTGACAAAATGAGAATAATGACATTACTTAGCTGTTTTGATGTATTTCTATAAATGATAAATTATGTGAAAATGTAATTAAAGATTAAATAACAATTTATATTTGCATGCTTTTGACATAAGCGGAATATGTGACACTTTATACACTTGAAGATCATATTGTAACACCATGTTCTAGCAAATAAATGATATTCTATTCTATTCTATTCTATACTGGCTTCTGAGTCGTAACTCCAAACTTAGTACTGACAACAAGCTCCTAATATATTCTACGATTTTGAAACCTACGGTATTCAGCTTTGGGGCTCTGCTTGTGATTCCAACACCATGATCATCCAACGAGTGCAAAACTATATTCTTAGGCAACTGAGCGGCTCACCCTCGTACATAAAAAACTCAGAACTGCATAGTTACTTGCAAATTAACACAATTAAGGCAGAAATACAAGCTGCAAACGTAAAATACAGGTCTAGATTGGTCCACCATCCGAACCAACTAGCTGTCCAACTGACCATACCACAATCTTTGACACGACTAAAAGACGCAGATTCCTAGAACTGGACAGCCCGGAATAGGCAATAATTTAGAATTTGGGAGTGTTTTCTTGCTGAAGAAAATACCTCCACACGACAAAAGCTCGGCAACACATCTGCTCATAGTCAGCATGACTGATCCCGTGACATAAGTAAAACATAAAAAAAAATGTATCCTACTAAGATCACCTGGTATGGTATATACGAGATATCTTATATCAAAATCGGTTTTGTTGGTCGAGGTTCCTAAGTTAGGATGTTTACCTATGCCTTAGTAACCGGCCCAGTGCGGATTAGTCAACTTCACACTCCATTGAACTTCTTTGCAGATGTATGCAGGTATCCTTATTGTTTCATTTCTTCTTCTTTTTCTTCTTCTTATATATAAAAATGAAACGCTGTGTGTTAGTCTCGGTAAAACTCAAAAACGGCTCGACAGATTCTTACGTAATTTTCTTTGTGTATTTGAATAGGTCCAGGGAAGGTTTAAACATAAATTGGACCCGGTAGGTGGTGCTGGAATTCGGCAGGACAACGTCTGCCGGGCCCACTAATATGTTAATAAAATCCTATTAAATATATTTTCACGTCGGTGGCGCTGTGGTCTCGGCACTGGACTGTGCCCCGAGTAGAATCAGGAGGCCCGCGATCGATCCTGCCATGTACCAATGTGTTTTTCGTTTCACGAATTTCATAATTGTACATTTATCTGACGCTCTTACGGTGAAGGAAAACATCGTGAGGAAACCTGCATACACCTGCGAAATAATTCAAAGGTGTATGTGAAGTTAACCAATCCGCACTGGGCCAGCGTGGTTTGACTAAGGCCTAATCGCCCTAACATGTTAGGGTAGGCTCGTGCCCCTCGGTGTGGACGTATATGAGTTGTGGTGTGTGTGATATTTTCACGTAACATTTCTAATAATTTTAAAGTAACATTTCAAAGTTGACTAAAGAATTAAAAAGAAATATCGCTTCTACCGTGCTTCTAACCTAAAAGGTTGTGTCTATTCGGACCCGGGTCCCTGTAGAAGTCGATTGCATTTTTATGTATTTCAGTTTCATGCTCCGCTTGCTTCACTCGCTGCGCTGTGTCTAACCTTTTTTTTGCGCGACGGAATCTCTTTACTATTTGACAAGGGACTAAAAAGCTGACAAAGCCGCCCCTTGGATATGCTATTGGACTCGGGTATTAGCCCCATACCTGGCTCAACCACCCTACAGTAACTTCCGCCCCCATGGAGGTACGTTCGGGTTTGGAATAGCCATTCCCCGAACGCACCCCCTGGAGACAGGCCCATCGGTGAGCCATTGCTGACCCAAGCGCTGGGACTTCCCTAGGGAGGGGGCACCAAGTTACCACAATGTGAGGAACCCGGGTCCGAATAGCCACTCCGAACCTAAAAAAAAGAGAGTAACTCTAATTACTGAAGTTTTTAATGAAGTATTGAGCTATGAGACTAATTCAAATATTGTTAGGTCTGTAATGAATACAAAAGTAATGATGCCAATGGTTATTTAATATCAGGTCCAGCTACTATGGGGTTTTGGCCGATGTTCTCTTTAAAGTACATTATTATACAATCATCATTGAATTTCTCGTATTTGGATTTTATGCAGGTAGGATGATTCAGGTTAGTTTGATCCAACTCGGTAACTTATAATTATAATATATACAAAAACATTAGGTACAAAAATGCTTTTTGAACACAAAATATCCTAGTGACGTTGTAAAATTAATAGCCAAATATTAGTGTAGTTAAGATTTTATTGGTAAATTGTGTACAAATAACAGCGAAACCAAAGTGTTTTTCAGATTCAGCATTCAAGGCATTTTAAGAAAAACCGGCCAAGTGCGAGTAGGACTCGCGCACCGGGGGTTCCGTACAAACCTGTGCTATAAGACGTTACTTCGTTCCAAATTTCAAGATTATGAGTTCACGGGAAGTAGGTTTTGATTCCCTTGCGAGTGTCGAAAAGGAGAATGCCGGTTTTTGTATGGAAACCTGTACTCATTGCTTTTAGATGAAATAACCTTTACTGACCAGGGTATCGTTTAATATTACCACCGTCATCAAAGATTTTCCTTTACGAATCCGCAGTACTGATTTTTTTTACAAAACTATATTTTTAAAAAAGCCCGCCTAAAATAAGCAATACAGCAAATATACCCACCGTGTTCCAGATAAGCATTTTTAGCCACTATCTATCACTATTTATTACCCACAGCAATCAACACAAAGATTCACTATCTTGCAAGAGTCACTGCAACACCGGTACACGAAACGGACTTTCGAGTCGGAGGAGCGAAGTTCATATATTATTATACGGAAATAATAGCAAAATATAACAAAACCAAACAAAACACAAAAGATCGTTAGCGACCAGAAAACACAGAGTATAAAGGTCAGCTTTAGGCTGCGGTCCGAAAACCGATAAAAGTAATGAGCAGCTAGATCGCTACATGTTTATTCTTATAATACTTAATCGCACGGGTTTTCTTCGTCATAATATTAACATACTCATATATTAAAAGAAAAATTATTTCAAACGGTACACGAAACGGACTTTCGAGTTGGAGGAGCGAAGTTTATATATACGGAAATAACAGCAAAATATAACAAAACCAAACAAAACACAAAAGATCGTAAGCGACCGGAAACCACAGAGTATAAAGGTCAGCTTTAGGCTGCGGTCCGAAAACCGATAAAAGTTATGAGCAGCTAGATTGCTACATGTTTATTCTTATAATACCTAATCGCACGGGTTTTCTTGGTCATAATATTATTAACATATATTAAAAGAAAAATTATTCCAACCGTCGCCCAATCAATTATAATTATTCTGAAGTCGATTTTTCGTTTTTCGGTGCTACGATTCGATTTTTTTTTGTTATGGCAATGCAAATTCTTAACTGCCGGAAGTCAGGAATATGGGTTAACTTTTTTAAAATTTATAATTATAGCCCGGATTTAATAATTATTCATAATTTGCTAAAAGTAGTATAAAAATGTTAAGATATTTATGGAATTAAAATCATCTTTAAACAATGAGTACAGGTTTCGGCATTCTACTTTGCGGATATTTGCAGCATAAACGGCTGTATCTTTTGATTGCGTTGGCTTAGAAGTTTGATTTTTTTACAGCTCCAAGGGACAGTAGACCAGAGTATTTGATATAAATTTCAGCTTGATACTTCCACGCGCTCCTGAGAAAAAGGTTCTTGACAGACGGACAGACGGACGAACGGACGGACAACAAAGTGATCCTATAAGGGTTCCGTTTTTTCCTTTCGAGGTACGGAACCCTAAAAATGGTTACAGCATGACATAATACGCAAAAGGAATTGTTCAGTTTGTATGGGTGCTTTGGCTTAACATGAACAGCAACCAAACTTATTAAAAATTGTTAGTTTTAATTCTTTGTATCTAAAAATATGTAATTTAAGTCAAATAATCGCGGGAAAGTCTAGTGATATGCCTAAATAGGCAAACGTTATATTCCAGTAAGAAGTTGCTAATGTTTGTGACTTTAACACTAGAGTATCTTATTTTATCTTATAACGGGGGGGCCCCAGGGGGCCCTGCACGTCGACCCTTAGGGATCCTTTCAACTTCCCCAATTTCTTCATTCATTGATTGCTATCACCATTTATGGACCAATTGAGTGCACTCATGAGTCTCACAATTGGTCCAGGGGCCTTGAAGTCTTCGGGTTTGGGATATCCAGTCCCAAAGAGACTCATTCTCCTACGAGAAAGGGAATCACAGTCGCAATGACACGCGTCAGTCAACATCACGTTATGTCGTAGCTCTATGGTCTTGACATATCTCATATCACACATTTGAAATTAAACAAAAGCCGCGAGTATTGTAAGACGCTGCAAATACGTAATAACTGCAAAGATTTTATAAAAATATATCAAAATAGAAGAAAAGTTTTGTTAAAATCTCGAGTGACTAAACGCTGTTTTTAGTAGCCTTGCTTTTTTATTGTCTCGCAAAAGGTGAGAAAAGTAGAGTACACTCCTCGGGGATAAAGCTGTTTTTGTCTTGGACGCGCTTGAACCCCTCACTGCTCTCAGGACTCGTATTAATTCCCACGCTGCGCTCGAGAGTTAAATCTGGAGTCCTTCGTTACGTTCAGGATTCAATATCGCGCTCGTGACATAAAACAGTGCTTTATTCCCTCGGTGTATAATCTACTATTTCATCTCCCTATCTCGGAAAGAGTATTTTTGCTATTCGATATCTGCCCGCCAAAGCCGTTTTTATCCGCTTGAGGTTAAAGTAAATTTGAATTAAGAATATCGCGTGCAACTAGGTATGTGATTTCAAAACATCATTAAACCTATTTACTTACATCTCTATGGTGCCGAATTTATCATACATCTTTTTTTTAATTTGTTAAAAACTCAGACTCTGAACCTCCTTGGTGTACTTTTGTTTTTAATTTGCTTTGCGCGCGCCATTTTATTTTGACTTCGTATTGTTTTAAATGAGAAACTTGAAAACAAGTAAAAGAAAAAGGTATTATTTGTTATACATAATATAAATATTTTTCTGTAATCATAATATAATCCTATGTTGTAGTAAATATGTACCTAAACTGAAATAAAATTATCTTGTGATTGTAAATGTTTTATTTTGCATTTAGTCATTTCCTCGCTGAGGGGGATGAAAAGTTACGTCTTGCACCCGAATGCAAAGATTTTTCACCTTGTGCTCTTTTGATTACCTCGCTAACGCTTAGGATTCTAATTTTTGAATCACTCGCTGCGCTCGTGATTCAATTTTAGAATCCTTCGCTTGCACGGTCATCAAAGTTGAACACGCGGTTTAAAAGCAACTTTGCACTCATGTATAACAAATAACTATTATACAGCGTGAATATTAATAAACAGAAGTAACGAGACTCCGCTGCATCATTAAAATGGTAGCACATGAGCGATAAAGATTAACCTCTGTCCGCATTTTAGGCTTCAGGTCATTACACATAAATTATTTTTTTCGAAGAACTCATTCAAACATTCATTTTTAGACATAGAAACCCTCTCAAGTGATAGCTTGAAAGCTATCACTCAAATCCAGTTCAGCAGAAGGAGTCAGGACTTTTTATGTTTCTGTGGGTGTGGTTTATCTATAAGCCAGTTTCTGATCTATCCGCAAACTGAACACCCCTGACTGAAGAAGGAAAGTTGTATACATACGTTACTGGAATTTAGGAATAATTCACCTAAAGCTTTATTTTGTTTCCATAATGTTTTTCACAGTAAGAAATCATCACTGAAAATTTCTGCCAACGTTTGAAAATTCTTACACTGTTTCAATTGCTGAATCTTATCATCTTTCCCTGCAAGGTCAGTTGCAGTATTGATTTTGCTTTTACCTACGAGTCCTAAGAAGTCCTAAGAGCAGTGACTCAATGTTATGTGACCTACGAGACACATAACATTGAGTCACTGCTCTTCACATGCATACATTCTGGTATTAATACAACACCCCGCCTACTACAGCCACCTACCACTCATACCACTACATTGACATACACTTGCCCTTCTCTGTCACTTGCACCAATCTCAATGAAATGTTAAACATTTTAGGTTGACTACAATCTCCTGTTGCTTTATGGGTTCCTGGTGTACGGGCCATAATTCAAGACGTGTCAGTTGTCTTGGAAGACATCGTATTGTTAGGGAGATATTGCTTTTGTAATTGCAATGTTGTCAGCTAACTATCTTATATTAACCTTACAGCTCGTTGACTATAATAAGACATTGAATGCCGTTCCTACGAAAAATTGTACAGTATGCTTCATTCAACACCGCCGCTACCCATACTCCAGTCACACCTGTTGCTTGTTGAGCTTTCTCTTTCGAACTCAATGGTTATGAACGAGCTGCTATCAGGCAACAATTTCAATGCAACTGGTGTTCGTTTCATTTCATATTGGTCACGGGAGCTTTTCCTGTTACATCATACCCGTATCCAATATTAATACTTTTTGTAATCATTTGTTGGTAAATTAGCAAGATTTTTCGATACAACCACATAAAACGAAAGGTTTAAGGTCGATTCACACATATCAATGAAGTCACAGTTCCGACACAGTACCGGCACAGTTCAGTATCAGTGCTACAGTGTTCCGTCAGTGATTTAATTCACACATGTCAGTACCTGCTCAGTGCTCAGTTAACGAAGCTTCAGTGAAAACGTGTCCGTCGTCAATCGTGATTGTTGCTATGGCTCTGTTCAATACAACGGAGCTAGCAATGATAGCTATTGCTTTAGACGAAGAAGAAGAGCAGCATCAAGGAAAAAAGAGAAAATGGGTGCATGAATTATGGCAATTTAGAGAGATAGAAGGGGAATTCATGACAATATACAAAGAATTAGTTAAAGATGAAAGGAAATAAACTCATTTGCAAAAAAAAAACGGGCACCTAAGCAATGAACCATTTCAAATGTTAATATTGCTTTGTTTGATAATTATAGGTAGTTTTATCCTCACAATTTGGTAAATTAATCGTTTTCATCAGTATTTCATAAAATTTTGATACAATTTATGGGAAATAATGCTAAATCTCACTAGTAGTGTATGTTTGCTAGTAGTGCATATGCTCATGAAGTAAAAATAAAAAAAGTTTTTTCGTTTGTTTTTCTTTAATAAAGTAAAAGCAGATAAATGTTTAGTATCGAGTGTGACCCCCTCTAGCTAAAATCACAGCTTGAATTCGTCTGGGCATGCTAGCGAGTATATCCCGGATACTTGCTTGCGGAATACGTTCCCACTCCGCAGTAATCACATTCTTCAGCTCTCTGATGGTCTGCGGAGCTGGTTATACTGATTTCACACGCCGTTTCAGAACGTCCCAGACATGCTCTATGAGATTGAGGTCGGGACTTCGAGCTGGCCAATCCAAACGACGAATGCCGACCTCTTGCACATACGCTTTAACATCGCGAGATCGGTGGGCGCGAGCATTGTCGTCCATAAAAATCGAGTCTTCACCTAGAGCGGCCAATGCGGGTTGTGCATGAGGAATTAGAACTTCCGTTATGTATCGATGCCCAGTCAGTGAGCCGTTTTCAATGAAGACTAACTAATATGCACATTTCTTAGACTAATATGCACATTTCTTACTTCTTGGAGGTTGTTCTTAAGATCCACATACGAAGATTTGCGATTTCTCAATGCGCGACTCACAAGAAAACGATCATCCCGTGGTTGGGTAGGTACATGGTTTTCTTCCAGAACCAGGCCTTCTCTCGACGGAACCAGTCTCCTGATATCGCTGCCAGGTCCTTTGGACCGTCGAGCGACTAACATTTAGCCTCCTAGCCACGAAGCATTGGCTGCAACCCTCTTCAAGCAGCGCGATAATTTTGGTAGCTTTTACCACTTTATCTACCATTTTTGATACAGCCAAACAGCAATAAATAAAGCTTTGAGAGTCAAGGATATGAAATTAATCGATGAAAATTGAATAAAAATTATGAAAGTCGATGTTAACTTCTGGAACTTCGCACCAAAAATGTAGGATAAAAAGGAGTTTTCTGTAAAAATGAGCATCAAATGAAAATTTGAATTTAGAACGTACTTTTTTAAATACCATGGCATTTTTAAAACCGGCCAGTAACGTGTACAAACGATTGAAACCTTTTTTGTATTGTATCTTTTTAAACTTGAATGAAAATCAAAACCGCCCGTTTTTTTGCAAATGAGTGTATTTTGAATATTTTAAAATGTCGGAGAGCTGTCGGCGGCTTCCGTGATCTGTCCGTGATCCTACAAAAAATATCGTTGTCAAGGATTACTTCCGTGTTTGCTGGTGTCGGCACTGACACTGAGAGTACTGTGCCGTCACTGACACTGACAAGTGGGGATACGTTCATAGATAATGTATGAAATAATATTTTGCATTGTGCCGGTACTGTGACGGATCTATGGCTTCACTGATATGTGTGAATTGGCCTTAAACCTTAAATTAGTGTTTCTCTCGATTTTCATGGGATCCCATCATCAGATCCTGACTTCGGTACCCTTGTGACTACCCTAGGAGTAAACTCTATCGAATACAAAAAGAATTTTGAAAATCGGTCCACAATTGGCGGAGTAATCGCGTAACATACACACAAAACACGTTGGAAACACCTTGAAATTTAAGGGTTTTCCCCGATTTTCATGGGATCCCATCATCAGATCCTGACTTTGGTGACCATGGGACCATCCTTGGAGTATACTCTATCGAATACAAAAAGAATTTTCAAAATCGGTCCACAACTGGCGGCGTAATCGCGTAACATACACATAAAAAAAACATTCGCATCGAATTGAGAAACTCCTCCATTTTTGAAGTCGGTTAAAAAGAAATTTGTAGGTGGCAAGTATGGTTTTTTTTGCAGTGGGAAATTATTTCCCTATAACCATGAACTTACATGTGGGATAAAAAATCCCACTTGACTAGCTTTTGACTGCGTCTTTACTCGACGATTTTTATATAGGGACAAAAAATAAAAAAATGCAAAATTAAATGAATTATTTATTTTAAAATAACCAATTATTTATTAAAAATAAACCACCTTTAAATACGATATCCCAAATA
This sequence comes from Schoenobius gigantellus, assembly GCA_963935595.1. Classification (NCBI taxonomy): domain Eukaryota; kingdom Metazoa; phylum Arthropoda; class Insecta; order Lepidoptera; family Crambidae; genus Schoenobius; species Schoenobius gigantellus. The sequence goes on from OZ012540.1 coordinate 52,059,846, forward strand.
ATTTTTCGAGTCTCTTTTCAACTAGATTATCACCCAATGGAAATGAAGAATAACTTACTGTTTCATCATCTGAATCTTCGTCGTCTATATCTAATAGGTCAGATTTCTTCATCTTCATCGACGATTTCTTGTAATTCTTTTTAACCGACTTCGAAAAAGGAGTAGGCTCATTGTTCGGCTGTATCAATTTTTTATGTATGTTCACCCATTACTCCGCCATTTGTGGACCGATTTTCAAAATTTTTCTTTTTGTAACCGAAAAAGTATACTCCTGAGGTGGTCCCATTGTCACCATGTCATGATCTGGTAATGGGATCCCATGGAAATCGAGGGAAACCCTTGAATTTCATAGGTACGTCCAGCGTGTTTAATGTTTCTTCTTAAGATATTCGCGTTCTGGTTGTCATCATGACATGCTACTGAGCTGACGATGGAAGGATCCTGGTAGATTAGGAGTTCCGGAATAATTCTTTCGAAACTGTTTAGAGCGAAAAACGTTTTAAGTTATTCTGGTGTTTGCCTTAGCTCAAATTCTAATATGTATTAACTAAAAAGATTGAAAAAAATTTAATAAAAAATAAAACCGACTTCAAATATACTAAAAAGTCATAAATATAAGATACATACAACAGTTTTATATTGAAGTCGGTGCCAAGCTATGTATAACACGGTAATAGTATTACCGTGGCTATGATCACCTTGAAAGTCTTAAAAAGTATAAGAACAATTACTGTAGGTAGTTATAGCATTCACTTCAATATAAAACTGTGATGTTGTATGTATTTCAATTATATATAGATAAAAAAACATACAATATGCTGCAGGCTGTATTAAATATTATTATATTAAAACTGATGTATTCCTGGTAGTGGTTGGACATAATCGCATGAACAGTTACATGATTTCATGAAATTGAAATCTATTTCTGATATTCAATCATGTTACATATAATTGATTATCAAGAATATTTTTCAAAAATGCTTGCACAGTTGATTCAAATAATCCAAAGAATATTTGAAAATCAGGAAGATATTAAATAGAAGCTTGCAAACTTAAATAAATTTGAAAAAAAATAAAAAAGTATAAGTGCAATTCTGTAATATTTTTTTAGAACAAAAATACATACATCCTTGATTTATTCATTAAAAACCCGAAGTACTTACTAAATATTTCTGCAACAATGAATGCAAACGTGCAATTTATACTGCGCCTACACCAGGTTAGCATACTGGTAAAGGAAGTGTTCAGCTTCCGAACTCATAAAATTCAATATAATGTACACATAAAGAAACAAACAAAGAAGTTTGAACATGTAGCATTTTAAATGAACAAAGCCCCCTATTCCCCACCCACCACCATGTAATTACCTATTCTTTGTCTTTGCCATTGTATATGTGCAACTGAAACGAATTAAATTAAAATGTGATATATCGTTTAACTTATAATTAAGCGGGATGGAAAAAAACATGGACCTTGGAGCAGTGTTGATTCATCTAGTATAGCTGTTTCTATGCTACGATAATCAAAGTGCGTGTATAGATAAAAAAGCTTTGGAAGCTATATTGATGAGTCAGGTGTAACTTTAGGTTAGGGCGTGAAGTTTTGGTATTTAATAGCTTCTTAAGTTTATTCTGGTAGCTTTCTAGTAACTTATTTATTTTTATTTTATTGTCATTAATTTCGTTAATGTTCAGAATAAAAAGAAATGAGTTTTTTTCGTCACTCCACTCCATATAAACATGACGCTCATTTCACCACTAGTACCTGGAGTTTATGACTTGGTTTGTGTTAAAAACACCCTCACTTAAACAATGCACATTATATTTGTACCAACAAACGCAGAACTGTAGTGCAGAAATGAAAACAGTTTCGACGTAGGGCATCCGGGCATGGCTACAATATGGGCGGGTTTGCCTCGATGTGGTAGCGCCCAAATAGAGAAATTTCTGCGATCGTAGTAGTTATATAATGTTGCAACAAATTTGCCATGATTGTACCAGGGTAGCATGCATTGTAAAGAGGTTATCATCACAGCTTGCATCTACGCCACAGCGACTCTGGAAAATAGAGAGCGTTCATAGACACTGAGCGACTGCTACTGTAGCGTAATATCTAACAATAATTCGCTCGATATAGTGCCTAATTATTTAAACATAATACTGTGTGTATTATAATAATGTATTATCAATAATTTTATTTAAAAAAAATAAGTTGTAGATAATGAGGTGTATCACATTCAATGTCACATATGAAGAGTATAAATAATAAAACTTGAACAATTTCGTAGAAGTAACATAGTACCTACCTGCAATTGCATATATTTACCATGTTGCTGCAGCTCAATAAAAACAAGTCCTGGCGTAGCCGTTCAATTTATGTCAAAAATATACCAATAAAAATCTTCGATACGAATGTTTTTTTTTAGATATTTAACTTGCAACAATTGTGAAAGTTTCTAATGCATTCCGGTATAACGCCCCCTTATTTAAGGGGTGTTGTGAACATACGCTCTGTGCCGCATCGGTTCCGCCCACTTTCAATTACATTAATGAAAAGCAAGCCGATGCAAGCCAACATCTCCTGTAGTTTCATACTGTCCTGGTGAATTGGTAGCAAATCAAGACGTCTTGCCACCAAATACTGAGAATGTGAAACTGACTTTTTGTAGAGGAAACATGGCACGTATTGAATTGCAATAGGGAAACACACATATTGTACAGAAATCGGTCCGAAATAATACGGAGGAAAAAATTAAAGAAAGCTTTAAGAAATAGTACATTACTGCAGAGTCCAGGAAGTTAGGGATCGCCGGACGAGTAGAGCTTTCAAGGCCGATCGTCAGCGAGACCTTGACAATAATTACGTGTCCGGCAATTCCATTCCCGCCGAGGTACTCGTATGTATAGTAATTTTCTCAATAATCAGTGAGTAAATAATGAAATACTGGAAACAAATGAGTATAATATGAATAAAAGAACGAATAAAGCAATTAATTAATTATAGTAGCCTAGCATTTAGTAATACTTACTGTTAGTGATTGTCTCTAAGACACCACCAACATAAAGTGTTGTTTTGAAATAGTAGGGTGTACGGCCTTCGAAGTGGACTGTAAAACGCTTGCTGTAGATTTTGTAATCAGGAACCGGAGTACTGGATGGATCAATGAAACACTGGTATCACTACTGGAGCGCTTGCTGAGAGAGGTCGGAGGCACTTCTTGTTTCTGGTTGAGTTGTTGCTTCCTCGAGTGGTCGGAGCGGACTGGTTGCGGTGGCTTGCCCGCGCCGCCTTTTATTCTCTTTTTTGTTATATAGGTCGTTGTTTATATATGGTTCCCCCCGCGCCCCGCAAGAGTGGCCTCCCACCTCTTCGCGCATGCGTACTTTATTTGCGTAAACCAACTAGCGTTTATTCTTATTCTAATACAATGAAATATTTCGATAAAATAAACCATGACAAATGTTACTTAACCATTCTACCTATTTAATGTTCCTTATTTCTAAGTAAAAGACAACAAAAATAACCATTTATTTTATATACAAACTTATCGTTAAAACCAAATTATAAAAAAGACAAACTAAAACTATACATTGTTTTTCAGTTATTTGTGAATAATTTCGTCGTGAACATTATCTCCCGCCGTCGCCTCGCGAATTCCCGGTAGCACGACGATCTTCTTGGTAGGTCTCCGGAGTACGTGTCCTCGGCTCGTTGTGACGTCGACCACTCGAACCACGCCGTCTGCGCCTGGGTAGACTGCGGTGACTCTGCCTCTTGGCCATGTGTTGCGGGGTAGGTTGGAGTCGCAGACGATGACTAGGTCGCCAGTGGTTGGGCTAGTCCCGGTGCTATGGGGCTCCCGCCGCTGCTGGAGTACAGGCAGGTACTCGCGCACCCAGCGTTTCCAGAAGAGGTCAGCGAGGTACTGGGCGCGTCGCCAGTGTTGTCGTGCGTTCATGTCGCTGTCGTCGAAGCTCCCCGGGGCTGGTGAGTAGCAGTCTGGCCCGAGCAGGATCATATTCGGAGTGAGGGCCGGCGGGTCGTCTGGAGTCACCGGCACGTAGGTCAGGGGTCGAGAGTTGACTGTGGCTTCGACCTCGGCTAGCAGCGTGCGCAGCGTCTCGTCGCTGGGGCGTTTTTCGTGCAGCGTAGCCTTCATCGCCTCCTTCACTGTGCGCACGAGGCGCTCCCATGCCCCGGCCATGAAGGGTGCGGCGGGGGGCAGGAAACGCCAGCGGATGCGGCGTGCTCCGGCGCCGTTCTTGATCGCGCCGGACAGCTCACGGTCGGCGCCGCGGAAGGCGGTGGCGTTGTCGCTCCACAGCTCGGCGGGGCACCCGCGCCGTGCGATGAAACGGCGCAGTGCGTTGATGGCTGCGTCGGTGCTAAGTGACGGTACGATCTCCAGGTGTATCGCGCGCGACGTCAAGCAGGTGAACAGCGCGACCCATCTTTTTTCTCGGTGACGGCCAACGGTGACTTCTATGGGCCCATAATAGTCTAGGCCCGTGTATGAGTATGGCCTGACGTGGTGGGCCAGTCGCGCGGCGGGTAGGTCTCCGGTTGACGGGGCGGCCGGTTTCGCCTTGCGTATCCGGCACGCGAGGCAGTGGGCGATCGCTTCCTTGACCGCTGGCCTTATTTTTGCGATGTGCACGCGTTGCCGTAGCTCGTTGACGACAATCTCGGTGCCTCCGTGATGTAACTGCTCGTGTACGTGCGAAATGTACAACTTCGTGTAGTGATGCTTCCTATGTAGTATCACGGGGTGTGCGTTTGCCTCTTCTATGCCGCTAGCCGCCTCTATTCGCCCGCGTAGTCGCACGATGTCGTCTTTGTCTATATACACGCTGAGTTTGGCGAGCCGGTCATCCTTGTCTGGTGCGCGACCGCTTGATATGCGCTCTCTCTCTCTCTTGTAGCTGTCTTCTTGACTGGCGCGCATCCATAATTTCTCAGCCTTGATTATGTAGTCTGCATCTAGCGCGACGTATTTTTCTTTTTTCTCGCTCGCAGAGACGGGTTCGATGTGTAGACGGCCCCGCGGCGTTGTTTTGTTCCAAGCTTCGTCTTCGCTCGGGTTGGCCTTTGTGCGTTTTCTTCGTGCCGCGGCGATTGTTTCTATAGCCGGGGCGCGCGGGATGGTTGACTGGCGACGACAGAGACTGATGAACTGCAGTACGCGTCCTGTAGCCCGTAATAGTCGTGTCCACTTGGAGAAGCGCTCGATCTCGGGTAAGTGAGCGTGTTGTCGGCGTTGCTGCAGCGTGTTGCATTTTTCTCGCTCTTCGCCTGTCGCAGGAATTTCGACCTTATTTTCAGCGGGCCAAGACTCTTCATTATCGTGCAGGAAACGAGGTCCGTTGAACCATCTGTGACTTGCGCCGAAGTCGATCGGTGTCGCTCGCGTTGCATCGTCGGCGACGTTGTCTGCTGACGGTACCCAGCGCCATTCGTTTTTCTTGCTTGAGTCTTCGATTTCGGCGAGGCGGTGCGCAACGAACGTCTTGTATGTACGGGGTTCGCTTCTTATCCACGCTAGGACGGTGCGTGAGTCGCTCCAGTAGACCTTGCGCGCTATCTCGAAGTCGTGTTCGTCGGCGACTGTCTTCGCCAGACGTACGCCTAGCACGGCAGCTTGTAGCTCGAGCCTGGGCACGGAGATCGGTTTCGTCGGAGTGACGCGACTCTTGGCTGCTGCGAGGGCGATTCTGACGCTGCCGTCGCTGCGTATCATTTTCCAATATACGGCGGCTGCGTAGGCTTCTTCGCTGGCGTCGACGAATGTATGTAGCTCGTAGCGATCGACGTGCTTCTTGTCGTAGCACCTAGGTATACTTAGTTCGCCTAGGTCTCGAAGTTGCTGTAGCCACTCGCTCCATCGGTCGTGTAGTGCGTCGGGTATCGCGTCGTCCCACCCCATGTTGTGGCGCCATGTGTCTTGCATGATTCTCTTGGCCGGCGTGGTGAATGGCGAGATCAAGCCCAGCGGGTCGAATATCGACATTATGATACTGAGGGCCTCGCGTTTCGTGGGCGGTCGTAGGTTGTTGATCACTTCGGCTGGAGCTCTTCTTGCATTGAGTCGAAATCGAATACAGTCTTCCGCGGTGTCCCATAGTAGGCCGAGTGTTTTTTCCATCTCGCTCCCGCCGATGGGGACCGTAGTGCCGTCTTGCTTCTCGCTAGTGCTGCCGATTGCTTCGACGTCGTTCGACGCCCAGCCGCGTAGTAGAAATTTCGCTTGTTTATGCACGTGGTCGACTTCTGACGTTATTTTTCTTGCTTCTTCTAGTGTCGCGAAGCTGTGTAGGTAATCATCCATGTAGTGATTACGCTCGATGGCCCGTGCCGCTTCCGGGAATCTTGACGCGTGTTCTCTTGCGTTGCGATTTTTGATGTACAGTGCGGTGCACGGCGATGACGATGCACCGAATACCACGGAGCTCATTCTATATTCGTCGGGCGCGCCCTCCCGCCGGTCGCCTCTCCATAAAAAACGTAGCGCGTCTCGATCTTCTTCTCGAATCTTGATCTGCATGAACATTTCTTTTATGTCCGCTGACACGCCGTAGGCATACTGGCGGAAGCGCATGATGACTCCGGGTAGGCTCTGTAGTAAGTCGGGCCCCGGCAGCAGCATATCGTTGAGGCTGAGGCCGGAGGATCGAGCGGCGGCGTCATGGACCACTCGAATCTTTTTCTTCTCCGGGTGAGTGACGGCGAAGTGCGGCAAGTACCACAGGCGGCCGCGGGGCGGTGCGACGACTCTCTCGGCGTAGTTGGACTTCAGCAAGTTCTCGATGCGCTCGTTATATTCTTTCTTCAAATTCTCGTTGCGGTCGAGCTTGCGTTCCAGTGTGTATAGTCGCTTAAGTGCGTCAACGCGATTGTTAGGTGTCGCGGCGGCTTCTTCTCTCCACAGTAGCCCCGTCTCGAAGCGGCCGTCGGGCAGGCGTCGGCTTCTTTCTTCTAGTGTCTTGAGTGCTTGCAGCTCGGGATCGCTTCGCTGTCTTCTTGGCTCGATCGACAGTGATTCCAGCGCGAAATAGTCCTTCATCATTTTCTCCATATTCTCAGCCGGCTCACTTTGAGTAAGGTGAGCGCAACAATAGGCGACAGGCTCTGCTTGCGATGTTCGACACCCGTGAAGCACCCAGCCGACGGCCGTGCGTGAGGCCACCGGTTGGTCGCGACGTCCTCTTCTTATTTCGCGCGAGACGATCAACTCCCAGTTGTCTTGACCGATGAGAAGTCTCGGCGTGGCGTTGCTGTATATTAACTCTTGCTTCACTTCTTCTAGGTGTGGGCAGTCTTCTATTTCTTCTTTGCTCACGGACTGTGTTGCGAAGGCGAGGCTGTCGACTGTACGAGCGTTATAAATTTGCTGTTTGTCGTTGCTGTGGCGGCCTCTTATTGCGACGTTCACCCTCTTGCTCTTCTTGTGTTCCATTTCTTCGCCGCCGACGCCTTGCACCCACATGGGTTCTGTAGGCCCGTCGAGACCAAGGGTGTCGGCGAGCGACGCGTCGATGATCGTAACGGTGCTTCCCTCGTCCAATAGCGCGAACGTGTCAACCGCGGCGTTCGGGCCGCTCACAGTCACGGGCGCGATCTTCAGGTAGGCGCGGCTTTTGTTCGCTGCAGCGCTCGCGACTGGTTGTGTTGCTGACGCTATCACCTCTTCTTTCTTCTGGGGCGCGGGGGACTCGGTGGCGGGGACGCCGGTGAGTAGAGGCGTCTTCTTCTCGTGGTGCAGCAGGCGGTGGTGTCGCATGAGGCAGCCGTTGAAACCGCACGGCTTGGCACGGCATGAGAGGCGGCGATGCGTGCTAGCTAAGCAGCGATAGCACACGTGATTCTTCTTGGCTACCTCCCATCTCTCGTTCGTGTCAATCTTCAGGAATTTCGGGCACGTTGTCAGTTGGTGGCTCTGCTTGCACATCGGGCACGACGTAATCTTGTCGCAGGAGCTCTTCTTATATGGCTCGCTAGTGGCGGTGAAGGCGCGTTCGATCCTTTTCTTGGTCGCCCTGTGTTCCCTGTTGTCATTCATGGGTTCAGGCGGGGCGTAGGGGGCGCACTTGTCCGCTTCATGGTTCAAGAATTCGGCGATTCTCTTCAACTCTGGTATTTCTTCTCTGGTGGCGGCGTAGTCGTACCACTTGTTGCGTAGTATTGGCGTCAGCTTGTCCACGATGAGTCGTAGCACCTCCGGGTTGTACAGGTACTGCGGTTTCTTCAGTATTTCGATGGTAGCCACGGTGTTAGCGATGCGGCCGGCGAATATGCATAGGTCGCGCGGGCCGTCGGTCAGTCTGGGCAGCGTCTTGAGTTTCTCCATTTCGTTGATGAGCAGTGCGTCGGGCCTCCCGTATCTTCTTTCCAGCGCGCCGATGAGATCTTCAGGTTGCGGCTGACTAATGAGGAGGGAACTGACGGCCTCCAGCGCGACTCCCTTCAGACTCTTCCTTATTCTTGCGACGTTCTCGCTGGGTGAGAAGCTCGACGATGACTCGGTGTATGCTGCCTTGAATTGCAGCCATTCACTGCACTGCCCGCTGAACACTGGTAGTTCGGTGATGTATTTCCTCGTGGACTTGCTTGACCGGATTGCTTCTGTCAGTGCGGCGGCTAGCGACGTGACATCTATTTGCGGCGGTCGAGGCTGTTCTTGGCCCGTCTGATGTTGCGCGTGTTTATTGAAACGCGCGGGCGCCCCCGACTTCATCCCGTAATCTTGATGTCCCTCTATCGCTGCTGCTTCTTGCTGCGGGCGCCGATTGAACCAGTCTTCTACTCGACGCGGTGCTAGGTCCTCCTCCTCTTCTTCATCTTCCGTTGATGACTCGGCGACTATTTTCTCTAGGCGAATCTTCTCTAGCGTGGCTTCGGCTTGAATTCGTTGCACTTCTAGCGCGGCGAGCCTCTCCTTAGTTTCTAATTCTGCGCGAATCCTCTTGCTCGACGCCTTGGAGTGACGTGATCGCGCAGGCGGAGGTACTCTTGCGGCGGGCGGCGGCGGTGGCATTAGTTTGGTGCTGTGACGCTCGACGATCGTGTGGATACTGCTTGCGGCCGGCGTAGCTTGAATACCCGACGTGTCGGCAGGTGCGCCGTGCGTGGTTCTCGTTTCGCCGGTTGCCGGTGTTTCGCCGCTGTCTGAAGACTCTCTTGCCGTGTCGTCGTTCTTTTCCTTCTCGTGGCAGCTCCTTGTGAGAACCATGGTGATTCTTCAGTCTTCACGTTCTTGATGCACTAGTCCAGAAGATCCGGCTCCGAAAGGACCATACAATGTTAGTGATTGTCTCTAAGACACCACCAACATAAAGTGTTGTTTTGAAATAGTAGGGTGTACGGCCTTCGAAGTGGACTGTAAAACGCTTGCTGTAGATTTTGTAATCAGGAACCGGAGTACTGGATGGATCAATGAAACACTGGTATCACTACTGGAGCGCTTGCTGAGAGAGGTCGGAGGCACTTCTTGTTTCTGGTTGAGTTGTTGCTTCCTCGAGTGGTCGGAGCGGACTGGTTGCGGTGGCTTGCCCGCGCCGCCTTTTATTCTCTTTTTTGTTATATAGGTCGTTGTTTATATATGGTTCCCCCCGCGCCCCGCAAGAGTGGCCTCCCACCTCTTCGCGCATGCGTACTTTATTTGCGTAAACCAACTAGCGTTTATTCTTATTCTAATACAATGAAATATTTCGATAAAATAAACCATTACAAATGTTACTTAACCATTCTACCTATTTAATGTTCCTTATTTCTAAGTAAAAGACAACAAAAATAACCATTTATTTTATATACAAACTTATCGTTAAAACCAAATTATAAAAAAGACAAACTAAAACTATACATTGTTTTTCAGTTATTTGTGAATAATTTCGTCGTGAACACTTACTAATACTTTTTTATTTTTAAATTAGTGCAAAGGAACCAAAGCCCAGTCATATTTTACGCAAAAAATGTAATACTGTAGGTAGACTGTAGGTAGTAGGTATGGCTTTTTTCTCTCACAACGAAAATTAAGCATATTATTGTGTGATTTTATTCCATCATTTTAATAAAATTATTGTCATATTGCATTTTTACAATGTGGTAGCAATTGGCTTTAAGTTACATAATTCAAGTTATAGGTGAATTAAAAAACATTTGGGCAGCGGCCAGAATTGAATTTTCATACTTACTTTCCTGGTCTAGGCCGGAAAAGTAATGCATAAGCCAACAATTAAAAACTTTGTGTCTTCTTTTTACTACAATAATGACTACATTTCCGAGCATGTTTGAGAAAACTGATTTTCAAAGTAGTCAGTCTGATTTCGTTTATTAGGGATGGGCAGAGAAGACTAGGAATGTCAACTCAACAAAGCGAAATTTAATCGTTGCTTTTATATTTAATAGTTGCGAATAAGATGGGCTGAACATTTCAAGTGAATGTGTCTGCTTTTTCAACAAAATACATAGGGTGAGCACCCATATGCTGAGAAGTACTAACAGTTAAGTAGTTTTTGAGGTGATGCTTTCTTGATTTGAAGCCCTCACCTTTTTATGGCTTTTGCAGCTTTTGTTTTTCTCGTAATTGAGTACCGATTATAGTTTCGCCCCTTTGAACGTCATTTAGACGAGTCTTATCTAGACTAGAACATATGAGCTTTATGTGGTTCTGTGTAAACAGAAAGTGCAAATTAATAAGTAATAATAATGTAAATGATGATAATGGATAGGTCTATATGTCTCGGTTTATGGTGGTCATACCTGAGTCGAGCTGCTGCGGCTGGTGCACAGTGCAGCAGCTGGTCAAAATTACCCCCTATTTTTTCGTCAGAATGTTGTACATTATTGACGATAACTTTGTGAAAACTAATTTTCTTGTCTTCCAAAATTATGTTCTTACTTAGTTTAAAGTCTATTGAGCAGTCTCTAGAGGTTTCATAAAGTTTGCTTTATTGGTTATGAAATAACTAAGAAAAACGTTAGTGTGAAATATAGCGATGTTCTTAAAATTCATTTAATTCATACAAAACGGCAATTTCATAGTTAAACCCCTTTTATATAAAAGGAGATGTTCCCATCTATAGACGCAGGCACAGCCGTAACCACTAATGGCAGAAATTTTGACAGTTGTTTTAATTCAAAATGCGGACGCACACCTACGAAGGAATTTTAAAAAATCAACCCTAAAGGGATGAAATAGGGGTTACATGTTTGTATGGATTTTTTTTATTAGCAACGATTTAGAAAAAACTTGAGATTCATGCTCTTTAAATTATATTTCATTGAACACGGGTATCATGGTTTCTTGGAATTAAGGTGCAAAATAGTGCAAAATATAAAATCTGCTCCAATTCCTTTGAAATTTATTATCCGGGCTTAAATGGGCTACAAAATTATTTTTCCTACGGGAAAATATAAATTCCCACGGGAAATCAATAATAAAGCCGCGAGCGGAAATCTAGTATAATAATATTGTATCTCCCTTTTCTGGGGTATACTATAGTCATTATCTTGTCGAGCTCATAAATATCGTTACTCGTTACGGGAATTTTTATTTCTATGATAAGGTACTGGTCAGTTTTTTATATGAAACCTTTAACAGCTTATAAAATTGCATGACATTTGACGTGTCCAAGGGCAAGACAAGATCTCCCTTCAATTACAGTAGCTGCTCTTCCAGCTCTCCTCGATCCGCAATGTGGTCGCGTTATACATTGCAACGGTCAAAATCATATAACGGGGGATTCTCAGCGCCTGGAGATTCTTCGCACCCCATGTCCCGGCGCCGAGACGATGTCCGTCACCGCCAGCACGGCTAACGGGTCCGCCGGGTACTTGGGGCCTTTGCTTAATGTAAGTACATCAGTAGGCTGATGTTGCCTCACACCACGCTGGCCCAATACCACGCTGGCGAGTACATCTTCCACATCTGCTTTCTCCGTCACCCTGGTAAGAATGCATAATTAGTTAAATACTATATACTCTTTATTGTGCGTAGAAAACTTAATAAATTTACAACACAGTCATTAACTACAAAAACCAAGTATACATACATAGGCGGTTTTAACTCATTACAAGATCTCTCGTAGCCTACATATGGTGATAAGTATGTTTTTCGGGTTGATATCCGTTTCGGGTATGGGTAACACATAACGTTTTTCAGGAGTAGGAGTAGCGAGAAGAGGTTAAAAATACCTATAAAAATAAATATACACATGCAACTAAATAAAAATTAAATATACTTACATACATTTCCTAGCTAAGTTTTTTACCTCTTGATGCTTTTGCACGAGTAAAAATTTTACGAGTGCCAGGTAAATATCTTCTTAAATTTGATAAAATTCTAGTGTTAGTGTTTATAGCGAAACTCCTCCGAAACGGCTTGACCGATTTTTATGATTTTTTTTCTGAGAATAGGCCATAAACTATTTTTAATACCCCTAGGTGATAAGAGCTTTTTTTGACAATTATTATGACGAAACATAATTCACGGGTACAGCTGGTAACTGAATAAAATGACTACACTACATTTTGATTAAGTCTAGTACTAGAAATGCATGAATCAGTAAGAGGTTGATATACAAATCGCCCCAAACGTGTTGCGACTCCTAAGAGTTGCTAGGCAACGTTGTGTTGTTAAACAATATCTGTATGGAATGAAGCACCAGGAATGCATAAGTCGGCAGAAAGTTTGTGCTTCGAATGGACTTCACTCGTTTGTGTGGGTTGCTAGGCAACACTTTGTCATCAAATAACATTTTTATGTAGTATCATACCAGAAATGCAAGAATCACTAAGGGGTATTTATTTATTTATTTGTTTAATCTTCCAGTACAATTTGTGTACAGAGGAGGACTTAATGCCAAAGGCATTATCTACCAGTCAACCTTTGGGTGGTGCAGAGAAAAGGAAGTAGATTAAGGAAGTAGGTACTTTAATGGTATTTGATATGAAATTGCTCAAAACGTGTTGCGACGTTCTAAAGGTGCTAGGCAACGCTTTGTCGTTAAACAATATTTCTATGGGCCCTAGTTCATGCATAAATAATCATTGTTTTTAGTGTTTCGTTACAAGAGCACATGGTAAATTAAGAAATAGTACATTATGGTACAAGTGTGTAATGTTGGTGATTACCGCTGAGGCGCATTGAGGCCCGAGCCGTCAGGCGAGGGTCTTAAGAAGCCGAGGACGGTAACCATCAATACACACGTGTATCATACAACGTTTTTCAACACACTTCTGAATAAAACAATACTTAAATAAAAAACCATTTTACATAGTAGATAAAAAGTTTACTTAGAGAAACAATTAGTAAATGTGCAGTTAGTAAAATTATAATTAACTATTTTTGATGACATAGCGGTCTCATCAGATAGATTATTTATTGAAATACTTTCATGTTCTATTGTTATTTGTGATGGTTCATTATTCGTGTAGGTAGGTGAAATCCAATCATTGGACGTACTTGGTATTTCGCCAGTAGGATGCGTCTCAGAATCAAGTTTAATTCTTTTTGTGATTTTTGCACAAATTTCCTTCTTGTTTTGTATGGAATCTTCTACGTATGATTCTGCTACATTGCTAGATCGCCACCCGCCATGTCGCTTCAAAGTCATTATATCAGCTCCTGAATTTGCCAGCAATGTAGCTGAAGTTCTTCTGAAACTATGTCCAGTGTAGCTCTCAGCATCTACTAAACCCAAAAACTTAGCGATTTCTTTAGGCATAGAACCAAATTTGTTTATACCTATAGGCTGACAGGTACATTTACCATTCTGGTAATTTAGAAAGAAACGGTCATTTTTTGTTTTTGGCGAACGCAAACTTTCATACTTCTTAACAATATCATAGAATGGACCGTGTATGGTGAATGACCTAGGTATTTTATTTTCACTAAAAGCATCTGGCCATGGTTCTCTATATCTTTTACAGTTATATTTGTTAATTCTTGTATCCTACAGGCACCAGTTACACCAAATATTAAAGCAACCTGAAACAAAAGAAACAATAATTAAGGTCAACACACAACACAAGCTGCTATTAAATATTTAATTAAAATTAATTTAACTATGTAACCTTTGTAGCCAAATATTGGTTATCTGGAGCATCTTTAATAAATTTTTCAATATCATCAGATGATAAAACCTTTGATTTTTTGCTTCTAAATCCATCAGATAGTCTCTTTAGATAAGCTGACAAATTCGAGTATGTTTTTAAGTCCACTCCATTCTTTGTTCGGACTGTACTTTTTAACATTGAGTAAATACACCACAAAGAGCTAGGTTTGTACTTAGAAGATAAATCTTTAAAGTACGCCATGAACACATTTTCTGAAAAAGACTGCGTATTCTTGTTGTTCTGCCATTGTATGAAATTTTGGTACGCTAATAGATATTTTTCCTTTGAGTTTTCTGGTAGTAAACTTTCCATAACGTTCTGGGCTTCACATCTTATATCGGGCGGTGTACAACATTAATCATTTTCTTCATAAATTGTATTTGCAGACATCTTAATTAATAACTAACTAAATAACTTCAAAAGAGAAAACGAGACGAGTTGTGAAAAATGTTTCGTAATGGCGGGAAAAATTAATCAGTTTTCCTATGCGCGCGCATCGGCCATAGACTAATAAATTTCGTAATGGCGGGAAAAATTAATCAGTTTTCCTATGCGCGCGCATCGGCCATAGACTAAAAAATGAGGTTTCTTTTTTTTGGGCTTTTCGCGGATAGCATTTTAGCGCAAGTGTAAGCGTAACTCAACCAATAATATTAAAAAAAAACTATTACTCACTCGTGAATAATAGTAATGAAAAAGTCACAGTTTGATTATAGGTATCATTATGTGCCTAATTGCCATGGGATTAGAGCCACTTTATGAGGAAGTGTGTTGAAAAAGTTTTTAAAAGATTGCGAGAATCGAACTTCAAAATTCAAATGTTCAAGTCCGAATTTTTCAAATTAGAGACGGCATACTTAGTACATATTATTAGTAAAGATGGGGTTAAGCCGAACCCAGATAAGATCATAGCAATCCAAAAATACAGCAACCTAAGACAGCAATTGAAATAAAAAGATTTTTAGGATTATTAGGCTATTGTAGGAAATTTACACCCGATTTTGCTTGCATAACTAAACCGATGACTCAGTGTTTAAAAGGGGTTTAAGATAACATCCGATAACAATATATTAACTGCTTTGAGGTCTGCAAAAAATTACTGACAAACAACCCTATACTTCAGTACCCCGACTTGAACAAAGACTTTGTACTTACGATCGACGCATCCAACTACGCAATAGACGCTATTCTCTCTCAAGGCCCCAAAAGCGATAGTTTACGCATCTAGAACATTAAATTCAAGCGAGATCAACTATAGTACCATCGAGAAAGAATTTTTGGCAATAGTTTGGGCTGCCAAATTGTCTGAAATTGTCACAGATCATAAGCTCTTACAATCCTAATATTATAAATGGGAAAGTGTGTGTGTGTGTGTTTGTTTGTCCGTCTTTCACGGCAAAACGGAGCGACGGATTGAAGTGATTTTGTATGGAGCATTCCGCAATTTTCAAGGTAGAAAGCTAAAAATTGGTATGCGAACTATTTGTGACTAACATAAAAATCGTGCATCATTTTTTTTTGAAATCTGCCCCAAACCCCTTAAAAGAGGGGGTGAAATTTTATATGGGACTTTTTGCAGTTTTCAAGGTAGGAAGCTAAAAATCGGTACACAGACTCTTTGTTACCAACGAAAAATACCTGCCTTATTATTTTCTTTGAAATCTTCGGTGTTACCCCGAATTTAACGCGAGCGAAGCCGCGGGCAAAAGCTAGTGGGTTATAAATCTAAAAGATCCGAACTCGCAACTGACACTACTGAAGACTAAAATTAAGCGAATTTAACTTCACTACAATTAATAAACCAGCCAAAAAGAACACCAATGCCGATGCCCTGTCTCGAATTGAGCTTAATAATGAAGAGATTTGTTCAATTGCAGTAAATGTGTCGGAAAATCCATCTATTCAAGTGCTGAGCATCCTATATTAGAGATACCAACAACTGATAACCCTCTCAATAAATATAATCGACAGATAAATGCTTTTCAGTAGTAGTGAAAAGTGACTAAACCATTTGAGACTCACACAAGAACGACTATCCAATTATCAGAATCCAACCTCGAGGAAGACGTTTTTAGCGCAATCAAAGAGTATGTAAATCCCAAAGTCCAGACAGGCCTTATTATTCAATTACCTTTAGCCATGTATAAAATCATCCCTATTAGATCTAAAACATTACATAAAATAGTACACAACCAAAATAACATTAGTAATTATTTAAATATTAGGTCCTTACATATATGAAATTGGCGTTTTGTATAGGAGGAACATAAAGTCGATTTTTTAATATAAATATATTTATTTAATCAAAGTATGTACAATTGCTATCTATGCACTTTTACCATCTCATAGGTAGTTCATCGATCCCTTTACAAAAAAAACCATTCGGACGGATATCAAAAAATTCTTTGTAGGCGGTTTGGAATGCCCCATCGGAGTTGAATTTTTTCCCTTTCAAGAAAAATGGTAATCTGTTGGAGCATGGTCCGGAGAGTACGTTGGATGTCTTATACATTCCAATTGAAACTCCTCTAATTTGGTAGCCGTCTGGTGTGCAGTGCGTGGTCTAGCGTTATCATGAAGCAGCAGTGGCCTAGAGCTATTGACCAGCCTCGGTTGTTTAGCAGCTAGCTTTTTCATCATAGTTTGCAGTTGCTGACAATAGACATCTGCCGTAATCGTCTGGCCAGATTTAAGACAGCTGTAGTGAACGACACCAGCACTAGTCCACCAAACGCTCACAAGTAACTTTTTTGGAGACAATTTTCGCTTGGGACATGATTTGGCTGGTACGGCAGGGTTCAGCCATTTCGATAAGCGCTTCCGATTATCGTACAGGACCCACTTTTCATCACAAGTAATGATTCGATTTAAAATCCCTTCATTATTGTGCCGGTTAGGTAAGGCAACGCAGCAGTCAACGCGGGTTTGTTGATTTGCTTCACTCAATTCGTGAGGTACCCGCCTTTCAAGCTTTTTCACCTTCCCAATTTGCTTCAAGTGGATTAAAACAGTTTTATCACTAACACCGCAGCCAGCAGCTAACTCGGACGTGGTTTGCGATGGATCCGCTTCCACAATAGCCTTCAATTCTTCATTATCAACTTTGGTCTCCGGCCGTCCACGGGGCTTGTTCGAAATTTCCAGAACGAAAACATTGGAACCATAAACGCACTGTGTTTTCTTTTGCGGCACCATCGCCATACATATCATTAATCCTTCGAGCCGTTTCTGCAGCACTGGTGCCACGGTGGAACTCGTACTCATAAATAACGCGATATTTCAAAATTTACTACTAAACTTCAAAATAAACTACACAAAGAAAAAAAAATGAGGAAAAAACAAGTAAATTATAATTTTCGAAACACAAACACATGAGTAAAGAGCTGTATAAATTTGAATTTGGAATTCCTAACTATAGAGGAGATATTTGAGATAAAAGTGACCAGTACGGCAAAACGCCAATTTCATATGTAAGGACCTAATATAATAATAGAAAGTGATGCACAAAGAGATACTGATTTAACAAAATATGCCCATTTGGCTCAGAATATTATTATCATAGGAGATAATATAGAGAGCTTCTCTCAAGAGCACTTTAAGCTAGAGAATACTTTAGCTTTTATAATAAGCTTAGATAATTTTGAAAAATAAGAATTTTATATTCAAAAGATAAACTTCTTAACTAAGATTATAGAGATTTTTATGATATAATTAAACTATGTTACTTTTATACTGAAAAGCATATTAACATTACCTTAAAGCGCCGATTGCCTATCCCCTAACTTATAACCTACTAGCTTTTGCCCGCGGCTTAGCTCGCGTATATCAAATCAAATCAAATCTTTATTGCTGACTAAGGTGTGATACAGATGTTGTTATAATTAGAGTTCTTGATTACCTAGTCACCCTTTTCGTAATAAAGGTGACAGGAAAAGTCGACGTATTCCTTAAAAGGGGTTATGGTACAGGTCATAAGCAACAAAAAAAGTCCCATTAACCAGGCGTCAAAAACAGTTGGTTATTGAGCTACGACGGTTTTAAAATATGCAGTTTTGACGAGTATGCAGAAATATGAACTTGACGAGTAGACAGTAAATACAAGGGTTTTGCATCGCTTGACCAATATGCAGTTTTGACGAGTGTGTCGTAAATCCTTTTTCCGAGTTGTTACCATTAATTTTTTTTTTTAAACTAGACCATTTACAATGACAAATTGATTAATTGCGGAAAGCTGAAAAATGGGCAGTTAATTTAAATTAAAATTGTTTTTTTGGAAATGCAAGTAAGAGGTCTTTATTGACAATTAAGTCCATAAATTTTTTAACTTTCTAAAAATCGACGTCAATTATTGCAAAAAAAAATGTATCACAGTTGGCGTAAAAATTGCTAAAATAACTTGCTGGTTTAATAAGCTTTTAAAGAAGGTAAAAATATTATTTACTTCTATTAGTAGTTTTTACAGAAATTAGCAAAAAGTTGCGCTGTAGGTCAAAATTCATAATTTCATCTTTGAATAAAAATTGTCTGGAAAAGGCAAAAGTACGAAGTAGAAATAAAGAAAATTGCTTCTAATACATAAAAGAATGAAAAATACTAAATTACAAAATAATACTACAAGTTCTGTTCAAAATTGTCTAAGGCTATGGTTTATTTAGATAATTTCCATGCAACTTAAAAGAAATCATGGCAGTACGTCATTATCCAGCCTTTTTGGTTGAACTGATTGAAGCAGAGACAAAGTTTACAATCCTTTTTGGATAGCAAACCTCTTTGCTATCCAAAAAGCTGTAACCTCTTTGAATTGACCTAACCACAGAGGTTGCATAGGTTTTGGACGTTTTGGAACATGATTGATTAGGATTACGAATGTTTCGACGTCATCATTCATTTGTTTTCCTGAATGAAATTGTTTGTTAAGTTTGAAACTACTTTTGAAATTACGGACAAACTTTTGATAACAAATAAACCGATACGATATTTTGAAATTGCTGCTTTCGAAAACGAAGAATACGCAGATATTTTGTTTTATTATGGTTTTTGTAATAGTAAATATGCCGTTGAAGCACAAAGAGAGTTACAAATCAGATTTCCTGATCGCCGTTTGCCTCACGTGAGCGTGTTTGGTGCATCCTATCAGCGCATTCGAGAAACGGGCTCAGGGGCCCAATTCAGCTAATAAGCTACAGCTGAATCGCAACTGAATCGTTGCCATCGACCAATCAGAACGCCACATTATCACGTCATCGAGCAGTTGAAAGACAATATAAGCGCTCCGATTGGTCGACCGGAGCGAGTCAGTTGCGATTCAGCTGTAGCTTATTAGCTGAATTGGGCCCCAGGTCAACGACGACAACGCGATCTTGGTAGACAGCTCGTTGGTAATGTTGGTGTTGACGAGGACGATGATGAAATTATTCGGAGTTTCAGAGCAGATCCTACTGTGTCCACAAGGCAAGTGGCAAGAATATATCACAATGGAGAGCCTGGTTTGGCGTATCGCATACAGCACAACTGTATCCATTCCATTACACACCAGTTCAAGCCATAGAAGAAGGTGATCCGGTGAGAATTTTTTTTTTTTAATCTTTATTTGCCATACAACCCTTAGGGTTAAGCCGGCCATAACAAAATTAGTACATAATAATTAGAAAATACAAAACTAAGTACATAAAAAGAGTAAAGTAATTAAACATTACACATCCGGTACAGATCTTAGATATAAACATATAATAATGTAACTTAAAACTCTGTCGCTGTTATCGATAGTGAAACATGAACTGAAAACGGCATGGAACAGAAAATATAAATTATTCCTACAAGTATCTGCGTCTAACATTAAGCTTTGCCTTTCCTCTTCATACTTTTGACAATATAATAATATGTGCATTAGGTCTTCTTTTTGGTTACAATAGTTGCAGTTAAGGCTATTAACTATTCCCATTAGAAACAAAAAGTTGTTAAGAGGCAAATGTGATGAGCGTAAACGCAAACAGAGCACCAATTCTTTTCTATTCATTCCACCATGAGATATGAGGAGGCTCGTTAACTAATGTTCGATACCAAATTCCTTTTTCTGTCGATCTTTGTTTAAAGTGTGTTTTCCACTGTAATTGAATTTTGATCTTAACTCTTGAGTAATGATCTCGGAAGAACGTAATTATATCGCACGGTATACCATCTGTGTGTGCAGCTTTAGCCAAAGCATCAGCTACCTCATTCCCACGGAGTCCAACGTGTGACGGGATCCATTGTAGTTTGACATTAACCCCATTAATTATAAACTTTTAAATACAATCAATAATGAGGTAAGCCTCGTAACGTCCTAGAATACCTTTACTACACGTTTTTATATGCTGTAAGGTACTTTTTGAATCTGTAAAAATAACAACATTTCTATAACTGTTTGATTCTACATAACTTAAGGCTTCTGCTATAGCAGCCAATTCTAATGCCATTATCGGGAGAGCTTTATTATTTACACAAAATTTTCGTCGTTTGCCGGAACGTCTATACAGAATTTCAGCTCAATCGGCTTAAGATATCTACTTCAAAATTTATTTTTAGCTTTATAAGTACGACATATTGGATTAATAGTGACATTACTTAATTTTTCAAGTTATTCTTAGCAAGACCTTATATTATTATTTGATACCCATATTGTAGGAGTGCATTAAAAATAATTGGTCCGCCATCTTGGGTATGCAGCCATCTTGGATTTAGAATGACGTCACACAGTTAACCGTGCATTTTCATCCAAACTGTGTGTATACAAAATTTCAGCTCAATGTTAAAGATATCTACTTCAAAATTGATTTTAAAGCTTTAGAAGTCCGCCATATTGGATAAATAGTGACGTCACATTATTTTTCGAGTTACTCTTAGCAAGACCTTTTATTTGATACCCATATTGTAGGGGTGCATTAAAAATAATTGATCCGCCATCTTGAGTATGCCGCCATCTTGGATTTAAAATGACGTCACACAGTCAACCATGCATTGTCATCCAAACTGAACATGTATACAAAACTTCAGCTTAATCGGTTAAAGATATCTGCTTCAAAATTGAGTTGCAAGATTCCACCCGAACATACATACTTACATACATTGCAAGTTAAATAAAAGCTTATAAAAAAGGAAAAAACCAAACTGATCATCAGATCGCGATCCATTTGTGAAGATTTGAGTGTATCCATTGTAAAGAGATTTGATCATGTTTTCACATTCTGTTCTAAGTTCCAATAAGGATACTTTTGATTTGGGTAGAGTTAAGGAATGAATTTCCGTTTATATAATTTCATGAAGAGGCAAAGCTGCAGCATGAAAAGGTAAATGGAATGGTGGTCGTATTTCATAGCTACCCAGATTCAAATCAGTCAAATCACAGAAACCTTTAATCAGCATCGGTGTTTTATTACAGTTCTCAAATTGAGAAATGGACTGAGCTATTTGCAAATTTTTGTGTAAATAATCCGTCCGTCTAGACTTAACTTTAATTAAGTATCTGTACAATAAACTTTTAGAACGTATATGTAGGGGCAGAATACAGAGTTCACATTCCATGACATGTATGGGGGTGGACTTTAAAAATCCGCGAGATAAACGAAGCGCTTAATTTTGAATTCTGTCTAATTTTGTTACTAAATTGGAGCTAGCATAGAAAAATAAAAAGAAACTTGCATACTCTAAATGACTTCTGATAAGTGCAATATAGATCCGTCGTAGATGCATGGGATGTATGCCCCAGTTGGATCCGCTAATATAACTTAATATATTGAGATACGATACACATTTTTCTGCTGCTTCATATACATGCTTTCTCCAATTTAATTTTGTGTCAATCTGTGGATTGACACAAAATTAAATTGGAGAAATTAGATTTCCTAAAAATTTTATGTTATTAACAAACTCGATAGGCGTATTATCTATCTTAAGTTCTAAATTGGGCAACCTATATTTTCTAGTTATTACACAAGCTTTGGTTTTTGAAGTAGATATTTCAAGTCCTATTACTCTTAATAATTTAATAAATATACAAAAGGTGTTTTGTAACGCTTCAACACATTAGTTTACGTCTTTATTAGTGCAGTAGAATGTAAAATCATCTGCATACTGTGAAAGTTTTACATCTGGTGCTATTTGATTACAGATATTGATTGTAATAATATTTAATAATATCGGAGACATGGGATCACCTTGTGCCAAACCTTGTCTACAAACACAAATCGAATCTGAGCCATTCTGAAGTTTTTATATCAAATGTCGTTCTTTTAAAAACTCTCTTATATATTTACATAAATAAAAATCAACATCAAAGCTCAAAAGGCAATCGGTAATGGCTACTACAGACACATTGTTGTAAGCATCCTGAATGTCTGTTAGTCCACACAGGACATATTCTTTTTTAGACAACGCTACTTCAGTATCAAATGTGAAATGTGATAAATTATCAATACAAGAATATCCTCGACGAAAGCCTAGTGTTGAATCATGAAATAGGTTATGGTTTTCAAAAAAGTATTCTAATCTTCTTGCAACCATCAAATTAAAAATCTTACATAAACAGTTGATTAAATAAATGGGTCTGTACTTTAGCAGGCCACCCTGCCTCTTGGGAATCGCTATAACCTTTATTTGACGCCATTGAACTGGGATCTCTCCTGTAGAGTAAATAAGATTGTATATGTGAAGAAGTATTTCCTTACCTTGTATGGGTAAGTTATGTATCATTGAATAGACAATACTGTCTAGCCCAGAGGCAGTGTCTTTTCTTTTTAAAACTGAAAGCAGCTCTGAGATGTTGAAAAATTTTGTAGGAGTTATATTATTTGATGGCAAATAGAAGGAAGGTAAGTCAGTGCTGTCAGGTGTATGTTTTCTTAAAAATTGTTCTGCTTTGCAATCTCTTAGGCAAACATTTTGTGAATTATTGTGGCCCTTAACCCATTTCAGCCTTCTCCACATTTCGCTGCTAGACATGCTCGAATTAGTATCATCACAAAACTTAATCCATGACTTCCTTTTAGTTTATCGTATAAGTTGTCTGGCAACTTTTATTTTTTCTTGCAAAACGTTATAATTCACAATTGTTTTACATTTACGAAATGTTTTAGTGCTGGTCTCCTTTCGGCCACTGCTTTTGATAGGCTTGGGTTCCACCATGGTTTTGGTATAAACTTGCTATTAGGATCGGATTTAAATTTAATAAAAGGTATAAATTCAAATCAAATCAAATCTTTATTGCTGACTAAGGTGTGATACAGATGTTGTTATAATTAGAGTTCTTGATTACCTAGTCACCCTTTTCAGGTATAGCAATGTTGGTGAGGGCTCCCTATCTACAATTTATGTTTTACTATTTCATTTAATGTATAATTCCTCACTTCAATACAGATAAATCGAACTAAAATTATATAAAATTATGTCAATGAATGCAAATTACCAACAAATTAAATTATTACCAAATTAACATTTAGCCAATGCACGGTATAATTAGGTATGTGGTGATGTCATATTTTTTTAATAATAAAAATAATAATATAAAGTTAATAAAAATGGAAACATTAAATTATTGCAATATTAATTAAATTCAGTTACTTAATTTAACTTAAATTGGTTGATGTCATATCAATATCTTCTATGAAATTTATTATTCGAGTTCTTAAATATAAATAACATATAAATAACAGTCTTCTAAATTATAATAAACTACAAAATTATTTTACGGGAAAATATAAAATTCCCACTGGAAAACAATAACAACGTGGGCGAAGCCGCGAGTGGAAAGCTAGTCAAATATAAGGCTAGCAAACACCGTAGTCACTTGGTAAATAAGTAATCGTTTACTGAATAAAAACATTTTTCAATTAAATAGTGTCTCAATTTATTTTGGTATGATGTTAGTTTTGTTTCATTTTTTATATCAGGTGGTAGTTTATTATATATTTTTACAGCCATGTAGTATGGACTGCAATGTAACATTTTCAACCTTGATTCCGGTAAGTATAACCTATTTCTGTGTCGTGTATTTACACTTACAATTCATCGGCTGCTACGGTTACTATAGATACAAATTTGTCATAACTTTCTTGCACGCAATTATTAAAAGGAAAATCTGAGCAATAGGTTTCGACCTGTTTTTTGTAACCATCCGACTGTCTTATGTTACGTTTTAAAAAAGTGCTGGAATAACAAGAGTTGCTTTTATTTGAATAAGAAGGTGGTCACTTCCCAAACATTCGTTTGTCGCCAACCAATCACAGTCCATTACAATATCAGCACTGGCAAACGTGGCGTCTGGGGAGGTATTAATAATATCGTCTTGAATTCTCGCAGATCGTGTGAAGCTACCATCGTTTAGAAAAATAGAATGGTTGTCTACACTGCTTTCTGAGAGTAGCCTACCTCTGTTGTCTGTTTTGTAAGACCAGGCGGAATGGTGGGCATTAAAATCTCCAGCGATTAACGTGTTCTGCGACAAACAACGAAAAAGACTATTATAATCATTTCTGTTGATCTGATCACTACTAGGTGAATAAATACCTATTATATATTTAAGTTTATGGCTGTTATGTAGTTCTACGCATAGGTAGTCAATGTTGCAATTATTTAACAATAAGTACTTAGAAGAACATTGTATAGACTTGTGAACAAATATCGCAAGTCCACCATAGTTATCTTCACGGTCATTCCTGAAGCATGTGTAACCAGAAATATTGATCTTTTTATTCTCAGTTAGCCATGTCTCCGAGCATATACAAATATGTACCTTTTCTTGATGTAAGTAGGCTTCTAAATCACTTAATTTATGCAAAATACTCCTACAATTCTACTGCACTATTTTTAAATTATAATTAACAATACGGTTATTATTCATGTTATGAAAACTAATAATTATCTATAAATCTACTTAGCTTAAATATATTTGTTATGTAAATTTTTGTCATCAACAATATTTTCATTCAATTTTTTAATTATACGTGAAATTCTGTTTTTTAATTTTCTGTCTTTAACTGAATGAAATCAGTATAAGTTGCTTTAAGATATAAATACACGAATCAAAGTCATTCATAAAATATTTCGAAGCCACTGACTTTACATCATGAACACCAAAAGACTCATTTAAAAACTCTTTTAATTGAAGACTGGTAACTGGGTATGGATTTTGTCATCACTTTTTTCGAGGTTTTTTTGAGTTTTTTTGGTCCAATTTTTTCAGTCGAGAAATCATTACCGTCTGGAGAGGGTATGCTGCACAAAGATTCCAGATCACTCGCCGACAGGTCTTCAGATGCTGATATATCTATTGATTGATCGATACTACAGCTCGATTCCGTAGGAGGGTGGGGTCGCTTAAAGCTTAAAGTCGCAGCGTTAGTTTCTGGTTTAGTAATTTCGTTAGGTTGTAGCTCTGGGATGAAACGTATTTGCTTTTTCACGCCGGAGGCCGAGGGTTTGTTACTTTACAATATGGCATTTTCTGGGGGTACAGAATTTGTATGTGGTTTCGTAGACGTTGCTGTTGTCGTGTGTTTATTTATCGTTACCATTGACGGCTGTTTACTGGTTGAATCGATTTCTGTACATTTGTTTGCTACGTGACCTTCCTTTTTACAGATAAAACATGTCATGGAATCAGTTGTGAGATAGATCCAGTAGAGTGTGTCATCGTAGTCGATCTGTAAGCGTTCAGGCAGGCTCTTTATTTGCTCAGACGGGACGTATACTTGTCTGCCGAAACTTAAAATATGACTAAAACCAGGCTCCGTAAGACCAGCTCTGATGAATGTTATAGTAGATGCCATCTTGATATTTAATTTCTTTAGTTTTGATTCTATAACACTATGCTAAATTATAGGACACAAATTAGATAGAATCACCCTCTTATTGCGTGTGATGAGGGGACGGATTGGTAATTTTTGGTTGTTTATCAAAATACATTGATGTTTGTCAACAAGTTCGTCGGCAATCTCCTTAGATGACACGAAAACGCATACTCGATTGTTTGACATGCGACTTAAAAATCGTATTTGCGTAGATTCTATAACTTTACTGAATGCACGAGCGTAATCTTTTATTTGTACATTATCCAAGGAATCTACTAATACAGCTTCGTGTTTGGTAGGCAAAGGTACAGTTTGGGTTTTAACAACGGTTGAGTAATTAATTGGTTGGGATGCCATAGTTTCTGTAGTCAGAAACTGTTGGTAGAAGGACTGTAGGTATTCACTAAAAACTTTTCACTATTAAATCGTTTTATCACTAACACAGCATTACAACAATAGATATGGACGCGTCGTAGTCGCGTCCAAAAAACTACCCACAACGCGAACGTAAACAATCAATCGCAACGATGAACACGTGTGAGCGCGTCGTTGCATCACGATCGACTGTGAGAAGAATTGATTTTTGCAGATTTTTAATCAATGCTGAGATTGAAGATCCAGATTATCTAAAGAAAATCATGTGGACCGACGAATCTACGTTCGATCGCGATGGCATCACAAACTACCACAATATTCACTTTTGGGCCCCTAAAGGTGAAAACAAAGGTGAAAGAAAAAGTAAAGAAAGGGCTCACCAGAGAAGATTCTCACTAAATGTGTGGATGGGGATTGTACACGATAATTTAATATGACCTTTTTTCCTGCCCCAAAACCTAAATGGCACAACATACGAAACTTTTTTAAGAGAAGAAGTGAACACGCATTTGGAAGATGTTTCGCTAGCTACAAGAAGAAATATGGTATACCAGCATGATGGGTGCCCAGCTCACTTTTACCGTAGTGTACGACAGTGGCTGGATGAAAATTATCCACTAAGATGGATCGGTAGAGGTGGCCCGACTCCATGGCCGGCGAGAAGTCCTGTTTTAACGCCCTGTGATGCATCTTTGGGGTCACATGAAAGATCTAGTCTACCCCACACCTGCGACTTCCATTGAAGATTTGAGGGCGAGGATCGTATCAGCTGCTGAAGTCATTAATACATCACTTTCAATGCGTGTGACAGTGAGTAAGGTACGCCGTAGGCTGCGTGCGTGCATACGTAACAATGGCAGACAATTTGAACAGGACTTATAAATGTTTTTATTTATGTTGGTTCTATGTTCTATGTTATCGGGGTCGGTTTCCGCACTTAATCCTTAAGGTGGACCATTGCACATGAGGGCGGCCGTAACTCCAGCCAGCCCACCTCCCTCCAGAAGCGTATGAGATCTCCGAGTCCGTCCAGAGATTCTGTAACAGAATTGGGAGATCCAAGGGTGTTTTTTCGTATTTCGGTGACACCTGTGCACTCAAGGAGCACATGTGATACCGTTTCCTTGGCCCCTAAGCATGCTCTGCATAGAGGGCTATCTGTTATGCCTAGGGTGTGGAAGTGTTTGTTTAGTGAGCAGTGTCCAGTGATGGTTCCCGTCACCAGCCGCAGACTGTTCCTGTCCAGACGCAATATGCGTTTGGTCAGTTTGTTATTTAGGATTAGCATGGCTTCCTTTGACTGTCTGCACCCTGGAGTCGAGAACCAGTGGTCTTGTGCTTGTGTGCGGGTGAGCTCTTGCAGCTATCCGCGAATCTGGCTGAAGGGAATTGGTACGATGGGCTCGGGTCCGAAAGCCGTTATGTCGGATCCCCTCCTAGCCAGCTCGTCGGCCGCGTCATTGCTCAGTGATCCGCTGTGTCCATTGTAGTATCACTGTGTTCCGGTTGGAAGTCACAATTCGTTCTAACACATTGTGACATTCCAATACAAGTTCCGAAGTGACATAGGTTTTGTATAGGGATTTGAGTACCGAAGCACTATCAAAGACTATGCGGATGTGAGAATCCATAATTCCTTTAGATTCTATGGCGAGGGCCGCCAGGATGATACCTACGCATTCCGCTTGAAATACGGTGTTGAATCTACCTAGCGGTTTGGATATCTTGATGTTAAGCTCATTTGAGTATACGCCTGCCCCGGTTCCTAAGTTGGCCTTGGAGCCATCAGTGTATATTCTGAGCTCTTTTGGGCCTGAGAAATCGTGTGATTCCTCTTCGAGCTGTATATTATAGTGCTTCTGGAAATTGAATCTCTTCAGAATCCTATCATTGGGTGATGTCATCATCGGGTGTTGTTTGGTTGCTTGTTCTTTTATGCGTATGTGTTTGATTCTGGGGTCCTTTTCCAGTGTGCCAGCATTGTGGAGTCTGAACGCCGCTAGTGCTGCCTCCTCTTTAACAACTAGGTGCAAAGGTGGCAGCCCCAACATAGCTTGCAATGCGGCTGTGGGTGCGGTTCTCATACTACTAGTGATAGCCACGCAGGCATTTCGCTGTAGCTTTTCTAGTGCTCTTTGGCCATTTGCCTGGTCTGTCCTGGGCCACCAGACTAGGGAGCCATATGTTATAATTGGTCGAATAACCGTAGTGTATAGCCAGTAGGTGGCTTCGGGACTAATGCCCCAGTTTTTTGCAAGCAGTCGCTTGCATTGCCGCAGTGATATACTAGCTTTTGTGGTGATGTAGTCAGTGTGTTTAGCCCAGTTTAGTTGTTTGTCCAAATAGATGCCAAGGTATTTGGTCTCCGATGTTAGGCTTAGGGTGGATCCGTAGAATTTTGGTAATTGCAGATTTGCTAGTTTCCTCTTTTTGATGAAGAGGACTAGCTCTGTTTTTGTGGGGTTGACTGTTAGTTTGTGCTCCTTGCACCAGTCCTCTACTATTTTCAAGGCTTGGCGCATGAGGTTGCACAGTGTGTTTTCGTGTGTGCCATTTATTATAATGGTTATGTCGTCGGCGTAGCCTACGGTGAAGAAGCCTTTGTCGTTTAGATGGTCTAGAAGACTGTTCACAACGAGGTTCCACAGTAGAGGCGAGAGGATGCCTCCTTGTGGGCATCCTTTCGCCACGATGGCTGTCGTGGTGTCATTCACCGTGACTTGTATGGCCCTCTGCCTGAGCATATTGGTGATCCAACCGCACAAGGTTGGGGCCACACCATGTCTTTTAAGGGCTATGTCGATGCTGTGAAACATTGTTTTATCGAAAGCGCCCTCAATATCGATGAAGGCAGCTAGTGCAGAGCCTTTGTGTTCTATGGCGCATTCAATTCTGGAAGTCACGCTGTGTAAAGCGGATTCTGTTGATTTTCCTATGGAGTACGCGTACTGTTGTTTGTGTAGCGGTACCATGCGTAGAGGTCCATCTCTGATGTGTCTATCGCATAGTCTTTTGAGGGTCTTTAGTAGGAATGATGTTAGGCTCATAGGTCTATAGGCCTTGGGCTGTGTGTAATCGGTTTTTCCGGGCTTTGGAATGAAGAGAACTTTCACTTCCCGCCACGCGAGGGGAATATATCTATGTGCGATACAGGCTCGGTAGACTTTCTCCAGCCATGGGGTTAAGGGGTCGATGCCCCACTGCAGAAGCGCTGGCAGAATGCCATCCAGGCTTGCGGATTTGTATGGTTGGAAAGACTTGATAGCCCACATTATTCGGTCCCTTGTCACTATTTCGTGGGCTATAATCCAGTCGTTTCTGGTTGGTTCCATTCTTATGTCGTCTGCCCAGACCTTATCCTTTAAGAGGCTGCAGTCCGAGAAGTGCGTCTCAAGAAGGACCTTGCTGATTTCGTGGTCTGATTGTGTGAAAGTGTTATCGGGCTTTTTCAGTGCACCAAGGCTGCGATCTTGGTCGCTAGATAGGATTTTCCTCACTCGGGCAGCTTCATTGTTTGATTCGATAGATTCGCAGAACTTTCTCTAGGCTAATCTCCTGGCATGTCTGATTTGTTTTTTGAAAATGTATTGGGTTTCTTTGTATAGTCCCAATCCTCTGGTTGTCTCGAGTTCTTGGCTCGGTTGAATTGTTTACGTAGTTTTATTCTGAGTTTTTCAAGTTCGGCATTCCACCATCGGTTGTTTTTACATTTGGTGTGCGGAACTCTTTGTTTACATTTGTGATAACCTTCTGTGATGTATAGTGTCAATTTTGTCACTATGTGTTCTATTTGTGTGGGATCTGTTATGGTTGTGCGTGATAGATTTCTAGCTATCAGGGAATCAAGAAGACGCTTGTAGCCAGGTATGTCTGTCCGACGCGGATTTCGTTTCGGGGTGGGCTTTTTTGTGTTTACTGTTATTGTGAAACGAATTCTCATGTGATCTGAGGAAGTGAGTTCGTTGGATACTCGCCAGTTAGTTTATGTTGGTTTGTTGTTTAGTATTTTTCAGTCTTTTGTGTATTAAAATGCAATTTCCTTTATTTCTACTTCATACTTTTGCCTTTTCCAGACAATTTTTATTCAAAGATGAAATTATGAATGTTGACCCTACAGCGCAACTTTTTGCTAATTTATGTAAAAGCTACTAATAAAAGTAAATAATATTTTTACCTTTTTTAAAAGCTTATGAAACCAGCAAGTTATTTTAGTAGTTTTTACGCCAACTGTCATAGATTTTTTTTCAATAATTGGCGTCGATTTTCAAAGAGATAAAAAATTAATCGACTTAATTGTCAATAAAGACCTCTTATTTCCAAAATTATGAAAGTTTTTGACAACAATTTTAATTTAAATTAACTGCCCATTTTTCAGCTTTTCGCAATTAATCAATTTGTCATTGTAAATGGGGATTTTTTTTTTGGTAACAAGTCGGAAAAAAAATCTCAAAATGTTAAAACCGTCGTAGCTCAATAACCAGCTGTTTTTGACCCCTGGTTAATTGGGCTTTTTTTGTTGCGTATGACCTGTACTATAACCCCTTTCAAGGAATACGTCGACTATTCCTGTCACCCTGTATAACCGCTCCATAGTAACAGCAGATTCAGCGTTTACTCAAATGTGGAAAGTTACAGCCACGAGGTGCTAACGCCGCATTTCAACGTGGCCTCGATTTGAACGAAGCCGAGTTACGTACGAGGAAGCATCGCACTGCACTCTTTGTTCAAACATCGAACACATTAGTCTTAAAATTTAATTATAATTGTAATTTTTAATAAATTAGTTGTAAACTAAATTGTTTTTTTTTGCGCTCTTCGGCCGTAGAATCTATGTTTTGCATGAATCAGGAAGGGATTTATGCTTTGATTAGACTATGTGGGTTGCTTGGCAACGCTTTGTCGTTAAAGAACATTTTCAGGTAGTATCATACGAGAAACGCATGAATCAGTAAGAGGTTTTTGATATGAAATCACTCCAAACATGTTACGACTTTCAAGAGCTACTAGACAACAAATTGTAAATATTTCTATGGAGTGTAGTACCAGGAATGCATGAATCCGCAAGATGTTTGTGCTTTTTATGGAATTCACTCGTCTGTGTGGGTTGCTAGGCAACGATTTGTTTTAAAATAACATTTTGATGTAGTATCACACCAGGAATGCATAAATCAGTAAGAGGTTTTTAATAGAAAATCACCCCACACGCGTCAAGTGTATCTTCACGAGTTGCAAGACCACGCTTTGGAATTAAACAACATTTGGATAAAGGTTGGATAAAGGTGGTTGGAAAAGCACTCCACATTCTCGCGAAAATCTCGCGAGAACGCGAGAACAACGAGTTTTGGGTCGATTTTAGATATGGTTTTTTTGTTTGCGTCATGAAATCGAGAGAACCATGGTTTAATTGGGATTGTGGGTTGAATGTCGCTATAGTATTTCCCCTTAATTTGTTTTGATTTCTCATAACTGTTGGCCCAATCCTTTATAATATATCCGTTAGCTAAAGAGCAGAGATCAGATAAATATATATTAGAATGGTCATTACATCCTAAAATAGCCGCATCCTTAGCAGATGTATCCACTGTCTCGTTTCCATGTATTCCTGAGTGGCTGGGGTGTTGTAGGGAGGAATATTCCTCTATGGTTTTAAAATTCAAATTCGGTATGATGATTGAAATTGTCATAATGATGTGATAATTATGTAAGTCACTGTTTGAAGATTTGTTGTTTAGGGAATTCATTTTTATTGTGAAAATTTATTGAAATGGAATTTTGTTAGCCTTTTAAATACATACATTTTTTATATAAGTGCTTTTGTTTTACTGAAATCCTAACTAAATTGATGAGACTATGAAGAGGAATATGATATTTAATATGATCCAGATTTCTGTATATCCAGGTGAGATTTCATTGCATTAAAACAATACACTTAGATGGGGATCCAAACGAGGTTTACCAATATATTATTTTCATGGCATCTAAGCAATAATTCCCTAGTTTGAAGGGTTATTGGAAACCTATTATTTTTAGAAACCTAACTATTGTTGTGGTCCTCGGCAAATTTAGATATATGTAACAGTTTATTATGTCAATTAATAATTAGAATTTATTATCTAAAAAACACCTTAAGATGAAATTCGCCTTGCCGTGACCCACAAACTAAACGCGTACGAAATCGAGGGTAAAGGCTAGTTTTACCTTAATCAAATTAGGTGTATACGTTATTGGAATAGGAACTACTTATTCCTACACCTGGCGTGTTTAATTTTCATTCTGTACCGATTTATCTTAGGCCTGTGGTGCAACGAGCATGCGCGGTATCGATTAGTAAGCCAGACCTAGGGAGACCTGGGAGCTAGTCCTGTACAGTTGCCCGAGCACCTCCGCCTCGTTCAGTAGACAGGCTGCTGACTTAATTTGCTGCGATGGCTTCAACCGAGAACGCAACTAATCAAAACGCTGACGACACCGAAATGAACGGCATAATCCGGTGTCGCGGTTGCAAATGCAGTGTAGACATCTACCACTTCCACTTCACAAATTGTAAGTATTTCCATTGTATACCTACTCTGTTAAGTTTAAATACTTTTGCGATTGAATTTTTGGAATATTAGTATGGTGTTATATTATTAGGATGTTTATCGTTAGGGATGCAGTGCAGTACGAGGACGCAAAGCGAGGTTGTCAAACGAATAATATTAAAGGATGCATTAGGCTGGTTCCACACTGAGTTTCAAAGTTAAGCAAACATGCGCTTTTTAAACGAGTCAAGCTCATTAAGCTCATTTCAGACTACGCTATACTATTGTGCAATATTTTTTTTTCCGTGTTGATCTGCAATCAATCTTACGACTATTAGCGGATTTTTTGAGTGTTTAGTCTTATTTAAGGGCTTCCTCCAGCGAGTGATGCCTTTATTCTTGCCAGCGCCCTTCCAACTGCTGAATATTATGGCGCTTCAGGCGCATAGGGTATGTTATTTTAGTTAGGCTGTTGGCTAATAAGTTAGGATGGCTTGAGAGCCGATTTATGTAGTTAGAAGCAGACTGTTTTATCTCCTCCTTTACTGTTTTTATCTTCAAGGCCTCGTGTATTTCGGCATTGGTGACGAACCATGGTGCATCACAAATTGTTCGGAGGATACCATTTTGAAGGCGTTGAATGATGAAGATGCTTGTTTTGCAAGCGCTACCCCATAGTTGTATCCCATACATCCAAGCGGGTTTTAGAATACTATTGTAGATAAGTAGCTTATAAGGTGTAGAGTCAATTTTTTTTTTCATTTGACTTGTATTTGCACACATCTTAATAATGGTTGGGGTGTGTGTACATACAAGGATTAAATAATTTAGTTAATTAGATTCTTGGTTGAAGATTTTTGTTTTTTTTTGACGTCAATAAGTGCCTGTAAAGGTCTATATTGAATAAAGATTTTTGAGTTTGAGTTTGAATTTATTGTCTTTTGACAGTTTGGAGTTGCGAGACATTAACCACAGCATTGTACTGAACCTGATATTTACTTCATCCCGTTTGGTTTTAATGTGCTTTTTCCAGGTAAGTCGTCTGTCTAAGTGGAAGCCAAGATAACGGACAGAGTCGCTTTGCGGGAGTGTGTTGTTTCCCAGAGTAACAGGTGGGCAATTACCTTTTCTCAAGGTAAAAGTGACATGTCCTTCTTGCCTGACGGCGAGCCGGCGGCGAGTCCGTAACATGTTTATTATAAATACGTGATTATTTCAAAATGCTTATAAACATGATTTTTGAATGTCTTCATGAAGGAGGTGGTAAAAATCACATAGAACAAATCGTCATTCGCTTCAAACGTCCAACCGATCGGACAAGAAGAAGAGAATTATAATTTGATATTATTTTAAACTTTTAAGATTTCCATTTGACGTCATTTTTATTTTAAAAGAAAAGGAGTGGTATTTAATTTTTATACACCGAAGAATTATTAACACTGTCGTTTCTTTTTACAGATATGGCGCAAAAACGAACGCGCCGCGGGGGTGTCCAGAAACGATCCAAAAACACAAATATCGAAACAAAAGTTAGTGCCGTTCCTAATTATTAGACGTGGGTCGTTATTTTCAAGAAACGTAACGAAACCGATTACTTGGTCGACGTCACCAGGGGCCTTACCATGATCGCTTATAGCAAGGTTAAAACATTATTAAAACAGAGACACCGGCTCTTGCTGCGTATAGCGCCATCCCGCTCTCAGTACGGTTTCAATATTGTTTTAGGCGATCATGGTTAGGGGACTGTTCCAAAACTAGTGATTTTTGTAACTAGCTATTTTTATTCAGCTATTGTTATTGTTTGCTAGATAACTCCACCAACTATACAGTTACACACGAAACGAAAATAAATTAAATCACTATCAAAGTGTTTGTAGCTATACAGTTAAATCAATAAATTAACTTCCCTTCATACTTTATTCAGGCTTAGGACTGACTGCATTAAGGCAGGCGAAGGCATTCGCATAAGCGATGCCCGTCTAATGACCCTGCCGTGGAGGCCTGCGTGCACGGTTGGCCCCGTGCACGCCGCCGTAAGGCCCTCCGTCTGGGGATTGCCCTGGTGTTCTCGGGCAATCCCCCCTTGGTGATAGCCTGACCAGTTGGTCAGGCTTGCCCGGGCGCGTGGGTAGTGGAGTCGCAGTGTGGACCTTACCATGCGCGCCCACAAGGGCAGGGAGAACACCGGGGGGTTTTAGTGGGTCAGCCTGGAACTTCGCCGGGCCAGCCCCACACACGCCTGCCGTCTAGCCAACGGTAGGTACGGTGCGCTTACGCATTTCCCCCCGAAAAAAACAAAAAAAGGACTGACTGCATTAAATGTATTTATGATTGACTAGCTTTCCGCTCGCGGCTTCGCCCGCGTTATTATTGTTTTCCCGTGGGAATTTATATTTTCTCGTAGGAAAAATAATTTTGTAGCCTATTTAAGCCCGGATAAAGTAGAAATTTGAGCAGAATTTAATATATTCCATAGAAATTTTCTACCCCTATTTTGCACCCTAAGTCACCCCCTTAGGGTTCCAATGAACCATGAAACACGTGTTCAATTAAATATTTTTAAGAGCATCAATCTCAAGTTTTATCAAAATCGTTGCTAATTTAAAGATTTTTCCATACAAATTTGCAACCCCTATTTCATCCCTTTAGGGTTAAAACTTTTAAAAATCCTTTCTTAGTATCTGTGCACATTTTGAATTAAAATAACTGTCCAAATTTCACGATTCTACAATTGGGCAACGACTCACACCCAACAATCACAGTTATAACGCATTTATAAAAATCACTACCTGTAATTTGTCTCGAAACTAGAGATTCGGTTACAAGCCGCGTAGCTAGTCATTGTAACTAGTGACGTGAAATAACGCCCACGTCTACTAATTATACAGCTCAATTAAATAGGCGGCGTACCTACTTGTGTGAATAACATTTGCATTTTTTTACAGTATATGCTGGGAGAGCATATATGCGCGAAGATAACTGATAAGCATTTCGACCGTCATGGTATTATTGCTGTGTACATGGTTCGTCACCGTCAACATGCAGGCTAAGTGTCGTTTAAATTTGTTTTGTTTTCTATTTCTTTAGTCATGGTATTTCACTTGTAATCATAGAGATTTACTTTTTATTTTATTTATTAACTTTTGTACTGTTATTCATAAGATTCTCTATTCTTTTCTAATAATGATAGCTTTCAACATTTTAACAATATTTTTCATTTGTATGCTTAAAAACACACAATAAATTAAGTACTTACCTAATTGTCGCATATCATCTAATACCATAATCAACAAAGTTTAAAACTCAAGTCTATTTTCGTAAATTACTAAGAACTTTAAGGTATTTTATATAAACAATGTTAGATGTATAAAAGCGTAATTTTAGGCTTCTTTATTAAAATAAAAGTTTCAACAGTACAAAAAAAAGTTTTCTTATTAAAGAGAAGAATTGGTGCAAAAATAAATACAAATAGCCATTAAAAATGTTTTCTTCCTACGCTTTAATTTCATCAAAATCACACTGAAAACTGAGCACAAAACGAGTCTTTAGTGCTCTAGAGCAATAAAAATGTATGAAATTACATTATTGCAGAGTTTTGTTTTTTTTTACCGCACAAAGAAGTTACCAATCTCAATGGAATAGTTATCTATTCAGCCAGCGGATATCGATACTTTCTTAGTTTATATACGTACTAGCTGTGCCCGCGAACTACGTTTCGCCATCAAAATACTTAACACAGTGTTTAGTTTTTTCCTCCATTTTATTCCATAATGATTCAACTTTATTCTGCCTTTCTTGAGCATCGGCCATTTCGAAATTAGGACAATTTTCGTAGGTTCGTAATGCTCTTTTTCTAACAGTCCACAAAATTAAATACATTACATATTACTATAAACACTAAGTATTATTATTGTTTTAGAGACATTATTGATATTAATAAATTCTTCTTCAGTAGAAAGAACTACACAGTTGCAAGAATAATCTTTATCGTATTCATGTTTCGAATTAAAATAAACAATTGTTAATAAATTAGAACTGTATACGAATAAAGTTTAGATTTTATAATGGGTGTTGGTAACACCAACAAAATATATTTTTTGGATATGACAACTTGACCAATTTTAATTGGTCGTACAGTAAGCTCCTTGTCAAGCTATACTGTTTGACCTTTGAACCGTTCTTATGTCGCTCGTAATACTGGCGGTTTTCGTAGAGTTAATGTATAGCATGAATGGGGGGGTTACTGTACAAATACGTTTTCCGTATTCGATATCCGATCACGGAATACAGACACGGAGTTTCGTGAACGTACCGCAGACGTTCGTTTCTTCTCATTCGGAATTTCTACCATTCTACCTAAACGTACGTACAGAACGTGTTCCGTTCGTAATAAAAACGAACGTGTGCGGCAGTCAATGAGTATTTTGTATAGATTTGATGCATTCGGATGCCCGCATTCAGAAAAAGAATGCGAAAAAACGTATTTATGCGGTTAGCCTTAAAATGTATTGAGACTTCCGTTTTTGTAACGTGTACTGTGCGATATAATGTTGCTGGCATAGTTCGGTTAGCAAACTCGCCGTGATGACTAACATCCAACACACAAACTTGGAGTTATCGTTAGTTAGTTCACGATCGTTGCATTATCACGGTCTCGAAGGACACTAAACACAGGTAACATCTAACATCGAACATCCAATAGGCCCCGAAGCGGTTCTCAAACTTTTTTGGTGACAGAACCTTTTTGGAAAGCGAAATACTTGACGGAACCCTAAAATAAAACAATAGTTTTTAAAGGTGTATTCTATATTAATAAGCATAATGAAAGTACGACCAGAGAGAGTGTTTTGATTTTTCTAAATTATTGCGGACCCCTTATATTATATTGTGGAGCCCTAGGGTTCCGCGGAACACACTTAGAGCATGGCTGCTCTAGGTACCCTTCAGGGCCTACTTTCATTTAATACCCCTATTGCTGGGTTTGAAAAGCAACTGTTATCCGTCTTTTTTGAGCGGCGGCCATGTTGAATTTACGTCAATGTTGCTACGTTCATAGTGCTCTA
Organism: Schoenobius gigantellus; assembly: GCA_963935595.1. Taxonomy (NCBI): domain Eukaryota; kingdom Metazoa; phylum Arthropoda; class Insecta; order Lepidoptera; family Crambidae; genus Schoenobius; species Schoenobius gigantellus. The sequence goes on from OZ012540.1 coordinate 52,097,739, forward strand.
CTGATCAAGGCCTTTCATATGATACCCATATTGCTGGGCTTAGAAACGAAGTTTTATCAGTTTTTTTTGAGCAGCGGCCACATTGAATTTTGTGCTATTTTCCTAGGTTCATAGTGCTCTACTCTTCAAGGCCTTTCATTTGATACCTATATTGCTAGGTTTGGAAACGAACTTTTATCCACCTTTTTAGCGGTGGCCATGACGAATTTCTTTATGTGTTGCTAGGTTCATAGTGCTCTACTCATCAAGGCCTTTCATTTGGTACCCACATTGCTCGGTTTGAAAACGAACATTTATCCTTTTTTTGAACGGCAGCCATGTTGAATTTAGGTAGATTTTCGTAGGTACTTAATGCTCTACTCTTCAAGGCCTTTCATTTGATACCCATATTGCTAGGTTTGGAAACTAACTTTTATCCACCTTTTTTGAGTGGCGGCCATGTTGAATTTATGTAAATGTTGCTAGGTTCATAGTTCTCTAGTCATCAAGGCCTTTCATTTGAGTACCATATTGCTGGGTTTGGAAATGAACTATTATCCATTTTTTGAGCGGCGGCCATGTTGAATTTATAGCAATTTTCCTAAGTTCATAATGCTCTACTCTTTTAGGCTTTTCATTTGATACCCATATTGCTAGGTTTGGAAACGAACTTTTATCCTTTTTTTTTGAGCGGCGGCCATGTTGAATTTAGGTCGATTTTGCCAGGTTCCTAATGCTCTACTCTTCAAGGCCTTTCATTTGATACCCATATTGCTAGGTTTGGAAACGAACTTTTATCTATCTTTTTTGAGCGGCGGCCATGTTGAATTTATGTCAATGATGCTAGGTTCATAGTGCTCTACTTATCAAAGCCTTTTATTTGATCAGGGCTTGAAACCGGTTCAACATTAACCGGTATTATAAGGGTTAAACCGGTTTTATAATATAGTTCCGTTCCGGAGTGGAACCAAATAGGAGCGATACTTGGAACCTAAATAAACCGGTTTATAGTAAGATCGGTCGCGACTTGTTGTAACTCATTGAAGTACCCACTGTGTGCGTCGCTCGCAAACGCAGTTGCAGTAGGAAGAGTATGGTTGATCATTGCGCACGTTCCATGAACATGGGTCGGAAACGTAAACATTACGAACTTCAGTTCGTTTCCCTGAACGAAAAATATAACCGGTTAGTAAAAAATACCCATATTTTTAAAAACCGGTTCAAAAACCGGTTTAGAGGAACGTAACCTTTATCAAAAAGTTCCATAGGTAAATTCGTCGAACCGGTTCAAAAAAAATACCGGTTTCCAAGCCCTGTATTTGATACCCATATTGCTGGGTTTGAAAACGAACTTTTATCCACCTTTTTTGAGCAGCGGCCATGTTTAATTTAGGGCAATTTTCCTTAGTTCATAATGCTCTACTCTTTTAGGCCTTTAAGTTGATAGCCATATTGCTAGGTTTGGAAACGAACTATTATTCTTCTTTTTAGAGCGGCGGCTATGTTGAATTTATGTCAATGTTGCTAGGTTCATAGTGCTCTACTCATCATTGCCTTTCATTTGATACCCATATTGCTGGGTTTGAAAACGAACTTTTATCCTTTTTTTTTTGAGCGGCGGCCATTTTGAATTTAGGTCGATTTTCCTAGGTACCTAATGCTCTACTCTTCAAGGCCTTTCATTTGATACCCATATTGCTAGGTTTGGAAACTAACTTTTATCCACCTTTTTTGAGCGGCGGCCATGTTGAATTTATGTCAATGTTCCTAGGTTCATAATGCTCTACTCATCAATGCCTTTCATTTGATACCCATATTGCTAGGTTTGGAAACCAACTTTTACCCACCTTTTTTGAGCGGCGGCCATGTTGAATTTATGTCAATGTGGCTATGTTCATAGTGCTCTACTCATCAATGCCTTACATTTGATACCCATATTGCTGGGTTTGGAAACGAACTTTTATCCGTTTTATTTGAGCGGCGGCCATGTTGAATTTAGGGCGATTTTCCTATGTTCATAGTGCTCTACTGATCAAGGCCTTTAATTTGATATGCATATCGCTGGGTTTGGAAACGAACTTTATCGGCAGTCATGTCAAATTAAGTCAACGTGGCTAGGTTCAATGTGTTTTACTCTTTAGGTTCTTCGTTCGATATCCATGTTCCTTGGGTGGACCCAAAAAAATGTGATCCGTCATGTTAGACATTAGGATCAAGAGTCCCGTCCCGTCCCTCTACGCGTAACCCAGAACATTGCAGTCAGATATTTTTTTTAATTATCAATATTAATCTATTACTTTTAATAGTTTTAAATGGATGAAAGAGTTTGATTCCTTAGTCCTAATGTAAAAACATATAACACCTTTCAAAATACCTTGGAAAGAGTATCTTCATTTTTCAACATTTCAAATATTTCAAAAATTGTACCGATTTTGTGAAAATTAGTCAAGAATTAAACCAATCTACAAATTGTATGGTCACTCGATAAGTATTATCATAAAAAATGCTTCATACATTGGTTGTATGGCTTGATATTTTTGCCTTACCACCACGGTACGACATAAGAAAAAGACAATTTGGTTGGCGAAATCCAGTTGGGCACAGCCATTAACAGAAAATATTAAATTTTATTTGTACTATGTGAAACATTTCCTGCCTTTATTTTCGAAATCCAATTACTTAAGATCAGGCTGTATGGCGTAGTTCCATTGCCTTTCCTTCGTGGAAGAAAATACTTTCTCTCTGTACTATGTGACAGACTTGTCAAAATAATTTCACGTGCGCCATGTTGTTTTTCTACCTAAAGCCAATTCGAAAATTTTATATGGTATTTTTTCACTAAAAATAAAAAGTGAATTTAAACAAACGAAATTATGTCTAAATGTTCTTCCGGAAAATTCTAAGCATTGTGGTGTAAGCCATATCAAATTCTGTCCAGTAGTTTCGGAGATCTTTCCGGACAAACAGACAAACAAACAAACAAACAAACAAACAAACAAACCAACAAACAAACAATTTTTTTTAAAACTATTCTATCGTGTTCTGCTAATGATTTTAAGGCGACCTGTGTATTTTTTTTCTTAATATTTCGCAATTACAGATTTTTGTACCCCTACGATTTTATTATATATAGAGATTATTCGTTTCTATCCTACTTGTTCCAAATTTAAAAAATGATTGCTGCCAACTCTGATTTATAAATGTAAATTAACGGGAACTTTAATAATTTAGCGTGACAATATTTTTGGAATCGTTAAAGTGTGATACTGTCTTATTTTGAGTGCTTCGTATTAATAATTAAAATGGAATCATCTAGCGACTCATTAACTCCGGAAAACATTTTAAATGAAGCCGACAGTGTTATAGAAAACCTTTTACCCTTAAAATCACGAGTACAATACGTAAAATTTTAAACTTCTATTTTCATTTTTTGACGTGAGTTTTTTTTATCTACTATTCCTATAGATAAATAGTTGAAAGAAAAGCAGATTATGCACCTCGCCTTAAGTAATTTATTATTGCACCGAGTGCCTGTTAGAGTCCTCGCTAACGCGCGGGCTCCAAATCCAAACCATTACTTTGTGCTCGGTGCAATAATCTACTATTCCTTTTTAATTTTGGTGTTTGAAATCGTTAAAAAAATTCGTAGGTGATAAATCAATAGTCAGTTGGACCTCCTAAAGCATTGGCTAAGGCTATGCATCGTCTTGGCGTGCTGAATATCAGATTGTAGTGGTCTGGGCTATTATGCTCCGTCCTCAGGCCAAGATGTAAAAAAAGGTCTTGGTCTGCGTGTAAATTTTGAGGAAGTTGTTCAAAAGCCATTCTTCCTAGCAAATCCCAGGCGTGCTCAATAGGATTCCTATTGCAGGACTGGGGATGCCAGTCTAAGAGTGCGATATCCCGTTCACGAAGAACGTTCATCATTGATCCTGCGGTATGTGCGCGAGCATTGTCTTGAAGATAAAATTCGTCCCCAATTGGATTCGGTGTGGAACAACAATAGGTTCCACCATCTCGTTGCGGTATTTTTATTCATGCTGCCCTATATAAAAACGAGGTCCGTTCTACCGCCAACGCGAATACTGGCCCAAACCATAATTGTTCCGCTATGGCAGGGACGAATTTCCTGAGGGTAACGAAGCCGTTCGTGACGTCCAGAAGCTCGCTACACGCGTATTCTTCTTGAGTCCGGGTGAAAACCAAACCTAGATCCGTCACAAAACAGGACATAAGCCCACTCTTCTTCCGGCCATCGCAGGTGAGCCGACGATTGCTACGTCGAAGCGCTACGACCCGTAAAGGCCTACGAGAATGCACACCGATCTCGTGCAGTTTTGTCCTGGCAGTTTGTGTGCTGATAGCCACTTGATGTTGAAACTTCAGGCTTTCAACGAGTTGCCGGGCGGTAGTTTTGGGCTCCCGTCTGGCAATATTCTGAATAAAACGGTCCGAAAGACAATTTCGGTGGTTATTCATTATCTACCAGGATATCGTTCAGACGTGTTCCCAGTGAGCCGATAGCGTTCCCACAATCTCCGGATAACCGACTGGTTGGAGTGGATGGCATCCGCAACTTCACGTTGGGTACTCCCGGCTTCAAGCGGCAAACAGCACGTAACATTTAATTTTGTGTTAAATGCCGACGTGGTATGATGTCTGATAAACCAGTCTTTAATCTACAAAAGAAATTTAAAACATTCGATTAAAGATTCGATATCAATTAACTCAAATTGTATCCAGAAATAAAGAAACTTAAAACAGAAATAACGTTTTGCCGCGAATTCATGCTAAAATGAGTTAAAATTATGGAATAATATTTTTGAAATTTTAAATTTCGAACATTATTACATCACGCTTTTATTTTGTTCTTAAATTTATTAGTGGCCTATACTTTATACTAAAGGGATTTTACAAAAAAGTTCGTCTTGTTGGTTGAGTCTTAGACTTTTTGATTAGTGTATTACTTGAAAACGAGAACGTTGTTTTCCCGTTATGTTATCTGTTTTAACACCAATTTCATGTTTCGTCTAGTTATTAATTTACTATTCTCTTTAATGATTGATTTATCCTTTTAGGTTACGGGTTAGGTTATTTGATAAAAAAATATCAAGGATTCTGTAGGAATGTATAAGTTACGATTATAATTTTGAAATGTTTATTTGTTTAAACGAAAATATGAACGTTTTAAATTTGCTAATTTCACAATTCATAAGCATTGTCACGTCACGACCCATAATTAAAATGGATTTTTTAATATAAATGTCGTGGTAATTTAACAGTCGTAAAATTGGTGTTAGATATACGTTTTTAAAAAATGTGAAAGTCCTGTCATATCGATAGTATTTCAATAGTTATTTAATTGTCATCAGTCTTCAATAGTAATTGATTCTACTACTAAATATAATTATGAATAATACAAAATTATTTATGGGAATTTCGCAATGTCTCTGTGTATAAATTATTTTGATTTAAATTTGATTAGATTGATAAGATTACAATTGCATCAGATATATCGAAATATAGATAGTGTCATATTTATTATCCTATACTTATTATAATCATTACCTAATAAATTATTAGTATCAAACCTTATGTAGTACTAGAGTTGTGTGTGAAATATGGGTTCGTTATACTCGTAGTTTATTAAATTAAGAACATTAAAAACCGATATTGTGTCGTAAGTGAAGTGTTGATCAGTGGGGCTATAGCACGCAGGAGAATCGAAAATCGAATCGAATTCCGAATCGAGGAGTTTGTATGGCAATTTTATTAGTTCTGCTACTCACCGCCTGTGGCGCTAATAAAATTGCCATACAAACTCCTCGATTCGGATTTCGATTCGATTTTCGATTCTCCTGCGTGCTAGCCCCACTGAGTGTTTCTTGTAACTTGATGGATATTAGATGATGATGCTTTTAGGTTAATTTAGTTAATTTACTTTCATACCTACTTCATTAATTTCTTAATATCTCAAAATGTAATTGTACAACAAAAACACATACATTAAATATGGGAGCCAAGTTCAAAATATTGGTTGTCGACTTCACCCACAAAATAATGAGATCTAAATGTCTAGTTAATCTACATTTTATTGGATTTATTTAATTTAGTTAATAGTAAATAAATTAGAAGAGCCAAATGTATACGTATTAGTTGTGTAAATAAAGAAATAAATATTGTGTCATTAGGATTGTTTTCTTCATTTAATCATTTCAGTGAGTCACTAATTTCCATGTAAAATTCACATTAAAGGACCCTGTAAACGATCAAACATGTTTGTCAAATTTACGTGTCTGACAAACTTATTGGCTGTTTGACGCGTTTGACAAACGAACTACGTGTTTGATGTAGGATTAGATTGACGCCGTGTTTGATGAAAACTTAAAGAGTGTCAAGCAAGTTTGACAAACATGTTTGATCGTTTACAGGGCTCTTAAGAATGAAATTTGATACAAATGATTTTTAATATCTGTATATATTTTAAGCAAACGTCAAAGATAAAACTTCCCTATTTTGTGCTTTGCTTGGCATTTATCTCACCTGCCACCCTAGACTGACCACCAAAACACGATAATATGATAAAACGATATATTGATATGAACTGTCAAAAAAGTTTGATTTTTCAGCTATCTTGAAGATTTGAGTAGGTATATATTTTGGGTATTGTTATTGTTATTTTGGGTATTATTAATATATTGACGTCGATAAAATTTCAAGGAAGCTATTATATGCAACATATTTTGACAGTTTATATCGATTTAACGTTTTATCATATCGTGTTTTGGTGCTCATGCTACGAGGAGGATTGTGAAGCTGAGATATTTCATACAAAAAGCGAAAACGCTTTTCTTCCCTTTTTATATACTCCAATTTTCACATTTTATGGAAATGTAGATCTAGGCTTTTGATTTTGAAGTAATATTGCTCAGATTATAAGTTATTGGCATCTAAATATCTATATTTTAGACTTTAAAACTACCTCGAGCATTTTTATATCTTTTTGACAAAATTATACTGAACTAGCTGTGCCCGCGAACTACATTTCGCCTTTATTTTTTCCCGACATCTTCAACAAATATCGTTAATGTACACAGAAATAAATACAAAAACTTAACAAATTATATACTAACACCTTCCTCGAGAATCACGCTGTCTTGTGGTGAAAACCGCTTTTGAAAATCGGGCACTAGTTTTTGAGTTTATCGCGAACAGACAGACAGACATACGCGGCGGGGGACTTTGTTTTATAATATGTAAGGATTACTAAAAAGCAAAATGTACAAACATAGATTTAGGTATACTGAATCTAATGAGACCAAAGTCTAATTTCCTAGAAACAATATTTCAATAAGAAATGTAGGCACTTGCACTTCGGACTTTCAACTCTAAGCGGTGTGCAACATACTGCATTTTTGAAAGTGCATACTCGAGCCATGAATTGGCACTTCACAGTTCTCTTAATAACGATAACATCGCAGATAAACGCGAGTTTCGCCTTAGCTCCTGGACGATTAAGAAGCTGGCTATTTCACTCTTATTGATGAAACACATCATAGTCGTTATTATAGCGTAACGACGCGAAAATTCTTATTACTGGGTTGACATAATACAGCCCCGATGTCTCATTTGCAAAGGAGCTCTTTTTACCAGGATATTATAAAAGGTGGTCATTTAAGTCATTAAAAAATCCCAAATTTTTTGTATTTTTGAGGGGTATTTAATTTTTTTACCCTCCGTTGCGAACCTAACGTGCATCAACATCATCACAGCTCATATACGTCCCCACTGTGGGACACGAGCCTACCCTAACTAGTTAGGGCGATTAGGCCTTAGTCAAACCACGCTGGCCCAGTGCGGATTGGTTGACTTCACTTAAACGAAGTTATTGTACAACTACATAGTAGACTGCGCCACGCCAGAGCCAAGACTGTCGCAAAGCGGAAGGCTTCGTACAAAAAAGAGCAGGAGCTAAAAGAAAAACAAGGTTATACCATAAGAATAACTAATAATACGAGTATAGAAGCGAATCTCCTTTGTGGGTGCGCCAAATGTATTTGCATACCTACAGCGCCCTTCCCCCTGTAACGCCCCGCAGTAAGTAGTCTGCGGACGCCGCTAGGGTCACCACATGGACGAATGGTTACCACTACAATATTTTTTATATAGGTACCTCCATATTTTACATTAAATGAGAAACTGAGCATACACCGAGTCTTATTGATTTTGTATTTCAAGTGTAGCGAGCGAGCGACTATCTTTAGCAATAGTACGTACATTTTTAGTTTTTTTGATTCCGTAGTTATAAGAACCTGCCATTTTTGATTATTTGAGCTTAATCCATACACTTCGAGAACAAAATCATTAAAATGTTTCGAATTTCGATGTACAAAAATGGTTTGTAATTTAGGTATCGTACCTACGTTTTTAGTCTAGGAGTTAAAGTTACTAATGGATAAAACCTAAGCTCACTTTTTACTATCAGACCAACATTTTCACTTGAAAAAAAATCTGTTGTTTCATAATTTTAATCAAGTATTGATTTTTTTTCTTTTTTTAAAAACGTCGCCCCACACTAGGATTTTCTCCTGTGTCGTGGGTGCAGTTACAAACATAGAATATCACATGCACAGACGCCCAGACCGGAACAAATTACTGTAGGCCATACAAAATATCTGTCCCATGCGGGAACCGAACCCGCGACCCGTTGCACAGTAGGCGATCACTCGACCTTTGCGCTAACCGTGTCGTCGAGTCGTCGTGTCGTCGATTGTATTTAAATTTTATATGGAACAGTGACAAAGATCGATAAAAATATATATAGCAGTACCAAAGTTTCTCATAATTCAAATTATTCCCGACTTGACAAAAAAAATCCCATAAGTACTTACAGAGTTTCAAAATTGCACTACAATGACAGCTTTAGAAACTCGATACATTATATTGTATTAGCTTTGACATGTAATGAATATTACGAATAAAACTGTATCTGTATTCTAGGGTAGGTATAATAAAAATAATTTTAAAGTATTCAATCATTTTTATTTAAAAGGTTTCAATTCAACAGAAATATTTACAAATTTAATGTCTGATATTTATAAAAGATGGCGTTTTTGTAGATGATTTGAAGTTTCGGTTATTAAACTTCAGCGCGTAGTAAATACGCATTGTTATAAAAAGCTTAATCAGGTAATCAATAGGAAAACATTCACAAGGAACCTGAAACACACGGTGCGCGCCTTGACTGGCGATTCCGTTCAACGGAAATCAAACGGTAGGTAAATAACGTGGCCTTGAGCGCTCGACGGCCAAGAGTTTCGCTTCTATACTCGTTTTATTAGTTATTCTTATGGTTATACTTAAAGTTAACATTGTATAATTACAAAATAACTGCAAAGGTAGGTTATTAAGGAGGGCACGGCCGGGTTTAATTATCTAACTTAACTATGACCAAACTATGTACAACAGTATTTAAATCATCAGAAGCAGTTATTATATTTGACAGCTTTGTATGAATATTCGTAAAATGGTCCACAAATTAGGCATTGCTAAAGTCTCAATTGGGACCATTTTACTAATATTCACACAGAGCTGTCAAGTAGAATTTGCTTATGATGAGTTGCACTCAATTTATAATATGATTCGTATTATGATTCTGCGATGCGGCCTTTTTAGGTCCGCAGGATAGGCAGTACAGCGGGTCTGGTAGACAGCACAACAACCAGGCGGGTAGCTCAGTGGTCAGGTTGACAGTACAGAAGCGCCCCAGCGGCACTGAGTAGGGTAGGCGACAACAGAGACCCGTAGCAGGCACACGTAGCAGACGCGGTGGTGACGCGTGAAGGAATCCGGCACAAAGTGATATGACCACGGAGGTATGGCGGTAGTGGTTAGGTTCCAAGCCGGTTTAAGGACCTTAGCTACTGCTTAGCTGTTTGCATTTAATACCAGAGCTCGTAGTAGACTGCCTTCCTATTGACCCTGGTCCGCTTTTATACTGGCCATAACAATAGACAACCATATAGTTGTCAAACGAAAGATTTTCGAAAAATAATTAATTATATGACATTTGTCAGTCACGTAGACATCAAGCTTCAATATTGACTTCAAGTAAGTATTTTTTTTATAAAAACACTTACTTGAAATCAAATGTGATGCCCAATGATGTGTCAAGTAAACTAGAAGATCACCAGCAGAGCGACCCCTACGAAAGCCGTATTGCTGGTCACTGAGCAGCTGGTGATCCTCTAGGTACCGTAGAAGCTGGCGGTTGATTAGTGATTCCATTATCTTTGAAAACAAAGGGGTTATAGCAATCGGCCTGTTGTTGGACGGATTCGAGCGGTCATCTTTCTTAGGGATCGGATGCACTAAAGCTGTCTTCCATGAGGTTGGGACTACGCCAGATGAATAAGAGAGCCGAAATAGTCGCGTTAAAACCGTTGCCAACTCTGGAGCGCACGTCTTTAGCACGATAGGAGGGATACCATCGGGCCCACTCGACTTGTGGATATCTAGGGTGATTAGTGCTTGACGCACTGATCTTTGGCGGAACCGAATATCCGGCATAAAGCTCGTGCACCGTGGTATGATCGGTGATTCCTGTCCCCCGGTATCCAAGGTCGAAATGGATGCACAGAGTTTCCCTAAAAGATCGGCTTTCTCTTTAGAATCATAGGCTAACGAAGCGTTATCCTTGTGCAGTGGTGGAAAAGATGGCATGCAGAAATTTCCCTGAATAGCTTTGGCGAGAGACCAGAACGCACGAGGCGCTCTAGACTCTCACCAATTCTACTGATGTGCTCCGACTTCGCTCTTGCAATGTCCCTTTGAAGAATCTGGAGGCATAGTTATACTACTTTTTTAAAGCGCTGGTATTTCCATCCCGAGACGTCACCGCGTTTATCCAGGCTTGGTAGGTTTCCTGCTTCCAGCGAGAAGCCTTTTTGGAGGATTGACCAAACCAAGGTTGAAATCTGCCACCAATGGGGATAACTGAGGATGGAATAAAAGTTTCCATACCTTGCAACACCACATCGGCAACGGACTCAGCGGCGGAGTTGGGATCATCTGGCATAAAGCAAACCTGCCTCCAAGGGTAGGATGCAAAAAAGGACCGCATCCCATCCCAGTTTGCTGACTTGTAGTACCACACCGTATGTTTGAGCGCGGTTTTGCCCCCCCCCAGAATACGAGGGGCGGCCTAGGCGTCCACGCCCAGGTATATTGCGTCCTGAAAGTGAACGTCCAGAGAGGGATTCTCCAACGCTAGCGCAGTTGGTACCCTCCTGGGATAACAATCTGTTTAACTGCGCCATCATAGGGGGGGTAGCGGGGTTGGGCCTCCGGTACCCTCACTCACTCGACGAAACACAACGCAAGCGTTATTTCACGCCGGTCTTCTGTGAGACCGTGGTATCACTCCGGTCGAGCCGGCCCATTCGTGCCGAAGCATGGCTCTCCCACGGGATAAATACTACGCTATATCTATTCTGTGCTATCGTTTTGTTGTTTTGAATTTCGTTAAAATTACCAATAGCCCCGACAGCAACAGGAAGTACGAGTTTCTCTAATGCGTATGCTCGCCCTGATATACGTATACAGTTTCATAATTGTAACATACAAAACATGAATAATAATTAATATAATAAAATAAACTACTTACCTATTCATGTATCTTTGGCCTTTTATTTACTCAGTAGATTCAACCCCAATTTATGATTATATTATATAGTGTATGGCATTGCAAATAACTAGGTATTATAACATTCGTGAGATTCAACAGTGCAACAGTTTCATAAACTACTATTATAAGTTATGTATAATATAATAAATTAAATACATATAACTACAGTCAAAAACTTTATATTATTATTATTTTAATGTTAATAGTAAAATATTAAAATATGTGTAGGGATTTGATTATTTAAAAAAAGGGTAAATTTTCTTCATGTGGCAATTTCAATTGACTCACACTCACGCGATTCACCGCCATTGCTATATTTCTTTATTGTTTAAGCAATAAACCGTCCGCCTTTCTTTTCTAAGTCCATGGTTTTATTTACAATGATAGGATTAAACGAACTTACCTAAAGTGAAGTTCAATCCATATTATATGAAGTAATTAGTCCAAGGTATAATTACTATTGTAGTAACGCCTTCTCCCGCTACTAAATACGCGAATTTTAAAGACACCATTAAAAATATAAAAGAAAAATACACCTGGCAACTCCACCGTCACCATAGCTCATTAGTTTAGAGTACCTATCTATAATTTATTACTTCAAAAGGGAAGGGTGGGATGCTCCATACCTTGGACTAATTACTTCAAATAATATGGATTGAACTTCACTTTAGGTAAGTTCGTTTAATCCTATCATTATATTCATAATTAGTCCAAGGTATAACTATTGTAGATGTTTAGAGTTTTTGATAAATAGGTAAACATTAGTACCTATTTACTAACTATCAATAGGTATTCAATAACATTAAATATTTATTTCATAATGTAGATAACGTTTACTAGTGTGAACAGTTTCATGTTAACCATATAATAACTATAAATTTCAAGAACTACCAGCCGTGGCAAAAAGGTTTGCCAATCTAACTAGCGTGGTATATTATAATATTTAGCAAATATCGATAATTTATTAGATCATCCAATAGTAGGGATATGTCACCCAATGTGTTATCTAACTCTTTGTAAGTTTCGGTTCCCTTTCCAGATTGAAACCTAATGGGATTTCAATGTACAGTACAGAGACTCAATTAATTTTGCCTCAGTGAAATATTTGTAAGTACAGAAGTTAATAATGAATATCAAATACATTAAAAATAATTTAGCCTTAGTCTGTTCCACAAACAAACTACATAATCGCCACGCGAAAATGTAATAGTAATAAAATCCTGAAATCAATCATTTACCTTTATAGGTACCTATTTGTACTTTGGAATGTCCCATGGACAGAGTACATAATCGCCACGCGAAAATGTAGAATTAACAATTCCTTAGGACTGTCCCACGGACAGAGTACATAATCGCCACGCGATAATGTAGAATCAACAATTCCTTAAAATCATTCATATGCCTGGACATATATTTTTCTTGTCCCACAGACAGAGTACCTACATCCTCGCTACGCGAAAATGCAGAATTAACGATTCCCTAAAAAAAAACATTAATGGGCTTTGAAAGATATATGTCCTTCAGCCTGTCCCACGGACAGAGTACATAATCGCCACGCGAAAATGTAAAATAGTGATTTACTGAAAATGTTTATTCGCCTTTAGAATATTATAAACAGTTAATCCTGCCCTATATGCATGATAATTTGAAGCATATTGTTTGGAGGGTGATGAATAAATAGAATATTAATATGAAAGATGAACAATTAGATTAACTATCCTCCATTGTTTGCTTTAGTCATCTACCAATGGATTGAGTAGTAGTATTTTAAAAGTCTAAAATAAATTTATCAAATGTTTATTTCTATGGTCCTTTATTATTTGTTACTTCTAAAGCAATAACAAAGTTCTCACAAGTAAAATATCTGGAATAATCTTTAAATAGAGAAGAGACAACTTGCTTAAGTGTCGCTGTCATAGAACTTTTAATATCTCTTAAAATAGCCATCTTAATTTGAGAAAACTATAATTAATACATAACTAATTATGTATAGGATTTGTGACTTTTTGGGCAGTGGTTTTGCTAATAATAGCAGTTTTTAATGTCAGTTTTCTTGAGTCTAGGTTATTTCAATGTCAGGTTTTTAGATGACCCATGCTTAAGGTAATATAAAACTATGGCAGGATTCCATATGCCATATTTCATTATGCTAACATACATTGGCTTTGCCAGACATAGTCTTTTAACTCGTTTTATCCATTTTTTAATTTTATCATCTGACCTTATTCTATTGCCTGTAGTTAGCTAATTGGTGTAAAAGCTGAACAGTGAAAATGCAATGATTGATGCGATGCTTCTGCTTTAAAAATAAACATAAGATTTGAAAAAAGAAACTTTTGGTATTAAAACATTGGATAGATCTGAATGAAACATTATTTCTTTGTAGTAAGCCTGAGTGGTAATGGTCTAAAAAGGAAATACTTAGATTCCTTAAGCTCTGTCAGTTATAACTCTGCAAAAAATTCAAAATCAAAGAAAAGGAGTTTCTTCTTCTTTTATAACAATATTAATCCTATGGTAAAAGTATCAACATTTGAAACATAAGACTATGCCATGATTACATGTATATTATAAAATATAATTTATTTATCATATAATCATATATATATATATATATTTTTTATTGGAATGTGTTACAAATGAATCAATGCATCACAAATCTTAGAAGTACATTATGCCCTGCGACAGTTTCCAACTTACATCTGCATTGAGACTACAAGATTTAAAATCAGCTTTAATATTTTGAAATTTTATATATTAAGCAAAAAATCAGATGCTGCTAGTTTCACACCACCGCCAAATGTTTAGCAAGATCAATTTGCTTGATATCAAACTGAGCTTTTTCTGTTAATATATGTATTGAAAGTGTGGTGTTATCTATTTCTAATAAAATATCACATCTATTTGAGAGGTCAGCAAAACATCTTAATGCATAATTATGTATCTAACAGTTCTAAGAAATTGATACTGACTTGCTTTTACCATTTAATTACTGTCAGTTGATAATACACCTGAGAAAATTTCTAAAGAAAATGTTTAGGAAGTACTCCATATCGCAGAATCATTTTACAATACTTTTCATATACATAAGCATGTTGTAATTGCCCCCCAAACGTTCAAAGTCATAAACTTATATCTATCTGAGCTCTTAGTGTAAACAATTAAACTGCCATTCCTAATGAAATATTGAGCAAAATTACAAACCAAATTTATATGATGACTAATAGTGTGATACATTTCCTTTCTATTGCACTTAATCTTTAAGGTCATATCGAAGGAATATATTTTAAAACCTAAAAATTATTTTACATTGAATAAAATTAGTAAAATCTTATTTAAAAAAAAATAAAGCCTAGCTATTTAAACCGTTATAAGTTATAGTTTAAAATTATAATAACTAACATTTCTTATTGATTTATCAATATTTTAATCAAGTCGTCAAACATTTATTAATTTTAATTATTATTATGTTCTTTATTCAGCTTTTTTCTTAAATATATA
This sequence comes from Schoenobius gigantellus, assembly GCA_963935595.1. Lineage (NCBI taxonomy): Eukaryota > Metazoa > Arthropoda > Insecta > Lepidoptera > Crambidae > Schoenobius > Schoenobius gigantellus. The sequence continues at coordinate 52,112,905 of OZ012540.1, forward strand.
TATATAAATATATATATATATATATTACAATATAAAATACACCTCTTTTTTTATAAAAATACCTGAAATTGACAAATGGTTAAGGTATGTATGTACTGTATTTAACCCGCATGGTAAAAGCAATTGTATTCATACAATTATTCAAACATAAAAACTAACAATTTTCTTCGTTATGAATAATTTGGATGTAAATAGTGCATGCATTAATTTAATCAAATCTATAACATGAAATCTTCATTTGAAAGTGTACATTTTCAATAAACTTATTATCAACTTATTTTAAGGAATCATTATTTTATTTTAAAATAAATCTATGGAACCATCCTTTTAGGAATAGTAAAACTCTAGAAATCTTTGCATGGGGCCAAGCATTTCTGCTACCTATGCAGTTGTTAATTTGTTTGTATAATTATCCATTTCACAATATTTATTATTGTCTAGTGGATAATAAAGTTGATTCAAAATAGTAATAAAATGTATTGCATAGTCTCTTATCCACTTTTAAAATTAATTGACCTCGGTTATTTATTCCCACGATGGGTAAAAATATGGGGTCTATGGATAATTGTTTCGAGACTGGCTGCTGAAAACAGAGCATGTTCATTCGTGACCTGAATGATAGTTGAGGTTGGCCCTCTCTCTATGAGCCTCTCCGAGGAGGATATTGTTAGAGATTATTGCAGCACACAGGCTGCTTATTGCAGCACACAGGCTGCTTATTGCAGCACACAGGCTGCTGGTAGGTTTTCAAACTAGAAGCAAATTTTTGAGGTTTTTATACATGGCTTATATTTTAGAATGTTTATCATTCTTTTTATGACTGTAAATAATTTTACACTTTTATTGAAGTACAAATATTCATCCCTCTTATTGCTTTTAATAGCTTCTATTAGGTCTTTTATAAAAGCATAGTCATGTTTCCTTCTGATTCGCTGTACTGACATTGTAAACTTATTGCATTGTAATCTAAAGACATCACTCAGATATTTTAAGAAGATTGTTTGGAAATTGAAGTCAATACTTGTGATATTACAGCTATTGCAAAGCTCATTTCCTTTGATTTTATTTTTCGAGTAATTTATCTCAAGTTTTGGAAGGATATTAGGAATTTCCATGTTATGTTATGGACCATCTAACAGTTTGCAGTTTTCAAGAAACTTTATCTACATAGGCAACCTCAATTAAAATATTTTTCAATGCAATTCTTTGTAAACTTGGTCATAAATATAAACTACTCGTATATACCATAATTTCCTATAAAGGTATTTGTGCTTTAGCCTATATCCAATGAATAGAGTTCATAATCTAGTAGGTACCTAGATACATCATCTAATTCATTTGCCTTGATAGGTAACGCTTTCCCACGAAAAGCAGGCAGTTTTAAAAAATATATTTCTTATTATAAAATTTTATCTAAATTAATTGTATCTAGGTCCTCTTGCCAAGCTAAATCAAAATTACGACGCATCTTCAAAACAGGTAGGTACTGTGGTGACCTCCTTGCGTCTATGACACCGCATTCCACCTCATTGCATAAATGTGCTCAGTGGCAAGGAATGTCACCCTTTTAAATATAGAATGAGAACATTCTAGACGTGTTGACGGATAAAAGACGATCACCAGGAGTATCTGACACATTGCATTGCGGCATTGCGACATTGTAACATTGTAACTTGAGAGATCGTAAAAAGAGTTGAGAAATAGAACAGATTGAAATATATCTAAATGGTTTAAATTAACGTCCCAAGTTCCCAACGATCCCGGAGCGCGCGTAGGGCGCTACATGGTGGAGGCGCCGGGTATATGGAAATACAGATATTGAAGTATTATATTGAAGAATTGAACTGCGTTCATTGAAGAAGAAGCAAAGAGGTCATCATGGAGCGATTCGATGGATTATCTGGTGATGTGCACGATTTTTTTATTCAATTTAATGTTGTAGCTGCGGTGAACAAATTCGACGCGGAGGCGAAGAAGCTTGGCTTTTGGGGGCTTATTTGGAGGGTCCAGCGCTATTATTTTATAAATCGATGTTGTCAGATACAATCGCATTTTTAGAGTTACGGGAGAAAATCAGTGATGAGTTTGCTCCAACTACGAACCCGATCGCCAATTTTTTTGCACGCAAACAGGGTCACGAGGAAGATGCATTAGCGTTTTTTTATTCCTTAGAAAGCCTCGCATCGAAAGCCGGACCTGCGATTGATGAAGCATGTTTTATTCAACATTTTATAAAAAATTGCAAATTTTATTTAAAAAGCAAATTAGCCCCACAGATATACGCGACGAAGGCTGAACTGAAAAAGGTGTTGAAACAGCTAAAAGATGTGTATAGTGATGGTATTGTTGACTCTACGGCACAAGGGAAACTCTCGTTGAACGTGAGGCCTGGTGGTTACGTGGCTACTGTACCACCCGCTATGCATATGCAGGTGACGACAGGTTTCGAGTACAACCAGCTGGACGTACTGTCGGACCTACCGGGACGGTGTCAAATCCTCCTCACTCCCAACCAAATTACTCCCAGACCCGTTACAATTTTAGACCCCGACCACAATTTACGAGAGGAAGTGCAGCCGGAGACAATACAAATGTGCGTGCTGGCTGGAGGCCAGATGCACCTAAACAAGTAGAGGCGTTTGATGTGATTCAAGGGACTGTTCAACCGCCACCACAGCAAGAAGAAACCCCTCAAAAACGTGAGTTCGTTCCATTCATACGAGTAATGTGTCGCGATAAAAAATTTTGTGCTTTGATTGATACGGGCGCATCAGTCTCGGTTATATCGAAGTCCGTGGCGGATATGTTTGGAGAAATAATTGTCGCCGGCGTTTTGCATCTGAAGACAATCAATGGTGTGAACTTGTATGTTCTAGGTAAAATGAAATTGAACATTATAATAGAAAATGTCTTATTTGTTCATAGTTTTTATGTCGTAAATAATATAAATCGAGACATGATCTTGGGACAAGATTTCTTGTATCAAAATGATGTGTTGTTAGATTTTACGAAAGGTCAAGTGCAGATAAAAAATATGGTTTGTAAGTTTATGTTAAAGTCGGAAGTTGTGAGAATTGACAACACCATTGAGGTCGTACAGTCGGCAAAGAAAATTTTATCGGAAAGTGATTATTTGTACTCTTGTAATTTAGTGTCGGAAAATATAAATATACATTTCAATCATCTGTCGCAGACAGTGGAATAGAATTCAATGTGTTTAAAAGCTTACCTCTTAATGAGCGCAATGAATTAAACAATTTACTTATGAATCGGTCATGTTTTGCATTTGATAAAAATGAACTTGGCAATTGTAATGTAATAAAAGTAAAAATAGACACTATCGATAAAGTTCAGGTTCAGAGAGCACCGTATAGAGTGTCCATTGAACAATGTAAAACAATTTCAGTACAAGAGAAAGAAATGTTAAAAAATAATATTATTCGTAAGTGTCGGAGTTCATACGCTTCACCAGTAGTGTTGGTCAAAAAACCTGATAATACAGGGAGATTTTGCGTTGATATCCGAAAATTAAATAAGAAATTCACTACAGATTCATATCCTTTACCGATGTTCAATGTGCTATATAAACGTGTAAATATGACTGATGTAAATTTAAGCCACAATATGCAAACACTAAATTTAGTACAAAGACAATGTAGGCATAGGATTTGTATAGATAAAGTGAGTCATAATTTATATAAAGCGCGTTTGAAACAAAAACATATATATGATATAAAGGCATGTCCCGTGAGTTATAATCGAGGAGAATTAGTGTTATTATACTGTCCAAAAAGAGTTACTGGAGTTAGTAATAAATTAAGTCGCCAATACAAAGGTCCATATAAAATTGTGCGATGCCTTGATAATAATAATTATATGATAAAGAAGCTGAGTACTTCTCAAAAACTATTAGTTCATGTAAATAGATTGAAACTGTTTAGATTAAGATAAGTATATTTAAAAAATATACATATTGAATGGATCATTCGTAAAATTAAAATTTATAGAAGTTAGAATTAAGAGAAAGAACAGTTTCATTTTGTAATGTATATGTTATTATGATTATCTATACGAATTTTCTCACTTAGTCTATAAAAATAAAACAATGTTTTGCTTAGTTATTTTAATTAATGGTTGTTCTGTCAATAAGATTTTATAGTCTTGATAAGGTCGGCAATTCCTGTTGTTGTAAACTTATATTGTAGTTGTAATTGTTCTGTATTGATGCTTTTTAACTTGTTTCATGGTTCCTGAGATGCTGATTACTCGTTCAACTAAGACTGGAGGTGATCACTGAAGAGAGTAGACAAACGGTCCATTCATACTGGCACAAATCATCAGGAAAACTGAAAAAAGAAAAACGTTTAGCTAGGGTCTTTGTCATCACACTGAAAATAAATGTTATTATTATAATATGATAGGAGATAGGAGATAGGCTTGCGAGTTGTCATTTCGTAGAAAAACTATGTAGTGGTACCAGGTCCAGTTATCCCATAGGGAATGGATGTCAGATTTTGGTGTCTGACAGGTATCATGCTGGTTTAGTTGAGAAGAATAAAGGTGGGTTTGGTGAGGTTCGTACGATTTAAATTGTGACTTGATGGTAAAGTTTAAAATATTTCGCAGTTTTACTGTCAGTTTTCTTTGTAGAATTTAAAGGCCCTGTGTCCATAACATGCATTATAACACAAACAAAATAATGTAAGATTTTTTTTGTGCATATAAAGTATGAATGGTATCGTACGTTTTAATTCTACGTAATGAAAACAATTACGTACATCATTGTCTTCTCTGATGTGATCCTCTCATCAGGCAATTTGCCACTTATTGAATCCAGAAATAAGAGATTTCTATTAGTTTTATTGTGCTTCTCACAAAGATGTTCTGTTTTATTAATTAGAGTAATTTAATTCAATTAATTTTGTGACAGCGTAAGTCAGATTTGACAAATCATAGGTCACAGACTAATTATAGAACAAGTTTCATAGACTATATCTTATGTAAGATGATTTTTTGTTCTATGGCTAGGAAAGGAAAAGGAGTTAGGTATTATACGGCCTGAGTCTTGAATGATGAATTTTAAATTAATATTAAAAAGGGCGTATAATAATAAGCAAATATATACATTGCGTGTATTTTCTTTTTATCTGGGTTTTTGAAAGTATGGGGTTTTTCCAACCATAATCTTTTTCATGGATCAGGTTGTAAGAGCCAGTCTAGTAGCAAAGACCGTCATGTCAATTGTAAAACTTTCCCAGATAGGCAGGTAGTTATGTAGTAGAATGTTTAGTGAACTTTTGGTGATTAGTAAAAAATTATTTATCTTTTAAATAAATAATTTTTTTAGCGGTACGGGGGGAATGTCGTGACCTCCTTGCATCTATGACACCGCATTCCACCTCATTGCATAAATGTGCTCAGTGGCAAGGAATGTCACCCTTTTAAATATAGAATGAGTACATTCTAGAAGTGTTGACGGATAAAAGACGATCACCAGGAGTATCTGACACATTGCATTGCGGCATTGCGATATTGTAACATTGTAACTTGAGAGATCGTAAAAAGAGTTGAGAAATAGAACAGATTGAAATATATCTAAATGGTTTAAATTAACGTCCCAAGTTCCCAACGATCCCGGAGCGCGCGTAGGGCGCTACAGTACTTACTCTTTCGACATCTTGGGTTATTTTCTTTATGTTAAGATAACCATTTTACTTTCGAACAACTTTTGACATCTTTTCTCCATTTTTATCACTGCGTATCTGGATTTTAGTTTTATTTAGATAATCACTTTAAATATGTGTCAGCTGTGTAGAGCGCGAAAAAACGAATGAGCTATGGTGACGGTGGAGTTGCCAGGTGTATTTTTCTTTTATATTTTTAATGGTGTCTTTAAAATTCGCGTATTTAGTAGCGGGAGAAGGCGTTACTACAATAGTAATTATACCTTGGACTAATTACGAATATAATAAAAGGTTCGCGCACACTGTGAAGGGGCGCAACGGGTCGGGTCACAGCGCAAAAATAAGCTCAAATCTTTCTAACTTGTCCGAAACGGCTTGACCGATTTTTATTTTTTATATCCCTAGGTGATAAAGGTGGCCCTCTTCAGATATTTATTTTTACAATTATTATGACAAAACGTAGTTCGCAGGCTACATGCTATAATTTAGTCAAGCCACTTAATAAAGATGCATGCATACTAAATAAGAGTTTATCTACACTCATGTTCTGTCGTCGTAAATGATTTAGTAACTTCAATTACTGTGTTTATATTTGTTTTGGTTATTTGAAACCAGGAGGCCGAGTACCTACTATTTGGGACAGTTTTCGATTTGTTTTTACGATTGATAGTTACAGAGATACCTTAGATGAAAACACAGTATTTTTACAAAAATCAAGATATTTTTAATAAAAAACACAGTGTCTATGATTTTGTAAGTTAAAATACAGTAACTTATTACTTACTGTATTCTTTTTTAATACGTATAAGTATTGTAGAAATATTTTTGCTTGGTTATAACACGGCTTCTACAGATACTGTGGTTCTATGTAAAATCTTATAAGAAGTTAATTCGTAAATACATGATTTAATCACAGTATCTTAATTACTGTGTTTAAGGTGCCTGGAGTTTTAATATTTATATCGAAAAAACATAGCTTTAACACAGTAAGTATATACTTACTGCGTTTTAAGCTAAAATTAGTTTTTACTTTCTTTGTTTTAAGCTAAATTTTCCGTGGAACGGGGTATGACGAGATAGAGGGGCGGGGTAAGTTGTTACCGCGCGGGAGCACTGCGGTACATCATGAGTTAGTCGAGCGAGTAACATTACTTCCCGTATATAAAACTACTCTTTGCATTACTGTGATTGCGCGTGTACGCATGGTCAAGCGCAGCACATCGCGGCACAACGTAAAATATTGAGCTAAGGTAAGTAATAACTGCCTACTTCTCTTATTTATTTTTAATCAACCGGCAGTTTTTATCATTGTGTGTGTCCAATCCCACCTGTTGTTTTGTAACACAAATTATTAAGTAGGTACATTATTAATGGGTCTAGTTCATGATATCGACAATTATTGCATCGAGAGTCGCTGTATCGAAAACTTTCCATCGACGAGTCATTGTAGCGAGAGCTTATTACATCGACGGGTCACTACATCGACAGGTCATTACATCGAAAGTACACCATATCGATCGTACGTTTCATCGACAGTATACCATATCGATGTACGTCGTATGTTCAACTGGTTATACCACGGGGAAATAATTAGTCAGAATCGTCTTTTATTATATCACTAAGAGTGAGAAACGCCCTAACGTCGCTACTGGCACTCGCCGGCCGCTGCCGCGGCACGCCCGCTTTGCTCGCTCGGCTCGTGCGCTGTGTTTATGTCAACCTAACCCGCTCGACGCTTCGCTCCTCGCTAACCTAAGCTAGCTTGTTTTAAATTTATTTATTTTGCCTTTATGTTATTTGGTCTGTCGATGCAACGTACCATCGATATGGTGTACTGTCGCTGAAACGATTGTCATTTGTATCCAACTTACTCATAGTCACATGAAGACTTGTAGAATTAGAAGAAAGTGATCTCAAATTGAGCAAAGATTTTAGTTGTTTTAGTTATACAAGTTTATTTTTAAATTATCACAAAAAATTTGTGTGCTTGTTCAGACAAGCAAACTGAACAACTTTCACTCTGGGACCAACGTTGAAATCGCAAAAAAAATCAGCTGTTCCATACAAATGTTCAACATTCACTGAATCTAGATGTATGGAACAGCTGATTTTTTTTTGCGATATCAAAGTTGGTCCCGTAGTGAAAGTTGATCAGTTTGCTTGTCTGAACAAGCACACAAATTTTTTGTGATAATTAAAAAATAACCTTGTATAGGTTTTATGATATATACTAGCTGTGCCCGCGACTTCGTCCGCGTGAAATAGTAACTTTTGTTGAAGTTGATAAAAAGTAGCCTGTGTTATACCTAATATAATTAGCTATCTTTAGTGAAAGTCCAGTTAAAATCGGTCCAGCCATTTCGGAGATTAGCGGGAACAAACAGACAGACAAAAAAAATGTGTTTTTGTTATTGGTACCCGATATACATTAATACCCATTTAGTAAAAACTTGTTATATTGACATTACAAACAGACACTTCAATTTTATTTATTTGTATAGATTAGATAGATTAACTAGAAATATTTTAACTATTAATGCCTTAAAGAGCCTTATTATTTAGATTGAAGTATAAATTAATCTCATATTCCTCTTGTAATTTGTATTTAACTTTGTCTTAGTGCAATATGAATATGTATAGATTTATAAGAAAGTGATCTCAAATTCAGCAATTAAAACTGTTTATTGTTTAAAGCACAAAAGATCCATGAAGGGTCGAAGTGCGAAGGCTTCTCATGCTGGGCCGCCCCTACGATAAGATACCAAATACTTTATTATTAAGTTGATTAAATAAATAATATTAAATATTAAGACGTTTTATTACTACATTTTATTTTTTTCCGAAAAACTAAGGTAATGTTTATTTATAGCGATTATTCACAAATGTAAAGAAACTAACCGAGAACACAGTATATTCAGATACTATAATTACACATTAGAGAAAGCTTATTAGAAATTAGTTTTAAAAACAGCATCTTAACATACTAGGATTTGACTTAAGTAATAAACGTTACTTTTATTAAGCTTAAACACAGTATGTGTAATGTTACTGTGTTGCGATTTCCCTAGTATTAGTATCTTTACATGGTTACAACACAGTAACAGGTAAAACTTAGCTACAACAAAGTAAATAATCAGTTACTGTGTTATAGCTTAAAAAACTAAATTTTATTAGATTATTTTCCTAATTTAGGACACATTATCCAATTTAATTAATTATACAATTAAAATATATTACATATTTGTATGCAGAATTGAAGTTTTAACTACTTTTTAATATTACATTATTTAAAAAATTATCTACATTCATTAGTTTTCATTCATTAGTAACATACATACAAAACGGTTGACACGGTTAGCGCAGAGGTCGACTGATCGCCTACTGCGCAACAGGTCGCGGGTTCGATTCCCGCACGGGACAGATGTTTTGTATGGCCTACAGAAATTTGTTCCGATCTGGGCGTATGTGCATGTGATATTCTATGTTTGTAACTGCACCCACGACACAGGAGAAAATCCTAGTGCGACGTTTTTATATTAAAAAAAAACACGTTGGACGCACCTAAAAATTTAAGGATTTCCCTCCATTTTTATGGGATCCCATCATCAGATCCTAACTTTGGTAACCATGGGACCACCCTTGGAGTATAATCTTTAGAATACAGAAAGAATTTTGAAAATCGGTCCGCAATTGGCGGCGTAATCGCGTAACATACACACGAAAAAAAACATACGCATCGAATTGAGAAACTCCTTTTTGGAAGTCGGTTAAAAAATACCTATTAGTATATGTAATCAGTTGCTTTAAATTTTATAGTTAAAATGAAAAAAAAAACTTAAAAACCGTACGAAGGGTGCCTTCTTCCCATATATGCCTACCCTGCCTACCCTACATACTCGTATATTATTTTGGTACTTTGTCGTTTGTATTTTTTATACAATCGTAGATTCCATAACGCGAGTAAAACCTTAGAGCCCAGCTTTAGAGGAATAAAATTCAAATAAAATAATATTAAAAATAACGCTACTTGCATAGTCTATTACACGTTTTTAGCTGCTCCAACTTCATACATTGCATAACAAATACCTATCACAAGAAATACGAATTTATTTTGAGTTTGTGTCTTTATGCCACATATTTATTATAACAAACAACTACTTACATACTTACATTTTTTTCCTTTTTTAGTTTTGGGAATTTACAGTAAAGTTAACAGGCTACAGGCTGCTAACCCTTAAATAAGGAAATTTGTATTGAAATAAAATCTTTAAAATAAAACACTAAAATCAATAAACGTATTCAAAAAGATATTTACTTTTTCATGTATAAGGTATTTGTGAAGATTAATAGTTCCGACTTGAGTAATAACTTTCACTATTGATCGATATATCGATATTACTTTCTCCTCCCTAGGCGACAATAACTACGATAACATTATGTCACATCACTATCACTACATTATACCCCTGCCCCCGACCCGTATCGTGCGATAGAGAGAGTTGCAAGAAATGGTCGAAATTGCCTACAATTCCTGTTTGAAATATTGTTTCGGGCGATAACTGTTTTACCCCCCTAAACCTTTATGAAATTAGACGCTTTTAGTGTCATTAGATTCAGTATACCTTAATCTATGTTTGTACGTTTTGCTTTTTTGTAATTCAGTATAATTTAGTCAAAAAAAGACAAAAATGTTCAAGGTAGTTTTTAAGTCGAAAATATAGATATTTAGATGCTAATAACTTATATTCTGAGCAATATTTCTTCAAAATCAAAACGTACAAACCTAGTTTTTCATTATATCTACAAGATTTCCAAAAATTAAGAAAATTGGACTATGTTTAGAGGGAGAAAAGCGTTATCGCTTTTTGTATGAAAATTTACAGCTTCACAATCCTCTTAATGTAACTCGAATTCCAATAAAATACAGTTCGATTGACGAAGCCCGACCAAGGAGGTTTTGTCACAATTTTCTTTTATGACAGTACATTGTATATGGCGGCGCGTGCAACAGCGCATGCGCAGTAAAATGTTGGTGTTGGCGCCATTTCTCTGAATTTTTCATTCATTTTGCTGTTATTGGTTAAAGAAAAGTTTAATTTTACTTAAAAATGTCTGATAAATGTATGTAGTTTTAGATTTCTGTATTAGTTTCACATTTGCACTGTTCAAAATGCAAATAATTATTAGAATAAATGAGTTTGATTTTGTTTTAATTTTGTGTCTTTCATTTAATTTAGGTAACCACTGATTGCATGAGTGTAGATAAAGTAGGTAGTGTATGAAATTGCACATAATTAGGTCTTAAAACACTCGTGTGGTACTATTAAAATTCTCGGCTTTTAAGACCCCCTATTATGTCACTATTTCATAAACTACTATTATTTTGTCGTCTATTGGATTTTTGCATCAATGCAACGATGCGATTTTGTCAGCAAGCTACCAGGAATGCATAGCCTATGAGGAGCTCAATTGCACTAGACATACCCACCCCACTCAACCCTTTGAGTTGTCGGCACCGTTCTGCCATGTACACAATAATTATTGTCAAGAAAGAGCTAGACTGCATAGATCAATGCGCTACTCACTGACCCACAATTATACAACTATGCTTGGCTATATTTTCCGTCAAGAAAATTCTACTGTAATGATAAACAAATTCTATTAGTATCATAAATGTGATTCACTTGCTGTCCTAAAGTAGTAAATATTATTTTTAAACGTTTACATTGGGTTCATTTTTATAAGCGCTGTAACAAATGGGGGTGGGACACAACGCGCTACGAGAACCTCTCATTGAGCCGTTCCACCAGAGCGGCGCCATCTCTTTAATCGATGCTGTTGTCAAAATCCTTTACTGCTCATGTAGTCCTAATACATCGAGCTACAGAAAGCGGGATATTTTGAAGTTAAATAGGTGCAAGCTCTACCTATTTTGTTCAGATAGGACATAATCGTCTACAAAAGTAAAAAAAAAATAGCGAAAAATTGACATCGACTGATTGCTTGTACAACAAAGATACAAAGAATAAGGGCTAATTTATAAATTATTTCTATGTATTATTTCAAATTTAAAATGCTTTTTGGTAATTGCAACCAATTCGATCAAATCATAGGAGAAAACACTGTGAAAAACCGGCCAAGTGCAAGTTGGACTCGCGCACCGAGGGTTCCGTACAATCTTCTATAACTTAGTAACTATTTACATATTTATGGTTTTCAGATTTGTTCTTAAATATGTGCTGACCTTGTTTGTTACTTGAATCTTAAAATAGTCCTTTTTAGTAAAAAATGTTACAACATCCATTTTTTTAATGTGATCATAATTCTAAAACTAAGACATACTTATACTTATTAATAATCATCTATTACTTATAATAAATCTGTAGAGAGGTCAATTCTGTACATGAAATATATTTCCAAAATAACTATCAGGGGGTGATTAGGGATCGATACTGATGCCAAAAATGCAATCAGTAAATTTTTTGTCTGTCTGTCTGTCTGCCTGTCTGTCTGTCTGTATAACCGTTATAGAAACAAAAACTACTCGACGGATTTTAACGAAACTTGTTACAATTATTTTTCATACTCCTGAGCTGGTTATAGTATACTTTTCATCACGCTACAATCAATAAGAGCAGAGCAGTGAAGGGAAATGTTGGGATAACGGGAGAAGTTACTCCATTTTTTAAGCTTCCGTCGCGTGTGCAACCTTAAGGCCTCGTTTACGGAGACGCGGGACGCTGCGCGGGGCGTTGCGTGGCGCGGCCCGCGGCGCGTCCCGCACAGAATTCAAACATATGGCGTTGGCCCGATGCATGGCGTTGTATGAGTGCGTTTACGGAGAAGCGATTTTACACGCCTTTGCTTGAAATGGCGCGTTTTTTACGGCCGAGCCCGCGGATGGCATCGCCGCGTCTCACGCGGCGTTTTTCGCGGCTGTGCACGCAGTGACAATTCTCGATGAAGCGATGCCCGCCGCGTGCTTCGCTACATACTTGAGGATGCGCGGCGGGCGCCGCTGCGGGCACCGCCACGCTTCCCGTCTCGCATCTCTATGAACAACATCGCTTCACGCGCCGCCCCACCGTAAACAGAAAAAACGTCCGACGCGCCGCGAGACGCCACGCCACACGCGACGCGCGTCGCCTCGCGTCTCCGTAAACGAGGCCTAATGGTTAAAGCTACATAGAAATCATGTATGACGGAAATGTTCTCCTTAAAATTATATAAAAAATATCCCACGATAGCATATGTCTATCTTTTATGGTTGACTTTTAATTTTGATTTTTTCCAAGAAATATGCGGCTCTTGTTGCTTATGTTAATAATTTTGAATTTCGGTGTAAATTTTTCAAAATTTAAAGGAGTAAATTATAAAATCAAAATAAAATATGCACAAGATAGAAATGACACGTCTTGTCGTGACAGCGGTTTTTTAAAATTATTATTATTATATTTGTTGCGGACTCCTTGCAACCATACTTTAAGTTTCTTTGGTTCAAATTATTGTCAAAATTATTAATGTGCTAGCCGTATCCTAGATACATTGGTTTTTGTTTGTGGTGTTTTTTGGTTATTGAGAAATATAAGGTTTGCATTGTATTGTTTTTTTTTTGTTATATTAAACACAATAAGAAATAACTTTCGGTTGTCGTCTTTTATTAGTTCTAGGTTTTAGAAGAATTGTAATTGTCTTGTCTTGATACCTCAGGAGAAGGGAGTTAGTTAGTCAATAGTCACTTTGGTGACTTAAATGAGCATGGTTATATCTGTTACCGTGGTTATATATCCTGATTTCTGATATGTGAAAATAAAATAAAATAAAATTATGAGCATCAGTTCGCAATGAACTTCTAATGGTATACCGATATACATTTCACAGATTCTTACCACTAAACTTTTTTATAGTCTACAATTCTACATGATTGATATCGGGAAACTTATACAAATTACATTATTGCGCTTTTTATACACTTGGCACTTGGTCTCATAAACGTGGATTATGAGACTATATTATCATAATGTCTTCCTTTATAATGTAGGTACATATTCTACAATGCACTAACTAAGGAATAAGTGATGTAATTTGTAGCATGTAGGTAGGATGGTTAAAATACTCTCAAAATACACTCTGTAGGTACAGATTACACCTAAGTAATTTATCAATAAATATTACTTGTTTTTAGCTTTACAGATGTTGATATTTTTGTTTGTATTTGATGATTATTGTTGTTATTATAGAATGTTATTTCGGTATACCGTTTTCACGTGAGCCCGTATTCTATAGTTGCTTCATAAGACAAATGTCTCGCAACACATATCGCTAGAGATTTCACTGAAATCGAGCAACCTCGTTCGGAACTTTAAGGAACATAAAAAATAAGAATGCTACTGAACTAATAACTCAAATGAATGCTCATTTTGTCTTTTTCAACGCGTAAAAATAAAAAAGCACAAAACCTCAGACACCCTAACTTATTCTTTTTGTTTTAAAAGAATTGGGATGATGACCGAATTCATTAAATATTAAAATACCGTGGCAAAAGATGCAGTCCTGTGAAATCAGAATTAAAATCGGCTTAGAAATACATTAGATACAAGCATTTTAAGTTGTTAATTTGAAGGCGATTAGACAGAGAGATCCGACATCAACCGTGACGTCATAGTTGAGTACGGCCATATAAACTCCTTGTAACTTGCCGTTTTGCTAGAAAGAGATGGAGAAAAATCTTTAATACCTTATATCTTGGTTGTTTTTATAGTTATTCGAAAACCGATTTTTTCTTTCTGGTTATTATATGAATGAGCTTCTATTAAAGCAAGAATTTTTTTTTAGTCATCTAGCCTATTGTATTATGAAATGTTCGCAGTTTATTAAGGAACAAATTGCCTTTTTTTGATTTATTTTATGTCTCGCAAGTTTAAAACTCTGTCGTCGCGCGCCTGCGAACAGTACGATGTTGCAGCACAAAGTAAATCTATACTTTGTGGTTGCTTGGCCGGTGCGCCGCGCGTGCGCCACCCATAAGAGATACAGAAGATAGAGCTAAGTAAGGCCTACTGTCCACGGAGGCGTTGCGTCATAGACGCTTCAAAATACGCCGTGCAGCTTGTGCAGCCCGGCATACTGAACTCTGTCCACGAGGCGTATTGCACGCGAACGGTTTCAATAATTAATCACGATGCAGTTGAACCACGAAGACATTATTTTGGTTTATCACTACATATAGTGACATTGAATAAATGTTATGTTATTACATGTTAAATAAGTACAAAATAAACAAAAGTAGGTGCTCACTCGTTCATTTAATTTCACTCGCCACCTCATATTCATCTCGATTATTATAATGATCCGGCTCGAAGGACCAAAATGAAGAAGACGAAAACTAACTACAATGATGGACTGTATTAGAAAAAAAGTAATAATATTTATTATATATATAAATTATTATTATTATTATTAAAGCTGCAATGATTTTATAGTTTTTGGTTCCAACGTTTTCGTTCTGGAAATTTCGACCTGCAGAACAACCCCCTTGGACGGCCGGAGACCAAAGTTGGTAATGAAGAATTGAAGAATATTGTGGAAGCGGATCCATCGCAAACCACGTCCGAGTTAGCTGCAGGCTGCGGTGTTAGTGATAAAACTGTTTTGAAGCAGATTGGGAACGTGAAAAAGCTTGAACGGTGGGTACCTCACGAATTGAGTGAAGCAAATCAACAAACGCTCGTTGACTGCTGCGTTGCATTACTCAACCGGCACAATAATGAAGGGATTTCAAATCGAATCATTACTTGTGATGAAAAGTGGGTCCTGTACGATAATCGGAAGCACTCATCGCAAAGGCTGAACCCTTCCGAACCAGCCAAACCACGCCCCAAGCGAAAATTGACTCCAAAAAAGTTACTTGTGAGCATTTGGTAGACTAGTGCTGGTGTCGTTCACTACAGCTTTCTTAAATCTGGCCACACGATTACGGCAGATGTCAGCAACTCCAAACCATGATGGAAAAGCTAGCTGCTAAACAACCGAGGCTGGTCAATCGCTCTAGGCCACTGCTGCTTCATGATAACGCTAGACCACACACTGCACAACAGACGGCTACCAAATTAGAGGAGCTTCAATTGGAATGTCTAAGACATTCACCGTACTCTTCGGACCTTGCTCCAACGAATTACCATTTTCGTAGAAATTTGGATAACTTCTTGAAAGGGAAAATATTCAACTCCGATGGGGCAGTCCAAAAACCGCCTTCAAATAATTTATTGATTCCCGTCCGAATGGTTTTTTAACCGACTTCAAAAAAAAAGAGGTTATCAATTCGACCCGTATGTATGTAATATTTCCAGAACTTCCCAGTTTTCGTTTATGTTAGTCTATATCAGCGTCTGAACAAATGTGCCAAATTTCAAAAGTGTATATGTATGTAAGTATGTTTCTATGTTTGTGTTCGCATATCTTTGGAACTACAACCACAGAATAGATAATAGTACTAAAGTACAGAAGGATCACTCTCGAAGAAAAGCTAAGTTTAGGTAGAAAAATGTACCTACTCTTGCGACCTTCAACTGATTTCACGGGAAATTGAAATTTATTGCAGGACACGAGCGTTCTAATTCCGTTACGAGTCGCTGACCCGATACCGAGTTGGCGACAAGAGCGCAGGGTTCCCACTCACCGATCTATTTACGAAAATATTAATTAATTAATAAAGATAAAAGTGTGTATTAATTAATTCAACAAAATATATTTCTTGTCTATCTCCTAAGTTCTTAGTTACAGATTTTTGTATTGTCAAAAAAATAACATGTTTGTCAGTTCAGAAAATTGTTTTTGGTGAACCAATTAAAGAATTTTATCGTAGGTAGAAAATTAGAGGAGCAAAGAGAACCACCGGTCGCCGTAGTTGCCGTTGAACGAGCTTCGACGCGGCACCATATTTGTAGACTAAGAGCTTATTTATTTAAATTTAAATAAATAAGCTCTTAGTTTATTTTAATTTGAGGGTTGAAAATATTCGAATCCTTACAAACAATCTTATTAAATAGTCCACAGGAAAACACGAACATGGCAATGTAGGTAATTGGATTTCTTGTAGTAACTGAAACAATTCACTTCCAAGATTTCCTTGTAAATGGTGCTCAAAATTATGTGTAAATACTGTCTCTAATTTCTGAATATACTCATTCCGTTCTTGAGAGGGCATCTTTAAACTTCCATAGAATGATTTTCTTTTATTATAAGCTTTATAGTGAGTAATAAAATAAAACAAGTGTGGTCCATATATATATCATCTACCTACTTGACTGCGTAATCATAATAAGCATAATTTATCAAGTATAAAAACTATTGTAATTTTTTTAAGTAGGTATTTTTACTATCATACTTATTTCGCATTCATTCATTTAAACGCCCAAAAACACTTACCTATTTTAAACAATTTTATCCTTATCATGTGGGTAGGTACCTACTATAATAACAAAGTAGTTAGGATGTCATGTGAAAAATAGTCAAATAGCTTTCCTTTCAATATCGTTTGGTATATTAAAAAATGATAATTTTGGATCCTTTTTCTTCCGTTTAGTTATACACCCATAAACACAACAGTACCTATCATACAGATGACGTGATTATTTCGAATTCATTGTTCGTTACAAAAATCACCGAGAAAATCTTAACTATTACCACCTATTACGTGCGACGCGGCTAGCGTGCGAGCCGAGTGGCAACTCTCTGCCATATAGCGGCTGGCCGGGGCGCCCGGCCAAATGTACCTAAACTGTGGAGTGAGACCGAGCTACAACTCCGATTTAAGTCATTCTTTTTTTCTTGTACTAGGTATTGTTCAACTTAGGGAATACTGTAAGGTTTATCAAAATCGGTTCAGTAGTTTTTGAGATAGGGAATTTTAACCGACTTTTTAACCGGCTTCAAAAAAAGGTTACAAATAAAAAAATATTTTACAAAAAATTCAAAACCGACTTCAAAAAAGTTAAAAAAAATAAAAGAATACTTTGATTGAATAAATATATTATATTTAAAAAAATCGACTTTATGTTTTAAATAAACTATTCGCCTTAACATACGTAACAAAAACAAGAAAAATGTTTAGATTTTCATGGACCTACAATTAATCTTTTTTTCAGGTCCGTGTAGATTTTTGATTGAAATGTTAATAATACACGTCTTTCTGAAGCGTTGCCTAGCAACATAAAAGTTAGGTTGCTAAGCAACGCTCTGTTATTAAACAACATGTCGATGGAGCTCAGTACCAGGAATGCATGAATCGGTGGGAGATCTATAACACAGACGGTACGCTGCATCTCCACAACTTAATGTTGCACGTATAAGTACGAGGCCCTAAACCAAAGTTTCAGGGGGCGTGGCTACAGTATGGGCAAGTCTCCCAGTTTGAGATACTTCTCTCACGTCGGCGAAAATTTCTGACTCTCAATTATTGCTTATCTATGCAAATGTGTATTGTTATGTTAATTTAAATTAGCGGAAAGTGTAAAAAAAAAGGGAAAGAAAGCTACTTGCTTTTAACGGTATCAATTCACTGTGCATTTCCAAATATAGAAAGAAGAAGACAGTTACATACATACGCCATTTCCTTCAACAAAAACCATGCGCAATAAAGGCTAAGTTTTAGGAAAATTAGCTTTTCGTGAACCTAGTAATACTCACTAAGTTTATCTGGCTGTAGCGGGTAACGTTTACGTACACATAATATTATCACAACCAATTGAGCTGTTTATACCTTATCTAATTCATAAAAATGCAACGCATGCTATCCCAAGCACTCGGGATAATATTATAATACCTGACCTACTTACCTAACTTGAAACTAGCTCGCGTTTGTCTGAAGGCGAATGTTACACATTTAATATTTGGATCACGCTCCGGGATCGTGATGTTTATTAACCGTGTAGTATACGTATGATATTTGATGGATCGTGATTCGACAACATCATGTAACGATTCCGGGTCGTGATATTTATTTAAATGATATTTATTAAGCGTGTAGCGTTATTCGGCGACCCAATCTATCGGTGAAAGGTGCTGTCGCAGAACCGACCATCGGCGAACGGTGTTTTCGACGAATCGTTCAATCGGCGAAAGATTTATTCGTAGAACCAACCATCGAAAGAGTGATTTCGGCGAAACGTCCCATCGGCGAACGGTGTTTTCGGCGAATCGTTCAATCGGCGAATGATTCATTCGTTGAACCAACCGTCGACGAAGAGTGATTTCGGCGAAACGTCTCTTCGGCGAAGAGTGTTTCGGTAAACCATTCTGAGGTCTTCTCCGACCGCTTATTTCATGCAATTCCTATCCTCATACCAGGTTCGCATAAGTTACAAGAGTAAAGTGAATGGGCTGTTTCCTCGTGGTCCCGGTGCCGATGGCTTAGTGTCTAACAAATGATTCCTTCGATATACTCGAACTTTCTATATTCTTTACGTTTGTTTTTTTTTGTTATCTATGACTATTTTTTGTATATTGTAAAACTGTATTTCTATTCTTATTAATAACTATCTAGAAAGTTATAATCTATACTCTATACATAGATATATAGAAATAAATTAAATTGAAGTGTCTGTTTGTAATGTCAAAATAACAAGTTTTTACTAATTGGGTATGAATGTACCCATCGGGTACCAATAACAAAAACACAATTTAAAAAAAATTGTCTGTCTGTCTGTCTGTTTGTTCCCGCTAATCTCCGGAACGGCTGGACTGATTTGAACGGGACTTTCACTAATAAATAGCTGATTATATAAGGTATAACATAGGCTATCTATTTATCAAGATAATCAAAATACTGCCAAAAGTTACTATTCCACGCGGACGAAGTCGCGGGCACAGCTAGTAATATATAAATTAACACCCTACCCATTAAAATACGCCTATCATTGCCTAGTGATTTGAGTAACTGGTCCAATCACTTGCGTATTAATTTTTTTTTTAATCATGTACCTAAAAAAATTCCATTATTGTTATGTTGATGATTGAAAATAAGATGTAAAAATAAGATCTTTCGAGTTTATTTAGTTTAGATTAGAATACTCTTAGGTGGCATGGTGTCATTTATTATTTTCATTAAAAACAAAAAGTGTCGACATACTACTTAGGAATTGTCCTAAGTTGAGATAAGGTTTGTGAAATTGGCCATTAGAGTATTTTCGATTTTCCGGACAGGAGATAGAATCATATTTATTTAATTGTTAAGGGCCTGTTATATTGTTTGTTGAATAAAGATTTCTAAATTTAAAAACTTGAACTAAATTATATGTGAGTACCTCTAAAATCTTTAAAAATATATAGTTTATTCGGTCATACAACGAGTTCGGTTTATGCAATAGAACATCAGGCCATTGATCGACTTTAAATAAAAATTTCTAGTGGGTCCGATATTACAAAATATTGGTAAGGGGTGTGGTGAACAACCAGCTTGCCCCGCCCAGATTCCGCCTATTTCCACTTGTAGCAATGTGGACGATATAACATGGAACCCATTGCAACTTGACATCTCTTTCAGTTTATGATATCCTGGTGCAGTGGTACCAATTGGCTATTTTACAGTTGTCACGTTAACATATGATATATGGTAAATGAGGTAGCCTATGGGTATAAATGTAAAAAGGGGTATTCTGTAGCATGTAATATGTAGCAAACATTAGGCTGGAAGTTGTAAGTTGTTGTATCATACTGATCACAAGTAGGAAAATAAAAGTCGATAAAACGAAAATGTATACTTTAATAATTTATTGTTCTTTACAGTAATAGTTAAACTTTGTTCACTTTTGTAGTTCTGCATTAAGATATATTTGAAAAAAAAAATATCACTTGTAACCAAGTTTTCATGTAAACATATTTCATAAGCAAATTTTTATTATCTATTATATAGTGTAGAAATAAGGGTTAAATGAAATTGTAGGTAACTAAGATCTAATACATAAAGTAGTAAAAAGAAAAAGAGAAATTAATACTTTTATATAAAGAGTAAATATAGAGCAGATGCGGAATTTATATCTAGTTATTGTAAACGTTACAAATAGGTTAATAAATAGTATTAGTAGAGTCATATTTTGCTTTTGTATGAGATTAATATAGTGTTTATTTTGTCAGAAGATTTTGTTTGTTATTGATAACATGAAAAATTTGTTTAGTTGTAAGTAAAGATTTTGTTCTAGTATGAGTAAGCACTTTTTAAGTACCTATCATATTTTTGTATGGTCTGAGGACAGACCACAGGCAAGATGACCGAAAGGGATTTCGGAGATTGAAATTTTTTCACATAATATAACAACGTGACGCATATCTCCCCATAAAAATTATAATATAAAATTTTATTTAAACTATTAAAAGTACCAACCTAAAACTGTTCTAAAATTGAATTTTCGTAAATTGACAATTAAATTTGATTGATATGGCAAGTTATTAAGGTTGACACTTTCTTTTCGGTTAAATAAATATAATATACTAGTGGGTCCGGCAGACGTTGTCCTGCCCTATTAAAGTGCCACCAATTTTATATATAAACCTTCCCTAGACCTATTTAAACACACACAGAAAATTTCGTAAGAATCTGTCGAGCCGTTTTTGAGTTTTAACGAGACAAACACACAGCGTTTCATTTTTATATATAAGAAGACTAGTGGGCCCGGCAGACGTTGTCCTACCTGATTGCAGCGCCACCAATTTTATGTTTAAACCTTCCTTGGACCTATTCAAAAACACACAGAAAATTTCGTAAATATCGGTCGAGCCGTTTTTGAGTTTTAGCGAGACTAATACACAGCGTTTCATTTTTATATATAAGAAGAAGAAGAAGAATAGGTAAAAACCAGTCGTCAGAATTTAAGTGAGGTTAGTAGGTATCGTTTTTACGTGGGTAGTTTTATTTCCTGATAACCGGAAAATGGACGTCTCTGGTCAAGTGAAAGCAGATAGACATACAATCATATTACATACTAACACTTCTCAATCATATACAGGGTGTCCCAGAAGCCGACGTCAAGCCGAAAGCAGGTGATAGACTAACTCATATATGTTATCAGAAAAATATAAAAAAATCTAAGTCACCTATTTAAAAAAAAATCTAGCATTAAAAAGAAATGGATAAAATTTACACCCTGTGACGGTTTTTTCACTGTTGTTGCTACAATTCTTGACTTTTCTAAACATTTTCTTTTGTTTTGTAATCTAGAATAATGTTTCTGTATACTCTAATCTAAAATTTAAAGCCAGCTGCTCCAAATTAGAAGAATATGCCATTTTTATCTAAATTAAATATTCAAAATTAATTTTTTGCATAGCTTTAACAAGCTGTACTGAAAAAAATGTACTATGCGAGTTTGGCAAGTAACTGCAAAAATTGGCGCATTCAATAAGGATTCCAAAATGGTATGATACTTGGTAGATAATTTCTACGATTGCAGACAATATTTTTTTTTCCAAAAACAGGCAGTTTTGAACAAATTTTTCTTACGTACCTAAAATGTATTCTCATGTACCCATGATTTGATTTAAGTCTGTAACTTTAACATTCTAGTTTGAGTGAGGCCTGGAGAGTCATTTTACGAAGTGTGAGAGAGACAGATAGTGAAATAAATTAAATACACAAAAATTGTTTAACATAATTTACTTAAATGTCAAGATTTACAACAGGTGTTCAAACTGTCTTCCTTCAGCTGTAATGCAGGCTCGACATCTTCTTAAAAAAGATCGGGCTATCAAGCGGGCGAATCTTCCATCATTAACAAAATCATATGCTTCTATTATTCTTTGCCGTAGGTCAGTCACAGTTTCGATTGACTTTGCGTAAACTTTTTCTTTCACCGCTCCCCAGTAAAAGAAATCTAATGCATTTAAATCTGGGGAACGGGCTGGCCACGAGATAGTACCAGATCGTCGTATCCATCTGCCTGGGTATTCCTCATCGAGATATTCTCTTACTGAGCTGGCATAGTGAGCTGGGCAACCATCTTGTTGAAACCACATATCTCTCAGGATGTTAAGTGGCACATCTTCCAGTAGATTTAGTAAATCATTTTGTAAAAAATGTAAATAAACTTCACCAGTCAAGGCGTCTGGCAGCTCAAAAGGACCTATTATTTGTCCATTTAAAATTCCGGTCCACATATTCACTTTAAATCGATATTGTGATCTATCTTGCCTCATCAAATGAGGATTTTCGATATGCCACTCGTGTAAGTTGTGTAGGTTCATGTAACCATCTTTTTTAAATGTTGACTCATCTGACCACAAAATTTTTTCGAAGAATCGCGGATCTTCTCTGTGTTTTTGTAGCATTCTTTGACAAAAAGCAACACGGGGTCGATGGTCCCGGGGTAGTAGAGTTTGTACTCGCTGTACGTGGTACGGGTGTAGCTGATTTCTTTGCAAAATCCGATGGGCTGTACTTTTGGGTACTCCTGTGCTTCTCTCTATTCCACGTACAGAAATACTCCGATCTTCTTCGACAATGTCTTGTACAACGTCCTCGTAAGGGGGACGAAATCTTCTTTCACTATGTACTTGGTTCGGCAGTCGGCCCTCTGAGAAGAGTAATCGGTGCACATTTGTAAAGACTCGATGATCCGGAAAACGAGCTGCATTTGGGTACCTCTCACGATAAAGTCTAGCTGCAGCGTTGGCATTGCATCTACATTCCCCATAAATTAAATGCATGTTGGCGTATTCTTGTGTCGTGTACGCTGACATGGTGGCACTACACAATTACACAATCAACGATAAGTAGTCCGGAGCAAAGCAAAGGTCGTCGGTAGAGAAACTAAACAGTCCGAATCCAAATCACAAGCAATCAAGTCCAATAAACGAAGCAGAAAGTGGTAAGCACGAAATCAACACGAACGAATACAAAAAGATGCGCAGTAAGCGAAGGAGCGAAACGTACTGATGTGTATTGTTTGTGCGTTAGCGAATAATTGGCGTCACTATCTGTCTCACTTCCACTTCGTAAAATAGTCATTTTACGAAGTGGATGTGAGCCGTCTCTGTCACGTTAGCGTCACTATCTGTCTCGCTCATACTTCGAATCTCTAGGTCTCTGTCACGTTAGCGTCACTATCTGTCTCTCTCACACTTCGTAAAATGACTCTCCCGGTCTCATTCAAACTAGAATGTTAAAGTTACAGCCTTAAAGCAAACCATGGGTACATTAGAATAAATTTTAAGTACGTAAGAAAAATTTGTTCAAAACTGCCTGTTTTTGGAAAAAAAAATATTGTCTGCAATCGTAGAAATTATCTACCAAGTATCATACCATTTTGGAATCCTTATTGAATGCGCCAACTTTTGCAGTTACTTGTCAAACTCGCATAGTACATTTTTTTCAGTACAGCTTGTTAAAGCTATGCGAAAAATTAATTTTGAATATTAAATTTAGATAAAAATGGCATATTCTTCTAATTTGGAGCAGCTGGCTTTAAATTTTAGATTAGAGTATACAGAAACATTATTCAGGATTACAAAACAAAAGAAAATGTTTAGGAAAGTCAAGATTTGTAGCAACAAGAGTGAAAAAACCGTCACAGGGTGTAAATTATATCGATTTTTTTAAATGTTAGATTTTTTTTTAAAATAGGTGACTTAGATTTTTTTTATATTTTTCTGATAACATATATGAGTTAGTCTACCGTCTGCTTTCGGCTTAACGTCGGCTTCTGGGACAACCTGTATACAGTTTGTTAATCAGAAAATAAGTGAGGTCTGGTGGCTCCTGCATGATTATTTTCTAAATATATGTGTCCCAAATATACGTGAGTAGTATTGTAAATTTCGTCAACTTAACACCGAAGCAGTGTGGCCGAGTGGTCTAAGGCGTTTGTTTTAGGCACCAGTCCGTAAGGACGTGGATTCGGATCTCACCGCTGATAAGAGACTTTTATGTTTTTATTTTTTATTGTTCACGCATAGTAATAAAACAAGGAATTAGATATAATTTAATAAAACATTCTTCACTTTAATGTGGTAAAATATATCCGAATAAAATCTCGAGTGAAGCTTTAGACTGTCAACTAAACCAACAAACCCTTTGCTTGTACGTAAGTAAAACCAGTAATGTTCTATCGATGGTCATCCGAAAAAGGATCAAGAGTAGAATGGATCATAAAAATTGGAGCAAAAATATTAAACATCACGTGCAGCACTCATGCATTTGTGCCCGGCAGCTACCAGGGATGCATAAGTTTCAAGGTATTAAATACAGCCCTGCACTGCATTCTCCCAGGGACCCACCCAACTCATCCCTCTGCGCTGTCAGTGCCTTTCGGCTACAGATGCAATGACACCATGGCCTAGAAAGAGCTAGAATACGTGAGTTAACACAGCACTGTAAAATATTTATTTGCGACTGACTATGCATTCTAGCTCGTTCTGGGTCATAAGCTTACCTGTGAGAGAACAGTCCAGATAGCGCCGAGGAATGAAGAAATGTACTAGAGGGCAGTTACGGTAAAGCTTCTGAAGTTTCTGCATGCCTGGTACTGTAAAGAGAAAAACGTCGTTGTATACATTGGATTCATTGATGCATTGTACTGAATGCATAGAAAGAAAATTGTCATAATATTGTACTCTATCGCATTAAAAATAGGTAAAGTAAGGTTAAGCGAGACTAATACAAGTATTAGGAATAGAATAAACACTTTAAAATAAAAAGGTGAAATTCTAAACTCTGTCTAATTTTGATGTTAGTTTTATGAGCCTATGAAATTTTTCATTTCTGGAATAATGTAGTACAAACGGGTAACGCCAACTTACGTGAAAAGCCCCGGATAACGAGGAATAACACACGACACGATTAGCGAAAACACAAATACAAAGCGAAAAGCTAAACGTTACTCGTAATATTTATAAAGGGATAGTGTTTAATTGCAAGTCAAAAAAATCGTTTTTGTCTATACACATAAATAAAACTGAAGTGTCTGTTTGTAATGTCAAAATAACAAATTTTTACTAAAGGGGTATGAATGTATATAGGGTACCAATAACAAAAACACAATTAATTTTTTTTTGTCTGTCTGTCTGTTTGTTCCCGCTAATCTGCGGAACGGCTGGACCGATTTTGACGGGACTTTCACTAATAGATAGCTAATTAAATAAGGTATAACATAGATAATTTTTAATATGATTTACGCAGACGAAGTCGCGGGCACAGCTAGTACCTAATAAAAACCCAACCCTAATCAAAAATGTGAAACAGGTAGAATCTGGTGGCCGTCTTAAAGCTTGCTCGGCTCATGCGACTGGCCGCAGAACTCGTACATTTTCCGTATTGGATTTCCCAACACGGAATACAGACACGGAACTCCGTGAACCTAACACAGACGTTCCTTTTTTCTCATTCGGGATTTCTACCATTCTATCTAAACGTGCGCACGGAATGTGTTCAAGTCGGAATAAAAAGGAACATGTGAGGCAGTCAATGTATTTTGTATAGATTTGATGCATTCGGTTGCCCGAATTCGGAAAACGAATACGGAAATCGAATTCGGAAAACGTATATATGCGGCCAGCCGTTAGCTATTTCAGTCAATTCACCTAAGTTTTTTGTATTTCTTCCGTACCTGAACTCCTGAAGTGTAAGATTTATCTCACAAGAGATGAGAAGTGCTGCAAGTGTGCATTCTTTCTGAATTAGTATTAAAGTGCCAAGACCAAGACATTTGAAATGACCCCTGTCCAAGGATCCACCATCTCAATCCACCAGTGGATCCTGATATATATCTACCATAAAATATACCTAATACTGGTTGCATTTTAATTTCCAACAACAATGACAAAACATACAAAATAACCTTTTTATTATGGGATAGGGGGCAAACGAGCAAACGTAACTTACCTGATGGTAAGTGATTACCGTCGCCCATGGACACCCGCAACCCCAGAGGAGTTACAAGTGCGTTGCTGGCCTTTAAGGTAAGAATACGCTCTTTTCTTGAAAGTTTAAAGGTCGTATCGGTCCGGAAATACCGAAGGCGACAATTCATTCCAATGTTTGACTGTACGAGGCAGGAAACTGTGAGAAACACGCACAGTTGTCAACTGCCAACCATCTAAGTGATGGGCATGGATTTTTTGTCGCGTGGAACGATGGCGGAAAGAGGCGGCAGGTATGAGACCGAACAATTCCTCAGAGCATTCCCCGTAATATATGCGATAGAAGATGCATAGTGAGGCGACATCTCTACGCAGCGCTAAGGTATCAAGCCGATTAGAAATTTCCTGGCAGTCGACGATTCGAGTCGGTCTCCGCTGAATGCGGTCCAGTGGGAGAAGCTGGTATTGGGGCGCCCCTGCCCAAAGATAAGAACAGTATTCCATATGAGGCCGAACCTGCGCCTTGTGAAGCTGTAGGCGGTGCGCTGGACTGAAATACCGTCTCGATCTATTATTGAGCACACCAAGCTTCTTAGAGGCTAATTTAGCCTTACCCTCCAAGTGGCCACGGAACTTGACTTCGCTAGATATGTCGACACCAAGGATCTCAATATTGGCTGAGGCAGATAGGGGAATGCTCTGAAAGCGAGGAGATACGACAAATGGCATTTTCTTGGCGGTGAACGCGCAAACCTGTATCTTTGTAGGGTTAAAACGGACTAAATTAAGTCCACCCCAGTTAGAGACTTTCTCTAATGATGTATCAATTTCAGACACAAGTTTGTTCCGGCACTCAATGACGTTTTCCCGAGAAATGTTCGCACAGCCGTAATAAGAGGTGTCTTTCGTGCTGTCATCTGCATAACAATGAATGCCGCTGATTTGCAGCATATCATTAATATGCAAAATGAATAGTGTAGGTGATAGCACACATCCTTGGGGGACACCAGCATTTATAGATAGTCAGTCTGAGCATTCACCACCAATAAAGACCTTTATGCTTCTGTCTAATAAAAAACTGGTGACCCATCTACATAGCTTCTCGGGAAGCCCATACGAAGGAAGTTTAGAAAGAAGCGCTTTGTGCCAGACCCGATCGAAGGCCTTCGCGATGTCCAAACTTACAGCCAAGGGGGAGGCCCCTTCGCTTCAACATCAAAAAATCGATATTTTATTTTAGATACATTAGGAACGTGATGATGTTGGATCTCCTATAATAAATACAGGTGGTAATGACTGTGATTCTACGAGTGACGAATAATAGTGTCTAATTTTACTCTGCTAACGTGCACGTACTCCATTTTTACTAAAATTATTTTTGCTACCTTAGTTATGTGTATTATTTATATTCGAATTTTATTACAATGACGACAATTATGTGCGGGTGTACTGACACTATCTAAGCGAATGGACTATAACACGGCACCTAGTCATACAATTTTGCTTTTCTTTTTTATATTGGTCACACACGGTCCCCGCATGTAGGAGTCCGACGGTAACCGCAGTCTGCTGTCGGACTTTCCTTTTGTCGGACCGTGTGTAGTTAGAAAATTCTGTATAAAGATCTGTATCCAGTGCTAATCTGTATTACAAATCGAAAATCTGTATAAATACGGAGAAATCTGTATATATGGCAACACTGACTCACGCCACGCCGCGCCGCCAGGGGCGTCGCTCACTGTGAATGGTGCGCGGCGCTTGGCAAGTTTGTTACTTGCGTTAATTTCAGTTTCACATTTTATAATGACTCCGTGATTCTCTGTAGTTCTTCTATATTTTTATTTTCTGGGCCGTAAACTTTTTTGCCGACGTTATCACACAGAAACTATCATCCCCTATTTTAACCCCCTTTAGAGTGAAATTTTTACAAACTTTGGATGTCATTTTTAAGGTTCCGTAGCCAAATGGCAAAAAATGGAATCCTTATAGATTCGTCATGTCTGTCTGTCTCTCTGTTTGTTTGTCCGTCCGTATATCACAGCCACTTTTCTCCGAAACTCTAAGAACTACATGGTTGAAACTTGGTAAGTAGATGTATTCTGTGAACCGCATTATACCGATTTTCACACAAAAATAGAAAAAAGCAATAAATTTTGAAGGTACATAGAACTGAAACTCTAAATTTTTTTTCATCAAACCCATACGTTTTGTATATCTATGGATAGGTCTTCAAAAATCATATTAAGGTTTCTAATATCATTTTTTCTAAACTGAATAGTTTGCGCGAGAGACACGTCCAAAGTGGTAAAATGTGTGTCCCCCCCTGTAACTTCTAAAATAAGAGAATGATAAAACTAAAAAAATATATGATGTACATTACCATGCAAACTTCCACCGAGAATTGGTTTGAACGAGATCTAGTTAGTTTTTTTTAATACGTCATATGTAAATTCTACAGAACCCTTCATGGGCGAGTCCGACTCGCGCTTGGCCGGTTTTTTAATTTATACCTATCTAATCAAAAGCCTAAAAAATAAGTTTTAAGCTTCTAGCTTTAAAAGTGACGTAATTGCCATATAAACTTTCATCCCCTTTTTTTACGAGGGGAATGCGTTTGCGCACCGTCCAAGCCCCCGCAGGAGCAAGGGTGTGTGGGACTCCGTAGCGAGCGACTACCCACTAAACCCCTCGATATGCCCTCTTTGGCGCCTGGCGCAGCCACGTCCAAAGGACGCGCCGCTGTCGAACGAGGTCGTGGGAACCCTAACGGACCGACCATAACCCCGTCCGCGGCAACTGCCCACCAATGGCGCGCCCCTCACGCCCTCTCCAAGATGGAGATGGAGAGGAGTTCCCGGGGCATACTCCGGGTGGTAATTTTTTTACTGTGGTTTTCTTCCACGCGGCCCGACGCTCAGTGCGCCAGGCCCCCGGCCCCGCTCAGTGCGGGGTAACGGGCTTGCCCGACGGCAGACCCCACTGGATCCACCGCCGCGCACACGAGCCGAAGCTCTGCGGTGCCAAAGCGCTGACCCACCGCAAAAAGCGGCCACGGTGGCCACACGAGGTGGCCCGCCAAGTAGCACTCGGCCATCCCACGCCCCCCTCATGGGGGCCGCACAAGTGTGCCGAAGCCACATGGTGATCGGATCAGCCTCAGTCCTTGGAACAACGACACGCCGAAACTCAACGAGCTTGCACCGACTCGGAACAACGACATGCCAAAGCTCAACAAGGACTCGCACCAACCCGACCAAAGGGGCAACGGCACAAGGCGCAACGCGCCATGACCCGCGAGCGGATCCCCAGGCGACACATGACCCCATCTTCAAAAAGAAGGGGAGGTGACGCCCCACATGGCCACGTGAAGTGACCCACCGGGTTAAACCCGGCCACACCACGCCCCCTCCACGGGGCAGCTGTCAGACTCTTAGCCCGCGGCAGAAAATCTGCCGGGTTGCCCAGGGCCCACGAGGAGGTGTTCTGACATCGCACCCCTAAAAACTTTCATCCCCTATTTCAACCCTTTACAGCCCTTTTTTCGCATTAAAAAGTAGCCTATGTCCTTTCTAAGGCTCAAGACTAACTCCGTACCAAATTTCATTTAAGTCAGTTTAGTAGTTTAGGCATAATTGCTCTCTCGCTTTATATAGCACGAATTCGCCGCTATGCATTTTTGATATCTCACTCATCGCGCCGATCTTGCGTGGAGCACACCCGTTGCTGCGGTAAGTATTACCAATTCTAAAAAAGTTATTTGTCGCGTGCATAACCTCGTATGTGTCAAGGCTGCATCTGACTGCCGATAGTACTACTGGTTAGACTACTGGGAACAGCCCTAATTTTCAAAGTTATATGTTCCTGTTGTATAAAAGTTCCTTTTATATTTAGTATACACGGTTATATTTTTATCACCCTGAAAAATTTTAGGGACGCTTCAGGACACATCCATTATTATATTTAAAAAATTGAAATAAAAATCTCTAAAAATGCTGCTCTTAACTAGTGCAGCATTTTTTGGATATTTTAGAAAATTAATATAAAATTAAGTAATTGAGTTATTTCTTTTATTCATTTTTAAATAATTCTAATCTAATACCATGTTGTGAAGCGTCCATAAAATTTTCAGGGTGATAAAAAAATAACCGTGTATAAATTGAAATAACGGATTATGAGTAGAAAACAAGTGATACTTAGTTAGTTAGTTAGTTAGTTTAGCTGGGCTCTTTCGCACTTAGCCTCATGATTGGGCCATTGTGCGTCCTAACGTTACGTCAGCCTCCATCCTACTCCATCCATCCCAGTTCCTCCCAGAATGCCAGCAGCCTCTGTGGGCTACTACATGCTTCTGGCATGGATGCTGGGGAATGGAGAAGTCTCGCCCGTTGATCGGCCACACTTGTGCATTCCATAAGGACGTGCTGTGGCGTTTCCTCTGCCTCCATGCATCCTCTGCATAGAGGGCTGTCTGTCACCCCTATTGTGAATAGGTGTTTGTTTAGAAGACAATGTCCGGTTATAGTAGCTATAACTTTTCGGATTTTGTCTCTCCTTAGTCTGATGAGGGAACGGGCAAGCTTTTTGGATGGTACCGGAATTGCGTCTTTTGTTCGCTTGCATCCCTCATTGGCTCTCCACTCTGTTAGATGTTTTTCCTCGGTTTTCTCACGCAGCCAGGTTTTTATTTGGGCCTGTGGAATGGGCATTAAGGGCTCTGGTCCATACACTTTCGTGTTTGAACCTCTCTTAGCCAATTCATCTGCTGCGTCGTTGCCAAGTGAGTCACTGTGCCCTTTTATCCATTGCAGAGTTACCCGGTTTGTATCTGCTATGGCCTGGAGCATGTTATGGCATTCCAGTATAAGGACAGAGTTGATAGTATTGTTTTGGAGGGCCTGCAGGACAGATGCGCTGTCTGAGATAATCTTTATGTTAAGATTGCTAACATTTCTAGCTGCAATCGCCTGTGCCGCTCTGGTGATGCCAATGCATTCTGCTTGGAAGATGGTGTTCTGCCTATCTAAGGTTATTGATAATTTGATATTTAGGTCATTTGAGAAGACGCCGGCCCCAGTTCCACAAGAGGTCTTGGAGCCGTCTGTGTATATCCTAACTTCTTTAATGTCAGAGCAATCTTTTGATTCCGCTGTAAGTTGGATATCGTATCTTCTGCCAAAGACATGGTGGCATGGTATTCTATC
Source organism: Schoenobius gigantellus (assembly GCA_963935595.1). Taxonomy (NCBI): domain Eukaryota; kingdom Metazoa; phylum Arthropoda; class Insecta; order Lepidoptera; family Crambidae; genus Schoenobius; species Schoenobius gigantellus. Next base: position 52,144,637 of record OZ012540.1, read on the forward strand.
GATTGGGGCATCGAGAAGAGGTATTTCTTTCGTACTCCAATCTAGGATTATCGTGTGTGTTTTTCCTATGTTGCGTTTCCATAATCCCTGCGATCTTAGTCTTAGGGCTGCTGCTTTCGCCTCCTCTTGTATGACTAGATCTAGAGGTCTCAGTTGTAAGAGGTATTCTAGGGAAGCTGATGGAGTGGTTCTCATACATCCACTGGTCGATGTAGTTGCTAAGCGTTGCAGACTCTGGAGCTTGGCTTTTGCTGTGGTCAGTTGGGTTCTGGGCCACCAAACCACTGATCCATAGGTTATAGAGGGTCTTACAACTGCAGTGTATAGCCAAAGTGTGATTTTTGGATTGAGACCCCATTTCTTACCAACGAGTCTCCTGCATTGGTTAAAGGCTAAGCATGCCTTCTTTGTTATTGTTTCCATGTGACTCGCCCAGTTTAATTTAGTATCGAAGATAATGCCCAGATATTTTACTTGTGTTGACAGGGAGAGTTTGGTGTTAAATAATTTTGGTAGCTGTAGTTCTGGTAACTTTCTTTTGTTGGTGAAAAGTATAAGTTCTGTTTTATTTGGATTTACTGACAATTGATGTTCGTCACACCATTGTTCCACTAATACCAGGGCTGCGCGCATTTCTTTACACAGTATGTTTTCTGCAGTCCCATTTATCAGTATTGCCAGGTCATCTGCATATCCAATAGTAGTGTAGCCTCTTTCGTTTAGTTTCCTTAGGAGGCTATCTACTACTATGTTCCACAGAAGTGGGGATAGGACTCCCCCTTGGGGACATCCTTTTACCACTTTTGCTCTAACGGTGTTATTCCCCACTATCTGAACCGCCCTCCTGCTTACCAGCTCAGTGATCCATTTTGTTACTGCTGGTTCTATATTGTACTTTTGAAGGGCGTGGTTAATGCTATTGTGCATTGTTTTGTCAAAAGCTCCTTCTATGTCTATGAAGGCGCCTAGGGTTGAGGATTTGTTGTGTATGGCCGACTCTATTTTACGGACCACCATATGTAGTGCCGACTCTGTGGACCTGCCTTTACGATAGGCGTGTTGTTGGGGATGTAAGGGTCTTTCTTGGAGTGCTCCGTCCCTTAGGTGTCTGTCTACCAATCTTTCCAGTGTTTTGAGCAGGAATGATGTTAGACTTATTGGTCTGAAGGATTTCGCCGTAGTGTAGTCTTCCTTCCCTGGTTTGGGTAGGAATACTACCTTCGCCTCTCTCCATTTTTTGGGAATATATTTGAAGGCTATGCAAGCTTTAAATATAGGTTCTAAGTATTTTACTACCAAGTTAGGCTGCCACTGTAGCAGCGCTGGGAATATTCCGTCCAGTCCTGCGGATTTAAAGGGTTTGAAGCTCTTTATAGCCCACTCTATTCTATCCGCAGTTACTACTTTGCTGGCAGCCTCCCATTCTTCGGTTGACGGGGTGCTGTAGTGCTCGTCGGACCATTCCAGGTTTGACACGATTTGACAACCGGGAAAGTGTGTTTCCAGCATTACCGCACTGGTTTCTTCTTCAGATTTGGTATAAGAGCCGTCGACTTTTTTAATGTTACCAAGGAGGTCTGTGTTTCCCTTGGACAATACTTTCTTTATTCTGGCGGCTTGGTTTGTTGAGTTTATGCTGCTGCAGAAGTTTTGCCAGGCTTCCGTTCTCCGGAATCTGATCCTCTTCTTGTAGTGTCTCTGCGCATCTTTGTATCTGTCCCAGTCATCGGAAGTTCTTGTATTTTTTGCTCTATTGAAGAGTGCCCTAAGTTTTTTCCGCAGCCTTTCAAGTTCTGGCCCCCACCAGAGATTCTTGTTGAGGTCTTTTGGTATAGACATCGGGCATGCCAACTCGTAACTTCTGACTATTGCTGAAGTAAGGAGTTGTACTTTTTCTTCAATACTGTTCGTGCTAGGTGTTTCGCCGCTGCCATGCGTTTCGTCTAGTGCTTTTGTTAATGTGTTAGTGTACCTTGCTATATTTGTTTTACGGGGGTTGCGATAAGGAGCAGGGTCTGGTAATTCATAGAGCAATTGAAAACACACTCGACAGTGGTCCGCGAAGGATGGTTCGCTCGATACATGCCAACCTTTAATAAGATTCGCCGCCGTGTGTGTTGCCAAAGTAATATCAATGATAGTTTGATACCTAGAGCTTACAAAGGTTGGTTCTGTGCCTTTGTTCATGATATTTAGGTTTGTTTGGAAAAGGTATTCGGTTAGTGACTCACCTCTTTTGTTTGTGTCCTTACTTCCCCACAGTGGATGGTGTGCATTGCAGAAGTGATACTTAACACTTAATTCAAAAAATTAATATTCCTAAGTTTTGTTCAATTGAATATTGAAAAAGTTTGTTTTTATTTTTCTGTGATAACCACGTGATAACTTAATATAAATATAATTTAAATTGTGGTATTTTTTTTCATTGGGATATTAAAATAAGCTTAGGTTAATTAATTTCATATTTTTAAATAAAATATTAACATTTACTTAATGGATGAATCTTATGCGTCTATTTTACGCATGATTATCTTTTACGTATTACAAAATATGATCTTTCTAGTGTTTTAATTGAAAGGAACATTGGCTCAATATATTAAAAAATATCTCTTAGGAGTTAAGATGATACCAGACGCAAATACCTGAATAGTTCCAGGAAGAAGATGAATCACGTTGGACGCGCCAATAAAATTTAAGAACTTACTTCGGCAAGAAAGGGATCGGAAACACAATTTGTTGGGCCGGAACCGTTTGTCGGAATTACCGCAAAAACAGTTAGTACAGGCCTAAGAGCTCAATCACAAAGGAGGCACCAGGAAGAATGGGCCAAACAAAATGGAATGAAGCACGCCAAGCTCTTTATGGGCATGGACAACTGGCTCAAATTTACATTGAGCTCTAGCAGATCCCAGACCCGCCTAATGCTCGGTGCACTCACCGGACATTTTAGCACTAGGATCATGCTAACCAGGATGGGACTAGCCAGGTCCAAAATCTGCAGGGCCTGCAAGGATAAAGAGGAAAGCATGGAACACTTGCTGTGCCATTGCGATGCTCTTGCCTGCAGGAGGCTAATGCTGACGGGAGTTGGTTATCCAAAACCGGAAGATTACAGGGCCATGCCACCAAAGGACATCATCAAGGTCATGGACATGGTGAACTGGACCGAAGGTGGTGATGGCTTTAGGGACTAACACCTGGGGATGCACAATAGATCCAGAGTGGGTCGAAGTGCAAAGGCTCACTACTTGGGCCACCCCACTTCTAAGATAAGATAAGATACTTCGATTGTCCTAGGATCCCATCACCAGGGGGGCTACCGCCTAACTCAAGGCGATCACTCGTTATCGTTATCGTGACATTAGAACAATAATTCAAATGTCACCTGTGACATTAAAACTATTGTTCTAATGTCACGATAACGATAACGAGTGATCGCCTTGAGTTAGGCGGTACGGCCACAGGTCCCAAAATGGTGGTAATAGGTAGTCCTATCTCTCAATGGGTATATTATACTCTTACAAATAAAAAATAATAATTTTAAAGAAAATTTGCCGTATAATCGTTTAACAGACCTACAAAAGAAAACAATCGATTTTTTTAAGTCCGTTTAAAAGGATTACAATCGTTATAATCAAAGTAATTGATAGTTATGGTGGAGACGGATACAAAAAACAGTTGACAGTGTCGCCTCTCCTTTTCTTTCCATGGATGTCGTAAGAGCCAACTAACGGATTTTACCACAGTTACAATTTCAAGGAGATGGAAGAGCTTAAAGTAATGGAAAATTGGAAACAAAGGCCAATAGCAATATGTTTGGCCAGCGTGGGGTAAAGGTGAATTCTTCCTCGTTTGGGGTAAGTAAGAACCAGCGGTACGTATATTGGTTGAAAAGCGATTTTTCCAAGAATTATCATTTTTCATGAGATATATCCATTAAGTAGCTATGCATAATATGTCACGTCATTTTTTATGCTTTTCAGAACAAACACTCTCAAATAACAATGATTTTGAACTCATAATTTCTTTTACTGACTTTTGCAGAACTGGCTGAGAGGTGTAGGCGCGCGGGGTGTGTATCGCGTGCAGTGCCAAATGAATACCAGGATCGCATAAGCGGCAAACACTCATTTTTAACCTTATGCTTGACCCTAACGGTAAAGAGAGACACATACAACATACTTTCTCCCTCCTGCATAAATCTGATGTTTTAATTACGTAAAAAACAAATGATGCACTTTATTTATGTAACTTGGTAGGTATTAAAAACGCGTAACTGACGGTGGAATGGAAGCTTCCCGAAACGGCATGTTTTCGCAAAAATACTCAATTGCTGGTTTACTTCATCATGTTACGAAATAGTTGTTAAGCTGGATGTTTTTTTTTTCAGTTTTTTATAACCTGGCTGGTATCAGAAATTTTGCATTGAATAGCTAATTTTTGATATAAACAATGTTTCAATCGATGCGATTCACACTATTCTTAGTGAAAGCTACCAGGAATGCATAATCTTCAGAAGGTTTACTCAATACTAGCGAGGACCCATCCTAGCACTCAACTGACCCATCCCCCAGAGCCATCGCCGCTTTCAGCTACAGATACAATTAAAGTTATGGTCTAGAAAGAGCTAGACTGCATGAATGAATGTACAGCATTAGAAGAGAAGGTAGAAATATATGTCCTAGTGGACATATATTTCTACCTTTTCTCTCATTTGCTGTCACTGTTTAACGGAAAAAAACATGTTAGAAGTTACATACAGCTTATGAAATGTTAGACTGCAACTAGCGAAAATAGGTTTCGTGATAATAAAAAATGGGATATTTTAAATGCACATCAAAGAACTTATCATCCTCGCGGCTTCGCCCGCGTTATTATTGTTTTCCCGTGGGAATTTTATATTTTCCTGTAGGAAAAATAATTTTGTAGCCTATTTAAGCCCGGATAATAAATAATTTCATAGAAATTGGAGCAGATTTTAAATATTTTCCATTGAAACTTTCAACCCTTATTTTGCACCCTAAGGGGGTGAATTACAATAAACCATGAAACACGTGTTCAATGAAATATTTTTAAAAGCATGAATCTCACGTTTTGCAAAATCGTTGCTAATTTAAAAAAATCATACAAACTTGCAACCCGTATTTCATCCCTTTAGGGTTATTTAATTTTTTTAAATCCCTTCTTATTGTGCGTCCGCATTTTGAATTAAAACAACTGTCCAAATTTCACGTTTCTACCATTAGCGGTTACGGCTGTGCGTGCGTCTATAGATGGGAACTTCTCCTATATAGATGTACCGACTATTCGGCTAGAACCATCGACTGGTCGGCCCATATTTTATTCGTAGTAGTATATACAGAAATTTCAAAAAGAGGGTAATTGAAATGAAATTAAAATCTTTACTGTTTATTTTTTTATAATAGAATCAGTTTCACAGTTTACTCCCAGTCCAATCTAAGTTCTAATTTATTGCGCTCCGCTAACGGTCATGGTGTGGGATTGAACTTTGTGAGAGGTAGTAAAATATAACTTTGAATATCCCCAGCGCACATCAATTTGATTAAATAGATACAGTTCAATGTGTATCTTTATTTGTGAAGTATTAAAATGTATGCACAAAATGCATAAAGTTTTTTTCAATTGCATAATTTAAGTACTATTAAAAATATATTTTTTTGCATTTAACAAGTAATTTACCTATATCAAAGGTTAACACATCGTTGTTAATATTTTTATAGAAACAAAGTAGGAACATATTACACAGAAACATATTTGATAGACACAGATAATATGAAAATCTGTACCATTGACCTCCCACCTATTATCATTTACTGTATATGCAATGTTCTAACGTAGATATAGATAGACAATGCGTCTGAACGATTATTATTCAAAATCTGACATTTTTTACAGAGCCTCAATTATCAAATTGCATTATAATTATCTAGAAACGTGTTAAATCTGTTCTGAATTTGAAATCATCATTATTCATCATAATCAGAGGGCCTATTACCGATCTCATGGTTTTGCAAATGATATCATATGACATCATAGTGCGAAACGAAAAATACGATTTCCGGTCAGATTATTGATCATTTGTTCATTATTTAATGATGACATCATTGAAATTATGCGGTAGTGATGATATCATTGGAGATCTGCAATACAAAATGCAGCATTTCATGACTTCTTTTTTTCAAATTTATACCATGTCATTCGATGAAAGATCCATAATTGGCCTGCTGGTCAGCCTCCCTCGATTACTGGCCCGTTTCCCGTTTTGCCGGCTGCGCAACGCAAAGGAGGGTTAATGTGTTTATTATGGCCTATGTATGTACGAGTAAATTTGTTCCTTTGCACACTCTAGAGAACAAACTCGTGATTCATTCATAAGTCAATCGATTAGTCTAACTGTCACTGCAGTGTACATGAAAGTAAAGCGCCTATTACATTACATGATTTCTCGGACCCTGTCTATCGGGTCACGATTTATCGAGCCCTGTCTATTACATTACACGATTTCTCGGGTCCTGTCTGTCGTATGTCTATAAAATCGCTTCCTGTTTAATTCACTCTTAGTCGAAAGTCGAATGTTTTGCACATCTAGCATTATGGCACCGACTTTATCGAACTCTCAAGCTTTAGTGGTGACTTTGGCTGTCGGTATCGCAAAGAAAGGAAAATATGGGTGAAAGAATATTTGGTTCTAAGAGAAAAACTACAATTTTTAATATATGATCGCACAGACAGACTCGTAACTATTTAAGAGTGAGAGCAGACCAATTCAAAATAGATATCACACATCTTTTGATCGTGTTGACTTACAAGTTTGTTTTGTTTGAGCTGAAAGAGAATGTAGACCTGAGTACTTAATATAAATTTCAGATTGATATCTCTACGCATCCCGAGGAAAAGGGTTTTGACAGACAGATGGACAGTCGGACAACAAAGTGATCCTATATAAGAGTTTCTTTTGAGGAACAGAACCCTAAAAAGTGAATCTCTATTATAATAATCCCTATGTTTTTAGTATTAGTATTAGTAGTAGTATATACATATACGCTTCGATAATAAGAAGAAAAAAAACGAATCCAAAAACACTGAAAAGTTAAAAATAATAAAATAATAGGTACAGACAACATCACACTTATTGAAGTCGGTGCCAAACGATGATATCCTAGGAAGTCTTAAAATTTGGATGTTTATTTTGATATTTGGATTTTTGGAAGGCCCAATTTCAAGATAAAAATAAAATATATAAATTAAAGGCCATAAAAATTCCGAAACAATTAAAATCCAAAATATCATAAATACGAATTCCAAATAAACACATAAGTGTTTTTAAATTTATTTTGTTTCGTAATTTAGTTTTGATTAAATTCATTTGACTAAAAATTCGTTCCACATCTGCATTGGAATGTGGAAGAATCAAAGCACTTATCGCAAACTCCGATAATTCTTTGTACGGATTGTTGTCCGTTGAGTCCCGATATTGTGAGACTTCGATCCAAAATCCAACAGTCTCATTTGTTTGCGTCCATTATTGTGATGTTAAATTACGCCACTGATTTACTATTTTGTCAATATTATCTGCATGTACACCAAAACTCTCTGCTAATTCTATAATATCTAACCCTTTATTCATTTTCAATGATTCACTAACATTTAATTTATTAATTTTTTTCAAAACATGTATGTTTGTTGGCAATCTTTCTTGAAGTTCTGTAATCAATTTTAACGTAAAATCAACACATCTCTTTCGCACTAAAGACTGTTCTAAGTCAGTGAGTGACCTCAAAATATTTTCGAAATTGTATCCAAGGAACGGTGATGGGTCTAAGTAATCTGCTATATTTTTTTCTGATAAGATATCTATAGAATTTATTCTTATGGAAATGATTATTCGTCTGCCTAAAGAGTTTAATAAATTAATAAGGGTGTCCAAAAGTTTAGTTGGGTCAGAGTACTTTCCTTCAAATGCTTTACTTCAGATAAAATGCTTTTAATATAAATGAAATAGGCTTTATTTGTTGTGTCTGCATACATTTGGTGCAATGTTTCGGCGGTATAGCAATTATTATTGATCTTTGTCACTTAAAAAAATAATTTCAATTCATCCCACTGGCTTAATATTCTTTCGACCGCTGGTTCAATCGAAAGCCAGCGTGTTGCACATTTTTTTTAAATTTGAAGAGGCTTTTGTCCGCAATTTATCGTTTCAAACACTTCAGAGTACTCTTGTCGCCGCAAAGGAGATAAGCTAAACCAGTTGTAGGTTTCCCGTAGCATATATTCTATATTACGCGGTAACGTGTTTTCCGAAGCATGAGCAACAGCCAATTGTAAAGAGTGGCATACACATCTTACCAGAAATAAATGAGGCAAATCATACTCGTCTTTTAAAATTTTGTACACACCATTATTTATACCCGTCATAACACTAGCATTGTCTGTACCTAAACCAATAAGTTTCTTTATATCTAATTCCATTTCTTTGATCGCATTTATTATACCAGTTACGATTCCTCTGGCATCGCTGGATTCTAATGGAACCAATGTAAAAAAAGTTGACACAATACTTTTTTTTGTTAAGCTGTAATATCTTATTACAATGCCCAAATATTTGTGCACTGAAATATCGGTAGATTCATCAATGATTAAGCTATATTTGCTGTCAGCGATATCTGTCTTCAAAAGAGCTTTAAAGTGTGGTCCCAATACATTTCTGATAATCTCGGAACATTTTGTGCGATGTAGTTTCATATTTTGAGTGCCTTTAGAGTCCGGAAACGCTTTTTTACAAACTTCGCTCAAGTGGTCGATAGGTAATATTGAGGTATGTTCTGCTATAAATAATGATAACACAGCTTCTGCGTCATGTACGATATCCTTAGTGCTGGATTTTTCTATAATCATTTGTTGTTGTGTTCCAGACTTAAAGGGTCTTGCTTTTTCAGTGTGTTTTTTTGACTCCGAATGTCATTTAATGTCGCTTAATTTTGCGTTAATTTCGACTTTACAATAAACACACATTGCCTTATTATTATTACCTGGTACATGCTTGAGCCAGGGATTGTACACCTGTTCCCATTCTTTTCGATAACTTTGCATATAATTTTGTTTTTTACTTAAAGGAAGGTTCATTGTGTAATATAATAGTGCAATTCACAAACAATAAATAGTATGTACACGGTTCACAATAAGCCACTCGTTTGCTGTAGACAAAGACAAGTAATGTCTAATACTATCAAATCCAATCTAAACACTTAGATAAAACAATGTACATATACGTGATTCATTCATTCAACAGAACAATCTGCCCCCTTATCACGTAAGTGAAACCATACTAGATAGATCATAGACTTACTTCGATCTCGCACACTGCCCATAGACATCTGTGTCTGTGATAGCCTCACAGAAAATCCCCGTCAATAGATTAAAGATAGAATGTAGGGATGTGCGTAGTGAGTCGATACTAGTCGATAGTCGAATCAATGGAATTACCTACTTATATAATGATTGTGTTCCTATACATTGAACTGAACACTGATTAAATAATGTAGAAATAATTTCATCTTGTTTGTTAGTTAACAATTTCATAATCTAACTTCATAAATCTGAAAACGCGCTAGATTGGGCGCTAGGCGCTAAACAGGATAATTGCGCGCTGATGATGCGAAAAAAGCGCTAGATCTGGCGCCGAAAGCGCTAAGTTGGCAACCTTGCACGGCATCGTGATATTCAATTTATGACTGGCAGTATGAGGAAACATGGGGATTCAAGACCCTACGGCACATTGCTACTCATAAACTCTTGAACAGTATTTATACTTCACTGGTTCAGCCTGTCTTATTTATTCATTGCATTAGAAGTGTTTGAGATAAATTTACACATTGTACCTTGTTAACGTGTTGCAATTAAATAAGAATAAAGAAGGGCGGTCATTTAATTTTACTAGCCAGATTTCCTTGTTCTTGTGTGTACTTAGTGAAGAATAATTATAAATTGAGATCATGTCAATTTAATTATATTCAGTAACATTATTTCGAAGACGTGACATTAAGTGATTATAAGTTTCTAAATACATGGAAAGAAACAGACTGAGTAAATTTTAATAAATCAAAAAAGCGTCAGTAAATAATATGTATGTAAATTAATAAAGGAAATGTCAATTGAATAAATGGAAATGTCATTAGATTAATGGGGTTACGTGGGTTGCCCCACATTATGCACTTTAAGCAGAAGGTTTAATGTCCATAGAGCAAGACAAATATACGAGAGGTGAGGACTGAGGACATTGTATCTACGAGTATTTATACTGTATAAGATTACATGTGGCAGAAACGTACAGATAGTTCTGAGGAGGATAAGGTGAAACCTTTGAATGATGCTTGGACTATTTTATAGTTTCTACAGCTTATACATCCCTGGTAGCAATATCTTTTGACGTTAGAAGCATGCGTATCAACAAGTTTTAAATATAACAGAAGAACCCAACTTAAACTCAATTGTAACCTTTCGGCGGACATATATCAAGATTATGACAGTGCTGTTAGCTGTGATAACAGCACCTAGCCTATTAACAGTTGGAAATGATAACTAATTGACTAATAACGGTTATCAACTTATATACCATTTGAAACGGTTGAACTACTGCCACGCACTCGTCAATACTGTTACAAGTATTATTACGACAAACATAATATGTATATACGAGGGCGGGTCAAAAAGTTCGCGGAATGAGGGGCATGGTGAGGGGAAGGGTGACTTTTTACTACCTGCACTAGTTGTGACACTCATTAAGAGTATAAATACTAAGTTTCAAAAAAATTAGGTCATAATTACCTGAGCTACACATCAATCAACAAGTCAATCCGGAAGAAAATTTGCAACATGGAGAAAATTGAGTTTCGCGCAGTCATCAAGTTCCTTACCAAACAAGGAAAACCTCCCCAGACTATTTTGGAAGAGATGTCTTCTGTTTACGGGGACTCTTGCCCTAGTAAAACCATGGTTTACAAGTGGCACAACCTGTTTAAGCAAGGCAGGGATTCGTATATTTCGTATATTTTACCTTTTTGAAACTTCAGCATTAATAAATTTGAACTACCAGACTACCGGCCACAACGAGATATTAGATGAGTCTGTATTTCATTTTAGAATCTAACCTTTTTTATCATTTTGCGTGACAATTATTTTTTATTGTAAATACTTATACGTATTTCCATTTTCCATGTTCCACTCCATATACTAAATAATAATAAATAAAAATAAACTAAAAATATATATTGTGGAATGAGGGAAACTTCAAAATACTTTACTAGCTACTACTTAGGCTCCCACACTTTATTCAGTACTAGCTTTCAGCTCGCGGCATCGCCCGCGTTATTGTTGTTTTCCCGTGAGAATTTTATATTTTCTCGTAGGAAAAATAATTTTGTAGCCTATTAATAAGCCCGGATATAAATTTCGTAGAAATTGGAGCAGCATACTTCGGGATAAGGAAGGTTATCCCATTTGGAAATTTAAAATGCGAAACTACCTAATCCATGAAGACTTGTGGGAATCCATTGAGGGCTATCCAGATGGTGGTACGACGCCCACAAATATAAAGGTACTTAACGACAGGAGAGCTCTTTCAAAAATTTGCTTGACCCTAGATGGAGCTGCCATTATTCACGCCAGGAATGCAAAGACGGCATCTGAGGCCTGGATATTGTTGCAAAACACCTTCGAGGATAAAGGTATGTGGCGCAGATTATCTCTTGAAAGAAAATTATACCGTCTAAGCCTAGCTAATTTTAGTGACATTGAAAGTTATATTAATGCCGTGTTGTGTACTGCACAAGAATTAGCAGACATCGGCAAAAATATTGATGACGCATCTGTCGCAGCTATACTGTTAGGTGGTCTAACTTCACACTATGATCCCCTTATAATGGCATTGGACAACAGTAATGTGGAAGTTTCCACTAATTTAGTCAAGGCAAAATTATTAAATGAAATGCATAAAACTGATGCTACTGCTGAAATTTGTAAAGGCTAAGAGCGTGAAGTTGAAGCAAAAACAGATCGTGTGCTATGATTGCAAAGAGCCAGGTCATAAGCGTCCTGATTGTCCATTTCGCAAGAAGAAGTCTGTGACAAAGAAAAAGACAACATCTTCCAGCTCCAGTAATTCTGATAATGCCCTAAGAGTCAAAGATGATTCAAATATGGACATATGGTATGTTGATTCAGGTGCTACTAAACATATGACGTCAAGGTTAGATTGGTTTGATAATCTTAAATCTAAAAGCTCAGGAAAAGTTACGATCGCAAATGGCACAAAAATTAACGTTGATGGTGTTGGTGAAATTTCAATAAAAAGTAGTCATAATGTTGTAAATAAGTTAAAAAATGTATTATATGTACCTAATCTAAAGTCTAACCTATTATCGGTTAAGTCGGCTGTTGATCAAGGTTATTCTGTTCTTTTTGATAGAGATGTATGTAACTTTTTTCAATCAGATACCTTCTCTTTTACAGGTGATTCGGTTCTACATGGTTCGTCCTGTGATGGTTTGTACTCATTGGATTGTACAGTAAATACTTCCATCAATACGGCATATGATGTGCACTCTGACTCTCTTAATAGGTATGAGCTATCTATGGCATAAGCGCTTAGGACATTTATGTAGAATAGGTATGAGTCATTTAAAAAACTGTAATATAGGTGTAGATTTTAAAGTTGTAAGTAAGCGCGAAAACCTTTTAAAAGTTTACCGCATACTAGAATGACTTCTAAATTGGAATTGATCCACTCTGATCTTTGTGGACCAATGCCTGAAAAGTCACTTCAAGGTAGTCGATATGTACTACTCTTTATAGACGATTACAGTCGGAGAATATTTTCTTATTTTATTGCTTCAAAGTCTGAAGTCAAAGATAAGTTCGGTGCTTTTCAAACATTTGTCGAAAGACAAACAGGCACAAAAATTCGGAAAATTAGAACCGATAACGGTTCCGAGTTCGTCAATAAAGAACTGTCAAATTATTTTGTTTCGCTGGGAATCGAACACGAAACAACTGTACCGTACAGTCCGCAACAAAATGGCATTGCTGAAAGGACAAATCGGTCAATCATTGAATTGAAAAGGCTAGATCGATGTTAAGTGGCAGTTGTCTTATAAAAGCTTACTGGCAAGATGCAGTTCAAGCGGCTGTTTATCTTAAAAATAGGTCCCAAAACTTCGTTACCTAAATATTATCATCGATCGTTACCTAAATATTGTACACCTCATGAGATGTGGTTTGATACTAAACCTAATTTATCTCACTTAAGAGTATTTGGTTGTAGGCTCTTATTCAAATTCCTTCTTGTCAAAGAAAGAAATTTGATAAAAAGGCGGAAGAAGTAATCTTTGTTGGCTATACGGATGATCCACATAGCTATATCTTTAGGGATCCTAGCAGCCCCAGGAGAGTAATTAAAGCTAGGGATGTAACTTTTTTTGAAGAATGTTTTTCAACATTAAAAGCTGTTACATCTTCAAACACTGTTACGAAGGTTAATGTTTCTTTGGCAGATTTAATGTTTCTTGACTCTCTCAATAATAAAGGAAGTCCGCAAAATAGTAAAATTATGATTGAACCTGTCTACTCTAGAGAGCATTCTGAGAGTATTGTGGGAACAGTTCATGATACAGAAGCTCAGGAACATGGGAGTGAGTGCCTTGATTCGGAGCCATTAGATGTGAGTTCTGACGTCATCCGTGATTCAAGTCAGCAGAAATCTCGATATCCAACGAGAGATAGAAAACCTCCCGATTTCCTTACCTATGTAGCTTCATGTGATGACTCTAATGAGCCCAAGACTTTTTCAGAGGCTATCACGTCATCGGATTGTGTGAATTGGCAAGAAGCGATGAATAGTGAATATAATTCACTAATGAATTTAAAAATATGGAAGCTTGTCGATCGACCTGACACGAGAATTGTTCCTTGTAAGTGGGTCTATAAACTAAAAAGGGACTCTGATGGGAACATCATAAAGTACAAAGCTCGTCTTGTAGCTAAAGGTTACAGTCAGGTAGCTGGTGTGGACTACTATGAGACATTCGCACCAGTAGTACGACACACATCACTGCGAACTTATTTGCATTGGCTGCGCAAATGAATCTAAAAATGCGGCATATGGATGTTGAAACAGCTTTCCTAAATGGCGATCTAGAAGAGCATGTTTACATGGAGCAACCTGAGGGTTATGTTAAAAAAGGTCGTAAACATCAGGTTTGTCTTCTACAAAAACCGTTATACGGTTTGAAACAAGCTCCAAGAGCCTGGAACATTAAATTAAATGATACACTGTCTCAAATAGGTTTTACAAGAACACCTTCTGAGCCTTGTGTTTATACAAAACTATTTGATAGCGAGATAGTTTATATGGCTGTCTTTGTCGATGACCTAATTGTGTTCTATCAAAATGACAGGACGTTTGACGTTATCAAACAAAATTTACAAAATTATTTCACATTGAAAGATTTGGGAAATTTAAAATGTTACTTAGTGTTAACGCCATCTATCAAGCGACGGCTCAAACTTCTACCTTCATTCATCAGCTCAACGCATCATTCATCCAATCGACATACATTCATTCTTATATAGAATCATTCATTCGGCAGATTCAAAAATTGTAACGCACTTACCAAATTACATTCGTAGAGAAAAGATCTGTTTTTCATTGAGAAATAAATAATCGACTACAGTACATAGTCTTTCTAAAATAATATAAGCGCAAGATACATCAAAAGAACCCACAAGCTATCGAACATTTGATTCTTCTTCGACGGATCACAATTGGACTACGCCTAATCTTCTGGAGACGAGAAGTATACTGAAGTAGACGAATTAGACACGAGAAGCCGTTTAAATACGAGAGAAAGCAAGAGAAGGCGAGAAACGGTCAGACTTTCATTCTATTTTACTCCCATTCTAACGGACATTGTCTAATACATTTTTGTGATTTTCACTTTCCAGTTTGTGAATCGTGTCAGTCTAGCAGCTCTTATATCGCTCGCTGTACCAGCCACGTAAGTGTTTCTGATTCCTATAAAGTGCCAGAATGAGTGACGATGATTCTAAATGTTTAAATGTACCTAAATCACATAACAGAAAGAGTAAAAGTCCTGATCGCGTAATGGCGGACGACCGCATGGTAGAACTTAAAAAATTAAGATCTGCTTCAAAGTTACGATTAACGTTATTTGAAAAATATTTGAATAAAATTGCTGATAAAATATTAACTGAAAAAGATAAGGCCGAATTAAAATTGCGTATCAAAGATTTCGAAAACTTACTTGCTAACTTTCATTCTATTCAGACTGAGATTGAAAGTAAAGTTGACGAAAATGATTTGCTTATTCATTTAGAATATCGAGAGCAATTTGAGGAACAATATTTTAACGTTGTGGCAACTGCTAAGTGTAGATTGGTCGATGATATTGCTGAGTCTGGTTCCAAGTGTAACGTTCAGAGATTGATGTCAGTGAAATTACCCGAAATTAAACTTCCGTCCTTTAGCGGTTCATATGATCAATGGTTAGAATTCAAAAACTCATATATCACCATGATACATAATCGCAATGACCTAGATTCTATCCAGAAATTTCATTACCTAAGATCGTCGTTAAGTGGTACCGCCCTTCAAGTAATAAGTGCATTAGAGTTCACTGCGGCTAACTACACTAACGCATGGGACTTATTAGTCAAAAGATTTCATAATAATCGCCTGCTTATACATAATCACGTAAAATCATTATTTACGCTTCAGTCTATTCAGCAAGAGTCGCCTGCGCAGATTAGAAAATTGATAGATACCGTTAATCGAAATTTACGCGCATTAAAAACTATTGGTGAACCCACCGATACGTGGGACACGTTAATTATATATTTAATTGTCACTAAATTAGATTCATCTACCGAGAGAGAATGGGAAAATCACAAAGGTTCTATCACTTCTGATCTTCGCAGCGATACTTCACTTAAATTGGATTATTTACTTTCGTTTTTAAAAAATAGGGCTGACATGTTGGAGATGGTTAATCATAGTAAAAATAATCACTCTATGAAGTCACAACAACACGAAAACAAATCATCCATTAGCGAGCCTAAGAAAAACTTGTTTAAATCACAACACGTTCATAGCTATGTATCTACGCGAAACACTAAGCAGTCGGATCGATCAATTCGCACTTGTGTTATGTGTGATGACAAACACGCACTTTACACTTGTATTCGTTTCTTAAATTTACCGATCCAAGACAGAATTAAATTCGTAGAAACTAAAAAACTGTGCCCGAATTGTTTACGGTCAGGTCATTCCATATCTGATTGCACATTCGGTTCATGTAGACAATGTCAACAGAGACATAACGGACTGTTACATATAGAAAATAAGAGTGTTGTTTCTAATGCGCCGGTGCATCGTGCAATGGCAACCAATAACAGTCTCCCCACTACGTCTACTACACTTCATAGTAAAACAGATCTTAATGTACACAGATTTAGGGTCGATAACGGCTTGCAAACGACACTCAGCGGCTTGCAACCTGTTTTGTTATCAACCGCATTGATAGAAATCGCTGATGCCAATAATAAGTATCATTATGCGCGCGCGCTGCTTGATTGTGGTAGCCAGCATTCTTTTATAACTGAAAAATTATGTAAGCGATTAAAACTTCCGATTTTACAGTCCACTGTTCGTGTCTCGGGATTAGGGCGATCGGTCACTAACTCGAGTCAATTATGCGAAATAATATTTAAGTCAAAGTTATGCGATTATAATACACAAGTTAGGTGTATAATCTTACCGTGTATTACCTCTATATTGCCTACGACGCATATAGATATAAACACGTTAGTTATTCCGGAGAATATAATTTTAGCCGATCCCACCTTTTACTTGCCGTCAGATATAGATATTTTGATAGGAGCTGATAGGTTTTGGGATTTGTTAGATGGAGAAAAAATACGACTTTCACAAGGGCCATATTTACAGAGCTCTAAATTAGGGTGGTTAATATCTGGTAGTTTTCACGGAGATTCAATGTGTCACGAAGTCCAGTGTAACCTCACTAATACGTTAGAAATAGATTTAGATTCGATAGATAAACGATTAAAACGATTTTGGGAAATCGAAGAGATACCCAGGTCGAGTAACACACTCACAGCTGATGAGCGTAAGTGTGAAGAGATTTTTCTTAACACAACTTTTCGTGACGAGTACGGAAGGTTCAGTGTTCGACTCCCGCTGAGGGAATCACCCGATTCTCTTGGAGATTCTTTTAAAACGGCAGAAAAGCGATTTATAAATTTGGAACGTAAATTAGAGCGTTTTCCTGAATGTAAGAAACTTTATTGTGATTTTATGCGAGAATATAGAGAATTAGGTCACATGACTCGAATAAATGCGCTTGAGTCGCCTAATTTCGTATTTCCCCACCATTGTGTTTTTAAAGATAGCACGACGACAAAACTAAGAGTTGTCTTTGATGGTAGTGCTAAAACTACGTCAAATAAGTCACTTAATGACATTCAGTAT
This sequence comes from Schoenobius gigantellus, assembly GCA_963935595.1. Lineage (NCBI taxonomy): Eukaryota > Metazoa > Arthropoda > Insecta > Lepidoptera > Crambidae > Schoenobius > Schoenobius gigantellus. Next base: position 52,162,221 of record OZ012540.1, read on the forward strand.
ACTGGTCCCATACTTCAAAATGATATATTTTCAATTTTACTTAGATTTAGACAGTATACATTTGTAGCATGCGCAGACTGTGAGAAGTTTTTTAGGCAGGTACTCATACAAAAGGATCAAAGAAATTTACAAATAATTCTTTGGCGTGACCATCCATCAGAGGAGTTAGGACTGTATCAACTAAATACAGTAACCTACGGCACTTCCTCTGCACCTTACCTTAGTATGCGCTGTCTTAGAGAATTGGCATCAAGCTGTGACTCTGAGGTAGCCAGGATAATAAGCGAGGATTTTTTTGTGGATGACCTAATTACGGGCCATGATGGTTCAGATTTTTTATTCAAAACATGCGAAAAGGTATCTGAAGTTCTGCGCTCTGGTTGCTTTCCACTCCGCAAATGGACCTTTAATTATGACGTGTCTGCTACAGAATCTAAAGAATTGCACATAGGTGAACATCCGCAAAATAAAACTTTAGGTCTCGGTTGGTTAAGCAACAGTGATGAATTGCATTTTGTTACCAAAATAAAATATATGCCTAAATTATTAACAAAACGTGTTATGTTATCTGTTATATCGCAGATTTATGACCCGCTAGGTCTTGTAGCCCCTGCAGTAATTAATTTTAAAATAATCTTACAGAAATTGTGGCTATCTAAGATAGGATGGGATGACCCAGTTCCTGAAGATATCATTAAAAGTTGGTATCAATTTATTAATGCGTTAGATGATTTACAGAAATTAAGGATTCCACGTTATGTGAAAAGCCCATATGCAGAACGTACGGAACTCCATATTTTTTCCGACGCATCCCAAGCAGCTTATGGAGCTTGCGCGTATGTAAAAACTTACAACAACGATTCAGACATAACAGTAAAATTACTTTGTGCCAAAAGCAAGGTAGCCCCTTTGAAGGTTCTTAGCATACCAAAGTTGGAACTGCTGGGTGCATTAACAGGTGCTAAATTGCACAATAAAATAATTAATTCACTTAGGTTAAAATTCGATTCAGTTTACTTTTGGACTGATTCAACAATAGTTATTGGCTGGCTAAGAATGTCTCCGCATTTACTAAAATTATTTGTACAAAACAGAGTGAGTGAAATTAATGAATTAACCGGAGATTCAGTCTGGCTTCATGTTAATAGTAAAGAAAATCCCGCAGACATATTGTCGCGAGGCCTCAACTTTAGCGCGCTCGGTCAATGTAGTCAGTGGTGGGACGGTCCATTATTTTTACATAATAAAAACTTTAATTCGCAAAATTATATTCATTTCAGTTCAAATACGCATGAATTACCCGAACTCAAGTCACAAACTGTATCATTAGCTAGTATAAACGACACGTGCATATTTAATTTTGATAGATATTCTAGTTTTTCTAAAATAAAAAGAATCATAGCATACGTCCTTAGATTCGTAAATAATGCGCGAGCGCAGCGACACAAGCGGCTTCGGCTAACCGGTTCCTTATCAGTCGACGAGCTCAGCGCGGCCGAGTGCATACTGCATGTTGTTGCACAAAAACAAATGTTTCCTATTGAATATAACCAGTTAATTAATAACTTATCTATACCAGTCAAGCGAAATAGTAGTTTGTCAGGACTTAATATTTTTCTAGACGAGAATAAAGTTATACGAGTGGGTGGTAGATTATCAAATGCGAATAATTTTAGTTACGAAAAGAAGCACCCGGTATTATTAAGCGGTAAGCATCGTTTAACTTTGTTATTATTCCGAGAACAGCATACACGATTACTACATGCAGGCCCACAGCTACTATTAAGTACTGTGCGTGAGTGTTGGTGGCCAATAGGTGGTAGAAATCTAGCTAGGAAGGTTGTCAGAGAGTGTGTTATCTGTACTCGGATGAAAGGTAACATTTTGACACCGATTATGGGTAATTTGCCATCTCAGCGCTTACATCCTGGTTATCCATTTTTGTACTGTGGTGTAGACTATGCAGGTCCTGTTTCGATTCTGAGCCGTAAAGGACGCGGAGGTAAATTGACGAAAGCCTATATTTGTTTATTCGTTTGTTTCGTAACTCGAGCGGTCCATTTGGAACTTGTGAGCAGTCTATCAGCCTCTGATTATATTTTAGCTTTAAAACGGTTTATTGCTCGCCGTGGTAAGCCCGCGGAGATTCATTCCGATAACGGACGTAACTTTGTTGGTGCGGCTAATGAAATTAATAAGTTTTTTTCAACTTGCTCCAATGATATTATAGATTTTACTAAAAATGAAAACATAAAATTCAAATTTATTCTGCCTTATAGTCCTCACTCTGGTGGTTTGTGGGAATCTGGAATTTAATCGTGTAAGCATCACCTTCGTCGAGTTGTGGGAGATGCTAGATTGACATTCGAGGAATTCACTACTGCTTTATATTCAATTGAAGCTGTACTTAACAGCAGACCAATGTCACCTCTTTCCACAGATCCCAATGACCTTTCCCCTCTCACCCCAGGCCATTTCCTAATAGGAAAGTCTATGATCGCGCCAGCTTGCAAAGATATCACAGCAGCGACACCTGGACGTCTTCTGCGCTACGACAGAATAGAACAGATGAGGCAACACTTCTGGGCGAGATGGTCTAAAGAATATATTTCTGAGATGCAGACCCGTACCAAATGGAAGACGAATGCACCTGACCTGAAAGAAAATATGCTTGTATTGATCAAAGAAGATAATGCACCACCTCTACGATGGCGTCTTGGCAGAATCTTACGCACCTACCCTGGCAAAGATGGCGTATCCCGGGCAGCTGAGATCCGGACAGCATCTGGGAATATTCAGAGAAGTTTTGCGAAGCTTTGTCCACTTCCCATACAACTTGATGATGAAGCACGTGAAGAAAAGGATGCGTGATACTGTTGGAACTTGGTTATTCCAAGGCCGGCGGTATGTTAACGCCATCTATCAAGCGACGGCTCAAACTTCTACCTTCATTCATCAGCTCAACGCATCATTCATCCAATCGACATACATTCATTCTTATATAGAATCATTCATTCGGCAGATTCAAAAATTGTAACGCACTTACCAAATTACATTCGTAGAGAAAAGATCTGTTTTTCATTGAGAAATAAATAATCGACTACAGTACATAGTCTTTCTAAAATAATATAAGCGCAAGATACATCAAAAGAACCCACAAGCTATCGAACACTTAGGTTTAAATATTATCAGAAATAATGATAGTAATGTGACGATTCATCAGAAACCATATATTTTGAACCTTTTGAAAAGGTTTGGTATGGAGAACTGTAAGACTTGTAGTACACCTATGACAAATACAAAATTAGAGGTAAGCACTACGAAAACTGATCAGTCTTATTCATATCAACAACTTATAGGTAGTTTAATGTACCTTTCTGTAAATAGTCGTCCTGATATTGCTTTTGCAACTAGTTATTTAAGTCAGTTTAATACTTGTTATTATAAGTCTCACTGGCTGGCTGCAAAGAGAGTTCTACAATACCTTAAGGGTACTATAGAATATTGCTTGCATTACACGAAAAACAGTGAAGTTTTAAAGGGTTGTGCTGATGCGGATTGGGTGAATTGTAAGATAGATAGACGATCTTATACGGGGTATTGTTTTAAATTAGCAGCTCTAGTTTCATGGGCGGCTAGAAAACAACCAACCGTCGCGCTATCGTCCGCAGAAGCCGAATATATGGCCTTAACGGATGCTGTCAAAGAAGTCTTGTATCTAAAACGCTTTATTAACGAGATTACTGGTGAATTTGGTAAGTTAGATTATGTAAATATTGCTACTGATAGTCAGAGTGCACAAAACTTAGCCTTGAACCATAGTATGCTCTTTACTGTATTTGTACTAGTATTATTTTGTTGTTGCATTGATATTTAATAGTCAATAATTGTATTTTGATTGCGTGTTATGGTACTGGCATATTTTTGGTATTCGATTTTTTTATGTCTACTGTACTAATCAAAATATTATTGACTGACATACTTACTTCAAATAAAATATACGAACAACAAAGACGTATTTTTACTAAATTTCAACAAAATCTTCCGATATAAAAATGTTGTTCTTAAATTAAACCGTTTAAGAAATATAACTGTGTGACCATTAAATTTGAGCTTTGATGAGAATTACCCAAATATTCTTTCATTAAAAGGTCTAGGACGTGTATAACGGCGACAGGCCAATTTGAATTTTTTTACGGATAAATTTGTTTTTACCGAGTACTTTGAAATTTTCATACTCTTTAGTAATCTAATGGCAGATTAAAAATAAAGAATGTCTAGGCTCATTATACCTTTATATTAACACAGAACTTTAGAGTTATTATTATACAACAAAAACAGTTTTTTGAAATTTTTATACTATTTGCTATTCAGGTAGTCATGAAATTAAACATATTCAGAATGCCTAGGCTTATGATACCTTTTGGAATCTAGAATAGCTAAGCAAGTTTTTAAGATGGTGGACACGATAAGCGTCCTACATTTTCTTACACTGTAGCTGATCAAACATGTAAGAAAATTAATTTCATTTTTGATTTTCTTTGTGTTTTAATTTTTTTTGAACACTTTATGCCAGTTAGTTAAATTTAAGTCTTTGTTTTTGATAGCTGAACTATCGCTTGTGAAATGGAAACTAATCGCATTTGGAAATTTTCGAAAAATTAAAAAACAATGAATATCTCTGAAACCGTTATATTTTCACTAAGGTCAAAATTTGTGGTAAGGGAGGCCATGATGAAGTCCATCTATAGTTTCAAGTTAATCCATTCACTGAGAAAACTGGTAATCATGAATAACGTGAATTCAGTTTAAAGTATGGTGAATTTATCTAAAAGGCGGAGTATAGTGATATTCGTACTACTTATAGATGACTTCCTCATATCTCCTGTGATGACCTTTTATTAATCTTACTATTAATAGATGACTTCCTCACATATCCAGTGACGTCCTACTATTATTTCTACTATTTATAGATGACGTCCTCATATCTCCTGTGATGTCTTTTTAAATTTTGAATTAGGTCCTATTATTATTCCAACTATCTCTGGTCATTTCCTTTTGTTTTACGTGCTATTTATCATTACATCCTCTTACTTCGGGCAGGGATTTTAGGTATATAAGGCTAGACAATGACGATATAATGGAGCATAGATCGAAAGTCACTAGGTTTAGTTTAGCAACTTTCGATTTACACTCCATTATATGGTAATTGTTTATTTTTATATTCCTAATCCCTGCCTGAGATAAAGAGGATGTAATAAAAAATTAAATAGAGTCGCACGTTGCTTGGCCCATTGTTACACTCACACACACGCACAAACTTGCAAATAAACGCTTTGCTGCACTGTACAATTGTTTATACAAGATTAACTACATTAAAAACTAGAGTACCATCACATAAACCTTAAATCGTGCTGCGACTCTGCGAGACTAATGAGGCGAGAGCCAATAGGTATGCCGAACTAATGAATGACTGACTGAATGAAAAAGCGAATGAGAATATTCTACGGTGTGCTGGTCATCATGTTTTTGTAGAAAGCACACAAAATGATATGATTCCTCCTATAATAGTAATATAATAGAATACACTCAAAAATAGTATGATTTTATATTAAAATTTGATGCTTACTCTGAAAACTAGAAGATTCTGTAATCGTATTTTAGTATTTTTCACATAAAATAATATGACTGTAATTTAAATGAATGTTCCGTAACCTACAAATTTCACATCATTTTATCACTTATGATTATTATCTGATTTATGACTATCACATAAATTTATAGGACAGTGTACTATTTTCTACTATATAATGTTATTATTTGAAACTATTATTTTATGTGATCAATTTTTAAGATGACGAGTACCATAATACTTCGTTATTTACCTAAATAATTCGATGTCATCTACACATTTCAACGATAGCGTAGTATTAACCTATTATTTCTTTATTTTAGGAGACCGCACCTATTTTATACTTACGTCATGTTTTTTTAAGATTACTCCAAAATGACATTTTTCTCAGTGTTGTTTTAGGGACACTCTGTATATAGATGTGTTGGTAAAAGTAGTATTATTATATCAAACTTTACACAATATTTATGGTTTCTGATGCCCTGGAGCCTGATCATGGTCGCTCAATAGCAAGGATAAATAATATTACAGCTCATAGCTAGAGCCATTGCTCTTGCTGCACATAGCACCATCTCCCTCTCAGTCTCAGTGCGGTTTTAACATTGTTTTGAGTGATCATGGCTAGGGCACAGATTAGATAATAATTACTACGTAAGTTGGGTCTGGAAGCGGTGGCGCCAAACATAGAGGCTGCTAACAAATACAGTTTCCGGATTCTCGTTACTTGCACTAGGCCAGTTCACCATTTTTAAGTGATATGTAGATTTTTATATATTTTAGTTTTGATCGTACAAAGGATAGTCATCCGTCGGTCTAAAATTATTGTTCTATTGTTAAATTGCTTGTATGAAGGTACTTGCTTGTTCGCATACGCCGAGTGGCATTCCACTTGTCGCCAATATTCGCCTAGCCTGGCGACTACTAATGATAGAAAATGGGGACCCTGGCCAAGATGTTCGTCAAGTCGCGAACGCAATAATATTATGACCGTAGCAATAAAGAAAAATTGTGTGGGCGAGCGGTAAAAGAAATAGAAAGGAAAGCACCGTACCTTTAAAGCAGCAACACTCACTCTTCAGCCGGCCGGCACTATAGCTCGCTATTTCTTGTTTCTTCGATAGCTTTATTATACACACAAGTCGCTAATTATTTATTGAGTATAATTAAACACTCGCGGCGAAATCAAATAGAGATTTATCAACTTTTGCGAATTTTTATTGCGGAGCGGTGCGTTTGCGTATAGCAAGATCGGTACTCGAGAGAATGAGAGGAAGGGTCGGGGAAGGATATTATATAAGGAAAGTTTTGTTGTGTGCGTGTGCATGTGAGGGTGCGTGTATTTAATTGCGTAAATCTTATAAAAAATCTACCGTCGTTCAACGGCGTTAACAACTCCCCCGGCCTAGAGGTTCCCTCTACAAGAAAATTAAATAATAATTAAAAATAATAAATTAATAATAATAGCATGCGTTTAAATAAATTAGAATTATTGGAGCGGCAAAGGACAAACTCTTACCACTGGACGAACGAAACTACCACTGGCAGTTCGGACTCTCAGTGTGCGAATCACATCATCTTTACCTCGAAAAACCTCCTCAATCACTCCCAAAGGCCAGCAAAGAGGATGCGTATTATTTTCATTAAGAATAACTACAGTTCCTTCTTGAATAGGAGTAGACGGATTATTCCATTTTTGTCTTTGTTGGAGGGACGTGAGATATTCTTGGCTCCAGCGTTGCCAAAAACTATGAGTAAGTTTTGTAAGAAGCTGATAACGTGATAAGCGATTATCTTCTATGTGAGTGAGATCCTCAGCGGGAAGAAACTTAAGCGGAGTTAAATTTAAAAAATGATTTGGAGTTAATGCGTTTATATCTGAGGGATCTGAACTAAGAACACACAAAGGACGACTGTTAAGCAAGCCTTCTATTTGTGTTAAAATTGTGATAAATTCTTCATATGTGAGAATTTGGTTTCCAATGGTTTTATAAAGATGAGTTTTTACACAGCGTACATTAATTTCGCATAAACCATTGAAATGTGGGCCATAAGGCGGACTATGTTTGAATTGAATGCGTTGCTCAGCCAATTGCTGACCAATAAAATTTTTATGGGATTTCGATTCTAGCAATGCGTATATTTCGTTTAATTTGCGTTTGGCTCCTATGAAATTGGTACCTCCGTCGCTATAAATCATAGACACGGGGCCTCTGCGAGAGATAAAACGCTTGAAAGCGGCAAGAAAGAGATCAGAACTCAAATCAGTGACAAGTTCAAGGTGAATCGCTTTGGTTGTCAAACAGACAAAAAGACAAATGTATGCCTTTTGACTTTTAACACCACGGTGCCTAATGTGCGTGATATAAAAAGGTCCAGCGTAGTCAACTGCAGTGTAAACAAAAGCTTTCGCTTCCGAAACACGAAAAGCGGGCAAATCACCCATAATAGGTGTAGGTGGTTTAGGGTTCATTTTAAAACATATGTTACACTGATGAACTCTCTGGCGTATCAAATTTCTGGCACCAAGAATCCAGAATTTTTGTCTCACGAGTGATAGTAAAAGTGCGGGGCCAGTATGAAGATTTACAATATGATAATCATCAACAATTAACTGAGTGAGGCGATCCTTCGCGGGTAAAATTATTGGGTGTTTTTGACCATAACTAAGTTGAGAATGAGTTAATCGACCACCAACGCGTAATATGTTATCACTATCAATGAAAGGATGAAGTTTTAACAAAGATTTAGAGACATTTTTATTATTTTTTAATGCGAAAATATCACTAGAAAAATGTTTGCGTTGAATAAAATGAATAATATAAATCTCCGCGGAATCATAATCAGATTTTTGAAATGAACCAGAGGTTTTTAAAATTTTAATGAAGCGTAGAATATAAATCATAACGCGAAGTAATTTTTTATAACTAGATAATTTATCGACTAATTTTTGAATTGGATTATTATCGAGTGATTCAATAGTTGAAACCTGCGTATGTAATGTAATAGTTTTGGTTTCAAAAAAATCACTGCCAGTATCGCTGGGCTTGAAGGGAACCAAAGGCCAAATCGAGAAAGGTTCTGATATCCACTGAGGTCCATGAAACCAAACTAAATTATTTAATATATTGCAAGGCGTAACAGGGCGAGATATTATATCTGCCGGGTTTTCATGGCCGCTTATATGATACCAGTGTTCAGCGGGAAGGTGAGTATTAATTTCAGTTATTCGATTTGCGACGAAAGTATGAAATTTGTAAGCGGGTGAATGAATCCAAGTCAAAGCGACAGTGGAATCTGAAAAGGCGTATTTTTCATCTATTTTGCAGCGCAAGCTCAATGTTTCCATAACAGAAGTCATTAATTTGCTCAAAAGAAGAGCAGCGCAAAGCTCTAGGCGTGCGAGTGAAACCTTTTTCAATGGCGCTAATCGAGACTTTGAAGCATAAAGATTCGTCGTGATTCTATTTTGTTTATAATTACAAACCCTAATATACACTGCGGCTCCATAGCATTTTTCACTAGCGTCAGCGAAACCAATTAAAGAAATGTGAGTACCTGCGGTTATACCTATATGTCTAGGAATTTTTAATTTTTGGAGATAAGGCATTTCGACGCGAAATTGATTCCACCTTTGAAGAATGCTAATGAATAAGCCCCCGACCCTGAACATGTCGACCATTTCTTGACATATTTTTTCAGCGTTCTCTGAACCATCAATAGAAGCTACGTAGTCGTCCATGTACATGTGGTTTTCGGCCTCATAAGCGGCGAGCGGAAAGCGATCGCGTTCGTCAGCGGCTAGTTGCCGTACGACACGCATTGCGAGATAAGGAGCAACTGGATATTCCAAATGAAACCCTATTAAACTCATATGTATCAATATTTGAGTCGGTCTCAAACCTATACAAGATGCGTTGGTACGGCTGATGTTCTTTCGATAGTTTAACCTGAAAGTACATCTTTTCGATGTCTGCGGACAAAGCGATGTTGAACATTCGTAAATTAATTAAAAGTGAAAATATATTTTGTTGAAGATTAGGTCCGACATATAATAAATCATTAAGCAATTTTCCCGAAGTTGTTTTACAGCTGGCGTCAAGAACTACTCTAAGCTTAGAGGTTTCTTTGTCCGGGCGAATAACAGCCCTATGCGGTATGTAATAAGAGCTATCTTGCGGGGAAGCGTTACTTACTTTTGACAAATAACCTTTATCAATGTAATCTTGAATAGTAACGTTATATTCTAACCGTAAGTTAGGCGAAGCGTTTAATTTCTTTTCTAATGATAACAAGCGCCGTTTAGCAATACTAACAGAATCGCCCAGCTCTGTCGGCTGAGACTTGAATGGTAGCGACACAGTATATCTACCGGTATCATCACGTGAGTATGAAGAGAGAAAACTACGTTCACACTGCTCATCATCGGGGCTAACGTGTTTTTTATTAGGAACATTTTCGAGTTCCCAAAAGCGTTGCGTTAAATTATTCAAGCGTTGAATTTCCGTGTCATAAATAAAAGCGTTATTTTTATCGAGTGCAGAACAACAAAGAGACGCATCACAATCAGCCCGTCCCATAACAACATAACCAAGCGTAGACTCAAAAGCGACAACCGATGAGTTGGGCGAACTAACTTTTCTACCCCCGAGTAAGAATGGAATGAGTTCATTACCTATGAGACAATCGATACCCAAAGGCGAAAAATAATTATCATCGGCCATAGGTAAATTGCGCAAATGAGCTAACTGCGATACATCTATCGGCGCGCTAGGTAAGCGATCGGTGATGGTGTCCATCACTCGAGCTTCAATTGTGTATTGACAGCGTTCGTCATAGCGGGACTGAATTGTGAGTTTTACACATCCTAGCGAAGCACTTTTCGTACAGCCGATACCTTGAATAGTAGACGAAGCGGGAGTGATCAATAAATTCAAGCGATCACAACAATCTTTTGTTATAAAATGACTGGTCGAGCCAGTGTCTAAAAATACGCGCAGCGATTGTACCTGCCGAGCGTTATTATCAAATGCAAATGCATAGACTGATGCGGTAGGCAAAAGAACGGCTGTATGTTTATTTGTCAATTGAGTAGTGGTAACTGACAGCGAAACGTTCCTAATACCATCTACATTTAAATTTGAGTCTTGGGTACTAGGGCGATTAGGCTGGGAATCGCTTGGCGTGTGAGTTGCAACCGGTTCGCTCGACATACCCTGCCTCGAACGAATATTATTGGTGTTATGCGAATTGAAATTAGATTGCGAGTGATAATTATCAACATGTAATAAGGTATGGTGTTTGCGGCGACAAATAGAACAAACATTTTGAGATTTGCAGTTTTTGATATGATGAAAACCTAAGCAATTTATGCAAAAACTATTTTTAATTACTAAATCGTTTCTTATTTTTGCGTTACAAGATAAGAACTTAGCACATTTATATAAGCCGTGTGAAGGCTGACTTTTACATACTAAACAATTGCGTGATAAATGACTATAATATGCGTTATAGGGTTGCTGCACATTACTATCGGTATTTACAAGAAAAGAATGTGTTGGTTTTGATACTTTATATGAGCTTGAGGTTTTTGTGACATTATTATAAGTTTGTTTATTATTTGTAAGCGTACGTAAAGTGTGAATTTTGTTTTGTTCTTTGACAAATTCTTTGAGATGAGAGAACTTTGGAATTTTAACCTGCCTATTAGTTTGTTCAAAAAGAGTGAGGGTATCTTTATCTAATTTACTAAGTGCAATATGCGTTATTATGAAATCAGCAAGGTCATCGAATTCCAGGCGACGTAAGGCAGCCTCAGCAGAACAAAACTGATCTATGAATGCGTCCAATGACTGCGATTTAAAATGCAACATTTGCTCCAAATAAGCAGACCCTTGAACTCTTATGTCTTGGTATTTTTCAATGAGTGCGTTCCAAATAATCATATAATTTTCACCTGTAGGCGGAATACCTGAGCACACTGATAACGCTTTTCCTGAGAGTTTCCCTATTAAATACTGAGCCTTTTCGGCTGCAGTGAGCTGAGCATTATCATGAATGAGGCTTTTGAAGTTTTGATAAAAGACGGTCCACCTATTAGGGGTACCATCGAAGGAGGCTAAATCCAAAGGAGGCAATTTTTTATTAAAATTAGGATTGCTCTGTATGCCAGCCCTGAGTTGAGTAAGGGATTTTTCAACAACTTTGATGTTACAATATAAATCGTCAAATGCGTTAACCGTCGAGTAGGAAGGCTTGACCTCCGCATTCGACTCCATATAGGCCAAATTTAGATCATTGACAATTTGAAGAAATTCCGTTCTAGTACTTTCTAATGAATGTATGCGGGTGAGAAATTTAGATTCATTTTCGGGATCAGAAACCTTTAGGCCGAGATTGTACAGTTGTTGAACTCTTTCAAACAACGTTTCCTGTTTAGCTTCTAATAAATTAATTTTACGCCTTAATTGTGCCATCTTGCGAAATAAATTTGCGTGTGAGAATAAAATTGCGTTACTATTAAACTATAAATGCGATTATTACAATAAAAATATTAAAACGAGAGTTTAATTGAGAAATGAGTGAGTGAGAAATAAATTGAAAATGCGGTTGAGTGGAGTTAGCTGTAGTGAAGACTAGCTGAGCGTGTGTTGCTGGTTTGTGACTTCTGATGTTATTGTCACTGTACCCAGTAATTTAACTGCCTGTCTTACCCTTCGAACCGTATCACAGTAATGCAAATACACCACTGCTTAGCGGTAAGAAATAGGTAAGATAGAGGTACCCACGCAGGCGACCCAGTACCGAGTCTCCCTCTGGTGGAATGGGCAGTTAAATAAATGCGGAATATGAAAAATGCGTAGTAATATCGATAAATATGCCTTAAAAAATATATAAATATGCGTTAAAATATAATGCGTGTGTGAAACAGTTGCGGTTTTAACAATTTTGTAAATGGGGAGGTAGATAGCAAAAAAATCAACACGGAGAAAAGGACTATTGAATTTAAATATATGTGTATTTGTGGAGTGTATTTTGCGGAATCCGGCTCGAAGGACCAAGAACTTGTGTGGGCGAGCGGTAAAAGAAATAGAAAGGAAAGCACCGTACCTTTAAAGCAGCAACACTCACTCTTCAGCCGGCCGGCACTATAGCTCGCTATTTCTTGTTTCTTCGATAGCTTTATTATACACACAAGTCGCTAATTATTTATTGAGTATAATTAAACACTCGCGGCGAAATCAAATAGAGATTTATCAACTTTTGCGAATTTTTATTGCGGAGCGGTGCGTTTGCGTATAGCAAGATCGGTACTCGAGAGAATGAGAGGAAGGGTCGGGGAAGGATATTATATAAGGAAAGTTTTGTTGTGTGCGTGTGCATGTGAGGGTGCGTGTATTTAATTGCGTAAATCTTATAAAAAATCTACCGTCGTTCAACGGCGTTAACAGTTTTGTCGCGAAGCTTTACACCGACGACGTGACACGAATGGCCTGACTGCAAACTTTTTTGAAAAGTCTGCTTATATTTGAATAAAAATCTTTATTCAAATATAAGCGGGATTTGTTCTTTTATAGCCATGTTGGGATTATTGATTTTTGATATAGTGCAAGCAAAAACTGTGACAAATCATTTTTTTTCTTCCAGTGTACCCGTACTTGACGGCAGAAAAGTGTCATGTTAATTTGACAGTGTAGCTATTTACTATCTCATTTGTAGTAGTATCCATATCCATACTAATCCATAGTAATATTATAAATGGGAAAGTGTGTGTGTGTTTGTTTGTTCGTCTTTCACGGCAAAACTGACGACGAATTGACGTAATTTTTTAAGTGGAGATAGTTGAACGGATGGAGCGTGATATAGGCTACTTTATGTATCTTTCTAACCCCCCATTTCCCTGAAATGGGAGGTGGAAGTTTGTATGGAGCATTCCGCAATTTTCAAGGTAGAAAGCTAAAAATTGGTATGCGAACTATTGGTGACTAACAAAAAAATCGTGCATCATTTTTTTTTGAAATCTGCCCCAAACCCCTTAAAAGAGGCGGTGAAATTTTATATGGGACTTTTTGCAGTTTTCAAGGTAGGAAGCTAAAAATCGGTACACAGACTCTTTGTTGCCGAAAAATACCTGCCTTATTTTTTTTTAATCTTCGGTGTTACCCCGAATTTAACGCGAGCGAAGCCGCGGGAAAAAGCTAATTTTTATATAGATTGAAGCATAAGTCAATCACAGCACGTGTAAACATGAAACTTATTTATTAATTTGATACAGATATTAGCGATTTTTGGCTAATACATTTGAAGCCTGACATTGAAATTTTATGCAAAATGTAATGAATCGTTGTATGTCAGTTATTTATACACGGTTATTTTTTTATCACCCTGGAAAATTTTAGGGACGCTTCAGGACACATCCCTTATTATATAAACATTAGAAAAATGAAATAAAAAATATAAAAAATAATAAAAAAATCTCTAAAAATGCTGATTTAAACTAGTGCAGCATTTTTTGGATTTTTTAGAAAATTAGTATAAAATTAAGTAAGTGAGTTATTTATTTTATTCATATTTAAATCATTCTAACACTATGTAGTGAAGCATCCCTTAAATTTTCCAGGGTGATAAAAAATAACCATGTATAAACTGAAGTTAAGTTGTTAAAAATCATATATCGCTACGCTCAAAGCAAACACATAAAATACACTGACCAGCAATAATATATATTTGTTCGCCAAAGCATTTCTCGCGAACACAACAAAACGCAGTCATAAAAAATGTATTTGCAATATCATCTTTGAAGTGATGACCTGAATCAAACATAATAATACGAGATTCTAGCTAGCTAGATTTCAAGTTGTTTATTTAAATTGCTTACTATGTATTTCTCTTCTCTTTACATTCGTTGAATAAAACTCTTAAAAATATTTTGAAATTACTAACTTAAATAAATATTATTCGGTGAGTTGGTGACTTATTTTCAGATTGACATTATAAAAAAAAAAAATTTCTTAAGGCATTTTTATGAAAGGTTCACTAATTTATAATTTTAATTAAAAAAGATGAACTGGGAACTCTACAATATCTATATTATAAAAATCTTGTGTTTCGATGTTTGTCCGAGATAAGCTCCGAAACTACTTAAACGATTTAATTTAAGGACCCTCTGTATGTAATTTAGTCCAACTTAAAAATAGGACAGTTTTTATTTTGATTTGTGACGTCAATATTTAATATTGCGTTGCATTTTATAATGGCGAGACGTGGTTTGCGGGCACGTTTAGCTAGTCTCCATCTCCATATATAATAAAATCGTAGGGGTACAAATGTTTGTCCGGAAAGATCTCCGAAACTACTGGACAGAATTTGATATGGCTTACACCACAATGCTTAAAATTTTCCGGAAGAACATTTAGGCATAATTTCATTTGTTTAAATTCACTTTTTATTTTTATTCAAAAAATACCATATAAAATTTTTGATGACAAGTATGTAGAAAATCAACATGGCGCACGTGAAATTATTTTGACAAGTCTGTTACATATTGCAAAAAAAATCTTTTCTGTTATTGGCTGTGCCCATCTGAATTTTGCCAACCAAGAAGTTTAAATTGTATTTTTCTTATGTAGTACCGTGGTGGTAAGGAAAAAGGATCAAGCCATACAACCAATGTATATAGCATTTTTTATGACAATATCACGTCACAAATATAAAATTTGTAGGTTGGTTTAATTTTTGGCCAATTTTCACAAAATCGGTACAATATTTGAAATGTTGAAAAATGAAGATACCCTTTTCAAGGCATTTTGAAAGGTGTTATACTATGTTTTTACATTATGACTAAGGAATCAAACTCTTTCATCCATTTAAAACTATTAACAGTATTACGCGTAGAGGGAGTACGGGACTCTTGATCCTAATGTAACATTGACGTAAATTCGCCGACATAGCTGATGCTCAAAAAAGGTGGATAAAAGTTCGTTTCCAAACCTAGCAATATAGGTATCAAGTGAAAGGCCTTGAAGCGTAGAACATTATGAACCTAGGAAAATCGCCTAAAATTCAACATGGCCGCCGCTCAAAAAAGGTGGATACAAGTTCGTTTCCAAACCCAGCAATATGGGTATCAAATGAAAGGCCTTGATGTGTAGAGCACTATGAACCTAGCAACATTGACATAAATTCAACATGGCCGCCGCTCAAAAAAGGTGGATACAAGATCGTTTCCAAACCTAGCAATATGGATATCAAATGAAAGGCCTAGAAGAGTAAAGCATTATGAACTTAGGAAAAATGCCCTAAATTAAACATGGCCGCCGCTCAAAAAAATGGATAAAAGTTCGTTTTCAAACCCAGCAATATGGTTATCAAATGAAAGGCCTTGAAGAGTAAAGCATTAGGTATCTAGAAAAATTGACCTAAATTCAACATGGCCGCGGCTCCGAAAAAACGGATAGAAGTTCGTTTCCAAACCCAGCAATATGGGTATCAAATCAAAGGCTCTGATGAATTAAGCACTATGAACCTAGCAACATTGACATAAATTCAACATGGCCGCCGCTCAAAAAAAGGTGGATACAAATTCTTTTCCAAACCTAGCAATATGGGTATCAAATGAAAAGCCTTGAAAAGTAGAGCATTAGGTACCTAGAAAAATTGTCCTAAAGGATAAAAGTTCGTAAAAAAAGGATAAAAGTTCGTTTTCATACCCAGCAATATGGGTATCAAATGAAAGGCGTTGACGAGTAAAGCACTATAAACCTAGCAATATTGACATAAATTCAACATAGCCGCTGCTCGAAAAAGGTGGATAAAAGTTCCTTTCCAAACCTAGCAATATGGGTATCAAATGAAAGGCATCAAAGAGTAGAGCAATATGAACTTAGGAAAATTGGTCTAAATTAAACATGGCCACTGCTCAAAAAAAAAGGATAAAAGTTCGTTTTCAAACCCTGCAATATGGGTATCAAATCAAAAGCTTTGATGCATAAAGCACTATGAACCTAGCAACATTGATATAAATTCAACATGGCTGCCGCTCAAAAATGGTGGATGAAAGTTCGTTTCCAAACCTAGCAATATGGGTATCAAATGAAAGGCCTTGAAGGGTAAAGCATTAGGTAACTAGAAAAATCGATCTAAATTCAACATGGCCGCCGCTAAAAAAAGGATAAAAGTTCGTTTTCAAACGCAGCAATATGGGTATCAAATGAAAGGCCTTGACGAGTAAAGCACTATGAACTTAGCAAAATTGATATAAATTCAAAATAGCCGCTGCTCAAAAAAGGTGGATAAAAATTCGTTTCCAAACATAGCAATATGGGTATCAAATGAAAGGCCTCAAAGAGTAGAGCATTATGAACTTAGGAAAATTGTCCTAAATAAAACATGGCCGCCGCTCAAAAAAAAATGGATAAAAGTTCGTTTCCAAACCTAGCAATATGGGTATCAAATGAAAGGCCTTGAAGAGTAGAGCATTAGGTACCTAGAAAAATCGACCTTAATTCAACATGGCCGCCGCTAAAAAAAGGATACAAGTTCGTTTTCGAACCCAGCAATATGGGTATCAAATGAAAGTAGTCCTTGATAAGTAAAGCACTATGAACCTAGTAACATTGACATAAATTCAACATAGCCGCTGCTCAAAAAAGGTGGATAAAAGTTCGTTTCCAAACCTAGCAATATGGGTATCAAATAAAAGGTCTCAAAGTGTAGCGCATTATGAACTTAGGAAAATTGCCCTAAATTAAACATGGCCGCCGTTCAAAAAATGGATTAAAGATCGTTTTCAAACCCAGCAATATGGGTATTAAATGAAAGGCCCTGAAGAGTACCTAGAGCATTACGAACCTACGATAATTGTCTTAATTTGTTAATTTCCAAATGGCCGCTGCTCTAGAAAGGCAGAATAAAGTTGAATCATTACGGAATAAAATGGAGGAAAAATCTAAACACTGTTTTAAGCATTTTGATGGCGAAACGGAGTTCGCGGGCACAGCTAGTCTATAATATATAAAGAAAATACCACGTTTAGATACAACATTTATTAGAGTTTTAATGTTTACAGAATATACAAGAATATATAATTATATAAGTAGACACCAACAACAGAGATATATTTCACATTTCAGTACTCGATATTTTTACAGATATCAATTCATTTTTTAAATTAAATAATAATATGAAAGGCCATGCATAAATCAAAATTTAATCGCTTTGGCAAAATCACAATCATTAAAAAAAATAACAAATAGAAAATAAACAGTAAACATTCACTCGTTAAATCATTGATACATTATCATTTATGTAATTAACGTTTAAAAGCTATTACAATCACTAAAAAAGGGTAGTTACTTACAACAACAGATCGCAATAAATGTCTCGGTTAAAACTTTAGACGGAAATTGATTTTAAAAAAACAATGAAGTAACGGCACACTGAACAGCACATTCAGACATATTCGTACCTGCGGTACATAAAAAGTAGGACAGGGAACAATGAAGATTCCACTTATAAGTTAATTACAATGTTGATATTACTAAAAACATAATAAACATCACTATATCGGGGAACAGAAATCGTAGTTTATATCTATTATCTGATTTAGGTGACATTAAATGTGGAATCAATCATAACGCTTGTTTGGTTCTTGTTAGCAGGGAGCGCCAGAGCCTCATCCTTTGATCAGCAGGTTGAGGTTAGCTGCCCCCCTACACAAAAGCCCCACGCTAAGTTTTCTGCAGTCGTTCCGCAGAAAAATGTATGGAGATGACATTTGCTGCGGAAAACATAGCGTGAGATTGTCGCAAGCTAATGTCATTTCCATACATTTTTTTCTGCGGAGCGTCTGCGGAAAACTTAGCGTGTGGCTTTTGTCTAAGGGGTCAAGTTAGCTTGGGTGTTATTACTTACTCGTAGGTAGGTGTTATTTGAAACCCCTGCATTGGGAAAATTAAATATGAAGTTGTAGAACTGTCATTCTTTCTCTTGATAAATTTTGTCATTTCCATAACGTCATTCCATACATTTTTTAAATGTCATTTCCATACATTTTTTTTCTGCGGAGCGTCTGCGGAAAACTTAGCGTGTGGCTTTTGTCTAAGGGGTCAGGTTAGCTTGGGTGTTATTACTTAGGTCGGTGTTATTTGAAACCCCTGCATTGGGAAAATTAAATATGAAGTTGTAGAACTGTCATTCTTTCTGTTGATAAATTTTCAGACAGTGCTGAGTACTATAATAGGTACTATAGTTCATTGTCAGTAAAGAACCAAAAAAAGAACTAGTGATAAGGCAAGACACAAAATTATTCTTAGCCTATGAGTTCATGTACTTAAAAACGCCCATTTAAGATAGCTATTAAAATAAACAAATTATATTTCCAAGAACTGTAAATAAGACAATTGTGTAATAAATTATAGTATAGAATAGCGCCCGGCTACCTTCAAGGTATTTTCTTGTCGATATTAGTGTACTTATCAACTTTCATGTCTTGTCTCACATCTGCAACAAAGGTGATATTGTTATTGCAATAAAACATAATTATGCCTATGTGTACTGGTATATTACAGCAGAATAAAAAATGTAAAAAAATCTTCTCCTCATTATAAAAAAAAATGTCATAAACTTCTTTTTTTAGAGGTCGGTTAAATAGGGACACACTATTTCCTGATGATAAATGAATACATTCCCTTATAGTATGAATTGACTCACTTATAGTAAGATTTGAAATACAAACGAAAGAGCCCAATGTACGTTGTCAATATGTGACATTAGATGTCAAAGTCACAGTACAATGTCCATTTGTATTTAATAAATCCATGACAATGTCTGTCTTACCCTTCGGACCGGAACACAGCATAGCGGCAGAAAAAAGTAAGACAGACGGCAAATGAATATTCACTCTTTCAGTTCACGTGGTGGCAGGTGTTGAGGTCACATGCACAACGCCACAGCAGCTGAGCTCTGTCTGTGTGGAGGACATATTGGTTTATCTCAGCCAACGCGGTGGCGCAGCACCGCCGTTCGTGGCGGCGCCGCCGCGTTGACTGATGACTGCGCTAAGCTAGCTTGTTAGACTCCCTAGGTCTGAAATGCTGATCGATGCCGCGCATGCCCATTGACAAGTTATTGTCAAGCTTAGCGTTAAGCGGTCACATTATTTTTTTTCTGTATGTAGGTAGATAAGCAAGTGTTTAGGTAGGTACACATTGTCCGGGTCTTGTCTTATTTAATACTAGCTTTGCGCTCGCAGCTTCGACTGCGTTATTTCCCGGTTGAGTTTTATTTTTCCCGTAGGAAAATAATTTTTCATACCACCTGCTAGACAATGTTCAATTATAACCCCCTTGACTTCAACGTAAAGCAAGACATTATATCCCCAGGGATATAATGTTGTATGAAACTCCCAAGGGATTAAAGTGTTTTAAATTTGGAACATAAAATTCGTATGAAATTTTAGCGTATATGCTAGAAGGTTCACCGCCCATATAGCAGTAGCGTGCATTCACTAGAGACAGATAGACATTCTACCTGTGAAAATAATGTTTTTATAAAATCCCAAATACATAATTCCTTTACTAAAATTATTAAATATTTACGTACACAATACTGCAAGCTAAAATAAACAATAACACCACTTTATTTTTTATTGATAAAATACTATTTATGCTAAAAGCGCCATCTTTTGACAGCCATAATTAATTATCGATAAAAACGTATAAAAAGCAGTGTAAAGCAAGAACACGAACTAAATGCTTTCATTTTAGAAAAATTACGCGGCATATTTAAAAATAAAGAATGTTTCTACAATTTGTTCCATAATGTGCACCAACGGTATTCTGTTGTATATTGTTTTCATAGCTAAAACTTTGCCGCCAACGCCATTATGTATTTAAAAATTGTAATATCTTGTTGTATAAGTTAAATAAGTGCTTAGTGAAATGTGTTGTTTTGTGGCATCAATACAGTCTTCTTAGAAGGCTATTCAGTGTATTAATTGATTAAAGTTAAAAACTTAAGTAAATGTTTTTTTTTATTTGAGGTCAATAGGTTGTCGACTATTTGAGATTTATTTCGACAGTTGTGTATAATAGGTTAGTAATTAATTGATGTTTTAATAGTAAATATGCCACGAAGTTGAGAAATAAAAGAAATTTATTTGATAATATTTTATTCTTAACAATTTAACGTTCTTCCTGCATGCTACTAAAGGTCATTAACGGGGTCCAGCAGCTGATTGTATCTGTTTTTATTCTACCTTTTTAGTAAGTAAGCTTTCAATAAAAGCTGTACCGACAAGTAACTTTTGTCATTGTTTTAGAACACAATAAAATACAGTTGACGGAACACTGTTTTTTCTTTATAATAACAGGTTATGGGCTTTAAAGAATAACAAAATAAAACGGAAAGTGTAATAAAATACGTTAACTGGATTAATCGCCATGGAAAGCGGTGGCAAAATTATTCTCAATGGCCAAAACTGGTCTACATTTAAATTTGCTACAACTATCACCCTGAAGTCCAAGTGAGTCTTCTCGGTTGTGGAAACCAAAGCTCCGGCTAATTTTGAATCAAATACGGATGCACAACTATGGACTGAAAAGGATAACAAAGCACAGAAAATTATTGTTAGTAGACTGGATCAAAAACAAATTTCATACATTCTCACCTCTGAATCAGCCTACGACATCTGGGAAAAACTAAAATCAATTTATGAACCTCTTTCGGAAACCCACAAACATATACTTCTTGAAAAATTCTTCTCATTAAATTTCACCACAAATGTGCTAGAGTTCCTGTCTCAAGTTGAGGAACTAGCCATGCTTATTAAACAAACAGGTGAGAAAATATCTGAATCCATGTTGGTCACCAAAGTTTTGATGAGCCTACCAGATCAATATAAACATTTTGTCACCGCATTCGAATCGTCAACCAACCAGACTCTTCAAGAACTAACATCTCGGTTAAAAATTGAAGAGCACAGAGTCCTGAATAACGACATGACGACGTCTACAGCATTGCAAACCCAATGTAAGACTGCAACATTCCCTGAAATGTGCTTACTGTCACGGTCCACATGCTATACGTGACTGCACAGAAAGAAAGAAATTGGTTTGTGTTTACTGCAAAAAGAATGGGTACACTATCTCCCGCTGTTGGTTCAAGAAAAACAAGAATAACCATCCCAAGAAAGGAGAAACTTCAGCCGTTGCAAACGCCTTCATCGCTGGAGCCTTAGAAGACTGGATTGTGGACACTGGAGCCAGTGATCATATGTACAATTATCCAACATTATTTACTGCGGTTGGCAAAAGCAGATGTCAGGGAGTCAAAATCGGTGATGGAACGGAGCTAGAGGTGAAAGGACAAGGGTCTATCTGCTTACAGGCATGGAATGGTACAACATTTATTGATACTGAGCTTTCGGGTATACTTTTAGTTCCAGCACTCAAGGTAAACCTACTGTCCATTAGTAAAGTGCTAGACAAAGGTTTTTTTTCCTAAAGTCTTACAAAGACTACTGTAAAATTGTAGACACAAATAATCAAGTTCGGGTGTTAGCAAAAAGAGTCGGTAATCTGTTCAAGCTAAAAGTCAAACCTTTTTTAAAAACCTCTATCCAAAAACAAAAACCGATTTGTCTTGTCACTCTGTCAGAGTGGCATAAATATTTAGCACATCAACATTTTGACTATGTCTGATTTTTTTTAAACCAATGTACATTTTGTAAATACTATAGAAAAATGTAACGACTGTATTTTAAACAAACAGCATAGAATCACTTTCTCGCCAAGCCCAAGCAGAGCTACAGAACAATGTGAGTTGATACACTCGGACCTATGCGGTCCGTTTGATGTTGAATCGCTGGGTGGTGCAAAGTATTTCATGTTATTGAAAGACAACTATTCAGGATACAGGTCGGTATACTTTCTCAAACATAAGAGCGAAGTTGTAAATAGTCTTAAAGAATACATTGCATCTGTACAGAACATGACTGGTAGAAATACCAGATCTTTAAGAACAGACAATGGTCTGGAATATGTAAATAGTAGTGTTAGGGATATTCTATGTAAATACGGAATCCAGCATCAAAAGTCCGTTGTATACACCCCGCAACAAAATGGTAGAGCGGAGCGGGAAATACGAACATTCACTGAGGCAGCGCGGACAATGCTTAATAGCAAACAATTAGGGAAGGATTTCTGGGCAGAAGCGGTTAATTCCGCTGTGTTTGTCATTAACAGGACTGGTCCAACGAGACTCAGTAACAAAACACCATACCAACTTTGGACTAGCAGCAATGAACCTTTGATCTGAGAGTGCTAAAGGAGTTTGGCACGAAAGTAGCCGTTCTCATCCCAAAACATAAGCGACAGAAGTTGGATCTAAAGAGTAGGGTAGGAATGTACGTAGGGTATGGCGAACACACGAAAGGTTATCACGTATATTTTAAAAACGAAAACAAGGTGGAAGTCTTATGTGATGTGGTTTCTGTTTCAGAAAGTAATGACTTACCAAGCACGTCCTCAGCTCCACCAGTACTTAATAATGACGACGATGATGACTCTGAAGCTGAAGTGCCATCCGATGCCAGTAAGCATGACAATACAGTAACTGGTGATGAACAGGTACGTGATATTTCACTTTCTGACTCAGTGCCTTCTTGTCAAGAAAACCATAATTCGGGTAGTGAATCAGGCAGTGGGTACGAGACTCCAACCTCTGAACCCAATGTTTGGTCTGGCAGACTGAGACCTAGAATCTACAGGCCCAACTATCTCGATGACTACGAATGTTATTTTGGTGTAGAGGAACTAATAGAACCACGGTCGTATAAGGATGCATTTACCTGTGATCAATCAAATAAATGGAAAAAGGCAATGAAGGCTGAAATAGATGCTCTAGAGTTCAATAATACTTGGATAATTGTAGATAAGCCCGTAGAAAAGGAGATTGTTGATAGCAAATGGGTTTTCAAAATTACACGGGATGAACATGCAAATATAAAAACGTACAAAGCAAGGGTAGTAGCTCGTGGGTTCTTGCAAAAGGATTTAAAATTTACCGATATTTATAGCCCAGTTGCTCGGTTAACTACAGTCAGAATATTTTTAGTCATTAGCTTAAAACATAATGCAAACATACATCAAATAGATGTATGGAATGCCTTTCTTAATGGTGGGTACAGGAAGAAATTTATGTCGTTACCAAAAGGTTTTGAGGGGCAGGAAAATAAAGTTTGTAAACTGCAAAAGTCACTCTATGGCTTGAAATGTGCTCCAAAATGCTGGAATATGAAATTCAATGAGTTTATTCTCAAATTAGATTTTAAGAGAAGTTAGCATGATTCCTGCTTATATGTCAAAATTGAGGATGATTCCAAAATATTCTTATTGTTATTCGTTGATGATTTGTTCCTGTCAGGGACAGTAGAGTCTAAAGTTTTAGAGATTAAAGAAATACTCAGCAATGGTTTCAGAATGAGAGATTTAGTTATGGTTAACCATTATCTGGGTATTGTGATAAACAAAACTAACGATTCTATTACGCTCAATCGGAGTAAATATTTAGAAAATGTCCTTAAGAAATTCGATATGTCAGAATGTAATGCTGTTTCTACACCCATGGAGCAAAATTTTAATCATAATGTTCTGGTGCGGGATATATCTGAAAACATTGAAATAGAAATGAAATGTAGACAAGTTATTGGTTGTCTTACGTATGTAATGTTATGCACTCGACCAGACTTGTGTGTGTCAATCAATATACTAAGTAGATATCAGGCATGTGCTAGCAATGAGTTATGGAATGCTCTTAATTTTTTTTTAAGATATGTTAAAGGCACTATCAATTACAAATTAACATATTGGTGTAGTAATAACGATCGATTATATGGTTATGTAGATGCCGATTGGGCAGGAGATACTGTCGGTAGAAAGTCGACATCTGGATATATTTTCTTCTTATTTGGTTGTCTAGTTTCCTGTCGTCGAAGAAACAAAATACCGTGGCTAAATCCAGCACAGAGGCAGAATACCTTGCATTAAGTTCAGCTTGCAGTGAAGCTTCTTGGCTGCGCTTTGTGTGGTTACATTTTAACGTTGATATTTCGAATGTTATCTTGTATGAAGATAATAAAGCTGCTATTTGTGTCTGTAATAACGAGTGGAAAGGTGGTAGAATGAAACATATAGACATCCATTACCACTTTGTTCGTGAAAAACTCAGAGATAATACAGTAACGCTAGTATATGTCAAGTCCTCCGACCAAATAGCTGACATATGTACCAAGCCTCTTGGAAGTATATTGTTTTCTAAATTCGTTAAATGCTTATGTCTCACATAGAGTTTTTTTTAGAATATTGTGTTTACTTGTAAGTGCTTTTATTGAGGCGGGTGTGTTTTTATTCTACCTTTTTAGTAAGTAAGCTTTCAATAAAAGCTGTACTGACAAGTAACTTTTGTCATTGTTTTAGAAAACAATAAAATGCAGTTGACGGAGCACTGTTTTTTCTTTATAATAACAGTATCGTATCGTAAATCGATAGGCAGACTAAGTTCATACCTACTTATAATTAATATGTTTTATGTTTTAATAATTTTTTAAACTTAACTTAAAATAAAATTATTGAGTGACGTGTTCGTGCTTGAGAATAACAAATATTTTCTTTTTGTATTTTATGCTTTTCATGATAGTGATAATTTTAACCATAGTTATAGTCATAGTGATAATGTGACATTGTTTATGATGAAAATTACCACCTAAGTAATTGTTTATAGAGCCCTAAGTTTTTATTGTCTCACAGATGGTATGAAAAGTAGAGTATTCACCTCTGGAATAAAGCAGTGTCTTCGTCTTAGGCGACTTGAACCCCACTTATGACTTCACTTCACTTATGACTCTACATAACTCCCTCGCTTCGCTCAGGAGTTAAATTTTAACTCCCTTGCTGTGCTCGGGAGTTAATTCTAGAGTCCCTCGTTACGCTCGGGGTTCAATATGGCGCCCGTGACGTTAGACACTGCTTTAATCCCTTGATACATTTATAGCCTATGTTACTCAATGATGATGTATCATTCCATCAGTGATTTTTTTTTTCAAAATCGCATCAGTAGTACCGGTGATTACCCAAAACATCCAAACTCACACCTCCGTACCACCTCTTTCAACACACTTGTGAGGAAAAATACTTAATAAACCGAAGTTTTAGAAGAAATAACACAAATCATTGTCAATTTGTAGACAAAACTAAAAAATGGTATGAAAATAATCGTTTGAAAAATCATGTAGTTCGTTGTGGTGTTTTTTATTACCTCTAGCTATTAAAAAATATAAATATAATTTAAGAAATTTATTATATACTCTCTGTTTGTAACTGCACCCACGACACAGGTGAAAATCCTAGTGTGGGGCGTCGTTTTTTTAAACTAACATTACTTCAGTTATACATAATCGCTTTTGGTAATCTTTGACACTATATTACTCGTATTTGACTTCCCTTTCAAATTCCTCCTATTCCTCCTATAAATATTTCAAAAATGATTGTTTCTTCCAGTCTTTTCCTCTTAATGTGTAGGTACTTTAGCCGTATGAACTATGAACTAAGGTAGTGTAATCTATTACATAATTGTGAAATTATCATTTGAAACAAGAGATAAAGCAGATTATTAAAGTATAATCTTATTACAATGTTACAATAATTTAATCTTAATTTCATCATAATCACACCCCGGACACTCCATACAACGTTCGCAAATCAATTACCTATTACTACTACTTATGCAAATGACGTTTGTACACGCGCAAATGTGTGCGTGGAATCTGGTAGGGCTGAGTACGCGGTTATCAATCGAATGACGCGGGAAGTGCAGCGACTGCCTTCTCTTTTACCCGCATAGCGCTGTCTCTGTTATCGGCCGGCGCTCGCGTCTACTCGTCCGAGCGATCGCGCGTGCCCTTGTTTATGTGTCGTGTCAGTGATGTCTACAACGAAGTGCTGGGTGGGGTGAGGTATTTGAAATGAGTGCGGGGGGGAGGTGAGTGGCCGTTGTGTACGTAGTACTATTATATATTCTGTGTCATAATGTACGAGTAAGATACTTAGGTAGACTCCATCATAATCCATATTACCTTTCTATAAATTCATATACTACTCCCTTACTAGGGCCTTAGTGATGAGGAGGAATAAAAATTACGTTTATCGGACCAACGACGGCGACGTGCGAGATCAGAGGCCCAATTCTACTAATAACTTACAGCCGAATCGTAACTGAACCGTTGCGATCGACCAATCGAAACGTCACCTTATCACGTCATCGAACAATTGAATGGCGATAATTATAAGCGCTCCGATTGGTCGACCGCAACGGTTAAGTTTCGATTCAGCTGTAACTTATTAGTAGAATTGGGCCTCTGATTCTTATTACTGGAATAGTATATTGTTTAAGGAGCTGTTTATACGATTTCACCCTCTGTCTCCATTGGTTGCAGTCTTTATTGATCACAGAGTTTGACCTACTAGTTTAGACTGCTAAGTTTATAGTGTGCGTGCGAGAGCCAACATAAGCTTACTGAATGAATGTTTCTGTTGGCCTGGTACTACTTTCGCTGTCAGGTTAGGCGGTGTCAGCTACAGCCTGTGGAATACAAATTTCTTCGGATTGACGTATAATTTTACAACGTTCATATTTAGGGGCAAGTTTAGCAGTAAAATATTTATTAGCAGAACTCTGCTTGTACGTACGCTTCCACACAAAATCACCAACATTGAAAGAGATATCTCTGCGTTTGTTGTTATAGTATTTTATATTCCTTTCATGGGCCTTACGCAATGACTCTCGGACTTTGATGAAAATGTCACCGAGGTGGCCAATATTAGACGCATGAGTATCGCGTGGTACCACAACCAACTCTTGGAGATCTTCGAAACCACGGTACATACTACCATCTGTGACAGCTTCCCTACCGTGTACTAGCATGAAAGGAGTATAAGAAGTAGACTCATTTACTGAGGTGTTCATGACAAATTGTATTTTATGTATGTTAATATCCCACGTTCTATGATCGTTCTCAACAAACGAGGAAACTGCAGTGATTATTGTGCGGTTATAACGTTCCACCGTATTAACTTGTGGACAATATACTGGACCCAAATGTACTTGCGGAATATTGTATTTTTCATATAATGCCTGAACCTCATGACTTATAAACTGCGAGCCATTATCAGACATCACAGTCTGTGGTATTCCGTGAACCAGAAATACATGGTCTTCTAACCTTTGCGCTATAACTTTGCCCGTTGCACGCCGTATAGGAAATAATAAGCAATATTTTGTAAAACAACACACAACTACTAGTAAAAAGGTGTTTTGCTGTCGAGACATCGGCAGTGGACCAACGAGATCAATGCTGATGCACTGGAATGGTCGACAGCAGACCTTGGGTTCCCCCATAAAGCCAGGTGGCGCTAGTGAGCTATGTTTATATGAGTTACAAGTGGCACAATTTTTAATAAATTCCTCGGTATCTTTATGCATACCGGGCCAAAAATACCGTAATTTTAATCTTTTATATGTTTTTGCGACGCCTAAGTGCGCAGCAATTGGTTCAGAATGGTTACTTGTAATAATATCCTCCCTAAGCTCCTTTGGTACAACTTCCTTCCACTGGTAGTCACCACAGAGTTTGTTAGTGCTTTTTGTAAATCTAAAAAGCCTACCATCAATAATTTGAAAATTGGGACACGCGCGCGGCCTATCCGTGCAACGTTTTAATATATTGTTATACCAAGCATCGCTGGAAGTAAATGCGTCTACGGCTGCCACTGGTACAGAACGTGATAGTGCATCCGGTACGACGTTTTGAGATCCACTACGATGCTCAATAATGAAATTATAAGG
This sequence comes from Schoenobius gigantellus, assembly GCA_963935595.1. Classification (NCBI taxonomy): domain Eukaryota; kingdom Metazoa; phylum Arthropoda; class Insecta; order Lepidoptera; family Crambidae; genus Schoenobius; species Schoenobius gigantellus. Next base: position 52,190,749 of record OZ012540.1, read on the forward strand.
CGATAGCCTACACCCCCAACGCGCTAGTCGACCTGTCGGATTCTTAAGGTTTAAAAACCACTTTAGACTAGCATGATCGGTAATAATTTTAAATTGTCGACCACCTTCAAGGTAAGGGCGGAAGTGTTCAACGACATGTACCACGGCCAATGCCTCTCGCTCTGTAGCGGAATAGTTACGTTCAGCGGGTGTTAGTGAACGGCTACAGTACGCAACAGGATGTTCTTGTCCATCTACAACCTGGGTTAAGGTACCTCCTAACCCGAAATCAGAAGCGTCACAGTGGACAGCAAAATCTTTCGAGAAGTCAGGACATACCAGAACCGGAGAAGTAGACAGTGCGAGTTTTAGGTCGTTGAACGCCTCGTCTGCCTCGGTCGTCCATTTGAAAGGGGGCGCGCTCTTACGGGTAGAAGTAAGAGCATTAAGGGGACCAGCTCTATGACTAAAATTTTTTATGAAACGCCTATAATAAGATGCAGTTCCCAAGAAACGTTTGACGTCTTTCCTGCAGGTGGGAATAGGAAAGTCTACTATAGCCTTAATTTTGTCAGGATCCGTGCGCAGACCATATTCGTCAACCACATGACCCAAGAATTTCAGCTGTCTCCTGAAGAACTGGCATTTACCCATGTTGACAGTAAGGTTGGCTAGTTTAAGTCTCTCCTTTACCCTACGTAGGAGCTGGAGGTGATCCTGGAAGGCCGTTGGGCCTTCAGGAGTAAGTAAAATTAAATCATCAACATATACGAACACCTTATTGTCAAACTCGGGCCCAAAGAGGCGGTCCATCAACCGCTGCTGCGTAGCTGGAGCTGCAGTAAGTCCAAAGCACATGACCTTAAAGTGAAACAAGCCTCTGCAGGGAATAGTAAAAGCAGTTTTCTCTCTGGACTCAATAGAGTCCAAAGGAACTTGGTAATATGAAGACTTAAGGTCAATAGAAGATAAGTACTTAGCGTTTTTGAGCTGGTCCAGAATATGGCTAATATAAGGCATAGGGTAAGCGTCATGCTTTGATATGGCGTTAAGTTTTCGGCTGTCCAAGCAGAAACGTGATGACCCATCTGATTTAACCGCTAAAGTAACGGGGTTGTTCCATGCACTTCCGCTAGGCTCCACAACATCATCCTTCAGCATTTGGTCTAGGTGTTTATTTAATTCTGCCAGTTTTGCGGGTGAGACTACATAATACCGTTGTTTAATAGGTGGATGGTCACCGGTATCAATTTTATGACTCACTAAGTGTGTCCTACCTAGGCCTTTCTTTTCTGCGGAAATGTCATCAAATTGCTTTATGACGTCATTGACCAGCCTACGCTCAAGCTTAGATAAAGTTTCAAAATCGTGTAAAGCACGGCTGCCTGACATAACTGTGTACACCTGATTATTATTTTTATATAAATGTCCGCTATCTTCTAACAATGATAAAATATCTGGCGCAATATTAAATTCCTTCCAGAAATTTAAGCCAAATAACAACTCTGTAGCAACTCCAGGGACGACGTAAAATTTAATAACACGAGTTTTATTCTCTATCGATACTGGTAAAAATAAATACCCAGTTACTCGTGAAGTAGAACCATTTGCAGTTTTTATAAAGTCTAAGTCCTCAGACCCATGTAAAGTAGCGAAATCTTTAAAATATTTATATGCTTGCCCTCCCACAATGGAGATCTGTGATCCTGAATCCAGTAATCCTCTGAATTCCAAGCCAAAAATATTAATCTTCAGATAAGCTCTGGTATCATTATAGGTGGCGTTAGTAGTAGCGTGAACCGATGTAACCTTACCTTTATGCGTATGTATGTTACTAGCTTTATTTACATTATTATAGAATTCATTGTATGATTTGATCTGCCTTGATTGTTCAGAATTACAATGTTTATTATAAAAATATACTGTTTTATGCCATCGGTTCACTGCTTGGCGTTTTTTGGAATCTCTGCGGTTGAAGGTTTTGAAGAAGTGCACTTTGGACAATTATTTGCATTGAACCCCTTTTCTCCACAACGATAACAAATAAGTACCCAAGGCGCCTTGCAATACCTCAGGCTGTGGCTATTTTTCCGACAGCGGACACAAAAAAGATTATTTTGTGTATTATTCACTGGCTGAATTGAAGAGACTTTTGGTGGAGCCTTGCTACCACTATTACCACTAGTATTTTTGTAACACAAATCGGGAGCCAGAGAAGAAGTGGTTGCCCTAGGAGGTTCACTGAAATGCACCGATCGCTCCTTTGCACCTTCTAATAACCTACATTTTTTCTTTAGATCAGTCCAAGATTCCACTGGGGCTAGAGCAAGCTGAGTAGTATAAAAAGGTCTTATATTAAACATGATAATGTTCAATTTATCATCATCAGAGATTGGTTTTGATAATCGAGAAAAATAATTTTGCATAATGCTGAGATAATTCACAATGCTTTCATCGGGGCCCTGAGTACGACTTCTAATTTCCTGCATCAACCTATGGTCATAATCAGATGGTAAATATTCATCGAGAAGCAAGGTCTTCAGCTCAGACCAATTGTGAACGTCCGACTTTACTCCTCGATACCAGCACAGCGCTTCATCAGTAAAAAGTTCAGCCGCAGAACAAAAAAGCTTTGAATCTGAAAGGCCACGAGACAAGCATAATTCCTCGAGGCGTTGTAAGAAAGCTTTAATGCATGTCTTGCCATTGAAGCGTATATTCAGTTTATGCACGGAGCAATCATTAGCTGTATTGTGTGTAGTTGCAGTGGAGTGCTCAAAAGGTTGTTCAGGTGCCAAGCTACTTTTAAAATTATGACAAATATTATCTATTTTTACAAGAGTGCTATCTAATTTATTATTCAGAGAAGTAATTAAAGAAGTAAGATTATCATCATACTCCGATGAAGACAAGCGACCAATTCTGTGGAATAAGTGGTGTGCAAGAGTTTGAATTCTATTTATCATCTTAAGTGATGACAGCTTACTTGAAGTACTTGTGATGAGCTTCTCAAGATCATCTAATTTCTTTTGAATTACTTTTAATTCAATATTGACATCAAGATCACAAGTTAGTATTTCATCAGAAGGCAGATCTTTATTGAGAGTACGGATTTGTGCTCTCAGAGCCATCACCGTGTCAGCTGGTTTCGAACCCCTGATTTTCACCTCATATTCTAGTTCATCTTTGTTAAGTAGATTAAAACTAATTGGTCTTTGTTCCATTTTTGTAAAAATATACCAAGCACTATTTTATATGAGAAGTTAATTTTACAATATTATTTATGTTATATACTCAAACTATGAACAAAAAATCTTAAAATATATTCACCTTATTCAAATGTAACTAAAATTTGTTTTTATTTATACCTATCTGAACCAAACCTGCATAGAATTCTTGTTATTTATCTTATAACTAAAGTGTAGTTAACTAGTGAGACCGGCAGACGTTCTCCTGTCCGATTACGGCGCCACCTACTGGGTCCAGTTGTACTTTTAAGCCTTCCCTGGACCTATTCAAATACACATAACATTTTGTAAGAATCGGTCGAGCCGTTTTTGAGTTTTAGCTTAACTAACACACAACGATAAAAAAAAATTTATTAAAGATACATACCGAGATGGATCAACACTATCTGAGCATTTGACCAGAATAATGGGCCATATAATGCCACAAAACCTGCTGTATATTCGGGCGCCAAATTGTAGTGCTTTTTCTTGCTAAATTGTAGTAATATAGGGAAATCTTAAAGTTGAAGGAAAAAAAACAAACTTATTCCTTTAGTCCGATACAAAATGAAAAGTTTTATTGTTGTAGGTACATAACTATAATTCACTTATGCATAATGTTACTGAAGTAAACAAAATCCCTCAATGCAAAGCACTTAACTTAATGTTTAATTAATACAAGCCAAGGGCAGGATGGTTCAGGTTTGTTTGATCAATCTCGGCAGGTAAAAATCAGGTGCAAATTGGGTACAAAACTACAAAATGAGGGGCAATAAAGTACACGAACAAATAGTTATAGGTTTCCTTTTTTTTATAAAAGAAATTAGTAGCCTTCCCCGGAGCGGTTGTTAGTAGAGCGTACCTTCTGCTTGATGCTAGGTTTCCGCGATCACGGGTCAGAGATATAATATTCCAATTCCTTAGATTATTTTTTTCTCTCTATATATGTACAATTCCACAGAATTCCTCCTTGTGTTAGGTTAGTTTGTTATGGTTTCTAGCTATAAGGTCAAGCAGCGGAGCCCTACGGCCTCCGGTAACTGCCCTGGAGATTCATAGCACAGTGTTAGGTTAAAAATATAATTAAATATGCCTATGATCTTAGGGTCAGTGGGTCTAACACTGAGTTCTGAAGGAATCCCAGTCAATACATTTGAACCTCATGTAATAAGCATAGCAAATGAATTCTAAAACATAATTTTTAATAAATTGACAAATTGTCTTATTGGTTAGTTAATAAAAAGGACATATGGAGGGGAGAGCACCTACTTTGTGTATAATTACTGCTATTAATAAAAAGAAAACAGCTTAATTTGTGAGTTATTTGCCAAAGAAGGATGTGAAACTTAATATTGTAAAATTTTAGAATTTAACAGGAAATTCGCAAGTGTTACTCAATATATGCCTTAATCCCACTAAGATGCCGCTTACTATCAGGTTTTTTTAATGAAATAGGGGATGGAAAAGGCGAATTTTGGAAATGTTACATGTTTGATTTAATAATCAATTTACCCACAAATAAAAATAAAATTAACAAAATCTGCTTTAAATCATGAAATATAATAAGTTAATTAGATACCTTATTGATTTTTTGCACTTATTGATACAATAAATCCATTTAATTTAATGAATCGCGTGCCGGCGAGTAAATATAGTATTTTTTTCTTAGCTTTACTCTTCAAGCTGAAAACAAAAAGAACTGAATTTTGTAAATTCTTTTCAAATTAAATTCACACGGAAAACGAGAGAAATACCTATGGATTTTCTTCGCTGAAATTAATTTAAATACTTTATCATCTTCGAATCAATAACAAATTTCTTCAGTCGATGTCTCACAGACAAATCATAACATAGACGATAGACGCGTTCAAAGACTAAGGTGAAAAATGGGCGCGTTCCATCTACGCGCATACTAGAATCGAGGTCCGTTCACCGAATGTTAAGCGTCGTATTGGCGACGGAACCTTCCCTAAAACCAAATTCATTTCATAGCATGTGTGTCATGATGTGTCAAGTCAACGTACGGATCTATCGGAATTCTACAATATGCTATAAGTATTTCCAGCCCAAGTTATAAGCTTGGTTGAAAAACGAAACGTAATGAAAAAATTAACCATAAACAAACTGTGAATGCTTCCCAAATTCTACTCGACGAAACTATAATTATATGATCTATAAGCTTAAGTGTATTTTATTAAAATATGTCTATAGAAATGATCGAAACAAACGGTCTAAATGTCAAATTCCGAATTTTGAGAAAATCAACCCACCTAAATGGAAGCACGGGATTTTGGGCGAAAAAAAACTATCTTTGTAAATAAGGCCAGGATAAACGCGAGATTTATTTTGTTTATGCAAAAAGTGAATAATGACCAAAGATAATTGCAAATGTCACTGACGTGACGTGAAACGACGTTGACGTTGACACTTGACATTGATATTGTGAAATTAATTGACAAAGTTAATGTAATTGTGATTTTAGTTGTGAAATTTGTGTTAAAACTACAGTGAAACCAAAGTGTTTTTGCAAAATTAGTGTTTTATGAAATTTTAATAAAAAACGGTGTTACAAGATTAAATTATCATTTTGACAGCTTCTGAAATTCTTTGTTACTGTGTCTCTATTTTAATCGCACTGTTGTATTAAAAGCAGAATAATTAAATATTATTAATAAAATATTGTACTAGAAATTGTTTAATCACGAATTAATTTCTTTCCGCGGTTTAACAAAGGAACAATTAGAGGTAATTGTGCTGGCACGCGTCGCGCACGTTCAAAGGTGCAAAATCCTTTGCACCTTTCGTCCTATCGTCATCAAAGATAGGGAGCGATCACATACGATGATGCCCTTTAATAATAATCCTGTCTGTAGCTATTGTGATGGCTGGCTGATGTGGCCACTATCATGGCTGATTGTGAAGAAAAGCTACTACAAAAAAGAAGCTCAGGATTCGAAGTTCAATATTTGGGAGATCTTTCTAAATGCATGTTATTCTGGTACATTGCTACACCCGCCCACTCTCACTCATATCCCAGCTTTGTTGGCATTGACCTCTCTACGTCAGTTGCCGTGATATAGGTGAAATAATCAATATAGGGTAGCATCTCTTGCAATTTCATGAAAGCCTAGTGCACATGCGGCAATTGAAGACGCTGTTTGTCTTATTGTGGACACTTCATTGTGATTTGTCTTGAAATATGACTTATCGTTGACATGACTCTTTCATTATGTACTAGCTTTTTTTAGCGCATTTAAGTTTTCATACCTTAGCATACAAGTAGGTATGCCTGACACAAGTCGGGCATTTCAAAAGTAAATATATCTTATAACAGTACATACCATTTTTTATAATGAATGTAGAGGAAATACAAACGATTTTTTATAATCTTTGATATTATCAGCACGATTCATAATTTCATTCTGTCTGAACAAGGTAAGTAGACGTGTACCTATCAAACCTCAAACTATCCCTTCTCCAAGTAGCTCAATGTACTAGGATCGCATGAGTCTTAAAGAGCTTTAATAGCTACTGCCTATGAGCAGCTTTCAGAATTTTCCTACGCGTGTTATTCAAGCCACTTTGAGCATATCCAAAGACTTAAACCTCTCTTTTGCTAACCTATGAGAAGAATTTTATCATTCTATTGTTCTTATCGATCAACAATATATTGGTTATTGAAAACCATACATGGTTTTACATATAAATAATAATAAATCATCAGCTATATGTTGAAGTCACATTCTAAATAATTTCGTGCTATACTCGAAAAACCAGTAAATAACTTATTTTCGCGCGACAAAGATTCTTCAGTATTTTGCAGCCTGAAGCCTATGATTGGACTGTTTTTATCTGGAGGAACAAATAATTCCAAAATCTGAGTACGCCCACGAGTACGGTCATCAATATAAAATCGGTGGCCAAACAGTGTGTTTGTTATACATACGAGTATACAATGACATTAAATAGGTCTCATTGTAAGCAAATGAGTTCAGTACTTAATGCTAAATCGTGGTATTTGCTCAACCAGTCTTACATCAGCCCTATGGTTTTTTTAAATCTTTTTTTCAGTAACATGCAACAAGACCAAAACTTCTATCTCTTCCAATTTTCATCCGCCAAAGACCTCACCATCACAAACTTTATATGACTTATAGAACTTTTTGGCATCATACGTTAAACGTTAATCAAAACAAAAATATAAATTATTTGTAACTGCTTTCAAAATGATTACTTTTAAAATAAAACAAGAAAAAATACTGTTGTCATAATATATTTTTAATATATTATTTATTTTTCTCAACACCATAAGTACTTTAGTAAACGTAGATTGTGAGAGACTGGCGCCTGAACTAGACCTGTCTCTCAGTTATGACGGCATGACATAGCGTAATGACAGAGCTAATAATAAAAATAAATAAATATAATTTTCTCAAACATGCTCGGAAATGTAGGCATTATTGTAGTAAAAAGAAGACACAAAGTTTGTAATTCTTGGCTCATGCATTACTTTATCGGCCTAGGCCAGGAAAGTAGGTATGTAAATTCATTTTTGGCCGCTGCTCCAATGTTTTTTAATTTATCCATATCTTGAATTATGTAACTTGTCATAAAGCCAATTGCTACCACATTATAAAAATGCACTCTCAGAGCATATACAACGTGTCTCATATCTCCCCATAAAAATTATAATATGTAATTTTATTTAAACTCTCAAAAGTGCCAACCTAAAACTGTTCTAAAACTGAATTTTCATAAATTTGACAATTAAATTCGATTGATATGACAAGTTATTAAAGATGACACATTCTTTTCGGTTAAATGAATATTATAATCCAGTATTACGCCTCTCAATATTTCCTCGCAATTATTGAGAAAAGCACTATACATACCTCGGCGGGAATGGGATTGCCGGACTCGTAATTATTGTCAAGGCCTCGCTCGCGCTCGGCCTTGAAAGCATTACTCGTCCGGCAATCCCTAACTTCCCGGCCTCTGCAGTAATGTACTATTTCTCAAACATACTCGGAAATGTAGGCATTATTGTAGTAAAAAGAAGACACGAAGTTTGTAATTCTTGGCTCATGCATTACTTTACCGGCCTAGGCCAGGAAAGTAAGCACAGACTATGAAGAGATACTACGAAAGTAAGTATGAAAATTCATTTCTGGCCTCTGCTGATTTTTTTAAATTCATCTATAACTTGAATTATATACCTAACTAATAACATACCGCCAATTGCTTCATACAGCCATACAAATAACTATGTCATACAGCCAATTGACACCACATTATAAAAAATGCACTCTTCTAGCATATACCGGGTGTAGCGGAATACCGAAATAATATTTAAGGTTGTTGATTAACAAAAAAATTGTTTTATGACTATTCTTTGTATTTTTGTTATATGCCTACTTTCGATTTAATACGCTTAACAGTTCAGCATTAAATCGAAAGTAGACTACATACCTCAGCGGGAATGGGATTGCCGGACTCGTAATTATTGTCAAGGTTACTCGTCCAGCAATCCCTAACTTCCCGGCCTCTGCAGTAATATACTATAAATCGGGAGAGTCATAAAGTTTTGCCATTTGGGCTCAGAACAATACCTAAAGTTTTTGGGTACTCGTTGATTAAAACATGTCCAGAGAGCGCCGTAAGGGCTAGTTCAGAGACTTGCAGCAGAATCCGCGCGAACTCAAGCGTCGCAAATGTACCGGCGCAGATCTTATATATACGGTATATCTTATATTACGGTATAATACGGTGACAGATCATACTACCATACGAACTTTTAAAATAAATAAAGTTGAATAATATTATCATTATTTAAGTTGAAATTGATGATTGGAATAATATTTGAGTAACTGTTTGATTTTTTACCACATAAAGAAAACAACCTAAAATAAAAAGTTTTTTCGAAATCTGACAAGTTATTTAATATTTCAAATTAACTATTATACACCAAGTGGAATTTGAAACTACTGCTCGACAAAAATGCTTACTCTACATTTCAGATTATTGTTGCTAACCAACTTGAATGTCCAAACATTACAATACCAGGATTTCATAAACGCTAAGAACTTGCTCATGATCTGATTATGTTTATTTCATTAACTTGAATTATCACTCTGTCCTTGTCCCACATTGTTAAGACTTTAATTTGCTGTGTCTGTAAATAATACCAACTGCATTTCATAATTGAATCGTGTCAAGGCGCGTGTAGGACAGAGTGTAGTTTGCGAGTTTAATATACGGATGTGTACGGAGGCACTCGATATCAACTCATAAACGTATACTTTCCAGATATTGTATTTTTATTATTGGGTTTTCAGGTTCTGACAACATAAACTGAAATAATTCCAAAGATCTATAAATAGTACATTACTGCAGAGGCCGGGAAGTTTATAGGGATTGCCGGACGAGTAAGCGTTCAAGGCCGAGCGTCAGCGAGGCTTTGACAATAATTACGAGTCCGGCAATCCCATTCCCGCTGAGGTATGTATAGTGCCTTTCTCAATAAATGTGAGGAAATAATAAAAGATGTAATACTATAAACAAATGAGTATAATATAAATAAAATAATGAATAAAGCAATTTTTTAATGTGAGACGTAATGTTTTATATATTTTACGCAAAAACATATATACGAGATATATTTTACGCGTAAACAAAGTGTCTCATAACTCCCCATAAAAATTATAATATTTATTTAACAGAATAGAAAGAGTCAACCTAAATAACTTGTCATATAGTCAAATTTAATTGCCAAATTTATGAAAATTTAATTTTAGAACAGTCTTAGGTTGGCACTTTTGATAGTTGAAATAAAATTCAATATTACAATTTTTATATTTGGGGAGATATGAGACACGTTGTATACAGCATGCAGCCCAGTCATATTTTACGCAAAAAATGTAATACTCTAGATTATGGCTTTTTTCTCTCGCAACGATAATTAAGCATATTTTTGTGTGATTTTATACCAACATTTTAATAAAATTGTTGTCATATTCATATACAACGTGTCTCATAATAGCTCCCCATAAAAATTATTATATTCATTTAACCGAAAAGAATGTGTCAACTTTAATAACTTGTCATATCTATCGAATTTAACTGTCAAATTTATGAAAATTCAGTTTTAGAACAGTTTTAGGTTGGCACTTTTGATAGTTTAAATAAAATTAAATATTATAATATTTATGAGGAGATATGATATGTGTTGAAGAATGCACGCTCGAAGAGTGCATTTTTTATAATGTGGTAGAAATTGGCTGTATGACAAGTTACATAATTCAAGTTATATAGATAAATTAAAAAACATTGGAGCAGCGGCCAAAAATGAATTTTCATACTTACTTTCCTGGCCTAGACCGATAAAGTAATGCATGAGCCAAGAATTACAAACTTTGTGTCTTCTTTTTACTACAATAATGCCTACATTTCCGAGCATGTTTGAGAAAACTTTTATTTTATTATGCGTGTCCATTTTGATGTCAAAAATAATGGGTAATTAGAGACAGTTGAAAGTGCGTTGAAACAATGCACATACAAAGAACGGTATTTTTTACATAGTCATCGCTAGATCGCATGACGAATTTCAAATGACGTCAGCGTTGTATTTCTTGGGATACAAAAGCCTACGATCATTCAAAATTACACCACTGTCAGAATTATGTTCATCTTCCACATTAGTTTTACACCATTGTTCTATTAGAATATATTCAAACGCTAACTATATAGGCACGCCACCAACAGTGGATATTTATCCAAAAATTTAGCCACGCCTCCTATTTTGTTCTTAAAGTACTCGGAACATCTCTTTCAATTTTTAAGTGTATAATCTTACAGGGCATCCCTTTCAACCAAAGTGAGGACTTAATCGTAATTACTCGCTTTGTGCAAAAATAATATTCTGTGTAATATTACAAACACGCAAGCTACTCGTATCAAGAGACAATTCTCCTATTAGCTCCTGGCATATTTGGCTCGAAGTTCACTCAAATTTTCTCTAAAACAAATAGTTTGAAATACTCAAGCCGAGTCTAAAACCAGAATACACGATAAGTTTGTGTAATCTTGTGAAGTGCTATGTTAACTATACGAAGCTTATGAGATTTAATAAAATTGACGTCAACTATTTAACTTCAAAAACACTGAAAAATTAAAAATAATATAAGAATAGGTACAGACAACATCACACTTCTATATTGAAGTCGGTGCCAAATTTTAAGACTTTCTAGGAGATCATCATTTGGCACCGACTTCAATATAGAAGTGTGATGTTGTCTGTACCTATTCTTATACACTTCTGGACACATCTATTGGCCCACCTTGCATTTTCAGTTTCGTTTAGTCCTAGCTAAAAATTTATATTAGGTCGACCAAAAACTTTTTATATAGTTTTGAACCTGGCACATTCATAATTTTATTCAATAATCTTTTTTGAATTTCGAACACAGAATTTAACAAAACAAAAGACAATTTGGAGCCTGTTCGTTGATATCAAACAATCGAATACTAAGAAAACTTGATTTTATTGGTTTACTTGGATTTAATTCTTGAAAGTGTGATTTTTCTCTTTGGTTTTACAACAAACATTACTTATTTTTAACATTAAGGTGAGGTTCTATCAATAATCTATGTATACTTCGCCTGAAGTTGCTGCCCAAGCTGTGGCACTTATCCAGGCCGGACACAGCCAAAGAAATGTGAGTGCTCAACTTAATAAGTCGATCTGCGGTCCGAAATGTTTATCGGAGGTACCTAAAGACTGGCGGCTTTGTTCGTCGCTAAGGAAGGCCATGATCTCGGGTCACAACTGAAAGGCAGGATCGATTCATCGTGACGACCAGCTTGAGAAATCGTCACCTTACCTCCATTGAGATACAAAACCAACTTCGGGACTTCCACGGAGTATTTGTGAGCGCGCGAACTGTTCGGAGAAGGTTAAAAGAACACGATATGGTACCACACAAGCCAGCTAATGGCCCCAAACTAACGCGAGCCCACCGAACAGCGCGTCTTCATTTCGCGCGCACTCATTTAAATTGGACTCAGCAGCATTGGAGCCGTGTACTCTTTTCCGTGTACATGAGTGTAAAATTGCGTGACATGGCAATGATGGAAGGAAGAAGGTCTACCGAAGTAAGGGAGGGCGTTTTGCACAATGCTGCTTTGAAGAGAGGGTTGCTTATGGCAGTGGCTCATGGGCTTTCTGGGGCGGTATATCCGCCGCGAGCGGCAACACTCAACTTGAGGTTGTTACGGGACCACGGCTGCCTACATTAAATGCTGAAAGGTACATTCGTGAGTGCTTAGAACCTCACGTGATGCCATACGTGGACCATGTGGGCCCAAATTTCCTTTTTATGCATGATAATGCAAGAGCCCATACGGCCGGCATCGTCAGGGAATATCTTCGGAATGTGAACATCACAGTTATGGACTGGCCAGCCAGAAGCCCAGACATGAACCCGATTGAGCTCATGTGGGACGAGCTAAAAAGACGTGTTAGGCCTCGTTAGCCAGTTGCCCAGACGATGCAGGAGTTGAAAACTGCCATAGAATAGGAATGGGAGATGATCCCTCAAAATTTCATAGAGCGGTTGATAAACTCTATGCATAATCGTATGAGAGCTATCGTAGATGCCCATGGAGGCAACACGCGTTATTAAATTAAACCTTTATTTGATAAAACATGTTTTTTATTCAAAAATCAACCGCCTTCATCAAGGCGCATACCCGACTTGTTAGGCGTAGCTTCATGTCGTGTGGTATTCTAAATTCAAATTTAAAACAATACGATCGAAAAAGATGGTAAAAGGTATCAGGTTTAAAACTGCATCAATAGTTTTTGTTCAATCTAGCAATCATATTTAGGTAGGGGCCATCAAAACCTAAACTCTAAGGTGGGCCAATAGATGTGTCCAGAAGTGTATTATTTTTAACTTTTCAGTGTTTTTGATGTCGGTTTTTATTTTTTGTTAAATATTTTATTAATGCAGGTCGAGTATTGATTTGACTCCAATATTATTATTGACTGTCGCGCCTTTCGCTGACTAACTATTTCTCGGTAACTTGATATTGTAGCGATATAACGTACGCTACGTGATGAATATAAACCTTTGTGCTCCAGTCATGGTTGGTTTAGTATATTTCTAATATTATTATTATGATCTTTATTTACCTTCTTTCTTAAATATACATTTTTTTACAATATAAATATAAAAAAATAAATTATTATTATTATTACTATTTATATATAATTATTAAGTATGTTTATCTGCTGTCATCTAGTATCCATAACACAAGCACATTAGCTGCTCACTTTGGGCTACTTGGTAGGTGGGAGTGTGAGAAATTACAGCCAGGACACAATAATCACTACTAGGATATTGTTTACGTCATGAAATTGTTTTACAGTTGTACTAGTGGGATAAATCTGTGCCATTTGTACGATCAATTGTACTAATGGGATAAAGTTGTGCCATTTGTACCATCAATGGTACTGTCTAATGGTACAGGTGGTCCGGCGGGACGTTTTGATGTCACGGAGTAATCGTTAATTTTGATGAAAATATAAGATTATAATTGTTATTAAAAGCGCAAAATATGTTCTGTAAAACTATACTGCGTGAAACGTAAACTAGAAATTATTTGAATTGAGTTTGTCATTACATCATTCAAAGAACAAGTTATTAATATAAAGGAGAATGCCGTGAGGTATATAGATTAAGGTATATTGATATATTGTGTCAAGAGTATATAAAGCATTAATCATAATCATTAAAGACAGTATTCATTCAGCAGCAGTGATGGTTTTATTTACTTAAACGCCCATCCTTATATGACGACCCTGCCAGCGGAGATCGACTTAGTAATCATAATATGTAGTACACATTTCATTCGCGTGTATGCTTCTAACTGCAAAAGAATCGAAGATGTGTCGCTCACAAGTGCAAAATGAAGAATTTACCATTAATCAAAATGCCAACTCTGGTCAAAATTCGGCAGACATACGGGAAGTAAAATCTTACATATCGTCGATTAACATTGTCATGTTCATTGTTTGCATAATAATATGTATTGGAGCTTTATACATCATATTCAAGATTTACAAAAAATGCCATGAAAGTTGGATGAGACAGCAAATATCACGACATGTGTTGAGAAGAACTTGGTCTCGGAATAGACGTGCACCCGGAGCTGTGGAGTATAACGCAGCCAGCTACCACTGCGATGCCAAAACAAACAACCCAGTAGAATGATGGACCATCCCCAAGTGTTTTTACAGTGAGTGTATTATGGACATATTAGTATTACCGTAAATGTATAAGCAATGGTATGATATAATACTATTCATTTTTATTTTATAATGTTTATACATTTTTAATTTTATTGTAAAGTTATGTTTGAAGAATTATTATTATTATATAAAGATTTATGTGCGATAAGAACATATTTAATAAAAATAGGCCCAGCTAGACGCAAAGGTGATATTATCTTGAAAAAATTAGAGGAAGCGGACCGTTTAGTGAACAATTTTAATACGTATGTAAAAGAGTTGCAAAATTTGAAAGTAACATTTAAAAAAGACGAATATTCAAGGTTCGATTCGATTTGTACAGATTTTTACATTTTATATGATAAAATATTAGATTTGTGTAGTAGTTCTTCAGAAATAAGTAAAACAGCAAATCATGGCTAAGTTCGATTTAAAGATCGCGTTAAGTTTGTTGCCGATTCTGACTGACGATGAGGCTAGTACAAAACAGCTCATTGACGGAATAGAGTATTACGAATCAGAGTTAGACCAGGAAGGTAAAACTAAACTGGTTAATTTCGTTTTAAAAAGTCGACTCTCACAAGTGGCTAAATGAAAATTACACAATAAATACGATAGTGTCGGTGAATGGTCTCGCGCCCACTCATAACCAGAAACTCATAACTGGAATAAAATGCGGCGACTCATAACTGTCTTGAGGACCCACTCATAACCATGGTTATGAAATATATTTTAAACTTATAAAATATTTAATTTAGAGGAGTAACTCATAACCGAACATAAAAAAAGCAAATACCTAAACTGTGAACTACTTTGAAGTACATTTGAGACCAATAGTGCTTGCTTACTATTATATACTTGCATACTAATTTTAAAGTAAGAATTTTTGTCTTATTATTTCATACTAAAAAGAAATATTTAGTACGGCAATTTCAAGACGCAATACACAAAAAATCCAGTGCATACCCGTGGTACTACTCACGTGTCCGGTAGTACTACGGGTGATTAATTTTGCCTGTAGTAGGTACTACTTATTATCTTTGACAATCAAAGAAAACCATGTGGGTAACTATCGGTTTTAATATTTATATTATTTTGAAGAAATTAAGGAACGCTTTAATAAAACTATTTTAAAATCAACTTTAACGCAACTTTCAATTGCGAGTCATTTCATTTTTTAACCGCCTTAACAAAAAGGGGGACTTTATCATTTCCATTGTGTTCTTTTTTACGTTTGCTACCTCATAACTCTGTCATTTATTAACCTAGGTATAGTTCTCGATTAGTCTCCTGTCATCAAATCCGGGATCGGGCAACACCCGTTGTTTTATACTAACAGTAACATCAACGGTAGTACCACGGGTAAGCACTAAACAAATCTTAAAAGGCATAAATAGTCTCTCCGAGACATCTTCAATAAAAATAACAATATTGAGAAGTGATTGAGAATTAGTTTGTCCTGATAGCTACATCTCATCTAATCTTTCAAGCGCCGCATATGAGAATACTATCTATCCAAAACTTAATTATTATATATAAAAATTTAATAACATTCAAATTATTTGTGTGATAGGTATTTCTGCATATTTTTATATTTAGTAAGTATGTTATATATGGTATGGTTTTATTTTTATATTTTTTTTACTATTTGATAGCCTTATAAGCTACTATACACGCAAATTCTAATTTATTACAATTTCACCTTTCGCAGGTCTGCTGGAAGAAATTTCATTTATGAAATAATCAGATCCTTTTTAACGGACTTCAAAAAAATAGATACAGTCGAACATAGAACCTCTTTCTTTTTCAAAGTTGGTTAAAAAAGGAGGTTCTCAGTTTGACCTGTATATTTGTATGTATGTTTGTCCGCGATTATCTCGCGTTTGGCTGAATCGATTTTGATGCGGTTTTCAGAAAAGTATTTGTTACTTTTAGGATAAGGTTTTGGTATTTTAAATTAACTAAAAAGATTGAAAAGATTTTTTTTACAAAAAATAAAACCGACTTCAAAAACACCAAAAAGTCATAAATAATCTGGAAAATCTTAAAAAAATATAAGTACCTACTAGTTCAAATTTGGCACGAACTTCAATATAAAAGTGTGATGTTGTTTGTATTCTTATATTATTTATAACTTTCTGGTGTTTTTGAAGTCGGTTTAATTTTTTGTAAAAAAAATTACATTTTGTATTCTATATTGTTTGTGCTGTCTAATTTTAATGCGGGAGAGAGATTACACACCGCAATAGCCACCCTCACCTTGCCGACCTGCAAGATGCCTCTTTACACCTCTTTTATACCAAGCTTTTTACTTTGATTTAAAATATTATTCACCCTTTTTTGTTAATGTTGTTAATAATTATTAAAGCGACTGTACATAATTGTGTAGTTGTGTTGGTTATGAGTTTCGTCTTCTCACATCAGCAGTTATGAGTGGGACCTTTACGTATTGGTTATGAGATTTTTGGTTATGAGTGGGCGCGAGACCGGTGAATTGATACGGGCTATGAAAACACATTTGTTACCGAAAAAGTCGGCTACTTCAATTCAACATAAATTGCTGAATTCGAAACAAAATAATTTGTCAATTGACGAATATGGAAAGCAAATAACAGATATGTTCGTAAACTTGACTATATCTCAGGCTGATGGAAACGATGCGAATTTTTCATCTTTAAGCGATACGGTTCAAACGGCTATCGACGAGGAACTCGCAACCACATCAACTTCCTCGGATATAATGTATATACGTAATAATAATAATAAGTTTTTTCAACATCAAAGTTATAGAACGAGACATAGAGGTGAGTTATACATAGGCGGGCGAGGTCGAGCACAAGCCGGCGCGGGCGCTGCCGCCGCAACGCGCGGCTCGGCCCCGCGCAGCTGGCGAGCTGGCTACTTGGGCTACCAGCGCGGTCGTGGCCCAATGAGATCATCAAGAGGTAGGACTTTCTTTAGTCGGACTAGACCTAGAGGTGGACAGCAACGCATACATATTTTGGAAAACGTAGAAGTGTCAGATTCGAATAAATCCGTTTCAGTAAAACCGGATCAGTTTTTTCGTGAATAATAAATGTATTCTATCTTGCGACAACGTAGGTTACATTTCTTTACGTTCGGTAAACAATTATTCATACGACTTATTAATAGACACCGGTGCCTCAATTTCAGCTGTTAAGTATAAACATGTATCGGAGCAGAACATTCCAATCCAAAACGGGAATCTTTTAGTCAGCGGTATTGGTGGCAAAGTTGAAGCTATAGGATATGTGTTTCTTAGGTTTAAATTCGGAGAACAGGTACTTAATCATAAATTCTTTGTATTTAAATCTTTACCATGTAGAGCAGATGGCATTTTAGGACAGGACTTTTTAAACAAATACAAATCAGTTTTAAACTTCGGAAATAATACATTATCACTTTGGAATAATAATATAAAAATTAATTTGCCAATTAAATTGCAAAATCAAAAATTATTTATTCCCGCTAGATCAGAATCTATACATTACATTAATACTAATGCCAAAGAAGAGTGTGTAGTTTGCGCCTCAGAGCTAAGTGCAGGAATATTTTTGGCTAGCAGATTGGCTACACCGATAGATGGAAAAATTCCTGTGCGAATATTAAATACCACGGAAACCGATTTTGAAATCAATAACTTGAATCCTACTATACATTTAGCGAATAATTACACCATCAGTGCGTTTGAAAAGTCTGTGAAAAACTCAGGACGAGTTAAAAAATTACTTGAAAAATTAAATTTAGAGCATTTGAATTCGGAGGAAAAAAGCACTATTAAAGATATATGCGCTAAATATGACGACATTTTTTATCTTGAGGGGGATCGATTGACTACTACAAAATTATATAAACATTCTATCATTTTAAAATCTAACACAATGCCAGTTTTCTCAAAGCCTTACCTATAGACTTCCACATTCTCAAAAAGCGGAAATACAAAAACAGATCGACAATATGTTAGAACAAGGAATAATTGAGCCTTGTAATAGTGATTGGTCAAGCCCGGTTCTCTTAGTACCCAAATAATCCTATTCAACCGGAAATAAAAAAGTGCGGTTGGTCATAGACTATCGTAAATTAAATAACTGTATTGAAAATGATAAATTTCCGTTGCCTAACATAAATGAAATATTAGATTCCTTATCAGGCTGTATTTATTTTACACATTTAGATTTGAATCAAGGATTTTATAACGTTGAATTAGAGCCAAAGAGTAGAAAACTAACAGCTTTTTGTTCAGGTCAGTATCAGATGACAAGAATGCCTATGGGACTCAAAACCAGTCCCAGCGCGTTCGCTCGAATGATGACTATGGCTATGGCTGGTCTGACCTATGAAAAATGTCTTTGTTACCAAGATGATTTAATTGTTCTGGGGAGAAACCTTCCAGATCACAATAAAAACTTAATCGATGTTTTCGAGAGAATACGAAAAGTAAATTTAAAGCTAAATCCAGCGAAGTGCGACTTTCTCAAAAAGGAGTTGCTTTATTTGGGACATGTTGTGTCGGGTGACGGCGTGCAGCCTGATCCTGAAAAAATTAAAAATTTATTAAATTACCCCACCCGTAGCACTACAGACGAGGTGAAACGATTCGTTGCATTTGCAAATTATTATAGAAAATTTATACAAAATTTCGCTAAAATTGCTTACCCCTTAAATTGTTTATGTCGAAAAAATGTTCAGTTTACGTGGGATAAAAATTGCCAACAGTCATTTCAATTATTAAAACAGTTATTAGTTTCACCCCCGGTATTGCAATATCCAAATTTATCTGATGCAAATCAATTCATAGTACAAACAGATGCATCGGGTTACGCCTTAGGCGCTATTTTATCTAATTCGGACGGGCGTCCTGTTGCTTATGCGAGCAGAAGTATGAACAAAGCCGAGAAAAATTACCGAACCATTGAAACGGAGCTTCTTGCGGTGGTTTGGGCTGTAAAACACTTTCGACCCTATTTATATGGACGTAATTTTAAGATTTTAACGGACCATAAACCACTGGTTTATTTATTTAATCTCAAAGACCCTTCAAGTAGGTTAATGAAGTTTAGATTGGCTTTGGAAGAGTATGACTACGTGGTTGAATATGTAAAAGGTACAGAAAATGCGGCTGCAGACGCATTGTCTCGAATGTCGATAACTTCGAAAGATTTGAATGAAATGTATGAAAGCATATGTGTGATGACGCGTGCACAAAGAAAGGAATTAGAGAACACTTCTCAGATTGATAGTGAGTCCATCGATTTTTGGCCTGATCAACCGAAACTCGTGGAAACGCATATCAAGCCTAAGAAGGCTGTTGAACTAAGGTTTATAGAGAAAAATCGCTTAGAAAAATTGCGAAGAGAAAATAAAATAACATACGAAAACAATGTTTTCTCTTTTGATAGTAAACAAAGTACCATATACATAAACCCATCTACTCAATCACAATTGACGCGAGGCGCATTTGGGAGAGAGATGAGTAAATTCGGTAAATATATTGAGATAGAAGAAATATATTTATTAAAAAATAATTACACTAAAATATTTGTAGAAAAATTGGTTAATGAGATAAAATCTCAGAGGAATTGGAAGGGTCCCCGTTTCTGTATTTTAAATGACGTAGAAAGAGTTGAAAATATACATGACAGACAAGTAATATTAAATGACTTTCATCTTTTGCCCACGAGTGGCCACGCGGGCATTAGAAGAATGTTCAATAATATTAAAAAATATTATTTTTGGTCGGGACTTGAAAAAGACGTAACGGAGTTCGTTTAACAAATGTTCTATGTGCCAAAAGCAAAAATATACAATTCAGATTCGAGAACCCATGGTAGTGACCTCAACAGCTTATTCAGCATTTGAGAAAATATTTTTAGACATTGTAGGTCCTCTGGATAAGGACTATTACGACTATAATTATATACTTACTATTCAATGTGAGTTATCAAAATATGTATGTGCTATCCCTCTAGTAACTAAAACTTCAACAGAAGTTGCACGTGCATTCGTAAATAAATTTATTTTGCAGCACGGAGTTCCAAAAGTGATCGCAACTGACAGAGGTACGGAATTTATGTCAGATGTGTTCAAAGAGGTGTGTAAACTTCTTAATATTACGAAGTTAAATTCTACATCTTATCATCATCAAAGCATTGGTGCTTTAGAAAATTCTCATAAGAGTTTAGCAGCATTTTTAAGAATACAGGCAAATGAGAAACCTGACCAATGGAGCACTTGGCTTCCATTTTGGGCCTTTGCCTATAATACTACAGTGCATACATCAACAAAATTCACTCATTTTGAGTTAGTATACGGTAAAAAATGCGTTTTGCCCTCTAATCTCACTAAAAGCATAGATCCGTTATATAATCATGATTTTTATCCACTAGAGCTTAAATATCGCTTACAAGTGTCACAGGCAGAAGCCAGAAAAAAATTAATTAATGACAAATTATCAAGGAAATTTTTTTATGACAAGTACACGAATCCAGTCAACTATAAGACGAATGATAAGTTATTAATAAAATGTGAAACTGGAAATAAACTTTCAAATTTGTACTCGGGACCGTATAGAGTAATTCGCGACTTATCACCTAATGTAGAAATAGAAATCAACGCTAAATCTGATATCGTTCATAAAAATCGAACTAAGCCATATTATGAATAAAACTTATATTCTTTTTTTTATAAATAAGGTAGAATAGAAATTAAATGTATTATTTACTTATTAAAAATATACTTACTGATAAACTGACTATGTACTTACTCTTTTTTTTAAATTGCTAATGTGAATTTGTTATTCATTGCAATATTTTATTATTATGTTATGTGAAGTTAGTAATATTAGCATAAATTTATATTTCTTTGTAGTTATGTTATTATTTAATGTAAACTTAAAAATGAAATGTGTGTTAAAAAAAATGATTAAAATATTTTTTTTTCTCTCCCCTCGGGAGGTGAGGTATATAGATTAAGGTATATTGATATATTGTGTCAAGAGTATATAAAGCATTAATCATAATCATTAAAGACAGTATTCATTCAGCAGCAGTGATGGTTTTATTTACTTAAACGCCCATCCTTATAGCCGAAACCTGTACTCATTGTTTGAATATGATTTTAATTCCATAAATATCTTAACATTTTTATACTACTTTTAGCAAATTATGAATAATTATTAAATCCGGGTTATAATTATAAATTTTAAAAAAAGTTAACCCATATTCCTGACTTCCGGCAGTTAAGAATTTGCATTTCCATAAAAAAAAAATCGAATCGTAGCACCGAAAAACGAAAAATCGACTCCAGAATAATAATAATTGATTGGACGACGGTTGAAATAGAAAGAAAGAAAGAAAGTTTATTGACCTTTTGAGTAAATAACATAAGAACAAAACAAAACAGATAAGGAGGCCAAATGGTTCCAGCTCAGCTAAAAACTTTTGTTACATCACTGTAACAAAAGCGCTGGTTTTCAGCTGGAACCAGTGGACAAGAACAAGAAGAAAAAAAAAAGTTAAATACAAGTTATAAGAAAAGAAAAAAACCTTACTGTCTAAAAAAGAAAAATTCCAACAAAAATGAAAAATTTCCAAGAAATTATGGAGCGCGCTCATTTTAATTTGTGGTGTCGTGTAGACGTGTCGCAGATACTTAATTAGTCGTCTGTGGTATAATGGCGTTGGTTGATATTAATCTGTGTGGTAACATGCAAGCATGATCTCTAGTCTGTGGCTGCAAGTTAGATTGTGCTTGTTGTGTTTTTTGTTTACAATTTACAAATCAAAGAAAGCTAAATCTGTATGAAAATTAAATAACAAAGCGAAGAAGAACAGAGAAAAATATCAATATCTGGGGAACAATGCCCTCCACGCACTGTCGTGTCGTTAGAATCATCACAATATCAAAGCTAATCGCCAGGTCAAGTAATTGCCTTTTGCAATTGCAGGAGGTATTTACTAAAATGTCGTTTAAAAGTATTTTTTGTCTCAAGATCACGCATTGGGGGCGGGATGTCATTCCAACAACGAGTGGCGGCAAATCTGAAGGATCCCCGAAAGGCAACAGTATTGTGAGAGGGTGCCGAAAGGATTGGTGTGCATGTCCTCTTGTGGTGCGATCTGTGCGCGCAGGCCCAGGTAAGCTTTTCATAAAGATAGCGGGGTTTCCCTGACTTCATGACACCAAACATAAAGCTTGCTAGATGAAGTTTCCGGCGTGCTTCCATTCTCAACATGTTTGCCTTGTTATGGAAAGGTGTTACATGAGAACGGGGCGGAATATGAAAACAGAATCGGGCACAAGCATTCTGTATCCTTTGGATCAATTTGGATGTTCTTGCTAACAGACATGGTCCATAGACAGTGTCACAGTAGTTGAGCTTGGATAGAACAAGTGATTCACATAGCTTGATTCTAACTTCTTCACATAGATATGGTCTAATATGGTACAGTAACTTTAAACAATAAAAGCATTGCCGAACACATTCATTAACATGATTTTCGAATTTGAGATGGCTGTCCATGGTCAAGCCCAAGTTTTTTGCAGTATCGACTCTCTCTATACATTCACCATTTATATGTATTTTAAATTGACTGTTCCTATTGTTGAAATTTTGAACATTTTTCCTTGAGCCTATTAAAATGAATTTCGACTTTGCAGGATTGAGGACCAGACAGTTGGACTTACACCAGGTGGACAAGCCTGCCAAATCATCATTGATTTTAATCGCTGCATCCTCACTGTTTTGAAGAGCAAAGGGATAATACAGTTGCGTGTCATCTGCATAAAGATGGAATCTGCAATGGTTTATTACTTTAGTGATGTCAGTACTATAAAGGACAAACAAGATAGGTGCAATTATTGCGCCCTGCGGTACACCTCGAGTAACTGGAAGGGGTGGTGATTTTGCAATTGACCCATCATGCTTGATCAACTCCACATATTGCTGCCTGTTGGTGAGGAAGCTCTTAAACCATTTAACAGAATTTTCATCTAAGCCGTAGTAGCTCAATTTGGCTAGAAGCAGAGTGTGATTTATGCAATCAAAAGCACGAGAGAAGTCTAATAAAAGCAAAGCTGTAACATTTCCCTGGTCTTGGGCATCAAGAAGATTATCTACAACCTCTGCCAGAGCTGATGCTGTGCTGAAACCCTTCCGGAATCCAGATTGTACAAAGGGAAGAATATTGTGTCCCTTGAGATATTGAGTGAGCTGCTTACACACAATTCTCTCCAATATCTTGGAGATGCATGGGAGCAAGCTGATGGGTCTAAGATCCTTCATATCTGAGGGTTGTTTGTTTTTTGGAAGTGGCTTTACAACCGCTGTTTTCCACTGACCAGGAAAGAAACATTCTTTTATAGAACGGTTAATAATTGTAGTTATAGTATTTAGTGACTGAGGCAGAGTTAGGAGCAGCATCTCCAGTGAAATACAGTCGTCTCCCTGAGCATTGGACTTAAGACCCTTGATTGTTTGCAACACTTCACCTTGCGATACAGTATGCAGAGAGAATCTTGCAGTACTGTGCTTATGTAAATTAAAAAAGTTTATCTGTGAGCTTTGGGCGGTGCTTGCGCCTGGAACATCAAGAAAGTGTAAATTAATTGACTCCGGATCTTCTAGACTGGGTGGCAATTCTGGGGCTTGTTTTTTATCAGGAAGCACATTCCTTAGAGTCTGCCAGAGCTTTTTTGAGTCTTTCAGGCTGGAGTTGATTTTTTGTTTAAAGAAACAAGCCTTTTCCCTCTCTATAGCAGCAGACACCAATTGCTTCATATTTTTATAGCAAGCCTTGGCAGTTTCTGAATGTGACTGTCGAAATTGCTTGTGATAGCGATCACGGATTTTCATCATTCTCTTTATTGTGTCTGTGATCCAGGGATGAGGAGGGTGTTTAAATCTTTGCTGCTTTATTGGAGCATGAAGGTCAAATAGCCCCCTCACACAAAGAGTAAACGCCTCAACCATAGAATCAACATCAGGCATGCCTTCTATACCACCCCAGTCAATAGCATTCAAATCGGCCTCCCACTGCTCCGGAACAATGTTCTTCAATGGTCTGTAGGTAATCATTTTAGGTATTGGATTATTTTTCCTAATCTTAAATTGGGCTACTATCATAGCATGCGCACCTAGTTCTGGTGTCTGTTTGATAGTGATCTGGGACGTTTTCAGATCAGTGCATATTATATCTATAAGGCTACTACTTTGTGCCGTCCAGTGTGTAGGCTTATCCACAATCTGCCTCAACCCAAAGCTGCTTAAGAATTGCATGAATAGTTTACTTTTGTTGTTATTTTGATCTAAAAGATTTATATTAAAGTCACCCAATATGATTAGCCCGTCCATCTTACCAAGGGAGGCGACCGTATCTGTGAGAGCATCGAAAAATAAGTTGATGTCTTGCCAAGGTGGTCTGTAAGCTGTACCTATGACTATATTTTGGTTGTTTACACATAATTTTAGCCACATTTGCTCTGCTGCTGTTGATTTAGGATATCTGCATTGCCGAGTGTTAATTTCCTTGCGTACATAAAAACCCACCCCACCACCTCGACCTCCTTTAACGCTTACAGGTCTTGGGATATGTATGAAGCGATAACCTTGCAGTCTAGGAGCTCTGTCATCTTGGCCCGGTCTTAACCAAGTCTCATTTATTGCCAATATATCTGGTGATAGCTCTTGTGAAGCCACAATAAATTCTTCATGCCCTGTGCTCAGAGAACCTGCGTTATAAATACCAATTTTTGTATCCCTTGTCTTAATCATTTTTTAAATTATTTTGTAAATATAGTTCTTTGTAATGATGTTGTGTATTAGTTATAAGTGTATAAATGTATAGCCAGTTTGCAGATATCCACATCCTAATCCTTGTGTAAATATAATGTAGGTGTAGCATACAAGCTATAATAATATGTAAGTAATACATACCAAAAATATATAAATTCCTGTTGAAGCAAATATAAAACCATATAACAACCAACAATTTTGAAATGAGATAAAGTAAATTATATAATAATATAAAGACTACAATTTGAGGATTAGCCCAAATACTAATTTTAAACAGCCTCCATACAACAGAGTATGAATTTACATCATCAAAATAGAGATCCAATGACACAAAACTACGACAATGCATTCGACTATGAGACAAAATATTGTATGTGCCTGCTACAGACAAAACTACCAACTTAACTAAATTTATTTTAAACATCATAATATTGTATTTATTTATACTAAGGAACATTAATGACATAGATTGAACTTGATTAGAAGATTGTATAGATTTATTAATGTGCAAACAACAAACATGTTTAATGCTTAATTGATCAAACTGGTTTTTGCGAATCAGTCCCGAAAACACGCCCAAAGTCCTCATCGGAGCGAAACTGGTGAACAGGCAAGCCATCTCCTTGTCGAGCAAAGATGCGGCCCCGCCTCGTCCACCTGTATTTCCACTGTAGTTTTTTGCATTCTTCGCGGACGCGATAAAAAAGCTGGCGATTAGATCTCGTTAACCGCTCGTTGATGTAAATACGCTCTCCAGCATTGTCGGCCAGTCCGGCGCGGCGCACGCACGCAGCGCGCAGCAGCTCATCGCGCAGGTGTCGACGCGTCAGCCGCACCACCATGCGGCGCGGGCGTTCACCCGCCTCCTCGGGCCGCGGTCCTACGCGCTCCGCGAACACCACGTCGCGCTCCTCTATTGGCACGCCGAGCCGTGTCGCAAGAAGGCATACCGTATGAAAAGTACTCTCACCCTTATTCTCAGCGAGTCCTCCAATTTCGACATCCGCCAGTAACGCCTCCTGATCGCGGTCGTTCAACTCCTGCTTGAGTTCCGCAATGGTCGTCTCAAGTTCCTCCGCCCTGCCCGCGCCCACCGCCGCCTGACCGCGCTTGAGTGCCTCCAGCCTCTCTTCAACCTTATCCATGCGTACCACGAGGCTCGAGACTGCTTGACGCAGAAGTGCCATTTCTTTTCGAAATTCCCGCATCTCACATAGACCTTGGGAAAACTCCTGCTGAAATTCTTTTAAAGACAGCAAAGCTTTAACTTCTGCGACCTCATCAATCAATGGTGCCACTCTGCACTCTTCTCCGGGTTGGGATAGACTGGATGAAGCATCACAATCGGCGCCCTCATGTACCGCCTTCACTGGTGTTTGGCTATTATCCCCCTTACGAAGGCTCCTCTTACAGTTTGGGCAAGTCCAATCTTTGCTTATCTGAGCTTTGTCGGCGATAGCCAGACAAGCACGGTGATATTTCAGCGGGCAAGTGCTACAGGTGGCGGCCCCTGACGATGATAAGAACTTACCGCATGCTCCGCAATTGACCATGGTGCTTTGCTTTGTTAAATAGAACTGATAGTAGTTCAGTGATAATGAACGAGATGGCGCTAGCTACGACCGATGTCTGCTATTATGGCAGGCAGCGCTCTCAGACAGGTCGGAATAAAATCAGTTTTAAAATACCCGCATAAGTTGTTATCTTTTTTTTTCGCTAACTCGAACAGCTGATTTTATTTACTAAATATTTCTCGTTAATGGAACACTAGCACTTCACCAACACGAATACGGAAACAAACTAAGTTAAATAATAGATTGTGAACTTTTGGGTACTGAAAAGTGTGATAGTGAATTTTAAAGTGGAATTAATCTTAGACAGCAAGTTACTGTTTTGACGTTTTGACGTGTCCCTCGTGATAGTAAATAATTTTTCTTTTCATATATGTTAATAATATTATGACGAAGAAAACCCGTGCGATTAGGTATTATAAGAATAAACATGTAGCAATCTAGCTGCTCATAACTTTTATCGGTTTTCGGACCGCAGCCTAAAGCTGACCTTTATACTCTGTGTTTTCCGGTCGCTAACGATCTTTTGTGTTTTGTTTGGTTTTGTTATATTTTGCTGTTATTTCCGTATAATAATATATGAACTTCGCTCCTCCGACTCGAAAGTCCGTTTCGTGTACCGGTGTTGCAGTGACTCTTGCAAGATAGTGAAGCTTTGTGTTGATTGCTGTGGGTAATAAATAGTAATAGATAGTGGCTAAAAATGCTTATCTGGAACACGGTGGGTATATTTGCTGTATTGCTTATTTTAGGCGGACTTTTTTAAAAATATAGTTTTGTTTAAAAAATCAGCACTGCGGATTCGTAATGAAAAATCTTTGATGACGGTGGTAATATTAAACGATACCCTGGTCAGTAAAGGTTATTTCATCTAAAAGCAATGAGTACAGGTTTCCATACAAAAGCCGGCATTCTCCTTTCCAACAATACCCATGTGGAACAAATGTATCTTGTTTCTTGACTTTTTAGCCCTTAAGAGCGGGTATAAAGCTAGAAAAATATCAGATTTCACCCGCGCGCCTCACACGTTCCGGTCTCGACCATCGCAGCGATAAGTTCGCTCCCTCTTCATGTTTTGTGTGATCGCGCACAGTATAACCTACCTTAGGCAGATAAAATTGGCTAAGTGCGAGTCGGACTATTTATCCGTACTTTGAACTGTGAATAAGTATAAAATACTTTTCACTTGTGATAAGTAAAACGAAAAGGTAGGTAATAAATATTATTATTTATTTAGAATATAGGTATTTAACATAATAAGTGCTTTATTTACATTTACCTGCTAAGCACTCGTCGGATAAGCATAGGCGTAAACATATTTCAAACACCAAAAATACTTGGAGTACAGATTTAAATAATACGAAAAGGTAGTGACAAATATATTTATTTACCTCTCTTATAATGTCGCTTTCAATTTTTGAAATTGTTAACCGTAAGAATCACTTTAATTTACAATAATTAATGTGTGTATGTTAAAATTATATATTTTTCAGAATACGGTCTATACCTTGGCTATGAATGATAAGTCGTTCACTTGCATCTTAGATACTTTGGTCTTTTGCTTCCTTAGCTTTCCGTTTTTTGAAAGCCGTCTTTGCCCGATTAACCGATAAACCCGTCGTTCGGTGTTACTGAAATCAAACAATTAGTGTTAAAATTGAGTGTGAATATGGTGGCACCATTTTATCATTAGATATAACTTTTAATATGGAGTCAAAACAAATCTAGCCCAGTGTAAAAATCATGATGGCACTAAAATCAGAAAATCACTTAGATGTCGCTATAGTACAGTCGCGAAAGTTTATGCTCGACTACTGTTCGACTCTATCGCGTAGCAATAAGGACAAAAAGCAACCGATCATAAACTTTCGCGAATGCACCTACAATCTTAAATTTTCCACTGGGCAATAAAACTTCTCAGTGGTGACAAAATCTATATAAATCGCAATACGTTTTATTTTATTTTTTCCTAAATCTGGGGGCACGGCAGTGCCCCCGCCAAGTCGAGCGCGAAGCAAACACTGCCGTACCATCCTTTACTGGAACCATTTCGCCGCATTTTCAGGCCCCTATTTGAGAACCTCTGGATAAGATCAGAACGCAGAAATTTTCGTCATCCAGTAAGCTATAATCACATACTTAAAATCCAAAATTTCAAGTCTGTAGGTCATTTAGTTCCGAAGTTAAGCGAAAGCAAAGTTTCGCATTTATGACAGACACTCACTCACTCATGATCATAAAATTGAACTTGTACTTCCCATAAACTCAGAGAGCTGAAATATGGTACAGAGTTAGGGTTAAATGGCCACATAAAGGGAAAACTATAAAAACTAGGATAATTTAAAGTTGCAATCAAAGATGTACTTATTAAAAAAGCATATTATAAAGTTTCTGATTACATGACGGACAAAAAAGCTTGGGTTTGAACTCTCATTTCTAATATTTAACAATGTGCTGCATTTTGTTTCAAAGAAACATTCAGTGAGAGCAATTTATAAGCTAAGTTCACGCACTTTTCTCAGAGATAGCTTATATAATGTGAATTAACACATCTCTTCTTGTAATGGAAGTTGAGCTCAAACTTTTGCTTTGAGGTCAGCTTCCAATTGACGACTCTGTAATAAAACCAAAATTGTAAATGGCGATTTAAAAGAGGAGATAAAAAATGTTGACCTTTCGAGTTTCTTGCCTGTTCTTCTCGAGAAGGCTCTCCCAATTTCCGAACAGGTGTAGAGTCAACTTTTTTTTTTTCATTCTTACTTGTATTTGCAGACATCTTGAATATATTCAGGATGTATGCACATACAAGGTTAATATGATTTCTTTAAATTAGATTGTTTTGCTTTGTTTTGACGTCAATAAGTGCTTGTAAAGGCCTATGTTGAATAAAGATTTTTGAATTTGAATTTTGAATTTGAATAATCGAAGATCTGGAGTACCTGGTGACCCTGATTAGAAAACACAAGAGCCCAACCAAACTATTAGAGATATCGACATACCGCCTTTACAAAAAATATTCAACTTGGTGGGCCGCTTCCAATAAAGAAAAGAAAAAAAGAAAAGAAAGATTTGTAATAATAAAAAAACTACCCCTAAAAAGAAAAAAACTGTGTCAAATAAGAAAATCTAATAAAATAAATCAATAAGCTCACGTTTCTACAAAAAGAAGTGAAATCCCACCAAAAACATTCTGTAAAAAACTAGCCAAGTCTCGATGGAGCTGCTTGTTTATCTCTAAAAAGTAATGAAATCTAGACAAAGTCGTGCCAAGTCTAAGGTTCCTTACTGCGATTTCTTTATTATTATAGTTAATGTTGTGTGACTTGGTCGTTGAACATTCTTTATACGTTAGTGGGTACAGTTCATCCTAAATGAAAAAAAGTCAAACCCACACTTGACCATTTTTGTAACTCTATTATGTGTGTCCTCATTGGCTGTGGGAGTGCACGGGGGTCAAAAATTTCATTATTTTTTAACTTCGCTGCACCGTTTTCGAGATATAAGCATTTTTGTAAATATTTTTCTTGAAGTAATGCAGGGTTGAAATTCCTTACTTGTCTGACAAACTCCGACAAACTGCCGCCTATCTATATCAGCAAACAGATTTTTGCTATGCTATGTTTTTCCGTTTTCGATATTCGTGTGAGTCAGGGTCAGGTAACATTGCCCCACCTGAGCCACACGTATCTCTGAAACGCGCAAGCGACAAACTCTGATGCCGACAAACTCAGACATACTATACCTACTCGTATCTCTGGACATTATAGCGGCATACTCAAACAATCTATTTTCCAGTTTTTTTGTGGCCTAGCTGGGGTCAGCCACACCAAGACTAAGTAGTCTGGGTGTGGATGACACAGATAGTCGTCTCTTACGACATAAACAGAAAGAAAGGTAGTGGCGTCTCATATATTCTAGAGTTTGTTCATAGTCAAGAATGAACTATACATAATATGTACTTGTGCATACCTAATCGCACTAAATTACCTTATTCGTCTCTTACAACATACACGGGAACAAAGGTAGTGGCGACACATTTACGAGTATTCTAGAGTTTGTTCATAGTTTAGAATGAACTATGAACTATAAATGTACTTAATTGTACTAAACTCCCTTAGTCGTCTCTTACGACATACACGGGAAGAAGGTAGTGACGACTCGTGTATTCTAGAGTTTGTTTATAGCTTAGAATGAACTATGAAATGAACTATAGAATGAAATAAAAAAATAACTATAGAATGAAATATAAATGTATCTTCTTCCTCCCTTAGTCGTCGTGGCTACTTTTCTTTCTGTGGATGTCTTACGACAGGAAGAAAAGTAGCGACGACACAATTAGAGTTTATGCATAGGTAGTTGAAAATTAACTATGAACAACACAAAATGAATGATTTCAGTTATATTACTGAAATCATTCATTTTGTGTCGTTCATAGTTCCATCTCTAAAAATAATTCTCATGTCAAATCAAATCGATCAAAGATTAGTAAATTTTCACTAACCTACGTTTCAGAAACTCGAACTGATTTAAACACTACTGTCAAATGTTGCAGCATGTTAGTTGAATAATGATTTGATCAGCCTTTCGGAAATTGGGTGTAAGTAAGCAACATTTATTAAGAGCGTCGGTGGCGCAGTGGACTCGGCACTTGCCTTCCAATCGGGGGGTCGGGGTTCGAGACCCGCCATGTACCAATGTGTTTTTCGTTTCGAATTTCATATGTACATTTGTCTGACGCTCCTACGGTGAAGGAAAACATCGTGAGGCAACCTGCATACATCTGCGAAGAAATTCAATGATGTATGTGAAGTCGACCAATCCGCACTGGGCCAGCGTGGTTGACTAAGGCCTAATCACCCTAATATAGGGTAGGCTCGAGCCCCTCGGTGGGGACGTATATGGGCTGTGATGAAGCAACATTTTGCTTTGCACAAGTTAGCAGTATACTTGTTTAATTTGCAGGTTTACGCAGTCTTTGGATTGCCTCGATAATATTAAACTGTATTTAAAATCAGCGTTGAACCCAGTATGGAATAACAAAAATTTTAGGAGAGAAATTGGTACTAACTTATTTTGAAAAAAAAAATTTTTAGACTTTAGACGTCGGAATATTGTCTAAAGTTGAAGATGATCTGAAAAAAAAAACAATATAAATTTTTCGTCCTATTCACTTAATTCATTCATTATTATATCATGGTGCTATTTACGTCTATAATATTAATCTCTATCTCTCTTATTCTCTCTCTCTCTATTAATCTATCTATAATTTTATAACAAAAAAAAACAATAATTTGAACGTCTAAAGAAATGAAATGCCTCAAATTTTAACCGAAATTTTGAAGCAATTTTGGTTAGAAATAGATTTTCACATCAAAATATATTTTGACAGTAAATAGATTTCAGTCCCCAGAAAAATCTACACAACATTTATTAATGTCCTAAGTTCAACAATTGCAATAAACTTACAAATTTGATGAGAGCTTTCCGCTTACGGATTTGACTGGATCGTATTCGTCAGCTTGTGTGATATTTCGTGTTGCAACAGCTCTGAAATACAAAATTACTATAAATAATTAACAATAATAAATAAATAAAAATTTTTTTACCATTCACCCCAATTATATAACCCAATAAGTATCATTAAGAATTTGTCGAAATCATAGAAATAACGGATAAACATACATAAATAAATAAAAATGAATAAAGCACAAGTAAATATAAATAAACATACACGTCCATGGTTCGAGCACATACATATATTCATATTTATCACAAAAAATCTGCTCCGACCGGAATCGAATCCGGGACCGTTGGCGCCTAAGGCGCCAAAGGTCCACGTTCTAACCACAGCGCCAGACTGTCATCGCTTAATTTAAATTTGTTACAGTAATGACACTTTTAATTACTCAACGAAGTATGATGTGATAATTTCTCGTCTTTATATAATCAAAGTTTCGCGTCAAATTGATTTAATTTATGTTAGCACTATAAAAAGTTTACATACTTTCACCTACGTCCAGCACGCGAGTAGTCAAATGCATCAATTTGTTTTACATACACTACCCGCGCCTACGTTGCACCAGCGCTCGTGCATTGTATTGTGTTATTAAAAGTCAACGCGCATGGGTCTATATTGTAAGGTGAAACTACTTATTAACGTAAAATATTACGTAAACATAATAAAAGTAAAGTAATAGGTACATACCTTCTACAATACGCCATAAGTTGAATTTTTGACTTCTTAAGTTCTTTTAGGCAATTTTTTTTTGTTTTTTTTATTCGCCATAATTTGGTCGATGTATTTTCTCGGGCTGGAGCACAGAAGCACAGTTTACTCGTCTCAACGGAGCGATCAAGACTGATTGATGAAATAAAACATGCCTGTTACCTCGGGTCAGGTGCGACAGACGATAGCGTTCTGCGCGGAATAAGAACGTTGTAAGCGCCGAATTACTTTTATTTTAATTACTCGTAAAATATACATTATTTTTGC
Organism: Schoenobius gigantellus; assembly: GCA_963935595.1. Classification (NCBI taxonomy): domain Eukaryota; kingdom Metazoa; phylum Arthropoda; class Insecta; order Lepidoptera; family Crambidae; genus Schoenobius; species Schoenobius gigantellus. The sequence goes on from OZ012540.1 coordinate 52,224,122, forward strand.
AAATCGCTAGTACAGTCCCTAGGTAATATAGTTTTATATTATATATTAAAAAATTGACGCAGTTTTATGCATCACATTGAAAAGCAATCGATTTTGCTTGAAAATTAGACGTATCTTCGCGATTTTTTTCTATCGATAAAATAATTTAATTTTATGTTTTCACTCAGTGCATTCACTTACAAATATAGTTAAATATCTATTTTAAAAAAATTGGTTAGTTCATTATTCAATTTCAAGTGTAGATATCAAATCTACGATTAGCAATTTAGCTTTATACCCCCTCTTAATTAGGCGCGCCAAAAAAGTTGCGTAACTACATATATGGTCGCTCGGGGTATCTAGCACCCCACAGTCAGTTCATTAAATAAAATACGAAATAAACTCAATTTTCAATTTTATTGGTGACCACATTTGAACACTAATACACGTTAACACACTTTTAAAGGTGTTTTGAAATTTTAAACAAGAAACGAAATAAATGTTAATATTAGTTATCTGCGACATAATTTTGACAGACTACAATCATTTATGGTCACACACAATGTACTTAGAGCATTTAGTCTTGGTTTTCCTGTCATTGGTGCCCAAACCGTTCACAACTAAATGATTATCGTGAATAAATTCTAAACGTAACACTTATTTATAAAGCTAACTAGAAGAGCAGCGCCATAATCTCTTATTTTAAAAAGTTATAAGCCTAGAAACTTGCTTTCGGGTGTATGACACCTCACGCGCCTAATTAAGGGATAAATAGATTAATTACATGGTAATAGCCTAATTACAGGCATTTTTAGCAACGATCAACGAATATAAGAAACTATACCAAAAATGTACTTAACGTCCTATTTCCTGTCTCTCTGATCTCAGAATTTTTATTAAGCTTTAATATTTCCAGCTCCTTTTGCAGTCTGTGTAGGTCAGTTATGAATGGAAATGAAACATGAGAAGGGGGACACAATATTGATTAAATAGTCTAGCTCGTTCTAGCCCATAAGCGTACCTGCGTCTAACGGGTGCGGAATGCGGATAGCTCGGAGGTATGAGTAGGGTGAATGTTGGTTGAGTTCCACGCGAATACAGATAACCTCTTCGGAAGATATACATTCCTGGTACTTTTGTAGCAAAACTACACCATTGCATTTATGCAACAATGTATACAGGCATGGCTAGCGCAGAGGTCGAGTGATCGCCTACTGCGCAATGGGTCGCGGGTGTGATTCCCATACGGGACAGATTCGTATTTTGTATGGCCTACAGAAATTTGTTCCAGTCTGGGCGTATATGCATGTGATATTTTCTATGTTTGTAACTGCACCCACGACACAGGAGAAAATCCTAGTGTGGGGCGACGTTTTTTTTCTTAAAAATCAAATTGTACGGTATTGCACCGCACATTGCCATTTCATGCGGGTCAGCATAATTTTGTATATCGCAAGTTAACTACCATCACTTAGCAAGAAGTCGTGCGACCAAGCGCACTCTACCACCTATTTGTAAACAAGTACAAATAAACGTATTTTGGAATCATCAAGGTATTCTCATTCATCAAGTTACTCAAATATATCAATGTGTTTGTGCAACAAGGACAAGGCACGAACATAGTGGTCCTTCGAGCAGTGGTTTGGTGTTTTTTGTGTTTTTGAGTGTTAGCGAATCGGTCCCTCGGCCTCCCACAAGCGGGTCTCACCGAAAGGATTGAGAAGGCGCACATAGCACTTAGATTCACATTTAACGCTGAACTATCAAGAACCAGCAAGATTTTTTGAAAATCAAGTTTCAAGTATCAGTTGTGGATTTGTGTTGTGAAATACAATTTCCACGTCATCAGCAAGTGCGCGCACGAATTTTATATAACAAGACAAGAAGACAAGAAAACAAGAAAGGTACCGTATTTTTTCATCTATTCAAGTTAGAAGAAATTTTTACAAGATTGTTTTTATCAAGTAACTAGCAAGTCAAGTAACATCAAGTTTTTATTGACAAATCAATCATGGATGTCAATGATTTATATTATCAGCAATCCTTATTGTCTGAGGAAATCAAGAAGCTTTTAATTAACTATAAAAAAGATGGGCCAGCACGTAGGACACCTGACATGGTTAAAAGGCGTCTGGATACCCTAGAAAAATATTGGAGTGAATTTGAGCTAAATCATAATAAGCTCAAAGAGTGTTTGTCAGCCGACGATGAGTATTTCACTCAAGATTTTTATGGTCAAATTAAAGAAAAATATTTGGAGTCGAAAGATTTCATACAAAAATCGGTTCGGAGCCTCAGTCCCCGGCCATCAACGTCCCAAGACCCTGCGAACACGAAACCTCTTGCTACTCGAACAAGTGACCTTCAACCATCATCCAAAACAGAACAAGAAGTTTTCGACCAGCCAGCAAGTGTGCCGGAAATACGTATCCCTAAAACAAGTTCAGGGGGTAACAGTAAGCTGGATGAGATGTTGAAGAAACAGATGAGTAACTTTAGGGCCTTCGCCAGAACTACTTCTAATATAAACATCGAGTCAATGCAAGAAAGATGGGAATTCGAAGACACGTTGAAGACCCTTCAAGAACGATGGAAAGCAATAGATTCATTACACTGGGAGATAGACAGTGAACTGGCAGGCTCACATCCCCAGTATGAGTCGAAATTCACGGAAAGTGAGCAAGAATATTTCCAGATGAAAAAGGCCATAAACAGCAAGCTATGGTCTGTCTCATATCGCGAAAAATCTACCCCTCAACTTGATATTCCGATTTTCAACGGCCAATATCAACAATGGGTGTCATTCAAGGACTTGTTCAGCGAGGCTATACACAGTAACCCCTCATTATCAAACGCCCAGAAGATGCAATTCCTCAAAAGCAAGGTCAAGGGTGAGGCTGAGCGTTTGATTCAACATCTACCAATAAGTTCAGAAAACTACATTACAAGCTGGGAAATATTGAATCACCGTTATAATAACAAGAAATTAATATTTACAACTCATATGAACACAATGATGAATATCCCCGTTATACAACAAGCAAATACTAATCACATCAAGCGATTACATGACGTCACAACCGAGTCTCTGAATGCCATCAAGAATTTAGGTGTTAACATAGACACATGGGATCCAATATTAATTTATATACTGTCTCAAAAATTAGACTGTGAGACTCACAACGACTATTTGGAGTCTCTTAAAGAGCCGAGAGAACTGCCAAAACTAAGCGACTTTATGAGTTACCTAGAAAATAAATTTACAACCATGGAGTCTGCCCGACGGAAACAAGAAAGTCACCAGCAAAAGGCTTCTACATCTTCATCCAATAGATTAGAAAAACCATACAACTTCAAGTACTTTGCAAGCAACAAGGCCATAACAAATTCAAGTACAAGAAATAAATTAAAGTGCCCGATATGTAACAGCAATGAACATGGCATCTATTTTTGTAAACAATTTCTGGAAACGACGCCGACACAGAAGCGTCAAACAATAAACAAATTGAACATTTGTGGCAATTGTCTTATTGACCATAATGGCAAAACATGCACCTCGAACAAACGATGCCGCGAGTGCAACGGCTGTCACAATACACTTTTGCATTCTGCCTATTCAAGAAGTTATACGACGCCGACTGACGAAGTGTCGAAATGCATGACCTCGGACGCCCGGCGTAGCAACACGCACGTGGCTCAGCAATGTGACACGCTTAACATTGAGACTCTTTTACCAACAACTCTAATGAAGATACAGAGAGCAGATGGACAATATGAAACCATGCGAGCACTCCTGGATCAAGGGTCCCAAGTATCCCTGATTACTTCTCATGCAGCACGCATGTTAGGTCTACCGCGCCTCAAGTGCAAGGGCGTTGTAACAGGTGTTGGCACCAAGGACAACACATGTACGGGAATGATTAATGTCAAATGCAGCTCAATTAATAACAACTTCAGCTTTGACACTAATGTTTACATAATGAAAAGTTTGACAAGAAACTTACCAAATGTTACATTCACAATGCCATCATGGGACTTTCTAGAAAAAATTGAGCTAGCTGACCCGACCTTCTATACAAGCAAGCCCATTGACATTCTCTTAGGCGCTGATATTTACGCAAAAATAATTCAAGAAGGAATATACAGAGATGAAAACACATGTGTCGTTGCCCAACAAACCAAGCTAGGTTGGATTTTGTACGGAAAAATTCAAACCCTTCAATGTAACGTTGTATTACATAATTTCGAAGATCTGCAAAAATTCTGGGAAATCGAAGATGTATCCGAAGACAAGCCACACTCCAACGAAGAAAATAAATGCAAAGATTTTTTCAAATCAACAACAACAAGATTGGATGATGGCAGATACAAAGTTAGACTGCCCCTTATGTCAAACATTGATAAATTGGGAAGGTCGAAGCAAAAAGCTATAGCGCAATTTTTGCACCTAGAGAAGAAATTCAATAAAAATAGTGAAATCAAAGAGGCCTACAAATTATTTATGGACGAATACCAAGAATTACGTCACATGAAATACGTAGACAGCTACGACAATGTTGGTTGCTACTTACCACATCACTGTGTGCTACGGGAAGACTCTACTACTACGAAACATCGAGTAGTATTTAACGCGTCAGAGAAAACATCGAGCGGTTTGAGCCTTAATGACTGCATGTATAAAGGGCCAAATTTACAGAAAGATATTTTGACACTAATCTTAGGGTGGAGACAGTATAAAATCGCCCTAACCGCTGACGTAGAAAAAATGTTTCGCCAAATATGGCTCCACGAAGATGATCAAGCACTTCAAAAAATATTATGGCGAGATAGTCCGAAGAAACCTTTACAAGAATTTCAACTCGCTACAGTGACGTACGGCACCAAGGCCGCACCCTTCCTCGCCATGATGACTTTTCTTCAGTTAGCTAGCGACGAAAGAAAAAACTATCCTGAGGCTGCACGTGTACTCAAGAATTGTTTTTATATGGACGATTTAATTCTTGGCATGCATTCCGTACAGTCAGCAAAAATATTAAAGCAAGATCTGATTAACCTTATGAAGTCTGGTGGATTCAATTTAAGCAAATGGAATTCTAATTCTATGCAGCTTCTACAAGATGAAAATACAAACAACCAACAAGATTATGACTTCACACAAACGGGCAAGACACTTGGACTAATTTGGAACCCTGAACAAGATATATTTTTATTTCAATGTAAAATTGATCCACAGACAAGGCAAACTACAAAAAGAACTCTTTTATCAGCTATATCTCAACTTTATGACCCCCTCGGATGGTTAACTCCACTCTCAACAAAACTAAAATTGTTGTTCCAACAAGTATGGAAATTGGACTTAACATGGGATGACAAGCTCCCGGAAGATATTTTACAAGAATGGGAAAGGCTAAAAATAGACCTTCAACATATAAATAACCTTAACATTCCACGATGGATTGGCACTGACGTCACGTGCTCGCTTGAATTACACGGATTTTGCGACGCATCACAAAAGGCGTATGCATGTGTCGTTTATAGCAAAGTTATGAAACTAGGTCAAGTTGAAATTAGAATATTAGCTGCAAAATCAAGACTCGTTCCCTGTAATAAGAAAATGTCATTACCAAGATTAGAATTGAGTGGAGCACTGTTACTATCTAAATTATTTGAAAAAATCAAGCAGGCTCTGTCACCGGAAATGGATATCAAGATTCATGGCTGGACAGACTCTACAGCTGTTCTGGGATGGCTACAAGGAAATCCGGAACGCTGGAAGCCATTTGTGGCTAACAGAATCATAAAAATCGCTGAAAATATGCCATCAACCTGCTGGCGTTATGTAAAATCAGCAGACAACCCTGCAGACTGCGCTAGCCGTGGACTTACAGCAAGTAAACTACAGCAGCACCCACTGTGGTGGCAAGGACCATCATGGTTGCTGACCTACAAGAGCATAAAAGATGAACAGAAGCAGTACTGTACTAACGAAGAAACAAGAAAATTAAAGCAAGTTAATGTTATTACGAAAAAAGATGACGTCACTCTTATCAAGGATTTGCTAACCAACTATAGCTCTTTCACGAAAATCGTGAAAATACTAGCATGGATTCGTAGATTTATTACAAGGAAAGAAAACAGACAGAATACAAGGTGGCTGACAGTTTCAGAATTAAAAGAAGCAAGAAAAATTATCATTCAGCAAGTACAGAGTGAAGTTTTTGAAGAAGAACTAAGAAGTTTGAAGGAAAAGAAACAGATTTCATCTAAAAGCAAGATTTTAAGCTTAAACCCATTTCTAGACTCTGACGAAATTTTGCGAGTAGGAGGGAGACTGCATTTTGCAAACATGAGCTCTGACATGAAGCACCCCGTCATACTACCGCACAATCATCGCATCACAGAACTGATTATAAAAAATGCGCATGAGCTCACATTTCATGGGGGAGCTCGAGTTACCCTAGCCTTCACTAGGAAAAAATATTGGATTTTGAGTGGATACAGAACAGCGAAAAAATATATACATCCATGTGTCATCTGCAAGAAACAAAAACCAACCATGATGAAACAAATTATGGGCAACCTGCCTGACGCCAGGGTCAACGCCACACGCCCATTCAAGAAGACAGGTGTCGATTTTACTGGACATATTTTTTTGAAAGCCAACAAGGGGCGCGGAATAAAAACCACAAAAGGATATGTTGCAGTATTTATTTGTATGGTAACCAAGGCCATACATTTAGAGGTAGTGTCAGACTTATCATCTTCTGCATTTATCGCGGCCCTAAGAAGAATGGCTGCGCGAAGAGGGTCACCAAGCGACATTTATTGCGACAATGGACGGAATTTTGTTGGAAGCAATAAAATAATACAACAAGAGTATCAAGATATCATGAAAACTTTTAATCATGAGCTACAGCAAGAGTTAGTCGACATGGAAATTACTTTTCACTTCAACGCACCTTCATGGCCGTCAGCAGGAGGCCTTTGGGAAGCGGCTGTGAAAAGCCTCAAATTTCACCTCAAAAGAGTACTAGGAGAACAGAAGCTAACATTCGAGGAGTTTTCGACAATGTTACATGAAGTAGAGGCGTGCTTGAACTCAAGGCCACTGTGCGCCGTATCAAACGACCCCGACGACTTAAATTTCATCACCCCTGCTCATTTCCTTTCAAGTGGGCCAATAATGACAATAATTGAAACTGAAAAAGATTTACGTACCCGTTGGTGTCTCACTCAGAAAATCGTACAAGACATTTGGAAACGCTGGCGTACAGAATATTTATCTCAACTGACATCAAGGTCTAAATGGAGAAATTCTGAAGAAAACATCAAGGTGAATGACGTCGTGATCGTTCACGAAGAAAACTTACCACCTGGTAAATGGATAATGGGAAGAGTAACCGAATTACATCCCGGTCAAGATGGATTTGTACGTGTGGTCACTCTCAAAACCAAGAGCGGTTACATCAAGAGGCCAGTGGTTAAATTGTCCAGACTGATCTATCAAGAAAATAATAACACAAGCGATACACCAAGAAGTAACACTAGAAATACTCAGAGAAGCCTTTTTACATCTATAATCATGACTTTATTATTATTATTTACATTTTTATCAAGCTCGCAAGCCGCTGTGAATATCACGAATTTCAAAGAAAATCAAACACTTTACTTCGATAAAGTTGCAAACATGTTTCTCATAAAAGACGAATGGAAGCTCATTGTATACTATCAAATGGAACCTTATGGGGAAGGAAAGAAGACTCTCGATACGTATATAGAAACATTAGATAAAGCATGCAAAACGATACGTCAACAAGGACACTGTGACGCAGTACTCATCCAGCTACGTCAGGGCTACGCGGAATTAGAGTACTACGACCAGCTGTTGCTGAAACAGCAAGTCAGCAAGCGTATCGCCAGACAGCGTCTACGCAGAGGCCTTATCAATGCAGTGGGAAATATCGCTAATAGTTTGTTCGGAGTGTTGGATGACAAGTTTGCTGATCAATACAAGAAGGACATTCGCATATTACAAGAAAACCAACAACATATCATGAGTCTTTGGAAAAATCAAACATCGATTGCCGAATCTGAAAATAATGTTTTAAAACGCACTGAAATAGCTATGAATCGGCAGCATAAAATAATAAACCAACATATGATATCCTTGGACAACACGGTAAATGAATTACAGAAGAACGTACAAGCAATTAACATTATTAATGACTTCACAATAGGAGCTATAATTGCAAATAACCTACTCAGCAATTTGAAAAACCTACAAAACGCATTGATTGACACAATGACCGATATCTACCATGGTCGCTTCAATGTGCATTTGCTGACTCCCGAACAATTAATTGAAGAATTGAGCACTATTTCAAGCAAACTACCCAAGGACGTTTTGTTGCCAATTGACAACATACACTCGGACTTAAGCAAGTTATATAGTCTGCTCACTATCAAGACAAGGATGCTACAAGACTTTTTACTTTTCGAAATTAAAATACCGCTAATAAGCAGAGAAACATACGAAATATTCAAAATCGCTCCTGTGCCACAATATTATGAAGAAAAGATAGTTATGTTATCACCGGTGTCGAACTATGTCGCCATGAACATCAAGAAGGACATATTCATACCGATGAGCGAAACAGATGTAAAGACATGTTTTGTACAAGAAAAATCATACTTTTGTCTCAGTAAGAAACCAGAATATTTTATGAAGGGTGACAAAAGTCTGTGCTACATGGAAAATAATGAGTGCAAGTCAAGTACAGGAGTATGCAAGCAAGTGTGGCAAGAAAGCTATTTATTAAATACTTACATATTTACATGCTGTGGGCATTGTTCAGTCAGAGTTATATGTGACGATCAAATTACAGCATATCAGCTGACAGGCGCGGGGCTTATGAGCATAGGACAAGGTTGCATCATCAAGACAGAAGAGTTTACGATATATCCTCACAAACCTCACTCAAGCGAGATCAAAATATCACCCCACCTTTATATGCCTACAATAGCGCCTATCAATCATATAATTAATATTTCTATTCCTCATTTAAAGATGAACAACAAGTCACATCTGGAGATTCAGCAAGATATCTCTATGATAAGCAAAGAAATACAAGACACGAAAGATAATGAAGGATATCTTGCATCGGTGACGTCACATGACATTCACCACTACGCTATGATTTACGTCACACTTGCATTGCTAATCGTAATCATGGTCGCGATAGTAATGAAGCGCGTGAAGCCAACATGGTGCACCAAACGCAGGGGAGCGAGCATGGAACAGGAGCATGCGGTCCAGCCGGAGGCGGCGGCAGCGTCGGCGACGTCGGCGGCGGCGCCGGGAGGGCGCGATCTCCCGCGACTGACGCGCAACACACCGAGCACCAGTGACAACCAAGTGTCATCACGGTTTCGGAATAAATCTACCAGTCCCGTTTTACAAAAATTTCATGAAATGTTTAACGAGGAAACAGTTTAAACAGCATAATAATATTTTTATTTTTATATTCATTATTTTGTATTTTTACATTAATGTTAACATTTTTGAATTTTTATAATATTTTGTCGTTGTATATTTTACCTTTTATATTTTTTAATGTTTCATTTCATTCATCTTAGGCCCGGGAATATGTACGGTATTGCACCGCACATTGCCATTTCATGCGGGTCAGCATAATTTTGTATATCGCAAGTTAACTACCATCACTTAGCAAGAAGTCGTGCGACCAAGCGCACTCTACCACCTATTTGTAAACAAGTACAAATAAACGTATTTTGGAATCATCAAGGTATTCTCATTCATCAAGTTACTCAAATATATCAATGTGTTTGTGCAACAAGGACAAGGCACGAACACAAATATTTTCTTTACTTTTGAATATAAACTTAGAATTTTGGCTGCGCCCGCGAACTACGTTTCGCCATATTATTATTAATGGTCAAAAAAGTTCTGGCGAGGGCCACTCTTATCATCCCATACGCTCAGACCTACCAAATAAACACAAAAAAATATAAAACTCTGTCAAGCTGTTTCGAAGGAGTTCGATAACAAATACTGTGACAAGAGATTTTTGTATATCAAACACATCGTACTTATTTAAATGCCACTTTGTGGAGGACGGACTAGAATGTGGTAAAGGGTGTCACACCTAAATAAAGTGACGTGTAATTAATCATCGAGAAAGGGGGAAGAAGCAATAAACTTGTGGGGCGGGGTATTGTGAACTTAAGATATGTATGTCAGGGTGACCGTTGAAGCTCATAGGGCTGTCGTTGTCGGCGTTCGGGCTGGCATCACGGGGGCAGGGCCACATCGCACGTAGAGCACCCCGTATGAATTCAGAAACGCCATTGGCTGCAGAAAGCGCTTCCGTTAGACAGAGATACATATTTGTTATTTCCATCACACAAGCGAACTCTCTTCGTAAAGCTCGAAACATTGTAAAAACTTTAATTTACAATTATTAGTTTAATTATTGATTTACGATACGATAAACTGTTAATATTAGCACGTAGGACGAATGTTCGATTGTTGATAATTAAATGTTACCAAATAAACCCTTTTTAATATTTCCACTTTCTGCCATATTTACTTTTTAACACCAATGAATAATTTTACACAACTGTCCGAATAAATCACACAAACTATCGAGCTTATTGACCTGTATACATTAAGCTGTGGTAGACAGTAACTTGATTTCATTAAAAAGAGTTTATTGATATCACAAAGTACACTTTACTAAGACACATCGCTCGCAGGACTGACGGTCACTGGTGCCCCCCACAAGGTGGACCGACGATCTGGTGATGGTCGCATGAAGCCGATGGATGCGATGCGGGAAGCGCAGGACCGATCGGTTTGGAGATCCCTGAGGGAGACCTATGAGGGAGTCCAACAGAGGGCGTCTCTTGGCTGAAATGATGATGATAATGATGGTAAATAAATTATGTAATTAGATTTAATAAAATACTAGCTTTTTCCCGCGACTTCGTCCGCGTGGAAGTCCTTTTTTAATGATTCCCTTTACAAATCTCCCCCCCCCCCCATTTTTACACAATTAAGGAATGATTTTGGGGATAAAAACTATTTTTTATCCTTCCCCACAATTCAAGCTTTCTTCATACAAAATTTCATCTAAATCGATTCAGCGGTTATTGATTCCCTATATAAATTTCCACCCCGTTTTCTCCCCGTTTATGGGTGATTTCTGCAATAAAAGCTATCCTATGTCCTTACCTGGGACTCAAACTATGTATATACCAAATAACATCTAAATCAGTTCAGTAGTTTAGGCGTGATTGCGTAACACACAGATAGACAGAGTTACTTTCGCATTTATAATATTAGTAAGAATAATGTATACACCCCCCTAACCATGATCGCTCAAAATAATATTAAAACCGCAATGAGAGCCAAATGGCGCTATACCACAGATTAGATAATATTTTGGCTATACGCAGCAAGAGCGGTGTCTCTGTATAGTAAGCCCCAGGTTAAGGCTCAGGGTACTCAGCTAGTCACTGTCTTTTTGTGACTATGGAATGCACGCCACTGCGATGAATGGTATATAATATTCAGTTGTATACTTAACATACACACATATTAAATACAGCGTCGGTGGCGCTGTGGATTTGGCACTTGCCTTCCAAATGGGATGTCCGGGGTTCGAGACCACAATATACCAATGAATTTTTCATTTTTTCGAATTATATATACATTTGTGTGGCGCTCCTACGGTGAAGGGAAATATCGTGAGGCAACTACGAAGAAATTAAAAGGTGTATGGGAAGTCGACCATTCCATACTGAGTCAGCGTGGTTGACTAAAGCCTAAACCCTACCTTAGAGCCCACGGTAGGGACGTGTATGAGCTGTTATGATTAGTTAGTACCTACCATATTGGCAAGATTCCATTAATCGTTATGAGATTTGCTGCTGTAACAGGAAAAGCGACATAGTAAGTACCGTTAAATATAACAAACACTTATGGAATCGTTAAGTACTAGATAGCATCACGTTCAGAAGCATTGAGTTTGGAGGAGAAGTCGTGATAAGCAACAGGTGCCACTGGCGTAAAGGTGGCCACGGAGTGGAATGAAGCATACTGTTATGTTTCGATAATATTTGTTTTCAACTTCAGGATCTAAGAACGCCAAAAAGCTTAAAACAGTAGTAAAGTTGTTATTTTCTAAGAATGTTAAAGTCTTGGATTCCTTACCAGTTAACTGATGCGTCTTGGTCTGCCGTACGTACACCAGGAACTCATAAAACAAAAGGAGATTGGTCCGAGTGACAGAGAAAGGTAATGTGTATGTATTGGTGTGCACATATATGAGAAGTGTTAACTTCTGAACTTGTTTAATAAAAGTAAAATCAATAATTCAACTCTTCAACCTTGAGGGGTGACTTAGATACCACCCTGAGCTGAAAAATATGTGTATTTAATGGTTCCAACTTCAGCCATATAGCTTGGGTATAAGAAAAAACTATAAACAAACTGCTCATTACTTATGCAAGCCATAGCTAGCGCCTGATGATAATTTTTCTTTGATTGGATTTAATATAATTTTGTTTGGAGCTATAATTTTAAATTAATAAACTTTCAGGCAGATAGTATTTTTACATTTTTGAAGGAGTCTCACTCAATGTTCCATTAGGTACTATGTCCTGTTCCGTGGGGGCGTCCGTACCGGGTGGTGAGGGGGAAATTTAAAGCTTCCACTCCCCCTACCTCCGCTATGGACAGGGGGCTGCTAGACCGGGTACTGGGGACTCTATTCCCCGATCCTGGTCCATTCCAGCCCCCCAGAATGGTCCCCCCGGGTACTCCTCCGATGGAGGTGGCTGCCGCGATCCCTCCCGTGTCGAACGTGGAATTCGACACGGTGAGGGACCGGTTCTGGCGCAAAAACAAGGCGCCGGGACCGGACGGTGTTCCTGGCAGGGTTCTGGCCCTCGCCCTAGGACACCTCGAGGAGCGGTTCCGGGCGGTGCTTGACTTGTGCATCGTCTCGGGCCGCTTCCCCAGTCGGTGGAAAGCGGGCAGGCTCTGCCTGCTGAGAAAGGAGAGCCGCCCCGCGGATTCCCCGACTGGGTATCGGCCGGTGGTGCTGCTCGACGAAGCCGGGAAGTTTTTCGAGAAGATTCTCGCTTCCCGGATCGTCGAGCATCTAGAGGACCGGGGGCCGGACTTGGCAGTCAACCAGTTCGGCTTCCGCACCGGCCGGTCTACGGTGGACGCGGTGGCTCTCCTCAAGGGGTGGACTGAGGAGGCCACAGCTCGTGGGGAGACTGTTGTTGCGGTGTCTCTTGACATCCGCAACGCCTTCAACAGCCTGCCCCACGAGTGCATAAAGGAGGCACTTCGCTTCCACCGGGTGCCTCCGTACCTTCGCGCCCTCGTGGAGGACTATCTGCAAGGCAGGTCCATCCTCTACGAGGGGCCGGACGGGTGCGTCCATACGTGGGAAATGGCGGCAGGTGTGCCCCAGGGTTCCGTACTAGGTCCTCTACTATGGAACCTGGGGTACAACTGGGTCCTGCGTGGCGACCTCCTTCCACGAATGGAGGTCGTCTGCTTCGCCGACGACACGCTTGTCGCGGCGAGAGCAAAAACGGGGGAGGAGGCGGCCCACCTTGCGTCGGTCGGCGCTTCACTTGTCGTTCGACGCATCCGCCTCCTAGGCCTGGACGTCGCCCTCGATAAAACGAGGACCATGTTTTTCACGCCTCTCGTCGCAGGATCCCACCGGGGCTCCGAGTTCGAGTGGAGGGGGTCCGCATACCGGTCGAGGCACACCTTAAGTGCCTCGGCCTGGTTTTGGATCCCCGATGGAGCTTTGAGGAGCACTTCAAGCTCCTCACTCCACGGCTATGTGCCGCCGCAGCCGCACTCGGACGGGTCCTCCCTAATGTAGGAGGGCCAGGATCGGCGTGCCGTCGACTGTATCACGGGGTGATAAGGTCGATGGCACTCTACGGAGCTCCGGTATGGGCGGAGTGCCTCTCCCCCCGAACGGTGGCCCTCTTGCGACGGCCGCAGAGGGTCATAGCAACCCGGGCCGTGCGAGCTTATCGCACGGTCAGCCACGGCGCAGCCTGCGTTCTTGCGGGCCAAACGCCGTGGGATGTCGATGCACGCGTACATACAGAGATGTATCGACATCGGGTTGCCGTTAGAGAACGGGGGGGACGATCCGCTCCCGAGGAATTAGAGCGGGTTCGTACCCAAGCGCAGAGGGAGGCTCTGCGTCAATGGGGTGAGGCACTTGCCTTCCCAGCTGCCGGCCACCGGACGATCGAAGCGATACGTCCGGTGTTGGAGGAGTGGGTAGGGCGCCGGCAGGGCAGTCTCTCGTTCCGCATGGTGCAGGTATTGACCGGACATGGTTGTTTCGGTCACTACCTGCATCGGGTCGCGCGTCGGGAGGAAACGCCGCAGTGTCATCACTGCGACACTCCCGACGATACTGCCGAGCACACTCTGTTGGTGTGCCCGGCCTGGCGACGCCAGCGCAGCGAACTCAACGCTGCGCTGGGAGGCGGAGACCTCTCGCTGCCGAGCATGGTCGTGGCCATGCTCCGCGGCGAGGCAGAATGGGGGGCTGTCGCCTCCTTCTGCGAGGACGTCATCTCGCAGAAGGAGGCCGCGGAGAGGGAGCGGGAGAATGATCCTCAAGCCGCTCCCATCCGCCGCAGACGGACAGGCAGGCGAAGGCGGGTATTCGCGCAAGCAATGCCCGTCTAATGACCCTGCCGTGGAGGCCTGCGTGCACGGTTGGCCCCGTGTACGCCGCCGTAAGGCCCTCCGTCTGGGGATTGCCCTGGTGTTCTCGGGCAATCCCCCCTTGGCGATAGCCCGACCAGCTAGGTCGGGCTAGCCCGGGCGCGTTGGTAGTGGTAGTCGCAGTGTGGACCCTACCACGCGCGTCCATAAGGGCAGGAAGAACACCGGGGGGTTTAGTGGGTAGGCCTGGCACTCTGCCGGGAGAGCCCCACACACGCTCGTCGTCTAGCCAACGGCGAGTACGGTGCGTCACGCATTCCCCTCGTAAAAAAAAAAAAAAAAAAAAAAAAAAAAAAAAAAAAAAAAAAAAGGTACTATGTCCTGTTGTGTATTTTCTCTGAATTGATCAGGATTTCATCTTGGGGTGGCCTTTGTAGGAATTTACACTAAGTCATTATTTTTACACAGGAACCCACAATATCACATCCAACACGCATCTGTTGCTTCTAAACTAATACCTATAGCTATCATGCTATGCATAGCTATCATGACATATTATGCAATAATAATTTAATATATATCTACACAAGATACGTGCATCATAATGTAGTGTCCGGAAAACGAATTTATATCACTGATAATAATCATGATAATATTTTAAGATCAAATATGTGTATATTTACACAATCATTTTGCATTTCGTATATTGTTCAAATTCAATTCACAAGAAAAATTTATTAATGACTTTGATACTTTTGAATCAGCCACTTCAGTTACTTGTACACCAGAAATATTGCAACCACTAACTAAACAATTCAAAAAGAAATTGACCATAATAACGCAAAATATTAGAAGTATTGGACGAAATTTTGATGAATTCAACATTTTACTGAAAAATCTTGACTTCATTCCGGACATTATCACGCTCACCGAATGCTGGTTATTAACTGATAATAAAATCCCTATATTGGATGACTATACCCCAACAGCTACAAAAAAACTTCATAACCAAAATGATGGTGTTGTTGTTTTTACTAACAATAAATTAGTGACAAAATCATACGAACCAGATATGTTGGATGCCAGTTGCTTAGTAACAATTATAAGTAATAGTGTTGCTGTTTTATCTATCTATAGATCTCCTTCACATGTAAACATAGAATCATTCTTAAACTCTTTGGAGAAACTCCTGAATACCTTGAATGGCTACTCCAATATAATACTTACTGGAGATATAAACATTAATATTGAGCCAAATTATATAAATAGGGAAGCATCTGACTACTTAAGTTTGTTAGCTGCATTTGGACTCTCTCCTACACATTACTTACCCACGCGCAGAAATAGCTGCCTAGATCATACAATCGTTAAAACGAATTATCCTTCAAACACTTTTGTGGTACAAAGCAATATTACAGATCACTCTTCTGTTTTGCTTGTAATAAATAAGAAATTGAAACACATAAATAAAACTATCACTATAACTAAAATTAATTATCCTCAAATTACAAAAGAACTGGAACAACTAGATACCAGACCTATTCTAGACACCCATGAACCAGAAAAAGCCACTGATCATCTAATAGCTTCATTAAGTAATATCATAAGTAAAAACACGGAATATAAAACTTACTCTAAGCGTAAAACACCATGGAAACCATGGATAACACCCGGTTTGCTGAGATGTGTAAAAAATAAAGATAAGCTTCATCTTAATCTAAAAAAGTCACCTGATAACGAAATTCTTAAAATAACGTATAATAGATACCGTAACTATCTCACTAAAATTATAAAAAAAGCTAAAACTGAGTATGAAAAAGCACAACTGGAGTTAGCTTGTTCTACTAGTGTCAAAAATACATGGGAAGTTATAAATAAAATAACGCGTTACAAAGCAGTAAAACAAAATCATGTTAACCTACTGAAACTTAAAAATGATCCAAATGAGGCTGTTAACGATATAAATAACTACTTCTCTACTATAGGAAAGACTTTAGCAAATAAAATAAAAGAACAACTGCGATCACTAAATACTGCGCCCCCTTATGAATCTACAACAAAAAATTCATTTGTTTTACTGAGCACTGACTGTAAGGAAGTAGAACTGACTATAAACAGCCTAAAAACTAGTAGTGCTCCTGGTTGGGACAATATTTCGAACAAGATTTTAAAAGATAACGCATTATTGTTAGCGCCAATGATTACTCATATATGTAATATCTGTTTTGAATCTTCTATAATACCGACAGCATTTAAACTTTCTCGTATAATACCGATACATAAATCTGGTGATATTGAATCTATTAATAACTATAGACCAATATCTATATTAAATTCATTATCCAAAATTATAGAAAAGTTGATCAATAAAAGACTAGTTCAATATCTCGAAGGCAAAAACCTTCTCTCGCCGAACCAGTTTGGCTTCCGAAGAGGGAGATCAACAAGTGATGCGGTGTCGGAGTTAGTGGATTTCTTGGCCAAGGAACTAAATGACGGAAAGAAATGTATCGGGATTTTTCTTGACCTTGCCAAAGCGTTCGACACCGTATCTATACCTCTTCTTCTTCGAAAGCTTGAATGCTTTGGTGTGAGGGGAGATCAACTTAACCTTTTCAAAAGCTATCTAAGCAACAGATAACAAACAGTCAAAATAAATGACGCTATAAGTGAACCTTGTATAATGGAGTATGGTGTTCCACAGGGAAGTGTGTTGGGTCCCACATTATTTATCATATATATAAATGACATTATTCAATATAAACCAGAAAACGGTAGAATAATGGCATTTGCAGATGACACCGCTCTCGTATTCAGTGGTAAAAGTTGGGAGCAGGTATTTATAGACGCACAAATAGGCTTTAACGATATGCAACAAATTAACTAGCAACCTACTAACTTTAAACACTGATAAAACTAAATTTATAACATTTACAATTAGTAAAAAAACTCAACCTTGTCCAAATTCTTTTTTTCTCATGGCTCATCGATTAAATTGTCACTTTAAAACTAATAACACTTGTGATTGTTCAAAATTAGAAAACGTATCAACATATAAATACCTTGGCATAACACTAGATTCGACACTAACATTTACTCCTTATATAAAAATTATGTCACTTCGAATCCGTAAACTTACTTCAGTTTTTAGAAACATTAGGCATATTGCTTCAGAAAAATTATTAAAAACCCTATACCTTACCTTGTGCCAGTCTATATTGTCGTATTGTATTACTATCTGGGGAGGGGCTCTAAAAACAAACCTGCTACCGCTAGAAAGAGCGCAGCGTTTGGTGCTAAAAGTGATGAATTCTCTGCCCTTTAGATATTCTACTTCAAAGCTATACGCACAAAATAATGTATTAACTGTAAGACAGTTATATTACCTAGAGCTTATTTTAAAACAACACAAACAATGCGAGCCAAATAGTAACCTAAATTCCAATAAAAGACGAAAACACATATATTTTAAAAGTACCTCTGTGCAAAGTAAAACCAAATTTGCTCATCGTTTTCCATATTTTGCAGGGCCATTTTTATATAACAAAATCAACAAAGAAATTGATATACATGACAAAAATAGACATACGTGCAACTTAATTCTAAGGCAATGGCTTTATAAACTAACTAGAAATCATTAATACATTGCGAATAATTAATAAAATCACTATTTACATATTATTGACTTATATTGGGAATAAGTTAGTGTTTTGTATGGTTATACATGTCTATCCATGCACTGTGCCTATATATATGTATGTGTGTGTATATTGTATATCATAATAGCTAGGGACAACATGCACAAGCAATAAACCTTTATCAGCAGATAAAAGAGCATAAGTACCTATAAGAACAGGCTAGACCTAGTTTAGGTACTTAAGTAACAAACATGTATGTAAGGTTTTTTATAGAACAATAAAGGATTATTATTATTATTATTATTATTATTATCTCCACTCTAACCTTTGAGCTTAAAGGAGATAGTATTACAAATATCAGACACCACTCCATCCATTTAGAATGGGGTAGGGTGACTGTCACCCGTACACCCTCCTCTGCAAGTGCTGTACCCATTGATTTACTACCAAACGTTCGGTAGTAAATCAATGGCTGTACCCCTCACAGCAACCAGACTACAACAGAGTTAAGAGGTAAAACATATTGGCATAGCTTGCGAAAATCAGTTAGCTCTTGCGATTTATGCAATCCTAGTATCATAGCACCGAAACTGCACCGCTTCGCTTACCAATAAAATAATAATGCTCAGTGCCGAACCGATCCTTACAAAATGCTAGTTTCCAGTGTCTAGTTTTGAACTTCGTTGCTATGACCACTTCTCAATAATGGTAAAACAATGTCGGCACATAATCAATGTTTGGATTTGTCAAAAAAAATTCAGTTAAGAAACTAACAAAAAAGTAAAGAACCCCAAACGGTTTCTATTTTGAACAGACTATTTGTTGGTGTGTGTGTAGTGACTAAAAGCTTTAGCATGTACGAGTATAATACACTAAGTAGCTGTGCCTGCGAACTACGTTTCGCCATATATTTTTTCCCGTTTTTGCATTATTTTTCATTGATGCTCAGCTCGTGATATTATTATAGCCTAAAGCCTTCCTCGATAAATGGACTGGATAATTTATTTTGTAGGTAAGTAGTATTGAGCCCATTGGAGATCATCATTCATGGTTCAGTGCTTTGTCTGTATGCAAGTTAATTAATTATATGCCAAAGTAATGATGATGTTATCGAAAATTTGTGAAACTTAAAAAAGATCCATCGTGCAAAACGCAGGACATCGAAAATTAATTGAATCGGTTAGTGATGCATCACTTTTAACTTTTGTTTGCAAAAAATAAAATAGGCGATTGATATTCATCTAGATTAGAAATGTTTTGGTGAAGTCGAGTGTTTACTATCTCTACTTTACATAATTTGCAATGAAAGCAATGTAAACACATATTTTTAACCAAAATCCATCCAGACTTCCTGGTATCAAAACGGGAGAATATACAGGAAATTCCTATTACATTCACCGAGATTTTACTCGGGACTGCCGCTTTACGGCTAAACTTCCGAAGTTTTAGTCCTGGGGACTTTAGATATACAATGTGTATTTTTTAAACATTAACAATATTTTGTTTGAGGTATTACATTGTGCATTTTTGGTATTCCGGGGCTGTGATAATATTTGGTTTGTAGTAATAGAAAGCGAATATTTGTTAAGCGAATAAAGAAACCCTAACATGAATGATTGATGGGAATAAAATTATTAACCATATGTGACACAGGAACAGTTGGGTGAGCATATTTTTATATTTTCAAAGAAACACGTTTTGTTGGTTTTGGAATTTTATATGCCTCAATTGTTTTAGGTGTATGCCGCAAAATGTACGTAACATTTAAACGCTAAATTAATACGCAAATAGTTATGCAACTCGCAGATTTAAAACTACTACTTTGCATATGCGATTTTGGATTATTTGGCGAGTTTTGATTGGGATATACGCATTTCACATACAACCTATTTTCGATGCGTTGTGGATGCTGACGTTGACTTAAGCTCGTTTCGCTTTGCCTGGTAGTGGTAGCTGTAAATCCAGGCGCACACGATAAGGAAGGCAGGTAAACACTGCACCACACACACTAATGCCACCCCTAATCTCACTCCGGCAGCAGGCATGAAGACCGTCATTTTTTTATAGAGTAAACATTAATTAATATTTAACTTTTTTTCGCCGGTCGGCCGTCATTGAAAGCGGACGTGTGCAAATCGTGCTCATATTAATTTGTCATAATAATTAGCAATTGGTCAATTCTCTAAATTTCAATTCCTGCTCTCTCTTATAGGGCTTAAGTTACTTTGCTCCTCCTACTGGGCGTGTCATGAGTGAGATAGTATTAAGTTCTAAATACTTCTATTAAACAAACATTGGCGTAAAGTGTTGATTGGTACCGGGATTCGAACCGTGATCAGTGAGGTGGGACCCGAATACTGTGAACATTCAACCAGCGATATATTGTTGTAAGGTGCGAAAGTGTCAACAAGGCTGCTGCTACGACGCCGTAGTCTCGACGCGCTACACGCTACTGAGCCCCACCACGCATACTACTTGCGTGCTACGGAATCTTTCGGAATCAAAATAATTGTGCTACGCTACGACGCAACACGGTGTCCTTACAGATCAGCAAGTTATGTTCCTCACAGTATTGCCTGATTTCCTGGCTATTCGTAATTGAAAAACACAAAACAGTTTTGATAATTGTTTTCTAAAAGGAAATAACTAAACGCTAAGATGCCGCTCAAGAGAACGCCACCGAAAACGCCACTTATGTCGCAATCCGACCCGGACATTCCTAGCAACATAGCAAGTGACGTCTCAGAAATAGCTCATGAGTCATCCCGGTATAAACGCATACGTGAAGAATCCACTTCACCATATGCCGAAAATGTTGCAATGAGTAATTTCAAAGAGGAGATGAAGGAAATGATGAATACATTTCAAAAGACTCAAACTCTTCTATTGAACAAAATGTCTGAAAACATACTTGAAATTAAAGAGCAAAACCTACAGATCCAAAAAACAAACGCTGAAATTGAGAAAACTTTGGAGAGTATAAGATCTGGACAGGAACAATTGACAAAACGAGTAGAAAAACTGGAAACTGAGCGGCTCTGCCAAATGGATTATATAAAGAGATTGGAGACGAAAATAACTGATCTGGAATCTAGCACTCACTCCTCTACTATTGAGGTGCGAAATATTCCCTTGAATGAATCTGAGTCTACAAATGATTTATATGGCTATATTATCAGTATTGGCAGTGCAGTTGGGATCAATGTGCAATTATCGGATATCCGTGACGTATACCGTTTGCCTGCAAAACCAAGGAAGCCACGAACTGTTGTCTCCGAACTTACCTCGGTCCGGTTGAAGAACGAACTACTAGCTGCAGTGCGTAAATATAATGAGTCACGTGACAGGGTAACTAAGCTCAACTGCTCAAACATCGGGATTAAAGGACAAAATATTCCGTTATACGTTTCCGAATTTGTATTTGGCAGCAGCCGTAAGCTGTATTACCAGTGCCGTGAGTTTGTAAAGGATAAAAATTTTAAATTTTGTTGGACAAAGAACAATAAAATCTATATCCGTAAAAATGAGCACTCCCGAGCCATAAATATTGAAACTGAAGAAACCTTACGTAAATTAGCAGAATGACTAGTTTCTTTTTGTGGCCATTTCGGTTTTTTAGCTGATTGTTTGTCTTGTAATTTAATTTTTCGTGTACCATTTATTTCTTTTTTTGTTCACATTGTGTTCGTTTGCCTGCAATTTTTTGTTCACCGTCACTGTCTTACTATATTATTGATTATAAGAGTTACAACTTGTACACCTTCATATTCTCGCCTTTCACTACACCTTATCACACAACACAGACATAACAACTTACATACTTGCATTATTTTGGTCTCAGATTTTTCTTTGCACTTTTATAACACTATAATATATCGCAGTCAAACTCTTGCTTGTTTATGTTTTTATTATGTGTCTCATGTTATTATATACAGGATCGAACGCCCGCGATATGTTGGACTCCTCTGGTCTGTTTTTTTACAGTATTTATTTTTCAGCATATACCTAAATGATGGGTCTTGATAGTTTCAGAACCATATCATCAGAACTAGAGAGTCTAAGCGTTTCGCGGTCATTCATATGTCGTCCTGAGCATTGTTGTAACTATTTTATACGTGACGGCAACTCTTTAGCAGTTATCCATCTCAATATCCGCAGCATAAATAAAAATTTTGACAACTTTATTACATTACTGGCTAATACTAACATTGAATATGATATTATAATTTTAACAGAGTGTTGGATATCAAAATCACCGCACTTGCCTTTACTAAATGGCTATAATATTTTTCAGACATGTAATAACCCAAATCAAAATAGTGGTATAGTAATTTATATCAAAGACACAATACAGTGTAAGGTCTATGAACCAAACTTCATAGCGGATGCAAATTGTTTGGTTTGTGAGGTAGCCTCTTCGTTCTCTGTGGTGGCTATATATCGATCACCTTCAATGCGTAATATTGATAGTTTTCTTTGTGGGCTAGACAAACTTTATACGAATCTATCAGCCTTTCCATCACTTAAAGTCTTAGGTGACTTTAATATAGACATTAAAAATGGAACAACAGACACCCGTGCGAATGACTATTTGAATTTACATGCGGCGCACGGCCTCCTTCCCGCATACACTGAAGCCACTAGAGGTGACAACTGCTTGGATCATATATTTACAAAGTCAAATGTACCGTCTACAGCACTTATACTGGAATCGTGTGTCACTGATCACTCACCAACTGTATTACTTACGCAAGTTACTAATAGTAAGCCTCGTATAATTACTAACATTCAAACTAAAATTGATTATAATTGTATACACTTGGAGCTTACATACACTGATTTTACACCAGTCTTACTATCTAAAGATGTGAATTCTGCTGCGGACTATTTGGTCTCAACTGTCTCAAATATAATAAAAAAATTTACCTCCAAAAATCATGTTTCCAGAAAAAAACTAAAAATTAAACCATGGATGACAGATGGCCTTCTAAGATGCATTCGTTGCCGGGATAGTATGCACAGTCGACTCAGGCGTAATCCTGACAATATGACACTTAAAATTACATACATAAGATATAGAAATTTTACAAATAAATTACTTAAAAGCGTCAAATTGAATTATAATAAACAATTATTGATTTCCTCTAAAAATAATGCTAAGTCTACCTGGAATGCCATCAAAAATATAACGAATATGTCTAAGCCTATTGCTACTGCTAAGCCATTGTTAGGAATACACCCTAACCCAAAAGTTGCTGTCAATTTGGTAAATGAGTTTTTTGTGGATGTTGGCAAAAAATTGGCATCAAATATACAGGCTCCTGAATCTCCTCACACTTTTTCCCCAGCTCGCAGAGAAGTCTCCTCCTTAGCACTATTCGAAGTCGATGAACATGAAATAGACCGATTGATATCTGGTCTTCGTAGTGACTGTGCGGTTGGATGGGACGGGATATCCTCACGTATTTTGAAAAACTCTCGTACTATCTTTACACCGTTATTGACTCATATATGCCAACTCACCTTTTCTACTGGAATCTTTCCTAGTGCCTTTAAAAGTGCCATAGTCCACCCAGTTTATAAATCTGGCGATGAAAATGTAATTTCAAACTACCGACCGATTTCAGTTCTGACAGCGATGTCCAAGATTATGGAGCGTGCCTTAAACAATAGATTAACCAGTTTTTTGGAGTCAAAACACATAATATCTAATAAACAGTTTGGTTTCAGAAGAGGCCTCAACTCAGAAGATGCGGTTGACTCGCTGTTGGATACTGTGGTCGGGTGCATAGATAAAAAACAAAAGTGCATTGGTATGTTCCTAGATCTTTCGAAGGCCTTTGACACTGTGTCTATTCCTATTCTCTTAAAAAAGATGGAACAAATTGGCATACGTGGGATCCCGCATGCACTTTTCAAGGACTACCTTGAAAATCGTACCCAGTCCGTCAAGATAGGTGAGTTTATCAGCGATTCAGAGCGCTTATTTTTCGGAGTACCCCAAGGCTCTATTCTCGGTCCCACACTCTTTAACATGTATATCAATGACTTATGCAATCTTCATATTCCCCATTGCCAAATCTATACATACGCTGATGATACGGCACTTGTCATTGATGGGAGGGATTGGACGGAAGCATGTGCAAATGCTGAAGCAGCATTTTCTTTGGTTTTAAAATGGCTAGACTCCAACTTACTTACCCTCAATATAAGCAAAACAAATTACATAACTTTCGCCACTAATAACAGTACGCTACCATCTGAAGACGATATTAGTATAGTTGCCCATCGGTGTTTAACTTCTTTAAAGAATCGCTGTAATTGTCTCGAAATATCTAGATCAGAGCGTATTAAATATCTGGGAGTTTATATAGATCAATTTCTAAAATGGCACCTACATATTCAGTCTTTAATACCCAGAATAAGAAAGTTAATATTTGTTTTCAAGAAAATAAATAAAGTTGCTGACCAGAATACACTAAAGTCTGTTTACATGGCACTGTGTCAGTCTATCCTGATGTATTGCATAACGGCATGGGGTGGCGCAGGTAAAACTATAATGCTGCCTTTGGAGAGAGCTCAGAGAGCGGTTCTTAAGGTCATGATCAGAAAACCGGTCAGATATTCTACGTCGCAACTCTACACTGACACCTTGGTCTTGACAGTGAGGCAACTGTTTCTTTTGTACACTACACTTCGCAAGCACTCCCAACTTCGCTTTAATCCGGATATATTTACTCAAAAGCGTAGATCAGACCTCGTCTGTACAACGCCTCAGCATAGGACAGTCCTCGCTAAGCGACACTTTAATATTCTCAGTTGCATTCTCTATAATAAATTCAACAGCATTCTTAAAATATACCCCTGCCCTAAAAGTGTAGTAAAAAACAAAGTTTCGCGGTGGTTAATGACTATGACATATTCAAAAACAGAAGAACTATTACCGAAATCAATATAACTTATATCGAGACTACGATTTATTGCAATCTATCCAAACACTTCACACACACTCACACACATTCACACGCACACACGCGAATTATTCACATTCACATTCGTTTACTTTAATAGCTACTTGAACCTTTTAAAAATAGCTTGATCACTAAATATATTCATTAAATTTAATATAAACGGCGGTGAACAATAAAAAAAAATCTAAGCAATAGAGCGTTGTACGTAAGTTGTCTTATTTCATTGTTACTATCTTAATTACTTCTTTATTGCTTAAATTCCCAAAAAACAGACTTGCTCTTGTTTGGGAATCTCCGTAGACACTGTCAGTGTTTATGTTACTGTAGTTTGTTTTTGTTTGGGTTGTAAAGTTTGTAAGCTAGATTATTTCACTGATATTTAAGAACATAAAATACTTGATGTCTTTGTAAGCATCTCCGTGCTCTCTATCTACTCGAGATACAGGATTTTCTTAGTTCGGTGGATGGGGGGCTGGGGACAATTAATATATAAATATCACTGTTCTAGCTGGAGCTGTATTTGCCTAGACATAAGAAACGAACGAACAATAAAGAATTATTATTATTATTATATTATTATTTGGTTTCAACAGTTAGAAAAAAAACATAACTTATTAAATGGAATATGCCATTATGGTACCCGTAATTAGGTAAGTAATAATTAAAATTTAACCTTAAGACAAGTCATTATTTTTTTGTTATAATAACATTATAGTACATACCCAGTAAAAACGTAATGGTTTTCTTTCTCTACAAGCCCCCCTTATGATTTAACTTCTAATTCTTTATCCTAGTAGCATCCGTGTGTACTTAGACAGGTGAGTCTGGTCCCGAAATTTGTTTATTTATACCATTCCCCCTCTAAATAGCTTAGTTTATTCACCAAAAACAGTGAATAAAAGTAACTTTTAGTCACTGTTTTTGTGATTGAATCTAGAACACATTATATTCGACCTACATTTCAATGCTATACAACTTCCTGGCGCAAAAAATATACGATACAAACTCCTTGTGCAATGAATACTCGACATAGGTACATACAAAATCCTTGTGCAAATAACTCCCAGGGATCTGATTGGTCGAAATTTTCTGCACGGAGTTTGGCATTAGAATAAAATGACACTTAAATTAGTAATTGTTCCAATTTTAACGTGCGATTAAATTAATTTAAGTTTCCTTTTTTTATTCGTTAAACGTCTATTTTCGCTTAAGTCTTACTTTTTCTTGTCGTCAGTGTGGTATAAACTATAGTATGCAACTCTTGAATAAAACGGGTTTATATCGAGGGCCATTAATCACTCATGTCGCTCAGGATTCTAACACTTGAATCTCCTTCTTCTCCTTGCTCGTGATTCATCTATGGCCCTCGCTTTAAATTCGTTCTTTATTCACTAGTTGCATAATATACTATTAAGTATTAACTACTTTAATTAACATTATGATTCATCATATCGTTCATTATAAAAAACAAGTTCTTTAGAAACACTTTATTGTTGAAGGGGTGGAAACAGTTAATGGAATTATATTAAATAAAATATTTTTTATACTCGTACATTCCATTTATAGCCTTAAAAAATTAAATTTATAAATTATTAAACCAAAAAATATATATGTTTTCTTAAATGATTACAAACTATTACCTTGAGACTGATCTTCGCCCTCCCGGAAATGCGGTATTCTACATTTGATAATATGGACTATGGAGACTGCCAGTACGGAACCCTAAAAATTTTAATAAACACACGTATTTTTAATTTTTATATGTGACTTTGCATTTTCTTTAAAAATTCTAATTAAATTGAAAAATGGTGAATATTTAGCCTAAAAAAAGTATAAAGGAGATCAATATAGCTAAGAATTTCGTAAGGGCTGGTAAGAGCTCGGTAGCCTCGTTAATTAAGGCGACACGGGACGGGTTTTTTATTGATTAATTCATTTTTCAACGTATTTTTTACTTTGTCAATCAAACAAAAAAACACTACTGAGATAAGGCGTTTAAAAGTTAAAGAGTGAGAATCGCTATGCTATAATTTGCATGCATCAGTGCATAGATGCAATGCAGTTTTGTGAGAATGGTACCAGGAATACATAGCCTCCGAAGAGCTTAATTATATCAACGCTGCCACCCCAAAAGCCCGCCCCACGCACCCTTCCAAGCCTTCAAGCTGTGGGCAGCGGTTTGTGATAGGTGGACTTATAGGCCAGAACAAGCTAGTCAATCAATACTGTAGCCCCCACCACCTGATCCTAGCCTTTCATTGATTAACTGCTATCAACATAATATTACTATCACAGGCCTTGGTGCTAAAGTGTGCATTGTGTCTATTGCGACCCCACAGCAGACACACTGCAAATTATCATGTTTATGCAAAAACTTCGCATAATTATATAGTTTGACATACATACATTTGATAAGAATAATAGTACATTGTTTGTTACCCCAGGGGTGAGGTAACTTATTTAGTCTCGAGACGGTGTTTGGCGCCCGAGCATAGCGAGGGCACCAATATAGTTCGAGGGACTAAATAAGTCTTTAACCCGAGGTAAACACTGTGCTTTTCATTACGAATACAATGAAAGTCAAAATAAAATAATGAATTAGCTAAAGAAAACACGTGTAAATTTTATTTTACATAAATCAACAACTTCTGCTTTAGCCCGCTTTCTCTTATAAAATCAGACGTTAACTCCATACCAGATGAATGGCTCCATGAATCAGATGAACTAATTGTGTTAATTATTAACACAATGACATACAAACATAATTAACGCTAACTGCGCTAAACGCGGTGAGCTGGTATTAAATTATAGGGTTTCTTTCACAAAAAAAATTAATTCACTAAAAAGTTCAAAATAAAAAATATTTTACAAAAAATAAAAATCGACTTCAAAAACACTGAAAAGTTAAAAATAATATAATTATAGGTACAGACAACATCACACTTCTATATTGAAGTCGGTGACAAATTTTATCACTTTCTAGGAGATCATCGTTTGGCACCGACTTCAATATAGAAGTGTGATGTTGTCTATACTTATTCTTATATTATTTTTAACTTTTCAGTGTTTTTGAAGTTGGTTTTTATTTTTTGTGAAATATTTTTTTTTCATTTTCATAATTTAAAAAATTATAAATATTTTGCCCAAATCTATGTTATTTTGTTTTATATTTTGCCCAAATAAATTATAATAAAGTCATTTAAAAAATATATTCTTTAAATAACATTAACATTATGTTATTTCAATTTTACACCGCGCTGTAATTGAGTGGCTGTATAGAAAGTCGAAACATGGTTTAATAAAAATGTGAGAAAGAACTAGTTTCTTTTTAAAATTTGACAGCAGCTGTCAGTTGAAAGTGATTCTTCCTAGGGCTGAAAAGTATTACTTTCAACCCGCTCCTAAGGCAACTTCAGACCTACTTTCAGAGTATGAGTAATGAAATAGTACATTGTTACCCCAGGGGTGAAAGTAACCTTTTTAGGCCCGAGACGGTGTTCGAGGGACTAAATAAGTCTTTAACCCAAGGTAAACACTGTGCTTTTCATTACGAATACAAGGAAAGTAAAAACAAAACAATGAATTAGCTAAAGAAAAAACGTGTAAGTAAATTTTATTTTACCTAAATCAACAACTTCTGCTTAAGCCCGCTTTCTCTTATAAAATCAGGCGTAAACTCCATAGCTGAATCAGATGAACTCATTGCGTTAATTAATTACACAATGTTATACAAATATAATTAACAGTTAATACAAATCTCTGCTATACGGAAGTATTAACAAAACTCTATAAATGGAAAAAACAAATGAAGATCGCATTGCCGCTTTCCCGCTTATTTTGTTTTGTTTTCTGTGGTCGGCCAGTCATAATTTTTCATTTTCATAATTTAAAAAAAGGTAAATATTTTGCCCAAATCTATGTTATTTTAAAGAAATAGTTGAAAATAAGTTATAATAAAGTCATTTAAAAAATATATTCTTTAAATACTTAACATCGTGAGGCAACCTGCATACATCTGCGAAGAAATTCAATGATGTATGTGAAGTCGACCAATCCGCACTGGGCCAGCGTGGTTGACTAAGGCCTAATCACCCTAATATAGGGTAGGCTCGAGCCCCTCGGTGGGGACGTATATGGGCTGTGATGATGATGATGACTTAACATTATGTCATTTCAATTTTACACCGCGCTGTAATTGAGTGGCTGTATATAGAAAGTCGGAACATGGTTCAATAAAAATGTGAAAAAAGAACTAGATTCTTTTTTAAAATTTGACAGTAGCTATCAGTTGAAAGTGATTCTCCCTAGGCCTGAAAAGTACTACTTTCAACCCGCTCCTCAGGCAATTTCAGACCTACTTTCAGAGTATGAGTAATGAAAAATATATTTTCATACTCTGAAAGTAGGTCTGAACTTGCCTGAGGAGCGGGTTGATAGCTGGCTTAATGGCTGAATAGCTGGCCGGCAACAGAAAAATAAACAAAATAGCCGAAAAAGCGGCGATCCGATCTTCATTTGTTTTGTCGAGTTATAGGGTTTTGTTTATACTCCGTATATCAGAGATTTGAGTTCATCTGACTGATTCAGATACGGATTTAACGCCTGATTTCATAAGAGAAGAGGCTTATTTTTCTTTAGCCAATTCATGTTTTTTTCCTTGTAATCGTAATGAAAAGCACAGTGTTTACCTCGGGTTAAAGACTTATTTAGTCCCTCGAACTATATCGCTACGCTCGTGCGCCAATCTCCGTCTCGGGACTAAATAAATTACTTTCACCCCTAGGGTAACAATGTACTATAAAATATTTCTGACTATCGGCTGTATTAAATACAAAGCGTTGTACAGAGACATTAAACTTCAATAATACTTTCCTTAACCAGTCTGCTGAAGTTGCTTGAGTCGAAGCTGATGCTGAAGTATGAATGAAACATCACAGAGCACAGTTAGTGAACTGCGCATGGTTTGCTTTCAACTCGGACTGTATGTAGGTAATTCGGAGATAGTTCGACGATGACTCGATTGTCGACTCAAGGCGCGGAGCGTGACGTCGTTGGCTGCGTCGAGCTTCGAGTCAGCAGATTCTGCCGTATTCTGCTTTTAACAAAATGCTATTATTTTGTTAAAAGAATACACCATTTTAGTTTATTAATAATGCAGTGGTTTTATAAAAATACTTAATAATTCAGCAAAATTTTACCTATTCTCTAAGCATCTACATGTGTTGCTTATAATTATATGAAGAATGAAGCGTATGAAATATAATTTATGATTAAACGAACTTACCTCTACGTGAAGTTCTATCACAATTATAATAATACGTTTCATTCGAAGATATAATGTCCCACCCAAACCCATGTATCCTGAAGTTATAAAATTTTGCATAATACTCTAAAAGAATGAGGTGACAGGGCGGAGCCCGGCTATCCGGTTGGGCGTTGGAAATTCTAAAGATACCAAAAAAAAATATTAAAATATTGAATTACGTGCGGAGTTGCCTGTATGATAACATGACTACATGTGTTGCTTATATCTTCGAATTAAGCGTACTATTATAATTGTGATGGAACTTCACGTACAGACGTCCAACCATGATCGCCCAAAACAATATTAAAACCGCACTGAGAATAGGATGGCGCTATACGCAGCAAGAGCGGTGTCTTTGTTTCAATATTGTTTTAACCTTGCTACTCGTATAAGCGGTATGGTAGCCCCAGGTAAGTATTTTTTATTGCAATTAAGTTGGCAAACAAGCAAACTGCCCACCTGATGGTAAATGGTAACAGTCACCTATAATACATGTGACACCTGTAAGATTCGCAGCAAAACTGCAACCCCCACAAGAACCACAGTGTACGTTGCCAACTTGTGACTTAAGATGTAAAGTACCCAGTAATTCCAGTGCCATATCTTACCCTTCGAACCGGAACACAGCAATGCAAGCACTGCTGCTTTGCGGCAGAAATAGAAATAGGTAAGACGGAGGTACCCATGCACACGACCCTGGTACAGAGTCTCCCTCCGATAGATAAGTCTCCAATAGGATAATTGATGATTAAAGTTCGTTTAATCATTAATTATCCTATCTACAATATCTAAGGTACCTGCCTTTCATGTCGACTAGCCTTGGGATGCCTGTATATTTCAAATATAATTAAACATTATTGATTACAGAGATAGTTAAAAAATTATGCGATAGAGAATCCTAGTTTTTCAGTCTAGTTATCTCTATCTGTTACGGTTGACTCACAATAATCATTTCTATTATTCAAACCTTTATTTGCAGAATAGTTAAACACATTAAAATTAGAGATAACATTTAGTTAACTCTAATTCATACAGGACGCAACAAGCTGATGCAAAGAAAATATAGGCATTTAAATGCTTTACTTCCCGGAGAAAGTCGCTGGTACTTCATACAAATAAATTATAAAAGAAAAGATTTATTAAAAATAATATTAGAAGTGATTTTAAGTAAATATGCAATTAATAAATGTTTGCTTGTCTTTAAAAAAATAATTTAGCGAATACTTGATGTTTGATATTTTTAATTACAAATTTTAAATGTGCAACAAGACCAAATATATGAGAAATAAAACTAGGATGGCATTTATTCTAGTTTTATCTACACTCATGTTCTAATTCTAATATTAAGAACTCAACACTAATATTTTAAAGGCATAACTTAAAGCCCTTGGCCTTTTACAAATTACATTATAATACAAGTTCGCCATACAAAACCAGTACTTTAATGTAACTCGATTTCCAATAAAATACAGTTCGATTGACGAAGCCCGACCAAGGAGGTTTTGTCACAATTTTCTTTTGTGCCAGTACATTGTATATGGCGGCGCGTGCAACAGCACATGCGCGGTAGAATGTTGGTGTTGGCTGGCGCCATTTCTCTGAATTTTTCATTCATTATTTTGCTGTTATTGGTTAAAATAATATAAATTTATGTAATTTTAGATTTCTGTATTAGTTTCACAATTGCACTGTTCAAAATGCAAATAATTATTAGAATACCTAAATGAGTTTGATTTTGTTTTAATTTTGTGTCATTTATTTAATTTAGGTAACCACTGATTGCATGAGTGTAAATAAAGTAGTGTATGGAATTGCACATAATTAGGTCTTAAAACACTCGTGTGGTACCTATTAAAATTCTCGGCAAGCCTCGAATTTTAAACACACACTAGTGTTTTAAGACCCCCTATCATGTGACTATTTCATAAACTACTATTATTGCACCTATTTCCGCTGGCATATTGTCAGGTTGCTTCGCGCTGACGGAAAGTCGCGAGACTTACGAATAAAATGTTCACTTCATAAATTTAAATAAAAGACAAAACTCTCATACTCTATACTAACTACATTTAAGCCTACTAATTCTTTATTGTAACTAGGTAGGAAAATATAATATTATTACCTTGTCTTTTCACATGTCGATCTTGTAAATATACACAAATTCTTGTAGCACTTATTGATTCACGAATGTTTGTAAAGCACTAACTGATTATTTATTTGAACTTCACTTTGTATAACGCTATTATTCACAAGCGATAAATATTTGTAATATTTATTAGTCCTTTATTGTATTTTTCTATATTTTCTTATTATAATTGTTAGCGTCCGACATTTGATCTCAATATTGTAGCTCAATGCCTACGTGACTGACAAATGTCATATAATTATTTTATTGTTCAAAAATCTTTCGCTTGACAGCTATGTAGTTGTCTATTGTTATAGCCAGTATAAAAGCGGACCAGGGTCATTAGGAAGCCAGTCTACTACCAGCTCTGATATTGAACGCTAACGGCTAAGGAGTAGCTAAGCTCCTTACACCGGCTTGGAACCAAACCAGCACCGCCTGGCCTTCGTGATCAAACCACTTCGTGCCGGTTCCTTCACGCGTCTCCACCGCGCCTGCTACGTGGGCCTGCTGCCTACCTGACCACTCCGTCGCGCCTTCTACTGGTCCCTGCTACCGCCTATCCTGAGGAGCGCCGTTGGGGGTGCTCTGGCCCCCCTACCTGCATAACGCTGCCGCCGGGTGTTCCTGAGCCGTCTGCCTACTGCGTGCCGTTGGGACGCTCCTATGCTGATTACCTGACCTGCGCAACCTATCCTGCCTGCTGCGTTGCCGTGCCTACTCCTGCTCCGGCTAACCGGCGGAGCTGCTACTCGTCCCCGCGTCCTACCCTGGCCAGGCTAGATTATATTATTCTGTTGTACATAGTTACCTTTTAGGCTAATTTAGTTATATAAGTCCTGTCGTGCCCTCCTAATATTATTCCTCCCTACCTCGGCCTTTTCTTGTTTCCGTTTTCTCTTGTAAATATACCGTGTTAATTATCTAACTTGTTTTCTTTTAGCTTTCTCCTCTCTTTTTTTGTACGAAGCCTTCCGCTTCGCGACAATATCTTTAAGATACTCACTGCAGTTCGAAAAAACTATTTTTATCAAATTTATTCCAAAATAGTTATTTGCCACTTACGGGGTGCCCCAAAATACTTTTTTAATCGCTCAGGGACTAAAAGTGATTTGTATTTAGAATGTGGATATTGTTAGTAAAAGTTTCAATCACCAAAGAGATCGATCGCGAACATTGTTTGAAATAGTTACTGGCAGCATAATAAGCAAGAAGCGCGCGGGCTTAATTTAAAAAATAATTTTATGAAAAAGTAAAAACGCGCTAATTTTATTGTGCATTTATAGTTCGTTGGTGATTGCATTGTCTTTTTAGCCTATTTTCAAGATTTTACCAAATCTAAGCAACCTACTCTTTACCTATTCAATGTTAAAATCTACTGTCAGTAGTAAGAAGATTATTACGATGAACTTTCGTAATTGTTCATATATAATACGAGTATTAGGCTCTAAGTATATCTATTAGTTGTTTTTTCTTTATAGTGTCTGATTGTTCCTTACTAAATGCATGTAAATAAATAAACGTGTATTCTTACTTACAAGTCTCACTTATTTTCTTATAGCGCGTGATAAAAAGTAGTGTCCACCTTGGGAGCAACACTAATTAACCTTGTCCCTCGCTGCGCTCAGGATTCTACTCTAGAATCCTTCGCTCCACTCTGGATTCAAAAAGCACTCTCGCCTTAAAAATAGTGCTTTGCTCCCTTGGTAAACAATCTACTATTATTTTTTTACTTCGAGGTTGTAATAGCACGCAAAAATTACGAATTATATAGATAAAAATATGAAAAAAAAATTAAAATCGGTTGACATCTTTCAGTTGCGCATAGGCCCTAAATTTTTGCATTTTTTTTAATTAGATGTTTTCGTAATGTGAATGTTTGTCACGTCTTCAAATAGAGCCTAAAAACACTGTGTTTCAATTTGGTTTAGATCAGTTGATATCTTCCGGTCGCGCATATGGACCTGCGTGGTCTACTAAGGCCTAATCCCCTTAACATAGGATAGGCTTGAGCCCCTCGGTGAGACATATATGAGCTGCGATGATGATATTTTCAAGACGCAACGGTTGTTTCGATTCGGCTGTAACTTATTAGTAGAATTGGACCTATGAGGGTTTGCCAACATTGACGTCACGCGCTCCGATTGGCGTTTGCAATCACGTGACACTGGGCATTTTTTAAAATATTTTTAATTCATTTAATAAACATATTTACACTAGCAAAATATGATTTGCAGCTTTTTAGTATTCTCTTCTATGGTATAAACATAACTTTCTATATATTTGCGATTTATGTCAATACCCCCATTGAAAGTGTAGATGTCTATAAATGATAATATCTGCTGTTTATGGTCGCCGCATCATTGAAACTAGTTTTGCGTGCTTTAGCTCAATAAGTGAAATTAAATGCAATTTCCTTTGAGTTAAATAAAATTTATATCCGGTCTAACTCTTTTATCTAAGACACACTCTAGGTTAGATCAAAAAAGTGTATAAACTTAAAATTATTAAACTTCGAACCTGAATTGTATCATTTGTGACAACTACTGTTGTACAGGATTTACACAAATTACTGGCACCTAATATTACATTATTGTATATTCCTAATGAAGCGTCGATGGCGTAGTGCGTAAGACCGTCGCCTTCCAATCGGGAGGTAGCCGTACGAACCCCGCCACGTACCAATGTATTTTCAAATTTTGGATTCATACGAACGTTTATTCGACGCTTTATGGTGAAGGGAAACATCGTGAGGAAACCTGCACACACCTGTGAAAAAAGAATTTCTTTACAGGTTGTGTGTGAAGTCAACCAACCCGCACTTGGCCAGCATGGTTGACTAAGGCCTAATCGCCCTAATTTAGGGCAAGCTCGAGCCCCTCGATGGGGACGTATATGAGCTGTTGATGTGTATTCCATAATGTACACTCGAGTAGAAAATGATCGATATGGTCAAAGTTGTAAAAATATGTAAACATTTACTTTATTGACATTAAGGTAGAGTTGGTAGAGTATACATATTTTTGTAACTTTGACCGTAGCGATCATTTTGTACTCGAGCGTACACAACCAATAAACTTTTATTAAACGTTGTGTCGTTTGACCGACTTGAAAATAGGCCTACGCAAAAAATATTTTGCTGAAATACCAGGAATGCATAAATCTGAAGTGGTGTGTCACATACGACCTAGCCTACATAAGAACTGCTATAAAACACCTGACGAGGCAAATTGCAGCCGCACATAGTTTCTACGTCACATGTGTTTACTTTGTAACTTCGTAAATTTTGTACATTGGTTTGTTTCCTTCACCTTGCGACACAACATTGAATCGTGTGAGTCGTATACCTATACCACATTGTTAAACTGCGCCTTTACTTATTCGTAATAATGCACTATTGAAAGTTGAAACGTAGGCATCCATCACGCCTGGCGTTGCTGCCAAATGATTCCATGTTCTTATGTTGTCCTGGTATTTGTATTTCGGTGTTCGGTGTTAGTCAACCACGCTGGCGCAGTACGAATTGGTTAGAAAAAATAATCAATATAATTAGATTATAAAATAAATACCGAGTATAAATTTTATATTTATTTGTCTTAGTTTTAGGACCAAACATGTAACTATCAAATATAATAGGTATTTTGTAACTGAAATTTTAGAGAAAATTTTCATTGAAAAGGATGAAAAGTGTGCAAAATTAAAAGGATTATTAAAATACCTACATGCCCTCATTAATGGGTTATAAATATTGCATAATTATTTTAGATTAAGTTCAATGTTTTTTCCCGTATAAATTTTGTAATTTTCGCAGGCAATATACATTCGATTATTTTTTCAAATAAAGTTTCAAATATATAACATACTTATGTAGTTTTTATATAAAATCTTATGGTTGTTAGATGAAAAGGTTAGACGAGTTTTAGTGTGCTCGGCGATTTGCTATCATGTACTCGTATTTCTTTAAATGGATAGGTACAGTTAGGATCAACTTTGTGTAAAAAAGTACTCTAAAATACTTGAAATATTCATAGAGCCATACAGTGTGACTGCGTTAAAAAATGTTTACAAGTACTTCAAGCTCTTCAAGCTGACAAACCTCGCTCTGAACGCCCCAGCATCAACAACATAAGATCATAACATCAAAGCTGTGAAGATTTTTTTAAAATCGTCGAATTACCTTTAGAGAAGTTGCTGAGGATGTTAGCATATCGGTCGGCTTCTTTTTGGATAAAACGTCCAGGATTGTGGAAAAACAATTCGTATTTCTTGCATTGCGATGAAGAAACTGCTCAAAAAAGGCTCAAGAATTGTGCCTCAGGCACCACATCCAGCGGATTTGGTCCCCTCTGTAGCATATAAAAAATCCGCGACGATCGTCTTTATTACTGAATTTTTAAACGTCAGCTTCAGTTAAGTATAATTTGCTAAATAAATTTATGTTGGTTGCGCGGATTTTCTCGTCAACTTCATTCTTCGACTTCTAGACTTTTTGTTTAGCACTTGTCAGCGACATGTGGTGCAAAAATTCTTACGCTACTTCACAGACACTTAAAATGCCACCGAATTAAGTTCTGAATCTTATAATGTGACAAAATACACCAAATTTTCTAACCACATGGAATGTGAATGACTGAATAATATACACTTTCAGTGGCTCACACGTCATCCCATCGCAAGGACAGCTTCAATTAGTTAAACAGCTCACAAAATAACACTCATACTATACGCCATAGTATAGTTATCGAAACGCAACTCGACGCTGCCGCGATATATCAGATCTCTTTGGGTTTATGTTGCTCTGGTACAAACAGTACAAAGTGATCGCAACATTGTTGCGAAACTAAAACTGCGACAGTGATTCTCTTAGGTAAGAATAGCTTTTGCAAGGTAAGTGAAATCACACATGTGAAAAATCGAAGAGAGTTACTTCGATTGCCGACATATGTGATTTCACTTATCTATGAAAAGGGGTGGTTGTAGGAGACAGTGGTCCAAGTGTTCTGTCTAACCACTACAGTCCCACCATCTAAGCAACTCTAATAGTTTCGAACTGAAGAGCAAAAAGCTTGAATCTATAATCGTGGAGAGAAAATCTTATTTCACCAATTTCTCACTACGATTATAATTTGGGACTACATTCCATAAAAATAATCCATTCCTAAAGGATGGCCCAAGAAGTTGGTTCAATTGAATGTTTAGTTAGTTTATTAGTCCTGGTTTAATCTTATTGTCGAAATCTTTTGTCAAAATCGAATATTAATATGGAACACAGAAAAGCGCTAGAATTTAAAGACAATGTGAGACCGTAAAAGTTAATACTGATTGACGTAAGAAAGCACATAACACCTACCAGTATCCGCTTTGTATCTGTAATTTTTTTTTCAAATTGGTTTTTAGATTAAGCTATTTGTATTCATTGTATAATAATGTTATAAATCACTGTATGCCTGGCTCCAGTTATGAAGATGTGGTAGCTAAAATTTGTAATTATAAGTTTAACAGTAAAGATAATTAATAATGCTGTCCTCTCTCCTAAATTGTTGTGGATAATTTGATTATTGTTTATTTTATATTCTTGACTTAATATTTTATATAGGTAGGTACTTACTTATTTAAAACAAACAGTTTACGATAACCTATGCAGTGCCCTTGTAGAGTACATGTACTGATACAATGTAAATTGAATTGTTAACATTTATAAATACGTAAATGTAGGCAAATAAATAAATAGATGAAATAAAATAAATAATCTCACAAAACTTATGGGTAATAGCGGTAATTCAAACAAATTTAAATTAAAACATTTTATACAAAGTTGAAATAATTTTTTCCGCATTCGTTCTACAGATAAAATGTATGGAGATGACATTAGGTGAGGGAAAATAGCGTAAGGTTGTCATATTATGCTAATGTCATTTCCATACTTTTTTCTCCGGAACGACTGCGTAAAAATTTGCGTTTATTACCCTTGTTACTACCAAGTCTTACTACCGGTAGTAAGACGGGAAATTCATTTAACCGTGTTTCTACCGCCTCGGCCGGTAGAACTACCGGCAAATATTTTTTTACTATAGTACTACTCTGAAAAACAAAAATAAAATATAGCATTAAATATAAAATTAAGTAATTTATTTAATTAAACTTAGTATGTACTCATTTATAGAACTAATTTTTTTGGCACTTCCATTGAATAAGGATTAAAACCTTTTTGTTACATAGATTTTTTCAATATTAGAAGTCAAGAAATGACAGTAATGTTTTGTCATTGCGAAATAATTCGGATTTATATTTTTTAAAATTGATTTGAGTGACTATTAGATACTTCCTTTTAGAAATAGTTACGGTAGTGATCAAACAAACTAGGTTTTCCTGTTTATTTGCGATTTACTACATGTGCTATGGATGAATTCATATTTATCCAAAGAAAAGGTGGCACTATACTTGTTGGCAACGATGGACACCAATATTATAAGCTAAAAGTTACAAAAATGGCAGTGAAATATGGAGGTGCACCTTATTTACCAAGACAAAATGTTCAGGCAGTATCACAATAAAAGTAAGTGTAACAATAATGCAATTGACGCAAAAAACTAATACCGTAATACCTATGTAGTAGTAGTATAATTACCATGAGGTTTGCAATATAATTTGTTATATTAACTATTAACTAATAAGTAATAATGCGTGCTGTTTTATATATTTTTACTAAAAACTACTTATATTCTTTAGGAGGGAGTTGTGCTGAAAAAGCGGACACATGTTTGCAAACCAGACTTTACGAAAAATAAAATTGCAATTTGTTTATCAGATTTACAAAATAAGGTAACAAAAAGTGATAAACCTGTTCCACAACTGTACGACAAAGCTATTATTCAAATGGAGAAAGAACACGGTAAAAATGTGGCCATAGCTATGCCGCCACTGTCTAGCGTACAACATTCTTTATACGATATGAGAAACAAATCGGCAAACGTGAATAAAACGGTATTTGTCAATATTGAAGAGGTACAGGTACCTGAAAAGTATTGTTACCTTATTCTGGCGGATTATTATTCCGAAGGAGTTAGAATTATGCTTTTTTGTTCCCCGGATGCTAAAAAAGAATATCTGAAATATCGGAATGTTTTGGAGACGCCACCTTTAAGGCATGTCCGAAACCATTTACGGAACTGTATACTATAATTGGTGACGTCGGTAGCACCGCAGAAAGCACAAAAGTAATGCCTCTAATATTTGGACTTTTGAGTGACAAAAAGCAGTCAACTTATGACATTATGTTTGATTTAATTAAATCACAAGTTCCTGAGTTTCAGCCGAAAATATTTCACTGCGATTTTGAACTAGCGGCAATCAACGCCTTATCTGTAGCGTTCCCTGAAATTAAAATAATAGGCTGCTTTTACCACTGGCACCGATGTTTATGGAAGAAAGCTAAAGCATTTGGGAATAAGAGTAAAGCAGAGAGACGGATAGTTGCACTTTGTGCCGCTCTACCACTTCTACCGAAAGACATGATTTTAGACGGTTGGGCTTATATAAAAGAAGAGAGTCAACACCTTAACTTAGAAAAATTTGTGAAATACATCAATCGTATGTGGATTAAAGATAAATACCTAGATGTGTTGAGTGTATATGGTAGACGGCACAGAACAAACAATGTCTTAGAAGGTTTTCACTCAAAGTTAAATAAGCAAATTAATAAAAATAACGTTACGTTAATGCGTCTGCTAAATGTGCTGAATAACGTAGCTCATAAAATTTCGATTTCATGTAATAAAAAAAGATAAAGAATTCTCATCTTGAATGATGATAATATCAGGCACATTTTATTGCAGCTCATTACAGGAGAAATTAATGTTGGGTACGCATTAGAAAAATTGCGTTAATTACACGCGTGCAATTTTTACATATTTCTTATATAAGTTCTATAAATAAGTACTAAGTATAATAAATAAATTACTTAATTTTATATTTTATTTTTGGTTTTCAGAGTAGTACTAAGTAAAAAAATATTTGCCGGTAGTTCTACCGGCCGAGGCGGTAGAAACACGGTTAAATGAATTTCCCGTCTTACTACCGGCAGTAAGACTTGGTAGTAACAAGGGTAATAAACGAAAATTTGCGTGTGGCTTTTGTCTAACGCCCGGACCCAATATGCGATCCTTATCCGTTTTTTCCGGATTGAGATTGCAAACTCGATCCAAAAGTACCATTTTGCCTCTCTATAATCAATCTATGGATTGCATTTGTAATCTCAGAAAGTCAACCATCCATGAGAAAATCAAAATCAAAATATTTTATTCAACTTGGATTTTACAATCTCTTTTGAAAGTCAAGGAAGCTACGCCAATGGTTCACAAGTCAATAAGAGAGGTTCGACCAGTGTTTTTGGATAGACCTCTGTTCGAAAATGACGTTTGACGTGTCCCAATAATCAATCTCCATCTCCATATATAATAAAATCGTAGGGGTACAAATGTTTGTCCGGAAAGATCTCCGAAACTACTGGACAGAATTTGATATGGCTTACACCACAATGCTTAAAATTTTCTGGAAGAACATTTAGGCATAATTTCATTTGCTTAAATTCACTTTTTATTTTTATTCAAAAAATACCATATAAAATTTTTGATGACAAGTATGTAGAAAATCAACATGGCGCACGTGAAATTATTTTGACAAGTCTGTTACATATTGCAAAAAAAAATCTTTTCTGTTATTGGCTGTGCCCATCTGAATTTTGCCAACCAAGAAGTTTAAATTGTATTTTTCTTATGTAGTACCGTGGTGGTAAGGAAAAAGGATCAAGCCATACAACCAATGTATATAGCATTTTTTATGACAATATCACGTCACAAATATAAAATTTGTAGGTTGGTTTAATTTTTGGCCAATTTTCACAAAATCGGTACAATATTTGAAATGTTGAAAAATGAAGATACCCTTTTCAAGGCATTTTGAAAGGTGTTATATTATGTTTTTACATTATGACTAAGGAATCAAACTCTTTCATCAATTTAAAACTATTAAAAGTATTACGCGTAGAGGGAGTACGGGACTCTTGATCCTAATGTAACATTGACGTAAATTCGCCGACATAACTGATGCTCAAAAAAGGTGGATAAAAGTTCGTTTCCAAACCTAGCAATATAGGTATCAAGTGAAAGGCTTTGAAGCGTAGAACATTATGAACCTAGGAAAATCGCCTAAAATTCAACATGGCCGCCGCTCAAAAAAGGTGGATACAAGTTCGTTTCCAAACCCAGCAATATGGGTATCAAATGAAAGGCCTTGATGTGTAGAGCACTATGAACCTAGCAACATTGATATAAATTCAACATGGCCGCCGCTCAAAAAAATGGATAAAAGTTCGTTTTCAAACCCAGCAATATGGTTATCAAATATAAAAGGCCTTGAAGAGAAAAGCATTAGGTATCTAGAAAAATTGACCTAAATTCAACATGGCCGCGGCTCCAAAAAAACGGATAAAAGTTCGTTTCCAAACCCAGCAATATGGGTATCAAATCAAAGGCTCTGATGAATAAAGCACTATGAACCTAGCAACATTGACATAAATTCAACATGGCCGCCGCTCAAAAAAAGGTGGATACAAATTCTTTTCCAAACCTAGCAATATGGGTATCAAATGAAAAGCCTTGAAAAGTAGAGCATTAGGTACCTAGAAAAATTGTCCTAAAGGATAAAAGTTCGTAAAAAAAGGATAAAAGTTCGTTTTCATACCCAGCAATATGGGTATCAAATGAAAGGCGTTGACGAGTAAAGCACAATGAACCTAGCAATATTTACATAAATTCAACATAGCCGCTGCTCGAAAAAGGTGGATAAAAGTTCCTTTCCAAACCTAGCAATATGGGTATCAAATGAAAGGCATCAAAGAGTAGAGCAATATGAACTTAGGAAAATCGGTCTAAATTAAACATGGCCACCGCTCAAAAAAAAAGGATAAAAGTTCGTTTTCAAACCCTGCAATATGGGTATCAAATCAAAAGCTTTGATGCATAAAGCACTATGAACCTAGCAACATTGACATAAATTCAACATGGCTGCCGCTCAAAAATGGTGGATGAAAGTTCGTTTCCAAACCTAGCAATATGGGTATCAAATGAAAGGCCTTGAAGGGTAAAGCATTAGGTAACTAGAAAAATCAATCTAAATTCAACATGGCCGCCGCTAAAAAAAGGATAAAAGTTCGTTTTCAAACGCAGCAATATGGGTATCAAATGAAAGGCCTTGACGAGTAAAGCACTATGAACTTAGCAAAATTGACATAAATTCAAAATAGCCGCTGCTCAAAAAAAATGGATAAAAGTTCGTTTCCAAACCTAGCAATATGGGTATCAAATAAAAGGTCTCAAAGAGTAGCGCATTATGAACTTAGGAAAATTGCCCTAAATTAAACATGGCCGCCGTTCAAAAAATGGATTAAAGATCGTTTTCAAACCCAGCAATATGGGTATTAAATGAAAGGCCCTGAAGAGTACCTAGAGCATTACGAACCCACGATAATTGTCTTAATTTGTTAATTTCCAAATGGCCGCTGCTCAAGAAAGGCAGAATAAAGTTGGAATCATTATGGAATAAAATGGAGGAAAAATCTAAACACTGTTTTAAGCATTTTGATGGCGAAACAGAGTTCGCGGGCACAGCTAGTCTTTGAATAAAAAGGGATTGATTGCTAACGGCCGAACCCAATATTGTATCCGTAGTTTAAGAATAAAAACAATCTCGGATTATTGCGTATTGCTCAATCGATCTCTAATCCGCGTGCCAATAACTAAAGATTGCAATCCTAGGATTCTTTTGACACCGGATCGCCCGCGATCGTTTCCCTCTTGGCCGTTTCTTTATACGCAAAATATTAGATTGTGCAATATTATTACTGTATGTTTTATGAAAGTAAACTAGCTTTAAATCTTTTTAAATAATGCTTTCTTATGCTTCTGCTGTTTCTAATGCTGTTTCTTATGCTTCTAACAATAAATATAATATTTAAAAACACTTAGAAATTATTCTGTAAATAATAATATATCAAATACAATATTATGCAAACTACTTATTTTTATAGGAATGGAACGTGTATAAAACTGACACTAGCACGCGAGTGACATTATTTGTTTGTTAGCTAGCTGTGGTGTGGTTGGTTTGATTTGAACGTATAATTTGTGATTTGAACTAATATAAATAAATAAAAGCAACGAATAGTCGTATAATAAATACAGAAATAAAATTTGGGGTGAGAAATTACTAAAGAAGATTATTAAAGAAGAGGTGCCTCTCCATGATTACTAAAAAGAAGAGGAAGATTTTTATATGAGTGTAATGTAGTAATTAATGTAATGTGTAAACTATTGAGGTAACGAAATGTAAAGAGGAAAATAAATGATTTATTACTATTATCATCATTTATTTCAAAAAATATCTTATATTTAAGATTTTTACAATATCTATACAAGAACAAAATAATATAAAAAACTTTATCCGACAGCGAGGCAAAGCTGAAGCTATTATCTTCTAATATATAAAATTTTCGTGCCCCAGTGTTTGTTACCAAACTCCTCCAAAACAGCTTGACCGATCTTTATGAAATTTTTTTGTGTAAGTATGTTCGGTAGGTCTGAGAATAGGCCGTAAACTATTTTTTATACACCTAGGTGATTATTATGGCGAAACGTAGTTCGCCGGCACAGCTATTTATTATATATATTTCAAACATATTCACATCACATATATAGCGCGGCAAAAGGTATTCTAGTCACTGTTTCTTTTATGTCTGGCATTATTTTCGTTAAAAGTAATTTAAGACAGTTTTGTTCAGCCGGAACCAAAAAGTAAATTCTTAGTTATTTATTACTATTGTTGATATTTGGTGCTAATTGCGACGTTGTAGTTGTAACACTTCATCATCATCTCTGCAGTCA
Source organism: Schoenobius gigantellus (assembly GCA_963935595.1). NCBI lineage: Eukaryota > Metazoa > Arthropoda > Insecta > Lepidoptera > Crambidae > Schoenobius > Schoenobius gigantellus. Next base: position 52,268,822 of record OZ012540.1, read on the forward strand.
CATATCGGATTAAGATATTGTTTCGGCATAACTCCAAATCACTACCTATCACACCTTCCAAAAATATCGCCTTTGCCATTGCCATTTCTGACAAAAATACAACAATTTATTTTCAAAACATGTAAATCAATCCAAATTTTGACAAGTAAACAAAAAATTTCATAAAGATCGGTCAAGCCGTTTCGGAGGAGTTCGGTAATAAACACTGTAACACGAGAATTTTATATATTAGACTAGCTGTGCCGGCGAACTACGTTTCGCCATAATAACGGCGAACTTACGTTTCGCCGTAATAAAAAATTGTTTACGACCTATACTCAGACCTACTGAACATACACAAAAAAAATCATAAAGATCGGTCAAGCCTCAGAAGAAAACTAAAGCATAGAAACCTAGCAAAAATAGCTACTGAACTTAATATATTTGACTCACTTTCACTGACAGCGCTGCTAATAGAAGTTAGACAGAGACATGTATATGCAAGATGTTTCGAAATTTTGTAGGTCGTCACTAATTCTCGCTTGTCAGTTCTTCTCCCAGTGATGTCGTGCTCATCACTCACCTAGTTTCAACGTCGATAATTATATTATGTAGGTATTTAATAGATCCCTAATACTTAAATGTCTTTATTACGAGAAATATAACATAAATAGTTAAGGGTAGATTTTCTTATGTAACTTATCCAGCTAATAGCTGCTGTGTCTCTTTGGTATGGTCAGGCTGGCCGTTCATGAGACTAAAAGCGGGAAGTGCGAGTCGGACTCGCCCACCGAGGGTCCCGTATAAAATTGTAGGTTATACTTTAAATAGACACTAAATTTTTTATGATTCAATTACAAATGTGGAGTTTGAGATTTTCCCTGGCTTGTAGTGTAAGACTATATAACTTAACAAATTTCATAGTTCTAGCTAGATCAACGAAAAGTACCGTATACATTTTGATGCCCGTGAGAATGTCGAAATATACGTTTTTGGCGACATAAACGGCCGTACCTTTTTTTGTTAACTTAGAAGTTTGATTTTTTTACATCTTAAAGGGACTAGAACTTGTTAGTGTAGAACTGAGTAATTATATGGTTTTAATTTCAACTCGATACCTTCACGCGTTTCCAAGATAGTCTTGACAGACAAACGGACAATAAAGTGATCCTATAATGGTTCAGTGTTTCTTTTGAGGTACGGAACCCTAAAATTTGGACTATTTAAGTGACGGGTATTTCCCGTTATCTAAAATGTTGGAATTTTTCTATTGCAGAGATTCATAAATTCTATGGGAAGGAAATCGAAGACACACTGCTTTTATTTCATCGCTTAGATTTAATAAATTTTTTATCGCATCGCTTAGAGGTACTTGAGGTTAATCTCATATTTAATTTACTTACCCGAAAATTTAACCTCATGGATTTTGAACCTTGGATAAATTCGTGAATGCTAAAACTACTATTTGTACATATGCTTGGAAATTAAACTAAAAACATTAACATTTGACCATAATTTATTGTTAAGACATTTTTCGATAGATTTATTACGCTTGATGTGCGGCCGGGCTTAGTTAGAATGTAAATTTTCCGAAGGCGGCGTTTTGATATTTTACCTTTTTGACTCTTTCAAGTTCTTTTCTTGATCTAATATTTTAATTCTTAGAAAAAAATCATCTGAACTGGTTGTTCTTGGCATCCGTGTCAAGGATTCCTTAAAGAAATAGCTAAGAAATTAAATACGTTTTTATTTTCATAAAAAATATTTTAGTTTAAAGATTTCCTTTCATTAAATAACTTGACTTACGTCATGACGTCTCCATTTCATATTTTTACTACTAAGTACATACAAAATAAATCTGATGGAAAATATCTGGAGCAAATTTTACTATGCTTTCTTGGACTCCAATTTCGTCTGACAATACACTTTATCCATGTGTTTTTTATACATTGTCTTTAGGAAATCTGTAAAATAAAAATATCGACAAAATTTTACAACACTACGCATGATCAAGAAAACCTCAAAGTAATTTTCTTAAAATCGCTAAAACATAAAAGTGAAGTTAATATTACGTATTGTTTTTCTACAAAATGATTCAGCGATATTTCATATGTATATTAGTGTACTCATTAGCTCACATTCAAGTAACAATATGAGAAAACATGCCAATTTAAGGTCAATAAATTTTGATTATTTTCCTTTCGCGACGAATGAGACTTGCAGCCCCAAACTACACAAGACATTGTGTTACGGAGTGCACAAACACACACTTTTTGTAAATACCTAAAGAATTCTTGCTTTCTAATCACTTAAATATTAATAAAATATCATCAAAATTTTACTAGCCACGGGACGCACAAACAAATATTATACGAACAATTCAAATAGTTCAAACTCGGATGGTCTATCTTCGATACAAGGTACTATAGAATTTTGCCGTGTTATATATTTTAAACAATTTTAATTTTTAACCAAAATGACAATTCAATCAATTCATCTAGTGACCACCTTGTGATATGCCAAAAGACAAATATTACGCATCTCTTACATTTACACAGTTTTGTGCCGCATGTTAGAAAGAGACAGATAGCACACAATTAATTCTTGTTTTAATCTTCCTTCTATGCTGTAGTGATTGTTCTGAGGGTCAAGCCGTTTTGGAGGAGTTTGGTAACAAACACTGACACGAGAATTTTATATATTACAAAGATAAGTAATAGCTTCAGCCTTGCCTGAATGTCGTTTTTTATATTATTTTGGTTTCGCATAGATTTTGTAAAAATCTTAAATTTCTGATATTTTTTGAAATAAATGATAATAAGTAATCATTTATTTTCCTCTTTACATTTCGTTACCTATATAGTTTACACATTACATTAATTACTACATTACATTACACTCATATAAAAATCTTCCTCTTCTTTAGTAATCAGCGAGAGGCACCTCTACTTTCTGTAATTTCTCACCCCAAATTTTATTTCTGTATTTATTATACGATTATTCCTTGCTTTTATTTATTTATATTAGTTCAAATCACAAATTATACATTGAAATCAAAACAACCACACCACAGCTAGCTAACAAACAAATAATGTCACTCGCGTGCTCGTGTCAGTTTTATACACGTTCCATTCCTAAAAAAATAGGTGGTTTGCATAATATTGTATTTGATATATTATTATTTACAGAATAATTTCTTCGTGTTTTTAGACATTATATTTATTGTTCGAAGTATAAGAAACATTATTTAAATAGATTTATAGCTAGTTTGTTTTCATAAAACATACAGTAACAATATTGTACAATCTAATTCATATGCAAATAAATGTAATTTATAAAATACAATTTGAATTAATATTTTGCGTATAAAGAAACGGCCAAGAGGGAAAGGATCGCTGGCGATCCGGTGTCAAAAGAATCCTAGGATTGCAGTCTTTAGTTATTGGCACCCGGATTAGAGATCGATTGAGCGATACGCAATAATCCGAGATTGTTTTTAATCTTAAACTACGGATACAATATTGGGTTCGGGCGTTAGAGAATAACATTTCAGACTGATATGGACTGGCAGTTTGGTCTTTACTACTAGGCCCACATAAACATACAGGAGCTTATTTTCCGAACATTAGTTCAGACGTAGCCTTTACTGCGCATGATCCTAGGTAAGGGCATAATATCGACTGTCTACTACAAAATGTACTAGGATATCATGAACTGCAGGCGTTAAGGGGCATTAAGGTCCATAGCTGGGCCAGACTGTCCCGGAATGATTCGGACAATTGGGGTTGCCCATACCGTGGATCGCCCTGTCTATGGAAAAATGGAAATAAAGGATGGTTGAGTGGTTATACCTCGCACTTAGCAGGGAGAGTCCCACATTCGGAGAGTTAATCTCGTTTCACAGTGATTGTAACCGAACTTATCCGATAAACGACTTATGATTTTTATGATTTTTTATGTATATTTGGTAGGTCTGTAAATAGGTCGTAAACTATTTTTTTCAACACACTTGCTCGTAAAGTGGGTCTTGCAAAGCGTTCTCCTTGTTTTCTTAGCACTCGACGACGTCGATCTTCACCGAACAGAGATATCCTGGCTTCATCAGAGAACAAAACCCTATTCCAATCTTCTCGAGTCCATGATTCACAATTTCTAGCGAACCTAAGCCTGTGAACTCGGTGCTCACGGAGTAATTTGGGGCCGCGGGCCGGGCGGTGACTGCGTATATTGGCAGCGAGAAGCCTCCTCCTGACCGTCCATAGACTAATATGCACATTTCTTACTTCTTGGAGGTTGTTCTTAAGATCCACATACGAAGATTTGCGATTTCTTAATGCGCGACTCACAAGAAAACGATCATCCCGTGGTTGGGTACATGGTTTTCTTCCAGAACCAGGCCTTCTCTCGACGGAACCAGTCTCCTGATATCGCTGCCAGGTCCTTGGGACCGTCGAGCGACTTTTTTTTTTTTTTTTTTTTTTACGAGGGTAATGCGTTTGCGCACCGTCCAAGCCCCCGCAGGGGCAAAGGTGTGTGGGACTCCGCAACGAGCGACTACCCACTAAACCCCTCGATATGCCCTCTTTGGCGCGTAGCGCAGCCACGTCCAAAGGACGCGCCGCTGCCGAACGAGGTCGTGGGAACCCTTACAGACCGACCATAACCCCGTCCGCGGCACCTGCCCACCAATGGCGGGCCCCTCACGCCCTCTCCAAGATGGAGATGGAGAGGAGTTCCCGGGGCATACTCCGGGTGGTAATTTTTTACTGTGGTTTTCTTCCACGCGGCCCGACGCTCAGTGCGCCAGGCCCCCGGCCCCGCTCAGTGCGGGGTAACGGGCTTGCCCGACGGCAGACCCCACTGGATCCACCGCCGCGCACACGAGCCGAAGCTCAGCGGCGCCAAAGCGCCGACCCACCGCAAAAAGCGGCCACGGTGGCCACACGAGGTGGCCCGCCGAGTAGCACTCGGCCATCCCACACCCCCCTCATGTGGGCCGCACAAGTGTGCCGAAGCCACACGTTGATCGGGTCAGCCTCAGTCCTTGGAACAACGACACGCCGAAGCTCAACGAGCTTGCACCGACTCGGAACAACGACATGCCGAAGCTCAACAAGGACCCGCACCAACCCGATCAAAGGGGCAACGGCACAAGGCGCAATGCGCCATGACCCGCGAGCGGGTCCCCAGGCGACACACAACCCCATCTTCAAAAAGAAGGGGAGGTGACGCCCCACATGGCCACGTGAAGTGGCCCGCCGGGTTAAGCCCGGCCACACCACGCCCCCTCCACGGGGCAGCTGTCAGACTCTTAACCCGCGGCAGAAAATCTGCCGGGTTGCCCAGGGTGCACCACGAGGAGGTGTTCTGACATCGCACCCCGGACCGTCGAGCGACTAACATTTAGCCTCCTAGCCATGAAGCATTGGCTGCAACCCTCTTCAAGCAGCGCGATAATTTTGGTAGCTTTTACCACTTTATCTACCATTTTTGATACAGCCAAACAGCAATAAATAAAGCTCTGACAGTCAAGGATATGAAATTAATCGATGAAAATTGAATAAAAGTTATGAAAGTAGATGTTAACTTCTGGAACTTCGCGCCAAAAATGTAGGATGAAAAGGGGGTTTCTGTAAAAATGAGCATCAAATGAAAATTTGAATTTAAAACGTACTTTTTTAAATACCACGGCATTTTTAAAACCGGCCAGTAACGTGTACAAACGATTGAAACCTTTTTTGTATTGCATCTTTTTAAAGATGAATGAAAATCAAAACCGCCCGTTTTTTTTTGCAAATGAGTGTATTAGTAAGTAAGAATAGATAAAAAAAATATTTGCCGAGTTTTGTAATAAAAGGCCCGAGAATTTAATACCTATTTATGTTCAATAGTAAATATGTCGACGCTGGGTACTTTTATTGAAAAAAAACCAGCTTACGCTACACAGATTTCTTGCGACGTCACAACCGAGGCTGTCTAGACAGTTCGATCCCGACTCTCACAGAAGCGCCCCTCGGTAACACGCACACACACCACTTTAGAGATATTGATTCACCCCGGTGACCCACAGACAACTGCTTGTCTAGGTCAGTAGAGTTACTCTTTCCGATGGATTGTCATTGGCATTGTGATTTTTCATATGCTTGAGTAACAACACTAGCGCCAAATTGGATCCATATTTTGAGATAATTTAATACTGAGTTTGGTTTACCCAAAATCCGCAGAATACGGGGTCAATTTGAAGCCAATGCGCAAAAATAAGCGTACGAAAAATCACAATCTCAATGCCGATCGATCGGATTCGGTTCAAGAGTAACCCTACAGGATGCTTACCCCTCCACTGTGCCTGTGCTCAATAATAGCCTATGGACATATAAGATTTTCATTACAAAAAGACATCGCCTTATAAATCAACTATTCTAAGTATATTATCTTAAGCCTAATGTTTTTTAAATAAGCCGTTAAAGTGGGCAGCGCGCAAAATTCAAGAACGTAAACACAGGGTCCAAAAAAGAGTAACTACTCGTAACTATCAACGCACGAGGTCATCGGAAAACTTTTTGCGACAATTTGATGTCAGTGGTTTTGAATTATTTTCCAACAAATAAATGAATACAAAAAACCAGCCAAGCGTGAGTCGGACTCGCCCATGTAGGATTTATGACGTATTAAAAAAAGTACTTACTAGATCTCGTTCAAACCAAATTTCGGTGGAAGTTTGCATGGTAATGTATATCATATATTTTTTTTAGTTTTATCATTCTCTTATTTTGGAAGTTACAGGGGGGGGGGGGGGGAGACACACATTTTACCACTTTGGACGTGTCTCTCGCGCAAACTATTCCATTTTAAAAAAATGATATTAGAAACCTCAGTATGATTTTTGAAGACCTATCCATAGATACCCCACACGTATGGGTTTTATGAAAAAAAAATTTTGAGTATCAGTTCTATGTATGGGGAACCCCCAAAATTTATTGCTTTTTTTCTATTTTTGTGTGAAAATCTTAATGCGGTGCACAGAATACATCTACTTACCAAGTTTCAACAGTGTAGTTCTTATAGTTTTGGAGAAAAGTGGCTGTAACATACGAGCGTACAGACAGACAGACATGACGAATCTATAAGGATACCGTTTTTTTCCATTTGGCTACGGAACCCTAAAAACGATACTATAATTTAAGTACCTAGTAATGTTAAAATATGAGAAGCAAAGGAGACGGTAATTAGTGAGCCAGAATTTAAACAGCCTTATGTTATACATACATGGTTGGAAAGCTGATTAAAAACACTATCTACTTCTAGTTATATTTATTTTAGACCCCCTATCTTTGAAGAAATACAAAAAATGTTTTACCAGAAACAAAACGCACATTTCCCATTTTCATCCCTTTTCAGACTATGTGGACCAATTCTCGTAGTCACAAATTAATTAAGTTATACATAATTAACTTTTATTTTAACTTTTCATTAACAATTCAGCTTTAATTCTTACAAAAAAAAACATAAAAATCTTCAACCAAGAATCTAAGTAATTAAATTATTTAATCCTGGTATATGTACATACACACACTCCAACCATTATTAAGATGTGTGCAAATACAAGTCAAATGAAAAAAAAAGGTTGACTCTACACCTGTTCGCAAATTGGGTCGGGAGGCTTTTGGGACCAGGACCGCGGTCCCAAAAGCCCCCTTGGAATTTATCATTTAAATTGAGGCGTCATTTGGGACCACGATAGTGGTCCCGATGGCCACCTTGAAATTAATATTTATTTTAGGTGGTTCAGTGGGACCACAGTTTCAATTTGTATTTCTGTCGGGAAAGTACAGTCAAAGAAAAATAACTGCTGTTATAAAATAATTATATATATTTATTTTAAAAATCACAGTTTTAATTAGAATAAATCTTGATCAACAAAATATTTATGTTAACACTTAAATGTACATGATTGGAGATAAAACCAAATACAAATACAAATAAAAATACAAACAACAAATAAAAAATTGTACGCTTGCAAATGTTAACATAAAAAAACGAATCAACTTTTATGAATAGTATTTATCTTTAATGAATTGCCAATATGGCTGGCACTTCAAAATCCATGCTTTCTTTCAATGGGTTCCATTGAGGTAAGCGACTTTTGATTAAATAAAAAGAAACTCGTATGTTTCAGGGGTATTGTCAGGTAAAGTACATACAATATCGGGACCACATTAACGAAAACATTGTTGCTTCCAATATCTGCATGGACAGTATACATTTAATAAAAGTTTTTCTGGCATAGCTTGAAAGTGCCATCTATGAAGATATGGTTAGATTTTGATAAGTAAGTAATCATTCCTTCCTTACAAAAAAATATAATTCGTTTACTCCTGTACGTATTTATAATCAGCGAATATCAAATTCTTATACCTTTTGGGAATTTCTATATCTATTGCTCTCTTGTATTCAATCTTTTTTACTCCTAGTATCCTATTTCTCCTCTTGTATAAAAACTTCTTTCGATTTTCATATGTATAATGGAATTGGTGTTATTGGTATCTTTTATTCTATCGATAGTCTGTTCAAAAATAGTAGAGACTGGTGTTGCAAGATTTTTCTCTATATTTCTTAAGCATAGCTCCATTACTGATAGTAGTATAATCTCGGATGTATTTTTTGGAGGGTGAGAATGATTAGTTTCTCGAATAATGGTGTCATTCAATATTTTTACAGTTGGGTTGCATAAAGTTTTCTTACGACACCTCCATAAATTTGATCCATCTTTGTTAGTTCTCTTGAGTATATATTCATAATTAGCTCTAAAAAGGTATCCATCTTTTATTTCGAAAGATTCAATTCAATTCATTTCAATTACCTTTCAAATTAAAAAAGTTGTGAATAAATCGATTGCACAATGATTATGTATCAGTTACTTTTTATTACATGTAGCCTATTTAACTATTTATTTTCAGAAGATGCGAATAACAAGTAAATTAAATAGTTCACCAAGGAATATTGCATTTCTATAAAATTCAATAATTTACGTCTATTATAATAATATGTATCTATACAAGGTTATTTTTTAATTACCAAAAAAAATTTTGTGTGCTTGTTCAGACAAGCAAAATGAACAACTTTCACTATGGGACCAAATTTGAAATCGCAAAAAAAAATCAGATTTTCCGTACATCTAGGTTCAGTCACAGATAATATAATACTACAGTACAGATGCCCCATCCCATACAACGAAATGGGACCTACTTAAATTGGGCTATTCTTCGAACTATTTTATTTCACCATTTCACCGCGAGATGACGCACCAGCAAGCTCGGGCCATCGAGCCTTTGCTACATTGGGCTCAGTAGTTCTCGCACGCACTCAACAGATGGCACTTTGTGAACTGCTATGCTTATTATGCTTTGTTTAGTTCATGACTGCGTAAATAGGTCTTGTAAAACATAATACGCTTACGGCCGGCTGCAACAAGCTAAATGTGTTACAATTTGGTAAAAAATTTACGTATAAATCAATGTTATACCTAAGGGGTTGTTCCGCCATGGTTATACGATTTATGTCATACATTTTATATACGTTTGTCATTTAAGATGTAATAAAATTGTAAAATAAATTTGATATCATTTTGGTAGTGGGTACTTTCTATTATACATATCTGTAACTTCAAATTCAAAAAACTGGTTAAGAATAAAGCAAACTTGCAAATTGTTTATATGTGACCTTTTTTTATCCCGCCCAAGACGATTTTTTTCACAGATTTATTCATCATTTTTTTAATTTATTTATAATGTATTTTGTTAAAATGTGATTAAAAATTTTTGTTTGACAAGATTTTTCAGTTTATGATTTTTGTTTATTATATAAAATAAGTGTTTATTTTTATATTTATACATACTTACCTATAAAAAACTAAGCAATTTAATTTCTCAGTGATATTTTATAATATAAAATATCATTGAGAAATTTAATTCTTAATTACTTATATTTTTTTATAATATTAAATATAATTGAGAAATTTATATTCTTATAGCCGGCTGAAATTAATTTATTCGACTGTTTTATCAAATATCGAAATTATATAATTTAGTACTATTTTTTAAACAAAATTTTTTTTTCCTTGTTCTTTCTTACCAGTTATCTAATTTTTTGTTTCATTTTAAGAATGTTGTTATTAATTCTGTGATAAAAAATCATTGAAACAAAAGATACTTAATGCGGGTTCGAATCACAGACCTCTAGCGGTATAGCTTAATAATTTCGCAGTATTTCCGCATGAGCCATCTGTTCACTTAGATTTGATGATGAAATTTCGAATCTATTATTTAAATTATGTGACGTCTATTATAAGTCGCGCTTGCCACAATATTTGTAAATGGTAAAATCTAATAAAACACTGTACCTATAATATTTTATTTGGCAAAATTCAAAATATACCTAATCACCATTGAGATTAAAAAATAATTCAAGTAGTACCTACATTAATTTTATTTATTTTTCTATAGTCAGGAAACTTATGTCCATTAAAGTATTTACTAAACTTACAGAAATTGTGTATGTAAAGAAAAAATATTGCTGTGTTTGTAAACTACCTCTAAGTTTTTGTATTACTGACACTATGTTATGTAACCTGTCACAATTTATGACACGTCATGCTGTTGATACAATGTATATACGTTTAGCTTTATGTACCTATATGTATTGATTTGTATATTTCTATTATTCCATGTTGAGTGTATTATTTTTGTTGTTGTTTATAGCTTAGTGTGTGTATGCCATAATGGTGCCTCTTAGAGCGTCTTCAGGGTGTCTACGGAAGACCAGCGCCGGGGAGTCTGCGACGCCTCGGCATTATGCTGAGTAGATACCCTTTCCGTGGCACATCTATTAGTGTTTTCCCTTTTTTTATTTGTTATTCTGTGTTAGTGCCATTGAATAAACCATTTTCTTTCTTTCTTTCTTTTTTCTTTCATTAATACTCACGCTGGGCTTTAAATGTTGACCTTAAGACTGCCCTTATGTCGCTCGTAATAGCGGCGGCTTTCGTATTGCAAATGTAAAGCTTGACGTGTTGCTGACTGTACTTTACGTATTACTTACCTATATTATCCATGACTATGTATGTACCTAACATAGTTGAATAATACTTATGATGTTATTAAAAATTCAGATTTGTAAAATTAGTTTTGAAATCCCCAATACAAAATAGTTAGGTCAGTGAAAAAATCACTGTGGTTTTATGAAACCAACATGCAAGTGAAACTTTTTTTTCGGTTCGTAGGCATTTAACTGAAAATTTCCGAAAAAATATTTAATAGGGTAAGTTCTTACTTATTAAAATCGCGTTTCTAATCCTAACCTAAATCTTTTTGTTCTTAAAAGAAAATTATAAATAAAAAACAAATTGAGATATAAATAAAAGGAATTGATATACTTAATAAACAAAAAGCAATAAAGAAAAACAAAATAATAAAACAAGCAATTTTTTTTTTAAATAACTACATCAGGACAGGATCGAACCACTGCCACACAGATTTAAAAACGAAGATCTAACGAGTAGACCAATCCTGACCTATTGGAAGTGGTGAAATTTAAGATGTCATGTTTTTGTGTAATTCGACCATAATTCGACATTACACTTTCAAATCTATGGGAATTAGAAAATTAATTTTGCAATTTCGAATTTTCAATGACGCCATTACTATTATGATTATGTCAAAATACCTACATACCAAACACCTTGTAGGTACATCTGTGACCATACGAACAAGCATAGGTACATAAGTAGTGCCATCTATGAGTGAGCAGTATGTAATCAAATAGTTAAAGCAGACATTGCGTGCTACTTTGAGCTATGCTTTTGAGAGATACATTGAAGTTCAGACAATTTGTCGCTAGGAGTGCTATAAATTTGTAAAAAGAAATGTTAAACCGTTCTAGCATGACTTAAAAACGTATTTTGATACTTCCCACGTGCTAAGTGATTTTTTAAAATATAATCAATAGTTTTCTGAATCTCCTTGTTGACTTTTACTAAATTCACTAAAAAGTCATTACAAAATCGATTAAAGTAGCGCCATCTATTGATGATTTTATCGAATTATTTTACTTTTGTTCGTGATGGGTCCCCGTGGTTCAGTGAATGTTGAACATTTGTATGGAACAGCAGATTTTTTTTGCGATTTCAAAGTTGGTTCCATCGTGAAAGTTGTTCAGTTTGCTTGTCTGAACAAGCACACAAAATTTTTTTGGTAATTAATAAATAAACTTGCATTTTGTTTCATAATTTGTCCAAACAGGATGGACCTGGGACCAGTGTAACAAATAGCGATTATTTTACCTTTATTTCTTTTCATCACAGCTCATATACATCCCCACCGAGGGGCTCGAGCCTACCCTATATTAGGGTGATTAGGCCTTAGTCAACCACGCTGGCCCAGTGCGGATTGGTCGACTTCACATACATCATTGAATTTCTTCGAAGATGTATGCAGGTTTCCTCGCGATGTTTTCCTTCGCCGTAGGAGCGTCAGACAAATGTACATATGAAATTATTTTATTATTTCTTTTCCCATCTCATTATTAAGATTTAAATTTTATTAACTTCAAAAAATTGTTGACAAAAATTTTTACACAAGTTATTATAAGTTATTATGTTAATTTAAATATTTTAAAATAAAATTATCCTAAGACATTTTATATAGCAAAATGTAGTCCCAAACCAAGCCAGTTTGCATTTTGGGTATTAGACAAAAACAACTATGTACATTATTTTTTTAAACAAGAAGTAAACTTAGTTTTGTCATAAATTAATAATTGCACTCACCTTCGTAATAAAATAACTTACTTGCACACACACAATATGACTTCTTTTCCGGGAAAAATAAACATCGATAAACAAATAATAACATTGCTCTGAACTCACTGTCAAAAGAAATGGGACACCGTCTCTTACACCCGGTATATCTATAATAATTTTATAACAGCAGTTGTTTTTCTTGACTGTACTTCCCCATCATAAAAATAATGGTAGAAACTGTCTCCACATTCGTGGTCCCATTGAACCACTTAAAATAAATACAAATTTCAAGGTGGCGTTCGGGACCACAACTGTGGTCTCCTCATTTTTAATAATTAATTCCAAAGGGGCTTTTGGGACCGCGGTCCTGGTCCCAAAAGCCTCCCGACCCCGCAAATTAGGAGAGCCTCCTCGAGAAGAACAGGCAAGAAACTCGGAAGGTCTTGTATTTTTTTGTCTCCTCTTTTAAAATGCCCACATTACAATATTATACGAGTATTTCGCAAACATTTTTATTTTTTTTAAATAATATAGAAATGCCTGTCGGAGTGATTGGAACAGTTACTCTAATGTTTATCCCATTATCACAAAGTATTAACACCCTTTGAACGTCAATTATCACATTTATCGTCAATCCGAAGCAGTTTTATCTATACTAATATTATAAAGCTGAAGAGTTTGTTTGGTTGGTTGAATGCGCTAATCTCAGGAACTACTGATTCAAATTGAACAATTCTTTTTGTGTAGTCTATTTATCAAGGAAGGCTATAGGTCTTTTAACATCACGCTACAAGTAATAGGAGCTGAGCGTCAATGGAAAATGTTGCAAAAACGGGAAAAAAATGTATGGCGAAACGTAGTTCGCGGGCACAGTTAGTCTGTCATATAATCAGACACTTTATATTATAAAATGCTAAGAATATGCTATAATACTATATATGCTTTTTAATATGCTTTTTTCATGAGTGCCCTTGATAGTGACTTCAAATTTATTCAAGCTAAGTGATTTAAAATTATTTGGGATTTTATTGTAGAAGCGTATACAAAGGCCTTTGAAAGAATTATAATTTTTTTAAGCCTAGTATTTGGTAACGCTAACATATTCTTTTGCCTCGTATTTACTGAATGAATATCACTGTTTTTACAAAACGAATGTATATTTTTATGAACATATACTATATTCTCGTAAATATATTGCGACGCAACGATCTTATACCATTTTTTTTTATCTCAAAGAGTCTCTTATTTTAAGATTATAAATAGTACGAATAGCCCTTTTTGCAGCACAAAAACAGTCTGAATGTCGGCAGCATTTCCCCACAGCAAAATGCTATACGACATCACACTATGAAAATATAAGTATACAAGTCTTGCTGTATCGACATCAGTCAGCTGACGCATTTTCCATACAGCGAAGGCTGCAGAACTAAGTTTCTTGGACAAATTATCAATATGTGGGCCCCACTGAAGCTTTGAATTTAAAAAAATAACATACTATGAGCATTTGGTCATAGTTGTGGCGAGCGTGCCCCGCCTACATAGCTCTTCTAACAGTGGTTACCCTTCATTCAAAATATTGATTAATTTTTGGCCCACTGTAGTCTGTCTAGACTTTACCACGTGTGTGCGTGCATCCAATATGAATTTTGTGGTGTGGGTGGATATGAGGAACAGGAAGCTTCTACCGCTTTATGCTATCCTGGTACCTGTGCTGCAAATATTATGCAGAATTTAGAAATTAAGTGTCAGTATTTTGATGCAGTGTTATAACTGGTCGTAGAATTCTACTAACTTAATATAATAGCAATAAGAAAATATACAATAACGATTAAAACATGAACATTTTAAACAATTTTAAGATTTGATACATAAAAATTAATATAAATAAATTGAATATTAAAATTATAAACCTCTCATTTCATAACTATGCAAAAAGTGCTTATAAATGTCAACTTTATGTTGTTTTACCCATGTGTAGCCCGTAGCAACATTGTCTAGGACAACTAAACGTTTTTTATGAATATATTCATCAAGCAATATTTATATATTTTTTATGTTTATTTGTGTTCTATATGTATAGTATTTTTGTATCACGTATATTTATTTGTTGTTTGCATCGTATAATTTATGTGTTGCTGATACACTTCAGTGTCACCTCACCATTTGACCACTTTCGCTGACATGGGTTGACTGGAAGAAATGACGAAGAGATTTGCAAACTGTCTTTTAATTTTATGTTAAATTTTAATGTTATGTTTACTTTTGTAAAAATAATTGTATGCAAAAAGTGTATAAATAAAAAAATAAAAAACCGTTATTATCCTTCATGGCGTGTTGTGACGTGTTATAATAATGTTTATTTCATAAATCTATTTCGTCTTCATAAAAAAGTAAAATTGAAAATAAAATAAGCACGCTAGTATTTATCCCCTTAAGTTACTGCAGCAACGTAGCGTTACGTCAAGTCACCATTATTGGGTTTGAGTACGATTAAATTATTAATTTTATATTTTTTTTATCATTTCCCAACTGAGCAGATATTACTTCTTTATTGAAACCATATATGTTGTCTTCCAAACAGGATTACCTGGATTTGATGATGATGATGTCCTCCTAACCGATATTCGGTCACGGCGGTCAATCTCAACAGAGACTAGCCATCTGCGCAGGAGATATTATAGTGCACAAGTGACTGCGCAAACGCAAGTGCACTCTCTGTTCCTTCACTCGCCTAGTCTGATGGGACGATTAGCCGAGACGATCGGGGCAAGATAAAGCGCAGGACCCACTGTTTAACGTGCCTTCCGAAGCAGGGAGGAGCTTGAGATGTTTTGTATTTTGGTCACCCATCATAGGACTGACCACAGCCAACGTTGCTTAACCTTAGCAATCGTTCGCTGAGCGCAGGCTCCAATGCGCGACCAAACCTGGATTTATTTTGTACGTCACATAGCATTATTTAAGTATTGTTCTTTCCTCGCATGTCTTGATTTATCCTTTTTGATGGAAAGATGTTTCAAGCTACATGAAGAGCTTCAACTTTGACAAACTTCAAGGTAATGCTTATCAACAATGTTTCTTATTTCCTTTGTTTAATAACTGTTGTCTCTCATCTGACCAGATATTTGTACGGAAATAAACGACAAGCCTCAGGATAGTTGCCAACATCGCACGCTGCGCCGCATTAACACGTGATTTATTTATATTCAGCATTATGTATTGCACATCATATAGGTATGATATGCATACGAAGCTAGGCTACGAGAAAACTACATACATTGACCAATGGATGTATTATCAGTAGATGTATTTGAAATTGTAGAATCATAACTTTTTTGTATATACAATAGTTGCTAGGATGCAATGGTTCGACAGCAGGCACATTGAAGCTTGCCTCGAAACGCGGCAGTGTTTGCCGCACTTCGAAGCAAATGTACCGGGGCAAAATAAACCTGCAGGAGATGGAAGAATAAATGACTTGCAAACGAACAAGTCCAGTCTTGTGTCTCGACTACGTTATCGGGTGTGAAAGGGTAGGAAAATTCGTAAATGCAAGCTGAGAAATCGGTAGGCGTGTCCATAACTTCAATCGTTATGGGCCAGCCCTCTCAGCTAAAACCACGCCTACAGACGAAAAGAGATAAAATCTTACTATCTCTGCCAGTATAAGAAAAGTGAAAGCTTTTTAATTACTAGCTTTTACTTTTCTGATACTATAATATACATGTCTAACAAAATAAATGGCAAGTAGACGCAAAACTTTTTTTGCGGCCACGCATACTATGGTTAATGACTCCGAACTTGGGTTGCTGGTTTTAGTCGAATTTGCGGCCTAGAGGATCACAAAAAAAACATGTAATATCTGAAATTAGTACTAAAATAAAGATTTCATATTGAAACTAGCATATACAATACAATATGCTGTATAAACAATTACTTATGTAGTAATTTTCACCATAAAATCTGTCACATTATTATTATGAATATCAATATAACTATGGTTAAAAATATCACATTATCTTGAAAACCATAAAATACGAAAAATAAAGATTTGATATTCTCGAGCACGAACACTTTTTTCAGTATTTTCCTACTCTCAACTAAAAAATTAAGAACATACAGTGGGGTTGACATTGCTATGTGATCAAAAGCCCCAAAATAAATAAATAATAAAAAACACAAAAATCAAAATACAGACAACATGACGAGCTCTTATACCCAAATATCAGGTTTGAAAGTTATCGGCCTAAAATTAAGCCCGGCTTGCACTAGGATTGCAGAAAGTGCGAGGTATTTGCTTCGTAGTTTCCATGGTAACGATCGATGCAACCTTTACCTATGAGCGGCAAAGATACTAGGGCACTATGAGTCTTAACAGTTTACACGGTCAGCTTGGGCAATTGAAGCCTGCGCTCAATAATTTATAGAGCCAATGGAGGGGGTGGTGTAGGTAGCACACCTCTCCCACTACCAATTGAGTTAGTAGCCATTGCTATTTATTTATAATGAATCTACAGAAAGGGCATATTAAAATCAGAAATCATTTAACAAATTTACATTATTTGGAATTTCGATTATATCGCGCGTTCCCTGGGGAACTCAATAATATTCGTGATAAATGTAGCTTATGTCCTTCCTCAATGCTATCACAATAAATTTTATTGAAATTGGTTCGGCGACTTAGGTGGGAAAGCGTAACTATTCATAAATAGTAAGCCCACAGGATGACGGGAACTCTGTCGCCAATATCCGGGACGTGGGCTACGAGCTGACTGCGTGAACAAGGGACTGTGCATATACATGGTGTTTCACAATAACCAATAAATAATCAATGCGTTATCTAAAACTAATTATTTTAATAATTTCCGTAACACATTTTACTATTTACTCAAATTTCCGTAACACATTTTACTATTTACTCAAATGCTATTTTTAATGTCTTTTAAGACTTTAAAAATACCCATATTCACATTCCACGCGTTTAAGGACTCATTCGTGCACTCGTCACGTAAAAAATATCACCAAACATGAAATATATTCAGGTAACATCTATTCTCAAATCTTCTGCAATAATCTTTACTGGTTACTTTTTTCGAAATGTTTTAGTTTCCTTATTTAAAGCGGTTTAAATAGTTCTAATTTTATGAATTTTACCACTGTTAAAATATCACTTTTTCTATAAGAAATCATCCTTTAGCGTAATCACACTTTAACCACTTAGAAACGAGGTATTATTAAGGCAAATAACAATTAAAACTTATCGAGAGTTTATAAAAAAATACGCGTCGAAATTTTGCGATTTTGCGTATTTTGTTATAAACTGCCTGACGCTGGCTCTGACGTGGTTTGCGATGTCTAGGGTCTAGGTAGGGTCTCCAGCCATCAACGGAGTTTTTTATGTAGGTGAGCTGATTCTGCAGCGCCAGTGCCGGGGTGGATGGAACTCACATCCATAATTATGGCGATATTTTAAGTTTTTCATTTTGTGAACAGATCAATGTTAAACAAAACATCAAATAGTGCGAAAGCAAGTGAATCATTGAATGCGTAAAAAAGAGACTCAATCGTCTTCTTCTTCTTCTTTCTTATCTATATAAATGAATTGCTCTGGTTAGTTAAGCAAAAACTCTGAAATGGCTTGAACGATTCTTGCGAAATTTTGTATGTGGATAGGTTTAGGGAAGGTTTACACGTTCAATTGTACCCTGTTGGTGGTACTGTAATTGGGCAGAACAACGTCTGCCGGGCCCACTAGTCTTCTTCTTATATAATAAAAATGAAACACTGTGTGTTAGTCTCACAAAAACTCTTCAATGGCTCGACCGATTCTTATCTCCGTTGGTTAGTTAAAACTCGCTAAAACTCAAAAACAGCTTGACCGATGTGAATATTTATTTTTGTCCATTGTTCGCCTTAATACAGGGTTGTTTTAAAAAGAAAAATAATAGAAAAAATCCTTAAGAATATTTTGTATGAAAAATGACGGTACGGTACACTTCTCTCATCTGTCAAGGTGACATACAAAGTTCGCCGGAACAGCTAGATTGAGATAAAAATGGCTAGATCGACAAAACGCTAATTTTATATGGAGGGACCTAATATAATAAATTAACCCTTTTTTCCAATGTTTAGTTCTTCAGTCCCATTATTATGTAGGTATGTATATATATTTGATGTAGATAGATTTTAATGATGGTCCTTAAGTTTAGAGGTAATGTTAGTTACAGGAATTTGTCCGGTCGGTATCTTTGATCGGCTTCAGACTCACGCGAGAAGTCTCGGCGAGAAGTCTCTAAATTCAAATTTCAAATTCAATATCCTTTATTCAATTGGGATTTTACAATCACTTTTGAACGTCAAAGAAGCTACGCCATTGGTTCACAAGTCTAGCCAAGAACCCCCGAGAACACACGAGAAGCGTGAATGTGATGGGTTTCTTGCCTTCTCGTTTTCGGGCTCGCCTGTTCTCCGATCGGTGTCGGTTTTTATGCCCACTTCAAAGGGTTTCTTGGGCGAGAAAAAAGAACACTATCTCATTCTCGTTTGTTCTCAGTGCGACTGCGACCGTGGCGTAGATCGCATGTTATCTCGTGACAGTTATTCTATTGAAAAAGTACTTTGTAGTCGTCTGTCGATATTTTATTTTGACTAGTCTGTGATATTTATGCATATCAATATACACAGTTATTGTAAACTCTTTGATTAAACATCTATGCTATCAGTGCTTAACAAAATAATTTGTGATAAATATCATTTAGAAAATAATTTTAAATCTGAGTTGTTAACTGTGGTCGCTAATGACCATTGTTGTTAAAAAGCGACCTAAAATAAATAAATTTAAAAAAAATAATAATTTAAATTTAAGAAAATATTTAATAATTTAGATTTTTCCTTAATCTTTTTAGTTAAGTAATTTTGGACATACGTGTAAAAAATGTGGAACAATGAAACAAAGTTAAAGTTTATAGAATATTTTCACGCAGAGCCCATTTTGTGGGATGGAAAATGTTTTCTATAAAAAAGTATACTTTGTAAAAACCACTATCGTCTAGGCCTTTTTCTTCTTATTTGAAATTTTCGTGTTAACGAGATTATAATGTGCTAACGCACACTATACCAAGGCAGTAGCACTGTCGTCCATTCCGGATAACGACCGAGAATGTAAATGATAAGATCGTTGAGTGTGGATACCTCCTCGGTTCTCGCGCTATTTTTCTCCAGTCTCGCCGAGATTTCTCGCATGAGTCTGTAGCCGGTATAAATAGCAATCCTGTCATTTATATATCTACGGTTTTAATAAACTTTCCCTCCAGGAGCTATGGCCGTGGGATGCTCGGTATTACCGTTGTCTGTGTTTTGTCTGCGTGTATCTTGTATCCCAAGTTTGCTTATATCACGCATTACCTTGAGAATTCATTGAATTTCATAAATAGCCTAAGCCTTTCTCAGAACCTTAGCTATCTCTATACGAAATAACATTAAAAACGGTTTAGCGACATAGACCTGAAAGAGTAACAATAACAAGAGTAATAAATTTAAGTTTCATCTAAGTTTAATAAGAAAAATAAAGTATTTTATTTGAAAGTGGCATCGCTCTAATTTTACTTATATCGAAATAAACCATTTTAAACCCCTTTAAACTTAAGACGTTAATGTGCTGTTGATCGATACTGATTCATCATCAAAATTTTTTGCAATTAATCTTGAAGAATACTCAATTTTTTATTTTGATCGTTTTCATTAATTTGGCGGTAATGCTGTCTCGTAACACGGCCAGTGCGATACACAGATTTATTAGGCGCAGTCGTAACGCCTATGGACACTGAAACATTTTCATTGATGCTTGAGAAGGGTGGGAGTGGAGTACACTAGCTATGACGAGTAGCCCAGCTATTCTGATGTCCTAGTAAAAAGAGCTCCTGTACTATTATGTAAACCTAGTAACTGCAATCGGAATCCGCGCGTCGTTGCACCAATCGATGATGAAACTTCGAGTGAGCCTGCGTGAAAAGGAAGCGTGTGGAAGTACACTGGCCACAACGTATCTTCAGTGTTTCTATGCTTTCCTAGTATCCTAGCCTAGCTCCTGCAATGATAAGCCAATCTTGTAATAAGACTAGAACTGTGCGTGTCTTTGGACCAAAAATCTTGAAAAATAGAAGTTGATCGTGGTCTATGTCCATTTACATCTATCAGTATTGGTAGTCAATAAAGTTGATATACATCATATAAGTCTATAAAAAAGGGTCAATAAACATTTTTATCGACGCATCGAAAACCCTTTTTTGTAGGGATTCATTAAGCATTTTTACTGATGAATAATTATGCAGTTGGAAATATAAATCTATCAATTGAGATGTTAAATTAAAAATCTCTGTCTTATTATGAATCATAATACGTCCATTACTTGGCGAAAGCTTTCTGTAAGAAGGGTTTGGGCCATTTTTCACCACATTGGTCTAATGCTGGGCTGGTGGCGAGCGCCGTTTTGTTAATGTCTGACATAATTCGAGAGAATAATTCTTTTTCTCAAACATGCTCGGAAATGTAGGCATTATTGTACTAAAAAGAAGACACGAAGTTATTAATTCTTGGCTTATGCATTACTTTCCCGGCCTAGGCCAAGAAAGTAAGTATGAAAATTCATTTTTGGCCGCTGCTCCAATGTTTTTTAATTTATCTATAACTTGAATTATGTAACTTGTCATACAGCCAATTGCTACCACATTATAAAAATGCACTCTTGGAGCATATACAACGTGTCTTATATCTCCCCATAAAAATTATAATAGGTATATAATTTTATTTAAACTATCAAAAGTGCCAACCTAAAACTGTTCTAAAACTGAATTTTCAAAAATTTGACAATTAAATTCGATTGACATAACAAGTTATTAAAGTTGACATATTCTTTTCGGTTAAATAAATATTGTAATTTTTATGGGGAGTTATTATGAGACACGTTGTAAGCATTTTGAATATGACAACAATTTTATTAAAATGTTGGTATGAAATCACACGAAAATATGCTTAATTTACGTTGCGAGATAAAAAAGAATAGTAAAGAAAAAAGAAATAAGTAGTAGTAAAGAAAAAAGCGGTATTACATTTTTTGCGTAAAATATAATTGGGCTGTATGGGCTTTGTTTCCTTTGCACTAATTGAAAATTAAAAAGTATTATTAAATGCTAGGCTACTAGAATTAATTAATTGCTTGATTTGTTTTTTTACTCATATTATACTCATTTGTTACCAATTCAATTCAAAATCTTTTATGCATACCATAATGTGTAAAATAGGTGGTTCACAAAAAATAAGATCATTATGGACCCGTTGGGCACGCAATCGTTTAACAAGAGAGAGGAAGCTTATTATTATTACGTACCTACTATTGTCTTATTTACAGATCATAAACCATAATTATACGAAGATCATGGCAACTATAAATATTTGAATAAATAGACAACATTAAACAATAATTATTTTAATGAAAGGTTTTTATTTATATGGTATTATTATTACACTGAATTTCATAATTAATTCCTATTACGTCTTTCATTATTTCCTCGCAATTATTGAGAAAAGCACTATACATACCTCGGCGGGAATGGGATTGCCGGCCTCGTAATTATTGTAAAGGCCTCGCTCACGCTCGGCCTTGAAAGCATTACTCGTCCGGCAATCCCTAACTTCCCGGCCTCTGCAGTAATGTACTATTACTATTCAAATTGATAAGTTGACCTTAAAAAAGTTAATTATAGTTTGCATTCCGTAGAAGATGATTACCATAGTTTACAAGCAGCAGTAGGTAGTGGTGCCGTTCTCATCAAACTGTTTAAAGATATAAACAAAAAAAAGTTTTGACTACCTCACTCACGCCATACTCGTTTAATCATTTTCATCATAAATAAAAACTACATACCTAGTATTATAATGTAGAAAATGTTTAAACGAGTTGCATGGCAAAGGGTATGGTTAACTTTGTATGGACAAGTGGCGTCATTTTTGTTTTTAGCGGCCATCGTAAATTTTTATACTTATTTGTAGCCCTATTTTAAGTGAATATATCAACAAAGAAGTTTTACCATAAGTAATATCGGAGCTTAGTTTTGGGTACTTCAGTAGCGATACTATAAAAGTGAATATACATCATTCTAACGGTTATAATGAGACAGAACCCCACATTTTAATTCAAAACAATTATTGAGATAATTAAATATGTATTTATAAAATGGTTTGGTTTTTATACATTTTGCTGAGGGAAGCATTAATAAGCCGATACCTAACCTAACCGTGCACTGTGATTGGTTGAAGCTCAAATATCCCACTTGGGTTGCTTATGTTTCTGGCAAACAATGTCGCGTGGTGTTTATCTTGACTAGTATTAAAAATAACCTAATTAGTAGCAGTTTTCATTCATTTCAATAATTATTATTGGTGTTTACGAAGAAACTTCAAAGTGTGATATCCTGGCTCCGATATTATTTAGCTATATGTAGGTACCCCATAATTGAATATATTTGAATTGTTCTTCCAAAATTTACAACCTTCATGAATGGGCGCCAAAATTGAAAAAGACGCCAACTTCACCCTTTATAAAAATGTTAAAAATATTTGGTTACTAAATGAATAAAATATTGGCGAAAAAAATGCTCATTGCAAAACTTGTAAATGCATTGTCAAACATTATGCACACAGGCTGCAGCGCATTGCAACAAAGTCGCAAAGTCACTGCCTCTGCACCAGGATAGCATGAATAGCAAGGAGCTTGGTTATACGTGGACAAGAAGTGGGTCAGCAGAGCGACCTTGTTTCCCAGTATCATACGCACACAACGAAAATTTTAAAGTCTAGCTAGACCGTTGGTAGGTCAAGCATTTAATCAATATTTGATTCGGTCACTTACGTAATGCGTCTCTGTATTAGCGAATGAATACGAAAAAATGATATGAAAAGTAGGTAAGTATATTGAATAATGCAAAACTTTTTTGCGATAAAGTCACCAGAAACAGATCTCTCGACGTTCGTTTTCATGCAGTACTAAATAGATTTGAATTAATAACATTGAGTTAAACGAGTTCTAGAACGTGATAATTTTAACAATTATTATAGTACTTCATCCTGATGGTCGGATTACTATTCAAATTCATTCAAATTCAAAAATCTTTATTCAACATAGGCCTTTACAGGCACTTATTGACGTCAAAACAGAGCAAAACAATCTAATTTAAAGAAATTATATTAACCTTGTATGTGCATACATCCTAAATATACTCAAGATGTCTGCAAATACAAGTAAGAATGAAAAAAAAAAAGTTGACTCTACACCTGTTCGGAAATTGGGAGAGCCTTCTCGAGAAGAACAGGCAAGAAACTCGAAAGGTCAAAATTTTTTATCTCCTCTTTTAAATCGCCATTTACAATTTTGGTTTGTTACAGAGTCGTCAATTGGAAGCTGACCTCAAAGCAAAAGGTTGAGCTCAACTTCCATTACAAGAATAGATGTGTTAATTCACATTATATAAGCTATCTCTGAGAGAAGTGCGTGAACTTAGCTTATAAATTGCTCTCACTGAACGTTTCTTTGAAACAAAATGCAATACATTATTAAATATTAGAATTGAGAGTTCAAACCCAAGCTTTTTTGTCCGTCATGTAATCAGACACTTTATAATATGCTTTTTTAATAAGTACATCTTTGATTGCAGCTTTAAATTTGTTTAAGCTAAGTTCTTGTATACAACTTGGGATTTTATTGTAGCAACGTATACACAGGCCTCTAAAAGAATTATTAATTTTTTGGAGCCTGGTATTTGGTAAAGCTAACATATTCTTTTGTCTAGTATTAACTGAATGAATATCACTATTTTTACAAAACACATGAATATTCTTACGAACATATATTAGATTCTCATAAATATATTGCTACTGTCATAATACCAATTTCTTTGAACTTTTCTCGCAAAGAATCTCTCATTTTAAGGTTATAGATTACTCGAATAGCCCTTTTCTGCAGTACAAAAACAATCTGAATGTCGGCAGCATTTCCCCACAACAATATACTATACGACATCACACTATGAAAGTAAGAAAAGTATACAAGTCTTGCTGTATCAACATCAGTCAGTTGACGTATTTTCCATACAGCGTGAGCTGCAGAACTAAGTCTCTTTGACAATTTATCGATATGTGGGCCCCATTGCAGCTTAGAATCAAGTGTGATCCCAAGAAATACTGTGGTGTTCACAGGGTCAGCACCTATATCCTTTATTTTTACAGTGGTGTGAACCTCTTTGACATTGGGTAAAACAAATTTTATACATTTTGTTTTCCCTTCATTAAGTGACAGGTTGTTCACATTAAACCAATGAACAATTCTTGAGATAGAATTATTTACATCGTCATTAATTTGCACACCTCTTTTAATTTTAAATAAAAGTGAAGTATCATCTGCAAATAAAACCATCTCATGTCTGTCCTGTACAAAATCAGGGAGGTCATTGACATATATAAGAAATAGAAAAGGATCAAGAATCGAACCTTGCGGAACTCCCATTTTAACTGCAGAACCTTGAGACCTTTTTCCATTGATGTCTACTTTTTGAATCCTCCCACTTAGATAAGAGATTAGAAGATCTAGTGCAGTGTCACGAAACCCATAGTGGTGTAATTTTCTGATCAAGATTTCGTGATAAACGCAATCAAATGCCTTGGACAAGTTACAAAAAATGCCTAACGCATCGTGTGAGTCTTCCCAGGCGTCGAATATATGTTGTATTAACTCAACACCAGCATCGGTTGTTGAGCGACCCCTCCTAAAACCAAATTGTTTACAGTGTAGAAGATTATTCCTCTTAAAATAACTTTGCATTTGCTCCAACATTATTTTTTCAAAAATTTTGCTAAAAGTAGGTAGCACAGAGATGGGTCTAAAATTACTGGGGTCTGATGTGCTACCAGATTTATGTAAAGGAATAATTTTACTTAGCTTCATTAGATCAGGAAATACACCACAGTCAATGCAATCATTAAAAATGTTAGCAAGTATTGGAGCTATTGTTTCAATTACGGATTTAGTAACATCAACGGAATTACCCCACAGATCCGCAGTTTTCTTTTTATTTAAAGTTTTAAAGGACTTTGTTATATCAATTCCACTAAAGTGTACAAATTCGAATTTATCATTACAAACTTTAACATGATCCTTCACTATAGATTCAGCAATAGCGGGGGATGAATCCAAAGACTTTGTGATTGAGACTGGAATATCAGTAAAGAACTTTTCAAAATCTGCAGCTACTTCTGTGTCAACTGTTACCTTCTTACCATCAACATTCAAACAATATTGATTATTAGTAGTTTTAGCTTTTCCAGTTTCATTATTTATAATATTCCATGTCATTTTAATTTTATTATTACTGTTTTTTATTTTTGAACTTAAATAATTAGATTTAGCAAGCTTGCAAACTTTTTTGAACACTTTGGAATAAGTTTTTACATAAAGTTTAAATTCATCACTAGTATTGAATGAGCGTTCATTGTAAAATTCAAAAAGTTTTATTCTGCTTTTGTGAATACCTGGTGTAGCCCATTCACTAAAAGCTAAAGTGCCATCAACCGATATAGTCTTTGGAATAAAAATATTTTTAAATTCAGAACAAAATGTATGAAAAAAATTTTCATATAATTTATTTGGATTTTATTCATTACCTATATAATTTAATTTAATACCAATATTATTTTTCAGCCGTTCTAAGCGACCAGCAGTCTTTGGTACAACAGTGATATTCCTTTTTTCCATGCGTTTACATTTAAGTGGAATGGTAACAATTTGCCCAGAATGGTCAGATTCTAAATTATTAAAAACTCTTCTTGCTAAAGGAACAATATTTGTATAAATATTGTCAATGCATGTGACAGACGATTGAGGTGTTCTTGTTGGCTCCAAAAATAAATTTCCAAGGTTATATCACCAAAACAGATTTTTAATCCTAATAGATAAACTAGAATTTTCTAATAAAATGTTTTACAAAATAACATACATAATATTGTGTTTCTATTTATTATGTATCATTATTGCAAAATTAAAAATATGATATTATAAAACCGAGCTTTATATAATACTCGTATGAATAGGGTGCTTTGCGCATTTAAGTGAATGAGAGAGGGGTCTTGTCATTTACATTTTTAACTTATGGCCATGATCGAAAAACTTTCATAGTTTTTATCTTATACTGTAGTACGTTATCTGTGGTTGTATGTATTTTACTCAGAAAAGGTAAATTAGGTCACATAACGCTTGCCACAAATAACTTTGTGAGTATAGAAAGCTCGAAATAAAACCCTACATCAATCCATTCCTCTAGGGGTGGTACGTATTTACGCGACCAGGTTTTAAAACCTGGTTTTTCCTTGCAAGTACGGCGCCCTGGTACCCGGCAAAAAATACTTGCAAGACTTTGAAAGTATTTCTCAGACTCGCACGCGGCACGCAATATTGCTCAATATCAAGAACTAGTGAAAATAACAAAGAACTAATATATTAATCATACCCAAAAATTGTATGGGCATGTGCAAGTTTCAAGTGCATGAGTGTTAGTCAAGTAATATTATTTTCAACACACTTGCTCGTAAAGTGGGTCTTATTACCTTGCATTTAGACACGTTATTTAGTATTAAACACGAGTGCTTTTCACTTTACATAATCGCACAAGTGCGGTAATCTTAACATGACAAATTCTAATTTGTTCAAGATTGCAAAGTTAATGTATGTCCAGTACGCATTCTTAAATTTGTCGCTTAATACATTTTTTAACACGACTTTATGCGGCTGCCAATTGGAAACAAATGAACAGTCTACTACCTGGTTACTTAAATATTAAATTAACAACGATATTTAAAAAAAACAATAATTAATAACTATAACTAAAATTAATGATTAAAAATTCACACAAACTTGTTTTTTTAATAACTAAAATATTCGGTTTATTTATGTATTTTTGAATTTTGGCTATTTGGCCCTTTTTTGTTGGCTGTATGAAGAGTTTAGCCATGCCCGGGCAGCGCGCGGAAAAAAAAGGCGTGCGACATTTTCCCGCTATTGAAATTTTTTGCCTTTCTGTTGTAATTGATAATTGATTATCTACAAATATGTCGAGTCCAAGTGAAGAAGAATTCATAACTCTGACGGAAATATTATGGAGGCGCAAAGCGCGAGTAATAGTTTGTTGCCGCCAAAGTCAAGAGATAAATACTTGCCGGCATACGATACTTTGGAAGATTGATAAAAAAGCGCAGTCATTTTCAAAAAAATATTAATAGGATAGATTCAAGTGGAACTTGTGAAATTAGTGTTTTAATAACAAGAATATTAATAGGTACCACAAGATCTTTTATTTTCCTCACAAGTGTGTTGAAAAACATCGTATGATACACGCACGCATATGTCATTACGTACTCTGCTTTCTACGCCTCGTACGCAATGACCGACATAGCGTACTCGTATCATAATCATAATTAGATTTAGAACTCGTACGTACGTACGTACAGTAAGCTCCCATTCAAGCTTTACATTTGCACTACGAAAACCGCCACTATTGCGAGCGACATAAGAACGGTTCAAAGGTCAAACAGTATAGCTTTACAAGGAGACTGGTTTACTGAATCTTCTAGCATTACCCGTAACATATACAGACTTTATTGACTTAACATTAAGGTAGAGTTGAAAGAGAATACATACTCGCATTTTGTAACTTTGATAGCATCCATCATTTTGTACTCGAGTGGTACAATCCTTGTAGTTTCATATATGGTAGTTACATAATTTGTTGGATTTTATACTTCACTCCGGAACTCAAGCTTCGAGAGATTTTGTAATAACACGTGTTTCCTCTAACATCCGTGTCTGTCTAGTGTCTACCATTACCATTCACCACCTATTGAGCTTTTTCATCTACCGCAATGGCCTGAGAGACTCCTAAACATTATTCCAGACTGTACATTTTTTAAAATATTTTCTCTTTGCTATAAACAATTAATTATTATTGCTGATATAGTCCATGCTAGCAATTTGGCCTTATTAATAAAAAAACAGATACATCTTAATTAGATCATCCTAGGATCGACTATTCCGTGTTTTGTCTTATTTTCACCTATAACAATTGACATACGAGTACTACAGAACAAGACAAAATCGCGAAATAACTAACGATAAATAACATGAAGATTGTAGGAGTATTTTTTTATTATCATTGTAATTATTGAATATAATTATTAAATATAATTATTGATATAACGGTAATTTTGTACACTGACAATTTAAAAATAAAAACATTAAATTTAAGTATGTACCTATATCATTTTATTACTAAATAAGTATGTGAATCTTTTTGTATTGCTTTTTGTAAGTAACTATTCTTTGATTACAATTATTTGTGATTTGCTTTGAAAAACCAACAATAATGACACATATTCGCGTCACCAATGCAGCAATCGCCATGCATGCAATTCTGCTCATTCATGCAATATTGCTCGAAAGGCACCAGGAATGCATAAGCTGCAGAAGTTAACAATTACACCCCAAAGACCACCCCCTCACAACACACATCCCCCCTAGCAATTGATCTCTTTCAGGTACGCTTAACACCATGGCCTAGAAAGAGTTAGACTGCATGAATCAATATTGTAGCTGTTCAGTTATCGTTTATATACTCGTACACTACTAGACTTGATGTTCTGTCTCATTCAGTTCGTTGTTACTGTTTGCTAGAGACTCCTTACATCTTATGAACTCCTAGTAGTCATACCGCATTGCACGCCATGAAGACCCCTCTTCTACCCCTCGCTTTTGGCGACATACGACATATCGTGAAAGTTTTTTAGCACAGGTAACTGATGTCACCACGTTTCTGTAAATCTGGTATCCATATACATATAATGTGTATAACTTGTAATTTTTGTGGAATTTTGTCCACTTTTTTGTGTTTCTTATATTTTATTGTTATGGATAATCTTCTTCTTCTTTTTATATATAAAATTGAAACGCTGTGTTTTAGTCTTGCTAAAACTCAAAAACGGCTCGACCGAATTTTACGAAATTTGCTGTGTATGTTTGAATAGGTCCAGGGAAGGTTTAAACGTACAATTGGACCCGATAGGTGGCGCTGTAATTGGGTAGGCTAACGTCTGCCGGCCCTACTAGTCTTCTTCTTCTTATATATAAAAATGAAACGTCTTCTTATATATAAAAATGAAACGTCTTCTTATATATAAAAATGAAACGCTGTGTGTAAGTCTCGCTAAAACTTAAAAACGACGACCGATTTGAATATTTGTTTTTGTATTTTGTTTGCCTTAATACAGGGGTGGTTTGAAAGTAAAAATAATCGGGAAAATCCTGAAGAAAAACAAAAAATAATATAAAGAAATAATGGTAATTTTCTATGAAAAAAGGTTGGTTCACTTTCTGTCATCTGTCAAGGTCTTTGTTTTGGTTTTTTCGAGTATAATAGATAACTTTTTGTCTGGTAATAGCTTCGCGAGCGCGACACCCGCGCGCGATTGGTATTGTGCTTCAATTTGCGATCAAATATTTACCTGCTCTTTTAGTCCGAGACGATACGTACTTGTTTTTAACTAATAAAATGGACCAAAGGGGTCTTCAAGGACTGGGTCCTTGAAGACCCCTTTGGTCCATTTTATTACCGGATTTTATGCATTCCTGAAATGTATCTCGAGTTCCACTGAATGGTAAGGCTCATGTTTTTTTTTCACATAGCAACCTCCTACTTATTTCTGCTATCGGTTCATGTACATTTTCATGCATATTGTTCTCGTCTTCAAAATACCCTTAACAAATAATAAATAGAGTAAAAAAAAAATTATGAAAAAGTTTTAAATAAAAATTAATAAAGGAAAATGTAAGTACCAGAGTAACAAAAGTTAGCAGGAGATTGCTATTCTGAAAATGAAATGGTTATTGAAATTAAAATTTATTGTGAAACCGTAAATAAATATGAATGTACTTATGAATATGTACCGGTCATCAGATTCAGAAGTGCTATTACAAAAAACATGAAACTGAGAGACAATTCAGGAATGCATATTATCCATTGGGACCCTGAAAGGCCTTCGTCTTCCGAGTCCTACCAGTGGGACCCGAAAGACATTCATGTCTGCGTAGATCCACCAGTGGGACTAGCCAAGCCAGGCCTCCTAATGATTAAGCAATTGTTTTTTTTTCTTAAGAGAGACTGTGACTGTTGCTTATTCGATTTACATATTCAATCAATTCAATAAGTATTTGCAGAGTTTGTAATATAAACAGTTGCTTACCATAAGGTTATTTAGAAAGATGAATGTTAAAATCAGAACTATTATTTCTTTTTCAACACACTTACTCGTAAAGTGGGTATAATTACCTTGCATTTAGACCCGTTATTCAGTATATTAAACACGAGTGCTTTTCACTTTACATAATCGCACAAGTGCGGTAATCTTAACACGACAAATTCTAATTTGTTCAAGATTGCAAAGTAAATGTATGTCCAGTACGCATTCTTAAATTAGTCGCTTAATACTTTTTTTAAACACGACTTTATGCGGCTGCCAATTGGAAACAAATGAACAGCCTACTACTGGTTACTTAAATATTAAATTAACAACGACATTTAAACACAAACATTTAGAAACAATAATTAATAACTATAACTAAAATAAATTATTAAAAATTCACACAAACTTGTTTTTCAAAAACCAAAATATTCGGTTTATTTACTTTTGAATTTTGGCTGTTTGACCCTTTTTTGTTGGCTGTATGAAGAGTTTAGCCATGCCCGGGCAGCGCGCGAAAAAAAAGGCGCGCGGCCGCGGCTTGTTTTCCCGCTATTTAAATTTTTTGCCTTTGTGTTGTAATTGATAATTGATTATCTTCAAATATGTCGAGTCCAAGTGAAAAAGAATCCATATTATTAACTCCGCCAGAAATAATTATGGAGGCGCAAAGCGCGAGTAATAGTTTGTTGCCGCCAAAGTCAAAGGATATATACTTGGCGGCATACGATACTTTCATGCAGTGGAAGATTGATAAAAAAGCGCAGTCATTTTCAGAAAAATATTAATACCACAAGTTCTTTTATTTACCTCACAAGTGTGTTGAAAAACGTCGTATGATACACGCGCGCATTGGTCATTGCGTACGAGGCGATATTGTGCGCGAGCCGCAGGCGAGCGCGACAAGAAAGCAGAGGCATAGCGCGCTCGTATCATAATGTACTATTATTTTATTTGGAAAGGGGAACAAACTATAAATTGTTGGTTCATTTGTTTTAAATACGGCGTATAGAGATATGCTTAAACTATAACCAGCCTTTAGGCAAAGCTCAAGTCCAGATGAAAAAAAAATCCATGCAAGAACGCATATTCTTCTCACCTGTGGCGTGGTTCCGAAATACCAGCTGGCAAACTGATATCAATAGCAATATCGGTTTTTTTTACTTATCTTTTTATTTCATGTTATGTTGCTGTCATTTTATTGTAACAGTTCGGAATCTAAATAAAACTTTCGTTAGCAACCTCTTTAGTTATTTTGTTTAGGTTTAAAAATATTCGTTTTAATTTTTAAATTACATTGCCGGTCGCTCTACCATGACAGATAAAAATTCACATGCAGGAAAGTTTCTGCAGCCCACTACCGCAAGTATGATTTATTCCAAAGAAGATTTTGTAAGAAATAGTTGTATACTTGACAATCAAAATATTATATATACGTATAACTTTAGTTATTAAACTTTTCTTAGCTAAATAAACAGTTTACGTTAAATACTATTCATTTTTAGTTTTAAAATTATTTAAAAAATACCTTAAATTAAAAATCAACTCATAAGCGAAGTCTAGGCGGGTGGGAGGTGCATTATTGATTAACACAGTCTAGCTCGTTCTTTGCCGTAAGCGTGCCTACGAGAGAACTGCGCCAATACTTCAGTGGGATGAGTATGGTGGCCATGCTTGGGGGTGGCCCCAATACAGTGCAAGCTCCTCTCTAGCTATGCACTCCTAGTAGCTTTCTGGCAAAAGTGCATCATTGCATTGATGCACTGAAGGAAGACAACATGAAGATATCTAGATATTATTTTTCTCAAACATGCTCGGAAATGTAGGCATTATTGTAGTAAAAAGAAGACACGAAGTTTTTAATTCTTGGCTCATGCATTAGTTTTAAACTGGCCTAGGCCAGAAAAGTAAGTATGAAAATTCATTTCTGGCCGCTGCTCAAATAATGTTTTTTAATTCATCTATAACTTGAATTATGTAACTTGTCATACAGCCAATTGCTAGCACATTATAAACAATGCACTCTTCGAGCATGATATTAATATGACAAATTGACAACAATTTTGAGACTGAGCGATTTATTAAAATGTTGGTATAAAATCACACGAAAATACGCTTATTTATTGTTACGATACAAAAAGTCTTAATGTGCAGTACCTATTACATTTTTTGCGTAAAATATGACTGGGCTGTATGAGTTTTGATTCCTTTGCACTAATTGAAAATTAAAAAACTATTAGTATATACTTTTATAATATGAATAAAAAAACGAATAAAGCAATTAATTATAGTAGCCTAGCATTTAGTTTCCAGTATTACGTCTTACATTATTTCCTCACAATTATTGAGAAAAGTACTATACATAGGTACCTCGGTGGGAATGGGATCATAATTACGAGTGGGAATGGGATCATAATGGACAATAATTACGAGTCTGGCAGACTCGTAATTATTGTCTGCTCTACTCGTCCGGCAGTCCCTAATATCCCAGTCTCTGCTTCACTCAGAAATTTCTAGTGATAAATTTTGTTATATTTTTATATACCACAAGAAATACATGTTTCTCAAAAATACTACAATTATGACCATATCTAACAATTTTTTATGGGTTAAATCGTACTTGCAGTACTGGACAAGGCAGCGGCCAACAATTTCTTATCTGACGTGCTCGAACGGCCGGCAATGTAATCTGAAAATGAAACGACTTTTTTATAGATATAACGATATAAGTGCGTAATGGTCACACTCGGCTATATTACGCCCTCGCCTTCGACTCGGGCTGAAATTCCGCCTCGTGAGTTACATCCAATGTACGCACGTATATCGTACTAAAGGTATTAGAATACCACCCGCCAAAACTTAAGAAACGCAAAAACAATTCCCCACCAAAACAGAGGGACATTTTACTTGAAAACGTAAAGAAAATATTCAATCAAAATATGAAAGAAATGGCTACAAAGGTAAAACTAAATACTCTTTGCATAATATATTCAATCATAAAATGATTACTAATTGCTTGACGTCAAGAATTTTCTGTAGAGGTCTATAGGAATAAATCTATTATAAACATATAAAAGGAGAAGTTCCCACCTATACACGCACGAACAGCCGTAACCGCTAATGGTAGAAACGTGAAATTTGGACAGTTGTTTTAATTCAAAATGCGGACGCATACTAAAAAGGGATTTAAAAAAAATCCTGAAGGGATGAAATAAGGGTTCCAAATTTGTATGGAAAATTTATTAAATTAGCAACGATTTTGATAAAACTTGAGATTCATGCTCTTAAAAACATTTCATTATATTATACTACGACGTTGCATCCTCGAGATTTATAATATTAACCAGATAGTCCACTTTCCAATGTACCGGGCACCAAGCACAATTTTAGAGCGAAGATATAAAAATAAAAAGATAGGTAGGTAGTTTTAGTATTATTCACCCGCTTGCGCGATATTACGCCGTTTGACTCATTCGCTTTCTTTGTGCGGGCATCACAGCATCAAAATATTAGAGATCAAAGTTTTATTATTTTCTAACTTTATTTTTAATGTGTTATTTAGTTATTATAGATATCAATATGGGTAAATGAAAACGTAAGTATTCTAAGCAATATATTAAGGAAAAGATTCGTAAACTAGAGAAACGTTTACGTCACCGCCGCCGCCGCTGCAAGCATTTTGATGGTGCTGGAAGTATGTAAGTTTAAATTAAAATGTTAATTGTGTATTATATTGTACTATTTATCGACACGTTCTCTTCTTTGCATTTCGTTCGTTTAAAGCATATTTAGCTCACTAATTAATTTCATTTTGAAATTTATTGAGCAATAAAAAGAGCCTTACTGTTTGCGCATTGCCTTGCAACGTTACTGTTTATTTAGAGAATATTCTGTATACAGTGTTAAATAAAATGGTATCCGCAGAATACCAGCGTCAAAGCACTCTGTGCTTCTGCATGCGGGGCCTATTTGGCCTTAAATCTATCTGAATATATATTTATATTTTTTGTTACATTGTGTTTTGTATTTTTTGTACCAAATAAACGTCTATTTAAGAAATAATTCATAATTACTAAAGAACCGTGAATCGGCACTTTGAAACATGCCTTGTACACGTGTTTAAGTGTTATTATTTCTTTATTTATAGAACAGTGTGCCTTGGAACTATGATGCGATTATAGTCACGCACAGTACTACGATGCGATTGTAGTTATGTTTTTTGGTCAGATTTATTGGTACCGTGACGCGATCACGGTCCCGATCACAGCACTTCGTGTCATGATGCGATAACGACCTAGCTTATTTTTTCAACAGAATGAATACCATTCACTAGCTCTCACGTATTTGTAAATGATGTTAACCCTCCAGCAACCAATTTACTTGAGAACATTTTAGAGGTCTTAGGGACCTCAAAGGGAAACACGAGCTTATGGAACAAAAAATCAGGATGAAATCTCTGAACGTTGGGGTCATATATTGTGCGGAGGCTTAATTAAGGATTAAAAGAAAGAGTTAGAGGGCAAGATCTTCATACCTGAAAACTTTCAATTGGTTAAAACACCCAAATCGAATCCCGAAATCATTGCTGTGTTACTCAAAGAATTCAGCTTATATTGGACCTTCATTATGAAAACACGCTTAATCGAAGGAAATTAATAATGTATTAATTAGATTAAAAGTTTAAAAAGCTATTGCACGTGTACGAAGTGATGCATTTCTCTTTGGCGAGAATCTCACTAATAAAATTAAAGCATCGAAGTCGGCAAAATATCGGGACTCCAAATCAAGAAAGTTCCAGCTGCGCGAGTACTTCTTCTCATAATAGGCCTGCAGTCAGCCAGCAGGGAAACTGCAAAGCCCCACCGCGTCAAATACCACGCACGCAGAGACGTGGTTGGGGGAGGAGTCACTCGTACCATTAGTCTGCGAGGAAAGCACCTGTAGTAGATCGATATCAGACAACGAAGTCTCGACTAAAGGCGCCGATCAAAACTTAATAGAGGAAAAATTTAATAATTATTCTGGTAAATGAAAATATTTTATTCACACCTGAAAAAAAATACAATCGATCCAGTTCTCTTATGAGTTGTAACGAGTAAAACGGATTACAAATTTCTTTTTAAGAAACCGAATCTCAAAGATGTTTACCTATAAGTTCACGTTTTTCACAGTCAAATATTGTGATATTATGTTATGAAATTAGGAAGTTATACCAAATGAGAGCAGTGAGATGATGCAATGACGAATTAGATCAATTTATATCTAACATAATATTTCCTACCTGTAATGTTCTTTTCTTGCTAATTGTCAAAATTTGGTTGTAAATTTACATTTGGGAAAAGAAAACAAATTTAATCCTTGACTTATTGAAATAATAAGCTTTATACAGTTCTCTTATGCATAAAAGAATATTTAATGCAGACGAATCAGGTTTTCAAACCTGTCCTGAGTCAGGAAAGGTATTAGGGCCTGTAGGCATAACAAATTTCTTTGAAGTTAAATCTGGGAAAGAAAAAGAGCAACTCACTGTCATGGCCTGTATAAACGCGGCCGGTCAAACAGTTTCACCCATGATAGTTTATCCATTAGTTCGAATTTCGAAGGATATAGCATGCAATGTTCCAACAGATTGGTCCATAGGGTCCAAATTAGTCCAAATTGGTCCAAAGGTTGGATGACAGCTCCATTGTACTTCGAATACATAGCAAACGTATTTGATCCCTGGCTGAAAAAGGAAAATATTAAAAAACCGGTATTGCTTTTAGTTGATGGCCACCGTTCACATACTACTATGCAAGTTTCTGATTACTGCGCCGAAAATCAAATACTTATGCACGCGCTTTATCCCAACTCAACTCATATTACACAACCCGCGGATGTGTCACTTTTTAAGTGTCTGAAGAGTGGTTGGCAAAACACTGTGTTCGACTATAAACAAAGCACTGGCAACAAAAATATTACTCGTGCTGGATTTGCGCCCCTACTATACAAAGTATTTCAAGACAAAGTCACTCCTGAAATAATTTCGAACGGATCCAAGCGATGTGGAATCTACCCGTTTGATCCTTCAGCCGTTGACTATAGTAAATGCATGGATAGTGAAATGCGAAAAGTTTTACCTAGTGCTGCGAAGGTTGGGGTGGATACAGTCCTTTTGTTGGAGTCATTAATGAGACGAGGTCGAGCAAAATAATTCAGGAGCGCTGAGAGTGAAGAATGGCAAGGCGATGAATCCGCGAAAGAATTGTTTTATGTGTGGAAAAAGTTTCGTCGGCACTGTTAAATTAAAAAACATTCTGCCGAAGAACTGATTGATACAGAAGTTGCTGAAAATTGAACTTCTGAACTTGACGAACTAGTAAGTAGCTCTCCCAGACAAGATTGTATGTCTCCTTCTATTATGAAAACACCACCACGAGCTTCTCTATCGGACTCCACTAGGTGCAGTTCAGTGATGTCTCATGAAATAAATCACGCGCATTTCAAATCACCTGGATGTCCCCAAGAAAATGTTATCGCAGATGAAATGCACGAACTACAAGCTTACTCTTCGCTCAGTCAAGGTTGTACTCCTTCTCCTCTCTCTATTTTAAAAACGCCTTCACTAGCCTCAATTACGAGTCCTACTATAAGTATCTCGAATACGTGTCCAGAAATCAACAAAGATCTTCTGTCACAAAATAATATGTCAAGAAATTGGAGTGACTGCTCATCGGCAAACCATCCAGTTACTAAAACTATCGATAAGACAAAAAATACACCTGATAGTAAATTGCTACAAATAATGGCACAGAAACAAAAACTGGTGAGTCCTGCCTTCGGAAATCATCTTCTGTTCCCGTCGGATTCTCCAATAAAAAAACATACCAAAGAACGTTTGCCTTTAGCAGTTACATCACCAGCATTTCGAGAGTATTTTGTACAAAAAGAAAAAGAGAAAGAGAGAAAAACGTAAGAAGCAGAAAGAGAAAAAAGAAAACGTACGGAAACAAGAAACAAAAAAAATGAAAAAGCAAAGAGTTCTTATAAAACTAGTAGCAAAAAGTTGAAGAAACGAGTTTTAAGGAGCGATAGTGAAGCAGAAGGCATCGAAGATAAAACAAAAGAATCGGACCAACAAGAAGAAAGTGATGAAAACTCTAATTCTGATTCTGAAAATATACCGCTTAACAAGATTTCAGTAAGGCCAAAGCGTTTCTCAACGGGAGACTATGTAATCATAAAATACGAGGGGGAATATTTTCCTGGGGTAATAGAAAATATTGATCAACAGAATTTCGAAATTAGTACAATGACGTTTTCCACATGTAATACATTTAGATGGCCAGACAAACCTGACAAAATTTGGTATGCTAATAAAGACATAATAGAACGCATAGATGAGCCAGTATTAACAAACAAAAGAGGATTTTATGTCGTTAAAGAAATGTCAAAATTTTTGCCTTTTACTGTTTAATAAGTACATAGTAGAAATCATGTTTGTTGCTATGAAAGTAGTTTTACTTAAGTAAATTGCATTCTTGAAATTTTGTTTTGTATGTTTTTACATAATTTAATGTTTGATACTTTTAATAAAAATTTATGAAAACGACTGCTTAGTTCTTTAATATCTATTTAAGTATTTTAATTTACACTTTTGTGAGTGGTCAGCCAATGGAGCATCGTATGGTCACGTATTGGTGAAGGATGGTCGAGCGCTGGTACATCTCTATTTTTGTTTTTATTTAAGCTAAATACATCTTTATGTAAATAAATCCTTTTCACATCAATACTATTACGCATAGTTGTCTGAGCTAACTCCAAACAATAACTGGCAACACTTAAATTTTTAGTTCATAAATTAATATGAACGTTATGAAGTCACAAACATAAAAAGCTCTTAGCTGGTCCACGAGTGGAACATTAACCCTAGTTGTTTCATGGTTTATTTAAAATATTGAAATTCACCCCCTTAGGGTGCAAAATAGGGGTTAAAAGTTTCTGTGGAAAATATTTCAAATCTACTCCAATTTCTATGCAATTTATTATCCTAGCTCCTAAATATAAATATCAGTCATCTATATAATATTTATCTTTCCTATGTATTTTTTCTATGGGAAAATATAAAATTCTTACGGGAAAACAATAATAATGCGGGCGAAGCCGCGAGCGGAAAGCTAATATACTCATGATTTGAATTTAATGAACCATTATCGTGTAATATTATTTATTTATTTATTTAAAATCGTATAAGAATCGTGGTCAATAACGACTAACATTGGGTTCTATATTTTTACAAACCTAAAATATTTGTTTTTATTTGACCGCGTGTTTGTAAAAAGCACATTACAAACCTTGGCCACAGCTGAGCATTGCCGGACTCTGTCTGGCACTTGGCCGGTTTTTTTACATAGGGTCACAGAAGAGATTTGAATTTCTTAATACGTTTTTTATTGACACCAAAATTAAGCAAGGTTTTCCACCTTTTTAATATGTGCACATCATTTAAGTAAGCAGTGCAATGCTAGGATGGCTTAAAAAACTGTTCAATTGCATATTGGACTCGTGCACCAAAGGTTCCGTTCAAACTTATCTAAGTTCCTAACTATGTAGATATTTATGGTTTTCACTTTTTGCCTTAATATGTGCTATAAGACCATTTTATTTTGAGGGGAATGCGTGACCGCACCCTACCCGCCGTTAGCTAGACGACGAGCGTGTGTGGGGCTTCCCAGTAGGGTGCCGGGCCTACCCACCAAACACCCCGGTGTTCTTATTACCCTTATGGGGGCGCGCGGTAGGGTCCACAATGCGATACCACGACCCACGCATCCGGGCTTGTTTGACCGGAAAAGCCTTTCGGCGGCATGCACGAGGCCAACCGTGCACAGGCCTCGACGGCAGGGTCACTAGACGGGCATCACTTGAGCCTTCTCAGGCCTGAAATCTAAACTTATGAATAATAATGGTGTTGCAGAGCGATTAGGTTTAAGTTTGTCTTTGGTAAAATTATATGTCAAAATTCTAGTGTACTTGTCAGTTTTATATTGTATTCGGTTATCAAGATTTTATATGTCGATTTGTTACAAAATATACCCATTTTCTCTAAAATCGTCGCTTTCATTAATTCAGGATTCAGCCTCATCCCACTTGTTCTCCGCTTCATTTTGGTCCTTCACCCGTAAATTGTTCCACGTACCTAAACTTTAGTCGTTATTGTTTTTCATTTTAGTTATAATTTTAGATTTTTATCTTCACTTTTACTGGTATGATCACTCGTAGTAAAGGCAAAGCCATGTCACATTCTCAAGACGGTAGTGCGGTAACGCAATCATCGCATTCATCCGCAACAATTCGTGCGCGTAAGGTAGCGGCCGAAGCTCTTCTCCTACGCCGGCAGCTAGACCGTGAGAAGGAGCTCGCCGAACGAGAGCGTGAGATGGAAGAGCGACAACTTCAACGAGAACGTCATCTCGCCAATATCCAAATAGAAGTTGAACAGCGTGAGCTTCAGGCAGAATTGACTGCCATCGACGCCGAGGAAGCCAATAGCCGTGGAAGTAGAAGCATACCAGTAAGCTTAGAGCGAGCAGAGACGTGGGTAAATAAAAACAATTTTAGTAGTTCCAAGGACAGAGACCATTTTGCAGAAGAGTGTAACGTTAATGAAGTTCCACTCCCCGGCCACTTATTGCCACAAACCCCGGTAATAGTGACCACTTGGGACCTTGCACCCTCTGTTGTTGACAAACATAATACTACTGACGTAAAATTTCTTACCAACAACAAAGCCTCTGAGGTGAAAGGTAGGCCACCTTCACTCAAAACTACAGAAGCTTTAGTAACCGACTTTAAAATGTCACAATCTCCTATGTTGTTACAAGCTGTAGCAGATACAGCCGCAGCAGCCAAGGCACTTGCCTGCAGTCAAGGAAAGACAAAATTTCCGTCGCTCCCTATTTTTTCTGGAGACCCGTTGCATTGGTTACATTTTAAGCGTATTTATAATTTTTCTAAACACTCTTTTTCTCCGTTAGAAAATATTGCCCGTCTGCAGAAGTCTCTCAGTGGCCCTGCCTATGAGGCCGTGTCGTCCGTGCTACTGTCCAGTGAAGATCCCGAAGATATTATGTACGCTTTAGAAGAGAACTTCGCTCGACCTGAACTAATCGTGCACAGGGAAGTAGCTGCCCTGAAAGCGCTGCCTCGACTAGGTACTGATTTAAAAGAGTTAAATACGATTGCTAATCGGGTACGTAACAGCGTTGCTACGATTCGTTTGTTAAATAAAATAGAATATTTATATTCACCTGAACTTTTCTACGCTGTATTAGGAAAATTAAATCCTACTATTAAACCTCGTTGGTCAGATTTTGCTGCACAAGACACAACACAACGACCTAAATTAGAGATTCTATCCGATTTCTTGAGACGTGAGCTAGACCAACATATTAAATATACCTTTTCACCCGAAACTGCCATGACAATACCTACTTCCAGTAGTCACGAGAAATCCTTCAAGCGTGACTACATCCATTCTAGTTCTCAATCTCCAATCTCCAATACCAACAGTAAACCTTCTAATACTACCAATAATAAACAAGAGTGTTGTTTTTGTAAAAAGGAACACAACATACAAACTTGTCCAGAATTTAAGCTTCTGTGTGTTGACGATAGATGGCGTTGGCTGCGTGAAGCTAAAGTGTGCTACCGTTGCCTGCGACGTAGCCCGCATCAGTGGAAGACATGCAAAGTTAAGCCCTGTGGTATCGAAGGTTGTATATCTCGTCACAACCCACTACTCCATGGTAAGCAAGTGGTACAAAACAACAACTTTTGTATATCAGAGAATGAAAATTCTTCCTCTGCTGCACAATCTCCTACTACTTTAACTACTTGTTCTGATATCACAACGGATAAAGTAGTTGTATCGGTGACTGGCACACAACAACTAAATAATGATAATTCTTCACACATTCACGCCCTACTAAAAGTAATACCAGTGACCGTATCGGTTCCTACCGGTGATGTTGACACCTTTGCGTTACTCGACGATGGAAGTACTGCCACATTAATAGATGCCAGTATCGCCAATAGCATCGGTGTCTCTGGATCCAAGGAAACAATCACGGTTAACTGTGTTGGCGGTTTGAGTAGAAACACGACAATACGTCATGTCAATTTTAGTATTAAGGGTAAGTATACAACAGAAACATTTTATGTCGAAAACGCTCGGTCTATTGACTCTCTTTCTTTAAGTTCTCAGACAATCACCAAAAAATCTCTTACTGCTTTTTCACATTTGATTGATTTAGTAGATGTTGTATCGCTAGAAAAAGCAACCCCTATGGTACTCATTGGCGCTGACCACTGGAATTTGTCAATCAGTCAGGAGGTTCGGAAAGGCAGCCGAAACGAACCAGTGGCCTGTTTGACAGCGTTAGGGTGGGTACTATACGGGTGCTCTACTAGCAAAACAAAAATTATTAATTTTATTAATCACCTAAGTATCAATGAGGGGCCTACAGACTACTTAGATACACTCATTAAAGAGCATTATAAGCTTGAGTCTATAGGAATTTCTAAGAAAGAAACCACACTCAATAAACAAGACAGTCGCGCGATACACATGTTAGAGACAACCGTTAAACGATTACCTTCCGGACGTTTTGAAATCGGTCTGCCTTGGAAGGAAGACATTCCTCGTGTACCTAATAGTTACGCACAAGCGATGTCTCGTTTTTTGAGTCTGGAGCGTCGCATGCTTAGAGAACCTGGCTTCGCGCAGGCTTATGACATATTTATGAAAAATATGTTATCGAAAGACTACGCCGAAGAATGTGACCACACTACTTTTAAGGGACTTTCCTCTAACACAAATATCAGGTGGTATTTGCCACACTTTGGGGTGTACCACCCACAGAAACGTAAGCTGCGTGTGGTACATGATGCCGCCGCCTTGAACGAGGGCGTCAGCCTAAACTCAATGTTACTACCAGGTCCTGATCTGCTTCAGCCTCTATTAGGTATCCTATTTCGTTTTCGGGAAGGACGAATAGCGCTCACCGCTGATATTAAAGAAATGTTCCCTCAGTTTCGAATTCGAAAAGAAGACAGGGACGCATTAAGGTACCTTTGGAGGCCGGACTCAGGGTCGGGTATAATTGAGTATAGGATGACAGCCGTCATATTTGGAGCTTGCTGTAGTCCTTTTATTGCCCAATATTTAAAAAAATAAAAATGCCAAAGAATTTTCACACTTATACCCTAAGGCTGTGGAGGCAGTGTTATCGGACCACTATATGGATGACTACCTGGGGTCTCATGATAACGTCCTAGATGCTGCTCAAATCGCCGCAGACATAGTCTCTATATATAACGCCGCATGC
Source organism: Schoenobius gigantellus (assembly GCA_963935595.1). Classification (NCBI taxonomy): domain Eukaryota; kingdom Metazoa; phylum Arthropoda; class Insecta; order Lepidoptera; family Crambidae; genus Schoenobius; species Schoenobius gigantellus. Next base: position 52,312,295 of record OZ012540.1, read on the forward strand.
CTAGAAATGAGAGGGTGGATCTCCAACGATCAGGGCGCATTGAACCTCATCCCTTTAGATTTGCGTGCCTCCTTACCGTCGGAGATCGACCTCATCTCAAATCCAAGCAGTATAAGAGCACTAGGAGTATCCTGGCAACCAGTATCAGATGTGCTAGGTTTCAGAACTGGATTAGAGAAAACCTTACCAACACATCTAACGAAAAGAAAAGTCCTCTCTCAACTAATGCGGGTATATGATCCGTTGGGTTTTTTAAGCCCGATTTTAATAAGAGGCCGCATACTATTTCAACAGCTGTGGAGATCCAATACCGGCTGGGATGCTGAATTTCCACCTGCGCAAGCTACAAAGTGGGTTGATTGGTTTCAGGCATTGTCCAAAGTTACAGACATTAAAATTCCTCGTTGGTATGCGTCTTCCTTGAAATCAGAACCAGCATATCGCGAACTTCATGTGTTTGCCGATGCCAGTGAACATGCATACGCCTGTGTAGGATATTGGAGGCTTGTGTATGATGATGGCTCAATACGGCTCGCTCTGATCTCAAGTAAGGCGAGAGTTTCACCCTTAAAGCCAACATCAATACCACGCTTGGAACTTCAAGCTGCTTTGATAGCATTCCGCCTCGCACTTACCATCAGGGACAGTCATAACAAAAAACCATTACATACCTTTTTTTGGACTGACTCAATGACTGTCTTGGGGTGGCTGCGCAGTGATGCGCGAACATTCAAGCCGTTTGTGGCCCACAGAATTGGCGAAATAGTTGAGAATTCCAACGTCTCTGAGTGGAAATGGGTTCCAAGCGACTTGAATGTTGCTGACGACGCCACTCGCGCCCGCGCTTTCGATCCGTCCGTAAAAACGTGCTGGTTTAGTGGACTTTCTTTCTTACTGAAGCGCTCAGAGGACTGGCCTATTGAACCGGCAGGAATCACACCAGTTCGGGAGGAAATTAAACCTACTGAGTTGGTGAGACTCCTGACGGTGACACCTGAAAATTTGCCTCACCCAGTGAACGCAAACTTTAACCATTTTTCGGATTGGCTCCGCCTTATACGCGCCACAGCACGAGTAATACAAGCTGTCAAATTATTTAAAGCCAACAATCGCCAAAGCAATGCAACTTCCACAACTTTGACCGCGGAAAATTTGGACGCCGCAGAAAGGCAAGTTTTGATGCGAACTCAAATTGATAGTTTCAAAGAAGAATTCCACTGTTTGCTGCAAGCACAGCCGATCCCGAAGAAGAGTCGTTTGACCAAACTCTCACCGACTTTAGGAGGGGATGGTCTACTCAGGCTGGCTGGTAGAATTCGTTCTGTTTCGGGTGTTCACCAGAACGTTCGCCAACCAATCTTGTTGGATGGAAAGCATTCGGTTGTCAGACTTTTAGTACAGTACTACCATAAAAAGGCTGGTCATGCAAATAACGAACTAGTGGTTAACGAATTAAGACAACGTTATTGGATTGTCCATTTAACCCCTCGTTTACACCAAGAAACAAGTAAAATACTAGTTTCATACAATACTTGTAGAATACTTGTCAAAACATAATTATTTGTTTTAAACATGTATTGCAACTGTCTCAAACATTCTTTCGTTCATACTGTGTTGCCAACAAGTCTCTAAACAAGTATAAACCACATCTGCGTTTACACTTAGATCTATGACATACTCAAACTAGTCTGATACATTGACAGCGTTTACACTTACAAAAAGCAATCGTGTTTTTAACAAGTTTTGTTTATTTCACTGAAATTTATGTATCATACTAATTTAAAACATGTTTTAAACTCTATCCATGCTTGTTGGATAAAGTTTTAAACTTTTACCGGACGGACCGTATTATTTTACGGGGGGAAGAGAAGAAAAAAAAAATCAAAAAAATACAAAAAATGCTGCACTAGTTGAGAGCAGCATTTTTAGATTTTTTATAAAAAAAATATTTTCATTCATTGTTTTTATTTCATTTATAATAATTGATGTGTCCTGAAGCGTCCCTAAAATTTTCCCGTGATAAAAAAATAACCGTGTAAACAAGTATACTGCACTCATGAAGTAAAGTTCCTCAGCATCTTTACTTTCCATTGTAAATAGTCAATTGAGTAGAAAATATTAATGAAACTACCGGACTGGCGTGTCATTTTCTACAAGTTTATCTACAACAAGTATAAAACGTGACATCATAAACATTTCTGAACTACAACTAGTAGTTCAGAAACAATTTCATGCAACAAGTTGTATACATGTTTTATATTCAACAAGTTTTATACATGTATACGAGTGTAAACAATAAAGGAAAACATTGTATAAAACTTGTTAAATACATGTAATATACCTTGGTGTAAACGAGGGGTAAGACCTACTGTAAGGAGTGTTACAAACCAGTGCTTGTTCTGTCGCATAAGAAAAACTCAACCAACAATTCCAGTGGCGGGAGACTTACCTCCAGAACGCATGGCTCATCATAAGCGCCCCTTTACATTTACTGGCGTAGACTATTTTGAACCTTTAACTGCAGCCATCGGCCGAAGACACGAAAAGCGCTATGTTGCATTATACACCTGTATGACCACCAGATCCGTTCATCTAGAACTTGTGCATAACCTTTCCGCAGATTCAGCGATCATGAGCCTTCGCAGATTTATTGCGAGAAGAGGGACTCCTGAAGCTATATTTTTAGACGACGGGACCTCCTTTGTGGGTGCTAACCGTCTATTAAGAGAATTTTATCAGAACGACGTGCAAGATTTTGTGGCTAATAGAGGCATCAAGTGGCGCTTCATTCCCGCGGCCGCACCTACATTTGGCGGATGCTGGGAGCGCATGGTGCGTGCTATCAAAGTTGCTTTATCAGCAACTTTACGAGAAAGAGCCCCTAAAGACGAAGTTTTAATGACGCTCTTGCTGGAAGCTGAAGCAATAGTCAACTCTCGGCCGCTCACACATGTCTCCGTAGATCCAACTGACCCAGAGACACTTACTCCGTTTCACTTTTTGATTGGCACATCTTCAACGCAAACGTTACCAGTCAGTTTATCGGATAGAGACCTCTGCAGTAGGCTAGATTACCGAAAAGCCTTGCGACTCACCGATCTTTTCTGGGGTCGATGGATGCGGGAAGTTCTACCTACATTACAAACCAGACAACCCGGGTCTCAATCGGTGGAACTTTCAGTGGATGACCCTGTTCTAATAGTGGATGAGAACCTACCAAGAGGTACATGGCCACGTGGGCGCATCACCGCTTTATACCCAGGGAGGGACAGAGTAGTCAGAGTGGTGGACATTGCTACTGCCGGCGGCACATTACGCAGGCCCCTGAGAAAAATTGTTCCTCTGCCAAACTAATTTGTGCATTTCTGCACAAGGGGCCGGAATGTTGCAGAGCGATTAGGTTTAAGTTTGTCTTTGGTAAAATTATATGTCAAAATTCTAGTGTACTTGTCAGTTTTATATTGTATTCGGTTATCAAGATTTTATATGTCGATTTGTTACAAAATATACCCATTTTCTCTAAAATCGCTCGCTTTCATTAATTCAGGATTCAGCCTCATCCCACTTGTTCTCCGCTTCAAATGGTAATTAATACTAATAGTCATATAGAATATTTGAACTTTCAAAATAATCAACTTTAAAAAAGTAAGTACCTACCCTACAATATTGACGAGAGATAGCGATAATTACGAGTACAAGCTCGCTCTCATATTGTAAGTTACTCTTTGAGAGATGATTTTTTGGGAGTTCAAATATTATATTATGATTATTAGATATTTTTAAGTATAAGTGTCCTTTAGATAGTATTTTTGTACCTTTAAGATGACTTCGAACTACTTGACTATCACTTACTTTGATTTTCAAGAATACCTATAATTTTTTTAATACAAATAAATTTTTTAATACAAATAAATCATATTTGGATTGTTTTTTTTTTTAATAATCATCATTCAAAACTAAAAACTTTAATTTTTGTCAATGAAAGCTTATCAGCGCGGCTGACTAGTTTTCTTTTTCATGCGTTTTACATTTACGGTATTAATGAAACTTTTGAAGCAATTCACGACCTTGTTTGATTCCGCCGCTTCACCTCACCGCTGTCTAGACAGCCGGACCCTCACCTGAGCGCCTTCGTGCACACACACTTACAAGATATTGATTTTCCCCAGTTATCTACAGACACTCCCCTGTGTAGGTCACGACTGTTCAAGTTCGCTGTACTACAAGCAATTTCGTATTTGTCATTGAATTTATATTGTCGTTAGCTTAGCCATAAAATACGTGTTCCGAAATTTTGCCTCAGACGTGCATGTGTATAGTGTGTTGTCACAATATTTTAGTAAAACTGCGGAGTGATGGCTTGGCTAGACGTGTCACAATAATGTGATCGTACCATAAAATAAATGTTTATTTTTTTCACCAAGTTTAAAACTTACTTCTTTTTGTAAAAACTTTTGATTAATAAATGTAAAAGGTATTATTAGTACCTATAAACTTATTGGAAATGAAAATTATATAGTAAGCGACCGCCGTCGCTGCCCTGAAGAGGCGGTCATTAGCAACATTCCGCGCAAGAATCATGTTTATGTTGAAACAAAAATAGCAGTTTTGGTATGTTTTATCTAATAAGTATCCTTGAATATAAAGTCAAACAGGAACTGCATTCAAGTACGAGCACAACATTATGCCATGTGACCGTAAATACTTAAAACAACTATCCATACTAACATCCATACTAATATTATAAATGGGAAAGGGTGTATGTGTGTTTGTTTGTCCATCTTTCACGACAAAACGGAGCGACGGATTGAAGTGATTTTTTAAGTGGAGATAGTTGAACGGATAGAGAGTGACATAGGCTACTTTTTGTCTCTTTCTAACCCCCCACTTCCCTAAAATGGGGAGTGGAAGTTTGTATGGAGCATTCCGCAATTTTCAAGGTAGAAAGCTAAAAATTGGTATGCGAACTATTTGTGACTAACAAAAAAATCGTGCATCATTTTTTTTGGAAATCTGCCCCCAACCCCTTAAAAGAGGGGGTGAAATTTTATATGGGACTTTTTGCAGTTTTCAAGGTAGGAAGCTAAAAATCGGTACACAGACTCTTTGTTACCAAAGAAAAATACCCTCCTTATTATTTTTTTTGAAATCTTCGGTGTTATCCCAAATTTAACGCGAGCGAAGCCGCGGGCAAAAGCTAGTGAAAAATAAGGAAAACAATAAAAAATAACAAAGGTTCAGCAACATTAACAAAATCCATCCACTTGCATCCTCAGTAAGAAAATGAAATGCTTGACATCATTTTCCCGGAGTCACATTAATTAAGTCATCGTGATTAAGCATTATAGGTATATTATAAAAAAAAATAGTATTAACCCAGCGTCTCATTTTAGTTTCAAACAGTTGTCTTATCACGAACATCTTGTTCACAAGTATCGAGTACTAGTGAGAAAGAATTGCAAGCAACAGGTGTGCGCCGAGTAGGCCGGCTGGCCACACCCCACCCGCGGGTTAAATTTCACACCCCGATAAATAAAAAGAGATAGAAAACGTCGGAATAAGCCTCTTATCCCAATATACAACGCAGCGACAGTGTCAACAAATATTTAACATTTTTAAATTGAATAATCTAGAAAAATTTATGACTTCATATTTGGCATTAAACAAAAAATACGATCTTTTAGATATCTTCAATGATAAAACTGAAAGGGATGAACGATGACAGAGTTTGCTTCAATGAATTATAGAACACTTAAGTTAGTTTTCAAAAAACATCAAGAAGTTTTATTATTTTAGTGTAAAGTACACTATTGGTAGTTTGGTCAGATTTGTATTTTGTATAGAATTTGTATAGAAATTACTTTTTATTTGTAATATCTTACCTTACTTACCATAATACCTTACCAATTATTAGTAATCGTAGTCGAGGATAAGGCCCAATTTTGCCGCATCTGGTCCCAGAGCAGAGACGAAATAAAAAAATTGAATTAATCATTTTAGTTGGGCTTATTTGCAAGAGAAAATAATTTAAATCAAAATTATTTGATTGAATTTAGCGATTTATGAAACGATTTTCATAGATGTTACTAGCTGTGCCTGCGAACTTCGTCTTGCTTTAATAAGGCACAGTACTCAAAATTTGGACCACCCGTGTAAGAATAGCCTACAGACCTACCAAATATACGCAAAAAAGTTCAGCCCTTTCGGAGGAGTTCGATAGCAAACACTGTGACACGAGATTTTTATACCTTGAGTAATATGTCTATTACATTCTTAAGTTTGTATGAATTCCACTTCATAACTGAAATAGATCATCATTGACTATGCATTTTACCGCGCTACCTTGTTTTGTTGTTGTGTTTTACTGTGCGTTCACGAGGTTTCTTTGTTTTTATCGACCCCTGTATTTCTTCCAATCATCTTGCTAATTGGGAAATTTTGTCTCATCTTTATTTTATGTAATATATTTGCGAAATATGAAAATTGTCTTTTAGCAACTTTTCTGATTACTACTACTAATCAGAAAAGTTGCGAAAAGACAATTTACATATTGCCTGTTTAATAACTTTATATTCGCACTATGTATAAAAGTATAATTTTATATATTATAAATTCTTATTTTAACGCATGCATCATTAGAATCATTATTCTAATGATGCATGCGTTAAAATAAGAAACAGATGACATGCATAGTTTTAAGCGGGACACGGCTCCTTATATATTTTAGGCATAACTATTGAAAAATGCAACTATTTAGTTATCGTGCACCAAGCAATAGATTACGTATTTCTCTCGGAAAGTTACCGGAATGCATAAGTTTAAGAAGCCCCAAAAGCTCACCCCACTCATTCAGGCAAGCTCCGCACGTTCTGTGCTAGATAATATAAACACCTCCCCCCGTGCCCCGTCCAGATGTTTAATTAGGGTTAATTTAAGCGATGTAGAAATCTGATTTTAATCAGTTACATTATCCTACTAATAACTAGTTAGTTAAATCGTATTAAAAACACCTTCACACTAATGGTATTTTTGACTTTGAGTTTATTAGTTTTCCTATAGACATTATAACTGAGTAAGTATTGTTATTTTCTGTTAATAACAATAAAACAATATCCTCCCTACACAAAATTTTTTATTTTATTTGTAAAGTATTTTTTTCATGATATGATGTTGTGTCATCTTACATCTAATTATGTGGCTTTGTGCAACAAAGAGTTGTGTACGTATGTTAATACTCGTGTCACGATATGTTGCTCTTGCTAAATAGAAGAAACTATTTTAGTTTGCAGACACTATGTTGAAAGCTATCGATATCAGGGTACCATGAACCATAAAGAGTCTGCATGATTGCAACAGGTTTACTACAGGTGTACAGACCATTCGGCTGCTGCGATCAATACTGCTGGTGGAGGTGAAGAGGGTGGCGGCGCGGCGGCGGGGTCATTACGCAATGCCGGTGCCATGCAATTGAAATGTGATTGTACAAAGTAGTCTTGTGCTTTTATGCTTCCCTAGTAACAGAAACCTGAATTTTTGCATCGTTGGGAGGTTTCGCGCTGCAATTTAGCTTTGCAAACAGGATCGAATACTAGAGCCCAATGTTTATTTGAGCTTGATAAGTAAAACGCCAATGGGGAAGTTTCTCGAACATAAGTGACTCCGGTGACTTGTCTAATACACTAAACTATAGACCTATATCTCTTAGTACGATAGTAAGCAAAATTTTAGAAAGATTATTGCAGCCTGAACTGGCGAAACATCTCAAATTGAGTGACGCGCAGTTTGGTTTTCGTGCCGGTCTCTCAACTGATTCCGCTATCTTATGTCTGAAACACGCAGTAAATTACTATACAGCCAGAGACACTTCTGTATATGCGTGTTTCCTGGACTTGAGCCGCGCTTTTGACCTGGTAAACTATGATCTACTTTGGTCGAAAATGCGAAAATCTAATATTAAGAATGAGATAGTGGACCTGTTTAGGTACTGGTACGGTAACCAATCTAATTGTGTGAAATGGGGCGACGCATATAGACTAAAGTGTGGTGTACGTCAAGGTGGTTTAACTTCTCTGGTCTTATTTGGTCTTTATGTAAATGATCTGATCGAGGAGTTGAGGAGCGCCGGTATCGGTTGCCACGTGCAAGGTGTCTGCTTTAACAACCTCAGCTATGCAGATGATATGGTGCTTCTCAGCCCATCGATTGGAGGTTTGCGAAAACTTCTTGCAGTCTGTGAAGACTTTGCTTCCAGACACGGTATGGCATACAACACCAAGAAGACGGAGTTAATTGTTTTTCGTGCTGGTAAAGGGCCTACAAGGGTGCCTTCAATATATTTGAATGATTCGCCAGTTCAGGTTGTGAAACAATTTCGGTATTTGAGTCACATGCTTTCCGAAAACATGGATGACGGCCTGGATATGGAGAGAGAGCGCAGAGCACTGGCGGTGCGCTGCAACATGTTGGCACGTAGATTTGACAAGTGCTCGAGGGATGTTAAAGTCACTATCTTTAATGCATACTGTACATGCATGTATACTTGTCAGCTATGGCTGAAGTATTCGAGAAAGTCGTTTGGTATCCTTCGAGTACAGTACAATAATGCCTTTCGGGTTATGATGAAGTTGCCGACATGGTGCAGTGCTTCCGCCATGTTTGCTGAAGCTGGCGTTCCAGACTTTTTCGCCGTGCTCCGAACACGTATTGCTTCATTCTGGCGGAGGGTGTGTGACTCAGACAACGAATTGTTATGTGTCATCAAATCCGATCTTTATCGAAATCGATTCCTAAATCATTGGCTACTCACACACCGAAGTGTCAATAGAAAATAGATGCGTTTTCATTCCATTTTTATTAAAATATCCTTTGCTTTTTATATTATTTTAATTTTTGTTTGTATATGGGTTTCTTTTTATGCCTTAAATAAAGATTTATTATTATTATTATAAGTATTGGATATTTGGATCCATACTCATACCATAAGCATTGTTCTTCCTTATATAAGCTTATTAGGTTAGGTTTTTTTTAATTCAACGACCAGTAACTATTATTTACCAACAATACGTGGGTGTATAATTACATAATAATGATAGTAGACCATTCCGTATGTTTTAAAATTTGTCCGAAAATATCTTCATTGTCAGATTATCTGGAAAAGAAGTGAAACAAAATATTCCATTCGTCATAATATGTAGGTCTGTGTAAATTGTTTTTGACATGCGCGTGGGTGATGCACTGATTTATGTAGTCTAGCTCGCTCTAGATTATAAGTGTACACATGTCAGAGCAGTGCTGCTGCTTGTAGGGAGGAGACGGGGTGAACTGAATGGAGGGTGAGTTAGTACATCACAGCTCTTTCCAAGTTATGCATTCCTGGTAGCTTTCGGACATAAATGCAACGTTGCATCGATGTGCAAGCTAAGATGCAAGGAAGGTTGACTTTAAATTAGGTACTTAATTGTAGTTTGTGAACCATGCTGAAATAACTTCTTTGATTTTGAAAATTCCTTAATGTCACTGAGAGCTACAAATTTTTTACACAACGGTAGTCACTCAATATCTATGTACTATTAATTAAATGTTTTGTTTGCCACCCATGCCCCTAAATTTGCTATAGTTTTGTTAGAAATAAGAAAATAAGCCCCTCAAGTGCATGTCAGGCCAGGCACATATAGGATTGCGTCCTATTTATTATTAACGCTGTTATGGTTTCATTGTCCATAATGTCACATGATTCAATAATGTATAATATTTACTACCTGTTTAACTTAACAAACAAACAAAAAAGTTTTTTTAAGTAAAACGGATCATGTGATTTTCAATGGAATTTGTAAGAAATTTTTCTTTACCAAACAAGTACATTTTATAATTTGGTCGACTATAACTCTGTAATTTTTCATACTTAATATTTCGCTGATTCGCTAAAAAAATTGTGTTCACACACCCACAATATTTTTGAGACCTATTCAATCAATCTCCACTTTACATGGAGGGGTGATACTAAAAAAGTTTTCTAATTTTATTTTATCACTTTGTCGGCATAAATAATAAGAATATAATATACCAATACCAACTTATAGCTTTCTAGTACCTACCAGGTCTCTGAGCTAAACCGCGGACAGATAGACAGATGAACATGGTGAAACTATAAGGGTTATTATTGTCTCTGGAACCCTTAAAAAATGAGGACTGTTTTCATCAAAAGTTGTAGAATTGGTAACATTAAAATATATAAAAAAATATCTACTAAATATATGTACGGGAACCTGTTGTACCTTGGACAGTTTTTGACATATTTATTTTTTATTGTAATTTGATGTACTACTTTATAGAACCCGTATTTGCATATTTTGGACGGTCAACTATTTGAGTATCAAAATATTTCGTACTTACACGTGTTAGTACGAAATTTATATTTCTGTTTAAGATATTTCAAAAAATGGTAAATAAGGCCAAGGTACAACACATCTGATGCACCTCGGCCAGTACCACGGTGTACCTAGGACACATTGAGCATTTGGGTGTAAATCACTGATATTTAATCAAACTATTCCCTTTTTTCTATTATATCACTTTAATATTTCTAGTGAGATATTTAAATCACAAAATCAACATAACTTATATTTTTTCACAAATATTATGAACGTTATGTTGATTTTTGATTAGAAACAAAAGGCTTTTATACTAGTAAGTACATAAATACAGGTACATTCAAACATAATATCATATATAGCAAATATACACGAGCACACACGAGGGAATATCAGCATAGATGAAACGAAACTACCACCTGCATTAATAGCTCAATTTAATATGAATTAAATAAAATTTTAATTTCCTGCGCAAGGTTGGACAAAAAACACTGACCAAGGTACAATTGATCGACGTTGACCCAGGTACAACAATCCTTCAATGCTGTAGAAAACGGTTGATTTCATTTATTTTTAGATTACATATCTCGTAAGTTTGTCATTGTTTAAATACTTGTTAAATCAAAGATTACATCGCATATAAAATTTAAGCGACTTTTATAAAACATACAAACTTACAAGAAACATACAAGACTTCAAAGTATATAAAAATAATTACTTTTTTTGGGAAAATAAGTTTTTACTTCGATAGCACCAAACACCGACTTATTAGCGATAAGCGACTACTTCAACATTGGAATTTCAGCAGTGATGTACCCAATGCTACAGACAAAATAATTTAATAGAGCGGAAATATATTAAAACTAGCCAATTGGCCTAGGTACACATAGTACCAAGGTTCAATAGGTTTCCCTACGTGTGTAGAATGTCTTTTTTTTACTGAATATCATTATTATGTTTGTTTTATGGTATTTTGAATAGTTGATAGCAAAACATATGACTTTAAATTCGCGACTGCTTTTTTTCAAAGGCTGGAAGGTTAAGGCTCGAAAGGCTTGTGGTTCGTTGTAGTAAATGCGGGATCACAGAAAAAATCTGAAGAGAAAATCTAGGTCTTTACATCTGATGATGGACGGCTATTTCAAATATTAAGCAAAATTGGAGTTGAATCGACCCGGTAATTGATATTAATATTCCACGTTCTTTAGATGTTTGCTAAGGTTCTGTGTCTATGAAAGGAGTCACTCGTCCTGCTGTCCGTCACCGGACGATTGATGCGATTCGTTCAGTGTTGGAGGAGTGAGTTGGGCATCGGCATGTCAGTCTCTCCTATCGCATAGTGCAAGTACTGACTGGACATGGATTATTCGGCCACTGCCTGCACAAGGTCGCTTGTCGGGAGGAAACGCCGGACGTTACGGTCGAGCACTCGGTATCAGAGTGCTCGGCCTGACGATGCCAACTATGCGTGGCGTTGTGTGGTGGTGACCTCACGTTGCCAGCCATCATAAGTAAGATGCTGGCTAGTGAGAGGGAATGGGAGGCTGTTGACTCCTTCTCCGAGAATTTATCACTCAGAAATGGGTAGAAGAGAGGGAGCAGGAAATTTACCCAAATGCCAATTCCGTCCGACGCAGACGGTTGGGTGGTAGAAAGCGGGCTTCCGCAGCCCTTCTTTGATGACCACCCTTAGCTTTAACCTACACGCTAGGGTGACTCCTGTTGCTCGTGATTATAGACCCCTCCCCTCTTCTTGGTATTGCCCAATGTGCAGGGTAATAACAGGCGTTAAAAATCGGCCCGTAGCTGGCCGGGCTCTCCAGAAATGGTATGGAATAGAATTGGGGTTACCCAGACCCCGGATCACTCTGACTATGGACAAGATGGCCATCGAGGTTAGTTTGGTGGGTATGCCTCGCACCCAGCTGGGAAACTCCCACACACGCCTGTCGACTAGCCATCTGCCGGTACGGTGCGTAACAGCATTCCAGCTCCTTAAAAAAGTTTTAATTGATTTTAGTGGAATTTAAATATCTATTTTCCAAGCCCAACTTTGTGATTGGAAACGTATAGCAAAGTCACAAGGTCGGCTCCATGCAACAATATTGCTAATTCAATGTTATTCTACTAAGGCAACATGGATATCAAAGAGATATCAGCGGCGCTCATTAAAGAGACGGACTAGACTCTACATCAAACAATAAATCAGTGCACTCCGCAAATAGCGCTCATAGGCAAAATTAATGCTGTGCGGTATTTACTCGAAATATAAAGTCATACACACACACTGCAACATTTTGCAGTGATATAGTCGCGATGCAAAGCGATATAGTTTATCGTCTCAGCCATACACAGTTGCGATGCAAACGCGATATAATACGCGATTCCTACGCGCGTGTGCAGCGATGCAATTGTATAATGATTTTTTTTATAAGATATTGAAAACCTACAAACAAATTTATTGACAGTGCCGGATTAAGTAATTTTTCTTAGTAACAGTTTCACGGGGCTGTATTTAAATTTGCAACTATAAAAGTGCATGGATAGCACTTTTATAGTTGCAAATTCAATTTGAAACAATATTAAGTACATAAATCATTTTTCTTATAAAATTATATCCTTAACTTTTTCTGGGTAAGCTAAATCTGGTACTAAAGCTTGAAACATTGCACTTAAGAGGACTGTTAAGTGCCAATTCATGGCTCGCGTATGTATTTTCAAAAATGCAGTTTGTTGCAAACCGCTTAGAGTTGAAAGTCCGAAGCAAGGGCCTACATTTCCTATTGAAATATTGTTTCGGGCGATAACGGTTTTACCCCCCTAAACCTTTACGAAATTAGACACTTTGATTCAGTATACCTTAATCTATGTTTGTACGTTTTGCTTTTTTGTAATTCAGTATAATTTAGTCAAAAAAAAGATAAAATGCTCAAGGTAGTTTTTAAGTGTAAAATATAGATATTTATATGCTAATAATTTATGTTCTGAGTAATATTTCTTTAAAATCAAAACGTACAAACTTCTTCATAATATATACAATATTTCCAAGTATTATGAAAATTTGACTACGTGAAGAGGGAGAAAAGTGTTATCGCTTTTTGTATGAAAATTTACAGCTTCACAATTCTCTTAAATAAAAAGCCTTAGCCTTAAGGACACCATATTTAGAAGCTGAAAATTATTTTTGTGATTAGAAAATTCAATATAGTTCAGAATCTGTCTGTCATGGCTCAAAATAAATAACACTGTCATATAATTTGGGGTTTTGAGTGTTTCAACATCTCTTTGCGTATATTTGTGACTAGAGCAGGAGAGATTGTTTCAAAACTATTCACAATAAGGTATAATAAATTTACGTGACCGAGAAATACGAACACGATTGGTTAGTCTAACGTTTACACCCAATCACACAATTGTATATGTATAGGAGACAAGTAAAACACTGTTATTAATTGATTGTTTATTTTACTTTTCACAGATGAGTGCTGGCATGTGCTTGTTCACGTTTAACTCGCGGGCTCAGTGGCAGCCGCGCTCAAGAACTATCAAACATATGGCAAAGAATGCTAGTGTCACGCGTCCGTACATGAGTGTTAGCATTTGCCATTTGATCGATGTTTCGACTGCTACTGTGCCAGAGTTGAACATGCACAAGCACTATGACGTGGTTGGTTTTTACTTAGTGGCCAAATAAATTCGGTTACTGCGTACTTAGTGCCCGGAATATACGAGACTAATTTTTTAAACAAGAATAACAAGCGAGAAATTGTCACTTCCTGTATACAGAACTAGCTTGTGAAGTAGTACGAAGATGCTATTCCTATATACATGAAGCAAGATTCACTAGATAGCTTCGTTTCGGACTTAAATGAAAAGTACAAGCACTAACAGCGATTACCAATAACACCACAAATTGACACACAACAATAAACATAAATATTACACATACTTAAATATTTAACAATCCAAATATTGTAACAGCATAAAAATAGTACATCCGAACATATAAATACTCTTGAAAAATAACAAACTGAATAATAATAAATGAACGAATAAATAAATAAATAACAATCATTTCTACTAATTAACATATTCACAAAAGTAAACAATTGCAACTAAGTTTGAAAAAATATAATTAAAACTAACAATCAAATATCATATTATCTAACATCTTATATAACAATCAACAATGGTACATGATTAAAAAATGGATATCTTAACAATTTTCCCATTAACAGTACAAAAATAGAATATAAAAAAATATTCTATGTAAACCTAACAATCCAATATATTTAACAATTGTATATGATTTGTATCAAAAATAGAAACTTTTAACAATTGTATTAACAGTATAAAAATAGAATTTTAAAACTTTAACCCTTAAAAATAGTAAACAAATATTACTAACAAGTAACATGTGAGTATCTAACAGGAACAAATAACAAACAATGGGCGAATTTAACAAAATACAAAGTTAACAATAATTATAAACAATTACCCACATTAAACAACAATGCCATTTAACAAGACAATTAACAATGAAATCAACTTTGTATCTTGTGTTAATGATAATTAACCCAAGATACAAAAGTGAAGGAGCAGAAAAGTGAAAATTTTAAATATAAAATATAGTCATTACATATGAGAAAAATACAACCGCAAAACCAAACAAGTAAAAAAAACTAAATAAGTCGCTACATAGATTTGTGTTCGCCGACTGCGCTAAGTTCGCTTTACGCGGCCATGGTGACCTATAAACAAAATCATGCATTAATTCTTGTTAAATCAATGCTGAAACACAATTTGAGAAATGCTTTGATGTAGGTGGAGTTAGATAATATATTACCTTTTAGTAATTTTCTTCAGCTGTTCAATCGTTTCATTTGTTTCTTAGGCGTTGCGTTGTTGCATGAACTTTTATTGCGCACCTGCAAAAACAGTTTGTAAGAATAACCGTACACACGAATAGCTAATACATTACTATGTAGGCGTTATTCTAAGTACCTATGTAGTTACATAGTATTATTTTAACAATTCTTATGATTTTTGGCGGGAAACATGTGACGTTATCATATAAATTGAAATGAAAATTGTAATACAATACAATTATTGATTTTTTTTCAAAATGTTAGAGGTACCATCACCTACAATAAAATAACTTTGTAAAAATATGTCTAAAATCAGCGGTAACATAACGCAAAATATCATGAGAAACGCGATTACTAGAACTATCCTGCTATGAATATAGGTTGTATTCAACATAGAACAAAGAAGTATCTAATAAATAAAAATCTCGCATCACAGTATTTGTTATCGAACTCCTACGAAACTTCTTGACCGATTTTTATATTTTTGTTTTGTATATACCTGGTAAATCTGAGAATAGGTACCTAGATTTTTATATCCCTAGGTAATAAGGGCGGCCCTCTCCAGAATTTTTTTGGCCAATTATTTTGGCGAGACTTAGTTCGCAGGCATAGCTAGCAATATATAAATACTTACTGAAGCTGTAGATAAAATGGGTGCTGACGCTTCATCTGCTGCAATGTCGGCCGACCTCTGTGCGGTGTAGGTGAGGTCTCGGGCGCAGCCACCGCAGCGGCACCAGCCAGCAGCCCGTCTTCGATGTGTCCGTGAAGGTGCGGCTGCTCAGACTCGCGCAGTCAGGTCGCGAGCGCTCCCGCCGGGGCCGCTGCGATGACTGCGCAGAGCTATCTCCGCTAGACTCCCTAGTTGTCTGGAATTCTAATCGATATCACGCATGCTCACTGCAACCAGAGGGGCTAAAATTATGCTTAACGCGATAGCATTGAATCTGAATTTATAAACAGAAAGGTTTACATACGCTGGCATGTTTCATACAAATTATTTCCAATTATCATCATATGTTACAAAATGTATATTTTGAACGCGACTTTGTACGCATGTAGTTTGCACGACTGCGTATCACCAAAAGAGAATATTACAAATCACTCCAGATACGTCAGAAAAACTGATGGTCTAGCCGAATTTCAAAACAAAAAACAACCCCCTATATACACATACTGCCCTTTGAAAAATAGGAAATAATTCCTAGTTTTATTGTATCCATTGCGTCGGGGAACCGCTATGTAATCAAACCCACAGCAATTTTTCCTGGATGTAATATAAATAGTCCCCCCTGTAGGTATTTTCAATAAAATCACAGAACGCTAATATTAGATATAATAGAATAAAATATATTGGCTAATATATTTGTATAGATTCTTTTGCATCTAAGTTGTTAATGCATCTAAGTCTCTAATATATTTTGAAACTGCAGACTTCTGCACTTCTGACCTTAGTTGACATTGATTAGATTATATTGTAATTGTAAACGTAAAAGGGTCTCGCGCCCACTCATAACCAGAAACTCATAACTGGAATAAAATGTGGCGACTCATAACTGACTTGAGGACCCACTCATAACCATGGTTATGAAATATATTTTAAACTTATAAAATATTTAATTTAGAGGAGTAACTCATAACCGAACATAAAAAAAGCAAATACCTAAACTGTGAACTACTTTGAAGTACATTTGAGACCAATAGTGCTTGCTTACTATTATATACTTGCATACTAATTTTAAAGTAAGTATTTTTGTTTTATTATTTCATACTAAAAAGAAATATTTATAGTTACAGTACAAACGGCGGCACAGTCTTAACTGTCATTTCTAGACGCAATGCACAAAAAATTCAGTGCTTACCCGTGGTTCTACTCACGTGTCCAGTAGTACTACGGGTGATTAATTTTGCCTATAGCACTACTTATTATCTTTGACAATCAAAGAACACCATGTGGGTAACTATCGGTTTTAATATTTATATTATTTTGAAGAAATTAAGGAACGCTTTAATAAAACTATTTTAAAAGCAACATTAACGCAACTTTCAATTGCGAGTCATTTCTTTTTTTAACCGCCTTAACAAAAAGAGGGACTTATCATTTCCATTGTATGTTCTTTTTTACGTTTACTGCCTCATAACTCTGTGATTTATTAACCAATTTGGAAAATTCTTTTTTTGTTTCATGGGGTATAGTTCTCGATTAGTCTCATTGTCATCAAATCCGGGATCGGGCAACAAAAAATACCCACACTACTATACTAACAGTAGTACCAACGGTAGTACCACGGGTAAGCACTAAACAAATCTTAGTGCGAGGAAGGTATAAATAGTTTCTCTCCGTGACATCTTCAACAAAAATAACAATATTGAGAAGTGATTGAGAATTAGTTTGTCCTGATAGCTACATCTCATCTACTCTTTCAAGCGCCGCATAAGAGAATACTATCTATCCAAGTCCTAATTATGATATATAAATATTTAATAATATTCATATTATTTGTATATAATAGGTATTTCTACATATTTTTTATTCAGTATATTATATAGTATGTTTTTTTTACTATTTGATCGCCTTCTAAGCTGCTATACACGCAAATTCTAATATTTTACAATTTCTCCTTTCGCAGGTCTGCTGGAACATTTTTTTATGAAATAAGCAGTTCCTTTTTAACGGACTTGAAAAAAATAGATACAGTCGAACATAGAACCTCTTCCCTTTTTTAAGTTTCAGTTTGACCTGAATGTTTGTATGTATGTTTGTCCGCGATTATCTCGCGTTTAGCTGAATCGATTTTGATGCGGTTTTCAGAAAAGTATTTGTTATATTTAGGATAAGGTTTTGGTATTTTAAATTACCTAAAAAGATTGAAAAGATTTTTTTTACAAAAAATAAAACCGACTTCAAACACACCAAAAAGTCATAATAAAGTCGGTGCCAAGCAATAATCAGCTGAAAAATCTTGAAAAATATAAGTACCTACTAGTTAAAATTTGGCACGAACTTCAATATAACACTGTGATGTTGTTTGTATTCTAAAAGTTTTTGAAGACGGTTTAATTTTTTGGAAAAAAAAATACATTTTGTCTTCTGTATTGCTTGTGCTGTCTAATTTTAATGCGGGAGAGAGATAACACACCGCAATAGCCACCCTCACCTTGCCGACCAGCAAGATGCCAGCTTTACACCTCTTTTATACCAAGCTTTACTTTGATTTAAAATATTATTCACCCTTTTTGTTAATGTTGTTAATAATTATTAAAGCGACTGTACATAATCGTGTAGTTGTGTTGGTTATGAGTTTCGTCTTCTCACATCAGCAGTTATGAGTGGGACCTTTACGTATTGGTTATGAGATTTTTGGTTATGAGTGGGCGCGAGACCCGTAAAAGTGCTACATGCACTTAGGTATGTAACTACATTACAAAAGTGCTACATGTGCTAAGGTATAGATAACTACATTACAAAAGTGCTACATGTGCTTAGGTATAGGTAACTACATTAAAAATTTACTTATATTTAGATTCTAGAAAAGGGGAGTAAAAATTCGTAATGTCGAGTTTTTCCTTGCTTTATAGGTTAAACAATAACTGTGTTCTTTGAAGCTCGTGAGCCTGCTAGCTGGAAGTACGAGTACTTTATTATTTTTATAATCGGTGAGTAACTGAGTAAGTCAATCAGTGAGAAAATTAGGGAACTTTGCCTGCAACAATTCTTAAACTACTAACTCAAACTTGATGTAATTTGGAAATACATCTAGCTATGTAATGCCCGCTTGGTCACTGAAAGTTAAGACTTCTAGTTTTTACCCACAACAAAGTTAGAGGAGGGGGTCGAAAGTGGCCCGTATAGCTCAGAGAAAATTATGGTACGGCCGTTGCGAATCTGGTATTTGGAGAATCTGTTTGGTGGTGCCCAAGGTAGACACCACCACGTCGGCGATTCACCGACTTATGTTGCTGATTTTTATAACCTACTACCAGCTCATAGAAAACATTGTGGCTTACCCCTATTCCAATTGGTCTCCGTATGTAGCCGGTGGACTTCCTGAGCTAGCTCGAAGGAAGTCGCGGCTCCTGAAGGGCTGCTTTCTGACCGAACCGGATGGTACACTTGCCTATTAGGCCACCAATACCCGAACTCACCGATAAAAGATTTGATGCATTTACACTTTCACCGGCACTAAAACTTGGCGGAACCTCGCACCAACAATCATTTGGTGCGCCGCGCAATACTATTTGTTATATCTTAAATTATATTTTATTGCTGCCCGGTCCTAACCTCTTTCAATGTCATGACATTTCGACTCGACTGACATGTTACATGCGGCCGGCCGCAGGGCTCTCACTGCACAGACTATAATGCAGTGTTGCCACTCGCTCTTCCTCGAGCGTGAACATCCCCCCGCTCCGGACAGTCCCGGACTGTCCGCCAAATCAGTCTAAGGGGAGGCGAGAAAGAGTAGCGACCGCGCGCTTCAAAACAGAATCCCCAACTAGGACCTCGGCAAACCTGGGCACACCATCAGACCCTAGAGTAAGTTGGACAATGCGTCCGCGACGCCAACGTAAGGGTGGCAGGTTTGGGTCCTTCACTAACACGAGGTCTCCAACCCTCGGTGGGTTTGTCTTATCTGACCACTTAACGCGCTGTTGCAAAATGTGTAAATATTCAAGGTGCCAGCGGCGCCAGAAGCTCTGGGTAAGCTGCTGGAGCAACTCAAACCGCGAAAGGCGTCCTGGATTGATATCTCTATAAGGATACTCGGACAGGGCGTTAAGTGGTCTGCCTATCAAGAAATGGCCCGGCGTGAGGGCCTGCAAATCGTTCGCGTCGGTAGACAACGGACATAACGGACGCGAGTTGAGAACCGCCTCAATCTTATGAAACACCGTCGCGAGTTCCTCAAACGTGAGAATAGTCTCCCCAATAACGCGGCGAAGGTGAGTCTTGGCGGCCTTTACAACAGATTCAAAAATCCCTCCCCAGTGAGGGCAAGACGGCGGGGAGTATCGCCATGTTACCCCCCTACGGGAGAGTGTGGATCCGATCTCAATATTATTTTTATCTAAAAATTCACAATCTTCTCTTATATGTCTATCAGTGCCCTTGAAGTTCGTCCTACAATCGGACCGAATTAGAGAAGGCAGTCCCCGGCGGGAGACAAATCTGCCTAACGCTGCTAAGAAAGCGTCCATGGTGAGTGCACTCACCACCTCCAAATGAACGGCTTTAGTGGCCAAACAAACAAACACACACAAGTAAGCCTTTTCAGTCTTAGCATTACGGAGTCGCGACGTTTTTATAGTGAATGGTCCCGCGAAATCAGTTCCAACTCCTAAGAAGGTCATCGATTCATTCACACGATCAGCAGGCAAATCACCCATTTGGGGCTGCATCGTCTCGGGGCGTAAACGATAGCAGGGCAGACATCGAAAGATAACAGATCGGATTATTCTTCGCGCTGACAAAATCCAAAACTCCCGTTGGAGGAGCGCGGTCAATGCATTACATCCGGCATGAGCATTCTTCACATGGCGATCAATGATCAACAATCGCACCAATGGTCCGTCCTTGGGGAGCAACAGGGGATGACGTGATCTATAAGGCAAGTTTGCGTGCCTCAATCGGCCTCCTACACGCAACAATCCCTTATCATCCAGAAAGGGAGTCAAACGCACCAAGGGTCCCTTCAATTTGGACGTCCCGGTACGGAAAATCTTAAGTTCCGGTTCAAACGCTCTAGACTGGGTCATACGCACCCAATGCAAAAGAGCATCTTGGCGCTCCTGCGGTGAGAGAACCGGACACAAATCTTTGTCCTGAGGCCGTCGACAATTTCGAATAAATCTTCTTATCCAAGCGGTCACGCCGAGCAACTTTGGTGCCTTTACCACAGCTGGTGTGGAAGGCCAAGACGGCTGTAACAACCATTCGGGACCCCACCACAGAGTGTGGTCAATAAGCTGAGGGGCTTCGCTGCCACGTGACGCACAGTCAGCAGGGTTTATTTCACCTGGCACGTGGCGCCAAATCAGCGGGGCCTTCGAGGCCTGTATTTGGGATACCCGATTAGCCACAAATACCTCCAGGGAGTGGACGGAGTTTTTAATCCAACACAGGACAACCTGACTGTCGGACCAAGCAAAGAGCGACTCAAAGTCCACACTAGGTCCCAGGGTGTCAACAACGTGGTTCATCAAACGAACCAGAAGAGTAGCTCCAGACAATTCTAACTTCGGAATCGTTAATCGAGTCCGAAGTGGAGCAACCTTACTCTTAGCAATTAGCAAGTGGAGCTTAACAGCTCCTCTATCATCGACCGTCCGGATATATACGACGGCTGCGTATCCACTCCCAGACGCGTCACAAAAGCCATGAAGGCTGGCCGTAAACCGTCCCTTAGGCAGTATATGTCTAGGGATACTAACACGGTTAATGTCGGGGAGAGACGACATGAAGGACTCCCAATCTCGCAGCAAACGGCCCGAGAGGGGCTCATCCCACGACACTTCGGCTGACCAAAGTTCCTGTAGGAAGCACTTAATCCAAAACACTACGGGACTAATCCAGCCATTTGGGTCAAAGGTACGAGCTACTGTAGATAAAACCAACCGTTTCGTCCAGACCTTGGGGCTTGGCAGCTCCAATCGATAGGTGAACGTGTCCTGGACAGGTCTGTATTGCACTCCCAAAACAGACAATAAATCTGGAGTGTTGGCATTCTCAAAAATATGAGGCTCCTGCTGGTGGTCGTCTGGCAAGTCACACAAAAGCTTAGGTGAGTTGGACATCCACTTCCTCAGTTCATAACCACCAGCCCCGAGAAGAGCAATTAGTTCATCTCGCAAAATCAAGGCTTCCTCGACACTAGAGGAGCCCGTACAAATATCATCCACAAATGCATCCTCCTTGAGAACCAAGGATGCGCGAGGGTATCGCAACCGCTCACGTTCAGCGAGTTCCACAAGTGAGCGAATTGCCACAAAGGGGCTCGAACGCAAACCGTATGTATTGGTGTTCAGCTCGTAGACTAGCATGGGATCTCTGGGATCCTCCCTCCATAATATGAGCTGATATCGCCTATCGTCCGGGTGAATCACAGTCTGCCGAAACATCATCCGGATATCGGTCACAAAGACGACGGCATGGGAGACGGAAGTTGGTCAATACATCACCCACCTCGTGGTGCAACTTCGGTCCAGCATGCAGACATTGATTCAGCGAAACTCCGGAGACGTAGGAGCTGACCCATCAAAAACAACGCGTATCTTCCCAGTGGAAGGTTTCAAAACCGCGTGGTGAGGAAGAAAATTATGTTCCTCGTTTCGCCAGTCCAGTCGCGAGACCGACATGTGCCCCAGTTGCTCATATTCTCGCATGAAGTCGACATACTTCTGTTTGAAGTCGGAGTCCCTCCTCATACGACGCTCCATGGACAGCAGCCGCTTCTCGGCCAACGGCCGGGAGCTTCCAAGTGAGGGGCGAACTGACAAAAAGGGCAAACGAGTGATCAGCCGTCCCGAGTGAAGGCGACCTGTATTGTTCTGGTAGAACAACTCACACTCCTCGTCTAAGGGGTTCACTCGCTTCACGGTAGGTGGCTCTTCCACCTCCCAAAACCGTTGAAGGACATCCGATAAGGTGGAGCTAACAGTTATGTAACTGTCCACCGATGGAGATGGTGGGTTATGGCTAACTGGTCCCATCACTACAGACCCAAGCGATGTAGATAAGGCTACCAGCCCACCCTTCTAAAACTCTCTCCTCTTCCCACAATACACGCGGCCTAGAACATCGGCACCGAGCAATAAGTGAATCGGACCGGTTCGGTGGAAGGAAGGGTCAGCCAAGGTCAATCCTGATGTCGCATCAACGACAGCGCGCGAAACGTGCTGTTGCGGAAGCTGACCAACAACCTTCTCATAAACAATCGCGGTAGCGCCAATTTTGGGCGCTGAAGAGAAGTGGGGGGAGAAGGAGAACAAAACCTGATCGATCGGATCCGGGATCCGCAGGTCTCCGATTCCTCGTACCGATTCAAGGTATGGAGATGTGTTCAAACTCAACTGCCGGACCAGCCAGCTGGAGGCAATGCAACCCTGAGCTCCCGTATCCAAAAGGGCGCGAACTAAAACAAAGGTGCCCCTCGGGCCCCACACCTGTACGGAGGCTGTTGGTAACAGCACCTGCTCCTGTGGGGGGGTTGCAGCCGACAGTTGGTTTAATGAAAATCCTCCCGCATTCCCCGGGGGGAATTCCAACGGGGGGGAAGGGGGGTTCAAGGAAAAATGCGTGCGCGGCGGAGGAATAGGGCGCTCAAGGCGCTCGAGCGGGTCCCAATCCGGCACGTACTGGCCCCGATCAAATCGGCATCGGGGGGCCGTGCGGTGCCCATGATGGGCGAAAGTTGGGGGAGCCCGTGATAAACGGGGTCTCTCCATCAGAGGGGGAGAGAAGCGTATCGGCTCCCGGTGTGGCTCCCTAATAACCGCGGCCCAATCCCGTGGTGGCGCCTCATAAGCGGCGCGTCGATCCCCCCCGCCCGTAGGGGGGGTGGGGCGCCCAATCCTCTCACTGGAGGGGGGGCGCCTATCCAATCTCAGCGGAGGGGTGGCACGCCCCTCCGATCTCCTCGGAGATGTGGGTGACCTACGAGGGCCCCCGCCCGTGTGCGAGTCCCTCTCTCTCACCGCCTCACGAGTGTCTTTATTATTAAAGCACAAGAGGTGGTGATGGGCCCCTCCACAACAGTGGCAATCTCGTGGGTGGGGGCAAGCCGATGCCATATGAGCCCCCAGGCAGCGGTAGCACCAATTCCGCTGCTTGGCCATATTCCTACGCCCCTCGGTGCGTAGGCCAACAAATTTGGGACAGGCCGGCAAACGATGGCCATCCCGCTTGCAACACTTGCAAGGCATCGGCCTCTCCCCGTGTGGAGAGTTCTGCCGCACTGCAGTATACTGCTTGTGCGGGCGGCGCTCTCTCCGTGGCGCTGCCCGGGTTGCCTCATAGCGGCCTGTACTCGGTCCCGGTATAGGAGCCAGATCCAAGTGGTCGGTCATCCGACACTCATCCTCCAAAAATCTGAGGAGATCCGAGAAGGGGGGAGGTACGAGGCACTATTGCCCCCGTATCTTTGTTCAAAGCGCCCCTTCATCTCCATGGGAAGCTTATTGAGGATGAGGTGGAGCAATATGAAGGACCACTGGTCCACCGGTAGGTCAAGTCGTTTGAGCGCATTAATAGCGCTTAGCAGCGGGTTCAAAATCTCCTTCCTCAATGAGGAGACCCGCGATACTCGTGGCAGCCCTAAAATGGCAGCCACATGTGTGTCCGCTAGCAAGCGAACATTCTGATACCGGGCGGTCAACAACGCCCTTGCAATCTCATAACTGTCATCGTTGACAGGCAGATGCTGGACAAGCACACCAGCCTCTCCACGTAAGGCAGAGAGCAAATAGGCCAATTTCTGGCTAGGGAACAGGTCATCCCTCGAGTGGACCAGGCTATCAAAGAGGTTAATGAACCCCATCCAAGAAGCCAGGTTCCCATCAAAGGTTGGGATGTCTAAAGTGGGCAGTCTGCCCAGCAAGCCGGCCGGGGTAGGCTTGACCTCCCCGGGCGTGCACGACTCACCCCTCCGGGCGGATAGGATTGCCTGAGCCTTGTTTATAATCACATCCGCCTGTTCAAAACATTGATCATAATCGGCATTAAATTGGTCGACTGCCCGCAACTCAGCGGCACCCTCGGCTGGGTGGTCGAGCAGATATTGTTGATGAGCAACGAAAAGCTGCTCCAATTCCTTCAAGCGAGCAGGTACTCCCTCATGCCGAATTAACAAGGCCTGTTCTCGGTCTGGTCGGTCTACCAAAGCGACGGCACTAGCAAACCATCTCAAAATCTTTTGTGCACCCGCGCGGGCACCACTAAGCGGGCTGACTGGCGGGACCATTATGCACCAAAATTAAGATACACTAAAATAATACACAGACAAACAGACCGACAACCGCAGACAACAAAACAGATCGGGAGGAACTTCAAAGGCAGAACAAAATATATAAACAAACCAAAATCAAGTGTAAATGCTAGAACTTAACTATAACAACAAAGACATTTAACAACAGAATTTTTCAAACAAATTAAATTCAAGTATTAAGTCAATAACTTAACAAACATAATATTCAAAGGCAAACAAAACAAAATCAAATGTAAATGCTAAAACTTAACACAGCAAAATAGTGTATTACAACAACAGCAAAGTCATTTAGCAGCAAAATCTTTTAAACAAATCAAATTCAAGTATAAGTTTACAACTTAACAAACAAAATATTCAAGGGCATAACAAAGATATGAAAAAACAAACCAAAATCAAATATAGGTAAATGCTAGAACTTAACTAGAACAACAAAAGACATTTAACCCCAATTTTTCATATACAATGACAACTAGTTAGGGAGATCGGTCCACAAATGAGATTGTAGTCGGTTTAAAATCAGCAATCAAAAACAATTAATATGTATTGCCCGTTTGGACAACCAACAAGATTACAATATTAATTGTACAATACTAATCAAATACTAATCAATCAATCAAATCTAAGAACCACGCTCTGCTACCAAAAGATGGTGGTGCCCAAGGTAGACACCACCACGTCGGCGATTCACCGACTTATGTTGCTGATTTTTATAACCTACTACCAGCCCATAGAAAACATTGTGGCTTACCCCTATTCCAATTGGTCTCCGTATGTAGCCGGTGGACTTCCTGAGCTAGCTCGAAGGAAGTCGCGGCTCCTGAAGGGCTGCTTTCTGACCGAACCGGATGGTACACTTGCCTATTAGGCCACCAATATCCGAACTCACCGATAAAAGATTTGATGCATTTACACTTTCACCGGCACTAAAACTTGGCGGAACCTCGCACCAACAATCACTTGGTGCGCCGCGCAATACTATTTGTTATATCTTAAATTATATTTTATTGCTGCCCGGTCCTAACCTCTTTCAATGTCATGACATTTCGACTCGACTGACATGTTACATGCGGTCGGCCGCAGGGCTCTCACTGCACAGACTATAATGCAGTGTTGCCACTCGCTCTTCCTCGAGCGTGAACACTGTTATTTTGAGAAGCTGGTATTCTACTAATAAAGAGTGCCTATTTACTCTTTTGCTCGACTTGACGGCGACACTTTCGCAACCGCCAAATCTATATACAACAAATTTCATGCAAATTCAGATAAATTTGATACTATATTATTATGCAACCACCTTAATATGAATCATAACTTGATAGTGACATGATAAAAATAAAAGACTTATTAATATTTTTATTTGTATTGGTTTGCGCACTACACATTAAGACCAGGAAAGCTTATAAAATCTGGCGAAAATAAAACATGTTGCGCTTCCAGTGTATAAAGATATATACTTACCGGGTGATCAATCTAAATGTGTCAGTAGGGAGAAATCAGAAACTATAAGAGATAGCGAAATCTGTTCTTAGGAACCATAGCTTCGATTTTAGATTTAATAATAATAATGGCATTCGAATTTCATTTAATTCTCATACATAACCGGGAATCCAATCTGGTCAAAATCTTTGTAAAAAATGTTATAAATCTGCAAGTTTTTTGTTGTTGTAATTGTTGATGGTGGATTCAATCGAATCATTTATCTGAAGAGACTACTTATGCATATATTATCTGCATCGATATTATGCATTACAAATTGCGTTTATTTCAAATTAGAAAATATTGCTTCAGTGGGCGAGCCAATTTATTTTATTTTTAAAAATACTTAAATGAAACAATTATTTTATTTTTGAGTCTTTTTCAATTATTTAAACAAGGTTCCATTAAAAATTTGTTCCTTGTCACTTATGATTCATACCATCAACAATAATAAAGAAAAAACTTGCAGAATTTATAATATTTTTTATAGAGATTTTGACCGAGTTGGATTACCGGTTATGTATGAGAGTTAATAAAATTTGAATGCCATTATTATTATTAACAGATTTCGCTAACTCTCATAGTTTTTGACTTCTCCCTACGTACCCATTTGGATTGATCAGCCTGTATATCCAAAAAATAAAAAATAAATAACCCCCGACAAAAAAGAACCTCCAAAAATTAATACCTAAAATATGTTGGTTGGCTCTATTACAATGATACCTATATCTAGTAATCTTCTTCTTCTTTCATCTTCTTCTTCTTATATATAAAAATGAAACGCTGTGTGTTTGTCTCGCAAAAACTCTGAAACGGCTAGACCGGTTATAACGAAATTTTCTGTGCGTGTTTGAATAGGTCCAAGGAAGGTTGAAACGTAAAGTTGGATCCGGTAGGTGGCGCTGGAATCGGGCAGGACAACGTCTGCCGGGCCCACTAGTCTTCTTACATATAAAAATGAAACGCTGTGTGTTTGTCTCGCAAAAACATTGAAACGACTTGACAGATTGTTACAAAATTTTCTGTGTGTAATTTACATAGGTCCAGGGAAGGTTTAAAAGTATAGTTGGACCCGGTAGGTGGCGCTTTAATCGGGCGGGACAACGTCCGCCGGGCCCACTAGTATAATATAATATTTTGCAGAAATGTAACTGGACTCGCTGTAAGTATAAACATCTGGCCGTACGAATTTAAACAAAGCGTTAAGTGCGCATGCGCAGCAAAAAATGTCAAGTGGGTGGTCATTTACTGGTCCGTTTCGGAGATTAGCGCGTGGCGGCTCTGGTCCGTGAAAGGTGCGTCCACGTCGAGGACCGGAATTAATTGATCTATTTAATTAATTATTTACTGACCGAATACGTTGAGCTACTAGATATATTAATTGCGGTCCCCCGACGTGACGACGCTTAAATCAAAATATCATCAAACATAGCTAAGAACACTCCCGACTAATTCACCTTTCAAATAAAAAAAAACAACATTTAAATCCATTACAACCGTTCGGAAGCTACGATGCCACACACACACACTCTCACACACACAAACACACACACACACAAACACGCACACATACAGAGAGAGGTACGTCAAATATAAAACCCCGTCGTTTTTACGTCGGGGGTTAAAAATCACATTCGACAAAAAAAGAACAGTTATCGGAAATAATATTGAAAAAACGGTGTCGTAGCGATCGGGCTACAAGTAAATTCGATTCTTTTTTTGTTTTTGGTTTTATAGTATCGAAAATATGAAGATTTCTCGTATTAAATGCGATCGGACAAGCTTTTTGTCACAAAAATAACATTGAATTTGTTTTAGTTTTTTTAAGGCGGTGCCGTTGTTAGTGAAAAAGACTATAGAACCAAGGGCCTGCTTAACGTGCGCTCCGTTGAAGTAAGCAAATGTGATGTAGAAACTGTCCACGGCTGCAGTCTGCCTCGTCGTGTGTTTTGATAATAAAGTAATATAACTTACAAAATCATAAATGTGAAATGTTTCACGCCTAAACCGCTAAATACATTTTAATGATTTTTTTATAGTGAGAGATTAGCCCCGAGGAACGGTAAAGGTAACTTTTTCGCCCAAATTTTAATGAGTTTTTGAAGGAATGCGCAACAAAATCGATAACCCGACAGAAGAGGTCACACGCAACAGCTAGTATAAAATAGTGCAACAAACAGTTGGCTTGCTTCTATATTTATTTTCTTAAACCCAAAAGTGACATACATTAAGTATACCATTCAATATGTGTTTGAGGCTATAGCCAATAACAGGTTTCCCTTAATCGAAATCTAGTAGGAATATTTAGAAGAAGACTAAATGCAACAAGAACACCTTCGAATAATATGATCTACTTATGAAGTTAAAAATATGTATATAATAGCCGGTTGCACCAAAATTACTGTTTATTTACAAATTCAGTTTTACGTTTTTTTTTAGTTATAAAATCCCAGAGGATCTTTGTTTTTCATCATCTAGACCAGACATATTCCTATTCTCCAAAGAATTAATAGTAGATTATGCACCAAGGGATTAAAGCACTGTCTAACGTCACGGACGCCATATTGAACCCCGAGCGCAACAAAAAAGTTATGTAGAGTCCTAAGTGAAACGAGGGGTTCAAGTCGCCTAAGACGAAGACACTGCTTTATTCCAGAGGTGAATACTCTACTTTTTATACCATCTGCGAGACAATAAAAACTGAGGGCTCTATAACCAATTACTTATGTGGTAATTTTCATCATAAACACTGTCACATTATCATTATCACTATAACTATGGTTAAAATTATCACATTATCATGAAAACCATTAAATACAAAAAAAAAGATTTGTAATTCTCAAGCACAAACACGTCACGCAATAGTTTTATAATATAATAAGTATGAACTTAGTCTACCCATCGATTTACAATACGATACGATCAGCTGCTGGACCCTGTCAATGACCTTTAGTAGCACGCAGGACGAATGTTAATTTGTTAACAATAAAATGTTATCAAATTTTCTTTAATTTCTGTACTTCGTGATATATTTACTTTTATAACACCAATTAATTACTATACACAACTGTTGAAATAAATCTCAAATAGTCAACAGCCTATTGACCCCAAATAAAAAATAAAAAAACTGAAGCACCTGGACATTTACTTACGTTTTTTAACTTAATAA
Source organism: Schoenobius gigantellus (assembly GCA_963935595.1). NCBI lineage: Eukaryota > Metazoa > Arthropoda > Insecta > Lepidoptera > Crambidae > Schoenobius > Schoenobius gigantellus. Next base: position 52,342,161 of record OZ012540.1, read on the forward strand.
TAGACAGAACAGACTTCTGAGAAGACTGTATTGGTGCCACAAAACACATTTCACTAAGAACTTAGTTAACGTAAGCAACAAGACATTCCAATTTTGAAATAGGTACATAATGGCGTTGGCGGCAAAATTTTAGTGATGAAAACAATATACAACGGAATACAGTTGGTGCACCACATTATGGAACAAATTGTAGAAATATTGTTTATTTTTAAATATGCCCCGTAATTTTTCTAAATGAAAGCTTTTAGTTCGTTAGTGTTCTTGCTTTTCTCTGCTTTTTATTCGTTTGTATCGATAATTTATGGTGGCCGTCAAAAGATGGCGCTTTTAGCATAAAAAGTATTTTATCAATAAAAAACAATGAAGTGTTTTGTTTATTTTAGTTTGCAGTATTATGTAGATTTTATAAAAACACAGGCTCAGGGTTGAATGTCTATTTGTCTCTAGTGGATGCACGCCACTGTTGTATGGGCGTAGAATCTTTGCCTTCATAAGCTAGCATCTATGCTAAGTTTTCATACAAATTTTATATTCCAAATTTAAAACACATTACTCCCTTGGAAGTTTCATACAACATTATATCCCTTGGAAGATAATGTCTTGCTTTACGTTGAAGTAAAGGGGGTTATAATTGAGCATTGTCGAGCAGGTGGTATGAAAAACATATTATAATACTCGCTGACCCACGTTGGGCGCCAGTGTTACGTTATGCAGAATACGGACCGCAGCTTAAGCCTGCAGATGTCAATTCGTTAGCTCGTAGTTATTTCATGTTATTTTGTTACATTTTCGAGTAATTATTGCTATTAAATGTATTTTTGAAAGAAGATTTGTGCTAAAATTTAGTTCTTATATTTGTGAATTGGTGCCTGGTGTAATTTTTATGTACTTATACGACAAATATCAGACGATGTTATCACCGACTGTCAACTTATTTGAAACGTTGGATTCAAAATAAATTCACGAATAATATTGACCCACTTGTATATCAACAAATTTATACAAACCATATTTAATTGGAATTGCATGAAAACAACAAAATATTTATAAAGCAACCGACGCCATCAAGAAATTCCTTCGGCAGTGACGGCATCTTAGGTGATTAACGAATTACCACTACATAAACCGGGGCAGTATTGAACAATTTTGTGTAAATTTTATATCCAGGCAGTCCGTAGTACATAAATAACTCACGCCTAACCTTATAAAAATTCTTATTCAGATTCACACACTAGTAAAGTTGTATTTCACTTTAAATGAAATTCATTGGAAGTTTAGTTTACTTAAGTTAACACAGTGACTTCACCTGAAGTCTAATTAAGTACAAGTTATATATAATTTTGTTTTATTTCTGATGCACAGAAAAAGTAAAATTAAGAAATGACACACTTTTTGTGTGTTATTGGGTTTATCAATAATTATTGATCTTATTTCATATACTTAATCAAAATATTATAAATAACTTGTACTTAATTAGACTTTAGGTGAAGTCTGTGCATAAGAAATAAAACAAAATTATATACCAATTTCATATTTGTATGCCAATATTTATTTATGTAAGTAAATGCATTTTGATCTGACTACCTAAGCAGAGAGATTGCAGTTCAATTATTACCTACATCTATATTAATTAAGTTGTAAAATAAAATTGTCAATTTAACATGTTATGACTGACAGCGGCCGAGTATGGATCCGACATCTGGACCAGCTGCTTCCAGCACCTCTGGTTCTTCGAAATAGCGGCGGAGGTCTGTCATAGACCAAACCGTGACCTAGCAACGGTTGTTGATGATTTTTGCTTGTCAATCAAAAATTAAATTATTACTAAAATGATATCGTGAATATTTATTGTTACATAACAAATTGGCGACGAGGATGCCGAATCCATACTCGGCCGCTGTCAGTCTCTATTTCGTAGTGGAGGTCACCCAGGTGGCGGGTCACTGTACCAAACTCCCATTTGCGTCCAGATACGGAGTAATTCCGGGCTTGTACTCTGCTCCCGAGAGCGAACTTCTTCTTCCCCGTTCCACTGAGCCGAGGGATGGCCTTCGGAGGCGCTCGTAATTTAGAAGCCAGTCTCGTTCTTACTTCCCTGCCGAACATCAGCATGTAGGGCGAATCTCCCGTGGCTACTGGTGTAGCTCTGAGGGTAGTCTTGACTGTGCGGATTTTCTGTATTAATCCGCCACTCTCAGGTAACCAGAGCTAATTTGAATTAAAAACTTTTTATTCAAAGTTGGAATATTTGGATGTAAATATAATTATTTTTCCTTGCCACCTTAAATTGTCAGAATATGAGAATGGCATGAGATATAAACTTAATTTGACTCTAGACATATTGACATGTTATTCTAATAAATTTCATATTATTGACATAAGCAAGTTGACATGCATTTCTAATAAGTCATACTTTACAAAAGATAGATTAAATCTATCAACATATTCAAAAAAACAATTAGCTGTATCGCTAAGCTTTTATTTTTCTAATTTAACCATAATTATTTTTCCTTGCCACCTTAAATTGTCAGAATATGAGAATGGCATGAGATATAAACTTAATTTGACTCTAGACATATTGACATGTTATTCTAATAAATTTCATATTATTGACATAAGCAAGTTGACATGCATTTCTAATAAGTCATACTTTACAAAAGATAGATTAAATCTATCAACATATTCAAAAAAACAATTAGCTGTATCGCTAAGCTTTTATTTTTCTAATTTAACCAAAAACTTGGCTATTAATTCTCACATTGACAATGCTTCTATTGAGCAACATACTCAATGTAATGTTTTGGAAGAAGTTCCAAGTAATTTAAATTAAATAATAAGACAATAGAGGTAGCTTCTTGCCGGGTATTGGCCAAAGGAAAGCCTAAGTATTTGCGGATTGTTCATCAAATATTCAAAGCTTTTCTGGGAAAGATTTAGAAATAGCCGATTTATAAATAAGTCTATATTTAGATTATGAAAATATTGATTTATTTTGTGTCACTGAGCATTGGCTCAAAAATTATGAATTGTCAACAAGTTTAGATAACTATAAAATTGTGAATTCATTCACTAGGAAAAGTGCTATTAGAGGTGTATCCCTTAAAATTTTACATAATGACAAACAGTTTAAGGAACGAAAAGACATAGTTTCTCCTTCAGTCGAACGAATAATTGAGTTAACATGCGTGGAACTTGATAATTTCATTGTAATATGTGTATACAGGCCCCCCTCTGGAAACTATTCAGAGTTTGAGTCTGCTATGGAAGACGCACTAAGAATAGTATCTAGCAAAACTAAAAAAATTGTTGTCTGTGGTGATTTTAATATAAACATTTTAGTAGAATCACAATTATGTAGTAGATTTATTAACTTATTTAAATAATTCAATTTAAATCATGTTTTTCAAGAGCCAACCCGAATTACAATGTAGCCGCTACTTGTTTAGACAACATTTTCTGTAACTGTGATGTACAAGATAAATTAATTATTAATTGTATAAACTCTGACCATAGTGGGCAATTAGCTTCGTTTGAACACCATCATGTTTGTTCTGAACGTGAGATTACTTGTAGACCCATAACAAAACGCGGTATAGAAAAATTTAAAAGAAATATTGTTAATCAAATTGCAGATTCATCAACCGAGGGGAGCAACGCGAATAAACTCTATAATAATTTATTTTATGTAGTTAAAGATGAATGTAACAATATATTTTAAAAAAAGTAATTTAAGTAAAACATGAGAGAACAAAATTTTGTGATTGGGCGACGCCAGGCATATACAAAAGCCGTAGGAAATTATTTGAACTTTATGCTTTAAAAGTAAACTCCAGCGATCCCGCTTTCATAGATTATGTAAGAAATTATTCCAAAACATTTAAGAAAATGTGCATGTCTGCAAAAAGGCATCGCTTTTATAACTTAACTTATCTAAAAACAAAGTAAAATTAACTTATCTAAAAACAAAGTAAAGACCACCTGGAATATTATTAACCAGTAAACAGGAAAACCCAAAAGCTGTGTAAATTCTTTCTCACTAGAAGTTAATAATAAAGCAATAAAATCGGATATTGCAGTTGCAAATGCGTTTGAAGATTTCTTCTACCACATACCTATAGAAACTACAAGTAGTCTCAACTCGTGCCCCAATGTGGCTGTAGCCCTCATAGAACAAAGTATAGATAAGTGTAGCATAGGCTTCAATTTTGGTCACATTGACGCCGACACTATTCTAAAAACATTCCGCATGATCAGTACCAAAAAAACGGAAGATCTTTGGGGTATTTCGACCCACTTAATCAAATCTATAATAAAAGAACTTGCTCCGCATCTAGCGTTTATTTTCAATAAATGTATTGATGAAGGTATCTTTCCTGATCTCATGAAGTATAGCAAGTTAATACCTTTATTTAAATTTGAAAATAAAAATGATCCTGCAAATTATAGCCCAATTTCGATTCTACCAGCACTTAGTAAAATATTTCAAAAAATTATTTCAAATCAGCTGTCAGATCATTTCACAATTAATAAAATTCTACATATGAGCCATTTTGGCTTTATTAAGGGTCGTTGCACTACAGAGGCTGAAGTTTTACTTCTCAAACACATTTTTGCCGCCTGGGAGTGTAAACAGGATGTGATCGGTATATTTTGTGACCTGTCAAAGGCTTTTGACTGCGTTGATCATCAGCCTCTTCTAAATAAGCTCAAGCATTATGATATCTGAAGAGGCAATTAAGCTTATTGACGTCTATTTGTCCAATAGGGTCCAAAAAGTTGTAATTAACAGAACTGAGTCTTCTGGTGCACCTATCTTTATGGGCGTGCCTCAAGGATCAATACTGGGACCTCTGCTCTTCTTAATTTATATTAATGATCTCCCACACTTCACCAATAATCTGTGCGATACAGTACTATTTGGAGATGACACTTCTTAAATATTTAAGGTTGACAGAGAAAACGGAAATACTGACGTTTTAAATAGTACTCTTTCTAAAGTATTGCATCGGTTCACTGTGAATAATTTATCATTAAACTCGAGTAAAACTAAATGTATTAAGTTTTCATTGCCAAATGTTAGGAAAGTGAATAATATTGTGGAAATGAATAATCATACTGTTGAATTCGTCGATTTTACAAAATTTTTGGGTATAACTCTAGATTCGAATTTGCAGTGGGATCCACATATTGCGTTCTTGGCAAACAGACTCAGTTCTGCGGCATATGCTGTAAAAAAATGAGACAACTTACTGATGTTGAAACGGCAAGACTGATTTACTTTAGTTATTTTCATAGTGTCATGTCATGTGGGCTACTACTGTGGGGATCAGCCGCTAGTATAGACAGTATTTTTATACTACAAAAAAGAGCCGTGCGGGCTATTTATAATTTACGAACAAGGGATTCTCTGCGTGATTTATTTAAAGAAATTAATATATTGACTTTAGCAGGACAGTATATTTATGAAAATTTGATTTATGTTTATAAAAATTATAACACATTTGATACCAATTTTAAAGGGGAATGGCGATTTTAGGCCCAACAATGCACAACAAATTTGATGCACTAGAAAAATATAAAATATTCGTATTTAATTTTTCGTTCTATCCAAATATCTCTAAATGTTAGATTATATCTTCTTTACATAGTATAAAAGAAAGTCGCTCCCACTATCTATTCGCTTAAATCTTTTAAACTACGCAATAGATTTTAATGAAGTTTTTAGCAATAGATAGAGTGATTCAAGAGTAAGCTTTATATGTATAACCAGTGATCCGCCCCGGCTTCGCACGGGTAATAGTTTAAATAATATAACTTATCCAAGCTGGCAAAGCCGCGGGCGGAGCGCTAGTTTTAAATAATTATACAATATTAAAACGATTGCAGGAAGTGAACTTGCTTGTGCAAAAAAATATCTTAAAATCGATAAGTATTTTCGATGTCAAATCGATAATTTCATTTTAGTACATTTTTTTTTCTAAGTATATAACTTATAAAATAAACAACTAAATAATAGCTTTTTATAGATGGATAGGTTTTACTATAATGAAAATACCTACTGTATTTTAATATTAGTATTCAAATCAATGAGGGCTTTTTTACATTTTTCGGGTTGTTTAAACGAGGGAAAAGTTTAATATAAGGTCTTCTAAGTCGTTGCGTTATATGGAATTACCTGCTCAGTTTTTAGATGATGTTCTCGTCATATATGACAATAATATAGACTAATAAAAAAATTAGGAATTCTTTAAATTTCCGCAATGTCAATAATATTTATTACACATGACATAATGTGTACAAATCTTAATATTATATTAGTAATGTAATGGACATAAATAACATAATACCATAATGGTTAAGTTATACATTTATTGATTTTACTAAAAAGAAGAAATACATTAAATAAGATTCACCAAGTTTTTTTATATTTTTTCTTTTATCAATAAAATACTGGTATTATCCGCTATTATTTTCACATTCGTTTATATGTGTGCGTTGTGGGCCTAAGTTAGTATGGCCATCTGCCATTCCCCTTTCATAACTTAAATACAAGAAATAAAAATAAACTTGCCGTTCCAACATTCAGGCTCCAAAAAACTAGAGGTTCATTTATGGGGAAATGTACGAGTATATCTTTTTACAACTAAGTTCCACAGAGTGTTACTGACTTACCTTTTCATAAGTTTAAAGCGCATGTAAAAAAGACTATAATGAGTAAAGGGTATTATAAAGTCAATGATTATCTGATTGATGTTAATGTTTGGTCCTAATTGTAGACTTAATTTATAGATTTAAATGTATACACACTTCCAAAAACAGGCAGTTTTGAAATTTGTTCAAAACTGCCTGTTTTTGGAAAAATATTTAACCATTTTGGAATCCTTATTGAATGCGCCAACTTTTGCAGTTACTTGCCAAACTCGCATAGTACATTTTTTTTTAGTACAGCTTGTTAAAGCTATGCGAAAAATTAATATTGAATATTCAATTTAGATAAAAATGGCATATTCTTCTAATTTGGAGCAGCTGGCTTTAAATTTTAGATTAGAGTATACAGAAACATTATTCAGGATTACAAAACAATAGAAAATGTTTAGACAAGTCAAGATTTGTAGCAACAAGAGTGAAAAAACCGTCACAGGGTATAAATAATATTGATTTTTTAAAATGTTAGATTTTTTTTAAATGGTTGACTTAGATTTTTTTATATATTTTTCTGATAACATATATGAGTTAGTCTACCGCCTGCTTTCGGCTTGACGTCGGCCTCTGGGACACCCTGTATATTATTTCCACTGCTACAAATATTATAGTAAAAAGGCACTCTGCAGCAGATGTAACGACTTGCAGAGACTAATATACAAACATCTTCTTCTTTGAAACGCTGTGTGTTAGTCTTGCTCACAGACGTATAAAGGGAAGCAGACTAAACGTATCCCTTTTTGATCACAATGCCTATGCCGCAAAACAACTTTGAAGGATTACTCCTAAACAGCTATATGACTATGAAGCAAAATAACTAACATGTAAAACGGCTATAAAGCAAAATGCCTCAAATTAAAACAATTTATCATTATTTTACCTCTAATGCAAAAGGACTTTAGTAGTAATTTCTAAACATTAGAATGACTATGAACTTAATAAGGCTCAAATGCAAAACATCTCTGTTGTAAAATGCCTGGATATGAAGATGCCTAGGGATGCAAAATACCTCATATGCAAAACACCTCAGTAGTTTTATGACCTGAACACCAAAATGCTCCAAATTATAGGAAATCAAACAAAAACGAGGTATAAATACAAGCATAGTTAATGGTCCGTCACGAATTGTTTAGTATTAGGTCATTACCTATGAAATTGGTATTTTGTAAAACAGGTCATCTAGGGCCGGTACAGAAGGACAGAGTTTGAACTGCAACTCAACTGCAAAATGGCATAGAGTTTTCTATGTCACTTCCTTTCACATTTATATTCATCATCATCACAGCCCATATACGTCCCCACCGAGGGGCTCGAGCCTACCCTATATTAGGGTGGTTAGGCCTTAGTCAACCACGCTGGCCCAGTGCGGATTGGTCGACTTCACATACATCATTGAATTTCTTCGCAGATGTATGTAGGTTGCCTCACGATGTTTTCCTTCACCGTAGGAGCGTCAGACAAATGTACATATGAAATTCGAAATGAAAAACACATTGGTACATGGCGGGTCTCGAACCCCGACCCCCCGATTGGAAGGCAAGTGCCGAGTCCACTGCGCCACCGACGCGCACATTTATATTAGTTGGATATTATTAATTTGAGGCAGTTTGATTTATAGCCGTTTTTGATAGCGATTGTCGTATGCTTCTTAGTCGTATGGCATGTTATGTATTATCCTTTAAAGTCATTTTAATTTTTGAGACGTTATGCTGCCTAAACAAGAAAGAATGCAGACGTATTGCAAATTAGGCAAACCGCTTTAGAGATATTTATTTGAGGCATTTTGCTTTGTAGGCGTTTTAAATGTTAGTAATTTTGCCACTTAGTCTTATAGCTGTTTAGGAGTAATCCTTCAAAGTAGTTTTGCGGCGTAGGCATTGTGGTCAAAAAGGAACGTATCGTTCAAAAAGCGTGGCACCTTTACCACATGTAAACATTACTCACGCACAAACAATATTACGAGGGTATTCTGGCAGAACCGAATAAGTGCAGAATATGTCATAATGAGAAAAGAGCATTTTTGAGTGATCATAGTTTAGCGGCGAATCAAAATATCAACACGATAATCAGTACTGTAGTTAGATTATTTATTTAAAAAGGTTCCGATATGTTATTGTATTTACAATTGGAGTTAAATTATTTATTTATTTATTGTCATTAAAAGTGAAGAAAACAGGAAAAGTTTGCATCATGGTAATGCACTTAGGATATCGTTTTATCTGAGATTCGTAAATAAGCTGCAAATCCCTTATAACACAACGTAATAATGCCTGCTATATTTATAGTAAAGGATCATTGTACCAAATTCAATTATTTTATGTTAAAATAATTGAAATAACCTACTTTTTAATACGACAAAATACAAAATTATTCCCAGCTATCCGTTTTTACTTGTAGGTAATTATTTTGGAATAACTGTATTTAAAAAAAACAATAAGTGTATTTTTATTATATTATTATGCTTTGATCAGTCTGAACTGCTTTATCGTGTAGATACCATGGTAATTATAATTAAATGATATCAAGAGAAAGCAATCAACGGAAAATCACACATCTTCCTCACAAGACAGCACACCATCTTTTTTAACACCTTCAGGAACACTAATCACAGTCTTCAAGCTTTTATACCAAAGCTCCATTACCTCTGGTATTATGTTCTTTTTAACTATGTATAATAAATCCTTTTTCTCCCAATTTTATAACCCATTTTATAACCTCCAATATAGGTACTGTCTACAACAGAGTATTTAAGTAAATATCTATAACACGGGCGCACGCGGCAAACCTTCAAAGAGACTTAAAACGTTAACAAGCAGAACTAACAAAGATTTTTATCTGCTTTTGATTCTGAAGTGGAGCATCAAATTTCATTACTTGTAGGCAAGCGACAGAGCTTTGATGCAGAACATTCTGAGACACCCATTATAGCGGTAAAAACATACAAAATGTTTCACGAGACTGTATTTACCTTTGCAACTAAAAAAAGCAAGAATATCTGAATCAAGATAAACAAAATTAATATAATGCATATCAATTTTATTAGCAAATTGAATCCTTCAGTTTTTCTGAGTAAACTAAATCTGGTCCTAAAGCCTGAAACACTAGAGTAATAAGTACACTAAAGCATAAAGCGATTTTATTCTATCTATATATACTTCATTGATAAGAACACTACATTAATTCGCTAAAATTTGTTTACTTTTTTCTAATATAACGAAGTTCAGTAATAGTTCGAAATCTGCCTGTCATCTGACATAAAATAATTGACAAAGTGTGCGTCTTTAAACATGTCTCTGTCTATTCTTTAACGAGAGCAAATAAGAATATTTTAAGGCTAGTTCATCATCACAGCTCATATACGTCCCCCACCGAGGGGTTCGAGCCTACTCTATGTTAGGGTGATTAGGCCTTAGTCAACCACGCTGGCCCAGTGTGGATTGGTCGACTTCACATACATCATTGAATTTCTTCGCAGATATATGCAGGTTGCCTCACGATGTTTTCCTTCATCGTAGGAGCGTCAGACAAATGTACATATGAAATTCAAAACGAAAAAACACATTGGTACATGGCGGGTCTCGAACCCCGACCCCCCGATTGGAAGGCAAGTGCCGAGTCCACAGCGCCACCGACGCTAAGGCTAGTTACAAAAAGGTAATAAAATTTTAGTTACCAAAAAATATGGCAGACGAGTAAAACACTGTTATTCTTTGATTGTTTATTTTACTTTTACAGATGAGTTACGTTAATGGCTGCAAATGTGCTTGTTCATGTTAAACTCGCGGGCTCAGTGGCAGCCGCGCCCAGGAATTATCAAACATATGGCAAATAATGCTAGTGTTCACGCGTCTGTACAGTACTCCCATTCAAGCTATACATTTACACTACGAAAACCGCCACTATTACGAGCGACTTAAGAACGGTCCAACGGTCAAACAGTATAGCTTGATAAGGAGCTTACTGTACATGAGTGCTAGCATTTGCCATTTGATCGATGTTTCGACTGCTACTGTGCTGGAGTTAAACATTCATAACACACACATAAAATTTAATATAAATATCACACATAAAATACACTTTACAAACGAAACCGAAAACCTTTAACAATGTTTACTGTAACAGCATAAAAATAGTATATCAAAAATTTTAACTATTGGAAATAATAACAAATTGAATGATAATGAATGAACAAATAACTTCTACTAACAATAATCTCTACTAATTAACAAATTCACAATAGTAAAAAATTGCAACTAAGTTTGAATTGTTTCAAAAATATTATTAAAGCAAAACAATCCAAAAGTTACATTATCTAACATCTTATATAATAATCAACAATGGTACATGATATAGAAAAATAGTTTTTTTAACAATTTTTACTTTAACAATAAGTACAGTAAGTTCCCATTCAAGCTTTACATTTGCACTACGAAAACCGCCACTATTACGAGCGCTCTAAACGGATAAGAACAGTCCAAAGGTCAAACAGTACAGCTTGACATGGAGCTTACTGTACATACAAAAAAAGAATATAAAAATATCCAATGTCGTATATAAACCCAACAATCCAATATATTTAACAATGGTATATGATTTATAAAAAAGAAGCATTATACAATTTCACTAACAGTATAAAAATAGAATTTAAAAAACAGTTAACAATCAATATTGCTAACAAGTAACCAATGAGTATCTAACAGGAACAAATAACAAAAAAGGGACATATTTAACAAAACTCTACACTAACAATAATTAGAAACAAATAATGCACATTGAACAAAAATTACATACGAGTATTAAAATAAATCTATACGAAAACCAACAATTAGACTAATTAACACGAGATAATAAGAAGAAAAATTAGAATTTCAAGAATATAATGAAGTTATTAAATTTGAGAAAAAAACAACCTCAAAAATCAAACCAGTAAAAAAACAGTAACAGAAGTAAATTATAGGAAACACACAAAAACTAAATAAGGCGTTACGTAGATTTGCGTTCACCGACTGCGCTCAGTTCGCTTTAAGCAGCCGTGGTGACCTATAAACAAATCATTATTTTTATTTCACCGTTAAAACACAATGTATATGCTTCAAGGTAGGTGGAGTTACATATATTACCTTTTAGTTATTTTGTTTGGTTCATCAATCATTTCATTTGTTTCTAAGGCGTTTTATTGTTGCATGAACTTTTATTGCGCATCTGCAAAAAAAAAAGTTTGTAAGCATACATATGAATAGCTAATCCATTTCTATGTCTAGGTATATAGATTTATTTTAACAATTCTTATGATTATTCAGCGGGAAGTCTGTGACGTTTTTAACTCATTATAAGTCTTGAATCCGCGGTAACACAATGCAAAATACCACGAGAACGCGATTACTCAAAATATCCGGTAACTTTTATTCAACATCGAACAAAAAATAATAAATAATCTAATGTGGTAATATACTCGTAAAAATCTGATCAGCTGATTTTCATGAATTTTTTCTTGTATATTTGGTAGGTCGGCGAATAGGTCGTAGGATATTTTTTATAAGCCTAGGTGATAAGTGTGGTCCCCTCTAGAATTTTTTTGACACATTAATTTGGGAAAACGTAGTTCACGGGCACCGCTAGTAATATATAACATACTTACTATAGCTGTAGATATAATAGATGCCAACGCCTCATTCGCCGCAATGTCGGCCGACCTCTGTGCGGTGTAGGTGAGGTCTCGAGTGCAGCCACCGCAGCGGCACCAGCCAGCAGCCCGTCTCCGGTGTGTCCGTGAAGGTGCGGCTGCTCAGGCTCGCGCAGTCAGGTCGCGACCGTTCCCGCTGGGGCCGCTGCGATGACTGCGCAGAGCTATCTCCGCTAGAATTCCTAGTTGTCTAGAATGCGAATCGATACCACGCATGCTCATTGCAACCAGTGGGGTTGAATTCATCTTAAACACAATAGCATTCTATCTGCATTTTTGGATTTTTGCTTACACACATTATTTCCAATTGTGACATCGTTTCGTTATATCACATCGTTGGTGCTACATATGATATACAATTTTTGTTTTATAACATAAATAACAATAAAGTTTTATAGACTTAAAAAAACACATTACTTACTCAGTTTATCTGGGCAGCGTGGTGAGATTAGGAAATTCCTCCTCGTCTTAGGAAGACGCGACGGGTGAACATAATTTATTATGGATTAAAGCGATTGAAATAAAGTGATAAAAACTAATAATTTTGCCTAAACTTTTTGAATTTATTGAAAGGATTCGTATTTGTGTGACATTATATACAAAATGTTCTTCTTTATGATATTAAGTAATTTCATTAATGTTATAGATGTATAATTTTTTGGCTCGTCTAGCACTTCAAAATTCATCGAAAGTCTTTAATTAATGCATGCATGTCGCTAGTGATTACTACGGAATGGAAAGCCATAAAAAAAAATTTTGTCCCACGAAAAAGGAAATGGAGAGGACCACGCTCGGGGTCAATGACGTCACTTCACTCACGTCACTTGGGATATGTCGGTGGCAAAAGTCACTAGCAGAACCCAGAGAATAGCGAACGCAAAGTATAAGTGCAAAGAGCCCATTGCTCGCAGAACTTTTTCTGGTATGTATTTGCACGTGAGAGTGCAGTTGCATGTGAGAGATGATTTGAGATATGAGAGATATCGTCTGCTTACAAGAACCTAATCACAATATATATCTACGAGAAATCAACTAGGAGTGCATAAACTGCAGAAACTATCAAAAACTCCCGGTTACACCCCCAAAGCTTCTCCCTACCCACACCTTTGAAATATTGCAAATAATTCAGAGGTGTGGGCAGGGAGAGCAGTAGGGAGTAGGGAGTGGTAGGGGAGCGTTTCTGTCACAGGTAGGCTTACTCGTATATAGCTTAGAGCAAGCTAGAATCCATGCACCTTCCACATAATGTTAATCTCGCTCTAGGGGCACCACCACCACCTTCTCTTTTGAGTTTATAATGAAAGTAATCATTCTCGCTCAAATTTTTTACATTTATTATAACAACAACCATGATGTTTACAATTTTATTTATGACGTTGAAAGATCATTACCTAATTACATTAATATGATGTATCAAACAACTCATTTCAGCTCATTTTACTTAATTTATAAGTCGCATTTTACCTAAATCTATATTCATCATCACAGCTCATATACGTCCCCACCGAGGGGTTCGAGCCTACCCTATGTTAGGGTGATTAGGCCTAAGTCAACCACGCTGGCCCGGTGCGGATTGGTCGACTTCACATACATCATTGAATTTCTTCGCAGATGTATGCAGGTTGCTTCACGATGTTTTCCTTCACCGTAGGAGCGTCGGACAAATGTACATATGAAAATCTATATTATTACTTACTTATTCATAGTGCTATTTAATAAACAAAAGAATCAAGATCCTTTTCAACACACTTGCTCGTAAAGTGGGTCTTATTACCTTGCATTTAGACCCGTTATTGTGTATATTAAACACGAGTGCTTTTCACTTTACATAATCGCACAAGTGCGGTAATCTTAACACGACAAATTCTAGTTTGTTCAAGATTGCAAAGTAAATTTATGTCCAGTTAATTAGTGCGCATCGTTATTCTTAAATTAGTCGCTTAATACTTTTTTTAACGCGACTTTATGCGGCTGCCAATTGGAAACAAATGAACAGCCTACTACTAGTTACTTAAATATTAAATTAACAACGACATTTAACACTAGAGTACACGCGCCCCTTCATTTTACATGAGTACACGCGTGGCCTGCTATGGTATACCATTTTATAATTGCTATCAATTTGTTTTTTGGTTACGTATGAATAAAATTCCTACAGAAATGAAACGTATATTCAATCAGTCCCTTATTTTTCATAGCATTCAAGGCATACTACAGCTTGATGATCAGAGCAAATCCATTGGTTGCATGTCTTGCACCATTTGTTTGTGGATCGATTTCTGGCTCTTGAGCAAAGTGCGCATCGACCGACCCATCCCATCTTGAGGGTAACATCATACTGTGTGGCTTGAGATGTGCTCGTTAGCATTTCTATTCTACATCTCAACTGTCGAGGAAGAGTCTCCATGGTTGCTCGAACAAAATAAATAGCAAATCAAAACAAATAGCACTTACCTAAATTTGTTAAACTCATATATACTCAACTCGCGCGGACTACTATGGTAGGCCAACGTATTTGGTGGGAAATCGCAGGAACGTGTTTACGTGCTGACCTTGCGGGCTTTACTGGCTCGCTGACAAATTTAATGGCCGAGGCTAGCCTAAAATTCCAACGCACCAGCGTGGATAATTCAAAAGTTATCACTTAAAATGTCACCCTGGTCTACTATAGTAGACCACGCGTGTACTCTGGTGTTAAAAACAAACATTCAAAAACAATAATGAATAACTATAACTAAAATATTTTTTTAAAAATTTACACAAACTTGTTTTATAAAAACTAAAATATTCGGTTTATTTAGTTTTGAATTTTGACTGTTTTGTTGGCCTATTTTGTTGGCTGTATGAAGAGTTTAGCCATGCCCGGGCAGCGCGCGAAAAAAAAGGGGCGCGGCATTTTGCCGCTATTTAATTTTTTTGCCTTTTTGTTGTAATTGATTATCTACAAATATGTCGAGTCCAAGTGAAGAAGAATCCATATCATTAACTCCGCCGGAAATAATTATGGACGCGTAAAGCGCGAGTAATAGTTTTTTGCCGCCAAAGTCAAAGGATAAATACTTGGCGGCATACGATATACTTTCATGCAGTGGAAGATTGATAAAAAAGCACAGTAATTTAAAAAAAATAATTATTTTATAACTCTTTATGTACAGTTTTGTATACAAAGGCGGACTTAATGCCTGGGGCATTATCTGCCAGTCAACCTTCAGGTGATGCAGAGAAAAAAATATTAATACCACAAGATCTTTTATTTTCCTCACAAGTGTGTTGAAAAACGTCCTATGATACACGCGCGCATTGGTCATTACGTACTCTGCTTTCTTGTCGTGCTCGCCTGCGGCTCGCGCACAATATCGCCTCGTACGCAATAAAAGACATAGCGCGCTCGTATCATAATGTACTATTATGTAGGACACTGTTAAATTCTAGTCATCTTTTAGATCAGTTTAATTTATTAGTAGTTCAGCTGATTTCAAGAAAACTCGACTAATGTAAACTAGCACGGTCATTAATTTCATAGATGAGTGTAAAGCCATGGGTTTATACATGAAAATCGATTCGTAGTACTAGTTTAAGACAGCGAAATAAATTTTGCACTTACTTCATTCAGTTCAGTGCAAGTGCAAGAGTGCAGCTTGGTGAAAATCATATCAGGGTAGCATAATAACGCAGGAGAACACGTTATCTCAGATAAGCAGGATATTCGTTCTCGAGTCGTAAACATCTGTCATATAATAAATATTTAAAACAAATGAAAAAACATTACTTTTATCGCAAATATTAGAAATTGGCTGTGCCCGCGACTTCGTTCGCGTGGAATAGTAACTTTTGGCACCATTTTGATTTTTATTTTATAAAAAGTAGCCTATGTGGGAACAAACAGACAGACAAAATTTTTAAATTATGTTTTTGTTATTTGTACCCGATAAACATTCATACCCATTTAGTAATAACTTGTTATTTTGACGTTACAAACAGAGACTTCAATTTTATTTATTTGTATAGATTTTACCTAAAGTACCGTATTATCGTATAAAAAAGTTAACACTGTGGATCTTTGATCAATATGAACACCTGCAACGCTTGCCAGAAAGTTGTTAAACATTTTCAAAAAATATTATGCTCCAAATCCGTCTGTACGAAGATTTATCACCTTGAGTGTGTCAGCCTCCCATTGGATCATCGGAGAAATTCCAGCTGGGTATGTCCTGTGTGTATTACTAAAAAACCAAAAGCGGGATAACACAAAGACGCCCGTAAAATCCAGCTACGCCCCGACGAAGTCTACTGTTAGCACCACTACAGGTGCAAATAAAAAGTTTACGTACAGCAAAATAACGATCCTGTGAAGCAGCAACATATAAATCCCCAAATGACCATACGAGATCTTACCCATCTGATTCGCGAATCATTGTCTCCGGAAATTCATGCAATAAAGGAGAAGATATGGATAGCTTCGAACAATTACTTCAATTTATTAGTAGTAATTATAAAGACCTTTTGAAATTATGAAATAACAATGTGAATGTGAGTAAGATACAGACTCTTAAGGAGGAAAAGGAAATTACTGCATACTTATCCCGGCTACATTTGTTGGAAGAAGACTTGGCTCGCCAGCAACAATAGGCACGTCTCCAGAATATTGAAATACTGGGTAAATCTGAGAGATATAGGTCGTACGTCTGAGAGAGTACGTCACCTAGTCCTAAACCTAGTCTGTTTTTTTTTAATTCTAGGCGCGCCATCCAACTGTGTAAAGAAGACCTGAACCATTCAGAAACAAGCGCATGCATACACGTGCTCATTGAAGTAAACAAAATGTGACCTAGAAACCGATGAAGACTGCAATTTGCCTCGTCATGTGTTTTGATGTTAGGCGAGAATCGAAGCGTGCATTATTATGACGATGGATAGCAGACATTCTCAGTATGCACGACCGTGGTTTTATGCACGCCTGGTGCACCAGTGAAAACTTTTTGCGTAGATCTGATAACTTGCAGGCAAACGAATAGAAATTATGTAAACAAAGATATAGGTTAGTAAGTAAGCATTGCAAACAAGATTACTTTTAATCGCCTTACTAATTGCCAATATTTTATATTTGTGAACATATCTTGAATAAATTATCTGACAGATAGTGAAAACCGCAATAAAATCCATTGCGTAGTTTTAAAAATATGTCATTATCTAAGCGTATGTACAGAAGGACAGATAAAGGGAAGTGACTCAGTTGCACACTGAGTTTAGGTTTTTAAAGGATTTAGATCGTAGTAAAGGAACGCTTCAAAGCTCATTTATCTATTCAATTATCTTTACATAAATCTGAATCTCTGATCAACCACCTTGATGTACTGGCCTTAATGTGATGTAACTATGCCAAAATAAATAAATGGTATTAAATTATGATCAATTACCTACATATTAATGCGATAAAGTTGAAATAGCCAATTTAATGTGATGTTTTCTTTCATATTAAATTGTGATAAATTAATTAATATATACCTTGGTCACAATTTAATACTTTTTATTTATTTTGACATAAGATACGTCACATTAAGGTCAGTTTACAAAATCTGGTGAAAGTAACTTTTTTTGAACTTCCTAACTTTTTTTGAACTAATTAAAACTCCCCAAAAAAATTAATTAATATTTATTTTTATTTTTGAGGAGTCGCGCCGCCTGACAAAAGGAGATAAACCAAGCGCCTGCTTACACGCGCTTCGTTGAAGTAAACAAAATGTGACGTAGAATAGAAACTGTCCACGGCTGCAATTTGCCTCATGTATTGTGTTTTGATAGCAGTTCTCTGTAATAGACAGTGGACTCTTTTAATATGCATCGCTTCAGCTTTATGCACGCCTGGTGTTTCGGTGAAAATTTTTTGCGTAGGCCTATAGATAGTGTAACTTGCAGAAATTTTGAAAATAAAGTAATACAAGTTGAAAGCTTCAAGATTAATTTTAATAGATATATTATTATTTTTACTCGCCATGTTTTATATTTGTTATTTGCATTTTGTTTAAATATTCTAAGTAAATCTATAACCAAGTGTGAAGCCTGCCCGCGGTGAAAGTTAAAATGTTTTGTTTAAATTTGTCAAGTTTTCCACTATTCAAGTCCGAATTTATTAATATAAAACAATTATTTGCTTGACTTTTACACCTGAAATGAGTTTCATCGAGTTTTTATATATATGAAGGCCTTTGAGTCATAGTACCTAATAAGCAATGATATCATGATGAAATCCTAGTAATGAAACGAATCAAATCTTATTTCATAAATTATCTTTTGATAAAATCATAGTTTATGAACATAAAATGAATCATAAGTTGATAGTAGACGTGGCATAATTATAAAAATTGATAGTAAACTTTGACAAATTTCTTGGATTTCTTGGTCCTGTATAATAAAGCCTTATTGCCATCTCTCCGGTCACCAATCATAAATAAGTAGCATAGAAAAGAACACAATTTATTTCTGCAACATAAATTATAAACGTACTGCAATATTTATAGGTTTCTTAAGTTTCTTAGTTTGCGTAACCATACCATTCAATTCATTATAATATAACATAAATAAAATATTTCATTAAACTGAACGCCCAATTCACCTAAGCTAGATAAAATGCAAGGGTTATTTTGTACGTCACGGAGAAAAGAAATATTCTGTATTGTTTACTGATTTTTTTTATATTTTTAACATAAGTGAGTATATTTTGACCAACAAGTATATTACTAATTCTCCGAAAAAATTATATCTCTATTTTTGGAGATGGTTTGAGTCGTATACTTTCGTATGTTTCAAATTTAAAACGCTGCGCACTGTGCAACAATTTACGGTGCGCAGAAAACATCAACAAACTTGATAATTTCTTATTGGAAGATGCTCGTTAAAGAAAAAACAGCTTGCGGTAATGATTGGAGAATCAGCTTCAACCATTTTTAAACATCCTATCCTGCATGACAAAGGTATGCGCAAGGTGGGTGCCGAGAATGCTCATCACCAAAAGCAGCGACGAGTTGAGTGTTGTCGTGAGATTTTGGCTTTCTGTGAAGATGAAACTTGTGTTCAACATTATGAGCCTGAATGAAATGGTACAGAAGGAATCCTGGGGGCCTAGACAAGTGGCAATCGTTTTATAGCGAACCGATATGTAAATTCGTCGTCGTCTCTGAGATAACGAAAACTAATTCCTAGCCAACGTAAGGATTAGCGATCGCTGTGTCGAATTGTTCTTGCCCTAAGATAACAACATATTGATTATCTAAGTACTAAAAACTGAGAAATGGAAAAAAGTGATAACATAAATTATTAAAATTAATATTTCCATTTCATTTTAATGAAAAATGAGTTGTTTTGAGTAGTATATGAATGTTACGAAAAAACAATTCGCTACTTCTTCGATTCGTTGCGAATCAATTTGTCTACCAACTTCCATATCGATTACTTTGATCGATTTGTCACGTTATTTAACGAAGGCATATGTCAATCTCATACATTTTGTTCTTATCGAACTTCATTATCGTTTTTAAATTGTTACTTTTTCTAGACGGGGGCCTAGAAATAGTGACAATTGAAAAACGATTTAACGTGCTTATTTACTATTGACCAAGTTATTATTATTATTTTTCCGAAAAATGAAAAAAGCATTCCAATAAATGAACAATCGTACTAATAAATTAACATTTTATTTTATTTTTTATTTTATTTTATTTTATTAATTTATGGGAAACATACAGCAATTCAATATTACATAAATATTACACAATTCTACTAAAACATCATGCCAAAACAGTTTCCACTTAATATTATTTCATAATCGTTGAAGTACAAACACATTCTTTCTAAATTGTGACAAACAAACAATAACGAGGCAAAATGTTGTTTCATATGTAATTTAGATAAATTTCTTCCTTATTTCCGAAACGAAGGTAAACAGTTTACTGTGGAAAATATCAACATTAGAAAACCTTTTGTTATATGACGAACAAGCGCGTACTATGTATCGGTTTTTGGAATAGTTAGTATTGCAAAATGGAATAGCAAAAGTATTACATGATCTGGTTTGAGTACTAGAACATTTAAGATGTATATTGCTAAGCAAATACGGTGAGTCTATCATATTATTGATAATTTTATAAAGAAGCACTAGATCCCGAGTTTCTCTACGAGCTTCGAGGGTGTGCATAGATGAAAGCATTTCGTTATTACAATTTTTAAATCTATATTTTAAATGTTTTATAAATTTTGACTGTATACGATTAATCATATCTTTATATACATGATATTGCGGATTCCACGTAGCTGAGGCATATTCTAAATGTGATCGAACCAAGGAGTTATACAATAATATCAGTGTACGAGGATCTTTAAAATCTTTTGTCTGGCGAAGGACAAAACCAAGTATTCTATTTGCCTTACTAGTTACATGTTCTATATGTGATGCAAATATCAATTGACAATCAAGTTGTACTCCCAAATCTCTAACCTCGGTAACTCTTTCCAAAACCTTGTCATTAATTCTGTAATGTATAATACATTATAAGTTGCTTTTTTCTACTAAATGAAATGACCGAACACTTTTCGACATTGAGATGTAACCTATTTAACACACAATACCTATCCAAACGATATAAATCAGCTTGTAAATTAATGCAGTCTTGTAAAGTTTTGACAGGTGTAAAAAATTTTGTGTCGTCTGCATAAAGAAGAGCGTTAGCGTTTATAAAACAATCAATCACGTCATTGACAAAAATATTAAATAACAATGGACCGAGATGAGATCCCTGGGGGACACCAGATGTTACTGGAACGAAACTAGATGTGTATCCCTTAACCGTGACTGCCTGAGTTCTGTTTTTGAGATAAGAAGTAAGCCAACGTAGTAAATCACCGTGTATACCGAAGATCTTTAATTTTTTTATTAACAGCGTGTGACATATTTTATCAAAACATTTAGAGTAATCTGTATAAATGGTATCCACCTGAGCACCCTTTTCCATATTAACCAACACAGTATCTAAAAAGTGGCACAGATTAGTCTCAGTGGAACGCCCATGAATGAAGCCGTGTTGGTTAAAATGCAAGTTGGGCCTAACTAAGGGAGATATTGAGTCATAAATGATTTTATCGAATAATTTTGGTATAATGGACAGTTTGGAAATACCTCTATAATTTCTAACATCTTGTTTATCACCTTTTTTATGGATCGGTACAATGATAGAACGTTTCCAAATAATGGGCATATTCCCGGTAGCAGAAGATACTTTAAATAATAAATAAATTGGGTAGGATAGTTGTTTACGACACTCTTTAAGAAAAACAAGGTGTACATTATCAGGGCCGCATCCTTTGGAGACATCAAGTTTTGACAAGTATTCTTCAACGGTTTCGACAGAAAAATCAATGCTACTTACATCACAACTATTCTCACCCGAAGACGACAGCTCAACGTCATCAATGTCCCCCTCGAAAACCGATTGAAAAAATCGACTAAAATAGTCAGCAATGGTTTGACCGTCCCTACTAGTTTCACTATCAAAACAAATATTGGCTGGAATGTCGTTATGAGATCGTTTGGATTTGATGAATGACCAAAACTGTTTTGAGCTCTTTTGAATATTTTGTTCAGTCCTCTGTATGAAATCGTTGTAACATTCAGTTTCAGTTGCCTTTATTTGCGAACGTAGGACAGAGAATTGTGCATAGTCAGAATACCTTTGATAAGTTTTCCATTTTTTATGAATTTTTATTTTTTTCTTTATTAAGCTTATTAAAAAACGGGTATACCAAACCGGGTATAAGCGACTACCTTTGACAGATTTTGAAGGGATATAAGTATCAATAATATTATAAATAATCGTGTAAAATTTTTCTACAATAATTTCAATGTCATCACCAGCCAAACAGTTATTCCAATCGATCTTATCTAATTCTTTTCTAATAATATTATAATCTGCGGCATAAAATAGACGAACAGTGCGGGACGCTGGTGTCATGATTGGGGGGGATACTATAAAGGAGGTCTCAAGACAAAAAGCTGGATGATGACCATCTTCAAGCAACGCCAAAGGTTCCGTCCTACTTACGCGACAATTGCAGTTGGATAAGGCTAAATCTAGATACCTATTGTTATTATTCGGGATACAATTAAATTGATGCCAACCAGTAAAGTTCAAAAAATCTAGTAGCTGGGACGAAAGTATACTGCCGGAAAATTTTTCTATTAATAATTTATTATCAGTAGATGACTGCACCCAGGTGATATCGTTAATATTAAAGTCCCCTATTAAAAGGTACATGTCATCTGGATGAGCGACGCTAAAGTCTACTAAACAATCAAACAGGGATGATTGGGTGTTGGCTTGCATTGGGCTCTGTGGGCAATAACAACATACAATTCTTAATTTAATCGAGCTTGACCCATGTCCCATAGTAATCGTAACACATGTGATATCGGCATCAGGAAATACCGGCAGAGATGGGGCAGACCTCCTGTCAACATTAAATGTGCAGCGTACGGCCACGAGCACACCCCCGCCCAATGAACACCCACGACTCTCATAATCCCGGTCAGAACGGTATACTACATAACGTGAGTCAAAAAGTTCTGCGTCATTGATGCCCGGTAACAGCCAAGTTTCACTTAGACATACGACATCATAGTCGAATTTCAGTAAGTTTCTCAAAAAAATACCAGTTTTCGTTCGCAAACCACGTACGTTTTGGTAAAATATTTTTAAGGTGAATTTTAAAACGTACAAAATAGTAATAATGTATTAACAACAAAGAATTCCAATTCCACACTTATTGCAGTATTTTTTACACCGACATTAAAAATATAATTATAGTGACAAAAATTGTATGCATAATGCAATTTTGAAAAACCTACAATATGTACATATTTCGGTAATTATCCTGTACCAATATTGACCGATAGGTAAAATAAGAATTTATCAATATTAAGTGAGGTATGACGAGACTAATACCTACAAGCACTGGACTACTTACCGGGTTGGTATAGGCACACACTAAATATAAATAATTTGCTGTAATAGTAAGCAAAATATGTCTACAAAACCTCCAAAATACATGGCCACAAGTTACTATGTAGATTTTAGTGAAATATACCACTATTAGCATCTTAGCAAATAAAACAATTCTAATGCAGGTAATCGTTAAAAATTTACCTTCTACTAACGTATACAACAAACTAAGATAGCTCATTCGTAATGCCGATTGAGAATGCAAGAAGTTCATTGACGTTTTTATATGATAAACACATACATAAAGTAGTACAAAGCACCCGATGTATACCGCCACTGTCATAACAAACGGCAGACTCACATTAACGTAATAGTAAACCGATAAGACCGAAAACAATAGATACGACGACCAGACGCGGATGGCAAACCTTTTCTTCACTGTGGTTTTGTTATATAAATGTATCGGAATGATTATAGTGAAATATTTATAAACATTAACTTCGCTTCGGAAGATAAGTAAAGAACTACTTACCAAAAAGCCATAAGAGTACAAGCTAAATAATATATAATACAGAAAATGATTTATGCTCAAACAGAACCAATAACTATCACTTAACATATTTTTTTTAAAGATTCTTCCGAGTTGATGTGCAGAACCGGTGACTTGTCGTTACGTCGAACCATGATAGTACAGTTTCGTACCCAGCAATAATCGTAATTCAGTTCACTAGCTTTTTTCTTTGCTTGATGTAAAAGCCATTTATTTCGGGCAGACAGATGATCGCTGATAAATATTCTATTGTCAGAAAGTGTTCCTGTAATACCTAAATCTACTGCTTTTAAATTTTTTAATTTTCGTAAACTTGCCAAAAAGTCATCTTTTTTATATCTAGCCTGCATTTTTAAAATTATGGGTTTCGGTTTCTTTTGTTCAGTGTCATTTTTCAATGCTACTCGTGTCACAAAATCAATATCCACGTCGGGATTGAGTGGGTAATTACAGAGGTTTGCGAGTTTTCTAATTACTTCGTTAAGGTTTTCGTTACTTTTTTCAGGTATTCCACTGATTTGTATATTGGACCGACGCACCCATTGCTCAGCCTTCGCTTGTTCATTAGTAATGGTCGCAAGAGTAGTCTTCAGCTCATCAATTTCTGACTTGACTCCTTCTAAAACAGTAACTCTTGTATCAATTTCGGTTATCGCGTTACCCAAGTCATCCAACTTATTGCTGAAAGAGGTTTTCAACTCTGCGAGGTCATGTTTCATCGAGCTGAGGTCAGTTCTAATAATGTTTACAATAGTTAGCTGTTTTTCCAAATCCGATAGCTTGGAATAAATATTACTCAACACCTCTTCCGACGGCGGCGGGCATATAATTGGTTGGACTGGAGATTCCTCACTGTGTGTCACTTGAGATTGGACTTTGCTAGGTAAACTTCCACTTGTGTCGCTTACGCCCGGTGAAGCTGATGCTGATTCGCGACACGAGTTACATGTCCATCCCCCTCTATTAGTATGGCCCAGCTTGTTGAATCTTCTCTCGGTAATACCACTGCAGTGAAAATGGAACCTTTTTACGCATACTGTACATTGTGGGCCCTGGCCGACGGCTTCATTGCACGATGAACATTCTTCAGTTAACATTATTAAATCAACTATTCGATTGCTATAAGTCAACCAAAGGTTTGTCACCACTGAATGTTATTCGAATGGAGCGCGACGCGAACAAAAGTGAGTGCACACAACGATGGCTTACACTTGACTGAAATTAAATAAATCATTTAATAACTAAACATTAAATAAATCATTTCAATAATATATTAATTTTTATTTGTTACCCTTTCGTACCTTCCATTCCGTGAACTTTTTGACCCACCGTCGCGTGGTAGGTAGGTATAGCTTGGGTTTTAATATAAAATATTAGAAATTTAAAGTAGTCATCTTATGTGGTTTTATTAACTGCATATGTACATTTTTAATATTCAGTTAAAACTGACCGTTTGTTACAAAATCTCCACTTTTTATCAGCTACAATGTGTCTGAGATTAATGAATTTGTAAAATTAATTGGTGACGATATTTTTTTTAAATAGCTAAGAAATATGCTAATAATTTCATCTTTGATTTTAAAATCAATGTTTATTTTCATCGCCCTGTTCGAAAGAAATTTTATAACAGTATATTAAGTGAGCTAAGTTCTAACTCCACTGAAATACACCCTCGCCTACGGCTCAATGAGCAGAGTTCGCGAGTTTCAGACGACGAAGAAATAACCATCAATTGCTTATCTGTATTGTTTAATTATTAACCCAACGTGAACGTACAATTTTCAAAGTGATATTGGATTGATTGGATGGCAATTTCAAATTGTTTGTGTAACATTGGTGCTTGCCACTTCTTAAGTATTTCCTTTTTCTTCTTGTGTAAATGTTGGTGACAAAGGTAAATCATAGAAATTACTGAAAGTAATAGGCACAAAATAACTTGTTCATGAATAAAGCTTTCTATATAAGATACAGCGATTTTTTTTTCCTAAATGTTACCCTAAATTTTATTGCAATAAGGTACTAATTTAACTTTGTAGGGATAATTCTATTACGCTACAGCTCGGTTTGTGGCTCTAAAAACGATGCAATAAGGCTTATTTTATGGGCAACTGTTATGAAAAAATATTTTTTAACTGCATAGTTAATAATCTATTATAACAATCCAACGTAAAATGTTGTAAAGATCATATTTTCAACATTAAGAAGTTCTCATTAGAAAAGTGTTGCAAAAACAATATTTCAAAAAGTTGCTATAATTTCATGAAGTCGATAATATACACTTAATAAAATAGATATTAATAACTCAACTGTGAAAATTCATACTAATGCAACTAAAATTATAATTGTTATTAAGACTAACAACTTTGAAGTGCTCTCCTAAATATTTCATTTTTTTTACATACAATTCTTTACTTCGGAGATATCGATCTAGACTGTTTATATGGTTATTTTAAAAAAACACGTCAAACGAAAAACGTAACCAAAAAGAAAGTAAAAAACATTAAAATTTACATTTTTTGTAGTACAGATTGGCCAAATAGGTGATACCAGAACCGTAAAAATAAAATTCAATAACAAAACACTTCATTGTGACATTGATTACTATTTTTATAAATAATCAGAGATAGTTAATTTGTTCCTGGACATAAAGTTAACATATAATAAAATGAACTGCATCTCCTTGAAGTTTTTTTATTTACGTCATCTCAATTGCACACAATGAAAAATGGGATAAATAAATACATATTATTACATTATTATTATTTTCAACTATTCCTTTAAAATAACATAGATTTGGGCTAAATATTTACCATTTTTTAAATTATGAAAATGAGAAATAATGGCCACAGAAAAAAACAAAATAAGCGGGAAAGCGGCAGTGCGATCTTCATTTATTTTTCCATTTGTAGAGTTTTGTTAATACTTCCATAGCAGAGATTTGTATTAACTGTTAATTATTTATATTTCTATAACATTGTGTTAATAATTAACACAATGTGTTCATCTGATATGGAGTTAACGTCTGATTTTATAAGTGGAAGCGGGCGAAAGCAGAAGTTTTTGATTTATATAAAATAAAATTTGCACGTTTTTTCTTTAGCTAATTCATTGTTTTATTTTTACTTTCCTTGTATTCGTAATGAAAAGCACAGTGTTTACCTCAGATTAAAGACTTATTTAGTCCCTCGAACTATTGGCGCCCTCGCTAACAACGTCTCGGGACTAAATAAGTTACTTTCACCCCTGGGGTAACAATGTACTATTTGTGTTGGATAGTTCATTTATCGAGAAAGGCTTTAGGCTATATAACATCACGATATTGTTATTTTCGGACATCCACGCGAACGAAGTCGCGGGCACAGCTAGTGTGTAGATAAATGCATAGAGCAAGGAAAACATTATGATCGACTTTTACTAGCATACTTTCAATTTATTCGAGCACGCGATAAATTTTACATGCAATTTACTTGAAAATTCAGTCGATCTCTACTCTGCTTCTGCAAACCTAGTACAAATTGAACTTTCCGTGAACTATGAGAAGCCGACCGTGGGATTTTAGTGCTGATGGGTGGATGATCGTTAATTGAAATTAGAAAATGAATCTGATATGTGAAATTAAATTATTTTTTGAAACACCTAAACTTAAAAGTTATAGAATTTAGCCACAGACAATGAGAATTATGAGATAGAAAAAATATGGTGTATGTCAGACATGCTACTGATTCTCTTAGACTTATGTAAGCCTGTTATTGCATTGAGTTGATCAAGGGCAATATGTATATAATTAAACGTTACTTAAGCATAGCTGTGTTTTATAAATGTACAACGTGGGCAAAATATCTAACGTGAATAAATCTGTTCTTCCACTCCAACCAACTAAACCGACCAACTGGTTGTACAGTGAAGGCCTATGTTAAATAAAGATTTATAATTTGTTTCAATTCATAGGTCACTCAATAAGCCACTATGACAACTACATGTACTTTGGCCGCAGAGTAGCAATGTATTGCGCGGGTCCAGCGTCACCACCCCTGCCCCGATATCTGTTTCTGGTTTTATTATATGAGTTACTCAATGAAAACCTAGATACACGTAGCTACTGCAGTATTGATTTATGTAGTCTATCTCGCTCTAGCCTATTAGTATACTCTGTCATAAAACAGTGGAGTGGCGGTTGGTCCGAGGGGTAAATGGGATGGGTCTATGAGGTGGTTGCGCTGGTATAGTTAACTCTTCTGAAGCTATGCATTCCTGGTAATATTCTCATGAAAATGCACCATTGCATCGATGCACTGATGCTGCCAAATAATGCAACCGTAGATTGTTGTCAGAATTGAAAGGACGATTTGCTATTTCATTTCGATAATAGTGTAGGCATAACGAAAACGAAAAAAAGTAAAAATGTCCAAAAAATATAATACATACCTATATAGAGAAAACTCAAATACATAGTTTGTTTAGTGGATCAATATTATAGACAATGGAAGAAACCGTTTTTCTTTGGAAATATTATACAAATATTACACTTAACTTGAATATTTAACAATACTAATTTTAATATATAAAAATCTCTTGTCACAGTGTCTGAGAATAGGTCAGCGGAGCGGGCGCGAGAGGTTGACCCTCTCGCCGCACCGCTCCGGCGCAGGCGGTTGGGTAGGAGGAGGCGCGCGTTCCTGGACGCGCGCCACCAACTCCCCTAAGCAAGCTGGGGATGAAATGGCCCGGCCGGCCGACAACCGGTCGGGAGACACTTTTCTACCCCTGGCCTGCCCGTCTGGGGGGTCGAATTATTGCACTTGTCGACCCCCCCGTAGAGGTAAGTCCTGGCGTTTGCGTCAGGCCTACAATCCAGGGGGCGCATTCGGGGAATGGCTAACGCCGATCCCGAGTGTGTCTCTACGGAGGTAGAAGTTGCTCTGGAGGGTGGTTTAGCCAGGTATGGGGTTACCCAGGTAACCCGAGTCCAATGGCATATCCTTGGGGCGGCTTTGTTAGCTTTCAGCCCCTTGTTGAATCGTAAAGATTCCCCCGCCTCAAAAAAAAAAAAAAAAGGTCTGAGAATAGGTCGAAAACAATTTTTATATCTTAAGTATTGATTTATTTCGTATTATAATTGTTATGTAATAAATAAACGCATATAAATTAAGTTGTAAGTATTATATTGATTTAATTTTTATATTTATCAATTTTACTTATGTAATGAAAAAATAAGTATAGTAATTGTAACTAATTTTTAAAGCTGACTAGGCTTTAGTTTGTATCCAGTGATGATGATTGATTTGTTTAAATAAAATAAAATATTTCTACTTCATCAGAACCTTATCCAACCATGCCTCAATTTTTAAGTTTCAAACAAAATCGCTCAGTGAAAAATAATGAACTTTCTCTTTCAATAAACTAAGTGAACAATATTGAAGTTAAGGTACTGGTTGTTTTAGATTTTCCATGTTTGCTTTTATTTCTTTAGGTTCCGTGCCTCAAAAGGAACAAAAGTAGAACCCTTATAGGATCCCTTTTTTATATTTATGTATTTCCCTCATGCTTTCATTCACACATAACATACGCTTTACATTTGTTATTTTTAACATAAAAAAATGAGTCAACAAACAATGAAGTGCTCTCATTACTGAGACGGGAACAGCGCTCGCAGCAATGCAAATAACGTAATTATACAAAACTGCGATATCGGGTTTAGAACGTAGCCATTCAGCTTCTTAGTTAGATTGCTCCGCCATAATTTTGTGTGCCTGGTACTACAGTTAGCGCTTCCTGGGAACCGTGAGCACCTTTGCCTGGGGTTGCGAACCTTTTGGGGCTGAAACATTCACAAATTGTCTATACTAATATTATAAAGAGAGAAGATTTGATTGTTTATTTGTTTGTATTGAATAGGCATCGAAGCTACGGAACCGATTTTGATAAAAGTTGGTATAAGGATAGTTCGAGACCAGGGGAAGGACATAGGGTAATTTTCCTACGGGAATAAAATTCCCGCGGGAAAAAAAACTGCGCAGGCGAAATCGCGAGCGGAAAGCTAGTAGCTGATATATTTTAATTAGAAGCAAAATATTTTCCCTTTAATAAAATTTGTTATAATTCTCCCGGAACGAATAGTCTGCCGGGAGAACCCCACAACGCTCGCCCTCTAGCCAACGCGTACAAATGATTGGAAATGACAATTCCGTACGCGCATCGAAAGATTTTAACACATTTGTGAAAAAAATCAAACAAATAAAGGAAATCAGTGAAAACCAGTTTAATCCTTGACCGATCCAAAGCTCTGGTCCAGCTCCAAAAAAATTATAATTTAAATTTAATTCATGTGTATTTACGCTGTAAGATAGTTATTTTATAGAAAAAATTTGTACAGAAAACTTTTTGGTTAAAAACCCTCCTTCATGCATTCAAAGGTTATATGCAGAAGGAAAATAAAAAGCACTTCTGCGGAAAACAATAACTTTCCGCACGCTAAACACACATGGAACAGTCTCCTTTTGGTGCAGATGTATTAAAAAATATTATTCAAAGGAAGTGAGGTGTCACTTCGTGAAGATAGAGATTTTTGTTTTAATATTTTTAAAGTAGTATATAAAAAAGAAATCAATGGCACACATTAATATGTAACCTCAAAATAGCTCGACCTGCTATCCACCTGAGGTAGTAATTTAAGAATTAGTCAGACCACAAACTCTTATCAGACCACACACTGTTCGTGGTTTATACTACATGGTTTTGCTTTCTTTCTATTAGAGCAGTTTTTCATGTAGGATTTGAATTAAACACATTGGCTTCGATCATTTAACGAAACTATTGTATCATTTCTTTAATATGCAAACTCACTTTATCGTCACCCTTCCTTATTTTTGAAGAAAAGAAATATTTTATCCACATGCAATCTAACTAAAGAGAATAAATGCAATTAAATCGTCGAATAAATTGCTGTCTATAATAACTATAATATAGGAAAAAGGTACAAAGTAATCAGACAAGTGGATGGGTCCCCTAAACCAAACAATTCATTCAACCGGTGGTCTAGGTAAATATCAGGTGGACTAATAGGAATAAAATTCCTAACCAATCACAATTAGATGAACGGACAGAGTGGTCCGTTAGTAACAAAGGAGCCGTGTCGGATCGGACCGGAGAGTAGAAAAACAGACGACAGTATCAGTTCGACAGATGGTAAAATGTAAAACGAGTAGATGGTGGTAAGGGTGCAGTAAAACAGATTGTTAAGTTTAGTTAATTATTTAGTTTTGTTAAAGGAAAGTATTGTGGGTGGGAGTGGGGAAGGCTGAATAAGAGGTTAAATATTTTATAGATTCAGAAGCTTATTTATGAAGTCCTAGTAGCTGTATGTACCATCGTATTTTATATTTATTGGCATATATCTGGTCCACGGTTCGAGCATACGAGGAAACACTAAGGTCACAGCTGAAAATCAGCGTTTTGCTTGCCTACCACAAGCAAATATTACGCTGAGCTGTCGCCTAATTTTTCCTGCTGTGGCACACACACACACACACATCAGCCGCTTTGCGTTTGTACGCGATTGTCTTAAGCCGTTGCGTGTGTATGCTGTTGTTTATGTTTTTGTGCTGTATTTTATATGACTGTGTTTCCTGTTTTTTGCTTAATGTTATATTTTTACCACTTCCATTTGCTTTGTGTGTGTGTTCTGTAGCAGAAAATAAAGTTATGAATGTAGTTGGTAAGTTATAGCCATTTTTAACCGACTTTAAAAAAGGAGGAGGTTCTCAATTCGATGCGTATGTTTTTTTTGTGTGTATGTTACGCGATTACGCCGCCAATTGTGGACCGATTTTCAAAATTTTTTTTGTATTCGATAGAGTATACTCCTTGTCCAATGGTCACCAAAGTCAGGATCTGATGATGGGATCCCATGAAAATCGAGGGAAACGCTAATTAAATATCAGCTCACCTTCGGTGAGCTGGTATTATATTAGGGTTTCTTTCACTAAAAAGATTTCATTCACTAAAAAGTAAAAAATAAAAAATATTCTACAAAAAATAAAAACCGACTTCAAAAACGCTGAAAAGTTAAAAATAATATAAGAATAGGTACAGCCAAAATCACACTTCTATATTGAAGTCGGTGATAAATTTTAAGACTTTCTAGGAGATCATCGTTTGGCACCGACTTCAATATAGAAGTGTGATGTTATCTCTACCTATTCTTACGAGTATATTATTTTTAACTTTTCAGTGTTTTTGAAGTTAGTTTTAATTTTTTGTAAAATATATTTTTTACTTAATTAAATTAGTATAAAAAACACAAAAGCGTCAAAAATAATATAAACATATATACAACATCACATTTTTATATTAAAGTCGGTGCCAAATTTTAACTTACCATATTAATTGTTCTTATATTTTTGAGACATTCCTGGTGATCATTGCTTGGCACCAACTTCAATGTAAAAAAGTATTTTCTTATATTCTTATATTATTTTTGAAGTCGGGATTTATTTTTGTAAAATATTTTGACTTCAAGCCTTTGAGTAAATTTAATACATGCGAATTTGACCTAAGGTAAATACCACAATAACATAAAGCATCTTTCGCTCTTAACCTTTAAGTATGGACGTCATTTTTTCATAACACTATCCTGGACGTGTAGTCTCACAGGCTCCTATATTAACTAGTGTTTTTTTAACAAAATTATTTTAAATAGCTTGAATACTATATTTTACTTAAAGTATGGTTTATTTATAGTAAAAATACGTGAATATATAAGCCACTTTTTTATAATAATTCTAGAAACATTCAAAATTAAAATATAATGGCACATTTTGGGTAATTTTAAGTACAACTACGTTTTCAGCCGTAAAATCAACTAGAAATTATAAAAAATAAATATTTACCATACTCCCTTTTATTTTTTTACTATTCCAACATAAATAAGTCAAAGTTTACAAGAAAATCTAAAAAGAGAACAAAGTTTCTTACAAATATTTTTATAACACAACTATGGACGTGTAGCCTAACAGGCTCCAAAAGATTTTTAGATAAGTATTACTCACGTATTTTTCATTGAATGACGTAATTTCCTCCTTCGGTGGTCGTTTTGATACTAAAACTGAAGCTACTGAACTACTCAAGTGTGGGGAGCGGGGGGAAGTACACAAAACATAGAAACTAACATTCACCCGGAGCCTGCGAGGCTACACGTCCATACTTAAAGGTTAATACTATTTGTAGGCTACTTTGTCGTGAAAGTATTCACACAAAAATATATACACATATTTACACATTTACAGCTTATACTTAATTATATAAAATCAATTAAACTTAATATTAACTTAAATCTATTAAATAACAATTGATTATATTTACATTTATATATTAATAATAATATTTTATTAACACATGTATGTTACATATTAAAATCAATATTAATATTTCATATAACAGTACGATGTATATCGGTTTGTCGATGTCGATATCGATAACGCCGTATCGATACGACCCTCGCACTAGCGTCACTGCTTGTAAGCCTATGTAATGCATCAGCGCAGCGGCGCCGGCGCGTCTCCCAAACCAGTCGAGACCTTATCACGACGCGGAGCGCACGCTGCTTTGTAATCGCTTATATACTTACCGTTCTAACACATACGCATTGTTACTTGCACAACGCTTCTTACCATAGTTTGAGGAACTATATATCTCTTGCCTCACGCTGATTGTAGTGTACCATATAGTGCTATCTTATTGGATTAAGTGCATATATTCCTATCGTGCCTTCTATATGTGAAATAGTTTATGGACTGGTTCGAGTAAACATATATAACGTGAGTTGAACTGTTATTTACCAAACCCTCCGTTATTACCATCGAACACACCATATATTGAAAGAATTTATTCTCGACCTTTTAACAATCTACTTCGTTTAGGAGTAATGCCTTCCACTATCTGCTCACATTAATCACTTGAAAGAATATAACTACGCGTAAATAAGTTCCCATTATATTGAAAACACTATCCTCTAACCTAACCTACCTACCTACCTACCTTCTAACCTACCAGCTCAGCTCAGCTTCTTAACGTACCTTCCATCCATCATCAGTTCACTAACATGATATGATGAGTACCAAATGCAAATACCTGAATATAAATTACGTTGGCCGCGCCTATAAATATAAGGGTTTCCCTCGATTTTCCTAGGATTCCATTATCAGATTATGACTTGGTGACAATGGAACCACTTCAGGGATATAATCTTTCAATTATAAAAAGAGTTTTGAAAATCGACCTACTAATGGTGGACTAATCGGTGTACTTACATACATATAAAAATAGACACAGTTGAACATGGAACATCCTCCTCTTTTGAGGTCGGTTAAAAAAATAATCAAAGAAACATGACTGATAAAGACTTAATAATACGAAAATATTTTTAAAATTAGTAATAGATTTGTTTAATATCTTATAGAATAAAGTGACCTCATACAATTTTCGCTATTTTTATGCATTATTGATACTGGCTTAGTAAAAATTTTTATATATTTCTGTTTTCATTTCGTTTACTCATACTTCCTCGTCATTGTTCTAAGTTATTTTAAGGATGTAATCGTGTGAAGAACCGAACGAACCGGATTCAGCAATGTATTTAGCACTACTTATAGTTATGTAGTAACTATGATCTAATCTGTGATTATAGACCACATTATGACCATGAGAACCGTAATTGAAAAGGCAACGGAGTCACTGCGACGGTAATAACGGAGTATCAAACATCAATCTGGGTAGTTTTCATGTTTCCGCTTACTGAATAAGGCGATTTCTATTTGGGCGTAGTCACAATGCAGAAGACTTGCCCACACTGGAGCCACGCCCCTTATAACTTTTCTTGACTATTATATTCTACACTTCCAATGTTTAACGAATCAGGCCCCTGCTACTGCTTTATGAATTCCTGATAATAGAAATAAAATTTTAATTGATGCCATGGCATTGATTTTCCTGGATTTTCAACCCCGAAGCACCTATTAGAAGGATAGGTGCTTCGAAGGAGGAGGAAAGAAGAAGGAGAAGGAAGGAAGGATCATTCCGAAGAAAACACAAAAGTCTCTTATCGCTTAACAATAATTTAATTTCTTTTTGTAAAGGAAATGCATTTAGTATTGTTACAATACGGACATTAAATGTTGAGAAATAGTAACGAATAAGTATGCCAAATCACGAAACTTACAATTTTATTTCACTCTACTGTAAAGCTTAATCATAATTGAACTTGTATTTTCTTCACTAAAAGTAAATCTATCGCTGTAATATGATGTTGTATATTTGATGTTTATTAAAAACACGTATTTTTTTCAGAAATAACAAAAAAACATTATTCGCTTTTTGAATCAGAATTTTGTCAACAGCTGTGCCAATACCCATCGCATTTTCAATATGTTTATTTGTTTCTTATACTTTTTTACACTATTTTTAGTTTAGTTACCATGGTCACAATCACAAATTCCAAAATTTTAAGTTCAGTAATTTCGAATGATTCGGAATTCAGACAACCAGAAATCCTTCAATTTATCATTATTACAAATACTCTTATTATAAATGACTTTAGTATAGACTCCACTTTGGTAACACGTTATAATTAAAATATGCAAAACCCTTTCTTGTAGCACTCTATTATTCATTTAAATACAGAAATCAGCTACCTCTCTGAATAAATTATTTTCAAATAAGTAATTGAATCGCAGATATTTTTTATTTAAATAATTATTAAGACAACAATTTATTCGAATAAAACCCATCTCTGGTTAAGGAGTTCCAGATGTAGCTCGCTTTCATTTTCGGCCTTATTCTCAGTTATCTACGTCATTTAGCTGAAGGCCAAATACTTTTCTGTTGTATGTAAAAAAATCGTGGATATATATGTGTATAGGTACGTAACTACGTAACATTTACATCGACCAATATAACACTGTGCATAATTCCCTCATCATCACAGCCCGTAAACGTCTCCACCGAGGGGCATGAGCCTACCCTAACTACTTATGTTAGGGCGATTAAGCCTTACGCTGGCCTAGTGCGGATTGGTTGACTTCACATTAGTGGCGAGGGGTCGAGATAAGGCGAAGGTAAGCCGTAACAATAAAATCAGATTTAACCTCGTCGCGCATATATATTTTGTATATCACTCGAAAGCCCAGAACAGACAGAATTTTGTGAGGAGGAACACTGTTCAAAATATGTATCAAGAAAGAAATCGTACTTGCTTAAAAACTTTAATGCTTCAACCAATGGCTTCAACATATTACCGCGATTGTTCGATTCTAGTCTTTCGTTGTGACAAAGAAATAACAATTCCTGCTTTCCCAAAAGAATGACCGTGTCAATAAAACGTTTCATTAACTCGCGATTTCGATCAACTTTTCTATTATGCGTATCAAAAGTGTTTAAGGATTGATTGAGTTGTCTTGATTCTGCTATTCCCAAATTCGTGGAGTAACAGACAGCAGCGCATGTCACTTTCAGTCTGAATTTGTTTTTAGCTGAATTACTTAAATTATTAGTATACTGAGTTTTAATCAGAAAACAATAAACATTGAAAACAAAACATTTTATTTAGTTTGCAACTACCACAGTCATCCACATATAGGTATTTATCGTACAAAGATGACGCCTTTTACAACCAATTGTCATATCAGGAAGAGCACATGCTTTTTATTTTCGTAACAAAGTTTGGGAAATGAAGAACTAAGCAAGTAGTCAGTCAAACAACATTCAATATACATTAAAGCCATTTTGGCAAATAAATTTTATCGCAGCGAACAAATATAATACATATATACAATTTAAAATCGCACTCACTAATCAAATCACAACAAACACACACGTAAAATGGCGGACCGGACACGTACTAATTAATTTATTTCATAATCCTGAGGCCCTAAATAAATGCCACACGCTAACTTTTCCGCAGTCGTTCTGCAGAAAAAATGTATGGAAATGACATTAGCTTACGACAAACTCACGCTATTTTTTCCTCAGCTAATTCAAACTCAAACTCAAAAATCTTTATTCAATATAGACCTTTATAGGCACTTATTGACGTCAAAAAAAAACATAAAAATCTTCAACCAAGAATCTAATTAACTAAATTATTTAATCCTTGTATGTACACACACCCCAACCATTATTAAGATGTGTGCAAATACAAGTCAAATGAAGAAAAAAAAGTTGACTCTACATCTGTTCGGAAATTGGGAGAGCCTTCTCGAGAAGAACAGGCAAGAAACTCGGAAGGTCTTGTATTTTTTTTAAATGTCATCTCCATACATTTTTTCTGAGGAACGACTGCGGAAAAGTTAGCGTGTGGCATTTGTCTAGGGGGGCTGATCACCGAGGCCATTTGCACAGTTATACTTTGTCATTAGGCTTCCCTCTCGCGATTTTCTATAGAACTCATTGATATACAATTCAAGTATGCTGTATGCATGCATCTAAGCAGCTTGCTCCCGTTGATTAAGCAATTTACCAAAATTTCGTTAGATGGCGCTATACAGATATATGCAGTTGACGCAAAAAATACCAGAGGTGTATGCAGGTTTCCTCACGATGTTTTCCTTCACCGTAGGTGCGTCAGTCATTGGTACATGGCAGGATCGATCGTGAGCCTCCCGATTCTACTCGAAGCACAGACCAGTGCCGAGACCACAGCGCCACTGACGCCCATAATAATTCCCTATCATTACAATATTGAACAGATTATCATTAACGTATAACTGAAAAGTTGTTTTGTATTTTCCAATATATCAGCAACGTGCAGTTCAAAAATAATTCAATTGGAAACATTACTTCAGAAACGCACTTTTGGAGACATTCTACCATTTAATGCAAAGCTTCGAGCTCGACACTCGACAACTCATCACTGGTCGAAAATAAGTAAAATTTCGTTAAATTTTATTACTTACTAGCTGTGTTGGCGAACTACGTTTTGCCGTAATAAAAAATAGTTTACGACCTATTCTCAGACCTACTGAATATACACAAAAAATTCATAAAGATCGGTCAAGCCGTTTCGGAAGAGTTCGGTAACAAACACTGTGACACGAGAATTTTATATATTAGAAGATTTTCGAATTAATATAATTTTAACCAAATTTTATTAATTTTAGTACCTAAAAAGTGAAAGCCTATGACATCCTATTATTTGATATCTTACACGAACTATTTTAACAAAAAGTAAAAAAAAAGTATTAAAGGTTTTGCTTTTTTACCAAACGCACAGGTTTGCTTTTCTTTGGCAATGCAATGCT
Organism: Schoenobius gigantellus; assembly: GCA_963935595.1. NCBI lineage: Eukaryota > Metazoa > Arthropoda > Insecta > Lepidoptera > Crambidae > Schoenobius > Schoenobius gigantellus. Next base: position 52,380,375 of record OZ012540.1, read on the forward strand.
ATCTTTGGCAATGTTAGACTTTCAACAAACTGTAACAGATGGCGTTGGCTGACACAGTGACTTAATAAACTGAAAATAAATTTAAAACATACTATACACGTAAAGTGTATAGTTGTAGATTTAGAAAATTTGTATGTTTGCGATGTCTCGTCACTCAGAGCTTTCAATCAACGGAAACAAATTAAAGTCAGTAGATAACACTCTATACTTTTAAGTCATCTGACACATTCAACTTTAAATCTGTCGCCATTATACGTAGTTAGGTACGTAACAAGGCAAACAATGTGGCCACAGTGAGCATGCGCGTCATCAATTAACATCCCAGACATAGGGAGCGAGCTAACTCTGCAGTCTGCACAGTCATCGCAGCGTAGCGGTGGGCGATTATGAATGATTCGCATAATCGAATTACTTTGAAATACTAATGTTAATAATCAATTATGAAATTAGTTACTAATATATTTTCATAATCGAATGATATTACTAATCTGTACTACTAATCCTCTGTTGTTGGTCACAAATAGCGGTGGGCGATTATGAGTGATTGGTTTAATCGAATTACTTTGTAATACTAATATTGATAAATCGATAATAAAAATTAGTAGGTAAATGATTTATTTTTATAATGGAATGACGTTACTTATTTGTACTACTAATTCTGTTGGAAAAAGTCAATAGAGTCGCTCTTTCACTTTTGAGTGGAACTAACCTCTGTTTTGTTTTGTTCCCGTGTCACTTGACAAAATTCTTTCTTGCTAGAGAGGTGAAGAGTTCTAAATAATACTCACCACTATGGGTTAGTATTTACATAAATATGGGTAAAATATTTTTCCATATGTAACGATAGTTGGAATTTTAACTAAATTAGTAACTACATACATGTTATAATCGAGATATCTCGAGACATATTCATAATCGAATGATTTCATTAGTATATCTCATAATCGCCCACCGCTATCGCAGCGGCTCCACCTCGAACGGTCGAGTTTCAGTGCGCAGGCCATAGCAGCCTCGGAGTTAGTGGTGCAAGATAAGAACACACCGACCGACAGCGCTCAACACCTCCGCTCGAGCTGGACAGAATCCAGCTGCTGGGGCGTTGCGGATGTGGTGTCAACACCTGCCATCATGTCATTGTAAGTAGTTAAGTACTTTTGCCCCTTAAAATAATAAGTTGTTCAAACCACGTCTTAAATGAACTTTCTTGATTTTCATAAAATCCAAACGAAACAACAAAAACTAACTTTCATACTCTTCTTACACGAAAATAAATATACATAGGATATCTTTTATTGCAGAAATCACCCCTTAAAGGGGAGAAAGGGGTGGTGGAATTTTGTATAGGGAATCAATGTCCGCTTAACCGATATTGATGCAATTTGGTATGGAGATAGTTTAAGTTGTGGGGAAGGGGGAATCAATAAAAAAGGGCTTGCACGCGGAAGAAGTTGCGGGCAAAAACTAGTTTTTTTATATATAAGACCCTATATTTTTATATATTTTACTCGCAACTACGTCCGCGTGGAAACCATTTTTTATTGATTCCCTCTATAAAAATTCTTATTTTTATTTGTATCTATTCAATAGCTTGCTCAGCCTATTAGTGCTAATAGCTTTATACATAACTACATGAATAGTAATAACAATGATACGATATCCTTATAATTCATCATCATCACAGCTCATATACGTCCCCACCGAGGGGCACGAGCCTACCCTGACCAGTTATGGTTTGGCAATTAGGCCTCAGTCAAAACACGCCGACAGTAAGAGAAATCAAAACCTACCATCGATAAAAAAATTCTTTTAAACCTGTTTGTTAAACAAAAGCCTAAACTTATATTAGACCATGTTTTAATGTGACAGTTTTCGGTTTATTAATTTTCAAACTGAAAACTAACATTTTTAAGAATACCTTTTTTTTCGGAAAACCAGCTCAATTGACCTTTGTCAATAAATCTGTAGGAATAATCAATTTTCGAATAAACATAGATTCAATTAACTTTTAACACTCTGTACAGTCACAGAGATTGCGTAGAATGGAAAAATGAGAAACAGGATTTTCCGAAGAAATAAGTCTATTGTCAGCAATACTTATTTTATGCATGTTTAGAGTGTGTTAAAATAAAGGTTATGAAGTATACAAACATACACTGTATTTATAGTTTATGTTTGTCTAATCTTATTTCCAAATCGACACATATGAGGTAGGTCGATTTCATTGCAGGTAAGTGTAGTATACTGCAATAATAATATGTACTCGTATGTACTGCAATTCTGATAATATTTGTCAACTAACAGGAACCATAACTTTTGTAACTATAACATACATTAAAAATTAATATCTCCACAGTTATACTCACGAAATATGACCCGAAACTAGTCGGACAGAAACCGACATACTTCGTGAGTATAGCTGTGTAGATATTATTTTTTAATGTATGTTATAGTTACAAAAGTTATGGTTCCTGTTAGTTGACAAATATTATCAGAATTGCAGTACATACGAGTACATATTATTATTGCAGTATACTACACTTACCTGCAATGAAATCAACCTACCTCATATGTGTCGATTTGGAAATAAGATTAGACAAACATAAACTGTAAATACAGTTTATGTCTCACGATAGTTTTAACAAGTTTATAACATAAATCTTAGGTATTGTAGTAGATACTATGTAATATGTAGAACTTACTGGTATTGATAGTGCTTACAATATTATGTCTCGTGTCATGAAGCTTGTGAGCTACAATTTACAAACCAAATGTGTCAAATATGGTAAAAAACAAAACATTTGTTCTTCACCAATTTAGCCACAATTTATGTAAGCTTCATAAAATAGACAATTAACCCATTATAGATATTGTATTCTCTTGATAATATAGTTGCAAATATCTTTATTCTTCATGAGGCTAATAAAAATGGTACTGAAAATTAAAGCTGCCACTCAAAGTACTTTAATAAATCCATAGATTTTTTATCACGGCTGCAAAGTTGTAAGCCTTATCCAGGATTCATCCGTATTTATGCGAGTCTCCAGATTCTCCACAAAATCAAATAAATAAAAACTATGGTTCTTGTTATTTATTCATTTTCATCTTGAATTATGAAAAGTCTTATATACTCAGCCGCTTGATAAATGAAGATTGTTAGATAAAATATGAACAGATTGTGGACTTTCTGGAATATATTGAGTACATATTCTTATGAACTATTTCATTTCCTAATGAATTTATATGAAATTTATGTTATAAGAGTACTGTATTATAATATTGTTCGAATTAAATCACATTAACACGACTGAACTTGGTCTTCTTTTTGTAGAGTCACATTCTATATACACGTAATATTATCTGATATCTTCCTTTCTATTGCATGTTAATTGTAAAATTCTTGACCTTCGTTGAAAGTCTTTAACAGACTTATTCTGTAAAATATGAAATATCCTAAACGAACGACATAAGAGCGATCCAACGGTAAAAAAAAATAGGTTAACGCGGTGCTTACTGTACGTTTACTTCAAACATAAATGTAAACCATCATGATCATGCCGCACGTACTTCAAATATACTCTTATTTTGTTCATACAATATTCTGGATATGAACAAGCCTGTTCCATTGGGTTCCCTTTTTGTCTTCGAAATAATAAAAAACTATTTTATCGATTGAGCTTTTAACATATTAAAATTTGTATCATAGGCTCAAATTGTTACATGTTAATGTTTTATTGATTGCAGTATATTAACGACGCCATCTTTGTTACTATTGCAGATAAACACCATAGAAATTGAAGTACATAACGCCGAGAAGATGACCTGGATTTCAACCTTATAAGGTATTCAATTCATCATAACAGCTCATATACATCCCTACCGAGGGGCTCGAGCCTACCCTAAGTTAGGGTGTTTAGGCCTTAGTAACCACGCTGGCCCAGTGCGGATTGGTTGACTTCATACACACCTTTGAAATTATTCACAGATATATGCAGGTTGCCTCGCGATGTTTTCCTTCACCGTAAGAGCTTCAGATAAATGTACATATGAAATTCGTAAAACTAAAAATATATTGTTATATGGCGGTCTCGAACCCTGGACCTCCCGATTGGAAGGCAAGTGCCGAGTCCATTAGATTAGTAAGTCAATAAATGAGCGATTATTAAAAAACAAATGTTGTATCATATCGATACTCCCCATTCTAATGTTTGAATTAATGATACAGATCCCACGGCGCCTAAGCCGATGACGATACGAACCGAACACACCGACGACGAGCTGCTGACTGGGACCGCTGTACTTACTGCGCTCGACCCTCCTCTCGCGCTGGACAGGGGGCTATTGTCTAAGAAAAATCTATCACGATCGCTTTGAATTTGCCAATTATTGCGGCGTCTTAACAAGACTCTGTGTCGACCGTCTGATAAAAAATAGCGATGGATGCTCTTTGAGTGCCAACATTGAAAGCGATCGCGATAGATTTTTGTTATACAATTAAGGGGCAGAGCCCAGCTGCAGGAGCGTTGCGGATGTGACATCAACACCTGCCACCGTGTCATTGCAAGTTTTGACCTAATCTATTGAGCTGTTCACCTTTTTAGGGTTCCGTAGCCAAATGGCAACAAACGGAACCCTTATAGATTCGTCACGTCTGTCTGTCTGTCTGTCTGTCCGTCCGTCTGTATGTCACAGCCACTTTTCTTCGAAACTTTAAGAACTACACTTTAAAAAACTTGGTAAGTAGATGTATTCTGTGAACCGCATTAAGATTTTTACACAAAAATAGAAAAAAAGCAATAAATTTTGGGGGTTCCCCATACATAGAACTGAAACTTAAAATGTTTTTTTTTCATCAAACCCATACGTTCATCTTCAAAAATAATATTCAGGTTTCTAATATATTTTTTTTTTTACTGAAAAGTTATCGCGAGAGACACGTCCAAAGTGGTAAAAGTAGTTTTTTTAATACATCATAAATCCTACAGAACCCTTCATGGGCGAGTCCGACTCGCGCTTGGCCGGTTTTTTGATTTTCATAAGATACATACAACTATATAACAAAAAATACGTGATTGCTACAAATCTTGAATCAAATAAACTTTCATACTCTCCTTATTAGCGGGATATTTTTATATAATTATCAGATGTAGGCAGTATTATCGTTTAACTTCAAAAATAACTTTCGTCAATACTCCATTAGAATAACGTTTTGATGATACTTATTTTTAATCTCAATTAATCCAAGTCATGTCATTTTAAACACACATTGAATTGAAACTCACTAGGTATACAGTCAAGGAATTTAATTTGCAGCCCCCCTATAAGATTGAATATAGTAAAGCAATATGGCACCATAAGAGCTACGAATGTTGCTTTAACAACTTTGCATACACTGTTTACACATAACTAGACATCATTTGACAAATATTGGAATCTTAGATCTTAATGCATTGTCAGTGTCTAACAATAATATATCAACGAAACGGGAATTTCATTTCTTGACCGTACATTTAAAAATAAATGGAAGTGATTATCTAAGTGCCATATGTACTTCGAATATATACATTATTTATATTGACTATTCTGGATATGTATAAGTCTGTTCTATTTAAAAATTGTCATGTCATATAAAATACAATCATTGGTAAAGCCTGACAAAAACATTTTGCACGTTGACGACTTCAACAGAGTATGTAGAGCCATTAAACCTTAAGAACTTGTGTCACCATATTCTAGCAAATAAAGATATCTTTCATTCTTTCTTTCTTTCTTTACAGTGAAAAATATACTATCGATCGAGCGTTAAAACTAACACCCAGTTTTTGAAAAGCTGATCAAAACATTGTCATTATGTCTGTCAATTTAATAGAAGTGTTAAATCAATTTGAGTTTTAGTAACCTAGGTTAGTGAAATTTTACTATCTTTGATTATTTTGATTTGTCATCTGAATTATTTTTGACATGGTCGCTTTACTGTAATCATTTATTTTGTATCATTCATAGTTCGTTCTTAATCATAAATATTAACAGCTTGTTAGTTATTTTTTATTACAAGTTATTGTTTTATTGGTTGCAGTATACATACTAAGAATACCATACATATTAATGTTGCAGGTAAGCTCTATAGAAATTGAAGCAATACCAAGAAGATGACCTGGATCACAACCTCATAAAGTATAATATAGTATTAGTCATAAATGCGCCATTCATAAAAATATTGTATCACATTGTAACTCCCCATTATAATATTTGAATGATTGTTACAGGTCCCTTGGCTGGAGTGCTAGAGCGCGCTGAAACCAGCCAGTCAACGTATAGGATAGGATAAGATAAATCTTATGATAGTGCGCTATTCTCCCCTCTCTCTCTCTTTTGTTAATTTATGTTTATTATTTTTGGTCCATATAGCAACTTGTATATCTGTAATTTTTACTTACGAATATATCGAAGGTATAAACATATTTTTTTATTTTGTAAGTATCTGTCAAAATATGCCTATGTAAGATTTAATAACTTTGTGTTCTTATTTCAAATATTTACATCAATGTCTCTCCAAATTTTGACATAGATTAATTAATGCAGATTTGCGTTTTTTTACGTCGGTTTACAACTACAGCTAAATTTGAGCATGTGTTTTTATTCCTAACTAGCTGTGCCCGCGAACTTCATTTCGCCTTACGATAGATTTCTCGTCATATTTTTCCCGTGGTAGTCATTTTTCCCGTGGGAAATATAGCCTATGTTACTCACGAAGGATGTAGCTTTCTAATGGTGAAGGAATTTTTAAAATCGGCCCAGTAGTTATAAGTAATTTTCCCATAGGAAAGAAATATTTTCCCGCGGTAAAAATTATAATATAGCCTATAACCATCAGGGACAAAGTAGCATTCTAATGGTAAAAGAGTTTCTCAATTCGAACCAGTAGTTTCTGAGATTTGCGCTTACCAACACATTTTGCGATTCATTTTTATATATAAGATTATTTCTTGAACATGTTAAGTGAGTAAATGGATTTGTTTTCGTTATTATATCTTAATGCATATGCTTATTGACGTGAAACAAAAAAATAACTAACCAGGAAATTTATAAAAAATATGTCTTACTAGGATATTTATCAATTAATAACTTTATTTCTTGTACCTATGTATTGTCTACCGAGAAAGCGGTTTACCACTTTTGACCATACTTTGCGTAAAGACAAAATATCGTAAGGTAACCTTAGTAATGAGTATAAGTATTATTGCCAAGTTTAGCGCAGAGGTCGAGTGATCACCTACTGCGCAACGGGTCGCGGGTTCGATTCCCGTACGGGACAAATGTTTTGTATGGCCTACAGAAATTTATTCCGGTCTGGGCGTGTGTGCATGTGATATTCTATGTTTGTAACTGCACCCACGACACAGGAGAAAATCCTAGCGAGGGGCGACGTCTTTTATATAAAAAAAAATAAGACCAACTGTATTGTTTTATAAAGCAAAACCTAATATTACAACCTTAGGTAGTTAAACACTTTTTTGGTCGACTATACATATAACCTAACCATAATTAAGATATATGCAAATACAAGTAACAATAAAATGAAAAGAAAATTGGCTCTACACCTGTTCCGAAATTCTCGAGAAGAACAGGCAAGAAACTCAGAAGGTGTAAATTTTTTGCTTCCTTTTGTAAATTTTTTGCTAACATGACAATATAGCATTATAACATTTCATACAATAATGTTTCATTTACATAAGCTCAAAGGGAATGCCTGTAGTAGTTGGATGGAACAGATATTTAAATCTAAATCAAATGTTAAAGTACACTCTTAAACGTCTTTCTTTACCCTTGTTTTTTGTGAAGTTCGTTCTTAATTCGTCATATGCCATCGCATCGTATAGATATAACTGTAAAAAATATAAAGAAAGCATTATATACAAAATATTCAATTAACTAAATGCAGACTTAATGTAAATCAGCCTCAAGATGCAGTCACCGAGAGAAATCAAGAACCAGTCTACTACCAGTCTGCTCACAAATAATTATATATATACGAGTTTTTTTTGTTAGTCATGCACCTGACAATTTATAATATACATTTTTTATAAGTACATCTTTGATTGTAACTTTAAATTTGTTTAAGCTAAGTTCATGAATTTAATTTGCGATTTTATTGTACAAACGTAATATACACAGTCCTCTAAAAGAATTATTAAATTTTGGTACCTGGTATTTGGTAAAGCTAACAAATTCTTTTGTCTAGTATTAATTGAGTTCTACCTATAAGTTAAAAAAGTTTATAAGTTTGTCAGTGTTTTGGTATTCTTGGATATTGTCAAAATCTATTATAGTCGGTGCTATTTATGTGTTGAATATATTGAAAATAAGAAGCATCTGTATTTATCATAGATTATTATATCTGTGGAATAAATTATGTTTTGATAAAATTATTATTATTCGTAGAATCCCTTTATAAAGAAATTTGCAACTGACAAAAAAAAAATAAAGAAAACGTGGGAATGTCACAGATAATTAAGCATTGTTACATACTCCTTGCTTGCGTCAGTAGAATTAAGTCATTTTCGGCCTCGCATTGTCAGTCAAAATTCTAGTGTCATTGTATTGTGACTTTAAATCAAATACGTTATCGAGTGTGAAACTGTTGTTCGATAAACCGTTGCCCGCCAGACGTATAAGCGACATAATTGCCCATTTCTAGTGAGTACCTATTTGATATAATTTTTTTATTGCTACATTTATTCAATCAAATTATACAGTTTTCATTGCTTCGTACCTGATTCCGTCTGCATCCAGCCACGTCAAGCGTACAGTAAATAATTGAAATAAAACTAAAAGTTATTATGCCAATTAAACTTGTGAACAATCAATAAAATTTATCAAATTAGTGTACAGCTACTTTTCTACGTCTTATATGTGTACAGCACAAAGTATGTGCTGTTGTGAGTTATGTTTTGTCCAATATTCTTCTTTCTTCTTCTTATACAGGATGTCCCAAAAAATAGTGTCAAGCGTAAGTCCAGAGTTAGAGCACCTCTTGGAGTACCCGAATCACCCCCATGTATGTTCCGCAATTATTCGTAGTTTTCGAGTAATAATTTTTTTTCTGACATTTTGAAAATTTTGATCCAAAGAACTTAAAAATTCTAAATAAAAAAAAGTAGAACATATTTTAATGTTTTTCTTTTTGCCACTGAATCATCTTTAGTGCTTCTTTTATGTCAAAAATAATCAGCTTCGTAACTTTAGTGGAAATTTAGAAAACAGTAGTGTAAAGTCAAAATTTGAATGTTAGTGAATAATTACTTAAAAATTCATCTTTAAATTAAAAATCTAAACAGGCGAATTCATGGTTTCTAAGTATGTGTTAAAACTTCTCTAGACTCTCTGCTTTCATAATCATTTAAAAAAAGAAGTACTTAATAGGGCTACTTTGGCTTAAATCGGCCATCAAAGACAGCGAGGTGAAAATGTAATAAAATTTACCAAATTCCTATCAGATGATAAAAAAAAATATCTGGTCTTTTTATAATTTCTAAGGTTCAGATTAATTACAATTTAGCAAAAATTAACTACATGAAACCCATATTTAAATATTTTTCTCGCGGATCACATCGGTTGTAGTGTTGGATGTAACGCAGTACTTACCTGCTAAAAAATTGCCCGAGTGAGAGGATATGAAAGAGACCGCATTATTGCTATCTCTCTCACTCTCATTGGCGAAATGGATAACTGTAACTGAGGAATGCTATTCTTTGTGACAAGGGGATGAGGCGGGGGGTATAGTCCGAGCGCCTATTGTGTTCTGGCGCCAGTCGTTTGCCTGCTTTTGTTTGCGATTACGTACGATACGCTTATTTGTGATTATTTGACGAACTTTGCTTTCTTTACGGACCTTGAGTGCGATTACGATTTGGTTTTGTGTGAATACGGGATTTTGACAAATTTGGCATTCTTAACGGACTTTTCAAGCTCTTCATTTCATCGCAAGAATATGCTCTTATGCATTACTTTTATGGATATGCAAGAGGAAACGCTTCTGAAGCAGCCAGGTTGTTCCGGCAGCAAGTACAAAATGGAGGCGGACCTCAGCCTGAAACTTGGCCTGATCATCGCATGATTTTAAGAGTACATAACTCTTACATGGAAGGACGCCTACCAGGTAGAAGATCGGGGCGCCCATCTGAAATGAGTGACCCAGATACTGTCCAATCAGTGGTCGAAGAAGTGGTGAGAGATCCATCAGTTAGTGTAAGAACAATAGAACGTCGAATCGGAATTCCGAAATCACAAGCACATCGAATACTTCATCATGAGCGTTTTCACCCATATCACATCCAGAAAGTTCAGCAGCTCAAGCCCGCAGACTACTCGAGAAGGGTGGCATTTTGTCAGGAAATGTTACGGAGACAAGCTGAAAACGAAAATTTCTTTAAAAATATTCTATGGACTGATGAATCACATTTTAAGCGATGTGGGGTGTTTAATGCGCATAACTACCATTCGTGGAGTATTGAAAATCCACACCTCACAATCTAATTTCCAAGAACAATTTAGTATCAATTTGTGGTCAGGCATCCTAAACGGACAGCTGATTGATCCGTTCGAACTACCGGACCGACTGAACAGCGAGGCCTACTTGCAATTTCTACGACGTGATCTCGGCGTCTTATTAGAAGATGTAGACCTATTAACGCGGAGAAATATGATTTTTCAAAACGACGGCGCTCCATGCCATTTTGCTAGAAATGTTAGACAACATTTGTCTGAAACATTTCCAGGCAGATGGATCGGTCGTGGAGGGCCCATTGCGTGGCCGCCACGGTCCCCCGACTTGAACCCCATAGATTTTTTCGTCTGGGGATACTACAAGGAATTAGTATACGCCAAGGACATTACAAACGTCACAGTGTTAAGAACAAAATCAAGACAAGCGGAAGAAACAATAAAAAACAACAGAATTGCATTTATAAATTTAAAAGAAAACTTTTTTAGACGATGTAGGATATGTATTGAGCACGAAGGTCGTCATTTTGAAAACTTTCTTTAAGCGATCGAATAATAAATACTTTGAAAATAATGTTTTGTTTCATTTATTAAGTTATAATAAACCTTCAAAGGTTATTAAAGATGGCAGCAGGAACAGTTATTTTTGACCTTCAAATAATAAATTTTTAGCTTTTCTACAATCATTTTTGGTTTATTAATAAAAAATTGGAATTTAAAAAAAAAATATTCAGAAGTCGAGTTTTATGAAATTTTCACCTTGCTGTCTTTGATGGCCGATTTAAGCCAAAGTAGCCCTATTAAGTACTTTTTTTTTAAATTATTATGAAAGCAGAGAGTCTAGAGAAGTTTTTGCACATACTTAGAAACCATGAATTCGCCTGTTTAGATTTTTAATTTAAATATGAATTTTTAAGTAATTATTCACTAACATTCAAATTTTGACTTTACACTACTGTTTTCTAAATTTCCACTAAAGTTACGAAGCTGATTATTTTAGACATAAAAGAAGTACTAAAGATAATTCAGTGGCATAAAGAAAAACATTAAAATATGTTCAACTTTTTTTTATTAAAAATTTTTAAGTTCTTTAGATGGAAATTTTCAAAAAGTCAGAAAAAAAATTATTACTCTAAAACTACGAATAATCGCGGAACATACATGGGGGTGATTCGGGTACTCCAAGAGGTGCTCTAACTCTGGAATTTCGCTTGACACTATTTTTTGGGACACCCTGTATATAAAAATGAAACGCTGTGTGTTTGTCTCGCAAAAACTCAAAAACGGCTCGACAGATTCTTACGAAATCTTCGGTGTGTGTTTGAATAGGTCCAAGGAAGGTTTAAACGTAAAGTTGGACCCGGTAGGTGGCGCTGTAATCGGGCAGGACAACGTCTGCCGGGCCACCTAGTCTTCTTCTTTCTTATATATAAAAATGAAACGCCGTGTGTTTGTCTCGCAAAAACTCTGAAACGGCTCGACAGATTCTTACGAAATTTTCTGTGTATATTTGAATAGGTCCAAGGAAGGTTTAAACGTTTAGTTGGACCCGGTAGGTGGCGCTGTAATCGGGCGGGACAACGTCCGCCGGGCCCACTAGTTCTAAATAAATGCTTTTTCCGTTAAGAGCGACATCTATGACACGCTAGTTGCACCCTATCAACATTAGTTTCACGGTTGGAGAGTTGCTTTTCCGAGCTGTGCAGATTGTGCAGGAGCTCTATAGCTGTCTATTCTTGTACCTATTTAGTTAAAATAAAGATAGGGGTCGCTGCTAAAACAGAGAATGTTGTAAGTACTATTAATTCCACTTTAAGTGCGATTTGAAGCAATTATTATAATCATCTAATTTAATAATAACAATAAATATGATTTAAGACATCAACATAAATACATAATTATCAATACGTCAATAGTTGCATTAGTCTAGCTAGGACTATGTCGTAATTATTAGCGCCCAACCCGAACAAAATATACTTAAATAAAAATCATTGTATGTATGTTTCTCCTCTATGCGTTCCGAAACTATTCATTAGATTGTAACGAAACTTTGGTAGGGTATTCTGGGGACGCCCATGAGTATTCCTAGCAAAAAAATGCCATTTACGTGGCATTGCAACGCATGCCGGGTACACCTAGTTTAAAATAAAACTAATTTATTATTTAAAAATTAATAAGAATAGAGCGTCGGTGGCGCTGTGACCTGGGCACTGGACTATGCCCCGAGTAGAATCGGGAGGCCCGCGATCGATTCCGCCATGTCCCAATGTGTTCTTCGTTTCGACGTAACTAATCGCCCTAACATAACTAGTTAGGGTAGGCTCGTGCCCCTCGGTGGAGACGTATATGAGCTGTGATGATGATGATGATGAGAGAAGGTATCTGTTGAGAGTGGACTGTATTTAGGTACTTGAGTTAAAACGCTGGTTTCTTTGTGATAATATTTGGAGCTTTATTTATTTCTTGCAAGACGACTTCCACTGACCGACTACAACTGACTACAATTTAACAGAATTATATCTGTTGGTTCGCGGGGGAACATCCCGCCCGCGGACCAATCAAAAGGGGCCGAATTTATTTATGATATGGTACATTAATGGGGACTTGGCCCGCATAAGCTTAGACTACGTCCGCTGCTTAGTTCTGGGTCCCCGGCACTTGCGAACTGTCGTCAACAGTATCAAAGCCCTTTGCTATGTCTAAGAAAATGCATACTATTCATAAGCAGCGGACTTTAAGGATGCAGCGGACGGAGGATTTTAATTTACTATTCATATTTTTGACGATGGAGCCAGAGAGTTCCAGAACCGCATCTTCAGTAGACTTTCCACGTCTAAAACCATTTTGGTTAGAAGAGAAAACATTTTTGGCTTTCATAAAATGAATTAGCCTTTTATTCAAAATCTTCAGAATTTTGGATAGTGTGGACAAAACGGATATTGGTCTATAGTTGCATATATTATGCCTGTCACCGTTTTTAAATATAGGTTCAGCTATATGAGTAGCCTTTTTAAATAGACTAGGAAAGGTTCCAGAAGATTAAATTGAGATTTGGCCCTAAAATAACTGTGTCTACACTAAACTGGGTAGGTAGTTTTTGGTTTCTTGGTTTTTGTATTATGGTTTATTTTATAACTGAATTATATTCTTCACGAAATTAAGAAATCCCGGGGACATTTTAACGCGGCAATAAGCTTGTTGAGAAAAACCCTATAATAGAAAATGAATAAACGGGGCTATTATATAACAAAGGCCAAGCACATTGCGGCCAAACTTAGCCGCTGGGAGGAATTTCCAGGTTTGATTACCAGGATCATCATATCTCAAAGTATTTGATTTATCGGAGACAGACAGCATTACTGTGCCCAAAAGAAATATTACTGGTATGATAGCTTAAGGTTATTCGTAGGTGATTTTTAAATTAAAATAAGATTGGAAATACAAAATCATTATATAGGATACATATACTTTTATATACATGACGACACGGTTAGCGCAGAGGTAGAGTGATCACCTACGCGCAACGGGTCGCGCGTTCGATTCCCGTGCGGGACATACATTTTGTATGGCCTACAGAAATTTGTTCCGATCTGGGCGTAAGTGCATGTAATATTCTATGCCTGTAACTACACCCACGACATAGGAGAAAGTCCTAGTGTGGAGCGACGTTTTTTTTTAAAAAAAAAAACAAAACATATCCGAAAGTTACTAGAACTGCCCGTGAAGCTTCAGAAGCTATACAACGCATCTCAACTGAAGTTGCCTTGATGTCACTTGTTATTGCAAATGTATCATTAGTCTATAAAGTACATATTAGCCAATAAATACTTCTATCTATCTATCTGTAATTTGGGGGTGGCTGTGGGCGACGGGTAGCGACCCTCAGCGAGCCACTGCGACCTGTACAGATCTATTGTGGCTGACCCCTCTTTCAAAGGTCTCCAAATAGGCCTGTAGCGTAAATACTTACAGCCCATTACTAGTCAATATTACATTAGAATCATTATCATTCACTGGACAGTTTTTCATTTAGACAGTTTTGCTGTAAACTTTCTGCGACCTTTATAAGAATAGTGAAAGCGCAAATTGTATTTTAAGATTAGCTGTATTTTTATTTAGCAGGGTGTGCCCTAGTTATATAGATAGGGTGTGGTCACCCATTCTACTCCGGTGCAACCTGTTGCTTGCAATGCCTCCTCCCTTCAGGTCAAATATTCTGAAGCAACAGGTGTTGGTAGCAACTTTCATTACAGAGTCTGTAGCTTTATCGGCTACATAGCCGAACTTCTGGTGATTCATGGAGTCATAGTAGGTACATTATTACCATATTAATTTATTTTTCTTTATGCATGTATAATAAAATATAAAATTTGTTAAGTGTACCTATACCTATGTTAATTGTTAATATTTATTGGCTACAGCTTGTTATAATTTTGCTATTAAAATTTGTAGGTATGCCATTAAATTATTTTTGTTCAAATTTTGTAAGTTTCCTTTTTTGCCTAATCTAAACTTGTTTGTATTGAACAATCTATTTCCGAATGAAATGGTAATTCAATGAAAAGTCTATTTTCGAATAATATAGTAGGTACTTAATAAATATATCCTATAATACGTAAAAAAATTTTTCTTTACCAGTGTTATCAGTGCAAAAAAATATATCCCTGTCTAATGGTAAGCGATTGCCGCAGCCAATGGCGCTTCTGACTTACCCCGTAACCAATAGCGATGTACTCCATGAGTTCCGACGTTCACCCTGACACGCATTTCTAAATTATCGACAATACCCCGCCCCACAATATGACACCTGCTTCCACAATTCTTGGTTCGGGTGAGACCCCAGAAATAACCCGGCCCCTCCTCTTTGAGAATGGCACCTAAATAAGTAATAGGATTTTACAATAGATTCTATTCTATAACGGGTGTAAAAAAACAATTACAAAGCCGAAGCCCACGTATAACCCATCGTCAATATCATTTTTGTCTTCTAGACCATACCTGGGAAATTAATAGTTACCGAGATATTTAAGTTCAAAGTGACAATTATTTTTTCGGGGTTTTTATGGGTCAATGTCAACAAACAGGAATTTTACCTAATTACAGTGGCAAATTTAAATTTACTGTTTCCAACACTTTTCTTTGGTTTACCTAATAAGTAATTTAGAGTGATAATTCGTCATATAGTAGACAAAGGAAAAGTTATTATTTTTTGAAATATTTCTATTTGAAATTATCAAAAGGCACCGAGATTATTTTTAACCCACCGGAATTGAAGTCTAGTCCACTGAAATTGACTATTATACCAAAGTGTTTGGAACATTATTTGTTAATTTTCATCCAAAGAAACATCAAGAAAAAAATCAGTATTTGTTGACAAAAAAAAGTTTTTAATTTACAACGCGCAATGTATTTGCAACGGACGCTGTCTATTGTCGCCGCGAGCCGCTGACTCACGCAGAGCACAGAGGACGATATCCGTAGCGCGCGAGCGCGCGTTACATTGCGTAGTACTTTTAGCAGTTGTTTTTAAAACCTAAAAATAATTTTCGTTTCCCATCACATTTTTTTATATACTTAAGTAAATTTTTATGGTCTGAATGCGTAGCCGCGGGCTTTGTTTTTAGTTTTTTTACACCGTGTATATCAATTTTATCATCATTGTTAAAAAAAAATATTGTCGGCAAATTTTCAAATAATATATTAACGTTTTAGAATGCGATATACTATAATGTTTAATTGTTTATAAGGACATAAATTTTAGACTGCAGTCTTGTCTAATAGTATCACATATCTATACAAATAAATAAAATTGAAGTGTCTGTTTGTAATGTCAAAATAACAAGTTTTTACTAAATGGGTATGAATGTATAACGGGTACCAATAACAAAAACACATTTAAAAAAAATTTTGTTTGTCTGTCTGTCTGTTTGTTCCCGCTAATCTCCGGAACGGCTGGACCGATTTTGATGGGACTTTCACTAATAGATAGCTAATTATATAAGGTATAACATAGGCTACTTGTACTAAACATAGCCACTCGAACGCTCGCCACGCGAAGCGTGGTGGGTTTCAAAAGCAAAAAGTAGTATATCTCAAATATCAAAGGTGCCGCCATTGCGGAATGACTCACCCCGGCGCGTACGGAGTGTTCAAAAAATTGCGGAGAGTGACATAT
Source organism: Schoenobius gigantellus (assembly GCA_963935595.1). NCBI lineage: Eukaryota > Metazoa > Arthropoda > Insecta > Lepidoptera > Crambidae > Schoenobius > Schoenobius gigantellus. Next base: position 52,397,050 of record OZ012540.1, read on the forward strand.
ACTGTCTACAAGAGAACAAAAAATACGTATGGAAAGGTAATTTAATATAGAAGGAACTTATAACAGTTAATTAGATAAGGATTAATAATTAAATGAATGAAGCGCGAAAATGTTCGGAAGGCCGCGGAAGACCCGATTTTTTTTTTAAATTTTTTGCACCAAAACTATTTTATAAAACTTTAAATAACCATATATATTATTATAGCCCTATTCTTGAAGATTATTTTGATATATAATAGTTTTGGGTAATATTATTAATGAAAAAAGAAAAAAATAATAAAAACGATTAATTACGTAATTATATACGCGAGATGCGCACGCGCGACCTCAAATTTAAAAAAAATGCAAAAAATAAATTATTGTGTCTAAAATTAAATAAAAAATACGTATGGAAAGCTAATTTAATAAGGAATGAACTTATAATAGTTAATTAGATAAGGATTCATAATTGAATGAATAATGACGAGAATAGTAACTAAAGTGCTTAAAATTTCAAAAATACTCACTTTTTGAAAAAAACGTTTAGTGTGGCAATATAACACTATAAACTATCATAAACCATACATAATAATGTAGCCCAATTCTTCTAGTTTATTTTGATATAGAACACTCTACGAAAATACTAATACAGACTAAGTAAGTACGCAATAAATCTCATCGGTCATGGAGTAAGAAACGTATGGATACGGCCAAGTAAGTTAAACCGCAGACTATGACAAATTTATTTCAATCTAAGACTAAAAATAAATTGGACATGACCTGTCAACTTATGAAAGAGACTATTGACAAAGGAATAAAGCCATAGAGAAAATATTTTATTTTTCGCGATTTTTTTATCACACCGCGCGGTTTTACGCAAAGGGAACTGGGTACCATAGTACCCAGGTCGATCGAGAAGATCGAGATTTTGGGGACTATAGTCCCCACGAACGTTCCAGTGGATAGGCTTTTTATCAACTTCAACAAAAGTTACTATTCCACGCGGACGAAGTCGCGGGTACAGCTAGTGTTAAATATAGTTATTTGTCTTTTTAAAATATTTGTATTGCTGTCTGTATTATTAGACAAACTCTAAAATTATGGAACAGATTTTAATTGACTACAGGAATATGTTTTCAGTTTCTACCCACTTCTTAATATTCGTAGACTTACTTACAAATTGAGGCAAGATAAGTAAATAATAGGTTGGGGAAAAAGTTTCTTCGCATTTTTTAAGAAAATTCAAAACATTTTTTAATATAGTTTATTTACATTTAACTAAAGTATGTAGGTATCATTTTGTTCGATAGCTTTTTGCCATCTTGTAGGTAGGGACATGATCCCATTGCTATAGAAATTTTGGGACTTCTGGTCAAAATACCGCGACAAGTGGTTTTGGCAGTCCTCTCGTGATGTTAACCTGACACTGCCTAAAGAATTCTGAAGAGACCGAAACAGGTGGAAATCTGAAGGTGCAAGGTCAGGACTATACGGCGGATGCATTAACACCTCCCAGCCAAACTCTCTTAATTTTTGCTGAGTGGCTAAAGATGTGTGAGGTCTAGCGTTATCATGATGAAAAACCACACCCCTTCTGTTGATTAATTCCGGCCGCTTTCTCTCAACTTCTTGCTTTAATCTCATCAGTTGTTCGCAGTAGAGTTCAGAATCGATGGTCCTGCCTGGTGGTAACAGCTCATAATGAATAATGCCCTTCCAATCCCACCACACGCACAGCATCACCTTGTTGCGAGTTAACCCGGGTTTCGCCACAGTCTGTGAAGCCTGACCGGCCTTTGACCACGACCTTTTTCGCACGTTCTTGTCGTACGTGATCCACTTTTCATCACCAGTTATCAGCTTCTTCAAAAATGGTTCGGTTTCATTACGTCGTAATAAAGAATCACAAATGAGTACACGGTTCATTAGGTTTCTTTCAGTGAGCTCGTGAGGTACCCAAATGTCGAGCTTTTTTGTGTACCCAGTTTTTTCAAATGCGCCAAAACTGTTTTGTGGTCAATTCCCAGTTCTTCAGCTACGTCGTAACTACTGACATGCCGATCTTGCTCCACTTTTTCAAAAATGGCATCCATTTTATCTGTAATAGGGCGACCAGAGCGACGTGCATCTTTGACATCAAAATTTCCGGATTGAAAACGCTTAAGCCAAATTTGTGCTACTCTCACAGACACTGCACTAGGTCCATAAACATCGCAAATTTTTTTCGCGGCTTGCGTTGCATTTTTACCTTTTTTGTAGTAAAATTTTAAAATGTATCGAATTTCTTCATTAGATTCACTCATCTTGGCGGTACGAAAAACAAATGAAAATCACACATTTTCCTAATTTGAATTTGGAATTATGTTCTTTAAAATTTAAACTTTCAATGATACCAAAACCAGCCAGATACAAATAGTATAGCCAAAGAGATTTTATTACAAGTTTATACATACTATAATGCGAAAATCCTCCGATGTTACAAATGTTGGTTACAAACAATAATATTAATCCAATATAGCTGTTTTAATATGATGATAAATCGGTTCGATAATATTTTGTTCTAGCTGGGAGGTGTACCTAATTAGCGCAACATTTTCCAAATGATTTTGTCCTGTTGGCCCAGATAACTTGTACACTTGAAGGCGAGAAAAGTCTGCACTAAAATTGTTTTGTTTCAATTTACTGTTATTTCATGGTGCGGAACTATAAACTTCAGTTGTGAGCCAGTTTTAGTAATTTTGTGTGATTATGCAACGTGCATGCAAATACACACTTCCTATATTATCCATTATTTATTTAGTTCTAGTATAATTATATATAGTTTCAGTTACTTACAGTTTAATTGTCCGCCGATCACTCGTACACCTGTCTAGACAGTCGACCCACGCCGGAGTACCCCTCGGACGCAAGCATCCAAACTTTTGATTTTCTCCAGTATTCAGTACTCTACAGACGGTCATTTATCTGGGTCATATTTGTTGATAAAATTTTATGGGCACCTGCGTTAATTTTAGTATTAAAACCTGCGTCTCGTAATACGCGTTACTGAACGCGTTAAAAGTAACGTGGTCCTCCGTTAGGGAAGCATCAGAAAATTATATTATACTTTTAACTCATCAGAACTTATACAAAATAATATATTGAGGTGGTAAGTACTCATATCTGATTATTCCCTGTCAAACACTACATTAAAGCTTTTAAATAAATAATATTTTACAAAAAATAAAATCCGACTTCAAAAAGTCGATCATTTTTTTTTTTAAATATTGCAAAAAAAAACTGGTATTAAATTGAGGTGCAAAGTCAGATCAGGTCAGGGCAAGTCCAAAAGTTAAGGATCCGTCCATCATCTGCTCGGTTCATGACTACCAGACGCAAATACGTGAATAACTTCGGAACAAACATGAAACACATTGGACGTATAAAATTTAAAGGTTTCTCTCGATTTACATGGAATTACATCATTAGATCCTGACTTTGATGACCTCGGAACTACCCCAGGCGTATACTCTATTGAATACAAAAAGAATTATGAAAATCGGTCTACAATTAGCGGAGTAATCGTGTAACACACACAAAACACGTTGAAAATACCTATAAAATTTAAGGGTTTCCCTCGATTTTCATGGGATCTCAGCATCCGATCCTGACTTTGGTGACTGTGAGACCACCACAGGAGTATACTCTATCTAATACAAAAAGAATTTTTAAAATCGGTCTACAACTGGCGACTTAATCGCGTAACAAACACACAATAAAAAACAACATACGGGTCGAATTGATAACCTCCTCCTTTTTTGAAGTCGGTTAAAAGTTTAAGTATAATGCTAAGCATGTAATTTATAAATCCTGATTTAGCCGATAAGAGAGCCATCAGGGCAGTGTGAGATCGAAGGCAGTTTTCCTGATTATTAGTATTCCTACCACGACTGTAACTGACTGACTGACTTAACTTCAATGTAATTTTAAATGAATGTAAATATTATAACTAAATATTAGACACATATCCTGATTTTAAAAATGTGAATGTGCCCCTTAATGGTTACATAGATGAAAGCGTTTCTATCTTTTAAGTGAATTATTGGTTTTATTTATAGCGAGTTCGAAATTCTGATATAAACAATTTAACAATTCTTTTCCAATCAACTGCTCTTGTTTGATGCATGCTTGTGCATCGGCGCGTCAATGCAATGGTGCAGTTTCGCCAGAAAGCTACCAGGAATGCATAGCTTGCGAAGAGGTTAACTATATCAGTTTGATATCCACCAACGCCCACTCCCTCATTCCTCTGAGCTATCGGCGCCCTTTCAACACAGGTACGCTTATGCGCTAGAATGAGCTAGACTGCTAAATCAATACTGCACCACCCTCGCGTATTTGATTTTCATTCATAACTCGCCACTCTACAGAAACCGGATGGTATAACAACGAAATACTCGTATATACTACGCCTAAGCTAGCTATATCAATGCATCGGTATCGTAGCCTCGCTACGAGTTACTCGTATTTATGACATTCGAAGTGTTGCATATATTATGTCGATAGATGGCTTTTTTCTTGTCAAAAAATTTAATAAATAAAAGTAAGAGAATATCTCACAAACAATCAAATTAAAGCTACCAGTCTTTCATTGTATTAAAACAATATTAATTTCTTAAATAAATAATTGCGATGTTTCAAGGCGTATCAATACTAGATTGTTGCACCGAGCGCTAAGTGTAGCTTGGGTTGTTAGTGCTCTCGCGCAAGCGCTCGTGCACCAAACATCCACGGGCATTAATAATAGCTCACTTACGTGGTGCATAATCTGCTTTTCTTTCAACTACATCTAAAACTGAAGTTAACCGTAGAAAAACTTAATTATTTATGACAAAAGAAAATCTAAAATTGTTCTTACTAAAAAACAAAACCACATTGTCATCTTGAAGGTGGTGACTGATGAGGTGGAAAAATAACAAAATAAAACTCACCTTCATGTACACCACAAAACTCTTATTTTACACCGCACCAAAATAACACCACTTTCACTGCACGATATTCACTCGAATACAATTTTAGACTTATTAAAATTTGAAAAGTTATTAAAAAGCTAACCGTCGCCATTGAAGTCAATTGCCTCTCTTTTTTTAGTAACATTGACTTTGTATGGTCCTGTCTAACTTGTTTTGCGCATGTGTAGAAAAAAAAGTTTTTTTTTGTTACATTTATACAGCTTCACCTTATACAGTCATTCATCAAACCTCTTTGGAAAAATGTTAACATTTTGTATGAATCTTACTGCGACTTCTTGGAAAAAAAGAACACAACCGGGCATTAATGTTAAACAGGTCATTATTGAAATTTCACACAACATTACTGCCCTCGTTTTTTCCAGGGTGTGTCTGACTTGTAGGCAACACGCCTTTTCCGGTGATTAAGAGAAAAATGATTGAGTAGTTGGAAGAAAAAATATTTACTTCTTAACAATCGTGACAAGTTAGTAATTCATATTATATGGCATGGATGACAATGGGTTTGATTCCGCAGCTAAACATTTCCCCACGATACTTTTGAGTTTTATATCGATTATGTATTAAAATTGCCATCGAATTAAAGTCATCACCTTCATCGCCGCTCATATACGTCCCTACCGAAGGGCTCGAGCCTACCCTAAGTCAGTATGTTTAGGGCTTAGTCAACCACAACCACGTTGACCGAGTGCGTATTGGTCGACCTCACATACCTATACCTTTGAATTTCTTCGCAGGTGTATGCAGGTTGCCTCACGGTGTTTTTCATCACCGTAGGAGCGTCGGGCAAATGTACATCTATACAAATAATTTAAATCGAAGTGTCTATTTGTAATGTCAAAATAACAAGTTTTTACTAAATGGGTATGAATGTATATCCAATAACAAAAACACAATTTTAATTTTGTTCTGTCTGTCTGTCTGTTTGTTCCCGCTGTCTTGTTGTTAATCTCCGGAAAGGCTGGACCGATTTTGACGGGACTTTCACGAATAGATAGCTAATTATATAAGGTATAATAACATAGGCTTTACTTTTTATCAAGATCGGTCCTGTCATTACTATTCCACCCGGACGAAGTCGCGGGCACAGCTAGTATTATTATATAATTTGAAAAACGAAAAACATATTGGTTCATGGCAGGATCGAGCCCTGGACCTCTCGATTAGATGGCTGCCTAAGTCTACAGCGCCACCGACTGAACAAAATTATATTACGTGAATTAATAATTAATGTTACGTGTTTACATGCTTAATTTACTACCTATTCAATATTATGCTGACCTAGTGGAGTCACGTGAATTATAATTAGTTTCGAAAACTTACCAGTCATCATAAATAAAGTTGGCTCACAATCACAAATCTCGTGCGGAGATAACTTGCACTACCAAGCTAGCATAATCGAAAAGATATGAGAATTTATACGCATGTTTGCTCGTATAATTAAACGTTTCCTTCATTCATTGCTTAGTCAATTTTAAGCGTGATATTTTAACGCAGCACTTGCATTTATAGCCGATAGTTTTCCTACGGCCGTTATGCTTTTTTTAATAATATTAGTTTTATAATATTGCAAAGTGCTTATCCACATATATATTATTAAGTCCGAATTATGAACTTAAAATTAGTGTTTCTTGTATAGTAAAAAAAATATGCTGCTTTATGCAAGTTAAATCGTGCTATCTATACACTAGTAATAACCTTTTTTACATAATAATACTGTTTTACTGTTTCTAACACGACAACGATGATATTACAATAAAGTTGTGACCGTTCAAAACATATAAAATGTCGTTGTCAAGCTTTAAATAATGTAGTGATATATTGAATATATTTCAGTATGTTGCTATTAACCGTTTTAAAGTTAATAATTATAAAAAAAAAGTAAAGACGCCAAGGAAAGTCGGAAAAAGTGTGGTGCTATAACACCTGGAAGAAAGAAGAATGCATTATAATATGTATTGAGAGGTGAGAAAGGATAGGAGGAAGTCGTATAGTCCGCTTTTCCATACCAACGTATAGTCCCCTGTTTCCTTGCTGGATAATGGCACGAGTTGCTCTACTTTTTTCAATAAAATCAATGGCCACTATGAGCATGTTCCAATGTTTTCCATTTTTTAATAAGTTAATTATTAAAAGAGATTTTAAATCCACAAAAATCTAAAAAATCGACCTAATTTTCTGCTGTATTCAAACTTCCAGCAAACAAAATGAACAAGATTATATGAAAAAAGCAAAACCACGGTAATATATTATACTATTACTGTGGCAAAACATAGAAACACAGAAAAAGCCTTGCAATAATTTTTAAAGCAAAAATTAATTAAATAAGTAGGTCAATTTTTCGCGGAAACAACAGGGGACTACGAAACGTATATTTTGTGTACTTTTCATAGGTATTTTCGGTCCATGCTGCAGTTGTCCCTATCACGCTCAGTTCAGTTGTATTGATTGGAGGTTGATAGTAGGTATAAAAATTTAAATAAGTCAATTTGAAATATTATTTTTTTAATAAATCGAATAAGGGACTTGATTGAACAAACATATCATTTTGTATACTTGTATTGTCACAGTAATGTGGGCGAAGGGCAGGTGCCAGCTTTATTCATAATACTCGTAACTTGTCTCGTATCTCCAATTGGATTAAAACTTAAAAATATTAGTGGTAAAACTTTTTCATTTGTGAAAAAAAGTTTTAGTTAAAACTAACTCCTAAAACTGATTTCACGATATTTACATAAATATAGCTATAGATAATAACGAATGTAGAGATGTCTTAAATATTAAGGACATCGGTCGAAGCGAACCTACTTTATAGCAAATTGAGAGCAAAAATAGTTTAAAAATTAAAAATGAAAGCTCAGGTGTCTTTGGTTTCTCATCCGGTTGCAAAATTTTGTTTTCACTTCGCTTGCTCAAAAAGTTCGTCATTATAGCGTACCAGAACGGGGCTATAATAGAATTTTAGTCCTAGGGGATAAAGTTTTTTTTTCTTTTCACTCTCCCTGTTTGAACTTTGTTGCCTTTGTCAAGGAAGACAATGGCAACAAAGTTCCAAAGCCTAGTCACTGGTAATTTGTTTAATTTCTTAAAATTTTATTTTTTATTATTATCACATTATCAGTATTTTTTTCTTTTTATTAAGATTTCCAAATTATTTCTATCAAATCCTTAAGCAATTTGCATGACACTCTAAATATGTTTCAATGTGATATATTGGATATTGTTATGTAGATATTGCAGTAATAGGGTCTCCTTTGACTTAAAAAGGTCAGAAGGGGATACAGTTTGATCGTGAGGATCGGATCGATTTCATATTAATTGATTGTCTTTAAAGCTAAGCTAATACCTAATTATTACTTCCAGTACCTACCTACTGTAAATGAATCTCTACTGTATACCTAGACTTTATTAATTTAACTCGTGGTAAAAGTAGTTGGTGTCAAAATTACGTATTTTAGTATATGTTATGTTGTATTATTTACACATTTTGTCACTGTTTTTTTACCCAAATAAATAGGAAAAAAAAGCTAGATAATCAGTTAGTGAAACATAAACATTAAGAATATTAAATAAGTTCAGTTTAGGAAATAAGTGTGAGACTGGCAACTGCTTAATAGCAAAATAGAATCTCGCTACAATGCTAAATGCCTGTTACTCGTACATTATCGGAGGATCAAATGGTTCTTGTTCCAATGATTACAATAATAGCCATGTCCTAAAGCAATGGATCTTGCTGCTGGAAGGTAGCCGATTAATGGTTGTTTTTGCATCAAAATGAATATAATATAGCATTTTTGCATCAAAATGAATATGAAAATAATTAGCAAAATAACTCCATTGTTTAAATCTGGTAGTACTTCAGATCCCTCTAACTTTCGTCCAATATCCGTACTATCAACATTCAGTAAAATTTTTGAAAAAACCGCGCTTAAGCAATTACAGAAACATTTTAGTAATAATAACTTACTGCATATTAAACAATTTGGTTTTACCCGCGGACGGTCCACGACTGATGCTGGAATAAAATTGTTAGAGTGCATTTATGAGGCCTGGGAGGAGTCGCAGGATGCCTATGGTGTTTTTTGTGACTTATCGAAGGCTTTTGACTGTGTCCAATATCAGACGTTAATCAGGAAATTACACTATTACGGTATCCGTGGTACCGCTTTGGATTTTCTCACTTCTTACCTAAGTGACAGGATTCAAAAGGTGGTCATCAATGGAGAGCAGTCACCTGGATCATTTGTAAAAATGGGGGTGCCGCAGGGCTCAATATTAGGTCCATTTCTATTTCTGGTATATATTAATGACCTCCCTCACCTTGTAAGACACGACCATGAGATAGTCTTGTTTGCAGATGACACGTCTTTAGTATTTAAAGTTAAACGTGGACAAATTAATATTGACGAAGTAAACATTGCACTCTCCAAGGTCGTTCACTGGTTCGGCGCCAATAATTTGTTGTTAAATGAAAGTAAAACAAAATGCATTAGATTCACTATGCCAAATGTTCGATTAGTTAAAGCCAAAGTCAAGGTTAGGGATGAAGAAATAGAGCTGGCCAATCAAACTGTATTTCTGGGTATAACTTTAGATTCTAAGTTACAATGGGGTCCTCATATTGAATGCCTATCGAACAGACTAAGTTCTGCAGCATACGCCGTTAAAATGATTCGTCAAATAACAGATGTGAAAACTGCGCGGTTAGTCTATTTTAGCTACTTTCACAGTATTATGTCATACGGGATACTACTGTGGGGAAATGCCGCCGATATTGGCTGCATTTTTGTACTGCAGAAGAGGGCTGTTCGGGCGATCTATGGGATGGGCTCCCGAGAGTCTTTAAGAGAAAAATTCAAAGAAATTGATATTATGACTATATATTCACAATATATTTATGAAAACTTACTGTATGCACACAAGAATAAAGATATCAAATTCAGTAAAAATAGTGACTATCATAATTTAAATTTAAGAAATAAAGACAAGCTAGCAATGCCCACATATAGGCTCCATAAAATAAGCAACTCTTTTGCAGGTCACTGTATACGAATGTACAACACGCTGCCATGTAACATGCATGACTTGTCAGTAAATAAATTTAAAATTTTAATTAAAGCTCAGTTAAGCAAAAAGGCTTATTACAGTGTTAAAGATTTTTTGAATGATAAGGCAGCGTGGCGGTAAAAGAAATGAATTGCTCGTTCTCTGAATAGTTTTGTAATATTCACAATTTGTAAGACATTTGGCGATTTTAAAAGAGTTTTGGCACATGAGTTTCTTGCCCGATTCTTCTCATGTTAGCCCCTACATTCGGAATCGGGTCGCTCTTGGCGATTACATGCGCGGCATCAACTCCGCGGATGTACTTGCCACTAGCGCACGGGTTAGCTTGATTTTAGTAGAATATTTTTTATGTTTTAATAATTTTGTAAAATGTGTAAAATTGACGATTTTAAGTGCCCGCAAGGGCCTATGAAATAAAGTACTTTTGATTTTTTTTTTAATATATTTCTATTAAATTTTAAAAAAATGTTGACACATCCATGTTTTTCTTTTCATGCATAAAAAGGAAGCACGACACATCATGAACTTTTTGCAAGTAACGAAAAGTCTGAATCCGCAGTTGTTTGTAACCTCTGTGTTTGGCGCCACTCATACCAGAACACCAGAAGTCATAAAGAGTCTACATTCAAAAGTTTAATATCAATAATACTAGGTATATAGACTACAAGCAATGAAGTGTAGAAGGTGGGGGTGCACCACCCTCTGCATCGGCCGTGTCTGTCGACAGGTTAATACAAGCGGGGTATGGAGTGAATGGTGTTTAGAGGAAGGGGGAAATGTGTAAATGTATCTGTATTTGGTATTTACAAAAGAAGCAATAATATATTATCCAAATGAGCTAAAGCTTTAAAATCTAGTTTCACAAAACAGGACGTGGACGTGTCATCTGTCTCGTTCCCAGCCATAAGAGAGTACGTGCATGAATAGTGTAGATAGCTTACAGAGATGGGTGGTAAAGGTCTGGGGGAGGAGGGAGGTGCAGTTGAGGCTTTTGCATCTTCAGCAGCTTATGCATTTCTGGTACCGGATGGATAGTGAATCTACATTTAATATACAACTTTCTTAAAGAATTTAAAACGATTATGAAATATCTCATTCCGATAAACACTCTCCAAATCCTTACAATGACAATTGGCTTAATGCAGTAGAATAAATTTAATTTTGTAGTTACATATATTTGTGATTATTTGAACAGTAAATGGCTGAAGTTAGGTATGTAGTCAGCTATTATTATCACACAAAATTTCATCAAAATCCATTAAAAAGTTTTTGCGTGGGCCAGAAACACACCGACAGACAGATAATATTTTCATCTAAGGTTTCGATTCAATACAAACTTTCACTATTTTTAAATTTACAGAAGAGATTTGCTGTCAATAATCTTTATCTTTAAAGATTGATTATTTATCTAAAACTTTATCTATGTAAAAGGAAAATATTTTTCTTTTATCAAGTTGGATTAGTGTGCCTGTATAAAAGCTTATTTCATTCAATACAAAATCAATAATTATAAATTCTAACTTCACAAGGCAATGGAGTAATATTTACTCAAGCGATTGAAAATAAGTTGGAGCTGCTTTTGATTAAAAGTACTGTATTATGGAGTGCTTAGTATTTTATGTAGGTATTGTTCCATTTTTTTTCTCAAAATCGAGCATCTACGAATAATAGAAGAATAGGTGTATCCCCTTATTACTCTGCGTCACCCCACATTTCACTGGTAGTATTGTATATTTTGTAGATTAGGAATTAAGAAGTAAATAAATATAAAAACTGCCTTAGAGCCTTTGCTCGTTACAATAAAAACTTGGTCAACTCATTCCACTACGGTCTTTGTAGAGATGTCCGTATTCGTGGCGTGGACACCCACCCTTTACCAGCCATATTCGATGCTTGTAGAGCTTTCTCTTTTATGTTGGCAGTTAGTTATAGACGATATGTATTTTGAAGCAACAGGTGTCAGTTTTATTTCTATAGGATCTAGTATGCTATGTAGTTGGTTTGATTCAGTTTGGGTGTTCTATGGACCTCTGAATTCCTATTACACTTGCTTTACCTCAAGAAAAATTGGTTTGCTATAATTATGTCAAAACTGAATAATGTCCAACCTGAATCAAGTCCAATCTGAATAATGTCCAACCTGATTCATATCCAAACTGCATTTTAAATTAAGAAAATCCTCGTTCCACTATCGATAAGATAGATATATATATAAGATACATTAAATCTAACACACATTATGTTTTATAACTGACTAGCTCTGCCCGCGACTTTGTGGGCGTGAATGTCAGAAAAATTACAACATCGAGATATTACATAGCCTTCCTCGATAAATGGACTTTTCAACACAAAAATAATTTTTCAATTTGAATCAGTAGTTCCTAAGTTGTTCATTAGCACGTCCAACTGTAGTTCATTAGGGCGTTCAACCCAACAAACAATTTTTTCAGCTTTATTATTATTAGCATTAGTATAGATGAGATTTCACTAATATGATATATCATTTTCAAACAAAAAAAGAGGAGCCTTTTCCTTAGTACATTAGATAAAACATCTTATATTGGGGTATGTATACATAATATGATTAAAATTAATATCCCCTGGCAAAAAAGCGACCTAAATAATTAAATAAGCAAAGAACAATTGCCAAATTGGACCTGACTATGGGCATAAATCAAATGTATGTTAAAAGATATGCTTTTATGAGTTCATTTTAAAAATGTAACTATTAAACCTCAAGAACTTCGAGTTTCAGAGAAAATAATGAATTCGTAAAATCAATTTTCTCGCATATGAAATCGTAATATAGTTTTTGAACGGTTTTCACCATAGATGATAGATCTTGAAAATGACGTCAAGTTCCGTTTCACATTCTCGTATAAACATTACATCTTCGCGCTTATTTGAAAAAAAAAGATATTTTTGCCAAAAATAACACTTAACAACATTAAAAAAAATGTGTTTATTCTTTGAGAATAGCGACTCAATTACAGCGCGGTGTATAATTGAAATAACATAATGGTAAGTAAGTATTTAAAGAATACATTTAATTTACTTCTGATGACATAATGTTACAAATAAAAAATGAAGTATTTGAGAATAGTATTTTACTTGCTGAAACGTATAATACTAAGCAAACGATGCATCATTCAAAGTATTGGTTCTTTTTTGGTGATTTGCGTGTAAAGGATCGTCACTGTCGAAATTGAATGACATAATAGGTCTTTCATTGATTTAATTTACACTTTACAGTCAATCTTTGCGTTTGCTTCTCTATGTAGGTACTGTGTGATTTTTGATTCTCCTTTGTGCTGTGTTTTGACCCCTATTTTGTTTCACGAACTCTGATATCATCTGCTTCTTACGACAATCTTATATAAGTACTTATTGATAGAAAATATTGTGTCTGGAAAGGAAGCTATCACAGAATATTGTTGTAGTTGTTTGGTAGACTGGAAAACAATTGTATGCTGTGCCCGTGTTATGACTATGACTGTGGTCTACGATACCTTGGGCAGGCCAGGCACCAAGATAATACAATAGCGGTACCAGCAGGTTTTTTAGTCAGTGTTGTTATAAATATAAGAGACTACATTGAATAAATCTTTAGAGAATCAGTGTTTTATTTCTAAACATCCTTATTGTTACATACTCGTATATTAATAAAATCCTATCAAATATTATATGTTCACGTAACGTTTCTTATTATTTTAACATAACATAGTTCTAAGTTTACTCAAGGATTAAAAAATATATTGCTCCTACTCCTAACCTAAAACGGAGTGGCTATTCAGACCCCGGGTCCCTATCCTTAGACTATAGAAGTTGATTACTATTCGGACCCGATAGATATTAATCGAAAAATAACTAGGATAAAATTGAAAACTGTCGGTTAGGTGAAGGTAGAAATTGTAACCACACACAGAATCTTTAATGAAACTGCATATTTCATGCTCTGGGTCCAAATAGCAATCGACTTCTATAGGGTTCCGAGTCCGAATAGACACAGCCAACCTAAAAAAAGGAAAAAGAGAATATCTCCCATTCCTGAAGTTTTTAATGAATTATTGAGCTATGGGACTAATTCAAATAATGTTAGGTCTATAACGAATACAAAAGTAATGATGCCCATGGTTATTTAATATCAGGTCCAGCTACTATGGGGTTTTGGCCGATGTTCTTTAAGATATGATTTAGATTGTAGATAAGTCTGTCATATAACATTGACACGTGATATACCAAAATAATTAAAATCTATAAAAACGTTCGCGCGTGGGAGGTGCAACCGTTCGTTTGCGTATACCTGTGGCGAAAAACTAGTACAAGTTCAGATTTGTGAGAAGGGTGTCTTTTGTGGGGGTAGCGTCGTTATGGCACTGCTCTTCTAAGCTATGCGTTCCTGGTAGCATTTGGACAAAAGTGCACCATTGCATTGACGTACTGTATGTGATATAGGTATTTCGAGCAAAATGTCAACTATGAAATTGTACACTTATGTTATTATGTTTGCAACAATAGTAGTATTTACATGCTGCCGTCGCACCACCTCACGTTCTTCCCGTGGACGTCATAAGAGCCAACTAACAAAGCTCACCCCAGTAACATATTTGCGAGGTTATGAAAAACAGGCGGACAAAAACAAGAAAGACGAAAAAAATCTGTATACATTACGCTGCTGTATAAACCTTGAAATGGAATTACGATTTTTTACCTTATACATGCTTTGTATAGTAACATAGTATCGTTGTGTCACAGGAATACATTTAATATTGAATTCATATAGTAAACAGAAATATATTTTTTATATTACCAACTCTGCGAAAACTAAACGTTGCCTCAATCTTGCATAAGCTTTTTATTGAAATGTTGGACCTGCAAGTCTTGAATCTTTGTTCAATAAATTTACAACAATATGCTTGTTGGTTTGTAAGCTCAGGATGTAACTATTACTGTTATTATATTACACTCTGAAAACCCTGATTATATTCCAATTATATATATCAAAGCTCTACCGGTAAGTTACCTTAACCGTAAGTTACCAATATGAATGTTACCTGTAAGTTACCAATACGAACGTTATCTAAATGAAAATATATTAAATGCTGTGCAACCTCCAATTTGTTGTAACAATAATACCACCTCACGTTTAACAGAACTCCAGATAGTGTACCCCTTTATTCAGCTTTATTCTTAGATTTACTTACAATTAACGTCTTAAAAAGAAACGCACAGAGATGCTTTGATTTAAATGAAGTTTGGCCGATGATCGACTAGTGATTTTATAAGGAACTACGATGTAACCGTTTATGTAACCCAAAATCTTTTCCACACTGCGCTCTGCTGGCAAACGGCTTGCAGCAAGTTCGCGCCTTGTATCAGATAGGTCACGCATTACACCTCTAAGTGAGAACGCTGCTTAAAGTATGTTACCGCCACCGTCTTAGCTTTCTTAAGCAAAGGAACATTAAGCACAAGCTCTTATCAGAGAGTATTTATTAATCGAGCTCAGTGGAAAATATGATCTAAAAGTCAGTATTGATTATTGATTATTAATGTAAACTGTTAACTAATTCCTCAGAACAACAATGCTTTAGTTATTCTTCTGAGACTAATTCAACAACTAGTTGATGATATGTTCCAAGCATCGCTCTCTCTGAAGAGAGTTGAAACCGCAGTCTGTCGCCGCCTTCGTTGGGTGACCCGACTGTGGCCCATCGAACCATCTCAGTGTACTGGTCTTCACAATTCGGTATCCGGACTTGTGATACGTACCCTTGAAATTCACAAATCTTTGCAAACACAAATTCATCCTCATCAAAGCTCATAATAATATACGTCCCCACCGAGGGGCTCGAGCCCCTCGGCTGTTAGGGTGCTTATTACTTAGTCAACCACGCTGGCTCAGTGCGGATTGGTCGACCTCACATATACCCTTGAATTTTTTCGGTGTATGCAGGTTGCGTCACGATGTTTTCCTTTGCCGCAGGAGCGTCGGATAAATGTACATTATGAAATTCGAAAACCGTAAAACCCACTGGTACATGGCAGGATTGAACCCCGAACCTCCCGATTAAAATGCCAGTGCCGAGTCTATAGCGCCACCGATGCTCTTATTACTTCAAACTAAATAAGCAAAATCAAACAGCGCGTTGAAGACCGAACAAAATTCCAATATGTTCTTCCCAATAAGAAAATCTTCCTGACATTTCTATCAAAACTAAGTCATTCCCATTAAAAAAATATTTTTAATTGTCTTATTTCTACAACAATCCACGCGATGCTATGGCTCAGTAGTTAAGTACGTTGGGTCAATGTTTTACTAAACTTCGTAATGTAGTCAAATCAAATAATAAAAATTAATACGTTTTTATACAAAACAACACAATAAAAATATAGTAATACACTCCATAATTATAAAAATAGTAATACAAGAAGCATTGATGTGGATTTGACAATTACATTAGATTTGACATTTTAGAATTTGAAAATGTACGCCGTCCAACTATTCTTTCGATCTTGTAAATTTGATTAAACTACTTTGGTCATGCCTAGCGCACACTACCAACTACTGATAAAACATGATCATGACGAACGACAGCCCACATGCATACATGCTCGTTTAACAATCAAATATGACGTAGAGCTGAATCAGTAAATTGTCTCTTCGGCGTCTCGTGTGTTATGGTAGTGGTGCTCTGTGTGCGTTAGGTCACGTCCTTCCTGCATTAACGTGGCCGGTGGACAATCTCAATTGGCATAAATCGCCTTAGTATTCTGCTTGCCTGGTTTCACAACATAAATTTTTATTCGATATTCTTCCACTTAGCTTATAGCAGTTGTGATGTTTTCATTTACAAATCATATGATCGGACATACACAAATAATTTTCTGTGGCAGGGTAATAGTATCTTTGTGGTTATGACATCGTCAAGTTCGTTTAACTTTAAGGAACATGTTCGATTCCCGATTTTGTTTTTATTGCAGATATTACTTCAAAAATACAGGATCTTTTAAATTAAGAGACCAAAAAAAAGACAAAAATAGAATCCAAAAAAGTATATTCATCATTTTTGATTTGGTCCTAAATATGTTTTGATATTTGTTGATTTCAGTACATCTAATATCGGAGCTTGCGAAAACTGTGAGTATAGTCGACCAAAAAAGTGGTTTACCACCATAATTCAGCTTTGCGTCATAAAACAACTCTGTTGATTTTCATTTGCAATAACGTTCTGGCAGTTACTGATGTTTTGAATATACGTGAAATATGGTCAAAAGTCTTAAATCACTTTCTTGGTCGACTATACAAAGGAATAATATTTTTCCAACAGGAACGAGTGAAAAAGGAGTGTATTGTTTACTCCTTCACACAACTTCTTATCACCACTGGTACCAGGAGAGCAAAAATCAACAGAAACGTTATTGTCTGTGTAAGTAGGTACGTCGTTGCTCTATCAAGTCAACGTGGCACGTGCACATTGTGTCCAACAGAACGCTTGTAACTGTGAATGTTAGTTCATAACGATATACCTAGTAGGTGATAATAGGTCAAATGCAGATTTTAGTACAATCTATGTCTATCAAATTTCTACTGTGTGTTGTCTGTTTCGAAAGGGTTGCTTGTTTAATTTTTGTAAAAAAGAAGTTTTAATCTCGTTCTTAAGTTACACAATTGATCGAAAATATTTATTTATATACCACTGACATGAATTTAATGTATACTTACATGTTTAAATGTATGTAAACATTTATAAACGATGCGAACAATAAAGTGATATTTTACTTTTAACCTCTCATGATATTTCCTTTTTTCCATCTAGTCCTACCAGTTACAGTAGTTCATAGTAATCATAATAGGATTAATATAGATATTTCTATCCCATAAGGTATAATCTAGTAGTATCACAATAGGATTAATATACATATTTCTATCCCATAAGGTATAATCTAATCATGATATTTTGTGATATAGCAATATATCAGAAAGTATGTGAAATACAGTATTGCTACGTCCATATAGAATGTTAGAGCAACAATCGTAGCCGTAACATTGTATCAACGCTACAATGTTGCAGCGCTCTGATACTAGGACTGTATGTGATAAAAGAGGTTTTACTTTCGCAGACTAAATTGTTCTTACTGGGTTAGGGATATAACGTCATACTACTACGTCAATCTGTTCTCTATGTGTGAGTTCACAAAACTGACTGCAACATTGTATTTGAGTGTATCGCACATGTGTACTAATAAATTGATAACATTGCTTTGTTGTCGTGTCGTCAAGACTGTGTGAAGGTACTGGGCAGTGACAACTAAACACATCATCTCTTTATATTTATGTGTCCCTAGCACAGTTTATTGAAATCGCAACAATGTTGCAAGGATGGTCTGGTTACAGAGTGTTTTGTGTATGATTTAGAAATTATTTGAATAGGTCTGTCTATATGAAAAATTAAAGTAATTTAACCGGGTTTATCTTTGCAAAAATCCTAGCATTGTTACTTTTTTTTATACTACGATTTATTAATTATTATTACTATTACTTTAGTAATAATTATAAAGTAATTTGTTTTCAATTATCCAGCTAGGAAAACTCAGTAGGTACTAGAGTCGACTTCGTGGGTACCTCTATCTTACGTATTTCTGCTGCCAAACAGCGATGCTCGCAATGCTGTGTTCCTATTTCAAGGTAAAGTGACTTGATATGTTATGTCACAAGTTGGCAACGTACATAGGGTTCCTTTAGGGCAGTGGTTTCCTACCAGTGGTCCGCGAATGCTATCTCACTTTTCGGAGCAGGTCTTTGTTGGTAATAGAACAAGGTCCGAATCGACTGAGAGCATAAGATTATTTGCTGCTTGCTTCGAGCAATTATATTAGTACTCCGAACTTGTGAAGAAGATGAATGATGAATGACTATTGATTGCTTAACAATAATATACATTAAAATTGATTGCGGTTTTTTGTACATAATGGTCTAGGCTCATGACGAAAAAATGTAAAGGGTCCCTGAAGATTAAATGTTTGGCAACCACTGCGTTTAGGGGTTGTAGCTTTGCCACATTTTATCAGGTGGGCAGCCTGCTTGTTAGCCGAAATAGTTATTTAAATACAAAAAAAAATCAATCAATATTGCAACCACACGAATTTAATGCTTATTCACTGCGACACTTCGAATGTCACTGACATTGAAAAGTGTATGGATGTGGATACCTATTAGGTGTTGTGTTTTGATAATATGGGGCTGCAGGTGCAGTATCAATTTATGGTGTGTATCTTGTTCTGGCCCAAGCGTACCTGTATGAAAGAGTGTTAATAGTTCGGAAGAGAGTCCCGCTGATGCAACTTAGCCCTTTGAAAGCTATGCAATCCAATCTTCTGTGTAAGCGCAAGCACTGATGCATGCATGCGTGCAAAATCGAAGATTCACTACAACTAAGGATGAATTGTCTATCTCTCACTATACATATATACATACGATCCGCGTTAAGCGCATCTGAAATATAATTCTTTCTGTGTCGATTTCAAACAAAAAACAAAACGATGGTTTAGTGTGATTGTGTTTCACGAGAAATACCCCAGGCCACCCTAAGACATTATTCAAACATGCCTTATAATAATATTTCCAAGAAAATGAAACAACTTTTAGAGTGACAACAGTTAGAGCATGCATTAATTGAATGTTTAGAATTTACAGAAACCAATAATATAATGGTTGCTATATTTATATGTGTGTAATTTTGTAAAGTATTTATTATATCTATTAATTACGTAAATTAAAAAAAGTATTATTAATAACTTTAATTGACTACTTTAAAAAATGGTGGTCATCTGTGTGCTACAGCTAGTGACTCATTAAAGAATTATATTATATTTGCAAATTTTTGTGAGAGGTAAGTATACCCCAGCAATGTGAGAGGTAAGTATAACCCATAAAAATTTAAAATAATAATAATAATGCCTAATTTAATAGCAACGTGTTGTGAGGTGTGAGTGTGAAATCAAAGTTGGCATTTGCAACTACGTAACCCTACACTGCGCGTGGCTCGACACGGTTTGGCCGGATTTTCTCTCTGTTTTTGTCAGATTTTGTCTTTGATTTTGATGTCTTTTCAATAAAAAATCGAAGGGGCATTCAAGCGTCTTAACCAAATCATAAAAGTACTTATCCGTTCCCATACATTTTGACAGCACCTTGACCTTGAATATACAAAATTGTCCATCTGCATTTCTGCACTGAATTAACAAATGAATGCATAACATTGCACCGTGATAACTAGGCTCGTTGAAACGCATCTCAAAGTTGAAATCGATCTTAAGATACTGTTTTGACATATGTACGGACCATCTGTCAAATCAACATTTCAAGATCGATCTCAATCTTGCATATTCTTGAGATGCAATTATTAATACGAGCCTGAGTGTCGTTCCCCAGCGAGACAGCGATAGTGTGAGTGAAATTGGGATCTCAACGGGATGGAACAATAAGTCACGTCGTTTTGCCCGCGTAAAGCCAAGGGCAGCACCAATAGCGACTGACCTACAAGTCTAAACATCGCAGTGGGAAGCGACGATCCAGTGATCGGCCTCTTTGGATTCATGTCGTCCTGGTATAAATGGAATGTGATCATTGCGACATTGTTGCAAATAATTTACAAACGTAATCGCGGAATACATAAAAGAAATCGCAACACGTATCGTTCTAGATGTTCACGTAGTACCCGAGTAGATATAGTACAATAATATGCGGGTTCAAATGAACCTTATGCTACCCATTGTAATCGGCCACGTCTCAGATCCATAATATTATGTTATCATGATTGTCAACACGCACGAATTGAAGAATTACGTCCTGTTTTATTGCATTAGATTAGCTGAGAATATGCTATGTATCTTCCTAAACGTTGCCCTTCCGAGTAGGATTCGTCGATTTTTCCTTCCGTCCGATCCGTTTATAGGAAGGTCCGTTTATAGGGAGATATATAACTTTTTTTAACAAAGTTCCACAAAGTGTTACTGATTTACCTTTTCATAAGTTGAAAGCGTATGTGAGATAGACTCTTATGAGTAAAGGGTATATAAAGTCTACGATTATTTGAATGATACCAAAGCCTGGTGTTGATTTGTAGACATTACCTACTTGTTATATTGTAAGGAATTGTTGTGTATAAAAATTTTGCAGCGTATGGTAACGACATAGTTGATTGTTAATGTTGTTACTTCTGATAAAGCTGATAATTTTCTTGCACCCATCCTTATAAGTTAAAAATGTTCTGAATGGGTGGTAGGTTAAAAAAATGGGACGATTCAAAAGAGCTTTCTATCCAGTGCGGTCTAGCCGTCAGAATAGGAGTACACTTGCATAAATTCCCAGAAAGCTGAAAATTTTCATGAACGTTAGGGATACCATTGTAATGAAATTGTGTAAAGACCCCATTAATTCCATGTCTGCAAAAGTTTTTATTCGAGGTCAAAGTTCAGCGAAACGGTTTCTTTTATGATAAAACTATCTCAGCAAAAATTGTAGATCACGCAATTATCTACAAAAATTATCCTTACACTTTTTTCAGAACATTAACCATTTTTGCCAAATAGCGATTACAAAATTTACTTTAGTTGTATTCTCCACAATAAGCATGACTACGCTGCCTATGTGCATCATTGGACTTACGAGTATTATAAGTAAAAAAAAAACTATTAGTTTGCAAGACAAATACATTCATAATGAACAACTGAATTAAAATACTTAATTTCTAATAGATATGCATTTTTATTATCTAAAAAATTGCAAAAATACATACTTAACTTTTTACTTTAAAATTTCCTAAAATCGATTTAAACGTGTAAAAATAACGTTTGCGTTCGGTCACAGCGCGTAAGCGACATTAAAATCTATGCAATTATCAACTATATTTCCTTGCAGTAAAGCAGTAGCTATGCATGTGTAGATTTCCTGGGAAACCTCGCCTTAAAACAAATGCATTCACTTCTGTATTGACATACAGTCCCTTCTGTATAGTTTTTTATAACAGAAGTTTCGTGTCTTTTTAAATAATATAATAATATATGTATGATGTCATATTAAATGAATATGATTTTGAATAAATGCTGTATTTGTTCCGTATTTGTTTCTACTTTCTCGCATGTGATCCGAAATGATAGAGTATTTTCCTTGAGAAAAAAGCAGTCTGCTTAAGTGAGCTTAAATCCCTCACTACACTCAGGACTCTAATCTGAAATCCCTCGCTCAGCTCTGGTATTTTATTATTATTATTCCACCTCGATATTTAATTATTTAGCAATACGACAAACAAAATGTTCAGTAAAATTTTATTATTAATTTCCAATGTAAAATAAATAATAATTATTAAGTAAAAAATAATCAGAAAGCAAGAAAAAGAAATAAAAACCATACTTATACATATACTTATACAAAGACAAGAGATGGATAACCATAAAAATATATAATATTATGAAAATTTAAAGAAAGAAGAAGGAAATAAAATAATGAAACAAATAGTAATCACTGCAAATAAAAAAAAATAGATTTTTTTTTATGTAGGATCCGGCAAATGACCTCCTCCCGCCTGATGTTAAGCGGTGAAAGAGGCCCAAATGAGTTGACAGATAGAGTAGGGACGACATCGACTATCCTACCTGCCCGCCCCTTGCCGGCCCAAAAGATGCTTTTTCACGCCTCTTTTGAAGGAACCCATGTTGTAGGATGGAGGAAATATGTGCGCAGGTAGAGAATTCCAAGTGTGGGATGACCGACAGAAGAAGGAATCTTGGAATTTCTTGGTACGGTGTGAGAAGGAGGACACAGTGAACGGATGACTCCGAAGGCCCTTACGCGTGTTTCTGTTAAGAAATGGAGATGGAGGGATAAGGTTAAAGAGCTCCTCAGAGCATTCCCCATGGAACATTCGGTAAAAGGCGCTAAGAGAGGCGATGTCACGACGAAGTTGTAGAGGCTCGAGGGTGTTAGTTACCTTAGAGGGTGTTAGATGTTTTAAAAGAACCATTATAAACAAAAATATAGATCACTTGATGAAATTATGGACCAATTTAAAAATTGTATTTTTTTACGAAATGACCTATAAACAGCTTTCAAATAACCAAACAGTTTACAAAATGAAATCAGAATTGAAATCTTTATTGAAATCGCTTTTGTGTTCTTTACGGAATTGCACTAATTATAAATTCTCTCAAATCGACATTTTAACACATGAATTCTACATATTATGGCGATTGAAAAATTTACCCTTAATATGTTATCTATATCTATACAAATAAATAAAATTGAATTGTCTGTTTGTAATGTCAAAATAATATATCGGGTACAAATAACAAAAACACAATTTAAAAAATTTTTGTCTGTCTGTCTGTTTATTTCCGCTAATCTCCGGAACGGCTGGACCGATTTTGACGGGACTTTCAGTAATAGATATTTAATTATATAAGGTATAACAAAGGCTACTTTTTATTAAGATCTTTAAAAAATGGCTACAAAAATCAAAATGCTATTCCACGCGGACGAAGTCGCGGGCTCAGCTAGTTTTTTAATAAATTAATCAAATATAAATTAACAATTATGGACCGATTTTTCAATCGTCAGTTAATTTTTATCTGATGAATAAATATGATAGTTTGACAACTATCGTATAGAAAATCTGTCAGATCGCCATATTTATTCAACAGTTAAGAGTTATCTGACAATTGGGATGATGACCGAATTCTAATTTTTACGTCTCGTCATTAAATATTAAAATACCGCGGAAAAAGATGCAGTCCTGTGAAATTAGAATTAAAATCGGCTAAGAAATACATTATATACAAGCATTTTAAGTTGTTAATTTGAAGGCGATTAGACAGAGAGATCCGGCATCAACCGTGACGTCATAATTGAGTACGGCCATATAAACTCCTTGTAAATTGCCGTTTTGCTAGAAAGAGATGGAGAAAAATCTTTAATGCCTTATATCTTGGTTGTTTTTATAGTTATTCGAAAACCGATTTTTTCTTTCTGTTTATTATATGAATGAGCTTCTATTAAAGCAAAAAAAATTATTTTGTCATCTAGCCTATTGAAAAATCGACCCTAAGAGATATAAAACGGACTGCCAGAACCAGAAGATTGGCAGCCCCTTGACTGTGTTTATCTACCGTTCTTCTTCTTATGCATCTGTCTTGTGATGAAGCAACAACACTAGGAATTCAGAAGTCCACAGGAGTCCTGTTATTGTAACGAACTAACTACTTTTGCACCACGTGCTCTACTATCTACAGTAAAATCGAAAACACCTGTTGCAACGAAACCTATCCCATTCATAGCCGACGAGCATGAGAGTGGAAGCGCCCCTTGACTGTTTATCTACCGTTCTTCTTCTTATGCATCTATCTTGTGACGAAGCAACAACACTAGGAATTCAGAAGTCCACAGGAGTCCTATTATTGTAACGAACAAACTACTTTTGCACCACGTGCTCTACTATCTACAGTTAAATCAACGAAAACACCTGTTGTAACGACCATTCATAGCCGACGAGCATGAGAGTGGAAGCAGTACCTACTAGCATTAGATATAACTGGAGAGGGTAAAGACACAAAGTGGAAAAAATGCGGTGCAATGGCCATTCGTGTTGTAAAGTAACGGAAAAATCCAGAAATACAGTTATTTCAGGCTTAAATCATATTATTGCCGAAACAAAACTTGGCAATTAAACTTTTAGACTTACATTTTAAACATTCTCAACAAAAAAAGTCCAACAAGAATGTCCCCGGCCGGGTTTCAAACCTGTGTTTTCAACACATGTCGGAGATTTTTCCATACATGCTTTCAGAACCTTTCGAAAGTCAGCCACATTTATAGCCTATCTTATAGTAAAGTAGCCTGGATAAGTCACTTTTTTTGGGGGATTACTCTCTGTCACACCATTTTGTCACATCAGTATGACACAGAAGAATTTTTTCCCTCTCAGTCACACCAGTATGACACGAAAGAATTTTTTTCTTCACAGTCACACCAGTGCGATAATCAACAATACTTTACAGTCACACTTATAATTTTGACGACAGAGACTTATATTTTATTCACTTATTTAAACCTACTCGATAACACCATATAAAAATCTAATTGTCTCCTTACGTATACTGTCAAACAACTATGTTGGCAAACAAGCATACTGTCCACCTGATGGTAAGTGGCAACATTTACCTATATACATGTGAAATGAGGTGGTCAAATAATATAAACACAAGGATTGACTTTATAAATTAATTGTAAATACAAATAGGCGAAACTACAAAATTTATAAAACTACATAGCAAACCGTAAAAATCTGAAACTATTTTTTCATGTCAAGTCCAAATGTCATATTTGAATAACTAGAAAAGTATAACTTCTATACGGCCTCTTTGGACAATACATGTGGCCCATGTAAGATTCGCAGCAGATCTGCAACCCCCACAAGAATCACAGTGTACGTTGGCAACTTGTGACATAAAATGAAATATCAGGGTACTCAGTAATTTCACTGCCATTTATCTTACCCTTAAAACTGGAACACAGTAGTGCAAGCACTACTCTTTGCGGCAGAAATAGGTAAGACGAGGTACCCAAGCAGGCGACCCTGGGGGTCTACAATGAACACACGAAACCCGAACGAACTCCGTAATTTCGGGCTGTTTCTTACCACGAAAATACTACGGGCCCGTCAACGGAACGAAATCGGAGTTTGAAGTTTGCTGTTACGGATAGCTAACTATGATCACCCGAACCCGACACGAAAATTCGATTTTGACATACATTTTTTCGGGCGTTTAACCTCACTTCTCACGAGAACTCAAGTGCTACCGTAAGGGTTTCGGATTAACATTTTATTCCAGAAATAAGTGAATTATTGTCAATTTTTCTATCAGTTTAGTTTTTTTTGACTACTAAGAAAGTATACTTAATTATTATTATTAAGAAATATTGCAATCACTAATCACTTTAAAAAATTACTATTGCTCTTATTTGATTTAGAAGACTTAAATACGGTGCGAGGTGCGAGTCGTAGGAAACACTTGAAAGAATAACTTCATGTGATCAAAAGCAAAAAATAACTCCGAAATACTTAAAAATGTCATCACAAAAAACGTCAATAAACAAAAGCAGCAATAGCTATTTTTAGGTGTATAATGCTGCAGCTGGAAATATCCCCTTAACTCCAAAATGTTATAAGTGGAACGTGACATTCTCGATTTGGTTGGCTTATCACCTGTAGGGGGCCACTTTGCCACAGACTAAGAACACGGGCTGTCATGGCGCGTTAAAGTGTAATAACAAAATGTTTTTGTTAAACATTGACAGTTTTAATAAGTTAGTAATACTGTAGTTTATTAAATCAAAACTGTTAAAATATAAATAATTTTAATAATTAATGTCATAACCGGGTTTTTGTGAAGACATCATAATAGTACATAATGATACGAGCGCGCTATGTCGGTTACTGCGTACGAGGCGATATTGTGCGCGAGCCGCAGGCGAGCGCGACAAGAAAGCAGAGTACGTAATGACCAATGCGCGCGTGTATCATAAGACGTTTTTCAACACACTTGTGAGGAAAATAAAAGATCTTGTGGTATTAATATTTTTCTGAAAATGACTGCGCTTTTTTATCAATCTTCCACTGCATGAAAGTATCGTATGCCGCCAAGTATTTATCCTTTGACTTTGGCGGCAACAAACTATTACTCAAGCTTTGCGCCTCCATAATTATTTCCGAGTTAATAATATGGATTCTTCTTCACTTGGACTCGACATATTTGTGGATAATCAATTATCAATTACAACAAAAAGGCAAAAAAATTCAATAGCGTTAAAATGCCGTGCGCCTTTTTTTATCGCGCGCTGCCCGGGCATGTCTAAACTCTTCATACAGCCAACAAAAAAGGGCCAAACAGCCAAAATTCAAAACTAATTAAACCGAATATTTTAGTTTTTAAAAAACAAGTTTGTATGAACTTTTAATAATTTATTTTAGTTATAGTTATTAATTATTGTTTTTAAATGTTTGTGTTTAAATGTCGTTGTTAATTTAATATTTAAGTAACCAGTAGTAGACTGTTCATTTGTTTCCAAAAAGCCGTGCGGCAGCCGCATAAAGTCGTGTTAAAAAAAGTATTAAGCGACTAATTTAAGAATGCGTACTGGCCATACATTTATTTTGCAATCTTGAACAAATTAGAATTTGTCGTGTTAAGATTACCGCACTTGTGTGATTATGTAAAGTGAAAAGCACTCGTGTTTAATATACTGAATAACTGCAAGGTAAATGCAAGGTAATAACACCAACTTTACGAGCAAGTGTGTTGAAAAAAATATTTTTCAATCATTCGTTCACGTAACTTGTCAATGCGTCCATACTAAACCTACGAATCCGAAAATAGTTCGTGGTAGCTACGAGTCACGTACTTCGTTCGGGTTACGGACGGGCCCGAAATTACTGACGATCGTTTCATACTAGACATCCTGGTACAGAGTCTCCCTACGGTAAAAACTTTACCTCCCTAATTTTCCATTTTCTCAATGATCGCCGCAATGGACTTGCTTACGCGTTTTATAAAATTTATTTCGTCGTATAATTCAGCTTCAAAACAAAGCGACAGGCACATTTTCTGCTCATAAAATTGTTATTGTTCTTTCATGGCATATATTAATAAAAAAATACATCAAACCATAATTTCATTAAGTTGCGTTTCTAAACTTTACCAATCAAGAAACGCAACATAATAAAATTATGCACTTTATCACTTTATATATATATAATAATATATTCTTAATAAACCTTTTTGCTGTTAATCTCGTATCAAAATATTCATGTCCTCAGGCAGGGGTGCAAACATTTTTATACAACATATTCAGATACCAGGCTCACAGAAACACAGCAGAGTAAGCCGATGAGCTTATGGCATGCGGCAGGTGTGATATTTGGGCGTGGCCAAGATGCTAGAGACTTGTCCACATTGTGACCACGCCTCATGAAACATTGCTCATGCATTGCATATGCAGTGATCAAATGTAGTACTGTTGACGTAGGGATGAATCAAAATAGAAACCTCTTGCTTACTCGTGAACTCCTAGTACTAGTAATTTCGCATTATGCGGACAGGTTGAAGGGATCTTTAATTGGGAATTAATGTTTAGTTTTTTCCAGCAATATTAGGACAAAATAGTGTGTTTATGTTGAAATTTTATTTAGAAAAATGGTTGTTATTAAATTTTGTAATACCTTACCCGAGAGAGACACTGTGCGAATACTGCGTAGTAGTTCTAGATGCTCTAAATTATTTTACACGTAACAGGGATATGGCTGCTCTAGGCCTTCAACCCGACTGGTGGTAAATGACGATTTGGCGAATTTATGGAAGCAAGCTTTCTCTGGACTCTCCAGCAACTAAATAACTATTTTACCTCAAATTTTTGAGACACAATAATGTTATTGAAACAGTTATTGTGACCACAAACTAAGGCAATATTTAAATTTTTATTTGTTACTTATTTATTTATTTCCTATTTAAGGGAAATTGATCGCAATGTCACACTTTATGATATTACCTATGTCTAAGTAGCCACATCAAAGGGTCCATTGCCGAAGGGTTATAAAACCACCATTCTGTTGACAACACACAATTTCGGTTATCAAAAGCATACATACATAATGATTTTGTTTTAAAAGCTATAGTTTCATTCGTCTATAAAAGATAGTGTTGGATGATGGAGTATCTTCATAAGCCAGGAAAAAAACAAAAATACCTCGTGTTAATTAGGTATCTATCTATCGAAACAAAAAGTTACCTCAGTAATCGGTTAGTTAATATGTGTAAAAAATACAATATTTAAATATGCTGGCCTAATAAGAATAGCCGGATGTGAACGAAGCATATGGAAAATCTATACGAAGTCGAAATGAGCATGCGCGATATCGATAAGCGGTCCAGACATAGGGAGCCTAGCGAGCTATCTCTGCACAGTCATCGCAGCGACTCCACCTGGGACAGTCGTGCTGCGGCAAGCTGGCCCTAGCAGCCCCGGAGCTAGTGGTGCACGACAAGAACACACTGACGAGCTGCTGGCTGGGGCCGCTGCGGTGGCTGCTCTCGAGACCCCCTTCTGCGCCGAATTGAGGTCATTCGTTGTGAGCCTTATCGAAGTGGCCTCAACGCCTACTACCAGGTCTACATAGTAAGTTAACATTCCATTTTTTATTTAATTATGTTGATATGCCACTTTTAATTTCACACGAATACAAAAAGTCTTGAATTATTCTTTTTCCTATATCTCTTCCAGGAAAACTGTGAATTGCCTGGAAAAGATTGCTTACGAG
Source organism: Schoenobius gigantellus (assembly GCA_963935595.1). NCBI lineage: Eukaryota > Metazoa > Arthropoda > Insecta > Lepidoptera > Crambidae > Schoenobius > Schoenobius gigantellus. The sequence goes on from OZ012540.1 coordinate 52,426,475, forward strand.
CAACAAGGTCCAGTTGTGCCTTATTATGTATTACTGAGTTCTCTACTTCTTAAGAAGTTGTTTTGTATGCAACACTAATAATAATAATTATTATTAATTTTACTCATAATAATTGACATCAATCCAAAAGAATGCAAAACAAAAAGATGTGTACTTTAAATTCAGACTAAGAAAGTTTACTATAAGGTTCAATGTTCTTTATTTTTATCTCTTCTCTATATATAATAAAATCGTAGGGGTAAAAAAATCTGTAATTGCGAAATATTAAGAAAAAAATACACAGGTCGCCTTAAAATCATTAGAAGAACAAGATGGAATAGTTAAAAAAAAATGTTTGTTTATTTGTTTGTTTGTCTGTTTGTCCGGAAAGATCTTTGAAACTACTGGACAGAATTTGATATGACTTACACCACAATGCTTAGAATTTTCCGGAAGAACATTTAGGCATAATTTCATTTGTTTAAATTCACTTTTTATTTTTAGTGAAAAAATACCATATAAAATGTTCGATGCTATGTAGAAAATTAACATGGCGCACGTGAATTAATTATTTCGACAAGTCTGTCACATAGTGCAAAAAAAAAAATATTTTCAGTTAATGGCTGTGCCCATCTGGATTTCGCCAACCAAGAAGTTTAAATTGTCTTTTTCTTATGTAGTACCGTGGCGGTAAGGCAAAAGGATCAAGCCATACAACCAATGTATAAAGCATTTTTTATGACAATATCACGTCACAAATATAAAATTTGTAGGTTGGTTTAATTGGCTAGATGACAAAAAACAATTTTTTGCTTTAATAGAAGCTTATTCGTATAATAAACCGAAAGAAAAAATCGGTTTTCGAATAACTATAAAAACAACCAAAATATAAGGTATTAAAGATTTTTCTCCATCTCTTTCTAGCAAGACGGCAATTTACAAGGAGTTTATATGGCCGTACTCAACTATGACGTCACGGTTGATGTCGGATCTCTCTGTCTAATCGCCTTCAAATTAACAACTTAAAATGCTTGTATCTAATGTATTTCTTGGCCGATTTTAATTCTAATTTCACAGGACTGCATCTTTTTCCACGGTATTTTAATATTTAACGACGAGACGTAAAATTTAGAATTCAGTCATCATCCCAATTCTTTACTAATTTTCACAAAATCGGTACAATTTTTGAAATATTTAAAATGTTGAAAAGTGAAGATACGCTTTTCAAGGTATTTTGAAAGGTGTTATATATTTTTACATTAGGACTAAGGAATCAGACTCTTTCATCCATTTTAAACTATTAAAAGTAATTGATTATTATTGATAATTTAAAAAAATATCTGAAGGCCTTGAAGAGTAGAGCACTATGAACCTAGCAACATTGACATAAATTCAACATGGCCGCGACTCAAAAAAACGGATAAAAGTTCGTTTTCCAAGCCAGCAATATGGCTATCAAATGAAAGGGGTTGATAAGTAGAGCACTATGAACCTAGCAACATTGACATAAATTCAACATAGCCGCTACTCAAAAAAGGTGGATAAAAGTTCGTTTCCAAACCTAGCAATATGGGTATCAAATGAAAGAACCTCAAAGAGTAGAGCATTATGATCTTAGGGAAATTGCCCTAATTTAAACATGGCCGCCGCTCAAAAAAAATTGATAAAAGTTCGTTTTCCAACCCAGCAATATGGGTATCAAATGAAAGGCCTTGATTAGTAGAGCACGATGAACCTAGCAACATTGACATAAATTCAACATAGCCGCTGCTCAAAAAAGGTGGATAAAAGTTCGTTTCCAAACCTAGCAATATGGGTATCAAACGAAAGGCCTCAAAGAGTAGAGCATTATGATCTTAGGAAAATTGCCCTAAATTAAACATGGCCGCCGCTCAAAAAAAGGATAAAAGTTCGTTTTCAAACCCAGCAATATGGGTATCAAATAAAAGGCCTTGATGAGTAGAGCACTATGAACCTAGCAACATTTACATAAATTCAACATGGCCGCCGCTCAAAAATTACGGATAAAAGTTCGTTTCCAAACCTAGCAATATAGGTATCAAATGAAAGACCTTGAAGAGTAGAGCATTAGGTATCTAGGAAAATCCTTCTAAATTCAACATGGCCGCCGCTCAAAAAAGGATAAAAATTTGTTTTCAAACCCAGCAATATGGATCTCGAATGAAAGGCCTTGATGAGTAGAGCACTATGAACCCAGCAACATTGACATAAATTTAACATAGCCGCTGCTCAAAAAAGGTGGATAAAAGTTCGTTTCCGAACCTAGCAATATGGGTATCAAATGAAAGGCCTTAAAGAGTAGAGCATTATGAACTTAGGAAAATTGACATAAATTCAACATGGCCGCTGCTCAAAAAAGGTGGAAAAAAGTTCGTTTCCAAACCTAGCAATATACTTAGGTATCAAATGAAAGGCCTTCAAGAGTAGAGCACTATGTATCTAAGAAAATTGCCCTTAATTCAACATGGCCGCCACTCAAAAAAGGCGGATAAAAGTTCCTTTCGAAACCTAGCAATATGGGTATCAAATGAAAGGCCTTTAAGAGTAGAGCACTATGAACTTTAGAAAATTGCCCTAAATAATTCATGGCCGTTGTTAAAAAAACGGATAAAGTTCGTTTCCAAACCCAGCAATATGGGTATAAAATGAAAGGCCTTGAAAAGTAGAGCACTAGAAATCTAGCAACATTAATGGAAACTAAGAGCTACCAGTATGTGCATCCAAGGCACCCGCCACAAGTGGCAGCGCCCACTTTCCTTTGATGACATAGCCGCCCTACCCACAGGTCTTTAAATAACTCCACCACATGAAATATGAAAGGCCTTGATTAGTAGAGCACTATTAACGTAGCAACATTGACGTAAATTCAACTCAGTAATATGGATATTAAATGAAAGGTCCTGAAGAGTACCTAGAGCATTATGAACCTACGAAAATTGTCCTAATTTCGAAATGACCGCTGCTCAAGAACGGCAGAATAAAGTTGGATCATTATGGAATAAAATGGAGGAAAAAACTAAAGACTATGTATAAAAAAAACAAAAACATTTTGAGGGCGATACGAAGTTCGCGGGCACAGCTAGTTTTAAATAAAGTAGATAGAGTCTGGCCAGCGAAACATGATACTAAAAATGGCGGCAAATTAAAAAAATATAAGGCTGATATTACTGTAAATATTGAGGAAAAGACATTTTGATACATTGATAAATAAATTGATTAAATAAAAAAAATATGTTAGTTCTTTTATCTAGTTACTTTATTGCTAGTTATTTTATTAACACGCTTTTAATAGGTCGATTTACAATTTGTACCTCATAAAATATTGAAACCCGAAATGAACCTTTTTCTAATCATTGTATCGAATTGAAACTTCGGACATATATTATGTCGTTTGCATCCCAATGGAATAATCTAGTTCCATAGTGCTGCCTGTGCACCCAGAGTAGGCTTCCTGTGGAGGAATTCTTTAATTGTGAATAGCACAAACACGGAATTTTGTATTATGCTTTAATTTTGACAGTCAGTTCTAAGCGTGTTTTTTCCTACTTACATTTACGAATCGTAATCAAAATTAGATGTCAAAAACTCCATTTTAAATGCAAAACGATCAAGATAATTTGTTGTACTAACCATTGGCCTCCGAAATAGCATGTAAACATTGTTTTTTTTCTTTTTTTTTTCCTTTTGTTCATTTTTCAGTTCATATTTATCAATTATATTAAATATTTGTTTACTAGCTGCAATTTTAATAGCATTCTTCATTTTCAATGGCTTAGAATCACAAAAACAATAATGATGTTTACCTAACTGGCAAGTCCTGTATTAACATTTGATATAAATTAAGTGTAGCCATCTAAAGAAAACTAAATATTTGTCAATATCAATGTGTTAAATTAAGGTTGATTTTTAAAAATTTACATTAGGGTATTAATTGAATCAAATCTTTTGCGCGCTCGTTGACTGGTGGTCGATTACGACAGCAAGCACATGGCGTTACACGGTGACCAAGCTGTGACTGTTTTATTTATTTATTTATTTATTTATTTAAACTTCCAGTACAATTTGTGTACAGAGGCGGACTTAATGCCAAAGGCATTATCTGCCAGTCAACCTTTGGGTGGTGCAGAGAAAAGGAAGTAGATGTAGTACTTTAATGGTAAAAACAACTGGATAATGGTATATATATAATGCTATATACATAATATACTAATACATAAATATTATAAATAAAATAAACTAATATATATGTGCCTACTATTAATTTACAAAACTATAAAACGAAAATGACATTCGAAATGATATTTCGAAGATAATATGCATATTCTTAATCAACAGGAGTAAAAAGATTCTCATGGTACAGCTTTCGTAATTTCTTTTTAAAACTTAGTTTTCTTGATGACTTTCTGACGTCAAGTGGGAGAACATTCTTTTATTTAGTTTTATTTAGTTGTATTGTTATTTACAGATTTGGGCAGGTCGGGTCAGAAAAAAGTTGATGCGACGACATCGAGAAGACGCACCTATAATATAGGTCATAAAGGTAATGTTCACCATGGTCATAATATATTACGTAATATAATTATCATTATACTTCCTTGAATTAACATTCGTAATAATATGTGTTATAGATGGCTGGACAGAACCGAGGCACGAAACTTTATCCGAACATCTCGTTGCGTCGCAATCAATCCACCCTTGGGTCTATAATCTTATTTGATACACGACATTCTTCATTTTGTACTTAATTTAATGAAATGTACTAAAATAAAATTAACAAGTTAAGTACTGATGCCACTTCAGCGCAAAACTAACTTTGGACGTCACTCACCAATTCTACGCTTTTGTGATCTTTACAATAAACATTGTAATGATATTGACCTTTGTGACACTATTGCAAGGGTTCGGAATACACTGACTAGTCGTCTAGGCTAAAATATAGAGCAAAATCTGTACGCAAAAATAATAAGTACCTATATTTGCTGTAGTTTTAAGTTTCTAGTACATAGAAAATTAGTGTTGAAGTACCATTGGAAAATGTTTTTTATGCATGTTGTGTTTGTCTGTAAGAGGTTATACAATTAGATCTTTTTAGTTAGTTTTTAAGTTATGTAATTTTCGTTGTTTGAACTGTAGACAAACCAAATAATAATAAAAAAATAATAAGTGTCAAACTTTTTGAAATTAGTTGAAAATTATTTTTATTCACGATCTGGTGTAATAATGTCTCGGTAATGTAACTTTTCACTATTTTTTTATTAATGTTTTTAACATTTGGCACTGATTTATTTAGTTTGTCTTATATGTAAGGTGTAATAAAAATGGTGTTACTTTACATAGAACTTTGAACGTCACTCTCATACAAAATATCTGTCCCGTGCAGGAATCGAACCCGCGACCCGTTGCACAGTAATTGATCAATGTATGTCAAATTCTAACAATCTTATTGCAACGTTCTTCTGTAATTTTAGTATTCCATGTAGGCGTAATGAGTCACTGTTATTCATGTGTTAGGCTAAGAACATACTCGTAGTTTTACCTAAATACTAGGTTGACAAAATTTCACGGTATTGATACTGGAATAAAAATATGTTTATGAGTATAAAATAAGTATCATATTCTAATCCTGTATTAAGGTTAAGGGTTATTTATTAGATTAAAATGTATTAGTATAATTAAATTTATATTACTTCAAAATTCAAATAGACTTCTGTCGTATGTTGCAATTTTGACCACTATGAAACTAAGATAACTATATACAAGTCCCGCTGTATCAACATTAGTCAGCTGACGTATTTTCCATACACGTAAACTGCTGATCTCGGTCTCTTCGACAATAAATCGATATGTGGGCCCCCAATGTAGCTTAGAATCTAGCGTGATCCTAAACTTTGCACGCCAAAATGCAGATTCTATAAACTGTAATTTACTCCAATAGGCGCAAATAAAAAATTTACTATTATTAATTATGACTCACTTTGATATGAGATGAAGAGGTCCAGATGACGAAACTCATAGTAGTGTAATTTTCTGATTAATATTGATGAACTACTCACGAAACCCATAGCGCCTAGCACATCATGTGAGTCCTGCCAGCCTTCAAATATGCTGTTTTAACTCAACACCAGCACAGAATGTTGAGCGAACAAGCGACAGTTTCGTGTAAGTGAAATGTGTTCCTACTAATTGTACGAGTATGTTAGGTTAAGTTCGTAGTTAAGAAACAGCACGTCACTGGACGAAAATGCAACGGAATTGATTCTGAAATATAAATATAAAATTAATATTAAAAAATGATACCTAATTTATTGTGTCTGTGCAAGCATAAGATACCACGTGTGTTAAGATAAAAATCTTTTTGAAGCGCGCATTGAAAATTATCCGTCTATTACTGTTTTTATTAACATTTCTTGATTAGGTCCAATTTCACCAATATTTAAACAGGCGATTAGTTAATTAACAATCAAGTTTTTGACATTTTACTCATACAATAAGTGTCAATTTCAGCTATTCGTGAACAAGTTATTTCCTTAAAAAATATTTTTAAAGTTAAGTATAATTAAATGTAATAATAATAATTTTTTCTGCACATTCTCGTCGCCGGAAAGTAAACATCAAAATAATCTATTTTAATTAAGTTGAACTATTGATAAAAGTGTAACCATCAATTTCTGTGTTGCTCTTACGATAAATATGCAATAAAAATTCGATACTATATTATCTGACTTTAAATATTAATTCCCGACATGTATAATAAAGAAATCTTTTGTAATGTCAGTTATTTATTTACCTTTTATAAAACTTCAACACACACATCACTATTTTTACATTAAATTGTTAAGTTTATTTATGCAATTATCAAAATCGAAACCAATATTATGTATTAATTAAATCAAACGATCTCAAATCGTTTTTTAACTATAGCAGCACAATTTGTTCTACACACATGCTTTAAAAAAAATATTATTAGCTTTATCACAGCTAAGTGTGTTGATAATGTAAGTGGGAATGGATGCTTACTTTAAATCGTTCCTATAAACAGTCCATTCGAAATCAAAAATGATAAAAAAACCTTAACATGACTTTGGTAGTGGTATTATTTAATAGGTGATTTAATTATAATTATATTTATTTAATTATTCACAATAATATAATATGGTGTCTAATTGTCGCCATATTGAATTTTATTACTGTCATATCCTTAGCGATACCTGTGTAGTGATTCTGACTTTAAACTTCGAATCTGATTCCGCAGTGAGTTCTTAGATTGGCATTCTCAAAATTCGAATGTGGATTCGAAGTTACTAGAAACTATTAAGTAATCTGTGCTACAGCGCTACACTTGCGAGCGTGGCAGCGACTGGAACTAGAGTGACCGTGAGATTTTGACATTATAAGTATGGGATGACGTATGAAGTGGCATTCCGTAAAGGGAATTCCTTTATCACTTCGAAGCTCACTTCGCACACGAACTCGAAACAAAGTGTCAAATAAAACGTTGCTATTTTGTGAGTGAAAACAGGCAAAATTTATTATCATAGTTTAAAAATACATTTAAAATTATTTCTGAAGGTGATAAAAACTACTTCTGAGGTATTTATTAGAATTTTATCGCTACTAACTCGTGATAATGACTATGTAAGGGTATCTTGTATCTTGTATCTATGTGAAGTGAGCGTGAATATCGAAGTGAGATGCGAGCTATTGTTCGAATTTTACAGAATGGACATCCTGCAAGATTGGTATGAATCGATTGACACATCAATCGTCAAAATCGGTCCACGTGTTTGGCCAATATAGTGCCACAAAGGAAAAAACATACAAACATACAGAGGCCCAATTCTCGTAATAAGTTACAGCCGAATCGTAACTGAACCGTTGCGGTTGACCAATCGCAGCGCGTATATTGCCATTCAACTGTTCGGTGACGTAGCTTATTAATAAAATTGGACCTCAGTACTTCAAGATAAATAATGGGCATCGGTTTGGGTTATTGTCTAAAGAAAAAATCTATCACGATCGCTTATAATTTGACAGTCATTGCGCCGTGAACATAAGACTCTGTACCGACTTCCTTTTATAAAGGAGTAATGGATGAGCTGCGATTATCAAATTGTAAGCGATCGCGATAGATTTTTTCTTAGACAATAACCCCTCCGCTCACTTCGTGTCTCCGATGATGACACATCTAGGCAGTATAACGATAATATAGAGCTGCTCTTGTGATTGTAAATGATTTTTAGAGCCAAACTACTTTTTGTCACTTGTCTTTGATAAGTTAGACGATCCCTTCCGATGTTTTCCGATGTCCATTAATTATCCTGATGTACTGTACATAGACTGATGAACACATTACCCTTCTGTGAGTTGTGGAGATAGGTAAGAAAGTTATGGGACCAGAGGGCCTATTACCGATCTCATGGTTTTGCAAATGCTATCATATGATATCATAGTGTAAAACGAAAAATACGATTTCCGGTCCGATTTTTGATCATTTGTTCATTATTTAATGATGACATCATTGAAATTATGCCATAGTGATGATATCATTGGAGATCGGTAATACGAAATACAGCATTTCATGACTTCTTTTTCTCAATTTTTTTTTATGTATGACCCGGCAAATGACCTCCTCCCGCCTGATGTTAAGCGGTGAAAGAGGCCCAAATGAGTTGACAGGTAGGGACGACATCCACTATCCTACCTGCCCGCCCCTTGCCGGCCCAAAAGATGGTTTTTCACGCCTCTTTTGAAGGAACCCAAGTTGTAGGATGGAGGAAACACGTGCGCAGGTAGAGAATTCCAAGTGTGGGATGAACGACAGAAAAAGGAATCTTGGAATTTATTGGTACGGTGTGAAAAGGAGGACACAGTGTACGGATGACTCCGAAGGCCCTTACGCGTGTTTCTGTTAAGGAATGGAGAGGGCGGGATAAGGTTAAAGAGCTCCTCGGAGCATTCCCCATGGAACATTCGGTAAAAGGCGGTAAGAGAGGCGATGTCACGACGAAGTTGTAGAGGCTCGAGGGTGTAAGTTACCTCTACATCGCCAATAATGCGAATAGCGCGACGCTGCAATCTGTCCAGATCATCGAGCAGGTACTGAGCGGAGCCGTCCCAAAGGTGCGAGCAATATTCCACGCAAGACCTAACCTGAGTTTTATATAACAAGCATAGTTGGTCCGGCGCAAAATACCTACGCACCTTGTTCAGGACACCGAGTTTCCGTGAGGCAGTAGTTATGACGGATTCGATGTAGTCTCTGGGGTTCAGATCGCAGCGAATGTTCATTCCGAGCAAGGTGATGTTGCTCTGTGTGTGAAGGGTTGTGCCCTGAAGAGAAGGAAGGGGGAGGAAAGGTGTCCTTTTCGCCGAAAACGCGCACACCTGTGTTTTCTTAGCATTGAAATCAACAAGATTGTTGGAGCCCCATTCAAAGACGAGGTCCAGCGTCCTGTTGAGCTCAATGATAAGATTCTGCCTCTCCCTACCAATATCACCACGAGCAGCCCCTGAGCTTCCGTGATATCCCCCATGCACTGTACTGTCGTCTGCATAGCAATGTATAGCTCCCAAGGAAAGCATGTCATTGATGTGCAGAAGAAACAATGTTGGGGATAGAACGGAGCCTTGCGGAACTCCAGCGTTCACTGCTACGAACCGCGAAGCGCAGCCGTCAACGACAACGCGAATTCTACGCTCGTGGAGGAAGCTGGCAATCCACGTACAGAACTGCGCGGGTAATCCGTATGCCGGAAGCTTGGAAAGAAGAGCCTTTTGCTAGACTCTATCAAAAGCTTTGGCGATGTCGAGACTAATAGCCACCGATTCGCCGCGCTTATCGATAGATTTATACCATGTCATACGATGAAAGATCCATAATTTGCCTGCAGAAGGGCGTCCTTGTCCCCGCCTTCCTATTTTTATTATTAATTTATGAAACATAAACATTTATTTATTTATCAGAACATTTGTCATATAAGTTAATAAAAATAAAATTTAGTGAAATATTTTTGTGTTTACTTAAAAAAACAATCAGTTATTATTTTAAATTGTGCTCCTGACCGATTATAAGTCTTAGTGACTGATCTTAACAGACTGAGACTAGAGACTAGTCTGAGGCTAGTCATCTGAACAGCCCCCTAACCATGATCGCTTAAAACAATATTAAAACCGCGCTGAGAGCGGGATGGCGCTATACGCAGCAAGAGTGGTGTCTCTGTTTTAATATTGTTTTAACCTTGCTCTAAGCGATCATGGTAGGGCCCCAGGAGAATATACAGAAGTGTCTGCGCTTGCATTTGCGCAGACACTCCTGTATATTCTCCTTTTTCTTGCGCACTTTATGTTCCTTTACGGCAAAGATTCGTTGAATAATATTGTTAGTTAATTGATGTAAATTTCTAGATAATATTCAATGGTTAGTGTTAGTACAAAGATAAAAAAGATTAAAAACACTGCATAAAATGTGCATGTGTTCGACGTGAAACTTCTCTATAAAATAAGAATACGAGAGATGTAGTTTAAAAAACATATAGAAAAAGAGAGAGCACCTTAAAAGAAAATCCATGATATTAATTTGCAAAAAATTAAAAATTATTAAAAACCCCCGACCCAAAATATCACTCTAAAAAGTAAAAAAATAACCTTTTTTTCGCTCCCTTTTATAACTCGATGAAAAGTACCTATTTATATTTTTAAGATGAGAATCGCCGCGACGGGGACCACTATACCTATATTATGAAGAAGTAAAATTAATCAATCATCTATCAATTACTACGTTCAATGAACGGTTTCAAATTATTTCTTTACTTGTATTTTGGGTATATATTAAACTTGATTGAGGTAAGAATTTAGCGGTCCCCCGACGCGGTGATTCTCATCTTAAAAATTAAATGTAAAAAAAACCTTTTTAAAAACAAGCTTTTATTTAAATGCGCTTAAAAGAATTAATAAACTTTTACACTAAAACTTTTACTTATAACGTCATTTCACATTTGACACAATTTATATGATATAAAAGCTTGTCACGAGATTTACTTTTGTAGATAAACAAGTAAATTAAATAATTTCATGTGAATAATTTTATACATTACAATTTTCAAAGTAAATACGAGTAGGTACTTAAAAGTACTCTTTTAAGTACTTTTAAGTTACTACACACAAGAAAATCTCGCGACAAGCTTTTATGTAATATAAATTGTGTCAAATGTGAAATGGCGTTATAAGTAAAAGTTTTAGTGTAAAAGTTTATTAATTCTTTTTAGCGCATTTAAATAAAAGCTTGTTTTTAAAAAGGTTTTTTTACATTTAATTTATTTTTTACTTTTTAGTTATCACTGGACACGTTTCTCAGTCTGTTCATCTCATTCAACGCATCATTGTTGCAAGGTTGTTTGCCGGAACGTCTATACAGAATTTCAGCTCAATCGGTTTAAGATATCTACTTCAAAATTGATTTTTAGCTTTAGAAGTACGACATATTGGATTAATAGTGACATCACTTAATTTTTCAAGTTATTCTTAGCAAGACCTTTTATTTGATACCCATATAGTAGGAGTGCATTAAAAATAATTGGTCCGCCATCTTGGGTATGCAGCCATCTTGGATTTAGAATGACGTCACACAGTTAACCGTGTATTTTCATCCAAACTCTGTGTATACAAAATTTCAGCTCAATGTTAAAGATATCTACTTCAAAATTGATTTTCAAGCTTTAGAAGTCCGCCATATTGGATAAATAGTTACGTCACATTATTTTCGAGTTACTCTTAGCAAGACCTTTTATTTGATACTCATATTATAGGGGTGCATTAAAAATAATTGATCCGCCATCTTGGGTATGCCGCCATCTTGGATTTAAAATGACGTCACACAGTCAACCATGCATTGTTATCCAAACTGAACGTGTATACAAAATTTCAGCTCAATCGGTTAAAAATATCTGCTTCAAAATTGAGTTGCAAGATTCCACCCGAACATTATGTATTATATGTTCTTACATACATACTTACATTGCAAGTTAAATAAAAGCTTGTAATAATAAAAATATAAACAGGTACTTTTAATCAAGTTATAAAAGGGAGCTAAAAAAAGATTATTTTTTACTTTTTAGAGTGATTTTTGGGGTCGGAGTTTTTTTTTAATTTTTAATTTTATTTTTTATTTCATTCTTTTCAAATTTCTAATTAATTCTAATAGATACTAACTGATCCAAAACGCAGCTAATAAAAATAGCTACCTCATCTTGGTAAATTGCTTGTAGCTCTTGAACTGCTAATCCGATTTCATAAGACATAACTAAGAACCACCGCCATGAACAAGGCTTTCGATTAAAAAAAAACCGCACTCAAATCGGTTCATTAACTCAGGAGCTACGGTGCCACAGACAGAAAAGCAGCTAATAAAAAATAGCTACCTCGTCTTGGCAAACTGCTTCTAGCTCTTAAACTGCTTATCCGATTTTCATAAAACATACCTAAGAACCACCTCGATGAACAAGGCTTTTGATTAAAAAAAACGGCACTTAAATCAGTTCATTAATTCAGGAGCTATGGTGCCATAGACAGAAAAGCAGCTAATAAAAAAAAGCTACCTCGTCTTGGCAAAGTGCTTGTAGCTTTTGAACTGCTAATCTGATTTTCATAAAACATACCTAAGAACCACCGCGATGAACAAAGCTTTCGATTTAAAAAAAAACCGTTTTCAAATCGGTTCATTAATTCAGGAGCTACGGTGCCACAGACAGAAAAGCAGCTAATAAAAAATAGCTACCTCGTCTTGGCAAACTGCTTGTAGCTCTTAAACTGCTTATCCGATTGTCATAAAACATTTTTTTTTTTTATTATGGATGGCCCGGCAAATGACCTCCTCCCGCCTGATGTTAAGCGGTGAAAGAGGCCCAAATGAGTTGACAGATAGAGTAGGGACGACATCCACTCTCCTACCTGCCCGCCCCTTGCCGGCCCAAAAGATGCTTTTTCACGCCTCTTTTGAAGGAACCCATGTTGTAGGATGGGGGAAACACGTGCGCAGGTAGAGAATTCCAAGTATGGGATGAACGACAGAAGAAGGAATCTTGGAATTTCTTGGTACGGTGTGAAAAGGAGGACACAGTGTACGGATGACTCCGAAGGCCCTTACGCGTGTTTCTGTTAAGGAATGGAGAGGGCGGGATAAGGTTAAAGAGCTCCTCAGAGCATTCCCCATGGAACATTCGGTAAAAGGCGCTAAGAGAGGCGATGTCACGACGAAGTTGTAGAGGCTCGAGGGTGTTAGTTGCCTCTACATCGCCAATTATGCGAATAGCGCGACGCTGCAATCTGTCCAGAGCATCGAGGAGGTACTGAGCGGAGCCGTCCCAAAGGTGCGAGCAATATTCCACGCAAGACCTAACCTGAGTTTTATACAACAAGCATAGTTGGTCGTGCGCAAAATACCTACGCACCTTGTTCAGGACACCGAGTTTCCGTGAGGCAGTAGTTATGACGGATTCGATGTAGTCTCTGGGGTTCAGATCGCAGCGAATGTTCATTCCGAGCAAGGTGATGTTGCTCTGTGTGTGAAGGGTTGTGCCCTGAAGAGAAGGAAGGGGGAGGAAAGGTGACCTTTTCGCCGAGAACACGCACACCTGTGTTTTCTTAGCATTGAACTCAACAATATTGTTGGAGCCCCATTCGGAGACGAGGTCCAGCGTCCTGTTGAGCTCAATGATAAGATTCTGCCTTTCCCTACCAATATCACCACGAGCAGCCCCCGAGGTTCCGTGATATCCCCCATGCACTGTACTGTCGTCCGCATAGCAATGTATAGCTCCCAAGGAAAGCATATCATTGATATGCAGAAGAAACGCTGTGTATTAAGGATCCTCTCCATGATTTTACACAAAATGGAAGTGACGGCTATAGGACGATAGTTAGCCGGATCAGAACGATCTACCTTTTTGGGAACCGGCTGGACATTGGCCTCTTTCCAAGATTTCGGCACACAACCAGCAGAGAACGACAAACGGTATAGACGCGTAAGGACCGGAGTCAACTCCGCTGCACACTTCTTAAGAACAATCGCAGGAATGCCGTCTGGTCCACTTACTTTTCGAGTATCGATCGACTGGAGCTCCGCCCGCACATCACGCTGTCTGATATGGATATCGGGTATGGTGCTGCCACAATGGGACAGTTTCGGAGGTTGTGTACCACAGTCATCGACACGGGAATGAGCCGCAAAGAGTTTTGCCAGGAGGTCGGCTTTCTCCTGCGGCTGATGAGCAAGTGAGCCATCGGCAAGTCTCAGCGGTGGCAGCGAGGGTTGGCAGAAGTTTGATTGCACAGCTTTGGCCAGGCGCCAAAAAGAACGGCTACCCGTAGGGTGCGATAGCAGTTCCTGGCCCACTTGTGCAATGCGCTGAGCATCCGCTCTAATGTAAGCCCTCTTACATAACTTGGTGGCATTATTGTAGGCTGTTTTCAGTAGGCTTGTATTGGGATCCTTAGATGCTCGGCCTCTGATCCAAGCGCGGTAAGCCAGCTGTTTGTTTTCAACAGCAGAGGCGCACTCGCGATTGAACCAGAGGTTACGTCTGCCTCTACTGACGAGATTGGAATGCGGAATATAATATTCCATTCCTAGTATGATCTCGTCAGCAACAGAGGTAGCGCAGGAGTCCGGATCCATCCTATTGAAACAGCGCTGCCACCAAGGAACAGATGCGTAATAATCCCGCATACCGTCCCAATCTGCTGACGCATAGTGCCACAGACGGCGTGCTGCAACCACAGGCGACGGTCGTGACGCCTGAGGCACTGAGACGGATACCAGGCAGTGATCCGAAGATCCTAGTGGAGCTCGAACCACCACCTGATATCCGTCAGGGCGATTTGTCAACAGAAGGTCCAATAAAGAGGGCGCTTGACCGATAATATCTGGTACCCTGGTGTTCTGGGTGACCAATTGTGTCAGGTCGTGCGTGAGAGCGAATGCGTGGGCAGTCCTACCCGCATGGTCAGTTTTAGAGGAACTTAACCACAACTCGTGGTGAGCATTGAAGTCCCCTAAAAATACCAGCTCGGCGGAAGGAAATCGCTCCTGCGCGTCATCTGCCACCCGACTTAGATATTCAAAAAGTCGAGTTGTCTCCAAGTCACCACGATGGGAACGGTAGACGCAGACGTAGACACGGCAATGAGTGCCAAAATCGACGTGTACCGCAAGGATGGAAAAGGAAGGTTCCTCCAAACAGCGCAGGCGACGACAGCAAACGTCCGCCCGGACGAACAAGCAAACACCAGCCTTCGCCTTGAAGGACTCCTCAAGAGCGTAGCCGGGGTAATTAAGGTAGCCTGTACCGGCCGGGCAGATAATTTGCGTCTCCGTCAAAAACAGCATTGCTGGACGGGCTGTCTCGAGATGGTGGTGGACAGCTAAGAGGTTAGAATGGAGCCCGCGGATGTTAGCGAGCCCCACCTCGAATAATGGTGTTTTGGTGGGATAATGCACCGCTGTACGACCAGTCTTAATATTTTGCGCTGCCATAATTATTGGAGTGAGAGGCGTGAAACTGAGGTGTCCTTGCTGCGCTTCGCATAGTTAATGTGTGTAGACCTGTTTCGCCAGGGAACAGCCGACAGCTGATTTGCGCTGACCCTCCGCACGGAAGGGCCCCCGAACCCCCCCGGAAGTGACCGCTGGGACCCACCGTCCGGTCACCAACCGGCACGACGGACCACCCCGAGATTATGCGTGGCATGGTGGGGCAGCCTCACGGACTGGTTAGGTCCGCTTGGGCCCCTGTACTATACCACGGGCGGCCAGCGGAACAGGCGTTTCTTCGGGTCTTCCTGGGCGGAGGGTCAACGCAGTCAACCTGGCACTGGGTCGACGGAAGCCCGCACAAACCATACGAATCGCAGCAACGACCCCTCAAGCTCTGGCTGTGCGCAGACTGATCCCGAAACGCGGCCAAAAATGGCCACTTGACGGGTTTTACGTCATGCGCACGGTGGTCGCTAGCCAGTCGGGTTTTTCAAGCCCTACCACCAGAAGTTGGTCACTCGATTAGCACCACCCGGGGATCACGTGTAGGGTCTCGAGGGTAAAACCTACGGACGTGAGCGACTCCAATCCCCAAAACCTACCTAACATACCTAAGAACCACCTCGATGAACAAGACTTTCGATTAAAAAAAAACCGCCCTCAAATCGGTTCATTAATTCAGGAGCTACGGTGCCACAGACAGACAGACAGACATACACAGACACAGACACACAAACAGACAAGTCAAACTTATAACACCCCTCTTTTTGCATCGGGGGTTAAAAAAGGACACCGTTTAATGTGCATTAAACAGATTACGAAACAGCACTTAAATCCCAAGGTTAGAAACCTATTCAAAATGATACGATATACTTCCCTATTTATGTTAAACGTGTAATAAGAGGTAAACCATGGCCTCGTCAAGCAAACGTTATTAGAGCTTTGGGGAAAATCAATATCGCTGAAGTGTGCGTGAGATTGATACACAGCGGGATGTTCCGGTGTGTATTAAATTGTCTAGACCGGTCGCTTTTGGTAATGATGGACCGTTTTACAAATATCTGTCTAGCCATGGACCACCAACTCTTGACCAATATAGAGTAGGTATTTAGGTAAAGGGTTGTTTGATATTATCTATAATATTATTTTTCGGGTAGCTTTGCCACTTCGACTGCTTCGCTACAGTTTAGTTTCGATTTAGCTGTAACTTATTAGCAGAATTGGGCCTCAGTGGTCCGCGAACCACTTGCACCGGTTAAGACCCCGTGCTGTACCACTCATCATCTAGCTAGAGTCTAGCTAGACGATTAGCGATGCGGCGCGGGGTGGCGAATCAAAAGTTAATAAAACTCAATTAAGTATATTAAATTGCTACCTGTTACACCATTTGGAGATGATTACATTTCCGATTATAATAGGGTAGTTGACTCATATCAAAATTTATTAAAATATTGTTTATTTCTAACAGTATTTGGCATAAGGTTCCACAATATACCGATTTTAATAAATAACAATGAATGATTACTGTAAAATTTTCATTTGAAAATGCTAGAAATAATCTTTTTATATCTAACGCCGTAAACGCTTTGATATCCTGTGGTCAGGGCCGTGACGTCACTCATATAGTAAACAAAGAAATGTCAAATTTGATTCAACAACTCGTCGATTTGCACTATTCTTTCCTAAAACTGGCAAAAAATCGTCCAAGTCTCCGTTATTATATTTGTAAATATCGTAAATTATTTGTATTAATAGCAAAATCAACCATTGATGTTGGATTTGTGAGAGCAGATAGTACAAATCTTCCGAAAATAGACAGATTGATGGTCAGGAGATTCTTTGTGTATCGCTCTAAACAATATAAGTACAGTTTCAATACTGTTATAATGAAGAACAGATTACAAGTGTACTTGTCAAGATTGTCACGCGGCAGAAGAGAGTTGCAAACATGCATTTTTGGTGTGGTTGCACCATCACAGTGAGGAGCTATTTTGTACAGCAGTTGAATGCTATTGGATAGAATTCTATCTCTCAAAAGTCAAATAAACACTAAAAGTATTTACTTCAAGAGAAATGTTGAAAAGAAAACATCAGGATCATGTGTCAAATACCAGTGTAGTACTGCAAGAATTTATAAATGAACATAAAAAGAGAAAGATTGGCAGTAGTTCATTTGTCAAGCATGAAGAAAATTACTGGGAGGATAAATATATATACATTCACAGACACGGATTGTGACATATTTCTTAAAAAATAAAAGACCTCTTCAATGAAGTAAGAATAAAGTGCATAGAAAACTAAACCACGAATCATCAATACAGAAGTGCTCTTTAGTTCGAGCTTCGTTATAAACAATAACAGCTTCCATGTGCTATAAAGTCAGCCAGTGCATAACATGATGGTTCTTTTGTTGGGAAGATTTTTGGTGGGAAATCTTGCAGACACCTACGAGTATAATGAAATGTGGATAAAAGTTGAAAGATGAAGATTTGGGTTGAAATTTGCAAAATGTGACCTCATTTCTGATTAATACCCTGTAATAGTCTATTCAACAAACGGTATCCATAAAATTAGATTAATACAAAATTGTCATGCTCTTTTACTGAAGAAAATGTTAATTATCAAAGACAGAAAACTGTGAACAGTATGTTTAACTCAAGTATAGATGCAGATGTTTTGTGCTAAAGCAAAACTTATATACTTTTGTGTTACTAGCAGTATGTAATTTTGAAAACACTCAAAAGGTGACAATATTAGCTATAATAGGTATTTGTTCTAACAATCTGTATGTCAAAAAACTTATTGATCAAATAGTGCCATTTTGGAAACTATACTACATTTTTCCTAAATTATATGAAAGTATTACTTCATAATAAATCACTTTACTATTATTTTGACTTTTATTACCTGCGACCTTAAGGCAATATATACAAATTAATAAATTTGATCTAACTTTATTCAACCTATTTGTACTTTTGGAACATACTATATTTGAGTAACAATGGTAAATATGAGCAACAAACCTATAAAATATAAATCTTTTAAGGTGTAACGGAAAAATAAAACACATGTATTTCAAATTAAAATATTTTGATTCAACTTAAACCTTTACAAGTCATTATTGTCAAATAAACATAGAACATTTTTTTTAGTGAAGAACATAATGACTAATGTAGTACAAAAATTGATTATGTCATCTTTAGATGTTAGTTATGTATAAAGTAAAGAAAAAAAATTTCTTTATATTATTTATTTAATAAGAAGGGTCTTGTAAATTAGGAAGAGCACAGGCTGACAACACAGCAATCACATTTAATATATTTGTATACGCCTTTAAAATGGATAACTTGCATATTCTTGCGTAAGCTGTTCTGAAATTTACCAGCCATGGTGGCCAGCAGGTTTAATCAGTGAAGATATAACATCTTTCAGTTTTACCAAACTGGACCTATTTACTTCCATGGTGCTTTGGTATATGAATACTTGAGTTATTTTGTTGACATAATGTTGTTCTAGTTGACGGGTCACATTTTGATGTTGTGGCTGAGCATGTACTGCTTTGTATTATGTTGCACAACTGTTACTGCCTTATAAATCTCATTGTCAAGAGGAGAATAGGTTAGTACACAATAGTTCTCATTAAGTAACCACTGAAAGCAACAAATTTTAATTAGGTACTCAGTAAATTCAAGTAAAAGTTGTTTAGATAAATATATTCATTATGAAACTTTGATATTTTTGTTTGTATTACATACTTTTTAATTAATATTCAATTACATCATTATTCAATTGGACATAAGTACATATTCTTTTCTTTGAAACATCATCTAGTGTCAGTGTATAACTTAGATTAAATTAAAAAGGCGTGAATGGTCAAGTTTTCTCTCAGTTTTCTGGTCAAGTTAAAATTTGGTTGGTCGGCTGCAGTCAGTTTTCATTCTAACTGAAAGATAAAAATTTAATTAATTTACATACAGATTTGATTTTACATACAACCTAAAAACTTCTATTTTGTTTAAGTTGAAACTGAAGTACCTACACAGATTGAGTTATTCAGTTGTAGTACTTACATTAATGTGATTTTCGCAAAAATACATTTCAGTTTCAGTAGATAGTTACAGGATTTCTTTAAGCGAGTGTTAACCAAATATTTCGCATGTCTATATCACTGGGTACGTCTAATCCACAGATTTCCTGGAGGTAATTCTATATTCTTGTTCTATTGTCCCGTTCCATATACAGTTTTACTATATTTTGTGATATTTAATAGAAAGCATTGTTTTTGTGAGGTTATTTCGCCCCCGTGCTTTGTTTACTATAAGGCTGACGTCATTGCCACAGATAATGAACAGACTATAATGGCTGACCGTGTTTTCGGTCCAAAATTGAAAATCTTAATTTAAAATAGATTTTTTGCACTTTTTAGCCATCGAAAAAAATAATATTCATGTGCTATGGTCTAATACAACAATTATGAACATTTTAAGCCCTACTTTAAAAAAGGGTCAACTAGTCTATTTGCAACAATATGAAAGGTAATACAAGGAATGGTAAAACCATTGCGATCCTCTCGGTACTTAGAATGTTCGTTTTCACCATTCGTTTTGTAAAACGCATTAGATAAAATTCTTTTTCTCAAACATGCTCGGAAATGTAGGCATTATTGTAGTAAAAAGAAGACACAAAGTTTGTAATTCTTGGCTCATGCATTACTTTATCGGCCTAGGCCAGGAAAGTAAGTATGAAAATTCATTTTTGGCCGCAAAAACTTGAATTACTTGAAACTTGAATTATGTAACTTGTCATAAAGTCAATTGCTACCACATTATAAAAAATGCACTCTTAGAGCATATACAACGTGTCTCATATCTCCCCATAAAATTATAATATTTAATTTTATTTAAACTCTCAAAAGTGCCAACCTAAAACTGTTCTAAAACTGAATTTTCATAAATTTGACAATTAAATTCGATTGATATGACAAGTTATTAAAGTTGACACATTCTTTTCGGTTAAATGAATATTATAATTTTTATGGGGAGTTATTATGAGACACGTTGTAAGTATATGAATATGACAACGATTTTATTAAAGTGTTGGTATGAAATCCCACTAAAATATGCTTATTTTCGTTGCGAGAGAAAATAGTCATAATCTGCAGTATTACATTTTTTGCGTAAAATATGATTGGGCTGTATGGGCTTTGTTTCCTTTGCACTAATTGAAAATTAAAAAGTATTACTAAATGCTAGGCTACTATAATTAATTAATTGCTTGATTTGTTTTTTTATTCATACTATACTCATTTGTTTCCAATTCAATTCAAAATCTTTTATGCATACCACAATGTGTAAAATAGGTGGTTCACAAAAAATAACATCATTATGGACCCGTTGGGCACGCAATCGTTGAACAAGAGAGAGGAAGCTTATTATTATTAGGTACCTACTATTGTCTTATTTACAGATCATAAAGCTAAATTATACGAAGATCACGGCAATTATAAATATTTGAATAAGTAAATAGACAACATTCAACAATATTTTAATATGAAAGGTTTTTATTTATATGGTATTATTATTACACTGAATTTCATAATTAATTCCAGTATTACGTCTCTCATTATTTCCTCGCAATTATTGAGAAGAGCACTATTCATACCTCGGCGGGAATGGGATTGCCGGACTCGTAATCATTGTCAAGGCCTCGCTCACGCTCGGCCTTAAAAGCATTACTCGTCCGGCTATCCCTAACTTCCCGGCCTCTGCAGTAATGTACTATCACCATAACTTCGGCAATTTCACTTTACTTATTTACTTTACGTGCATGCGATATAAGCTTAATTTTTTGTCACTCGAAAATAAAATGTTTACAATCAGGGGTGCTCAAATTGCTCGAACATTTCGAAGTGTAGTACCAGGGCCGCAGAAATAAGAAGGAGGTCGGTTGCATTTCAAATATGCCGGTGTGTTGCTAGGACGACAGATAAAATCGCACATAGAGTCCGAAATGTTTGCTGAACTCTTCTAAATACGAGTATGAGCGAAAAGATGATATTATGCTTCGAGTAATGTGAGCAAGGGCGACAAATTCAAAGAGCATTCTACCTCTACTAAAAAGCTGTGAGCCTAGTACTTACGTGACTGGGTTTTCGAACGGGGATAAAGTTTCTGTAAGCCTGGTATTATTAGATAGATTTCACAATAAACGAGGGTAAGCGAACGAGAAATAAAAGCGTTATACTTAACGATCTTCTACGTCATTGTTTTAAAGTTGATCCATTCATATGATTAGTAGAATGCGCATTTTGTATTTTTGTTAGTATAATAATGATAATTTAAATAAATATAAAGGTTTATATTTAGAGACTGAGTTCAAACTAGTTTAAATGGAAAATTATTAACTATTTTGCATTCTTTTTGAATTTTCTATTGAACTTTCTATTGAAGTCTTAGACGAGGAAATTATTATTTAAAGAAATTATTCAAACGATAAAATTGACGAAAATAACTTCTAGTTATTTTTGGTGATTTATTGTACATAATAATGTTGTGTGGTTGCATCCGCTTAATATGAGAGCATCAGGGTAGCGATTCAGTACAGGAACCCATTTTAAAACAGCCAGGAATCCGGCGTCAAGAGAGAAAGAAGCAAATACTTTGATCTAGAAGTTAAAACGATATTATTAATTAAGGTACGTACAAGTAATATTACAATTTTTTTATTGTAAAACTATGTTTGATGATTTTAGACTCTTGTTACCTAAAGGCTGAGATAGGTCCTGTTGCTTGTCTGTAAACAGTACTGACAAACGAGCGAGACGGAAGTCATGTGTGGGACTGCTTTATCCAGTCATGCAGTCTAGCTCTTTCTAGATTATGAAATTTAATGTACCTGTAACTGAGAGCGGCAATGACTCTGGGAGGCAAGTGGGGTGAGTATTCAGGAGGTCCTAGTGTTGATTACTTCTAAAGCTTATGCGTTCCTGGTAGTTTTCACTAAGAATAGTTTGAATCAGACTTGTGAAAATCGTTGTATAGCCATAGCTATACAACGATTTTCACAGTAACGTAACATAGTAACATAGTAACGTCTTAGTTTTAGTAGTCGTCTCGACTAATGACTGTAACGGAAACATAGTTATAGGTTGCGTTAGCTTATGGATTTTTTTTTCAAAATAATTAGAACATAGAGACAAGTTTTTTGTAATAAGTATATTTATTTTATCTTCAAAGTTATATTTATTATGGTGTATTCATTGCTTCCGAGAAGTGCTAGTCGGGGGCAGAGGAAAGCCAGCAGGCGACCTAATTGTACACAATGCTGTCTTGTATTTGCACGTGCACTACACTACACATTTAAATAAATTAAGCCTTTTTAAAGAAAATGCCAAATTCTCTATAAAAATTATAAGTTTGCTTTATCCTTAATCAATTTTTAAGAAATCTGTAAAGATTTCTAAATTGGATGTTGATACATAGTCATTAACAGTGAATAAAGACTACTTTGGCTTAACAAATTTCAAAAGAGATTAATAAGTTGATGATTGCGTCGGAGCGAGAGGTCTAGGCATCAACAAGGTATGTCGTAGTCGCAGGTTCAAACCCTGCCCAAAACGAAGTTTTTTCTTTATTGATTTTATTCATTTTTCAGTATTGGCCTTGTTTTACTTTCCTCATGTTCGAAATGAAAAGTAGTGTTTAATTCGAGTGAACATTTCATCTTGGCGTGGTAAAAATGTATCTTGACTGTAATGGGTGCTGTTCAGCCCTTATTAAACAATCGACTAGTTCCTATCAAAATATAAAAGCGGACTCGCAATATAAACTTACCGTCGCCCGCCAGAGCCTGCGGGATTTAATGCAGGGTTTTCACTATGTGACGCATATTGCATACCAGGCTAACATGAAGTTAAAATGTTCACACGTTTTCAGAGACAAATAAAAAGCTTAAAGCACCCTGACCCACGCATACTGAGGGAGAGAAGGTGCCTATATAATATCTCCATATGCCAATGATAGCGACTGTTGCCGAAGTAGTGAAGGCTGCTTACTGTTTATGCGACCCTGGTATTCATTTGGCACCTGTACACGATAGCTACCCCGCACTGAACCCTCACAACTTTGCTTTTTTTGTACAGCAGTTAATGGCCATTTTTAGTTAGGCAATCGGTGCTATGAAAATGTTTAAAAGAGAGACCATATAATTTTCTTCTGTGTTTCTAAAAGGCTTTGGTGACTGACTGACTAATAAATCAACGTTGAGACCAAACTGCTGGAGTTAGTAGCATGAATATGGTACAGGGGTTGCTTGGCTTATGCAGTCGTCCAATAAAGAAGGATTTTGCAAAATTCCCACAGGAATCTGAGAAATCACCATCCAAAAATAAAATCCAAGTAAAGCATGGTGGGCGTAAAATTTTTCTGTCAAATCTGTAACATACTTTATTATCACATGTTATATCAATAGGATGTTCCCTCAGAATTTTCCCGTGAAAATTCATATTATGTTAAGTCGCGGGCAAAACCTAGTATAATATAGTGTTTTTCACGTCTCCAACAAAGTTCTCTTCTGCTTAAAGTCTTGCAGCAAATCCGTTTGAATTTAAAGTCAGCAAAAAATATTATTTATATTAAATTATAATTTACAGTTATGTATGAAAAAGTGCACGAACGAGACAGATGTATACTTTAAAAGTGATTTGAATAAATGCAATAACAGTGGGTAAGCACGAGACGTCCGAAAGCTCATTTACTAACTCCACTAAATTTTAACAAATTGTACATACACAGAGTTACAGGATGTATAATATAATTTACTTTATAATAAACGTAATGTAAATATAAAGATAAAAATCCTTTACTTCCCGTACTAGTTAAAAAACTGTGTTACAGTAAAGTCATGATTGTTAGCGACTTATTAGTTGAATTAGATGGTAGATATATGTAGAGTTATACTTGTCCGATAGACATGCGCGACCGATGATCATAAGAAAGTGGAGACGTAAACAACTGTGCGTAGTATATTATGCGATATTTACAGACTAAATCCAAGTTATTGTCAAAGCAAAACATGCAAAGTATACAATAAAGAAGCTTAAAAATTTGGTGTAAAAATCGAATGTGTAAGTTGTTCAAGTAATTGCTTACAATATTATGTTTAGTTTTGGTCAATCAATATATAGGAAGTTTGTTAAAAATGATAGGTAACAGAGTAAATTGAATTATCCCATAATATAAAATTGTTCAACAACGTAGATACTTGCAAAGTTGCAACATATAAACTACAACCATGACGATACCAATGTAAAAAGAGTACTGTGACTTCACTGATCTGTGTGAATCAACCTTTAAGACCGCTCCACGTTTACTGCTTGTGATCTACACAATCGATATCCAAATAGAAGTAATACTCATAAGTTTTTTTTTTCAATAATATCGGATTCGATTCCCAAACTGAGTACAAATTTTTATTAAATATATATTTGCAGTTTTTCTTGTCACTAAAATCATGTACATGGTTCCTAAGAACAGATCTTTATATGACTTATAGTTACCGACTTGCCTATACTGATCGTTCTAAATGCGCCACCCTGTATAAACACCATTTTGTGTTGCGGCGGATGGCAAACTACGGCTAACTTTAACAATCTTACTAAATACGAATAACGCTATGTTTATACAATTATTTGGTCTTTGTCATTTGTTGAAAATTGATAGAGACTTAACCATATCGTAAACTTAAATATATTTTGTGAATACTAAGGGCACCCTAAGTAAATTATAAAATAATATATGTCTATCTGTAATAATATGTAGATTGTAGGTATAATATTTTCAAATCTAAACCACCTAATAAATATTTTTAAAAAGGGTTAAGTATCGGTTTTTTATAACTATTGTAACTAACATATTGCAAATAACATGAAACGAAATTCGCACACACATTACACTTCAAAGCCTGCGAAGGGTTAACGTGTTTTTAGGCACTAGGTACATGCGATATAAATCACGTGCAGTGCCAAATAAATACTAGGCTCGCATAAACTATAAGCTGTGCACGGAACCTCGATCGACGCTACCAGTGGTCAAGACAGGGAGAGCAAAACACGTCTTTCTCTTTCATACAGTAATGAAATATGCATAGGGCGTGGAGTGTTAGTTCATGCAGTCTAGCTCTTTCTAGGTTATGACATTAAGCGCACTTGCAACAGAAGGCGGCGATTGCTCTGAGGGGTGTGGGGTCGACGATAGGGTTCACAGAGAAGGGTGATTTAAAAGTGTCTAAAGTTTATGCACTCCTGGCAGTTTTCACTTAATAACAGTGTGTACGTATCACACAGTTTGCACACAAAACCTAGTCGTCAAAGTAATTACGTTAAATGCAGTCGTGTGACCAAATAAACGAGAGGCAGATACTAAACAATTTTATAACTTTTTTTATTTATATGCCCCAGTACCGAAGTACCTAACAGGATACACCAAACGAGCCCAAACTAGCTGGGGTTGTATCGTTTTATTGTGGAGTTCCTATGGCTCCTTTCCAGCTCCAGGATCAGATCAACTCCATATTATCATAATATTGCAAAGCACGCGAGAAAGTAAACAAGTACAATATTTTTTGAAAAAAGCTTTTATTATTACTTGTAAAACGAACTAAAAAGCAGAAATTGCATACGGATATTATCTAGGATTGAAGTACTTATTTATTAAGATGCACCAAACAAGCCCAAGCTTAATGAGGCTGTGTCGTTTTATTGCGGAGTTCCTATGACCACCTTTCACTTCCAGCATTAGATCCTCTCTATATCATCATAATATTGCATTGTCACGCGATATACACATGCATGCAAAATTTAAGCTCAATCGGAAACCAGGAAGTGGCTCAAATTTAACTTGCAAGATTTCATTACAGACACCGGGATAGGTGAAATAACTCTATCTATAGGTGGTGGTGCCCCAAGTAGACTCCACCACGTCGGCGTTTCACCGAGTAAGGAATTTTGGGTTGATTGCTGATGCCCTACTACCCGCTCATCGAAAGCATTGTGGCTTACCCCGATTCCCGTTGTCTCCGTCCGTCTCCTCCGTAGCCGGTGGACTTCCTGAGCTAGCTCGAAGGAAGTCGCGGCTCCTGAAGTTCTGCAGTGGATCCACCGGTGGAGACCGGAGCACTACAAAGGCCTATTAGGCCACCACGACTCACACACGCGATTTTGATACCTTGCACAACACAAAGCGGGCTTTCGCACCCCGATATTAGGTGCGCCGCGCAAATCACTATTTGCTTGAATATTGTGTATTATATTTTATTCCGGCCCGCACATAACCTCTAAGCATGTCATGACATTTCGACTCGACTCAACTGACATATCACATGCGGCCGGCCGCCAAAAAAGCTGTCACTGCACAGACTAGAATGCAGTGCCGCCTCTCGCTCTTCCTCGAGCGTGAACATCCCCCCGCTCCGGACAGTCCCGGACTGTCCGCCAAATCAGTCTAAGGGGAGGCGAGAAAGAGTAGCGACCGCGCGCTTCAAAACAGAATCCCCAACTAGGACCTCGGCAAACCTGGGCACACCATCAGACCCTAGAGTAAGTTGGACAATGCGTCCGCGACGCCAACGTAAGGGTGGCAGGTTTGGGTCCTTCACTAACACGAGGTCTCCAACCCTCGGTGGGTTTGTCTTATCTGACCACTTAACGCGCTGTTGCAAAATGTGTAAATATTCAAGGTGCCAGCGGCGCCAGAAACTCTGGGTAAGCTGCTGGAGCAACTCAAACCGCGAAAGGCGTCCGGGATTGATATCTCTATAAGGATACTCGGGCAGGGCGTTAAGTGGTCTGCCTATCAAGAAATGGCCCGGCGTGAGGGCCTGCAAATCGTTCGCGTCGGTAGACAACGGACATAACGGACGCGAGTTGAGAACCGCCTCAATCTTATGAAACACCGTCGCGAGTTCCTCAAACGTGAGAATAGTCTCCCCAATAACGCGGCGAAGGTGAGTCTTGGCGGCCTTTACAACAGATTCAAAAATCCCTCCCCAGTGAGGGCAAGACGGCGGGGAGTATCGCCATGTTACCCCCCTACGGGAGAGTGTGGATCCGATCTCAATATTATTTTTATCTAAAAATTCACAAACTTCTCTTATATGTCTATCAGTGCCCTTGAAGTTCGTCCCACAATCGGACCGAATTAGAGAAGGCAGTCCCCGGCGGGAGACAAATCTGCCTAACGCTGCTAAGAAAGCGTCCATGGTGAGCGCACTCACCACCTCCAAATGAACGGCTTTAGTGGCCAAACAAACAAACACACACAAGTAAGCCTTTTCAGTCTTAGCATTACGGAGTCGCGACGTTTTTATAGTGAATGGTCCCGCAAAATCAGTTCCAACTCCTAAGAAGGTCATCGATTCATTCACACGATCAGCAGGCAAATCACCCATTTGGGGCTGCATCGTCTCGGGGCGTAAACGATAGCAGGGCAGACATCGAAAGATAACAGATCGGATTATTCTTCGCGCTGACAAAATCCAAAACTCCCGTTGGAGGAGCGCGGTCAATGCATTACATCCGGCATGAGCATTCTTCACATGGCGATCAATGATCAACAATCGCACCAATGGTCCGTCCTTGGGGAGCAACAGGGGATGACGTGATCTATAAGGCAAGTTAGCGTGCCTCAATCGGCCTCCTACACGCAACAATCCTTTATCATCCAGAAAGGGAGTCAAACGCACCAAGGGTCCCTTCAATTTGGACGTCCCGGTACGGAAAATCTTAAGTTCCGGTTCAAACGCTCTAGACTGGGTCATACGCACCCAATGCAGAAGAGCATCTTGGCGCTCCTGCGGTGAGAGGACCGGACACAAATCTTTGTCCTGAGGCCGTCGACAATTTCGTATAAATCTTCTTATCCAAGCGGTCACGCCGAGCAACTTGTCCAGAGAACTGTAGCGGTCTAATAAAAATTCCCGCTCTGGAGCCGCCATAGTCTCGACAGCGTGAACACGCAAGCCCGGATTTGGTACCTTCACCACAGCTGGTGTGGAAGGCCAAGACGGCTGTAACAACCATTCGGGACCCCACCACAGAGTGTGGTCAATAAGCTGAGGGGCTTCGCTGCCACGTGATGCACAGTCAGCAGGGTTTATTTCACCTGGCACGTGGCGCCAAATCAACGTGGCCTTCGAGGCCTGTATTTGGGATACCCGATTGGCCACAAATACTTCCAGGGAGTGGACGGAGTTCTTAATCCAACACAGGACAACCTGACTGTCGGACCAAGCAAAGAGCGACTCAAAGTCCACACTACGTCCCAGGGTGTCAACAACGTGGTTCATCAACCGAACCAGAAGAGTAGCTCCAGACAATTCTAACTTCGGAATCGTTAATCGAGTCCGAAGTGGAGCAACCTTACTCTTAGCAATTAGCAAGTGGAGCTTAACAGCTCCTCTATCATCAACCGTCCGGATATATACGACGGCTGCGTATCCACTCTCAGACGCGTCACAAAAGCCATGAAGGCTGGCCGTAAACCGTCCCTTAGGCAGTATATGTCTAGGGATACTAACACGGTTAATGTCGGGGAGAGACGACATGAAGGACTCCCAATCTCGCAGCAAACGGCCCGAGAGGGGCTCATCCCACGACACTTCGGCTGACCAAAGTTCCTGTAGGAAGCACTTCATCCAAAACACTACGGGACTAATCCAGCCATTTGGGTCAAAGGTACGAGCTACTGTAGACAAAACCAACCGTTTCGTCCAGACCTTGGGGCTTGGCAGCTCCAATCGATAGGTGAACGTGTCCTGGACAGGTCTGTATTGCACTCCCAAAACAGACAGTAAATCTGGAGTGTTGGCATTCTCAAAAATATGAGGCTCCTGCTGGTGGTCGTCTGGCAAGTCACACAAAAGCTGAGGTGAGTTGGACATCCACTTCCTCAGTTCATAACCACCAGCCCCGAGAAGAGCAATTAGTTCATCTCGCAAAATCAAGGCTTCCTCGACACTAGAGGAGCCCGTACAAATATCATCAACAAATGCATCCTCCTTGAGAACCAAGGATGCGCGAGGGTATCGTAATCGTTCACGTTCAGCGAGTTCCACAAGTGAGCGAATTGCCACAAAGGGGCTCGAACGCAAACCGTATGTATTGGTGTTCAGCTCGTAGACCAGCATGGGATCCCTGGGATCCTCCCTCCATATTATGAGCTGATATCGCCTATCGTCCGGGTGAATCACAGTCTGCCGAAACATCATCCGGATATCGGTCACAAAGACGACGGCATGGCGACGGAAGTTGGTCAATACATCGCCCACCTCGTGGTGCAACTTCGGTCCAGCATGCAGACATTGATTCAGCGAAACTCCGGTAGACGTAGGAGCTGACCCATCAAAAACAACGCGTATCTTCCCAGTGGAAGGTTTCAAAACCGCGTGGTGAGGAAGAAAATTATGTTCCTCGTTTCGCCAGTCCAGTCGCGAGACCGACATGTGCCCCAGTTGCTCATATTCTCGCATGAAGTCGACATACTTCTGTTTGAGGTCGGAGTTCCTACTCATACGACGCTCCATGGACAGCAGTCGCTTCTCGGCCAACGGCCGGGAGCTGCCAAGTGAGGGGCGAACTGACAAAAAGGGCAAACGAGTGATCAGCCGTCCCGAGTGAAGGCGACCTGTATTGTTCTGGTAGAACAACTCACACTCCTCGTCCAAGGGGTTCACTCGCTTCACGGTAGGGGGCTCTTCCACCTCCCAAAACCGTTGTAGGACATCCGATAAGGTGGAGCTAACAGTTATGTAACTGTCCACCGATGGAGATGGTGGGTTATGCCTAACTGGTCCCATCACTACAAACCCAAGCGATGTAGATAAGGCTACCAGCCCACCCTTCTGTAACTCTCTCCTCTTCCCACAATACACGCGGCCTAGAACATCGGCACCGAGCAATAAGTGAATCGGACCGGTTCGGTGGAAGGAAGGGTCAGCCAAGGTCAATCCTAATGTCGCATCAACGACAGCGCGCGAAACGTGCTGTTGCGGAAGCTGACCAACAACCTTCTCATAAACAATCGCGGTAGCGCCAATTTTGGGCGCTGAAGAGAAGTGGGGGGAGAAGGAGAACAAAACCTGACCGATCGGATCCGGGATCCGCAGGTCTCCGATTCCTCGTACCGATTCAAGGTATGGAGATGTGTTCAAACTCAACTGCCGGACCAGCCAGCTGGAGGCAATGCAACCCTGAGCTCCCGTATCCAAAAGGGCGCGAACTAAAACAAAGGTGCCTCTCGGGCCCCACACCTGTACGGAGGCTGTTGGTAACAGCACCTGCTCCTGTGGGGGGGTTGCAGCCGACAGTTGGTTTAGTGAAAATCCTCCCGCATTCCCCGCAACGGGGGGGAAGGGGGGTCCGAAGAAAAATGCGTGCGCGGCGGAGGAATAGGGCGCTCAAGGCGCTCGAGCGGGTCCCAATCCGGCCCGTACACACCCCGACCAAAGCTGCATCGGGGGGCCGGGCGGTGCCCATGATGGGCGAAAGTTGGGGGAGCCCGCGATAAACGAGGTCTCTCCATCAGAGGGGGAGAGAAGCGTATCGGCTCCCGGCGTGGCTCCCTAATTACCGCGGCCCAATCCCGCGGTGGCGCCTCATAAGCGGCGCGTCGATCCCCCCCGCCCGTAGGGGGGGTGGGGCGCCCAATCCTCTCACTGGAGGGGGGGCGCCTGTCCAATCTCCGCGGAGGGGTGGCACGCCCCTCCGATCTCCTCGGAGATGTGGGTGACCTACGAGGGCCCCCGCCCGTGTGCGAGTCCCTCTCTCTCACCACCTCACGAGTGTCTTTATTATTAAAGCACAAGAGGGGGTGATGGGCCCCTCCACAACAGTGACAATCTCGTGGGTGGGGGCAAGCCGATGCCATATGAGCCCCCAGGCAGCGGTAGCACCAATTCCGCTGCTTGGCCATATTCCTACGCCCCTCGGTGCGTAAGTCAACAAATTTGGGACAGGCCGGCAAACGATGGCCATCCCGCTTGCAACACTTGCAAGGCCTCGGCCTCTCCCCGTGTGGAGAGTTCTGCCGCACTGCAGTATACTGCTTGTACGGGCGGCGCTCTCTCCGTGGCGCTGCCCGGGTCGCCTCAAAGCGGCCTGTACTCGGTCCCGGTATAGGAACCAGATCCAAGTGGTCCGTCATCCGACACTCATCCTCCAAAAATCTGAGGAGATCCGAGAAGGGGGGGAGGTACGAGGCACTATTGCCCCCGTATCTTTGTTCAAAGCGCCCCTTCATCTCCATGGGAAGCTTATCGAGGATGAGGTGGAGCAAAATAAAGGACCACTGGTCCACCGGTAGATCAAGTCGTTTGAGCGCGTTAATGGCGCTTAGCAGCGGGTTCAAAATCTCCTTCCTCAATGAGGAGACCCGCGATACTCGTGGCAGCCCTAAAATGGCAGCCACATGTGTGTCCGCTAGCAAGCGAACATTCTGATACCGGGCGGTCAACAACGCCCTTGCAATATCATAACTGTCATCATTGACAGGTAGATGCTGGACAAGTACACCAGCCTCTCCACGTAAGGCAGAGAGCAAATAGGCCAATTTCTGGCTAGGGAACAGGTCGTCCCTCGAGTGAACCAGGCTATCAAAGAGGTTAATGAACCCCATCCAAGAAGCCAAGTTCCCATCAAAGGTTGGGATGTCTAAAGTGGGCAGTCTGCCCAGCAAGCCGGCCGGGGTAGGCTTGACCTCCCCGGGCGTGCACGACTCACCCCTCCGGGCGGATAGGATTGCCTGAGCCTTGTTTATAATCACATCCGCCTGTTCAAAACACTGATCATAATCGGCATTAAATTGGTCGACTGCTCGCAACTCAGCGGCACCCTCGGCTGGGTGGTCGAGCAGATATTGTTGATGAGCAACGAAAAGCTGCTCCAATTCCTTCAAGCGAGCCGGTACTCCCTCATGCCGAATTAACAAGGCCTGTTCTCGGTCTGGTCGGTCTACCAAAGCGACGGCACTAGCAAACCATCTCAAAATCTTTTGTGCACCCGCGCGGGCACCACTAAGCGGGCTGACTGGCGGGACCATTTTGCACCAAAATTAATAAACACTATAATAATACACGGACAAACAGACCGACAACCGCAGACAATAAAACAGATCGGGAGGAACTTCAAAGGCAGAACAAAATATATAAACAAACCAAAATCAAGTGTAAATGCTAGAACTTAACTAGAACAACAAAGGCATTTAACAACAGAATTTTTCAAACAAATTAAATTCAAGCATTAAGTCAATAACTTAACAAACACAATATTCAAAGGCAAACAAAACAAAATCAAATGTAAATGCTAAAACTTAACACAGCAAAATAGTGTATTACAACAACAGCAAAGTCATTTAGCAGCAAAATCTTTTACACAAATTAAATTCAAGTATAAGTTTACAACTTAACAAACAAAATAGTCAAGGGCAAAACAAAGATATGAAAAAACAAACCAAAATTTAAATATAGGTAAATGCTAGAACTTAACTAGAACAACAAAAGACATTTAACCTCAATTTTTCATATACAATGCCCAGCTTTTAGCTGATTTCACTGACAAAATTATGCATAATCTCAATAACAAAAAGCATGTCCTGATAGTTTTTATAGCAAAGCTTTCGAAACATTACGGCACGATATTCTTATAGATAGGTTAGATGACAATGGCATCAAAGGTCCGATGCTTGGATGGTGTCAAAACTACCTCAAGAACCGTTCTTTCTATGTAAAAGTTCAAGATGCCCTTGGTAAGCAGGTTCTGGTGGAGGAAGGCACTGCGCAGGGATCAGTCCTCGGACCACTGCACTACATCACATACGTAAACAGTGTAGTAAATATGATCCACAAATGCGAGATTTTGCAGTATGCGGATGATACATAGTGAATTGCCGCACACCATGACATCAATATTGCAAAACCTACAGGAAAACTTTACCAACTTGATGAGATGGTCAAATGGTCTAGTCCTGAATGCTGGCAAAAACTGTATATGAGAGCACGCGTCACCTCCCAACCCAATCCTACCAGATTATTCCACTTTTAGCTCCAAAAAAATTAAATATAAGTTAAAAACATATTGTTTATTTAAAAAGCCTTAAATGCCTCAGTATTAATGTTTTAACTCTGGGAACTGTTGCAAATAATGTGTTACATTTGTTATAATAATTATATATTACATTTAATAATTAGAAATAATATTTATTTTCAACATCACAGTGTACGGTAAGCATCGTACTGTATATGAGAGCACGCGTCACCTCCCAACCCAATCCTACTGGATTATTCCACTTTGAGCTCCTGTGTGATATCACCCAGATGGTCAAATTCTACATTTTTGTGTACTGAAATCACCCGACACCAAATCACCTGGATGATCAAATTCCACATGATTTTAATTTACTTATTTTGTTTCCCTAAATCTCCTGGGTGATCTAATTCCATGCTATTATTATGTCTCCTAAAATCACCTGCACCCGTAGCATAAGCTAGCATATCATTATGAACAGTGTTTACATTAAACACTTCTAAGGCTTTTATTTAAAACTGCTTAAGTTGCTCTTTCGTTTGATGTACCTTTAATTTATAACTCTAATGTAGTAAAAATTATAACGCGTCAAAACCTCTCTATTTACCCTGAAACACGCAGTATTTTCTTCAAGAGTCACATAGTTGGAATTCTTTAAACTTATCAATCCTCTAGATTTTTGTTAGAAGTAATAGTTTTTTTTTATTGTCATGCGACAACATTATCGCGCCAAGACGCGTATTGCTGTCGCGCTAAATTTTCGTGATAGAACAGTATAACAAAGGCCACATCTACTGATTCACGACAAAGAGAATGACTCATGCTGACGTATCTTGTTATCGCGATAATACGTTTGCAGTATAAGTAAACAAACGTACTGACAACTACAATGCTTCTACAATGTTGCAAACGCAACTCAGCTGGTACCAGGGGAGCATAGACTAACAGGATGTTTACGTCCAAGAGCGTCACAAATTACTAGTCTGCGTCACATCATGACGATTGATCTATGACGTACACATAAGATAGTTATAGTAATATGTGGATACGAGTAGTTGAAACACGATGGATTTCAATGGAGTTGAGATTCGAGTGGACGGTCCTTTTTTGCAGTAATGCATGTGTTGTGTTGTACGAGCATAATGATTGGTACTTGGTTGAAGCTGGTCACCGTAGCAGAACTAGCAGTTGTATGTACCTATTCGAACGTTTCTGTGTATCACCTCAGTTTATTTGTATTGCTGTAGTATTACTGTCAGTCATATTTTGGACTTAGTACATAATAAAACAGTATTTTTACTATAGTATTATTTAAAGTATTTTTTTATTTTGTATAATTATATCTTACATCTATTTAACACATTTTTTCACCGCGAAAATTAGATTCGGTTCCAATCTCAGAGAATTAGTAAGGTTCCATTTTTGTCGTTTATTTAATTTTTATTTACAAAGGAAAGTAGCAGGATTAATATAACGATTCTAAACTAAGAAAAAGTTTAATAACTATTAGTCATCTAATCCATTATTTTATTTTTTGATGTGAAATGTCTATAGCGGCGGGTCAACACGACTGTTAGTAATATGAGGTAATATGCATAATATAGCGTGGCAACGCACACGCTATATTATGCATATTACCTGTAGAAAATATGTAATTTCGATGTTTCGC
Organism: Schoenobius gigantellus; assembly: GCA_963935595.1. Taxonomy (NCBI): domain Eukaryota; kingdom Metazoa; phylum Arthropoda; class Insecta; order Lepidoptera; family Crambidae; genus Schoenobius; species Schoenobius gigantellus. The sequence continues at coordinate 52,461,746 of OZ012540.1, forward strand.
ATCTGCCAGGCGTCCCGCGACGGCTCATGTTTTTTTTTATTCAGAATATATACGCAGATTTAAAATGAGTATGAAATTTTATCTTGGTTTCTTTTACGTTCACTTCTGTCTTTATGTAAGTATACATTGGTGTATCACCAATTGATGAGGTTTGCTGTCATCATGACTTTTTTTGAATTAGTAATAGATCAGTGACTTTTACGTATATTGAGTAATAAAGACTAGAGAGAACGACAACTGAAGCTGCAACATTGTATCAACACAACAAGGTTGCACCGCGCGTGTACTAGGAATGTATAAGCAAGAAAAGGTGCACCCAACGTATGGAAACAACGATCCTTCTCAAGATCAAGATCAACGTCACACAACTACATCATCACCCGGTCTTTATTTATGAAACACAAACACAGTGAATATTTTGTTGCAGTGTGAATAACACATGAGGGCCGATAAATTGATAGCATTGGTCTTGGAGTTTTCTTGCGGTGTTGTTATTTAAAAACATTCAGAAACATTCAAGTGGCCGATTAAAATATTTTTTATTTCGCGAAGTTACCCGAGAAATTTGAAGTTCAATAAGTCAGCACAGCACTATCACAAAAGTTTACTATTTCCACTGACATATTTTTATTATTAAAAGATAGATCAGTGCTTATAATTTACACTGTTTATGTTTTATTAAGTATTGCTCCTAATGTGGATACTTTACTTTTTATCACCCTCTTAGAGAAAATAAGTGAAACTTATGACTAAGAATTACTTATGAGTACGTAATGATATATTACTGATAAAAACCTGATCAACCATTCCCTTTCAAGCTTAAGGCCTCCGACCGTCCATATAATATAAGCCGCAGCTCATAGCATATACTACAAAGTCTCAGCTAAATTAACGAAAATACAATTGCACTTCAAGACATGAACATACAAGTCTCATACATTATACGCCGCTATAAGAAAATCACCTTTGTCAATTTCTGGCATTATTTTTGGATCCCATGAAAGATTTAATAGCTGTGCATACTAAATTACTATCAATAACTATGTAGAGGAGTTTGGAACGTGATGCAATGTATTGAGAAAATACACTTTAGTAACTTTTAAGGTTAACTAAAGGTCCAATAAATTGATCTGTCTTTACTGGTGTCATTATTGTCTATACTATTGAGAAAATATCAAACGTAAGATACGAGAACTGAAGGCATAGTCCATTTAAGTGGACCAAGGGAAAAAATTTCTTGATGTGGTACATCTGAGTCAACCAAAGGAAGTTTTTTTTTCCGTGGTACACATTGGTAGACTACGCAGGTGAAACGGGGGCAATCCCTGCCTACTCTTAGGCTCGTATAAATAATCGTATCTCAAGTACGAGGTCGATCTTGAGCTGTTGTTTTTGACAGATGTGCCATACATTAAACGTCAAAACTGCTACTCAAGATCGAGCTCAGACTTGAGATGCGACTATTACTACGAGCCTACGTCTGCAATCAAAGTTTTGAGTGTTACAATCGCCGCGCATTTCTTTTGTTTTTATATGGGCGCAGTACTCTTTATGAAAAATAACCGCGATGTACCATAACACTAGTTCAAGATTACCTATTGAGAGACTTTGTAAGAAATTTTATTTTTGATGAGGGGATATAGTTAGGTGAAATACATAAACGTAACCAACATCTGTCAGTCGTGACTCAGACAGCGATTAGAATTTATGGCGTATCCTAGCTATGGATTACATTTTCTGTGTGTAAGTGCGTATAGCTATAGGATAGGATCTCGGCGCGTGCGTTAAAGTACGAGTAATAGAATGTTCTCTGCTTTGATTTATGTTGCTCTAGTAATAAAGTATGGAAATAGATACACTTTTGCAATGAACAATAGTAGATTTTATGCCGAGTGCATAAAGCAAGTCATTTTTATCCGAGATCGTTATATGAAGAAGTCGAGGATAAAAATGATTTGTGCACGAGTTATAAACTCTGCTTTTCACTTCGATTGCGAGAAAATAAAACAGTAACATAACATACTATAAATTTGTCATAAGTTTTCATATATATTTGCCGAGATTTTGCCGGCAATATTTCTTGCACCACTTTTTGTGCGTTTATTTCCATTAAAGTATTAGGAGTAAGTTCTAAATCTTCTTCTTCACTTGACATTTTTAAAATTTAGTTAATTCAACAATAACTGAGAAAATTCAATACGAAAATTTCACGGCTTCTTTCCCGCTACTTTACTTTTTTTAAATTTTTGTGCATGATTTTCGGGCAAAGAATAAAATATATACAGCCTACTCTTAAATTATTTTGGAATATTGTTTTTTTTAGTGATGAATATGTCTTGATATTTAGTTACTTTTTCGTATTATCTTATTATAAACCAAAAATGCAAATAGGGAAGGATATATTATAAATTAGCAAGTTTTAGCACAATTTATTATGTTTGGCTGCATGGTCTAAATGGTCACTGCCTTAGTATAGATACATTTAAAAAGCTACTTTTTTGCCCTTGTGCATAAAGTTCAACTTTATGTCGCCTAGATTCTGCATAAAGTAGTACTTTTTCGAGCATGAGAAGTGAAAAAAATATTTTACAAAAAATAAAAACCGATTTCAAAAACACTGAAAAGTTAAAAATAATATAAAAATAAGTACAGACAACATCACACTTCTATATTGAAGTCAGTGCCAAACGATGATCTCCTAGAAAGTCTTAAAATTGAGCACCGACTTCAATATAGAAGTGTGATGTTGTATGTACCTATTCTTATATTATTTTTAACTTTTCAGTGATTTTGAAGTCGGTTTTTTTTTGTAAAATGTTTTTTAATTTTTATCTATTTAGTGATACACAATTGGCGGAGTAATCGCGTAATATACACAAAAAAACACGTTGGATACACCTAAAAATTTAAGGGTTTCTCCCGATTTTTATGGGATCCCATCATCAGATCCTAACTTTAGGACCACCCTTGGAGTATATTCTATCGAATACAAAAAGAATTTTGAAAATCAGTCCACAATTGACGGTGTAATCGCGTAACATACACACAAAAAAACATACCTGCGCATCGAATTGAGAACTTCCTCCTTTTTTGAAGTCTGTTAAAAATGTGAAGCTTAAGTTTGCATTGTAAAACTGTGGTAAAATGTTGCATCATGTGTGTTTACAAAGTAAGCTAGACATATTAGTCTTCGGAAGGCTAATTTTATTCAATGTATTACAAAAATAAACTAAAGGGTGGCGACAACTAATTAAAACTTATACCACATACAGTGTGAGTCTTCATAAAGTGTGAAGTTGGGTACATATTGAAATTGGAGATACTTTACTTAATTTAATCAACGGAAAGAATAATAGAAAAAATCTTTAATTTTTTATACAACTTTAAAAAATCTTCCTTGCTACGGTGACCTCCTTGTAAACAAATCGGTATAACTTTTAAACTAAACGATCAATCACGATAAAAGTAACTTATTACTAATTGGAATCAACAAGGCTTTTTTATAAAATTACAAATAGGAGAAAAAAGATGCTCTTAGTTAATAATTAAGGTATGTTTTGATCGCAAAACTGATTTTTTCTTATCAATTTTTACAGTAATTGTAAAATTTCCTAATAAAACACCCTCTTTATGTAGTTTTTTTTAAATTCTTTAAGGTAATCTACATCGTATTAGCTATGAAATGGTGTAACAGCATACTTATTACTCAATCACAACGTTTACTATCAACTATGACACTAAGGCCGTCCGGACTCGCCAATATTACTCTTTTAAGTAGGCGTTTATTTGTCTTTATAAATAATACATTAGAGTTCAATTAAAATTATTCATTATTTTACATCAAAATTAGTTCTTCAAAATACTAACATTCAGTTACAAGATGTCTGCTATTGCATAAGGTGTTCAAAGTGTCCACCTCTTTGTTGTAAACACAAAGTAGCGCGCAGCACAAATTGTTGTGTTGCTCTCCTTATCATCTCGGGCTCATTACTAATGGCATTCGCACAGCTTACTACACGGTCTTGCAAATCAGCCTCACTATCGATTGGGCTGCTGTAGACGCGTTGCTTCATGGTCCGCCAGAAGAAATAGTCTAGAGGCGTCATATCGGGTGAACTCGCAGGCCACGCTACCGGTCCTTGCCGGACGATCCATCTATTTTGGTAGTTTTCGTTCAACAACGACCGCACATCTTTGGCATTATGAGCAGGACATCCATCCATTTGCAGATACATACGATTTCGTTCACGTAAAGTCAATGGTACATCCTCCAACAGCTCCGGAAGTTCGTCTCGTAGCAGTGTTAAAAAACTTTCACCGGTCAAAGTTGCAGGCAATATCACTGGTCCCATTAACATGCCGCCGATTAGTCCAGCCCAAACGTTTATTGAATATCTAACTTGGAATGTTTTAGTCTTGGATTTTTACCTTTAGGATACCATTTGTGCAAATTTCGGCAATTGACGATACCGTCTCTTGTAAATCTTGCCTCGTCCATCCACAGTATCCTATTAGGGAAGTTGGGGTTTTTTTCTTAGTATCCAAGTAGACATCACGCACCTTGGACGCCTGTCAACGTCTTCATGCAGATGTTGCACCCTTTGGTAATGATAGGGATTGCTTCCTCAGAATGCTCCACGCGGATTATTGAGAAATGTCGTGACGTAGCGCAAGTCGTCTAGTACTAACACTTGGGTCAGCAAATAGGTCAGCCAGTACCGCTTGTTCGACAGAGACGTCAATGATTACTTGCGGTAGCTCGCGGCGGCCTCTAATATTTGATCCAAGTCCAGTAATGGACAACCTTATGTGGGTTTCTTGGAAGTTGCGGGCAGAGGGCACCGGACGCCTGTTAGGAAACGCAGAAATGTAAGCTTCACGCGCAGCTCGAGCACTTCCTCGTCCCACTCCATAGTAATAATGAATGTCAACAATGTGTGCTGGGGAGAATTTACTTAAACGCGGCATTGCGTAGGAAAAAACGAACGTAGTAGTGATGAAACAACTATTTAAGTTTGCGAACTAAAGTAATTAACGAAATACAAGTAGCAGCGGCGAGTAATTCGGAGCGAATGTCTGGGTCCTCAAAAAGATCCTTAGCTTGGCTATCGTACGTAGGAGTGAGCTTGCGCATCTATCTTAAAAAATTGATAAGAAATGTTACGATCTAGTTACAAGCGTGGTATTTTTACCTTTCTAAAGATATGATGTAGAATAATTTAAATTAATAAAAAATGTAGGTTAAAATGGCGTTTTACTAAGATATTTTTAAATTATTGTGAAAATTGTTAGAAAAAAAAAGATTTCTTAAAAAAACCGCTAAACTGTCAACTGAGGGCATTTTATCTTCAACTTTAATTTTATGACAATGCCCTGTTATTTTCGATTATTAATAATTTCCTTTCATCGTGATTGATCGTTTAATTTAAAAGTTACACTGATTTATTTACAAAGGAGGTCACCGTAGCAAGCAAGATCTTAAAAAATTCAATAAAACATTAAAGATTTTTTTTTATTATCTTTTCTGTCGATAAAATTAAGCGTATTATCCCCAATTTCAAGTGCACTTTATGAAGAGTCATACTGTATAGGTATTTGAATATGATACTGAAAACATTTTTATTTTAACACGGAAAATTTTTAACTTACATGTCTGTAGAAATTAAATTGCGATTTTGTTCATTTGGCCATTGCAGTAAGGACAAATGTTTAATTATATTAAACACTAAAATTAGAGGATTTTTTTAAAAAAATAATAATTCGTGATACGTTGGGTCCAAATGGGGGATTTCCTTTATGTACAAATCTTACGATTACAAATATATTTAGATAGGTATTTAAATCATTTATAGAAAATTGCAGTGAAAATTCAACATCTTTTATATAAAGTAACAGTAAATTTAAGCCGTTTTAATAATTACGTAAAACCGTTAGTTATTTACTACCCTTTTATACTGACATGTTCCAAATATTGTATTGTATTACTTGCCAATATTTAAACACTATAATGAATTCAAAGTACTTCAAGTTTGGATTTCTTAACCCTGGCTCATTGGGCACGCACCATGATGAGTTTATCGCTGCTCTGGAACATCACGATGTCAGTGACATGGCAATAAACGAGACCTGGCTCAGGTCAGGTGAGGAGGGGCGCGCGCCGGCCGTGCCCGGGTACCGGTTGCGGCACGTGCCTCGGCCGGAGGGCGTGCGCGGCGGCCGCGGCGGCGGCGTTGGGTTTTATATCAAGCGCGGGATTAAGGTGCAAACCTAGGCGCACCCGGTTGACCCTCAGCATGAGTCAGTTGAACAAATGTGGCTAGTTCTGAGCACAAACAGTGTGAAAGTCGCATTAGGAACTGCTTACAGACCGCCATGGATGGATGTGGACTTATTTCTGGACGCGAACTTGTTCCATAAATTCCATGACAGCCTGTAAACACATCGTTATCTTGGGTGATTTTAATATTAATTGTCTGAATCAAACAGACTCCAAAACAATCAAATTATATACGTTTCTTCAAAGTCTAAGCTTAAGTCTACTAGTGCCATCTGCTACTCATTTTACTGCCACTAGCGAGACACTTATAGACCAAGTGTGTACGGATGCCAAAGCGCACAGCGTTGAGGTAGATTGGATCAGTGCGCTTGGTGCGCATGCCTTCATTACCGTTGTTTTTAATTTCAAAAAAGAAAAAATACCTACTTTTAATTCGTAGAAATTTAAAAAATATTCCTATGAAACACTTCAAAGAGGTAATGCTCTCAATCGATCGACCTGAAGCGCAATCTAGTTTTAGGCGGGGTCGTAGTACTGCAACTGCACTGCTAGACAACATATTATCAGCTCAAGATGATGGATGTTGTACCATTCTTGTTCTACTCGACTTTTCCCGGGCTTTTGATGCTATTAATTTGTCTCTTTTGCTCGCTAAGATGACGTATTATGGTTTTGAAGCATCTGCGGTTGCATGGTTCAGTAGTTATCTGAGTAATCGCAGGCAGCTGGTTGAGACTCAGGATGTCAATGGATCTAATATTTTGTCCAATATGACTTTAGTGGAAAGGGGTGTTCCACAAGGATCTATACTGGGCCCTACTTTGTTTATTTTGTATAGCGCAGATATAGTTAATGTTATAAAATATTCCAAATTTCAAATTTATGCTGATGACATACAATTGTATATTTCTTTTAAACCTGAAGACTACGAAGCCGCAGTAAAATTATTGAATAAAGATCTGGACAGGATAGTGGACTGGACGAAACAAAACTCCCTATTGCTCAACCCTGTTAAAACAAAATTCATGCTTTTCGGTTCTAAGAGTCAAATTAATAAAGTTAACTGGCCAATGTATTGATCGTGTTTATGAGGCAAAAAATCTGGGTCTAATTATGGACCAAGAATTACGTTTTGAGGCTCATACGGCAAACTGTGTGAAAAATTGCTTTTACTGGCTAAACGTTTTGTATAAGATGCGTCCGCATTTAAGTGAAGACCTACGTATACAGCTAGTTGAAAGTCTGGTTCTATCAAAACATAATATTTTAAAGATGAAATCACGTCGTAAGTTGCACTTAGCTTGTCTTCTTTTCGGTATCATCAAGAATAAATGTCCGTCATATCTGTATTCCAAGCTTGTGTGGGTAAACAGTCACCGGCAGCGCCAGGCCAGGCGCTGTGCGCAGCAGCTCGCGACCCCGCACCATCGAACGGCAACCTTCCGTGGATGTTTTCGCAACGCGGTCTCCAGATGTTGGAATAATATTCCCCCACCTATTAGAGACCTACAAAATATAAATACATTTAGGAATAGGCTACAGAGATTTATTTTGTATTCACAGATCGAATTTAATAATATTAATGTTGATAAACCGTTTATTTAATTCTAAACTATTCAAAATAATAATCACTTATTAATTTCCAATTATCAATTTAAATATCAATAATCGTTTTAATCACATATGTTATTTATTAATTTCAGTCGTTAATTTGTATAGCTTACCCAGTATTCCTAGGCTCCATCTGGTGACGATGAGTCATTGCATTCGGTGTCGCCGATAGCCAAGTGGATTCATTCATTTTCATTCATCACAGCCCATATACGTCCCCACCGAGGGGTTCGAGCCTACCCTATGTTAGGGTGATTAGGCCTTAGTCAACCACGCTGGCCCAGTGCTGATTGGTCGACTTCACATACACCATTGAATTTCTTCGCAGATGTATGCAGGTTGCCTCACGATGTTTTCCTTCACCGTAGGAGCGTCAGACAAATGTACATATGAAATTCCAAACGAAAAACACATTGGTACATGGCGGGTCTCGAACCCCGACCTCCCGATTGGAAGGCAAGTGCCGAGTCCACTGTGCCACCGACGCTCTAAATAAACGCTCTAAAGTGGATTCACATTATGCATTTCTTTGTCTACATTCGACCATTTCTCATTTCAATTAAAATGTAATGTAACACGATAGCACTATATAACATTTTCCGGGTGAACGGTAATGCGTTTTTCACTGGTTTTAATTCAACCATATTGAAAATAATTCCCAATGCCGCCGTCCCTCAGGGTGGCTTGATATTGGTCGGTTGATGCGGCTTGTTGGCGTGAGGTTCACACATAAGACATACCCACTTTTGTATTTTTACACATTATAATGACAATTTAAATCTCTTTATATTATATTAACATCTATAATTTATTAATACCATAAATATATATTAGGTTGGGGAAAAGTCTTTTCGCATTATAGTATGTATAAACTTGTAATAAAATCTCTTTGGCTATACTATTTGTATCTGGCTGGTTTTGGTATCATTGAAAGTTTAAATTTTAAAGAACATAATTCCAAATTCAAATTAGGAAAATGTGTGATTTTCATTTGTTTTTCGTACCGCCAAGATGAGTGAATCTAATGAAGAAATTCGATACATTTTAAAATTTTACTACAAAAAAGGTAAAAATGCAACGCAAGCCGCGAAAAAAATTTGCGATGTTTATGGACCTAGTGCAGTGTCTGTGAGAGTAGCACAAATTTGGTTTAAGCGTTTTCAATCCGGAAATTTTGATATCAAAGATGCACGTCGCTCTGGTCGCCCTATTACAGATAAAATGGATGCCATTTTTGAAAAAGTGGAGCAAGATCGGCATGTCAGTAGTTACGACGTAGCTGAAGAACTGGGATTTGACCACAAAACAGTTTTGGCGCATTTGAAAAAAACTAGGTACACAAAAAAGCTCGACATTTGGGTACCTCACGAGCTCACTGAAAGAAACCTAATGAACCGTGTACTCATTTGTGATTCTTTATTACGACGTAATGAAACCGAACCATTTTTGAAGAAGCTGATAACTGGTGATGAAAAGTGAATCACGTACGACAAGAACGTGCGAAAAAGGTCGTGGTCAAAGGCCGGTCAGGCTTCACAGACTGTGGCGAAACCAGGGTTAACTCGCAACAAGGTGATGCTGTGTGTGTGGTGGGATTGGAAGGGCATTATTCATTATGAGCTGTTACCACCAGGCAGGACCATCGATTCTGAACTCTACTGCGAACAACTGATGAGATTAAAGCAAGAAGTTGAGAGAAAGCGGCCGGAATTAATCAACAGAAGGGGTGTGGTTTTTCATCATGACAACGCTAGACCTCACACATCTTTAGCCACTCAGCAAAAATTAAGAGAGTTTGGCTGGGAGGTGTTAATGCATCCGCCGTATAGTCCTGACCTTGCACCTTCAGATTTCCACCTGTTTCGGTTTCAGAATTCTTTAGGCAGTGTCAGGTTAACATCACGAGAGGACTGCCAAAACCACTTGTCGCGGTATTTTGACCAGAAGTCCCAAAATTTCTATAGCAATGGGATCATGTCCCTACCTACAAGATGGCAAAAAGTTATCGAACAAAATGGTACCTATATACTTTAGTTAAATGTAAATAAACTATATTAAAAAATGTTTTAAATTTTCTTAAAAAATGCGAAGAAACTTTTTCCCCAACCTATTATACTATCACATTTATAAATTACCACAGAACACCTACAACTATTTAAAAAGTCAATTGATTTGATTATTACCTTCGTCCGTGTGTCACTGCGGGGTGCCAACTGAAAACCAGCGCTGGGTGTCTAACGCCCAGCATATGCTGAGTTGGCAATCCTTTCGGTGCGGGCACGCTCAGCGCAATTATGTCATTTATATACCTGTAATTTGTTGTGTACCCACACCCTGTATGTTGCTGCTGTATTGTGTCTGTACTGAATAAATGTTTTTCTATTCTATTCAACAAGCCTCAGAAGTCAGAAATTCTCTTAATGCAAAACAAAATGAAAAAATCAATTGAGTTTTTTCTGCACTTGAGGAATGCAGTTGAAGATGGAAAACCAAGTTTATTTTTGAGTACATACTTGGACATTTCTGTATTGATTTTCCATATTAAAATAAAATTTATCGCACAGAAAATCAGCTCGTAAGTTATTGCAACATCATTTTTTAAAATTAATTGACATCTATGAAACAGCAGCGAAACGAAATAGTAGGGTACGCGGGCTCAAACCAAACAGAAAGAAATACACGTCCGTTCTCAACAGATGGCGCACATTCAAACGTTCTTCGTCAAGTTTCAATTTTCGAAAGTTCCATCCTCGCTCTGCAACGATATAATAAACTGATTCATGCAATTTTAATCTCTTCTCGAGTGAAATTGAGTTTTATGCTTTTATATAAGTTTCTCAAAATTCATTTCAACTGGATTTGCGTTTGCTTCACACTTTTTTGACGATATGCCAGAAGTAGCAGAGCTTTTTTTATATTTGTGACTTTGTATTTTATTTAAAAATGCTTAATAAATTGAAAATGATGAAAGAAAAACAAATACAAGAAAAAAAATCGTCTGTACAGTTGAAAATTTCGACGGGGCAGGTAATTGACGACATTTGACGACACGTTTAGCGCAGAGTTCGAGTGATCACCTACTGTGCAACGGGTCGCGGGTTCGATTCCCGTACGGGACAAATGTTTTGTATGGCCTACAGAAATTCGTTCCGGTCTGGGCGTATGTGCATGTGATATTCTATGTTTGTAACTGCACCCACGACACAGGAGAAAATCCTAGTGTAGGGCGACGTTTTTTTAAAATAAATAAAAAAATTGCTCGGTAGCACACTGCGGTATGCTGGAGGCGCGGGCTCGAGTCCCGCTCGAGATGAATTTTTTTTTGTATTTGATTTATTTTCATCATTTTGATATAATTTTCTTTCGAGTATACGTCTCAGGCTGGTTGGACAGGTCGCAAGTTATATTTGCAGGCCAATCGACGTCCCATCATCCGATCCCGACTTCGGTGACAATAATACTAATCGGGAAGTATACCTACCGCTCTCAAACAAAAAAATCTAAATCGGTTAATAAAACGTAAAAACAAACGTAAAACAACAACATTACAATCGAAATGATAGGTAAACTCCTCCTTTTTGTGAAGTCAGTTAAAAATTAAATTACACTATAACTCCCAATTGAAAATTTGCGTTAAAGTTGCTATTAAAATAGGTTTTTTCAAGCGTTCCTTAATTTCTTTAAAATTATAAATATTCACACTGATAGTTACCCATTACTGGTGTTCTTTTATTGTCAAAAACGATAAGTAGTAAGTATGAGAGGCAAGAAGCAACAGCAACCTTCTCAAACAATTTAACTTTCACATATTTAAAGCGACAATTAACAATATTAAAATTTATCGAAAGAATACAAACATCTTAGCAATATATAATAATAGCTGCGCCCGCGCTCTATGTTTCGCCTTAAGAGGAAACACCAAGGTCGAGAGAATTCAGAAATAGGTATTTGTAAAATGATTTGCTGTCGCGCTGTAGAGATAGACACAAATGCAGTTCGGACCGAAAATACCTATAAAAATACACAAAATATGTGTTTCGTAGTCTCCTGTTTTCTCCGCTAAAACTAGCCCGATTTAATTACTTTTTTAGTTTTTAAAGAAAGGCGTTGGCTGTGTTTTTCTATGCTTGCTTTTTTCATATAATCTCGCCAAATTTGTTTGCTAGATGTTTAAATATAACAGATAATCAAGACAATTTTTCAGGTTTTTGAAGGTGTATATCTCAATTAAAAATTAACTCATTAAATAAAGGAAAACATAGGAGCATGCTTATAGTGGCCATTGATTTTTTGGAAAAAATGGAACAGCTATTACCACTATCCAGGAAGGAAACAGGGGACTACGTTTGAATGGGAAAACGACCCGTACGATTACCTCTTAAAAGTCAAAGAAAAAACTGTATCTACTTTCCCGCGGAAACTACTTACTTTTCCGAGATTAAAAGTAGTCTATATGTTAATCCCTGTCGTAATCCGGCTACCTACATCCAAATCCATTCAGTAGTTTTTGTGTGAAAGAGTAACAAACATCCATCCATACCCACAAACTTTCGCGTTTATATAGTAGTAAGGAAGTAACAGTGTTCTTGCTCTAAATAACAGCACTAAACTTGTCCGATCAATGCCTGCTAAGGTCAGTAACGAGCAAAAATAAGCAGATACTTGCAAATGTTTTACTATCCATTATCTCTCTATACCCTCTCATAATATGTATTTATTAATTTTAGTCAATAACTTTTTTAGACCACAGCCTCTATACATTATAAAATGGAACCCCGATTTTATTTTGTTTGTACAAAATGAATGGCAAGGCAATAAGCATACGGGCCTATGAGGGCTATTTATAAAACTTTCGATGGGCAATGACAAGCTATAGACGATGAAATACAGGCAATAACACGACAAGTCGACGATTCTACAATTGAACGTTTCTTAAAGAGCCCTGCCAACGATTAAACATGTTTGTCAAACTTGCTTGACAAACTTCACGTTTTCATCAAACACGACTTCAAACCAGATACTTCTCAAACACATCAAACACGTAGTTCGTTTGTCAAACACAGCCCTACACGAACAAACAAATTTGTCAAATACGTAGATTTGACAAACATGTTTGATCGTTTACAGGATCCTTTTAATATTTTTCTCAAACTTACTGGATGCCGGGTGTTGGTCGGGAGGTCCGGGGCTGGATCATGGGGGCAAAAGTTTTTCTGCTCAGTTTGATTAGTGGTAAGGGTTTTTTAGCCCGCCTGGCTAGCTACCACCGTCTTATTTAAGTTTTCCGCCATAATAACATGGTAACAATGTTAATAGCATAGTTACGTTCCGATAATTTGGGCTAGACTAGCCAGTTCCTCAGTTATTGGGAAATCCAGGTGGAGCTCGCTTCCACCTTCGGCCGTATCGTCACTTACCATCAGGTGAGATGACGGCCAAGACCTTTCCTGTCGAATGTATAAAAAATCTTATGCATCTTTCTTGGGGACAAATCGTACTTGCCGTACTGGGCCACACAGCGGCCATGCATATACACAAAACAACACTATTTCTTATCTGACTTACTTGAACGGCCGGCAATGTAATTTGAAAATGGTACGAACTTCTTTAAGGCCTGCTTTTGCTTAATTGCTAAGCATTGCTTTGGTAAGAAGCTCTGCCATATTTTTTTTATTATTGTACAATTTTCTTCTATTTTTGGCTACGTGATTATGACATTTTAGTTGTAATAGTAAATTATGACCGTTAAAGCACAAAGTAACGAGATATTTAGTTCAAGGTTTGAATACTGCCGCGCTATGAGCAACTAGGTTTTGATTAATTTTCTGCAAGTTGTCATTATTTTCTAAACAAATCGCACTATTACACATTGTTTCGACGAATTATCAAGTCCACTGTTTGTTGGTCATTCCTTTAATACTGTCTAGGTATTGTACCTATGTGTCCCGGGGTGATCCGAAGAAATCGGCTTTCCCGAACCCCGAATCACCTTTACTATACTATAGACAAGATGGTCGTCCATCCAGGTTGGATTACCGGATATGCCCTGCGCTGGAAGAATCCTCCAAACGCCTGTAGAATAGCCATACGGTACAAAACATCTTTTCACATCGCAGGAAAGGTTTTATGTGAGTATTTAAAATATTGTAAACTAAAAATAACCTGTAGTATCTATAATAGATAAAGCTCGATTTATATTGTAAAAATGTATAAGTATTTAAAAAAAAATGAATAAAGACGATAATAATAATTTATTTTAAACTAGTTAGTACAATTTACAATTATAGAGTGATATATGGATTGTGAAGACCAATGCTTGAACTAAGCTGAAAGCTTATATCTCAGGACATTATGCTCCGATCCCCAGTTACGAGTGCATAGTACATTTTCATTTATTTTAGAATTTAATTATAATATTAATTAATTAAACTAGTTTTATAATTACAATTATTTAGTAATCTTCTTTCTTTACATATAAAATGAAACGCTGTGTGTTAGTCTCGCTAAAACTCAGAAACGACTCGACAGATTCTTACGAAATTTTCTGTAGGTATTGAATTGGTTCAAGGAAGGTTTATATGTACAACAATCGGGCAGGACAACGTCTGCCGGGCCCACTAGTATAGAATAAAATTATGCGTGTTATGACCATTTACAATATAAATTATTTGAATCAAACGAATTTTACAATAGCGATTTAGAAGTATTTAAAATATTCACTGGCCTAGATAAGAACCAGCATTTTAGTCAAGAGTTGTGTCTAAAAATCCTGTGCAGATCCAGCCTCCACGGCCACAGTGATTCGACCCCAAGAGCATAAAGTAAATAGACATATAGAGCCAGCTGCCTACAGCTCCTTGATTGTGTAACTAAAAATCTATCACTAGACAAGAGATAATATTGTTAAGTTTAGCTCATCCTATCTCTCACTGGTGCCTCTCCACTACTGGAGGTTGGCCGACAGCTTCTTTCGCAAACTTGCGCCATGTGAAAAACCTCTTCGACGCTGGCAAAACTGGTCCACTTCCGGGTGTTACGTAGCCATAATTTTCTTTTACATCCAGCGAGGTTGTACTTTTATGAGGCAGCACGTGACCGAGGTACGCCATCTTCCTCTTATTGATGGTTTGTAAATTCTTGAGCTTTACTGACACGCTGGAGTGCTTTTATATTCGAGACTCTTTGGGTCCAGCTGATCCGCAGCATTCCACGGTAACACCTCATCTCAAAAGATTCAAGGAATTTTTGCGTGTTAGCTTTGAGCGTTAATATTGGCGTGGCAGGGAATTTTTACAGCACACCTGCTGCAGGATACGCCATGATAACAGCACGACCTAAACGCAACGCCAATGCAAGGCCGAAAGAGGATGAGTCCATTAAATTACTTGTATTTTTCAATGGAAGTCCCTGGACTCAAAACGTAGATTCCCATTTGGAAACGGCTAAGAGACGCGCACAGTCTGCGGAGCTAGAGCACGTTTGAACAAATTGCTCCCGAACTAGCTCGCAGAGCGGCGCGTCTCACTTTATTTCCTCTACAGATTTTGTTACGGCGATGTCTGTTTTTAAAATATCTTGCGTAGTCTATCAGAATGTTGCGGTGATGGACGAATAAAATATCATGTATCATATAATTATAAAAGACAAATAGTTATTTATTGCGCGAATTACAAGAAATTATGAAAATCGAATATGTAAAATCGCAAATCTCAATAACAAAATTTGGTTGCTTCGCAACTGTCGCGCATGCGTGCAAGTGCGCGAACATGCTCCCGACCTTGACTCATTGGAGTCAAAACTGACACTGAAGAACGCTGCGCAGCTTAATCTTCAATTGGTAGAGGGCAAATCTTCGAAAATGCTCGTCGCACGATGCCGGCCGATGTCCGAATATCTGCTACACGCGCGATACCGTCTCTGCCCAGATAGACTTTGGTGATTCGTCCTAAGCTCCATTTCAGAGGCGGTAAATTATCGTCTTTGAGGAGTACAAGGGTGTTTTCCTTTAAACCACCTCTATGACATTGCCACTTCGTTCGGGCTTGCAATTCTGACACATATTCTCTGCTCCATCGCCTCCAAAAATGTTGTCGTATTTGCTCAACCCGTTGGTATCGAGACAATCTGCCCTCTGGTACTGCTTGGAAGTCGGCGCTAACAGGCGAAGTCAACGAGCGACCGACTAAAAAATGTCCAGGACTTAGTGGTAGTAGGTCTTGCGGGTCTGACGACATTGGGCTCAGCGGTCGAGAATTCAACACCGCTTGTATCTGCGTGAGCACCGTGCTGAGTTCTTCATACGTCAAATGTGCGTTGCCTACCACACGTAGCAGGTGACGTTTGCAACTCTTCACGCCGGCTTCCCATAAACCCCCAAAATGGCTCGCATATGAAGGGATCATCGAAAATTTTATATTCATAGAACAGGCGTATTCTTTAATCTCATCAGAACAGGAGTTTAGAAATTTTGCGAACTCGTTCTTCACACCAACGAAATTTCTCCCATTATCGGAAAATATCTCAATCGGCTTACCATGGTGGGATACGAAGCGTTTGAGAGTCAGAAGATAAGCATCCGACGAAAGATCAGTCACTAACTCTAAATGAATAGCGCACGTTAAAAAACAAACGAAAAGGCATACGTACGATTTCACCAATTTAGCACCCCGGCCTTTGCGGTTCAGAATAAGCACTGGGCCGGCGTAGTCTACACCGCAACGTAAAAATGGAAAGCCAGGCTCTAGCCGCTCCTGCGGCAGGTCACCCATGATCGGACGCGGCGAGCGCGCACTCTGACGTGCACACGTAACGCAGTCGTGCACCACACGTCGAGCGAGATCGCGCCCTCGCAGCGGCCACCATGACTGCCTTACCGTGTACAACAGAAGCTGTGGAGCGCCGGGCATAGTCTGTTGATGCTCGAAACGGAATAAAAGGGTTGTGAAATGATGTTTTGAAGAGAGCAGGATTGGATGCTTTTTGTCAAATGCGAAATAATTTGAATTTCGTATAAACGTATATTCGTATCTGTATAAACAATGATGAAATCCATCATTGTTTATACAGAAGCTCCCAGAACGGTCCTCATTATGCTGCTTAGCTTCCTGAATGCTACCCAGTCAATTTGAATTCGTCGATTTTCCGTCAAATAGATTTACCAAATTTTCCTAGATATACTTACTCGTCAACAGCTTTCCGTGTAGAGCTATACAAACCCATACTGGAGTCGACACAACATAACAATTCGATATTACTTTCGTTTTTCCCTAGATCATGTTCAATTTAAGATATTCTCGTTTGAACATACCACAAATCTGGCGAACTTTGTGCCTAGGTCATCGAGTGTATCTACAATGACTATAATTCCATGTGCAAAATAAATGTGATAAAGTAGTGAGTCACATATTCACTACTTATGTTGATCCCGAATCTTCTCTAGTCCAAAAGCAAACATATACAATCCAAAAGCAATCATACGCAAGTCCAAAAGCAATCATACTCAGTAACGTAATACAGTCAATTTTGACCATATAATACCATCATAACATAACATCGGCGATATATCATCACCCTTAAATTCTGAGTTATGCTTACAAACCGTTTTCTTCTCACGATTCAGCTCTTTTGTAGATTATATGATTTCCAGTTTCCTGAACAAGGCAAATAATACGCTTTCATAATGTTCGGCATTATTCAGAACTAATAAACTTCTAAAAAGAAACACATTACAAGTGACCGCTTATTTTTGCTTTATTGTGGTTGCATAGGGTCGCAGCGTGCATGCGCGGTATCGATTTGCGCTCTAGACCTAGGGAGGCTAACGAGCTAGCCCCGCACAGTCATCGCAGCGACTCCACCCAGGACGGTCGAAACATCGGCACGCAGGCCTCAGCAGCCTCGGAGCTAGTGGTGCAAGACAAGAACACACCGACGGGCTGCTGGCTGGGGTCGCTGTGATGGCTGTGCTCGAAAACTCCGCTTGCGCTAGACAGAGCCCAGCTGCAGGGGCGTTATGAATTTGGCGTTAACACCTGCCTTCACGTCTAAATAATAGTAAGTACTTAATACTACATCTTTCATTTATTATCAATATTCTGCTATCCAACCTTTTCATTATCTAGGCTGTGTGCTGATTATTATCAACATATTGTTATGTACTCGTATATAACTCTAGTGTAAGTGTATGACTTACAATCGACCTCGAAATCATCCAATTGATATTCGTAATAGAAATGGAGATTATAAATTGAACCCAATATTTTGTGGGGCTTTTTTGTATTAACAATGGATATTTTTTGCAGAGGGTGCAGTAGCAGTTGACGAGACGCCGGGAAATTAAAAGACCGGGCTGGCTAAAAGACCCAGAAGGTATCACCACACATTATATGCCATTATTTACTTTTATTTCTTCATATTATAGCTCAAGTAACTAATTTTATTCTTTAATATTGTTACAGGTTTCCTCGCTGGACAGTTCTGAAGCGCGACAAAACCAACTAAGCGTCTTGTTGCCTCGCATTCAACGCATAGGTTAAGTTTAATTTGATGTTTGCGTGCACACACGTACCTTATCTCTGTATGAAATTGTTCAGTAAATTATATTTTAAGCTTGACATGTTCACTTCAGTCCCTGTAGATTGTGTGTTTCCCATTTGTTCATTTCTTAATAACGACAATTAAAATTCCTGTGATAGTTAAGGATTTAGGACTATATTATTATGTTCAGTCTTTGTCCATTTGAAGCTACCATAGTAGTTTTCATGTCCGACATTTCTTTAAATTTGTCTATTTTGTCTAGTATATCTGTTTGTAATCACTTGATGCTTTTAATAAATTTGTCTTGTAGTAGTAAAGTTGGTGTTATATATATCTGTCGTATGATGTAGGTTTGATTTATTAAGTAAGTGTTTGGTATATCAATACGAGTATGTCTTAGCCTAACTTTTGATTAAAATCTTTTCTTATTTTATTATTCAATGTAGGCGTAATGTCTACCCTGTTTCTCTATTAGGTTAAATGCATAGCCTAAAAACTAGCACATTAATTATTGATGTCGTAATTATTAATGGAACGTATTTATATTAATAATATTGTATTCTTTCTCTGAATGTTTAGATATATTTATAATGGTAAAAATTGTGGTCGTTTATTAAAATTTACTGTATTAAATCTATCAATCTATACTTTCTTCTTCATATTTCTTAAAATTTACTGTATTAAATCTTTTTAAACTATTACTTCGATTAAGTCGAACCTATATAGAACGCTATAGCAAAAGAAAAGTGTTGTTACTCATATATTTTATTGTATTAGTATTTGCATCTTGTTTCATGTATTCAATATAATGATTGAAATATTTCCTAAATGTTATCAAATTTATTATTGTCGAAATCCGTATGATAATTATAATTTATATACGCAAATTTCTATTATGTGACAAAACTTTATTCGTTGTTTAACTTGGAATAAATGTGGTGTCAGTAACATTTTTTTTTATTATTAAGCTAAATTCGTAAAATACCTAACTTGTTTGAACTAGGTATCTTTAGATTGAGTAGAGATATTAGATAATATATTGTCTGACGACGGAGAGGTAGAATCCAGAGAGGAGCCCGGGCCGCAGCCGCTTTAGCAAACTGTCCCACTGTCCAACTGTAAAGCAAAATTTTCAAAAGCAGTACCAATTCGGATAATGTGCATCAGGTATAATTCTATAACATACGATGTATAATAAGGTTGATTTCGCACTAGTAAATTTGGTATGGATTTAATTATAGCCAAAGCAAAAAAAATGGGGATTGAGGTAAATGCTCATTGTCAGGTATTCTATTAGTAATACTCTTATCTGATAGAGCATTAGGATGTTCTTCAGAATGGTGAAATGTGAAAGGAGCGGATGAGCTTTTCTTGTACCTAATAGTAAGTAGCATTAGACCTTAATCGTGGCTTCGCTATTTCCAAAGTTTTATTTTGGATAGGCTATGAACAAAACATGTCTAGTTGCAAGTTGTGACAGCATAGAGTTTAATAAAACCTAGGTATGTTCGGTAATCAGCCACGGCGCGGCCTGCGTTCTTGCGGGCCAAACGCCGTGGGATGTCGATGCACGCGTCCATGCGGAGGTGTATCGACATCGGGTTGCCGTTAGAGAACGGGGGGGACGACCAGCTCCTGAGGAAGTGGAGCGGGTTCGTACCCAGGCGCAGAGGGAGGCTCTGCGTCGATGGCGCGAGGCACTCGCCTTCCCAGCTGCCGGCCACCGGACTATAGAAGTGATACGTCCGGTGTTGGAGGAGTGGGTAGGGCGCCGGCAGGGCGGTCTCTCGTTCCACGTGGTGCAGGTACTGACCGGACATGGTTGTTTTGGTCACTACCTGCACCGAGTCGCGCGTCGGGAGGAAACGCCGCAGTGTCATCACTGCGACGCTCCTGACGACACTGCCGAGCACACCCTGTTGGTGTGCTCGGCCTGGCGACGCCAGCGCAGTGAACTCAACGCTGCGCTGGGAGGCGGAGACCTCTCGCTGCCGAGCATGGTCGTGGCCATGCTCCGCGGCGAGGCGGAATGGGGGGCTGTCGCCTCCTTCTGCGAGGACGTCATCTCGCAGAAGGAGGCCGCGGAGAGGGAGCGGGAGAATGATCCTCAAGCCGCTCCCATCCGCCGTAGACGGACAGGCAGGCGAAGGCGGGCATTCGCTCAAGCGATGCCCGTCTAATGACCCCGCCGTGGAGGCCTGCGTGCACGGTTGGCCCCGTGCACGCCGCCGTAAGGCCCTCCGTCTGAGGATTGCCCTGGTGTTCTCGGGCAATCCCCCCTTGGCGATAGCCCGACCGGATGGTCGGGCTTGCCTGGGCGCGTGGGTAGTGGAGTCGCATTGTGGACCTTACCTAACGCGCCCCTAAGGGCAGGGAGAACACCGGGGGGTTTTAGTGGGTAGGCCTGGCACGCTGCCGGGAGAGCCCCACACACGCTCGCCGTCTAGCCAACGGCGGGTACGGTGCGGTTACGCATTTCCCCCCGAGAAAAAAAAAAAAAAAAGGTATGTTCGGTAAACACACAATTTAATCGATTTTTTCTGCTGTCTGAATTAAGAATTTAATATATATTTTAGTACTTATGTACTTGTTCGATGTATTAGTTTAATCATGAGAAAAACAGCCTTTGTGCTAGTTGCATCAAATGTATGATGTCGGAAAGCCAAATAGTGTCTCCCTTCTCTCCAACCACACCATCACCTGCTGCTCTGTGCTAGGTTCCTCGTTCGTAATGTTCGTATACCAGTTTCCATCTTATGCGATCATACCATCACTTATCAGAAAACGTTGTTTAAGACATGTTACTATATCCATGTCCGAATTCTTTACTCAACATACTTATAAACATAATGTATGTGAAGAGAGGGACACTTGATCCTTGAGTTAAAGAAAGCCAAAATATTTTAGTAGCGTGGTCAACGCGCGTCTGACGTCGCTGATATCGCTAGAAACGCGCATTGCTAGCGTTAACGCATTTATGGAGTGTCAATAACGCTTCAATGGCATCGCTTTGTGAGATAGTTATTGTTTGTGAACCGATTACTAAATAACATATTTGTCACTATTAACTTATCAAGAATTGTAGTACAAATAAATAACACCAGAAAACGTGCAAAAAAGCGACAATAGCAGTTTTATTGAAACGTTATTGCGGCGCGAAAACGATGTTATGATTAGCGGAATTAGGCTCTTGTAGGCGTGCAATATTTAAATGTAATATTTCAATACATCGAAGTTACAAAAAAACTTTACAGTAATGCAAACGCGCTTCGTAAGTAATTGGTGCCCTTTGTACGTTTAAGAAGCGTCGATGGCGCTGTGCTTAAGGCCGTCGCCTACCAATCGGGAGGTAACGGTTCGAACCCCGCCACGTACCAATGTGTATTCAAATTTTGAATTCATATGTACGTTTATTCGACGCTTTTACGGTGAAGGAAAAGATCGTGAGGAAACCTGCACACACCTGCGAAGAAAGAATTTCTATGAAGAAAGAATTAGGCTGTGTGTGAAGTCGACCAACCCGCACTTGGCCAGCGTGGTTGACTAAGGCCTAATCGCCCTAGTTTAGGGTAGGCTCGAGCCCCTCGGTGGGGACGAATATAAGCTGTTGATGATGATGATGATAAGTAACGCATTGTACGCGCATTTTTGTTAATAGAAATACAACAGACGGTTTTTAACCGTTCTCAATTTAACTGCATATATTTTATGTTTGTAACCTCATAACTGTAATTTATTAACCGATTTGTTTTTTTTTTGTTTCAAAGGGTTGTTTTTGATTGGTCACCAAAGTCAGATCCGGTGATGGGATTCCCAGGAAAATCGAGGGGAAAACAATTTAATTGCATAGGCACGTCCAACGTTTTCCATGTTTTTTTTTTAAATCTAAACAGTTATATCATGAGCCGAGCCGATGATGGACTTTTAGGAGGTAAATTTTTAAATACAATAGGCGCGTATTGA
Organism: Schoenobius gigantellus; assembly: GCA_963935595.1. NCBI lineage: Eukaryota > Metazoa > Arthropoda > Insecta > Lepidoptera > Crambidae > Schoenobius > Schoenobius gigantellus. Next base: position 52,484,133 of record OZ012540.1, read on the forward strand.
CTCTCATTTGTATTCTTTCAAGTAACTTCAGTGAGCTGGTATTAAATTCAGTAAAAAGATTAAAATAAAAAATATATTTACTTAACGAAAAATAAAAACCGACTTCAAAAACACAAAGAATACTCACAACATCACATTTTTTATGAAGTCGGCGCAGATGATCATTGATCACTCATGAGTTATAATTTGGCACCAAAATCAGCGCCAATCGCGTAGCGTACGGTACACAATAAGCCCCGCCCTACAGAAAGACTCCTGCATCCCTCTTTCTATATGATTAATTGCTTTTCGTTTCTTCGTTTGGGTGTGATACCCGAGACACATTAAGGTCCCCCTTATTAGAAAAACACCAAAGGAAATGAAGCCCTACAATTTATTTACACTACTATAGATATATAATTTTAAATTTATGCTTAGTATTTATGAATAAACAAAAATACAATATAAAACAAAAAAAAACAATTTTATGAAAAAAGAACGCTCTACACCATACTCGAACCACTGCCACATAGATTTAAAGTCGAAGATCTAACGCGTAGACCAATCCCCAGTTATTGTCTAAGAGAAAATCTATCACGATCGCTTATAATTTGCCAGCCATTGCGCCGTAAACATAAGACTGTACCGACTTCCCTTTATAAAGGAGTAATGGATGGGCTGCGACTGTCAAATTGTAAGCGATCGCGATAGATTTTTTCTTAGATGATCTACATGAAATTGTAAAATGAAAGATCTTATGTTTTTGTGTAATGCGACATGCGATAGATGGACTAAAATTTGAGGTGATTTAAAAATAGTTTCACTTTAATTCTCAAGCAAAAGTGGCAATATATTATCACGATGTCGCTCTCGCTCTTGCTAGCGCATAATGTACGCAATCCTAACCTAGTCAAGCCAGCGTCTGTAGAGCAATGGGGAAAATCAATATAGCCAAAGTGTGCATATGGCCGCAGGACTCCGGGGAGATTAGACTGTCTAGACGTGGTGTCGGATTCAAGGTTATCGGCTAGTCATTTATGGGAAAGATGTTTTATAAGGGAAAATGTACGATTATTATTAGTGCTATGAAAATAATAGCTATAATAAATCGCGAAACATTATACAATTCCGTAATAACTGACCTTTTTCTCGGAAACGAGTAGATATAAAATTGAAATGTATATAAATACTCGTGCTTATGGTCTCTTTCAGCTGTTAAAAACATACTTGGAAGTCAACTCGAGCAAAAGCTATGACTGTTTATGTTGCATATTTTGGTAAATTTAGCGATTTCACAAGGGAATCTAAACATATAGATAGAGTAGGTACTGCCCGTTGACAAGAAATCATGAAATTTGGCACGAAGCAAGGTCTTATAGCACATGTTTGGAAAAAACACTGAAAACCGTAAATATGTACATAGTTAGGAACTTATATACATAGATTAGATAAGTATGTACGGAACCCTAGGCGAGCGAGACCAGTCCATCTGATGAAAATCCCATGGGCCTACCTAGAAGTTTAATTAATTTATTGAGGCCAGTGTGTTATTAAGTTTAATTTTAATGTGATAAAAATGGATTTAAGACAATTTAATAAGCACCTTTCGATTGAGAAACTGTCATACTTATTCTAAATCCGCTTTAGTCCAATTTCGTGGCCTTTGGTAGCTAGCTTATTGGCTTCCCATCTCGTCGCCAGGTATGAAATGGAAACGATTTTCCCATTTTGTAACCGGTTTATTATAAAACCTAACTTTGAGTTGGGACTAAAATATCCCGTTTCCTAGCCAGATTCGAATTGGGATTATCTTTCCCATTTCGAAGCTAGCTACTAAATCTTGCTACGAAATGGGACTAAAAGCTATTAGTGTCATTAAGACGTACCTATGTGTCGTTGTGCGAGAATCATTATGCATAATTCGATGTTTTATTAAATTGTGTCATTATAAGGCCCGTGTCTCTGTGCGTCGGGAGTACAAAATTTTTCAAAACAAAATATAATTATTTCGTTACTTCACTATACATTTTAGTTAGCTTCACAACTTCACCAGTAGTACTTTTTGTCGACTGTACAAAAAAATTCTACTTTTTGCAAGAATATGTAATAGCTAATGACCGGATTATAGGCAAATGCATATTACAAGTACATTATGCATGTGCATATTTAGCTCCATTTCGGTGGTTGCATTTTTCAGCAAACATTTTTGAACTCGTGCATAATAATATTTACGTTCGATCTCGTTCATTCAGATGTCTCACTTATCGCCAATTGCACTAATCTTGTCTTAGCTTAGAACTATTTTAAGTGGCATGCTGTCACATTCTTTTCATTAAAGACAAGAAGTGACAGCATTCTTCTTAGGGGTGTCTTAGCTAAGACAAGGTTAGTGCCATTTGCCATTAGTGACACAAGAGACATTAGATAAATTATCAAATCTTTCGCTTAAAAAATGTATAAGGAATCATAGACACAATTTGTCTACAGAACATTAAGAACAGAACTTAGTCGTATACATTTCAAAGGTAAACAGTGTTAAATATATATTTCACATGGCGAGCTCGAAAAGGCGTTCTTTATTTTTTAAAATCGGTAGGTATGGAAAAGTCTATTTTACCCGCTAAGGTAGAAAAGTGATTTGAAATTCGATCTTTTGAATATGAACTGGGTATGAATATGATATGAATAAATTCAAACTTACGAATTCAAACATACTAAAATAAGTAACATGATAAATTCGTCATGTCGCAATGTTAGATTTTAAAATTTTTGTTATCTTTGTTGCGTCATTTTGAATTGTTTTATAACTGTATTTCTTTTATATAATTTAAATATAATATTATAGTAAAATTAATAAATAAAAGTATTTTCCTCGCTGAGGTGAGATGAAAAGTTGTATGTTGCGCTCGGTTGCAACCATGCATAACAAATAAATAACTAAACTATTGTTATTAATATTTTCGCAAATGCGATTACTCATCATCATCATCCATCATCCACAGCCTTCTTTATCCCACTGCTGGGTGTAGGCCTCTCTCTTCGTCTGCCATCTTCCTCGGTCCTGTGCCAATCTTGTCCAAGTCAAACCAGCGATTTCTTTGATATCATCGACCCATCTTGCATTCGGTCGACCGACTCTTCGCTTACCTTGCCAAGGCCACCACTCCGTCAGAACCTTACTCCATCTATCATTTTTTAACCTGGCAACATGTCCCGCCCAGTTTCATTTTAATTTCATTACTGCGATTCCGACATCCCGGACGTTAGTCCTTCGTCGTATCTCAGCATTTCGTACTCGATCTTGGAGTTTGATGCCTAGCATGGTCCTCTCCATGGCTCTCTGTGCTACCCTTATTTTATGCACAGCCTCATGTGTGAGCGTCCATGTTTCGGCACCGTATGTCATGGTGGGCAGGACACATTGGTCAAAGAGGCGAGTCTTAAGACATTGTGGAGTCGGGCGTGACTTAAGAATGTCGTCAAGCTTTTGAAATGCCGCCCATCCAAGCTGTATGCGCCTGGATATCTCCTTCTAATGCCCTTTACCAAAGGACAAAGTATGGCCAAGATACACGTAGCTGTCAACCGTCTCTAGACTCTCATTTCCTCGTAATAGGATTTGAGTCTCCAGACACTCCCGACATCACCTTGGTCTTAGCCATATTCATCCTCAAGCCCACCCTCGAAGAAGCATCTGAAAGGTCTTGGATCATACACTGGAGATCATTCAGGTTATCGGCAAAGAGTATGAGATCATCTGCAAATCTTAAATACGACATATAGACACCATTAATGTTGATTCCTTTATAATCCCAATCAAGCAATTTTAAAATATCCTCAAGTACCGCTGTAAATAGCTTGGGTGATATAGTGTCTCCCTGCAGCACTCCCCTTTTAATTGAAATCAGGTCAGTCAGGTCGTGCAATTTCACCCGCATCTCTGCCGAAGCATACAGCTCCTGAAGCACTTCCACGTACCGAGCGTCGATAGAACAGCGACGAAGGGAGTCGATTACAGCCCAGTGCTCAACGCTGTCAAAGGCCTTTTCATAATCGACAAAAGCCATACGCAGCGGCTGGTTAAATTCCTGACTTTTCTCCATCAGCTGCTTCACCGTGTGGATGTGGTCAATAGTGGTGTACCCGCTCCTGAAGCCGGCTTGTTCGACGGGCTGATATTCATCCAGCTGACGTGTTAGTCTATTGCAGAGAACTTTAGCAAATAATTTATATATTTGTGACAGAAGGCTGATAGGTCGATAATTATTTAGGCATGCATTGTCACCTTTTTTATGTAGTATAGTCACAACAGCTTTTTTCCAAGATTTCGGTGTTCGAGCTGACATTAGTGCCTCGTTAAACAGTTTGACGAGTACATTCAACACCAGTTGCCCACCTGCACGAAGCATTTCAACCGTTACACCGTCCTGTCCAAGAGATTTCTCGATCTTCATTTGCGAAAGGGCTTTAAGTACTTCACATGGTAGTATATGTGGTAGTTCCTCGATGTTACGAGTATCTACAGCCGGTTCTCTAGGATCAGTCTGTATATCGGTTTTGGTATATTGTGTAGCATATAGTAAAATTCTTTGACTATAGTTAATATTCTTTGCCGACCTAACACAAGGATTCCGCTTCTATCTTTTAATTTTTGAATTTGTTTTGTCCCGATACAATTTTTTCTACCAAACACTTTTGGTCCTCTAAATCTTTGAATTGTTTTATTTATTACTTCTGTATTGTGTCTTCGTATATCTATTTTAACAGCTTTTCTAATTTTCCTATCTACGGCTAATATCTGCTGGTGGTCTGACACAGTATTGTGATTCATCTTCCTTTTTTCTTTAAGCATGTTTTGCGTTTCTATTGAAAGTTTACTAACTTTTGCTTTTTACTTACTATTTACTTACTATCGTTAAGTAAATAGTACCATTCTAAAACTATAAAATAAAATATTTAAAAAAAGTTTTTTTATTACTTCATGTTGCATTATTTTGCAATTATTTATCTTTTTATGGAAATTCGTGCATATTTAGCTTTTTTTTGGTAATTGAATGCATAATATTTTGGACTTTTTATGTTGCATAATTTGGTCTTTAGTTATAGGTATTTTTTTCTTTGCCGTCGAAATTAGATGGTGATAATTTTGTAATAATATAGATTTATTTATATGAAAATATATAATTAAATATTTATGTGTTGTTTCATAATTTGTTTTTACTGTGATACGATTCAATTTTTAGGGAATACGTCTAGATATCTCTGTGTGCCGTCAATGGTACGACTATAAAAGTGCAAAAATACTATTTTAATGATCTCGTATGTTGTATTTTTTATTCAATATATTATTTAATTTTCTTTAAGTCTGTTTGTAATAATGAAACCTCAACTAATCCTATCTCAGCCAAGAGAATTATTTCAAACGCAGAACACAAGGGGAGCTGCCGAGCGAGCTAGCCGGTGGCGAAAAGAGGCTACTTAAACTATATGAACTAGCATTGCTTTGTCGAGTTTATCTAGATAGGTCCACAGTCCATTGAGTCCCAGATATATGGGTGGCTGAGGCCAAGAACAGCATTCGATATCTGTTGAACGTTCAACGTCTGTTGAGTGAGCGCCCGGCATAGTTCTGCAGTTTGTTATACTTTAGTACATGCTACGAGCTCCAACGCGAAGCTTCTGCCAACCAAAACTAAGTGAATCAAATATCTCTCCATTAATCGTCGGACATTTCGTTCATCCTTTGAGTTGCTAACCACTAGCCGTTTACTTGGAGGTAACTGCTGTCATATATGACCACAAAAAAACCCGCCATATTAAACGAAGTAGCATCGAAGTGTGGAAAGCCGCCTGGGCGCTGTGGCACTGACCAGGTGGGTGTTTTTGTAGCTCATCGACAATCGGCTATCGTATAGATTTGTTAACTCTGTTGGATGGAAGTTGAATTTTAATAATTTTAACATTTTGTAATGTCGTCGTCTGAGTAGTCTTGGTAGGTATATTTGTTGAATTAATCAACAATCCTTATAGCTAATAACATAATTCCGCTTTTCTTCATTAAGTCATCCAGTCTGAAAACGATTGCGATCAATCGATGAGTTACAAAATCACCACCCTGAAGTGAAGCCAAGAGAGTCGCAGCAGAAAGGCATGGTGGAACCTTGTGGGGTCGTATGCAACTCTGGGTTGTCATAAGAAGGCAACAATAATACAATACAAAAAGTAATCTAGTGCGCAACGCGATGTAGATGCATTTGGCGCTGTTGCCATGCAACGGCACGGGTCACCGTTCGATATCGGTAATGACAACAGCAAGGGTACCGGGGAAGCAACAATGTATAAAATAATTAAATGGTATTAATTGCTAGCGCTGCGCGTACCCAAACTGTTAACCAGTTGCTATTGCTAATATTGTTTATGTTAATTGTCGATTTTGGTCCCTCGTATATAACGAGTACGGACGTCAAACCATCTGCTTATCATGGGTATCGCATACTTAAAAAATACTGCATAATTCATTGAAACGATGTAGATAACCTATGCACCTCTTTTTTGAATATTTAAAACAAACGCTAATTACCTCCGTGTGACTGAGGAAATATTGATTAAATGCTTGACCTACAGTCTAGACTTTAAAGCTTTAATGTGCGTACATCGCTGGGAATTGTGAAGCATTGACGTAGAGTGTATGTGTGACGTAGATGTTCAAGCACGGCCAACCTCTTTGCAGATTATGCTACCCCGGTACAGATGCAGTGAAATTGTGACTTTGTTGCAATGCAACTGTAGCTGCGAGTGCATGGTTTGTCTCAAAATGCATTTTGCATATGTAATGCAATGAGAAAATCACCATGGAGCTTGATAGTAATTATATTTTTATTAACTTTTTATTTTCTATATTTATTTAAGGCAAAATAGGGATTAAGGTCGTGATTCAAATCATTTATAATGATGAATGATGACAGTACTCTCTAGCTTAGCTCTAATTATTGATGCGGTGGTTGCTGTATTCTGCTTTAGAAGCATTTGCATTGACGCTACTAATCAATGAAGGTATATAATGTTTTTTTCTTTTCTTTATAAACAATCGTAAAGTAAAATTCTATATAAACGCTCATTTTTATATTAAAAAATGTTTATTATATAGGTCAACTATGGATCCCGAACTCCACTTTCTGCTCGATTTATCTAAGTTGTGAGTCATTGTTATATTCTAATATACTCGTATAAAATTCTCGTGTCGCAGTGTTTGTTATCAAACGCCTCCAAAACGGTTTACCCGATTTTTAAGGTTTTTTGTGTAGGTATATTTGGTAGGTCTGAGAAGATCATAGGCTATTTTTTATACCCCTAGGTGATAAGGGTTGCCTGAAACTTTTTTTCAGGTCGTAGGCAATGAACTGAAATTTTTCGGAGAATTGTTCGATTTAGGGTATTAAAATCGCTTGTAAATATTAAACAAAGAAATCTTTTCTTTAAAAATTATAAATAAAAAAGAATTATTGATAATAAAGTACTTATTAAAAAATAAAAAGAAACAAATTAATTACATAAACAAAAAAGCAATTTAAAAAAAAACAAAAATATAACGCTCTGCACCAGGATCAAACCACTGCCACATAAAATTAAAGTCGAAGATCTAACCATAGACCATCCTGACACATAGGTGAAGTGTGTAATGCGACATGCGAATGCGATAGATGGGCGAAAAAATTTGGCGCGATGCATAAAATGTTTCACTTTAAACATTCTAAACTTCTTTTTATTATTGTTATCGCCTTTTCATTGATATAATATCATGCCAAATTCAATAAATTATGCTATGAGTATCATGAATTATGCTACGCTATGTTATGAATAAAAATAAGCTCGCTTACAAATACGAGTAGATACAGCATCGCCAGCCTTTCAAGTCAGGTAGTTTCACAAATAAGTTCGATAGCTACTTTTTTGTACCTAGGAGATGACAGCACACTAGACTAAAATCAAGCTCAGTGTTTGGAGGGGGTGTTCCTCCTGATACGTACACACAGCTTATCTACATTAACTTATAAGCGTTTGCTTTTAGCTCTACCAGGAAAATATAAAACAGCTGAAGTTATTGAGTGTTCCCCGTGTCGCTTACCAAATACGCTGCTCCACTTTCTAGAACCTTATAGCACAGAACGAACGTAAGGATGTGAGAGAGATACATATACTCAAGAGTCTTATTGAATCACAGTGTGAGGAAAAGAGAAATGAAATGTTTTGTCGTTCTAGCTTTCTCTATAGCTATAGTTATCTCTAGCTATAACATTTATACCATGGATGGGGTAAATGAAATAGAACGACAAAACATTTCATTTCTCTTTTCTTTACACTGTGATTCAATAAGACTCTTGAGTATATGTATCTCTCTCTCATCCTTACGTTCGTTCTGTGCTATAAGGTTCTAGGGTTTGATCAATGACAGTAGTAGTCCATTGGAGCAACGACGCATGAAATTCGATTCTTAATACTAAGATAACATGCAGTAAGAGGAGCTGTTTGGTAAAGCTTACGTTCATCCCCATATTTTCAAGAACATTATATCTTACAACGTGGAGCTTACATCTGGAGCAAGATTTATTTATTTTTACAACAATTGGCAAGCAATAAAGCTGCCCACCTGATGTTAAATGGCTTTGCGAAATTACAACTTCTACGAGGTCCCAATGAACGCCGTTAACTTGTCACACAACATGTCACAGTTCATAGTAATTAAACTGCCTGCCTTATGATTTAAGGCGAGATTTCCCAGAAAATCTACTCGTTCACGGCGACAGCTTTATTGCAAAGTAATATAGTTGATAATTGCATAGCTTCTAATGTCACTTACGCACTGTGACTAGAACTAGAACTAAGACTAGAATTAAAACGTCACCTTTACACGTTTATTCGATTTTTTTGGAAAACTGGGTGGGGCACTAAATAAAAATTATTATTTTTTATATTTTCTATCTAGACGAGAATGACGAGGTTGGTCTACTGGTTTTAGACTTTTATGCCAATACAATGATTTTTTTTTGTAATTTAATATTATACTAGCTGGGCCCGCGAATTATGTTTCGCCTTAAAAGTTCAAAGAAAAAACTGTAAATCTACTTTCCCGCGGGAATCACTTACTTTTCCGAGATAATAAGTAACCTATTAAGTTAATACCTGTCGTAATCCGTCTACCTACAAATTTCATTTAAAAATTTTTTGCGTGAAAAGTTTTTGCGTGAAAGAGTAACAAACATCCATAAACTAATCCATAAACTTTCGTGTTTATAATATTATGTAAGGATTTCTGATTCACAGCTGTTTTAAAATATTGAGCAGAGTGATCTTTATATTTTTTATCATATTTGAGTTTTAGAACTGTATCGCACCTTTAAAGACAAACCGTTACTAAACGAATTTTATCGAAAATTTGGATAATAACGCCATCTGTCCTAAAATTACGTAAGCTACAATATGAATTTGACACTTTATTCAAATGTTCCTTTTAAACGCTAGATGTCGCTAAATTTTGACCGTTACCAATCAAAAACGGTCTGCGAGTTGAATGCAACATTGTGTCTATACCAGTCGGAACGTGCGCGTCAAGAAGTGATGAGCAAAGTTAATAGAAAAAGTGTGATTATTTGGATAAACACGTCTGCACGACAGAAAAAGAGTATTTTGTTTACTCGTTTTTTATTATAAACTGTAACTATTAGTTTAGACACAGTCTTCCTTTTATCGAAATGAATTTTTTTATCCATGTTTAATTGATAAAATGTGACTTTTAGTATAACTACTATTTACTTTTATATTTAGACGGTATTTTTACAATGAGGTTTATCAAATAAAGAGACATCATTTCTATAATCACAGTTTTCTTAAAAAATGGAGTAGTTTAAAAATAAGGTCATCATCATCATCATCATCATCATCATCATTTCAGCCAAGAGACGCCCACTGCTGGACATAGGCCTCCCCCAGGGATCTCCAAACCGATCGGTCCTGCGCCTCCCGCATCCAGCGGCTTCCCGCGACCTTCACCAGATCGTCGGTCCACCTTGTGGGGGGCCTACCAACGCTGCGTCTCCCGGTACGCGGCCGCCACTCGAGGACCTTTCCGCCCCAACGGCCGTCAGTCCTGCGAGCTATGTGTCCTGCCCACTGCCACTTAAGGTTTGCAATTCTTTGGGCTATGTCGGCGACTCTAGTTCTTCTACGGATCTCTTCATTTCTGATGCGATCGCGTAGAGAAACCCCGAGCATAGCCCTCTCCATTGCCCTTTGAGTGACATTGAGCCTTCTGATGAGACTCATTGTAAACGGCCACGTCTCAGTTCCGTACGTCATCACTGGCAACACGCACGAATTGAAGACTTTCGTCTTAAGACACTGCGGTAGATTGGCCGAGAATATGCTGCGTAGCTTCCCGAACGCTGCCCAGCCGAGTTGGATTCGTCGATTTACCTCTTTCTGGAAGTTGGACTTACCGAGCTGGACTATTTGTCCCAGGTAAACATATTCGTCAACAACTTCCAGTGTAGAGCCGCCAACCTTCACAGGAGTGGGTACTACATGGGAATTCACCATAATTTTGGTCTTGTCCATGTTCATTTTAAGACCCACTTGTTGGGAAACTCTACAGAGGTCTTCGAGCATTGTGCCTAGATCTTCCACGGTCTCAGCCATGACCACGATATCATCGGCAAAACGAAGGTGAGTCATGTACTCGCCGTTTATGTTGATGCCGAGTCCTCTCCAGTCCAAAAGCTTAAATACATCCTCCAGCGCAGCTGTAAACAGCTTCGGCGATATAACGTCACCTTGTCTCACACCTCGCTGAAGTCGTATTGGTTTCGAGTTCTGGTCCTGAAGGCGGACTGACATAGTGGCGTTTCCGTACAATGACTTCAACACTTGGATGTACCGGTAGTCTATTTGGCACCTCTGGAGTGACCTAAGCACGGCCCAGGTCTCGACAGAATCGAAGGCTTTCTCATAGTCCACAAACGCCAAGCATAGTGGCAGATTATACTCCTCGGTCTTCTGTATAACCTGCCGCAGCGTATGAATGTGGTCTATGGTACTATAGCCTTTACGGAATCCGGCTTGTTCGAGAGGCTGGAAGTCGTCAAACCTGCGCGCGAGACGATTCGTGATGACTCTCGAGAACAGCTTGTATACATGACTCAGGAGTGTGATGGGTCTGTAGTTCTTCAACTGGGCCCTGTCGCCCTTTTTGAAGAAAAGTGCCACCACACCCCCGTGCCATGCTTTAGGCGTAATGCCCTCGAGTATGATGGAGTTAAATAGCCTCTGCAGCGCTTTCCGGACTGGTAGTCCGCCCGCTTTCAAAAGCTCAGCTGTAACTCCATCATCACCCGGTGCCTTGTTGTTTTTTAGCTGTTTGAGAGCCACACTAATCTCGTACAGGCTGACGTCCGGGATGTCTTCGGTGTAATGCCGGATCAATTTGGCTCTAGGGTCTGTAGCCTGAATGACAGGTGCCTGCGATGTTGTGTAAAGCTGTCCATAAAAGCGTTCAATCTCAGCCATAAGTTCAGGTCGAGACGTGACGACTCTGCCGTCCTCTGTCTTCAGCTTCGTCAGCAGACTCTGACCGAGTGACAAATCTCTTGCGAACACTTTGGAGCCCTTGTTCCGCTCGATGGCTTTCTTAATACGTTCTGTATTAAATATAATAGTGGATTTTTAAGGTCCGTTGCAGTTTCTCATTATATTAAGTGCAGATTTTTGCCAGAATGTAAAAGTTTAATAATTGCATTTTGTTTAAATACTGTTTATTACAAACATTTACACAGAGAAATAAAATAATGTAATTTATAAAGTACTTACCGTTATTTCACTAATAAAAGACAAAATAAATATGGTAAAGCGAGGAAATTTATTTAAATCATATAAGATATCTGTAGAAATAATTTAATTTTAGTACTTCCAGAACCAATAAAAAACTTTGCTTCAGAAAATTGCATACTTGCGAAACCCACGCATATCAAGAATCTTGGCTGTTGAAACTGAGATAGGTAGATCCCTTAGCAGCTGAAGTTCCCAAACAATGTATATCCATGGATGAACTGAATCGTATTAATTCTGATGCAAATGAAACTTTTGCGCTAAATCCAATCGAATTAGGGTCATGTCAAGATAGTGTGATTTGTATAGATAAATTGGCTATAAAGACAAGTACACTTACTACTTTATTGCAAGCACAAGGACTACCTCAGTTAATTAATGTTAGTGGCAATAACTGCAATGTAAATGGGGATAATAATGGAATACTATCTACAGTAAAAGAAATAAGTACATCTGGCCCAAGTAACAAAATACGAGTAAGATCAAACTCATCTAGCTCAGAATTAACTTCTTCTTCACGTTTATGGTCATTGAGGTCGACTTCATCGTCTTTAACCACCACGGGTAATTCAGGTAAAGACTTTTCCCATGATGACGCAGATCACGATCCAGATTATGTACTGCCAACGTCACCTAGACAGATATCATTCAGTCCCACTCCCGAAAGTGCCCATTTCAAGATACAGATAATTATATTTATATTTTCATTTTATTTTGTTGACATGATATTTAATTGGCTTGTTAAAAGTTATAATAATTCTTAAGATAATTAATAATAGTTATAAGTTACTACCTACGTCTTACTGCGATTCAAAAGTACAAGAGTGATTATTGTAAAACCAAATTATAAGTTTGCCAAAATATAGTTAATTTCTATTAAAACATTATGAATTTCGAATAATTTTTTTCTGTATGTGCTTAGATTCTTATGTGAGTAATTCAATAAGAAATGCTAAATTTATTATCTACAATTTGATACCACAACAATATCAACAATGCTGTTAAAAATATTTCTTTTTGTTTAAGTACATTATTTACATAGGAATTTCATTTTCATCAATCTAAATAAACAAAAATATTAAATGGCAAAGTGTTACTAAAATGTTTAAAAAATAATAAATATTGTTTTAATCAAAATTTTATACTTTCTTATATTGCATATTGTAAATTAAATAAATATCTATCATAATCAATCTAAAAGATGGCACAAAGTATCACCAACTTCGATTAAATTAACACAATACAAAGATTTTTTTAAATATTGGCTCTGCTGTAAAATTTGATAATTTCGTTTAGTAACGGTTTGACTATAAAGGTGCGGTATGTTTCTTTTTGTGGCAGTAAAGTAATTTGGAATGGTTTATATAAAACCCTATAAATTAAGCAAGCAAATCGTACAGAATTCTGGTTGAGCAGGACGAAAGAGACACTCGCGGGTATAGGGACATGCAATTTTCATTCATGCAGTCTAGCTCTTTCCATACCATGCTAATAACCGCACCTGTAGCTGAAAGCGCTGATAGCTCGGGGGGATGAGAAAGGTGGGCGTCCGGAAGCTAACAAAGGGATCTATGTGATAGCTTCTGAAATTTCTGCATTCCTGGTGCCTTGCATATAGAATAGTGTGATTCGTATTATTTTCATTAGTTTAAGGAGGTAAACTTGTTTTCTGAAGTTACACTCGAAAGCAAATAACGAAGTTGCTTGTCTTCGATACAGTAGGCGTTACATTTGGTACGGAAATAAAATACAGTATAGTTAGAACAACAGTCTGGTTGACGTTGTACTAAAAGTTTCCGGAATCAATAATAATAAAAAAAACTTTTAATGGTAAAAATGAATTTATTGTTTCTCAAAATATTCTCCCTTTGCATCAATGCACTTTTCCGTACGATTGAACCAATGTATGTTTTTCATAATCTTCGACAACCTTTTCTTATAATGAAAATCATTAATCGCGTAATTGGTTCTTGATTTTTGGGAACAGGATAAAGTCGAACGATGCCAGGTCAGGAATGTACACTGAAAAAAAAATGATAATATGTATCAAAAATGTGTTACCTTCATTCATGCAACTTATTTATATACGAACGCACAAAGGTGCATGATTACAGTAATAAAGTATAGTTAGTTGGCCGTAGTAAGATTACTTTTTAATGTCACTATGCTGTTTGTGGATTTTATTAAGAACTTGATCACTTTTTTGGCAAGTCGCAAAGCTTGATATGATTAATTATTTTATCTTATTAGAATTAACAATTATAAATGTTTACAAAGGTGACGTCACCAAAATTAAATAAGAAAGTTTATTGTTTTGAATATGTTTTTCTTATTAAGCGATCAATCATTTCAAATTGATTTTCATAATCATTTGTGGTTTGTAGTTTTAAAAATGTTGATGATTAATTTTATTATATTTAACTCAAACAAGCAAAATTTTATCTTGATAAGCTACCATTTTTTTCAGTGTATGACTCATAGGTTGTACGTTTTTCGCCTTCAAAAACTTATTTGTCTGTCTGGCCGTGTGAAACTTGCATTGTCGTGGTGCAGGATGATACAGTGTTAAGCGTTATTTGTCAATAATTTACGGTAAAGAAATGGTCGTGTACCAGTCACTTTTCACGGTGCGACGATTTTCTATAGTAACAGTAGCCACGTCGTGTCCAGTTTTATTAAAAAAAGAAGCAATCGTCCGCTACGAGGTATTTTTCACGCGTGCAACTTTGGTTGGTTTCGGCTCATCTCGAAAGACCCATACGCTCAATTGATGCTTTGTTTTGAGATCGTAGCTATAAATCCACGTTTCGTCACCTGTTATTATAGCCCAAGTGATGCGGTCAGTTTTTTGAGCATTAGTCCAATTTTGTGGGATTTATCGATAACACAGCTTTCTCACACCCTATTTGTGCAGGATTGACTGTTTTTGACTCAGGCCTATATCCAAAGATGTCCGAATCTGTTGCGATCATACGGCGCACAGCATCAATGTTTTTGTTATTCACAGCGGTGCACGGGCGACCTTCACGTATTTCATCATGGAGATTGACACGACCGTGTTTAAATTCTGCAAACCAGCTATAAATAGTCGTCTTGCATGGTGCTTCTTCGCCAAAAGCAGATTGAAGCCGAGCGAGGCTCTGCTAAGCTGTTAATTACACTTAAAATCTTAAAAAATCATGTAACGAAAAGTTTCCCGAGTTTAAATCCATTTTATTGTAATCACGCATTTTATTAAATTAATTTTATTAAAATGACCCTACAATGTAAAAACTATTGACGCTCAGATGAAACAAATTGTATTCTGTGGCCATAGGAACTCCGCAATAAAACGACACAACCCTATCGAGTTTGGGCTCGTTTGATTCCTATTAACGAGTTTGTACTCGTATTTAAAAACCTTGTATTTAAAAAAGTTTTTTTTTAATAATTTTTATTTGTAACCTGTTTCTGTTCTATGTTGTCAGCGTTGTCTGTGCCGCGAGATAAGGCGGTGGAATATTGACATTATTTGATCGGCGTTGTATAGTCGCCTAATTTTCGGGTGCTCTGTTGGTGCTACATATATGTAGAAATGGTGCTTCACTCATATAATTATAATACAAAGATTTCTGTAATCAATGTTTCGAATTCAAACTTCACCGCTCAATACGTAGTGGGTGCGTGGGCGATACAAGAAATTGTAAATTTTAAATATTTTCAAAGAGTGCATTTATCGCCAATGCAGCAATCTCTACAAGGCAATCTATAGAAGAACGTTTGTATTCAGAATACGTGACTATCAAAGAATAAAAACCGAAAATTTGCAACCCGTAAATGCAGAATCTTGGTGTGTTGAGAATCTGGTATTCTGCGAATAAAGCATAACATACCTACGCATATTTTCATAGCTAGTAGTAATGTAATGCTGATTTTCTATGACGATTTGTCACGTGAACATAAGGTTGGAAGTAATCGAGTACTTCATCTGAAACTTTTATAGTATTTCAACTGTGATAGGGTGAAACGTCAGTAGATGGGGTGAGGCCACCCACCCAACTCCATTCGATTCCTTTCTCGCTTGTGCTTTATGCATGTGAGCGAGATGGAATCGACTACTTATTTGAGAGCACTACCAGGCGATTGCATGTACTAAAACTTATACCTTGCTTTGTTACCTTGACAAGCCTCCAGCAGACCTATGCGATCCTAGTACACTTGCAGCAACACTAGGCAAATGCATCGGGTTAGAAATGCATTTCCAGTGTGCATTGTGCATTTTTTACAGTTGGTCTTTACACTCAAGTAATTCAAGTATTTTTTCACTGCTTTAAATATAATTGTAGGTACATACCTGATTTGATTCTTTCTATCTGTTTTATTGTTATATATGTGATTAGATTAAAATGTTACATTTTATTTCACTATTTCATATAAGTATTGCGTTGGTTCACAATGAATAATTTATTAATATTAAAATGTCATTGCAAAGTGAATACTTTTATGAAAAGAAATAATAAAATTCAAGTTGAATTCATGGATTGTACAAAGTTATGAGTATTACACTAGATTCACGTTTGCAGACGTATCCTTATATTTGATTTCTTGACAAACAGATTCGGTTCTGCGAAATATGCAGTAAAGAAATGATCGCTTATTCGAAAGTGTATAACTATTTACTTCGAAGCTTCACAAAATGTTGACAGATTTACCTTTTCATAAGTTTACACCTCATAAAAGACTCCTACTTTGAAAGGTTATTAAAAGTTAATATTTAAATCAATGCTTGTAAATTTGTCAATGCTTCTTTTATACAAATAATTTGGCAAACAAGCATACTGTCCACCTGATGGTAAATGGTAACAGTCACATGTCACAGTGGTCACATGTGGCTCTTGTCAGATTCGCAACAAATCTACAACCCCAAGAACCACAGTGTACGTTGTGAACTTGTGCCATAAGATGTAAAGTCACGGTACCCAGTAATTTCACCTCCATATCTTACCCTTCAAACCGGAACGCAGCAATGCTGTTTGTATTGCTGCGTTCCGGTTTGCTGCTTTGCGGCAGAAATAGGCAAGACGGAGGACACGGGGGTACCCAAGCAGACGACCCTGGTTGAGAGTTTCCCTACGGTAAGATTTCAATGCTTGTAATAAATTTGTAGATCTCACTAGTCAAAATTCAATCACATATTATTCCGAAGAATCATCAATATGTTACCGTTTGAAAACTATTAACATAGCAACATAAATTAAGTTACCTAATATTTATAGTTTTAAGAGCGCTAGAGCAGCGCTATCGCATAAAATATCTATGTTCTACTTTCTCATATGATTTTCAGCATCTCGCTTTGCTATTTGGGCGTGGTTAGAGACCCGCCCACATTGTATATCTGTGAAACGCCGCCCACGAAAAATTGTAGTTCACATGCATAGTCGCAAAGTGTCAACCTCTTTTCAATATATGAGCTCCTAGTCCCAGGCAACCCAACCAATAGGTGCAAGAGGTGCTAGCACCCGGACACTAGGTAGAAATATAACGAAAGGATATGGCTAAATACAGTATGGGCGACTGCCCTAACAATTAATAAATATTAACATGTAATGCTGAATAGTTGAAACTTATTATTTTGCATGAGAAAAGATTCAGGAACTTTTCATATTGTTATAATCTTTCAAAAAAAATTATTAATACTCTTACGATGATAGATACGCAAAAGTTATCAACTACATATTTGCTATTAACATTGGTTAGGGGTTTATGCATAGAAATCAGCAAATAGAAAAGATAGATAATAAACAGATTTATGTCGACTCTAAATTAATAAGCAACCAAATGATTAAAATACAGAACACCAAAAGCTTGAAAAAATATATATTAATACTCTTATGTCAATAGATACGCAAAAGTTATCAACTACATATTTGCTATGAACGTTTGTTAGGCGTTTATGCACAGAAATTAGCAAATAGAAAAGAGAGATAATAAGAGATTTATGTCGACTGTAAATAAGTAACCAAATGTTTAAAATGTAGAACACCAAAGGGAGAGAAGTGAAATCGGTAAAAAAATCGATTGTCTCTTTTTGATGCAGAACTATTCAAGTTCCGTTCAAGTAAATAACTTATATTTAACATTTTTTTTCACGAAAGTTCTATGATATTATTAAACACGTAATAAATTATGAAATAATATTAAGATATTACGAGCTACTGAAAA
Source organism: Schoenobius gigantellus (assembly GCA_963935595.1). Classification (NCBI taxonomy): domain Eukaryota; kingdom Metazoa; phylum Arthropoda; class Insecta; order Lepidoptera; family Crambidae; genus Schoenobius; species Schoenobius gigantellus. Next base: position 52,502,190 of record OZ012540.1, read on the forward strand.
ATATTTATTCATGTTAAGGGCAGTCGTTTAGCCATCTCTTTTGGATAACAAATAGCTTACATAGATAATTCATAATATTGTCGTCGCAAATGAAAAATTAATGTTCACAATTACTTGATAAGTAAACTACACAACATTATTGATTTTGATGCTTAGTACGGGTTTGGGCAATTGTGCACAGTTTAACCCTATTATGTAATAGAGTAACCCGACATTGTAATGGAGATGAGTAACTTATTAATATTTTATAGATACGGGAGAGTAGGGACATCACATCAAAATTACTTTTCTTTGTACTTTCTCATCATTTATATCGTTTGAAAAGAATATTCGTGTTGTTGGCATAGTCGTGAATGCAAAGCACAAACCGCTTAGCGACTTATGAACTCCTGGTCGCAGGTGACCCGGCCGATAGATGCAAGGGGTGCATGGCACCCGGATTGGCGGATACTAGCTCCAGATATGAGGAAAATGAATATATAATAAGCTCGTGTAGCGAATTCATAAAATGTCGTCATTTAATGCATAACAAAGTACAAATTTACTTTATGAGTAAAATATATAACTTTTTTTTGTTCATTAATACTAATAAAATATGTAAGTTATTGCACTGTAGTGTCCATAACTATAGGTGTACCCAAGAGATGTTAGAGGTATGCAGCATATTATTTTAATCACAGTTACATTCATCAGCACAGGCTTTCCCCGCGTGCTTTTGTTACTTGTCGTAAAATTTAAATCAGATATAAAAAATAATTGTGTGATTTTATGAAACCACAATGCAAGTGAAACTTTTTTCGGAACTTAGGCATGTAACTGAAAATTTTCAGAAAATAATACAAAAACGCGATTATAATACCCTAAATCTTAAATTACATCTTTTTCTTCTCAAATGAAAAATATAAATAAAAACACAAATTAATAAAATAAACAAAAAAAGCAATAAAAAGAAACAATCTGCGATGTATATATATATATTTAGTATCTAAAAGATTTTTTTTAAATGAAAATTTTAAGATATAAAAATAATTGAAGTTAATAATAATATATGTACAAACTTAAATTAAAATTAAATTAGCTATTCCACTAAACCGCAGCCAGTGGGCATCGTTCCCAAAATGCTGGCAGCATTGCCACGTTGGATGGCAATGCTTATTTGCTGGCCAAAGTATATACCGGCATTTCGGCAACGTGTCACCTCAGACAGACGGGATGAAATATCTTTATACAAAGAGTGGGCCCCTGGCCCCCACGGACCAAACGTCTCTACCCCAAAAGGCACAAATATATTACTACTATCAAGAAGGTTGTATTTGCGCCTTTTGAGGTTTTCAGCTGATTCCGCCGCGGCACCAGACCTAGCCTGGGTCCCTTGGGGATGCAATGGCGCCATAGTGTCGGCGCAGGTAGCGTCCCACACTAAGGGCCTCCCAAACCTCCAGGGAACCAGATTCATTCCATCAGGTCTCTTACCATCGTCACGGCTCAGACCATTTGGTTCTAGAACTGCTGGGCAGTTAGCGGTGGTAAGAGCCCGACGGATGATATCATTAAGGCTGGTATGGCGAAGGAATCTGCCTGCACTTTTCACGCAGCTTAGGCCGTGGTGACCAAGTTGGCTCACGGCGTAGCCACACTGGCAGCGGTGCGGAGTACAACACGGTGTGCCCAGGCGAAGGGATACTGCAATTCTAAAGGTTGTAGTATACATCAAGGTGCCAATGTTAGGCGATGGGAGGGCATGTAGCCACAAACCTGATTCCCACTCTGCAACAGCTAAGAGGCGGGCTCGATCTGCGGAGCTTGAGCACGTATCTAATAACTTCTTCCGTGCTAGCTCGCAGAGCGGCCCGTCCCAAAGCCGCTGTGAACTGGAATTGCTCGGGAAATCAGAGTTTGGTCAGGCCGAGAGCCATGCATTCTTAGCGTCACTCATGCTTCTAATTTCGCAATTTGTAATAGAAGCTGATTGAATTTTTTTTTGACAAAGACTGTGTAGCATGAATGGAGGATAGGAATGCAGGTAGTGCAACATTAGAGATAGCTCTAATGCCTAAGCCCCCCCATCGTACTAGGAGCGAAGCCTGTAGCCACGCTTGCTCGTCGAAATTTATATTTAAAATAGATGCCAAAGTGGTTTTCAGGATGTTGTCTAACTTTTGGAGCAGCTGCGTATGCTTCCAAAGCTGAGAACATCGCAGAATATATGTGAATTTAGGGACAAAAAGACAAAATTTGATGATAGTGAAGGCCATGTGGGTGTTGATTTTTGATAAGCGATCCGAACTTTGCAAAAAATTTTGAATTTTATTATCTATGAAAGATGGAAACGCTTCGTCTAAGATAGGGGAGCCCAAGAGACATAGAGCGGATTTATCAGTAATTTTGATACCGGGAGCCAATTCATTAAATTTATTGATAACCAAAGATTTTAAAGGGCACTCATCAAACAAAAACAACTCACATTTTGAAAAATTTAGCGCGAGTCCAATGTGCCTGAATTCCTTTATTATAAGGGTGAGGTCGTCAAATACGCCAAAGGTCTCGTCGTCTAGATACCAAACATTAAGCTTTGATCTAAGGCGTTGAATGGCGAGACTAAAAATTGCTGGGCCGAGAGGGTCTCCTTGCTGGCAACCAACTGCTGAGATGATTTCCTTACCAGAATATGTTAATTTAGAAGCTAAACCGTAGCATTTCCAAAGGAAGTTATAAAGGTTTGGAATTTTATCTTTAACTTGCCTTAGAAGGGCTCCTCTATCTACGGAATTAAAGGCATTCTTTACATCCACCTTCAACAACACATCTCCACAGTTTTCATGAACAAATGTTCGTATGGAATGGACAGTGGCCTCACAGCCTCCTCGCGTGCCAAAGCCTAGCTGCAAAGGAACAAAATAGTTTTCTAAGTTAGGTTTAATTTTTTTGCAGCCAATTTTGGCCGCTAGGCGTCGATACACCATACCGACAGCAATGGGTCTAATTCCGCCATCCTTCTTTTTAAGTGCAACCAGATTGGCACCGTAGAGTAACTCTATGATGACCGTATTGACTCGACCTGAAAGCATCAAAGAGACTAAAGCCGTCAAGTCTCTCAAGAGGGCACTACCAGCTTCACTGGACCCAGCACCCAGCACATCTTTTAGGTGTTGTGGTGTGAGTCCGTCTAAGCCTCCTACAGAACCATTCTGAAAAGACTCAACGGCTGCAGTCACTTCGTGTCCAGCAACGTCAATAGTTGCGTCCTCGGAGTTCTTTGGTACCTCTGGGAGTTGGAGGTCTGCTGCCGGAGATGGATGTTTTGCTTGTAATTCCAAAAGCGTTTCCGTGTTTATAGGTGTCATCGTGTCACTAGAGAATAAAATACGTGCAGCACCTTTTATATTACCGTCTTTGAGTCTATTTTCGACCATTTTATACATAGAGGACTCAGTGATTGACTTTAAAAAACTGGGATTTGGAAAGTCAAGCAAACAGTTATCTGGTAGTATAATAGGTTCCTCCATTGCATTATACTTCCCACAGTTTTCTTTAATTCTTGATGTTAATGATTTTATATTATTATTATCACGACTGACGTGAAGTACAGCATAAGGGAAGAACAGCAAACGTTCCCAAGTGCGCCTAGTGTTATGTACAATCAATAAAACAATTAATAATTTTTTTTTTTAAAAAAGACTATTATAATTTACTTTCAAATACTTCTTTAAAATAACATAGATTTGGGAAAAATATTAATCATTTTTTCAATGATGAAAATAAAAAAAATGTCTAAATAGCTGGACGGCCACAGAAAAAAATCAAAATAGTCGGGAAAGCAGCAATCCGATCTTCATTTATGTTTTCGAGTTGTAGAGTTTTATTTATACTTCCGTATTTGCTGGATGCAAAATAACCTAACGCAGCACTCATAGTGGCCAAGAGTAAAAATAATGTAGGTTCCGTCGTCTGTCATAATATCTATAAACGCAATCACATTACACACTTGTGATTACTCGTGCTGTATTCACCTGTCATCATATGAATATTCTAATGTTAGGTCTAATCAAATTCTTAAACTGATTAATACTTTAAATGGAGATAAATTTTTTATCGTTAAAAACGTTTTGCAAGGTGTCAAAGTAACAGATGTTTGTATGATGCGAGCTTGAATTATTCAACTCTGTCATTGTTTTGTTCTCAATTCCTGTACATTCCGGACATGTTTTTTTCATACTTACGGCAGGGAAGCTCCTGGCCTGCATCACATCTGATGTTAAGTGACGATAAGGCCGAAGGTAGAAGCTAGTTTCACCTGAACTTCCCAAAGCTGGCTATCTTACCTCTAGTTGTCCGAACACAACCGTGCTATAAGCTTTGTTATTATGGTGACAAACTTAGGTAAGACGGATGTACTCGTAGCTAGCCAGGCGGGCACAGAAGCCCTATCACCAACAAAACCGAACAGAAAATCTGTCCCCATCGGGAATCTAACCCCAGACCTCCCGATCAACACCCGGTGGTCTTAACACTCTTTTTAGAAGTGTATGTCCTAGTAATAAGCCATAAGATGAATCCCTATTATCCCTATTTTTTTTATGTTATAATATGAGTCAATTCTTGTCGGTATTAATTAGAAGTTTATATCTCCAGTGATGATAATGTTTTCACATGATTTAATTGATTCAAGGTGGTTACTTAAAGATTCAATAAATTTTATTGCATTCAAATTTGAGGGTGAACGATAGGTCGCAATAATTATGTAATTAAAAACTTTTATTTGTAAGCAAAATGCATGTTTTAAACGCATTTCCTGCATTTGGTGAGTCAACACATTATTTACATAAACTACGACTCCATCACTGTTGGGAACAGGCCGCTTTAGTATGTTAGTTGTCATCTCTTGTGTTCTTTGTGGTTGTCAAGTATCTATGTCAAAATTATTCCGAAATTATTGCTAATCAGATTTTGTTCGATTTTATTTGCTTTCTTGTAAAACTGAAATAAATTTGTTAAATAGTCATTTATCCGTGTAATTTCTTATATTTTGTGGTCCTTCGAGTAAAACGTGAACCCGAAACGTGCTTAAAATAGTAATTACAAGATCGCAAAATAACATCCGTCCAACACCAACAAAATCTGACGAGCATGATACGGCATCGGAAGCCACAGTTGTACACCCAGCGGACATTAACCCACCCGAGGGACGTATCGATACAACTGCAGCTTCCGAGGACAATTTACCGTCGAAAAACAAAGGTACAGATAACCGACAAACGCGTTCTTGCACGAGCTCTCATCGTTCAGCAGCGTCGCTCCGAGCAGACATGCTAGCAGCGGAAGCACAAATGCGACGCCGCAAAGCCGAGCGAGCGCGCGAGATCGTTCGTCTGGAGGAGGAGGCGGAGGAAGCAGAATTAGCACACATGGCTGCCCTTCAGTCGGTCAAGGCCAGTAACATTTCATCTGGTTCCGTAGCTAGAACTGAGGAATGGGTCAAACAGGTAAGGAACACACCTTCAGTACCACCGCCATCATTACCAATCGAGGAGCACGAGTCAGTTTCTCACGCGATTGACACAATGATGCCGACGGTAGGACAACCGATCCTTACCGCACTTGACAGACCCGCGATTCCTCAGCCTTCCTCCGACATTTCACAGCTAGCGAGTGCTATCGCTGGACTAGCTCGACAGTCAAAACAATCAAAGCTGCCTATTTTCTACGGCAACACTAAAGAGTGGATGGTATTTAAAAGCTCTTATGACAAATCTAAGACCAATTTTTCTGATACAGAGAATTTGAACCGTTTGAGTCTGGCGCTTCGCGGCGACGCACGAGAAGCAGTGGACTCACTTTTATACTGCGGGGAGTCGGCGGATGAAGTAGTACGGGCCTTGGAGCAGACGTACGCACGCCCGGAGTTGTTGATCGCGCAAGAAGTAACAGCTTTGCGAGCTTTACCTAAGATAAGTACTGCACAACAGTTGAATACCTTTGCAAACAAAGTACGTAATTGTGTCACTCGCATGAAACTTTTAAAGCAACACACGTATTTATATTCACCAGAATTATATCGTTGTGTACTTTCAAAAGTAAGTGACATAACGAAATCTCGATATTCCGATTACGCTGCTTCATATGATCCTGATACACCAAAATTGGAAATATTTTCAAAATTTTTGGTGATCGAAGCCGACAAACAATCGAAATTTACGTATGTGTCTGATTTCAACTGTCCCGTACCTACTACTTCTAAAGCGCATAATCACACAGCAAAGCGTGAGTATGTAAATGCAGTTATTGGCCCGAAAATAAGGTGTACTTATTGCAACGATGAGCACTTAATTGCTAAATGCGACAGTTTTAAATCTCTTAATATTACTGAAAAATGGAATCATATTCGCAAGTCTAAGCTGTGCTATAGATGTCTTAAAGGGCATAGACATACCTGGAACTTATGTAAGGCCAAGCCCTGTGGGATCGACGGTTGCACTAGGCGACACCACTCATTGCTTCATGAAAGCAATACGCCGCAGCCTGCAAGCGACATAAGCGTTAACGCCACCAGCACACAACCTAATATAGACCTAAATAACAATACAGAGAGCACCAGCAAGCATGTTGATGTTGCAAACACAGCTGATATCAATCAAATTACAGGTACAGCGCCGAGCGAAAGAGTTTTGCTCAAAGTTTTGCCGGTAATTATCTCCGGAAGACAAGCCGAACTGAAAACTTTCGCCCTGCTCGACGATGGCAGTACAGCGACGCTCATTGACGCTGACGTAGCTGCCCAGCTTGGCGTTCAGTCACGCAATATCGGTGCTGTATCTATACGAGGAGTTGGAGGTATGGAAAAATCTATAGACGTAAATCTCGTGGATTTCCACATTCGTGGTCTCAATACCGCTTGCTACGCGGTAAAAAATGCGAAAGCCGTCAAGTCTCTTAACCTGTGTACTCAATCTGTCGATAAGGCTAGTTTGATGAGCTATGAGCACTTACGTGACTTGAGCGGTGTTCTTTCGTATGAAAATGCTACACCCACAATTTTATTAGGAGCAAGCGACTGGCAATTATTACTTAGCGACAATATACGTAAAGGGAAACAACACGAACCCGTAGCTCCGCATACTCCACTCGGTTGGGTTATCTATGGAAAACTGCCTTATAAACAAAATGAAAAGCTTTTCGTTAATTGCACATTAAGTGAAAACGTCTCAACTGAACAAATGGATAATTTAATAAAAGAGCAATTTAAGCTTGACGCCATAGGAATCTCGAAATGCAATTCTGTATATAGTACCGAAGATATGCAAGCCTTAAATATTTTAGAGACCACTTCGCGACGCCTTGAAAATGGACATTTTGAGGTTGGTCTACCGTGGAGGTATGAAGACACGAAAAACCTCAAAGTGCCCGACAGTTATTATCAAGCGTTGTCACGTCTGAAGTCTTTAGAGCGTCAGATGGCTAAGGATGCTCAATTCGCTGCCGCATATAACGTCTTTATAGACGGTATTATAGAAAAAGATTATGCAGAGGAATGTGATCCAAATACATATCATAACTCTGCCAAATCCTCATCGAGCCAAATAATATGGTATTTACCTACGTTTGGCGTCTACCATTCACAAAAGCAAAAACTGCGCGTGGTTCACGACGCCGCGGCAACTAATAACGGCGTAAGCCTCAATAGCTTACTATTAACTGGTCCTGACCTATTACAATCTTTGCAAGGTATCTTGTTTAGGTTTCGAGAAGGTAAGATTGCATTTACGGGCGACATAAGGGAAATGTTCCCACAAATAAAGATAAGGGAGCAAGATCGCGACGCTCAGCGTTTCCTCTGGCGCCGCGGCGATTCAACTCTTCCAGTAAAAGAATACCGTATGAGCTCTATGATCTTCGGTGCTGCCTCAAGCCCGTGTACAGCAATTTATATTAAAAACAAAAACGCGCTCGAATTTAAAGAACAGTATCCTCAGGCAGTACATGAGATCATAGAGAATCATTACATGGATGATTACATTACTAGTATGGACAACGTAGATATAGCAAAACATGTCGCTAGTGACGTAGTCACCATACATAAACTCGGCGGTTTTGAAATGCGCGCTTGGATATCGAACGACTTTCAGGCTCTCTCTTTGATTCCAAGAAAACTTTGGGGAAGCCCTGAGTCGGGAGTAAGCTTATCTAATCAAGACGTAAACACCCTTGGTATCAGATGGAACCCATTAAATGACACACTTGGTTTCAGAATTGGTAAACAAACCTTCAACGCTTTTGAAACCATCACTAAACGAAAAGTGTTATCATGTGTAATGAGTGTATACGATCCCTTAGGTTTGCTCACTCCCGTCACTATTAAGGGCCGTATACTAATCCAAAATCTATGGAGGAAAAACATGGGTTGGGACGAACCGATACCATCTGAATTTTTACAGGCTTTGACCAACTTTCATAATGAACTTGAACATATTTCCAAATTGAGAATTCCCCGATGGTATCTAATTCATCCTAATCCAGTCGATATCCAGCTGCACATATTTGCTGATGCCAGTGAACAAGCGTACGCATGCGTTGCATACTGGCGATATGTGTACTGCGACAATTCTGTAACTTTATCATTAATCACATCCAAAGCCCGCGTGTCACCGCTAAAACCCACAACGATTCCCAGGTTAGAGCTCCAGGCGGCCCTAATTGCTACACGCCTTGCAGACACAATAATTAAAAATCATCGATTCACCTCTTCCAGAACATTCTACTGGACCGATTCTATGATCGTTCTCAAGTGGATTCGAAGCGACGCTAACCGCTACAAGCCATTCCTTGCGCATAGGATAAGCGAAATTTGCGAGAGTACGGCAACAACAGATTGGCATTATGTACCCAGTGCGCTTAACGTCGCTGACGAAGCCACACGCACCAATGCCACATTGGACACCTCACACAGGTGGTTTATGGGGCCAACGTTTTTGTTTCAAAATCAACAACAATGGCCACAAGAGCCACCGCAGACACCTAAAGTGGACGCATCATCTCTTGAGCTAAAAAAGACCACAGCTCCTGAGACGGTGGGCCTTCTTATAGAACAAGAGACACTTATCCCTCCGGTACCGGACGCTACGCGGTTTAGCCGATGGATCCGACTCCTGAGAGCCACCGCGTATGTTATTAAGGCTGCCAACACCTTTCGACGTTTCATTCGGTCCGTTAATGATCAAAATACTAATATTCTTCCTAGTAATAATCATTTTTCCTCAGCATTATCTATAACAGACATCGAACAAGCCGAATGCCTTCTACTGCAAAAATCCCAGTTAGACTCCTTTCACGAAGAAATCGTTAGACTGAAAACTTTGAAGCCCCAAGCCAAGAACAGCCGTCTGAAGGGTCTCTCGCTAGAACTAACAGACGATGGCCTCTTACGTTTAGACTCTCGGACAAAACGATTGCACGGGTCTGATGAGATACAGGCGTCCATAATTTTAGACGGTAAACACCTAGTCGTGCGTCTTCTCGTCCAACATTACCACATTAAGGCAAATCACGGATTCAACGAGCTTGTTTTAAATGAACTCCGCCAACGCTATTGGATTTTGTGCTGTCGTAACGTAATTAAAGCCATTGCCAGTAAGTGCCAAGTATGTCGGCGTTTAAAATCACAGCCGCAGACTCCACCTGTCGGGGACTTACCTTTAGAACGTATAGAGCATCATTCACGGCCCTTTACTAACGTGGGTCTAGACTACTTTGGCCCACTCGAAGTGACAGTCGGAAGACGGCATGAGAAGCGATGGATCGCACTATTTACATGTTTAGTAACAAGAGCTGTACATTTGGAAATAGTTGCAAGCCTCTCTTCAGATTCTGCACTTATGAGCTTAAGAAGATTTATTTCTCGGCGTGGTTGTCCAAAAAAGATTTTCTCGGATAATGGCACATCCTTTGTAGGTGCAAACCGTGAGCTAAAGGCACTGCATGGAGACTCACTTCACGACTTCGCCACAAATAACAGCATCGAGTGGATTTTCATACCGCCGTCAGCACCTTTCATGGGCGGCGCTTGGGAGCGCATAGTACGCACAATTAAAAACGCATTAAAGGCTACCTTAAAGTCACGCGCGCCCCGAGAAGAAATTCTTCACACTTTACTATTGGAGGCAGAGAGTATTGTTAATTCACGACCACTAACATACGTACCAACCAATCCCGAGGATGTTGAAGCAATAACTCCAATGCACTTCATGCTCGGAACCTCTTCTACGGCAGCCCCAAATATCAAATTGAGCGACGACGATCTAGTGCGCCGATCGAATTGGAAACGTGCAGTTCGCCTTGCTAACCACTTCTGGACGCGTTGGCAGAAAGAGTACCTTCCTCTCTTATCACCACGGCGACCCGTTGCACAAGGCCATAAATTTCAAAAAGGAGACGTAGTTCTGATAGCGGGCCCCTCATTACCGAGAGGAACCTGGCCAATGGGAAAAATTGTCAAAACCTATGATGGTGCGGACAATATAACACGTGTGGTAGACGTGCAGACAAAGGCAGGCATAATGAGACGACCTACACGTCGACTAGTTATTCTAAGATTAGCAAATGAATAAATTATGTATAGTGTAAAATAATTATTTAGATATGTATGTATACAGCCTGTTTCCATTTTACTTAAGAACTCGTGTTGCACACTGGGGGCCAAGTGTTGGGAACAGGCCGCTTTAGTATGTTAGTTGTCATGTCTTGTGTTCTTTGTGGTTGTCAAGTATCTATGTCAAAATTATTCCGAAATTATTGCTAATCAGATTTTGTTCGATTTTATTTGCTTTCTTGTAAAACTGAAATAAATTTGTTAAATAGTCATTTATCCGTGTAATTTCTTATAATCACTCTGATTTAGGTTATAGGTTGAATGAAACTAAAAATGTATAATTAGGAATAAATGGAACCGGTATGTGAGGATTCAATTCTGCATTCAGTTAATATTGGAATATCGGCAGAGTATTTTAGACTTGTTAAGGATACCTGAAAATCTTCTTAGTTGCAGTATATACTGCGAATATGTTGTAATACGACAATTAAGTCATCAAGGGTAAGTGAGTGATACTCATATATTCCGTTCTTTATAACAATACTCATTTCGATCTAAAAGCGACATTCAATTTACTACTAGCGATATAGGAAAAATTAAATATGTATATTATTATTTAATGCAACCATTAAAGTAGTTTTATCTTAACTACAACTAAAAAATAAACAAGCCCTAACATAACCAAAATAAAACACACTTTGAATAAATTTTACTTATCTCACTTAGTTGGAATAATCAAAAATGATTTCACAACCCTTTGTCTACCGAAATTAAGGTATCACACTTAGTAGATATGGATTTAACGCCTGATTTCATAAGAGAAGAGGCTAAAGCAGAAGTTGTTGATTTATGTAAAATAAAATTCACTCATTTTTTCATTAGCTAATTCATGTTTTTATTTTTACTTTCTCTGTATTAGTAATGAAAAGCGCAGTGTTTACCTCGGGTTAAAGACTTATATAGTCGCTCGAACTCCCCGTCTCGTTACTAAATAATTTACTTTCATCCCTAGGGTAACAATGTACTATAATTGTCTTCATTCCTTATGTTTTAAGACTTAGATGTAGGAGTAAATCATTTTCAATTTACTTGGCATCGATTCCGTTGCATACTATGATTCTTTGTATATTAAAAGTATTATTTCTAATTTCTTAAAATTTGCTTGACGTCAGTTTTGTATGATATATGCTATACTTATGTATTTTTAATACAACTAAGTCGGCAAACAAGCATACTGCTTACCTGATGGTAAGTGGTAACAGTCACCTACATAATAGTACTTACATGTGGTTCTTGTGAGATTCGCAGCAAATTCGCAACCCCCACAAGAACCACAGTGTATGCTGCCAACATGTGACATAAGATGTAAAGTTACCTTACTCTTACCCAAGCAGGCGACCTTGGTACAGTACAGAGACTACCTCCGGTGAAGTTAAGTTTTCAGCTCCTCGTGAAATTGAATTATAAAATATAAGCTAGTTTGGTTTTAGATAGAATTTTCCATTTAGCATCACACATTCCTCTTTGGTATCTCTATCAAAATCCGGATTGTGACTTTTTTAAATTACCCCTTTTGAGGGTTCCGTACCTCGAAAGGAAAAAAGGGAGCCCTTATAGGATCACTTTGTTATCCGTCTGTCTGTCAAGACCCTTTTTCTCAGGAACGCGTGGAGACATTAAAATTTATATCAAATACTCAGGTCTACTATCTCTTGAAGCTATGAAAAAATCAAACTTCTAAGCCAACGCAATCAAAAGGTACAGCCGTTTATGCCGCAAATTTTCTTCACTCGCAAGGGAATCAAAACCTACAGAGTACTTCCCGTAAACTCAGAATCTAGAAATTTGGTACGAAGTAACGTCTTATAGCACAGATAAAGGGAAAATTGCGAAAACCGTAAATTTTTACTTTTATACCTACAGGTTTGTATGGAAACCTCGGTGCGCGAGTCCGACTCGCACTTGGCCGGTTTTTTTAATTGAATTATATTTTTTATTGTATTTAAAGTTTAGAATAATTTCTTTTTCATCCCCCCATCTCGGAAAGAGTATTTTTGTTATTCGATATCTGACCGTCAAAGCCAGCCGTTTTTATCCGCTTGAGGTTAAAGTAAATTTGAATTTAGAACATCGCCTGCACTTGGTATGTGATTTCAAAACATCATTAAACCTATTTACTTCCATCTCTATGGTGCCGAATTTATCATACAACTTTTTTTTAATTTGTTAAAAACTCAAAAACTCTGAACCTCCCTGGTGCACTTTTGCTTTTAATTTGCTTTGTTTCATTTCCTCGCTGAGGGGGGATGAAAAGTTACGTGTTGCACAGTGCACTCGAGTGCAAAGTTTTTTACCTTGTGCTCTTTTGATTCCCTCGCTAACGCTCAGGATTCTAATTTTTAAATCACTCGCTGCGCTCGTGATTCAATTTAAGAATCCTTTGCTTGCTCGGTCATCAAAGTTGAGCACGCGGTTAAAAAGCAACTTTGCACTCATGTATAAGAAATAACTATTATAGCAAACTGGTAAGAGGTGAATTTTAAACTAAATATAAGTTTCGGAGAAATGTATTGACAAAAACATAAGTATTGCATATTTTAGAAGCCCTAATAAAGGACAATGTCGAAAATCGCCTCATGGCCAACAAAGATTCGATTTACGTTATAATTATATGCATATTTGATAACAGTCATTACAAATATATGTTTTCGAAGGACAAATGCAGTAAAGTAAGCGCATGGTTATTTGCTTGATTGAATGGAATTGAGTCGACTTTATGTAGATATGGACATGTTTTAAATTTGTACAAATTATGTTTTTCTTAACTTTCACAATTGACAACATTAACACAAGTCAATTGACTACTCATGCGTTGTCGCTTGTTAGTTTGTTGTAGTTTTGACTTGTTTTATAATTACGAGATTTCTTGTTCTTTACCACGTGGCTATAATAACGTCCTTTGATTGATTGCAATAATAATTATTTTAATATTTGTATAGGTGTGGACTATATATATCGCTCTAACGAAATAAAGTGTTACTTCAACTAACCTCAAAATCTGATTTATTTTGATAGCTATATAATTCGATTTCGAAGCTTGTCCGTAGTAATTGATGTGGACGTACAGTATCTATAATATATACAGCATTTTTTCACTGCCGTTGGTATTGGGGCAAACAATGTATGGAAGCAGAGCAATATTCTTTTATCATAATCATAATCTTTTGCAATACCAACAATAACTATATTAATACTACGCATCGAATTAATAATATTTAGTTCTCGTAAAAATTGACTAAAATTGGTTAGATATAACTCTAACTATAACATACTCTTTGATAGTAGAAAACATTTCAATTCATACCAGTTATAAATGAAATCAAATACGCGAGCGTGGTGCAGTATTGATTTAGCAGTCTAGCCCGTTCTAGCTCATAAGCGTCCCTGCGCCTAAAGGGTGCTGATAGCTCGGAAGGATGAGTGGGGTGGGTGTTTGTGGGGGTCTCTCGGTTAGAGCTAACTTCTTCCTGAGTTATGCATTCCTGGTAGCTGTCTGACAAAAATGCAACGTTGCATTGATGCGCTGTTGCATTGATGCGCTGTTGCAAACAAGCAAGCAATATAAACATTTTACAGAGCAATTGATGCGAAAAAAATGAGTTGAATTTGGAAACTCCTAAAAGTATTTTTCACTTCTTGTGCTCACAAAGTTCGTCTTTATGTCGTTTATAGCCTGCATAAAATGGTTTTTTATGTTCTAGAGCATAAAGTAAAATTTTCTTTTAGACAAAGATTCTTGGGCCCATCAGCCAACAACGCTCAATAAAACTTCACAGAATGACTTGCGATAATTTATTTATTTGCTTTAATTTATTTGTCTTGTGTTTTCTACCACAAATGTCATGAAATCAGATAAAAATAGTAACCGGTTATTATTATAACGCATCGAATTATTTTTATTACCTGGCAGAATGAAATATGCACCTAAGTCATTGCCATGTAATTTTTTTAAAAAAGTTTACTGGCGGGAATTGGCTACCTATTATAGTTAAATATTTCCTATTTTTCATAACAAGAAGTATAAAAACTCGAGCTCTCGTGGGGTGTCAAGAGCACCCCACTCAAACTTTGACCCGTCCTCACGTAGCCAGGGTTTGGGCCACAGTGTCTTTCCCATATTATTTTCACGCTTTTATAGGTCATTTCAAGCTACAAAGACGCACGAGATCATAAACAATGATTTTGATATTCATTTTTACGTTCAAACATCTCTGGGGTGCTGACAGCACCCCGCGCGAGTGATCGAGGGTTAATAGTTGGATTAGGGTGAGATTGCCTCTTTTTTTTAATTTACATTATATTGCACACTACAATACTAAAAGTAAATGAGTTTTTAACAACTATCGAATCGCATATACATCTAGGCAGTAATAACTTGGAACTGAACTGATTTAACAATAGTAACAGTTAAGTTTAATTAACTACGAATTTATTATATGAAAAAAAATTAAAACGGCAATAAGAATGTGCGAAGATTTCATGGTCAGACGGAGTTCTGCTGCTGTAACAGAAAAGGTGGACCGTGAGCAACGTGAAATTTAATGAACACCTGTCGCATTAAATTGTTAGTTGACAGCATATCGTTCGTAACCACTGAGTTCGAGTGAGAAAGCACTACAATCGACAGGTGTGTGTGATTATTATGCCTGGGCTCGGAATCGAATTAGACACGTGGCCTTACATTAGCAACTTTTCAATTTATGGTGACGCTCAACGTCTCAACGAGCTGGGAAGTTTAATCACAAAATTGTTCAGTACCAATACCTACAGTAACATCCAATACAAATTTTCCAAGACAATGGACACGTCTTGAACTGCAGCACGTACACCAGGAATCCATAAAGCAACAGAAGTTGCTAGTTCACTTGAACTGTTTATTGTTTCATTTAGATTGGTACGTGTAACAGAGAGAGAGAGAGAGTAGGTGTACTGGTATGAGTAATTAGTAGGTGGGGGTGTTGTATTCGTACCAGAATAGCATACGTGTGAAGAGTAGTGATCGAAAGTGAGAGCACTCGTAGTTGCGAGGAAAATCGATACCGCAACTGACCTTGCGGTAAAAGGTAGCATCCAAATGAGAGGGATAGCATAATGTAACCCACTTTCAAATGACCTTAAAAAATCTATTTGGCTTTTAGCTAGGTAGTTAGTTATGTAAAGATGTTTGACTGAAAGCCAAAGTATGGTTACGCCTAGTTTTAGCCGGCTAGAGAGGTGCAGCCAGCAGGTTAAGTTTAGGTTTTAGGTTCAAAGTTTAGTCGGCTAAAACTAGGTGTAACCGTACTTGGCTATCAACCGTATTTAAAAACAAAGGAATATTACCATCAAGACAATTTTGTTATTCAAAAAGAAATTTTCATTTTGGATTCTAGAATAGATTTCAAGAAGATGTTAAGCTAGAGCTTACCTTAACTTTTTAAGCGAAATACAGCTGGAAAATATTTAACAATGACTGCAGTCGATCAATAAATTTTATCAGTAAAACTTGGTCATGTTATAAAAGAGCAAGATCATCATCATCATCATTACAGTCATTCATATACGTCCCAACCGAGGGGCACGAGCCTACCCTAACTAGTTAGGGCGATTAGGCCTTAGTCAAACCACGCTGGCCCAGTGCGGATTGGTTGACTTCACATACACCTTTAAAAGAGCAAGATACTAATTTCCAATATTTAATATCACCGAAAGAAAAAATCATATTGATGCTGCAATTGTTAGCATCTGTGCGAATCTTGCTGCGAAATATACAAGGTCGTCACGCAGCGAGATGCCCTAGACGGGTTATTGCCCGTGGTTCACCTATATAGTTCACCTAAGTGTACTACAGGAAAAAGAAATACCCCTTGGTTTATTATTAAGCAAATTTTTCAAAATTTCATCGAATTACTGCTGTGTTAAAACTTAAATATAATCAAAGTTAGTATAAGTAATGGGTCGGATTTATAAACGAGTCGCCTGAATCTGTCGAAACTGAATGTCTAGGGAGCTCAAAAAAGCTCGTCTAAGACCCCCAAAACAATTGTGGCTGCCGGAAATACGTCTAAATATTTTTAATTATTTTTTAAATTTTGTATGTAATGTACTCTAAATTCGTGAAACGAAACGTAATTTCGCTACTTTTTTGTCGAAAACCTGGAAAACCTAATTGAGGCAAAAACAACTTTCATGGTAATAGGTATTTTATTACTACTAAGTTGGCAAACAAGCAAACTGCCCACCTGATGGTACCTATAATACATGTGGCTCCTGTGAGATTCGCAGTAAAACTGCAACCCCCAGAAGAACCACAATGTACGTTGCCAACTGGTGACATCCGATGTAAAGTCACGATACCCATTAATTTCATTGCCATATCTTACCCTCCAAACCGGAACACAGCAATGCAAGCATTGCTGCTTTGCAGCAGAAATAGGTAGGATATATAAATTTTAAAAAATCATATCTTCTAAACCAGTGTTTTTTAACGTGTGGGTCGCGAAGCCCCTATTAGTAGCTGGAAAAACTACTTAGGTAAAAGAAAAACATTAAGTATAAAATTTTTATTAAGAAAAATATTAACTAAAGGACATAAACAATTGTATCAAATTTACAAAAAAAAACCTTATAAAATCACTTCTATCTTAAACATTTGTATTTACTCGTAAATTAATAAAAAAATTTAACAAAAAACGTGACCTACTCTTAATGCGAAGGTTGCGCTTGTTTCCAAACGGTTTTATTTACTTGCCCTGTATGTTTGAGTTTGAGTAAAGTAGTAACTTCCTGTAACATAAAGACCTACCATCCACTTGCTACCAAATCGAAGTTATTTGACTGGCTTCTACAAATACGCTATGAACAAACGGAACTTCTGTTGAAAAGTCCTGTATGATCAGCAGATTAGATAGGTTCTGTTTGTTTAGGCAATGGCAGATACACACACAACATAAAAAAACACACATGCACACACATACACACACACAGAGAGAGAGAGAGAGAGAGAGAGACACACGCGCAATATAACTTAAAATATTAGGTATAATTTACTGTGCCAGATGTTATAATTAAGTACATTATTATTACTTCTTGTAGGGTAATCATCAGCTCTAGTCCCCAAGAGCCAGGATTACCTAGTTTGGGGACTATCGGTATCGGTATCGAAGTTGTAAACTTTTTTGGAAATAAATGATTTATTATTATTATTTATTGTTCATTAATCAATTTGTCCCATCGTGGCTCCGTTTTTGCTACATTGAAAATTAAATCCTTTTCCAAATTCAATTAAATTTAATTATCCGATGGAGAAAGCAATGCGTCCAACAAGTCTGTTCTTTCAGTCTAGCAATAAATCCACCGTCCGCACCAGTCGTGGCTTTTGCTCCATCACCACAAATGGCAATGAATCTCTTTTACCAAATTCACATTTTGCGTAGCTTCAAGGAACATGCTATGCAAGCAAAATCTTGGATTGAATATTTGTCACAAGATAAAATACTTACATGAAAAATAAAAGCAATGGGTAGGGGGGTCGCGAAATATTAATTTCTAAATAAAATACTAATTTCTAATTATTATTTCTTCATACTAAAGGGGGTAAAAAGGTTGAAAAAAACTGTTCTAAACTAACCATTTCCGTGAGGGGAGAGTGGTGCCGGGGGTAGATCTTTTTTTTTTTTTTTGGCAGGGGGGAAAATTCATATACCCATTCCTCGTGGTCGAGCCAAACCACGAGGATATGTGGGACTCCCCAGACCGTACACGGCCCGAGCCTACCCACTAAAAACCCCCCCAGCAGCTCTCCTTCCGTCACAAGACAGGGGGAAGGGGACAACAGCCAGGCCTTATTCCCGCTGACCCCCTGCCTTTGACACGTCCGTTGCCGGACTCCCCATCTGGCTCTGCTACTTTGTACCTTCTCCGCATGAAGCGGGTGGCCACACGAAGTGGCCCGCCGGGCTAAGCCCGGCCATCCCACGCCCCTCGCCCCCCTCCGTGGGGGTCCTCTCGTCAGACTATTAGCCCGTGGCAGAGAATCTGCCGGGTTGCCCTGGGTGCACCACGTGGAGGTGTCTGACATCGCACCCCACCGGGGGGTAGATCTCTCTCAACTCAACTCATTCAACTGTGATTCGGGCTTTTACAGTAACATATGCCAATTAGAATAGGCATTGAAAGGAAAAAAAAAATCAAAAAAAAAATATTTTCAAATTTTTCTTCGAATGAGGATTACTTCAATGATGTGAGCTTTTGAACGTATTTATATGATTTTACCATTTTAATTTTATAAGGAGATTAATTTTGCATATTCACATTAGAAAAAAATATAATATTCAATTGATATAAAAATACTAACTGTGCGAAGCTGGGGAGGTTGATAATGAAAACCGCAAGAAAACCCAATTTTTAGCTTTTGAGATCATCGCGAATATAATATACACATAAAATTACAAGCTCTTTTAACACAAGTTCCTGGAACAGCCGCAGCTCTTTGAAATATATTTTAAGCTGTTGTTATATTAATTCACAAGTAGTAGTTCTTAGGTAATAAATACGATACAAAACTATTGCATCACAGCTAAAACTTATCACAAACATTAGTATCCCAGTAACAAAGACTTCCAAGAGAACATATTGAGTGTAAACATACATGGAAATATTTATATTATCTGAACAAATTTGCTGCCATAGAAGTCAGGTATAGTGCACAAAAATATCATTAAAATCCAACAAGTAGTGCTTGGAATCGATCCTCACAATAATTTCCGCTGTTGCATGCAACAGCGGACATGCAGTAAACATGGTTGCAATGGTGCACTTTAGTGAGAATGCTACCAGGAATGCATAGCTTCAAAAGAGTTAGTCTAGACCAGCGCGACCTGGCCACCCTAAAAACCCACCCCACTCACCCCTAACGTCACGCCACCGTTCTGTGGCAAGGTAATAGGGAAGAACGAGATAGAGAGTATAAATCTATACTGCAGGTATGTCTAGATTTTCGTGAGTAATATCAATGCACCACAACCATAGAGAGTCATACCGCATACAGTGTGGTCTTGGTCGTTATTTGCAGAAAATACCATGAAAAATAGGGATTACAACCCAAAGCCTTGACTGTTACTGTTAGATTTTATCATAAAGGAGGAAAAATTTGAACTGAAAGTTTGTGTGGAACTAATTTGTTCTAAAACAGTTTTATTTAGCTTGCCTTGTGTGTTGTTGTTGGATTAAATTTAGTAATTAATTTTTCATCACATCTAAAAAGAGCTGATTAGTTCCTCTTAAACAGGGACCAATTTAACATTTTTCCCTGAGGGACTAAATGATTAGAAATTGGAATGTTAATTTTTTCAGTAAGTTGTTACATATTGAGTAATAAGTAACAAGCACATTTGAAATTTATTGTGAAATTAGAACAGTTTTCCAAAGTCAGTGTTAGATTCTTGTTTGATTTTGAATAGGAGGCCACCTTCCAGCTCCAGCATTAGCAACTCAGAAATAAAACGACACATCCCCATCTCAGTTTACAGAAAAGCAAACTGAATGGCACCGGTCATTGCGGCGTCAATACGAAACTCTGTACCGATTGCCTCTTATAAAAAAGTAATGATGATGATGATGATTAGTCCGACCGGTATCGGTCATGGCGACCACTTCGACTCCTAGCCGGTTATTTGGCGCTCATGCGCCCGAAGATGACTTATGTAGCTTATCTTCGCGGCGAAACTCCGTGCACATTGCGGGCACGTAAGAACGCCGTTTTCGTAACGGTATGTTATGGCAGCAGGTGGGCGGGCCTTTAGCTGGTCGCGTTTGGTATCAAGGTCAGTTTTACGCTGATCCTCGAACTCGCGAACTTTGCCGTTAACCAACCTGCGCCATTCTGGCCGCTGTGCTGCCAGACGCTCCCATTGAGAGGGCTCTATATTGCACCTTTTCATATGTCGTTTTTGGACATCCTTGAACCGGAGGAGTTGTCCGCCCTGCTTTCGCTTGCCCTCCTCCAGTTCAGAGTAGAATATGCGCTTCGCCACTCTATTCTCTACCATACGTGATACGTGACCGCACCACCGAAGCTGCCGACGCATTACATAGGCCTCAATGCCACCAACATGGGCTCGTCGCAGAACTTCGGTATTTCGCACTCTATCGGACCATCTGATCTTCATGATGGTACGGAGGCATTTAAGGTGGAAACGATCCAGAGTGCGTATGTGGCGGCGGTACACACACCACGTCTCGGAGGAGTACAAGAGGTTTGGCAGCACAATTGCCATATAAACTGAAATCTTAGTGGCTTACTTAAGGTCATGTGAGCGGAAATGCATATTCAATCAAGCGGCAGGTCATTTGCGAATTCAATTCAGATGATGTTCATCTCATGAAATGTATTTGGCATTTTGCGTCATTAGTCATTTATGAGTTTCTGTTAGAAAACAGTTTCCGGTCTTCCAGTACTCAACATTACAAACGAACAATCGTGTGTCGGCACTCCGACCGCATACAACACATTCGTCTTCCTTGCAATCTCAGCGCAGACTGTAATCGCAATACCCTGCGCTACATGACATATGAATGAATAGCATGCGCGACAACTTTATTAGGTTTCATACGTGCGGGGTAGAGATAGGAATATACGACGAGTTGGGAGTGAATTCCTTGCATTTCTGCAGTCCTAGTATGCAACGGGACTTGGTGAAAGCTTTTCACCATGGTCACGCTACGCTTATAGATATTCTGTAAACACTAAAATGCCACCCCAGTCCCATCTTTGCACCAGCCACTAGTTTGACTTTAACGTTTTTTAGTTTGTGATTAGAATAATCCATAGAATATTATATTCAGCGGCAAATTTTAAAATACTCTGACTTTTGCGCACATTAATACATACATTTCATGTTCTAAGGCTTCTAAAATTTATGAAAACATAAGTTAATTACAAACAAATTATTGTGTGATAATTTTTTTTTTAATAAAGTTTATACCACAAAAAATCTAAAGAAAAATTGTTATTAATTATCACTGTTCATATGCCATTCACACTGCTAGCATTTATGTTTGTGTAATTCTCACAAATAATATTCGATTGACGCATGTAATTAGCGCAGCGCATCGCACGGTTAGCGCAGAGGTCGAGTGATCGCCTACTGCGCAACGGGTCGCGGGTTCGATTCCCGCACGGGACAGATATTTTGTATGGCCTACAGAAATTTGTTCCGGTCTGGGCGTATGTGCATGTGATATTCTATGTTTGTAACTGCACCCACAACACAGGAAAAAATCCTAGAGTGGGGCGACGTTTTTTTTTAAAAAAAAATTGTATCTTAATCATGGACTTAATAATAAATCCATGATCATCTTATATACTCTAGAAATGACATTGGCCCCACACGTAAAATTAAACCTCTTCTTGCGCATACATTCCTTATAGCAGCGCCGTGCAACATTGTTGATTTGTTGTATTGATACAACTTTGTATATAATTTTGAAGTTCCAGCTGTTGATTGCCTGCTGTCTGATTACCTTCACTAATAAAAATCTACACCCGTAGCAAATAACAAACAGTTGTGGCTAGCTAGATAATGCCTTTCAAAACGGCGATAAATATGAAAGTTATAGCTCAAATGTCACTAAGATTATTCACGTGAAAATTTACTAATTTCCAGTAATTGTAGATAATATAATTGCTTCTAGATATGGGCTGGATTAGGTAATTTCCGTACCTAATCTACCTGTTCCTAATATTTTTTTAGCACTGGCATAAATATTCGGATTAGACAATATTATGGTGTAGTATTCATCATCATCACAGCTCATATACGTCCCCACTGAGGTGCTCAAGCCTACCCTATGTTAGGGTGATTAGACCTTAAAGGTCTAACCATGACCCAGTGCGGATTGGTCGACTTCACATACACCATTGAATTCCTTCACAGATCTAAGCAGCCTCACGATGTTTTCCTTCTCCGTAGGAGCGTCAGATAAATGTACATAATTATGAAATTCGAAACGAGAAACGCATTGGTACATGACAGTCTCGAACCCCGGACCTCCCGATTGGAAGGCAAGTGCCGAGTTCACAGCGCCACCGACGCTCGGTGTAGTATTAGGTACTACATAAAAATGTATTTGGAATGAAACGCTACAGCACAGAATAGATAATATTACTGAACATAGTGATTGATTAATTAAGGCGCATAGTAACGTCAATCATAAAAAATCACTGCAGAAA
Source organism: Schoenobius gigantellus (assembly GCA_963935595.1). NCBI lineage: Eukaryota > Metazoa > Arthropoda > Insecta > Lepidoptera > Crambidae > Schoenobius > Schoenobius gigantellus. Next base: position 52,525,043 of record OZ012540.1, read on the forward strand.
AAACCGATTCTCTTCATAAATATTGAATAAAAAAATCTTTAAAAAAGATATGTTATTATTCAACGCATTCTTTAGAGGATGGTCTTCTTAATTTTTTGATAAATTAATTAAAACTCGTTTAAAATGTGAGCCAAACAAGCCTCGATTTTAAAACTGTAAACGCTTCGTAAATATTAGGTTAAATCATATACTTTTGATTTCAATAAATAAAGTGAACAAAATTCTAGGGGATGGTCTTTTTAGATTTTTCTTATTCGCCTTTATTAATTTTTTATTGAAATAATTCATCTTACGCGTAAAGGTTTGCTTAAATATTCCTCTCGCTCTCACTCACTCACTCCTATGTAATCAGTGCGGGACGATCGACGCAAGGTCATTGGGAGTACTATGCGCCTTAATAAGAATGCACCGCCTCGTAATCTCTGTTTAACCCAATGTTAACTGGCAATAAAATTCCATATAGCATTATGTCCGCCATTTGTACATTTTTTAAATTATGCAAATAAGATAAAATAAATAAGTAAAGTACATCACAATTTTTTTTTGGTTCACCTAATCATACCACATATTATTTGATGATAAGCGAGTACATTTGTTTATCTAAAGTATAGGGTACTAATTAGTCCTATAACTGATTTTGTTGACCAGAGCCCTACTTACGTTGAAATATCCGCCCTTAGAATAATTAGATATACTAGGCTTGCATAAGCCTCACAGAGTTAATAGCGAACTATCATACAATAATAATGTAATTGTATTGACATTAACACCATGTTATTTATGTAAACATAAATTATGTCCTAAATTAATATATATTGGTCTTATATCTGTAGCTTAAAACAATACTCGTACCTTTATCTTAGTTCGCGGAAAGTTCATCTTGTACCAGGCTCGCAGAAGTAAGGTAGAGAATAAAGGTCGGCTGAAATTTCAAACGAACTCGGTGCATAAAAGTTATCGCTAGCTCGAACCAATTGAATGTGCAAGCTTGTCTCTTTCGTACTCATTTAGAAATACGTATGCTAGCAAAAGGCAATCATAATATTCGCATTTCGCTACTGTGTCTGCATAAAGAATACGTACTAGTTTAGTTATAAGTATGCAGTTATATTTTGTTAATTAAGCCTGACAAGACAAATTTAATAACAAATCTGTATTTCTACATTTATGTGTGCGTGTGTGGTGTTATAATTAATTAATGCGTCATTCGTGATTATGAAATACGTGTGTTAACACTAATGCATATCATCGATATGAGCGATCTATTGATAATTTTTACAATAAATATTATCATCTTGATCATCCTCATTTCGTCCAAGAATAGTCTATTGCTAGAAATAGGCCGCCCCCAAGGAACTCTTCACCAATCGGCCATGCACTGCTCACACTCAGCAGAATTATTATTTTGCGCTATGACAGCCACTTTAGTTTCCTACGGATCTCTTATTTGAATGTTTTTTTAGTCATCGTAAGTCTCAGTTCACACGTCATCAACTCATCACTAGTAACACGCACGAATTTAAGACATTCGCGAAAGATGGGCTGAGAATATGCTGCTTAGGTACATACTCCGGCCGGACGCTATTTTTGGAGTTAAACTTAACAATTTTTAAAACTATTTCTAGTAACTCATCTGAGTTTCACATGTTTTTCACATTACATTTTGATTTTCTTTTTAATTCTATCAGTAATATGTTATTGGTAACTATTAGCTTAATTAATAATTTTATTGTTTATTTTTTTATAAACTATAATCTCTCATCTGTGATGATCCGATTACACTTTGTGTGGATTAAACCGAGCCAGCTTGCGTGAGCTTCAAAAATATTATATTTACTAGCTGTGTCCGCGAACTACTTTTCGCCATAATATTTGTCTAAAAAAAATTCTGGAGAGTGCCACCCTTATCACCTAGGGCAGGGGTTCCCTAACCGTTCCTAAGGAGGCGTGAAGACATGTCAGGGCGGGAATAGTAAAAAATAATATTTTTCACACAAAGCAAATATTACGTTGAAAACAAAACATGTATTTTGATTATTATAAAATATAACATTATAAGTTTCAATTTAGAGCCGCACTGAACACTAAACATTTGATATGAGACACGTCTGTTCTCTGATTATATTTTTGCAATAAAAGAATATGCTTTATGCGAATGGATTGTTAAGTTTCCTAAGCATCAGAGTTGATTTTTAAAATGAACAACCTAATACGATAGCCTAATATGAATATACTAACCCTAATTTAATACTAGCTCACCTTCGGTGAGCTTGTATTAAATTAGCGTTTCCCTCGATTTTCATGAGATCCCATCATCAGATCCTGACTTTGGTAACCTTGGGATCATCCCAGGAGTATACTCTATCAAATACAAAAAGAATTATGAAAAACGGTCTACAATTGGCGGAGTAATCGCGCAACATACACACAAAACACCTTGGACACACTTTAAAATTTAAGGGTTTTCCTCGATTTTCATAGGATCCCATCATCAGATCCTAACTTTAGTGACCATAGGAAATCAATCCACAATTGGCGGCGTAATCGCGTAACATACATAAAAAAAAAGAAAAAAACATAAGCATCGAATTGAGAACCTCTTTGAAGTCGGTTAAAAATATGTGCAAATGAGCATAATACGAGTATCTTATTTATTGGAATTGTTGATTCCTCGTCGTTGTCATTTGAATGACCTCAGGTGAGGCTAGTGTAAGTATCCATAGGCCTATGCATATACAATAGATTTCAGTGAAATACCAGGCGAGCATAAAACTAAGGCGGATATTTACTTAATATCCGATGGCAATCGTCGCATAATGCATGCCGTGACGTGACCTAACTCACACAGAGAACTATGAAAACACGGTCACAATGAGGCAAACTGCAGCCGTGGACAATGTTTACGTCATTTTTGCTTACTTCAAAGAGACATGCATGCATGCAGGTGCCTCATTCATGTTTTCTTAGAGTAACTTTCCCTGTACTTCTCGACATTAAAACTTATTATTTATTGCCTTTGGAAATCAAAAACAAGACATGACTGCAGCTTTGTCTTTGTTTATGAAAACTTTTATTATGAGTGTTAAATAAAGCCTTAAAAGTCACCAATTATTCAAACTCATATAATTCTTAAAATACAGTTGAATTCGATCTCAATACTCTTAACGTTTTGACTTGACAACACATTTTACACTAAGGCAATGAGTATAACGTGATACTTAGTTATCTAAAATTTTAATGCGAACATTAATCGAGTAACACTTTAAACCAGAGCGATGTAGATTAATTTAACTCTTTTTATCTTACGGCGCATATCGAGTCGCGTGAATGGAATGTCAATACTCATTAATAAAATAATGCAGCATTGATCGTTGAAACTGAGGATCTTATTCCGCTCAGATGCGATAATTAATGCTCCTACATTCTTATGTCGCCCTGGTGTAATATGGCTAAACTACATTGAATTGCACCGAATGCACCTTGCACTAAAGCAATTTATGAAGCTTAAACATATAAAAAAAGTTTACCTGTGACTAGGTAGTAGGTATAGAGACTGGTTTTTACCACAACTAGCAGTCCGCCGTACCACAGATAATATAATACTACAGTATTATATTATCTGTGGCCGTACGTAGCTACGCAGGAAATCAATCCTGCAAACGAAAAAGTCAAAATATATAACCCCTAGGTAATAAGAGTGGCCACTCTTATCACCTAGGGGTATAAAAAATAGCCTAAGGCCTATTCTCAGACCTACCAAATATACACAAAAAAAAAACATAAAAATCGGTCAAGGCCTATTCTCAGACTAAAAAATTTATTAAAAATCTGTCAAGCCGTTTCGGGGGAGTTCGATAACAAACACTGTGAAACAAGAATTTTTAAATTAATATAAATAAACAACTTTTTCATTACTCATACTCTGAAAGTAGGTCTGAAGTGGCCTGAGGAGCGGGTTGAAAGTAATACTTTTCAGCCCTAGGGAGAATCACTTTCAACTGACGGCTGCTGTCAAATTTTAAAAAGAAACTCTTTCTTATTTCACATTTTTATTGAACCATGTTCCGACTTTCTATACAGCCACTCAATTACAGCGCGGTGTAAAATTTTAATACCATAAGTAATGTTAAGTATTTAAAGAATATATTTCTTAAATGACTTTATTATAATTTATTTTCAACTCTTTCTTTAAAATAACATAGATTTGGGCAAAATATTTACCATTTTTTAAATTATGAAAATGAAAAATAATGGCTGATTAGCTGGCCGGTCACAGAAAAAAAAAAAAAAAAAAGCAGGAAAGCGGCAATGCGATCTTCATTTGTTTTTTCCATTTGTAGAGTTTTGTTAATACTTCCGTATAGCAGAGATTTGTATTAACTGTTATTTATATTTGTATAACATTGTGTTAATAATTAACACAATTAGTTCATCTGATTCAGGTATGAACTTAACGCCTGATTTTATAAGAGAAAGCGGGCTAAAGCTTGTTACAAGCTTGTTGTAATTTATGTACAATAAAATTTACACGTTTTTTCATAAGCTAATTAATTATTTTATTTTTACTTTCCTCGTATTCGTAATGAAAAGCACAGTGTTTACCTCGGGTTAAAGACTTATTTAGTCCCTCGACCTATTGGTGCCCTCGCTCTTTTATTTAGTCTCAGGACTAAATAAGTTACTTTCACCCCTGGGGTAACAATGTACTATTACTTTAGCCTTTTATCTTATGAAATCAGGCGTTAAATCTATATCTGAATCAGATGAACTCATTGTGTTATTAATTTATTATAATCTCTGTTTTACGAAAGTATAAACAAAACTCTGCAACTCGAAAAACAGAATGAAGATCGGATTGCCGCTTTCTCGCTTATGTTGTTTTTTTTCTGGCCGGCCAGCTTGGTAATATTTTGCCCAAGTCTATGGTATGTTAAAGAAATAGTTAAAAGTAAATGATAATATAGTAATTTTAAAAAAAATATATTCCTTAATTACTATATTATTTAATACTTAACTTTATGTTATTTCAATTTTACACCGCGCTGTAATTGAGTGACTGAATAAAAAATTGGAACATGGTTCAATAGAAATATGAAAATAGAACTATTGTTTCTTTTTCATAATTTGAAAGCAATTCTTCCTAGGGCTGAAAAGTCCTTACTTTCAACCCGCTCCTCAGGCAACTTCAGACCTATTTTCAGAGTATGAGTAATGAAAAAACATTTTTTAATTGTTTGAACATCAGTTTTTAATGTCAATTGAACTCGTCCCCCTTATCTTTACTTACGTTGCGGGCTTAAAACTTTGAGCAACCGTAATTTTTGGGTTCTAATGAAATAACGAGTTCAGGAAGATTGAGCTAGTGTATCCCGGTGGATGAACTCGTGTTTTGAGTCGGTGTGACCCAATATTACCTATAGAACAAGGTATAAACGTAAACAGTGAGAGGTGTTTAGATAGATACGTAGGATGAGTGGGATGCCACTAGAAGCGTAGCTGAGAGTATTTCATAGCTTCTGTAGTTTATGCATCCCTGGTAGTTTTCTCACAGAATTGCGGCGTGTTCTGATGCACTAGGCAGACATAGCAATAGCTTAACCAGATCAAAGCCTGAATAAAATCAACCACAGGAAATATGAAGAAGATAAAAGTACAAACAAAATTTCAAAATAAAATCATTCATCATCTCATTCACTGTGTATGGAGATTAACTTTCCTTTACTTAATTTACAGATATAACAACAGCTCTTGTGTACTTACAAGAACAATATGCTGTGTAGCATTTATAACTTCAGACCGCTGTGCCGTTGTCTAAAGCCAGGTCGTCATAATTCAGGGCAAAATCATAAAGCAAATCTTAATAAGATTTTTCATTATTCATACTTTTACTGGAGGGAGACTCTGTACCAGGGTCTTCTGCTTAGGTATCTCCGTCTTACCTATTTCTGCCACAAAGCAGCAGTGCTTGCATTGCTGTGTTCCGGTTTGAAGGGTAAGATATGGCAGTGAAATTACTGGGTACTGTGACTTTACATCTGGTGTGTGGGGGTTGCAGTTTTGCTGCGAATCCCACAAGAGCCACATGTATTATAGGTGACTGTTACCACTTACCATCAGGTGGGCAGTTTGCTTGTTTGCCAACTTTCTGCAATAAAAAAAAACTCTGAAATTCTCAACGTGTTGAAAGTAACACTTTTCAGCCCTTTGGAGAATTGCTTTCAAGTGACAGCTGTCAAATAAAAAAAACTAGTTCTATTTTACATTTCTATTGAACCATGTTCCAACTTTCTATACAGCCACTAAATTATACAGCGCGATGTAAAATTGAAATAACATATTAATAAAGAGTTAACATCAATTAAAGAATATTATTTTTTTAAATGATTTTATTGTAATTTGCTTTCAACTATTTCTTTAAAATAACATAAATTTGGGTAAAATATTAACCATTTTTTTTTATTATGAAAATGAAAAATAATGGATTAAATAGCTAGCCGACCACAGAAGAAAAAAATAAAACAAAATAGGCAGGAAAGCGAAGAGCGAAAACCGATCTTCATTGGTTTTATTCTTCAGTTGTAACGCCTGATTTCATAAGAGGAGAAGCTAAAGCAGAAGTTGTTGATCTACCTAATAATCTATCTAATATATAAAATTCTCGTGTCACAGTGTTTGTTACCAAACTCCTCCGAAACGGCTTGACCGATCTTTATGAATTTTTTTGTGTATACTCAGTAGGTCTGAGAATAGGTCGTAAACTATTTTTTATTTTGGCGAAACGTAAGTTCGCCGTTATTATGGCGAAACGTAGTTCGCCGGCACAGCTAGTCTAATATAAAAAATAGTTCTAGGGACTAAATAAGTTACTTTCATCGCTAGGGAATCAATGTACTATTTCCTCCTCCTTTTTAACTTCATCTCTCTCTTAACTAAACGAATTAGGGGAATTACACGTTCTGCGATAAAGATGGAACATAGAACCTCCTCCTTTTTTGAAGTCGTTTAAAAAGGGAGTTGGGGGAGGGGACGGAAATCTCGATGCTAAACACCACACCACCAATATCAGCAATTACTCTTTGTCAAAGTAGAGACCTATCATGCCCAGCAGTAGAAGTTCTCTGTGCTGAAGTGTTGTTACTATGAAGAAAAAAGAGCATTAATTAATGCCAAGCAGTAGAACGTATATGGGCTAAATGAAACATAATTCAAAATTTACCATGCAATTTAGTTTCAAGCTTGAAAATCAATGTATGTTTGGATTACGTTCTGGTAAAGTTACAAAAATATCAGAAACATATTAAAACCACTTACATATTTATTGAAAACTAGCTCTACTAAATTAACGCAGCTTCGTCCACGGTGTTTTTGTTTGCCCGTGGGAATTTTATATTTACCCATAGGAAAGGCTACAAACAGTTTTGTAGCCTATGTTAATGAGGTATAATGTAGCATTCTAATGGTGAAAGAATTTTTGAAATCAGTCCAGTAGTTTCTGAGTTTATTCGTTACATACATACCTACAAATCATTCCTCTTTATAATAATAGTGTAGATTAATAGTAGATTAGTAGCTAAGGGCTGTAAGGCATCAATTGCAGCCCGAGATAATTTCGAGGGTGCAATTGGTGCTTACACCCGAGCTAACTACTCTGCTTTACATCTCGATTGTGAGGTAAGTAGGTCCTTATTACCCCCAAATGGGGCTTGTAGGTGACCAATTAGCGCTCTAGGGTAATAATGTAGCTTGGAAAGCCCTAGGGCGGTAAGTAATTAAAAAAAACACTTCACTATTTCAAAAAGTTCGCGTACATCTAACCATCATACTGGCTATAAATTACTTACAGCCCTAGGGCTTTTCAAGTTACATTATTACCCTAGAGCGCTAATTGATCACCTACAAGCCCCATTTGGGGGTAATAAGGACCTACTTACGAACATGAGAGATGTAAAGTGCATTAATTAACTCTAAATTAACCATGCATTGTAGTTTCAAACTTAGTGACATATTTGGGCTACTATCTAATGAAGCTGAAAATATTTGTAAAAATATTATAACTACATCACCATGCATGTCTTTGAGAATAATAAACTTACCATTTTTTAATTTCTTGTAAGTATAATATTTTAGAAAAATAGTACATTACTGCAGAGGCCGGGAAGTTAGGGAACGCCGGACGAGTAGGGCTTTGACAATAATTACGAGTCTGGCAATCCCATTCCCACCGAGGTAACTTCGAGTATGTATAGTGCTTTTCTCAATAATTGTGAGGAAATAATGAAAAACGTAATACTGGAAACAAATAAGTATAATATGAATAAAAGAACGAATAAAGCAATTAATTAATTAATTATAGGAGCCTAGCATTTAATAACACTAATACCTTTTTAATTTTCAGTAGCGCAAATCAAACAAAGCCCTTATAGCCCAGTCATATTTTACGCAAAAAATGTAATACTGTAGATTATGGCTTTTTTCTCTCGCAACGAAAATTAAGTATATACCTATTTTCGTGTGATTTTATACCAAAATTTTAATAAAATTGTTGTCATATTCATATTATAGTCGAAGAGTGCATTTTTTATAATGTGATAGCAATTCGCTGTATGACAAGTTACATAATTCAAGTTATAGATGAACTAAAAAACATTTGAGCAGCGGCCAGAAATGAATTTTCATACTTACTTTCCTGGCCTAGGCCGGTAAAGTAATGCATGAGCCAAGAATTACAAACTTCATGTCTTCTTTTTACTACAATAATGCCTTCATTTCCGAGCATGTTTGAGAAAAGAATCTTTTCTTTTCGAATCATTTTCTGTGATTGACATGACTAGGCGCCTTAACCTCTGGTTGCTGTGAGCATGCGTGATATCGATTAGAATTCCAGACAACTAGGGAGTCTAGCGGAGCTAGCTCTGCGCAGTCATCGCAGCGGCCCCGGCGGGAGCGCTCGCGACCTGACTGCGCGAGCCTGAGCAGCCGCACCTTCACGGACACACCGGAGACGGGCTGCTGGCTGGTGCCGCTGCGGTGGCTGCGCTCAAGACCTCACCTACACCGGACAGAGGTCTTCAGGTATCGCTGTAGACGCGTCAACAGCCACTCTCTTCATCTACAGCTTACTATCGTAAGCATACTTTTTATTAACTGTTTTTCAAGTTTTATTTTTACGCTATCACACAGTCACTATTGAACCGGTAGAACAACAGTAGCTGCCACAAAACACAGAAAGAGGTCTTTCTGTGTTCTGTAGTAGCTACTTAATTTTTTTTTACGTATTGTTTTTTTTTTTGTATTTTGCGAGAAAAATATTATTGCGATTATTTTTATAATTTAAGAAGGTCGTAATTCTTATATTTTTCACTTTGAATTATCTTTAAGAATGCTCATTATTGATAATGAAATAAGTGAATTAAAACATTGTGACTTTATAAGTATGTCCGTATGCCGATATTAAAATAAGTACGTAAATAAAACAACACTATTGTTGTTTTTGGGTGTGATTGTGGTATTTTATGTTTGCATTTTTTATTTCATTAGCAACCAATAACATTGCCTCTACAAGTGACTTAGTAATCACATGTAGAAATCACTCGTAATAAGCTATTTTTATACAACTGATTTGGCAAACAAGCAGGCTACCCGCCTGATGGTAAATATCTTAAGTCACCTATAATACATGTGGTTCCAGTAAGACTGTAAGATTTATGTTATGTAAATTTACCACCCTGTGAATCAGCCGTTGGCTTTCCTAACAGGTAACATAGAGAAGAAATTAAATATTATAATAGTTATCTTGATTTAATATATCTAGAAAATACACACAGAAATAAGACGTGTTTTATATAGGCCGTATTATGGCGACATAACATGATACCCACCAAGAGTTTGTAACAATTTATAAAAAAAATGCTAAAATTGATTTGCAACGTTTTGGTGATAAGTATTCAGCTATGTATACATACACACTTCATTTTACAGATATACTATTACCGTGGCGCTGTAAACATTGGTGTGAACGACGGCAACGTCTAAAAGATAAAAAATCCTGACAAATTTATCTTGAAAGCAAAAGGTATACCCACAATATTTTTGTATGTATTAAATTGTGTTATATTGTAAAATCCAATATTCCTGAAATTAATTCTCATTTTTTTCATAGGACACCCTGGCTGCTTAGAAGGAACTGAGCAAGGTTGGCATCACAAACATCATGTAATATGACTGATTCGTTATTTCTGTAATTCCTGTTCTTCTCTAAAATAGCTGTTTTTAAAAAAAATATTGGTTTCTTTTTAAGTTTTGTGTGTTTATATATCACTGTTGATTGTTTTTGTTAAAAATGTCGTTAAAATTCTATGTCAAATTATATCCGCGGCTATTTTGTAAAGTGTGAAATTTTTGTTCGTATGTTACTTATTATTGTATTCCTGTTAAATACTCGTTGAACTGTTCATTCTTTTTGTTAACTATTTATAAGAGTTAGAGTTTTAATAGTCTATTTTTATACAGTTGAAGTTAAAAGAATAAAAGTCTATTTTTCTTAATTATATGCAATATTTTACATGTACTTATAACAGTTAAACATTCAATATTATATTTTCTATACTTATTGAAAAAAATAACTTGCTGAATTTTATATAAACTGTTGGATATGGGATTATTACATTTTCAGACGTTAATGTTTTTGATATTTAGGTACATTGTATCTCCTTTTATACACAATTTTATTATTATTTTAGAGGAGGCTAAGTTTTGAAATTCTATTTTTTACTGTTACACATTAAATTGGTAAAGGTTTTCTATTTTTCTATATTATATACTAAATGTAACATTAGCTATAAGTACAGTAATGCGAAATGTGATAGTTATAGTACTTTATGAGTTAAATTAGGTGTGTATCTATGTCAATAACCAAACTTAAGCCTAGGTCTATTGATGTGAAAAATAATCGAAGTTACATGCATATATAGTTCATATTTATGCTATTTCTTAAAATTCTGAAAAAAGGCAGTATAGTAAAGTAGTCCAATACGCATACATTATGGAAATCAACCCACCTGTTAAACGTAATAAAAGCGATAAATGAATGACATTGTTATTTATTTGTCTACTTTTTAAAGAAACTAACATGGTTGTCTGTTAATCTATGAACGTTTGGCCATATCCAACGCTTGGTTATCAACAGCAAAAATTATACTCCTGGACACCTAAATCGAACCACCTTACACTTTTGGATTATATCGTCCCTAGCCTTTAAAAATATTTGGACAACCAAAAAGTATAAAACTTATGTTCGATGTTTATTTCATTAATGAAAATTTTTGCTCTGATACTAATTACATGAGATTAGCTGACCAGCGGACCTAAAAAGGCCGTATCGCAGAATCACAATATGAATCATATTGTGATTCATATTATGAATTGAGTGCAACTTATCTTAAGCAAATTCTATTTGACAGCTTTGTATGAATATACGTAAAATAGTCCCAATGGACACTTTAGCAATGCCTTATTTGTGGACCATTTTACGAATATTCATACAAAGCTGACAAATAGAATTATTGTTTATGAAGAATTGCACTCCATTCATTATATGAATCATAATATGATTCGGATTATGATTCTGCGATGCGGCCTTTTGTGAACGTCAGGATGGCACATGTAGTGCCTTAAATCTCGATGAAATATATTTTGAACAATGGTACCTAAACTGTACTAAATAGTACCTATACACAGATAAACTGTACCTTAATCCTTTGAATGTAAATTAAAAATTCTCCTACACCTGCCATTCTGACGTCAGGCTGGCCGATGCATTGTCATAACACGTTTATAGCTACAACTATCATTCTGGAACCTATGCCAATTAACTGTACCTAAATAGTACCTAGTGAAATATATACCACACATAATGCAATATCATTAGAATTCTCAAAAAAAAATGAATACAGAATTTTGTTTCCTGGCCCTAAAAGGCAGTAATATTGTGTTATTGTGGCCACGTCCAGGCCCAAGAGGCGAATGCGTCGGACCACCAAACAGGTGCAGGCCGACGCAAGGTGAGCCGCCTCCTCCCCCGTTTCGGCTTTTGCTGCGACGAGCGTGTCGTCGGCGTCGGCGAAATTATTCACATCAAGATTACGTTATAAGTAAAAGTTTTAGTGTAAAAGTTTATTTTTTCTTCTTAGCGCATTTAAATAAAAGCTTGTTTTTAAAAAGGTTTTTTTTAGTTTTAATTTATTTTTTACCTTTTAGTTATCACTGGACACGTTTCTCAGTCTGTTCATCTCATTCAACGCATCATTGTTGCAAGGTCGTTTGCCGGAACGTCTATACAGAATTTCAGCTCAATCGGTTAAAGATATCTACTTCAAAATTGATTTTTTTTTTGGTTTAGAAGTTCGCAATATTGGAATTATAGTGACATCACTTTATTTTGCACGTTACTCTTAGCAAGACCTTTTATTTGATACCCATATTGTAGGGGTGCATTAAAAATAATTGGTCCGCCATCTTGGGTATACCGCCATCTTGGATTTAAAATGACGTCACATAGTCAACCATGTATTGTCATCCAAACAAACAAGCATAAAGGACAAACATTGATTTTTATTTATAATCAATGATTTTTATTTCAGATTATGTATATTTTTTATTTATTTAGGAAAGTTATTGTATTTGGTACTTTTAAATTGCGTTAAGTCATAGTGTAATATGGCGTATTATGCGGGAAATCGTATTAAGCTGGTTTCACTGTATTTGGGTTTTCAATTAAACAAAAATAATAAATGTTTAATATAAGGAACAGATTCCGTACGCTAACATTATTAACAATGAATTATTTGTCAGTGAAGTTGTTATCCCGGTGTTCTTAGAAGCAAACAGACGTATTACTTACCATTACTCATAGAAGCAAAATTTTAAAATTTATTTGCCTACGAATCCCAATGATATTTTTATTATGTGTTGTATATTTCACTAGGTACTATTTAGGTACAGTTAATTGGCATAGGTTCCAGAATGATAGTTGTAGCTATAAACGTGTTATGACAATGCATCGGCCAGCCTGACGTCAGAATGGCAGGTGTAGGAGAATTTTTAATTTACATTCAAAGGATTAAGGTACAGTTTATCTGTGTATAGGTACTATTTAGTACAGTTTAGGTACCATTGTTCAAAATATATTTCATCGAGATTTAAGACACTACATGTGCCATCCTGACGTTCACGGCCTTTTTAGGTCCGCAGGTCCCTATTTCTTATCTCTGACAGGCGCGACAATTTGTCAAAATATGTGACACACCCTGACGCACCCTATTCCACCCACCCAACTGTCAGAGATCGTGAAAAAGTGGTCAGGGGAAGAATTTTGAACAAATAAATTAAAAGAAATTGATTAATTTTTTAAATTGTCTAAATGGTCAAGGTATACTTTTAGATTTAACGCTAAGCTACAAAGCCATGAAACCCAAACAATTATTAAACAAAAATAATAACTGTTAAAAACTTGGGGCTCAAACTTTAAAACCAGCGCTGTGTTCCGTCTGTGTCGTAGCCACAGAACACAGAAAGTTCTGTGGTCGTAGCATAGCAACAAGCTGAATGTGGGCCTCGTTGTCACAGCCACAGCCTTGGACGTGCGATTACAATAATTCTTGCATTATTAAGTACTATTTCTCTTTTATAAAAAACCAAAAACTTACAGTAAAATGTAAGTTTTTGGTTTTTTATTCATTTATTTACATATTGTTTGTGTCCCTCCAGACCCACCATACCCCTGGCACTACCTCTGGGGGTAGGGTGATACTAAGCCATACCACCATAGGGATGTGACCTAATACATGAATATAAAATTCCTCGCACAAGTTCATTGGTTTTTCGAATGCGCGTCGTTTGTGTTGTGAGTGTAATGTAAAATTATTTCTATTCTAATATTATAACACACCACTGAAAGTAAACACTGAACTACAAGTCTATATTTATTGATCGAGAGGATGTAGTTTCATTCCCTCATTTAAGCTCATTCCCGCTCTATCTATTTAATACCTACTGCCGATCAGGATGTCGATTCTGTAAAATTCGAACAATAGCTCGCATCTCACTTCGATATTCACGCTCACTTCGCATAAGATACAAGATACCCTTACTAGTCATTATCACGAGTTAGTAGCGATAACATTCTAATAAATAACTCAGAAGTAGTTTTTATCACCTTCAGAAATAATTTTAAATGTATTTTTAAACTATGATAATAAATTTTGCCTGTTTTCACTCACAAAATAGCAACGTTTTATTTGACACTTTGTTTCGAGTTCGTGTGCGAAGTGAGCTTCGAAGTGATAAAGGAATTCCCTTTACGGAATGCCACTTCATACGTCATCCCATACTTATAATGTCAAAATCTCACGGTCACTCTAGTTCCACTCGCTGCCACGCTCGCAAGTGTAGCGCTGTAGCACAGATTACTTAATAGTTTTTAGTAACTTCGAATCTACATTCGAATTTTGAGAATGCCAATCTAAGAACTCACTGCGGAATCAGATTCGAAGTTTAAAGTGAGGTTTTACAGAATCACACTACAGTTCGATGTGCAGGTCAGATGTTGCCGAATCAGGTCAATGTAGCACTATACTCGTACATGTCGTAGCAATATACTCGTACATGTCGTAGCAATATTAGTATCAGCAAAGTAACGGTAAACTCGAATCAGTATCGATCAGCAGTAAGTTGCTGTGGGAATTGTGGGATTGGGTATCCCGTAGGTAGACGATACCTACTTGATGCGTAACAATTGTTTAAACGTTTTACGTTACGTTACCTATATCCACCGTTTTGGGACTACGCCCCATTGAGGAATGGGTGGTTCTAAAAATTAAGATTTAGAAATTTTTGATGAAAAACCATATTTTTAAAATTGATAGTTTTTTTATTGCAGAAAGTTGGCAAACAAGCAAACTGCCCACCTGATGGTAAGTGGTAACAGTCGCCTATAATACACGTAGCTGATGTGAGATTCGCAGCAAAACTGCAACCCCCACAAGAACCACAGTGTACGTTGCCAACTTGTGACACCAGATATAAAGTCACAGTACCCAGTAATTTCACTGCCATATCTTACCCTTCAAACCTGAACACAGCAATGCAAGCACTGCTGCTTTGGGGCAGAAATAGGTCAGACGGAGGTACCTAAGCAGACGACCCTAGTACAGAGTCTCCCTCCAGTAAAATAATTACGCTTGTGATGTAGTAGTAATACGCTTGTGATATTCCAGTAAGATAGAAAGTAATCGTTGTTTAGGATTCGCTCTTACTAAAGGGGTAAGAAGTATAAATTTGTATGGAACTTCGTCCTTTTTGTACATAGACAATTATGAAAATTGATATGTTAATCTATATTAAATTACATTTGGATTACACTCTTCTAAGAGGGTAAAAGTGGGTAAGATAGGTTCTGTATACAGTTATTCACATATTTGAAAATGTGAAAATGAAAAAATGTCAACAACAAGTTGTTAATAATGCTTAAGATTATCCAGTAAGATGGTAAGTTGCAGTATTTGCGATAGGAAAGGCACTTCACCGCAGTCAACTCTCTGAAAAGACATGGAAAACTCGAAACAAAATCCTACACCAGCCTGATTCGCCAGCGTGTTAAATTACATTAGAATCTAATTGAATCTATTATCGTAATTCTGTGTATTACATTAAAACGGGATTTTGCTTGATGTTGTCTCCAAATATGTATTCCAAACTGTGCAATAAGGCAGAGGCTACATCGAAGAAGGATGTGGCTTGGCTCAGAGCCTGAAAACAAAAGTTAGTAACTAGTAAAATCAGTAAATAATCAGTGCGCCCTAACTACGGTGACTTACGGTGCAGGGACGTGGACCTTGACGCGGGGACTAGTCCATTCGCTCAGCTTGCGGTTTCTCTGAAGTATCGCATCCAGAACCAAATTCACTGACTGACATATCCCAAAGCATCAGCAAGTTCAAGGGTCAGTGGGCTTGTCATATCTGTCGCAGGGTCGATGCAGTACCTACTCACGTTTTAGAGTGGCGACCGCGTCTTGGCAAACGTAGTGCTGGACGCCCTCCGACAAAATTAAGCGACGAATATTACAAACACGGGCTGATTATGATGACAATAAAACGTGTAATACTCATATTTCAAAGTAATTTAATGTTATTGTTAGCAAGACTATTCAAGAGCAATGGCTATAGTATCTCCCTTATTTTATCACGAAAACAGAAGAATTAAGCACTCTATCAGAGTTGAAGGGAAATATATTCGTCCACAAATATTTTCCCAGCAAAGAATCATAATATTTAAGCAGAAAGATATTCTATTTTCTTTGTGTCGCTGGGTTAGTAATGTTTTTTTGCTGAGATGTAATGACTGATGACGCTGACGCTGATCATGAAGACGACGACGCACCGTTTGCATTGAAACCTGTGATAAAAGATAAAAATTATTATTATAATTTAAAAAAATATTTTACAAAAAATAAAAACCGACTTCAAAAATGTTAAAAATACTTAATATAAGAATAGGCACAGACAACATCACACTTATACATCGAAGTCGATGCCAAACGTCCAAACGATGATGAAAATATAACCCATAATTTTTAAGATAGTTTTAATAGATTCAGATACCTTATGGGCCACAAAGGAACAGGGTACTATGGGATAGTGTTCATTGTGCCCCATTATTTTATGCCCCGGATAAATTGTTGGATTTTTGTTAAATACTTTGAGTTAGTAATGATGAGAAATTGTAAGAGAAAGACGGTTAAAATCTTGCATAGTCAAAACAATGTACCAGCAGCTGTTGAACTTGTAGCAGGTGTTATGAGTTTGCGAACTGCTGCTGATCTAAAAAATGCCAAGTCCAGTAAAATTGCATCGATATGTTCAAAAAACGAAAGGAGCAGAAGATAGAGATGCAGGAATGAATATACAATCTTTTTTATCATTCACTACCCTTGTTCCAATGTACGCCGGATACCGTTTCATTGTACTCCAGACTGGGGCTTATTGAAACACAGCGTTGAAAAACGCATTTTTCTAGGTTAGGATTGAGTTTTAATTTCATTTCTGTTCTTAATTGGTAGATAAACCTTTGATAATCGTTCTAAACAAAAACTATTGAAATATAAAGCGTAGTTTTTTTATAAAAATGTTTTTTCCTTTCATTCTTCCCAACTGTCCCTACTCCCTACATGAAACAACCCCTGCAAAACTTAAAACAGCAAAATTGCTCAGTGATAATTCTGCCGCTGAATTTCTAAGATCTTTAATGATAGTGTGCCTTACAAAACAAATTAGAACGCAGAACAAATAAAACCCGGTACGCAATAACTCATTAATTTTTAAAAAAGCCACGTAAAACAGAACGTATTACACGTTGCGTATATTCTACTAGTAGAAATCAAAGAAGAATCAAGTGGCTAGAGGACCACTCGTTACAGAATTCGCAGAATGAATAATAGTGAATTTGGAAATTCGAATTCGAATCTTACAATTTCAATTCCATGTCTATTGTATCTACGCAATATTTTAACAGAGAAAGGATGCAATGAGCTAGCCGCATGAGGTACCTACGTGAAGTAGGTCCTTTGTTGCCCGTGGTCCACCTGCGTAGTTCACCTGGGTGTACCATAGGAACAAAATATTTCCCGTTGTTCACCGGAACGTCCATATGATTACATCGTAGTAAATGAAAGATTAATAGGTATGTAACCAAACAACATTAGGTATAATACGGAAGCTCGAACACGTTTCGAAACTTATTATTTTTACCGGCTGGAAATTAAAAGCTTGATAGTTTTCACATAAACTAGAAGTATATATTACTAGCAGTATATAAATGAAAATAAGTCACTTGTTTTTTCGAGCTACAAGCAATTTGCGGTTTTACGATCTTCCAACTATATACTACTGAGGCAACAAATGCTATCTTGGTTTTAAGTTTTTTTCATGATGTACTGTATTATACAAGTCAAGCACTTTCATCTGATATCCATATTGTAGGGGTTGTACAAAAAATCATAATTTTGAGTCGGCCGGCGGTCATCTTGGATATGATTGTTTTTCATAATAGGTATACTTACTGTTTTTTACAACCCAATATGGGTGTCAAATGCAAGAGGCATTTGACACCCATATTGGGGAAGGTTGTACAAAAAAAATTATGGGGTTGCATACGGATATTATCTAGGACCAAAGTATTGCTCATCAAGACGAATCTAACGAGCCCAAGCTCGATGGGGTTGTGTCGTTTTATTGCTGAATTCCTATGGCCACCTTCCAGCTCCAGCATCAGACCCTGGTCACCTATTAATAAGGCTAGTACCTATGTTTTAAGAAATGGGATTCGGTAGCTCAGAAGTTCTGAGCTACCGAGTCCCAGTCCCGAGCCAATATCATTAAGTTTATTGGTTCTGATTTAGAACCAATAAACTTAATGATATTGGCGATGACTACCCGAACAGTAGGTCCAATACCGATGTAATGTACCTAATTATTTTATTGTTTTAGTCCTACTGATAGAACCACTGGCAAAATAAAATGCCCGTGGTACTGCCAGTTGGACTACGTAGTAGGATCACGTTCACGGACAAAGAATGACTGACTTTGGTTAGCAGCATGATCGTCGCTTAATATAAAGTTTGCTCCACCAAAATCAAGACTATTCGAGAATTCCTGAAGCCAAAGGTTAATTCATAAATTCTTGGATTTGAAATATATCTCAAAACCTTATAATTCTCCAATCAAAATGTACACCGGTTCCATGGTCTAGTAGCTGGAACTACACGATATTAATCTGGATGTTCGGGATTCAATTCAATTCAATTCTTTATTGCATTCCACTATGTTTTTATCAATGTTTCGATTCCCTATGAGTTTCTGCCCAAGCAGGACTTTGGTTTGTAGTATTAGCTCTAGTGGCTGTAGTAGGTACTTAGGTAGGTACTTCTTATAAGTTCATAATTAAGTTTGTGTGCGAACTACGAGTGATGGTTAAGCTCCAACAAAAGCTTTTAAATCTAATTTTTGTTGGACAGGTTGTCGAGACATTGAGTTGTTTGTATTTTTAAATTGAAACAATTTATGGGCTCGAAATACAAATAAGCATTATTAGGATCATTTAAGTACATCAATAAATAGTCCATGGTCTAAAGTAGTCTAAAAATTTTTGTTCCTCGAATAATTGTCTCGAATATTTTCTCAATATCTCTTTTTATTGCCAAAAAACATTGTTTATTGCTCATCATAAATTGTACATTATTTCCTCCTTATAACAACCCAGGTTGAAACGACGATATCTGCTTATATTGCTACAAACCTAGCATTACACGTTGTAGGGTTAGATACTTAAAACCTAAACACAAATTGCCTAATAACGTTTGGCCTAAAACACATATCACCTAAAAACGAATAATGTTTAGCCTCTTTGTGATAATAAAAAGTTTAGAAGCGTCAAAGCGTATGTAGAAACTGTAGGCGGGTCAAAATACACTCTCAATACACATAAAATCGTTTCTGGCGCTTCGCCGGCCGCTGCCGCTGCACGCTCGCGTCGCTCGCTCGACTCACGCGCTTGGTTCATGTTCAAACCTACGCTCGTCGCTTCGCTCCTCGCTACCTATTTTTGACCCGCCTACAGTTTCTACATACGCTTTGAAGTTTCTAAACTTTTTATTATCACAAAGAGGCTAAGCGTTATTAGGCATTTCGTTTCTAGGTGATATGTGTTTTAGGTCAAACGTTATTAGGCAATTTGTGTTTAGGTTTTAAGTATCAAAACTTCTCAACCTGTTTAGATTGCTGGCAGGACAAACGAGCTTAACTCCTCAAACGAGGAGGAATAAGCCTATTACACTGAGATGACCAGACAGGTTGGTGTAAGTTTTTGGTTCGATTTTTCCATCTCTTTGCAATAATGTAATTGTAGAAAGCTCCCTTAACCAGCTCCAACGATATCCATGGAAAGAAAGGTAGTGACGACTATAGACGTTAATAGGGGTGGGACTGGTGGGAGCGAGTGGTCCGTGGTCCTTCTGGTGCCCAGCCCAAAATTAGCAAACAGACGTTGTGGCATAGAAACAGCAAAGTGCCTTTACTTAGATTTTCATCAATATCAGTATTATAGCATCTCAATGATACAACAAAAATATATCGTAAAAGGTTTTTTAATATAATAGTCACGCTGCAAGTATTTTAATTAAACTAAAGAACGGGCCGGTCCTGAACACCAGGGGCCAGTCCCCGTGGAAAAGAGCCCTACTTAGGTCTTTACCACCGCTCGAAAGAAGAAATCCTTTCCGAAGGAGATAATACGAGTATAATAAAAAGTGGTAATTAGTGAGATAGAGGCAGCCAGTTCTTGATATCGGTGAATTTTACTAACGGATAATGTAGTAAAATGGTCCTACTTTGCTCCAATATTTGCTCCAAAAAAAGGAAAGTCTGAATATTATTTACACTTTTTAATATGAAATATACTGAGATGTATTAATATAAAGAATAATATGCTATCTAACATATTTTGAAAGTAAAATCAGCCTAATGAAGTATTTATATATATATATAAAACTATGAATAAGGAGCAAAGTTACCCATGGTACTGGGTAACTTTGCTCCTGGGTATATTTCACAAACATTCTCTATTGTAGAATCTTTTTGAGTAAAGTTATGCTTTCCCTTTTCAAACTATGCTCCAGCGATATTACGCTTTACCTTTTTTGATAGTATCCAATGGTCAAAAAATGGGTAAAAATTAAAATAAACCGTGTTTTTGAAAGAAAGTATGTTATATTCTTAAATTTAATTGCAAAATCACTTTTAAAATCACGTTTTTTTATATTCTTAATCTATAATAGGCACTGCTATCTTAGCTAATAACTTTGGTTACAAAAGCTGGACAAATATCAGTCGAAAATAACTAATTAAATAACAAGATAAACTTCACAAAAATCAAAACTTACATCTAAAAATATTAATGAAAATGGAACATTCTTAAACTTGAAATATTTAATTAAAAATCCCAAGCAGTCAGTTCAGGAACGGAATATATTTCACGGCGGGTACTAATTTTTTTAGGGACATCAATACATCCCAATATATCCTGCCAATGGTATTGAATTTCATCCACGGGTTTAGGCCACGTCCATGATTTTAGCGACTTCTTCATTGAAGAGATATATGGCCCTTCTTTAGTTATTTTTGTAATTTTACCAGGAAACATTTCTCCCTCATATGTAAAAACTACATATTGCCCAACCGCCTTCACGATTGGTTTGAAATTGGAATTTTTATTGAAAGTTTCAACTGCTGTATCAGTGTTAGTTACAAGATTTTCTAAATCTCCAAGAGAACTAAGATCGGAAGAATCATGAAGTGACATGTTGACACTTTCTGCGTACGAGTTTTCACTACTGGCTCTACGGCGACATGGCTGCTTTGAAGTTGACGGCTGAGCCAACTCTTCATTTTCTTTATCATCCAAAAGTGTGCTTAATTCTTCAGTTACACTTTTTCCAGGAGTGATGTTTAATTTCCTACGACGCCCTTTTCTACCTCCATTTGTCGTCCATTCTAGCCTCTTAGCTTCAAGACTCTGTAGAAAAGAATCTTCCAAAGCAGTCTTGTCAACAGTCGTAGGCAACCTCTCTAATAATGGATTAGCATCAAGTGGATAAATTCCGCATTTTCGAAAACCTGAAACGAGGTTTACCTCCCGCGTCGGCTCCAAAATATCGGTGAGTCGGTTTAACAGAACTGGGAAACTGCTTTTTTGGAGTACTTGCTCTCGACTACCTTGTACACTTGCCTTCCACTCGGTCAGGATTTTTCGCCATGCTACCTTCATTGGGTGGAAAAAAGCCACATCCAGTGGCTGCGTGAGGTGAGTGCTGTTAGGTGGCAAACAAACAAATCTTATATTATTTTTGTCACAAGCATTTAAGACGTCTACAGAAATGTGAGAGGACAAATTATCTCCGATTATAAGTTTCGGACCCTCTTGTTTCTTCAAGATAGGCAAAATTTGTGTAAAAAACCAATCGTTAAATATATTCATATCAAACCACCCTGATGGGCTATTATTATATCTGGCATCTTTTGGGCCTTGTTCCGTCCATGTACTCCATAGTTGCTTGGATTTATATACAACATACGGCGGTAATAATTCTCCCTTAGCACTACCACAAAACATGACAGAAGTTGAGCTTTTGGATGTATTACTTATAAGCTCGGGATATTTTGCGCCTCGCTTTGCTATTACTTTTTTTTGACCAGGGTCATCCGATAAATTAGTTTCATCAAAATTCCATATATTTTCGGGCGGTATGTCTCTAACCACCTCTTTTAAGTTTTCTATGTATGCTGTGATAGTTGCCTTGTCAATGGCTGCTCTGCTGCGTTTAATGTTAGTCGCAAATCGTTGTGATAAACAAGGATGTCTTTTTAAGAAACTTGACACCCACTCAGTACCTGGACAATTATCTTTAAATTTTGATACTCTCCGACCAATTTTTTCCAAATATGTTCTAATAACGATGCGAAGATCAAAAACTGTAAGAGGAAAGCCGTACTCGCTCAACCTTAAAATGCAGTCTACAAACAAGGCTTCTTCTTCACTTGAAAATGTTGTTGGAGCGCCTGGAGGTCTAGATGCCATTTTAGATCGTTGGAGTCTTAGCTGATTAATAATGGTTCTGCGTGGGATGCCATACTTTTCACTGGCTTTTCTTTGTGTTAATTCTTTATTTTCTATGGAAGCCAAACATTGTCTTAGAGTTTCAGAGGTATAATTTTTATAATTTCTCGACCCTAAACGTTTTTTATAAATTCGGGGCATCTTATCTGAAACCAAATACCTAACAATTTTCTTGATGAAAGGTATATTAAAAATCACTTACAATAAATAAAAAATGGCGGCTTATGTTTGGGTTTACTTTGCTCCAGGCGCAAAGTTACCCCATCTTACCAAAGAAAATACGAGCACGCCAGAAATGTGAGGTTAGATTATGACCAACTCAACAACCCAATGAAATATTTACGTATTCGTTTACCTGATTACATACATAATAACATAAAAACATAATTACCTTAATGCACTATGCAGATTTCAAGATGGAAGTAGATTTTTCGGATACAAAAAAAATATAACTTTTAAGGTCTTGCACTTCAACTGTACCTGACTGATGAAAAAATGGCGGATGAAAAATTTGACAGTTCAGTGTTGTCACTTATAAGAAAGATGTTTTGGGTGCGTTCACAGTTAAATGAAATGTTGCATCGATTTTGACATATTAAGCGATAAAACATTTAAAAGAATTGGAGCATAATTAACCCTATAGGAGCAAAGTAGGAACATTTTGGTACATACTAGAAGGAAGATAAAATATCTCCAGAAGAGCCATCTATAATATCCATGGTTCTTTACTGACTAGACCAAAGCATACCACTGTAACTTGACGCTGATATACTCATAGCTAGTGACTAATAGCGCTGACAGTAGAAAGATGGCGCTGACTACCGATTCTTTGAGTTTGTCTCGTAGGTTCATGGAAATTTAATTGGCAATATTTGGGTCAAATACATGAGCATTATTTTTAACCGACTTCAAAAAGGAAGGAAGGTTCTCAATTCATCGCGTATATTTTTTTTGTGTGCATCTTACGTGATTACTCCGTCAATCAATTGTGGAACGATTTTCAAAATTATTTTTTTATTCGATAGAATATACTTCTGAAGAGACCTCATTGTCACCGAAGTTGAGATCCTAAGAACATTGAGGGAAACTCTTAATTTGATAGGCACGTTCAAGGTGTTTTATGTTTTATTTTTTATTGTTTTTTCCAAAGCTATTCAGAATTTTGTATCTGGTGGTCATGGTCCGAGCAGATGATGCACAAAGATCCTTAACTTTTAGGAGCTAGACTGCTAGAGGCTAGTTTTCATAATACAATAGGCACGTATTGACCCTTAGTTGTATTCTATCAAGTAACTTGTCTTTCAAGCGAGCAATAAAACACATTTTCTGCAGCTAGAATTTTAGTTTTTTTCTTTCGTTAGTACTATAGGTATGTAGTATATACTTTATGTATTGTGTAGGCTTATTATATGTATGTATTCTATTAATCATCATCATCACAGCTCATATACGTCCCCACCAAGGGGCACGACACGAGCCTACCCTAACTAGTTAAGGCGATTAAGCCTTAGTCAAACCACTCTGGTCCTTCACATACACCTTTGAATTACTTCGCAGGTATATGCAGCTATGCAGGTTTTCTCACGATGGCACTCGCCTCCCCAGCCGAGCGGCAGATAAATGTACATATGACATTCGTGAAATGAAAAACACATTGGTACTTGGCAGGATCGATCGCGGGCCTCCCGATTCTACTCGGAGCACAGTCCAGTGCCAGTGCCGAGGCCACAGCGCCACCGACGCCCATATTCTATTATTATGTTAGAATTTCACGGTCCCGTCGTTTATGATTCCATTAAACTTCTCTACTGTTAGGTTGCCTGGTAGAGATTGACACTTTGTCAATAAGGCCGCCTTTTGGTGTAAGGACTAGTTTTTGAGGAAATACTTGTAACTATTGTTTTGCAATAAAGTTGTACATACATATTATTATATACATACAATGTCTGTGGTAAATCACAAATGAAACAAATTTTCCTATTCCAACTTTTATCACATACTTAAGTTGTCATATCTCTTCTAAAACCGCAAATATCCGCAGCTGATTTTTTTGGGGAGGGGAAGACGTGGGAAATATTGAAAACATTTGACAAAAATGAAAAATAGCTGAAAAATAAGGTATGTCACTTGACTAATTTGAAAATCAAAAAGCTGTGTTGTAATGAGCATAAAATGACCTTTGTAAAAATATATTATACTGCATCCTGTGCTAAATATTTTTAACACAATATGGTTTCGAAACATGTATGTATACACAAATACTTGAGTAGGCACCCCACGTTTTTGTGTTTTTCTACCTATGAAAAAAATCATTTTGCACATTAAGTTAATATATACTAATGAATATTATAATTCGACTATTAGAGAACCGATTAAAACCACCATATTAGCCAATTTATGATATTCGTAAAAACTATTTTTCAATTATGCTCTTGTTCTATCATTTTCCATAGGATTTTTCCAAGATATGAACTATTTTTCTCACCCGCTCATCTGTAATTTTAAAAAAATCAGCTTCTGTTTGGCCCTCCTTGATGGTGCGTTTTTTCTTCAGAAATTCTTTAAAAAAACACTAACTATACCTACTAGTAGTACTAATTAAAACAATCGTCTATCAGTTCGTATGCGGCACGTCACTAACCCGTGAATATTTTGAACTTAAAAGTGGGTACTTTACGTTTTACTTTAAGTACGTTGAAACTTTGATTAAAACAATATACTTACGTTTAGGTGTTTTTTTTATATTAAATCTTTGACTTTTATTATTTTATTCATGCAAATACATAATTATAATAATATACATATGCTTACTTATAAGTTGTACTCGCATAAGTGTTATTTTCCTCCGTTAAGCACATATGGTTGCCCGAAAATAGGAATCACTAAACAAATAAAATACTTGGGTGTAACTATTGACAATAACCTTTCCTTCGCCCAGCATATACATAACATCTCTCAAAGAGTGCGCAAATTAACTTATATCTTTAAAAATCTCAGACACGTTGCCGATGCGCAAACTTTGAAGATGGTATATCTGTCGCTAGTCCAATCCCTCTTATCCTACTGCATAACTTCGTGGGGAGGAGCACCAAATACGTATTTGCTGGAATTGGAGAGAGCACAGAGGTTAATCCTGAAAGTAAGCCTCTCAAAACCTAGACTTTTTCCAACTACACAGTTGTACAAGGAAGCTAAAGTACTTACGGTCAGGAAATTATTTATCCTCCATTGCGTTCTCCGCCAACACTCGGTACTGAAATACACACCTGATCCACATATGTCACGAAGGCAATACAATGTCAGCTCAGTTGCATGTTTTCGCACAGTTTTCATTAAAAGATTTTTCTGTTACCAAGGAGCCAAATTATATAATAATGCGAATAAAGTAAATAATATATACCCAAATATAAGGAAGAAGTGTAAGAATAAAATTACCAACTGGCTAATGCGCTTGGATTATAATGAAACAGAGGGATTGTTGAAATAAGTGGACACTCACACTATCAGATATTATCACAGCTTACTATCTGACTTACTCATTCATGAAGTTATGACACAGATTCTCTCCTACAAATTAAAATTCACACACGCAAACACACACACACACACACACGCACACACACGCGCATGCGCACACACAACGCTCACACACACTCTCTCACACACACACAAACACACACACAACACGCACACGCACATACGTTTAAATTTAGTTTAGTTTGTGCTAAAAGTCTATTTTAATGTTGTTTCCTTTTATCACCGCCATAAACATAGGATAAAATGTATGTAGGTGTATAAGTGATAGTAATAGGATATTTTAAAAGGTTATTTTAATACTAAATAGTGTACAATACATAAAGCTTGAGAAATTTATTTCCGAGTGTGGGGCCTGGTGATTTCTGAGATAGTCTCTCACCTACATAACTATAATGTAACTACTTACCTGTAAGATTAGTTCTAAGAGTTTGTATGGTGTAGAGAAAATAAATAAATTATTATTATTATTATTTATATATTTTTCTACCTCGGCTTTTAGCCGGAGATTATTATCTATTACGGGCGTATGCCAAGTAAATGATGATTATATTAACTATTGCTGTTAACTGTATTATGAGCGAACGATTCTCTGTCTGTACTGTACAAGTATTTAAAATTACGGCTTTTTATAAATTGATGTATGTGAAAGTCGGTAAATTAAGGGTATCTAAGGATTGCTGTAACTGTTTAGGTATAACTCCAGTAGCTGAAAGAACTATTGGTAATATGACTACATGCTGAAGATGCCACATACGCATAATTTCGTCTTTTAATTCTAAATATTTTGTGAGCTTTTCGCTTATTGTGCTCTGTAGATTATCCTGTCTTCGCCTCCGAGATTTATTCCTTAACCATGTAGTAGCCCTGCTACGCGCTAACCCTATCGCACAAGTTTTAAAGTCAGAGAAAGAAAACCACTATATCTTCCTCTGTCTAATCACACCTGACAAGCCTCCGCAGTACCGACCTCATTTCTTGTCCGTGCGCGCGCGGCGTTCGCACGAGTGTAACAGTAATATAATTTATGCATGAGTGTAGGTCACCTACGTAAAAAAAAAAGGTATAAATTTACGGTTATTTGCTTATTTGTTAAGTATGCCTAAACGAAAACACTGTGAATCCGAAGAAGATAAATGGCCAAGGAAGATGAAGAGATACGAAGAAAAAAAAAACGTAGGGGCAAGCCGAAGGCACATTTTGTACTCAGATGATGGCGAAAATGATGTGCAACCAGAAGAATACTTTTTTACATTCCCGTTGCATTCATCGGGAATCATTTTTATGTCCGTTGTATTCTTCGGATAATATTTTATTATGTTCTCGTTGTATTGAACGAGTAAGCGGGTGGACACCGCTCGCCTGGGCCGCCGAGTACGCGCGCGGCGCGACCACGTGCAGTAATACTCGTAATGGAAAATGTGGGTATCCTTTTTTCCCCGCTGCCTAAAAATTTCCGTTGCATTCATCGGAAATCACTTTTATGTCCGTTGTATTCTTCGGATCATATTGTTATTATGTTCTCGTTGCATTCAACGAGTAATACTCGTAATATGTACTTAATGGAAAATATAGGGGCTGCCCTTTTTCACCGCTGTTTTAAAAATTTCCGTTGCATTCGTCGGAATTATTTAAAAATATTTTTTGTGCTGCCTAAATTCTCATTAAATATTTATTAGTATCTTTCACATACAAACCAATATGGTGATAACTGATGACTTACAAACCGATGTAGCGGCCAGGTTTCAAGTCCTATTGCAAAACGGTTTCCAAAAGTGACCAAAGACGAGCATTTAAAAAAAAAACAATGTCCTACCTATGGCGAAAGGCCGAACTCTAATTCGGAAGTAAGTGCTATGTTGGTATCAACTCGATAAAGCACTTTCAGCATTGGGAAGGGCACAATCGTGTCTTTTAAAGAAAAATCTTAATATTCCAGATGTAGTTACGTTGAACGATGCAGGTAAATTATTAGCTGTTTCTCATTATATAGAAACGGATACCCGTCGATCCGTGATTATTCCCCTGATAGATAAATCATTATCATATTATACTCTTTTATTATTAATTAAAAACAGAAGAATGAACTATTTGCTATTTAGAGTATCAAGAAGACCAGTAAATTATTACAGACACCAATTTCATCTAAGAGTCATTTAAACTTGAAAGGCTCATCGTCCCGAACGCGACAGCAAAGCAGCGGCCAATCCTACCCTCATCGAGCCGGGGTGGGCCGAGACAGTCAAAGATGTCATACTAACAAGCGAATCGACGGCGAGCAGCCGCGTTCGCACCGCTGCCAGCTTGTCGCCAGCCAGCCCCGCCGCCGCCGCCGCCGCCGCTGCCGCTGGCACCGCCGAGGCACCATCCAGTCGCGTCGCATCACAACTGTCATCGAACAATCGCGCTACCTGAGCGCGCAGCCGCAAGTACATGCCGGCCGCTTAAAATATTAATTTAGTCAATGAGTGGTGAACTATCACTAGGGATAGGTTTATATTAGACAATGTGTCAAGGATTTCATTTATTGAGGAACCTTATCAAAATCCATACTGCCGTGCGCGGCGTTCTTTTTCAAAAAGTGAGTGAATAGCAATCTCTCTCGAATTAAATCATTTATTAGAAATAAAAGCTATTAGGAGATGTAACCCGACAGCAAAACAATTCGTTTATGATATCTTCGTTATTCCTAAAAGCGTGTGCTCTATATATATTAAATCTAAAAGCTGAATTCGAAGTCGAAGTAGGTATCTCATTTCAAAATGGAAGATATCAGAACGGCTACTCGATTTATGATCGAAGACTGATACGTGATTAATATTGATATTAAGGAAGCTTAATTTTTGCTGCCGATTCACAAATCAAAAAAAAAACATGTTTACGCTTTTATTTTCATGATATTTTGTACGAGTTTCTAGCACTCCCGTTTAGCCTATGTTCTGCGCGATATATTTCACAAAAATATTACAGCCAGCTCTTACTCATTTAAGATCTTATGGTCTGCTTTCAGTGAGATATCTATGATATGTTGTGTTTAGCAAACTCTGCTGGAGAGTGCCTAGAGAACGCAATAAGAACTATTTAATGTCTAACACGATTAGGGTTAGTTATTAATTAAAAAAAAATAGTCTAATACCAGAAAAGCTTTGTAAATTTTTAAGTTTTATTTTAAACTCTAATAAAATAACATACAATTACCAGATTCAAGCCACAAAAATTTATTATACACATAAAAAATATATTTAAATCTAACAGAATTCGAATAAGGTTCTTTGAACGTTTTCTACGGCAGCATGTCGGCTGTAGTATATGGGTAGTATATACACACAAAATCACTAAAAAGTGCTCTTCTTAGAAATACTAACAATTACGACGTTTTTATTACAATTACAGATATTTTATAATAATATGATGATCTCCATTGGTGGCAGATCAATATTCCATTGGCAGTCAATTGAATAGAAAGTCATACACACCTTCGACAGCAGGCTACGGTGCAGCTTGTGCCAACGAAAAGACTGGTGGTTTCTGGACCAACATCGAGCGAACCAATCATATAAACTGACTGGAACTACGCGCTGCATATTGTGGGCTAATTTCATTTGCTAAAAATGTCGCTAATTGTGGTAGTCTTTTAAGTGTCGATAACACCACTGCCATATTCTATATAAATAGAATGGGGAGAGTGTAATACCAACACTTAAGTCAAGTTACTAAAATGATTTGGGACTGGTGTGAGAAAAGTAGGTATATTTATTTTCGCGTCTTATATTCGTTACTCGTTAAATATAGAAGCTGACAGTGAATCGAGAAAAATAAACTTCAACACAGAGTGGCAGTTGGGTATCCGACAACTTTTGAAAATTAAAACATTTTTTTGGTAAACCATCTATTGACTTATTTGCATCTCGTAGTAATGCAAAATGTCCCGCGTATATTTCATGGAAAAGGGATCCCTTTGCCTATGATATTGACGCGTTTAAACAGTAGATTAGTCGCAATTTTATTTTTACGCTTTAACACCGTTTGCACTAATTTTTAAAACGATAAACAAAATAGTTACTGATTAAGCCACCGGAATTATCGTTGTTCAACTATAGCCCTCTTAACCATGGTATCCCCTTTTCATATCCCTGGGTGTCACAGAGATTGTGATATTTCCTCCAAGAAAGATCTACTTACTTCCTTTCAGGATGGTACACCATCTGCGCCGTCACCTTTCCCTGCCAGCGTGTGTATTTTCCGGGAAAGCTTTCATGACGTGCCAGAAACAGCCTTAGATGTTGTTATCTTCGATATCACATAACACTGGGTCATAATATAATTCTAGTCTAAAGATATGGTGGGAATTTTGTAAAAAGAGTACAACAGATTTTTTTAAATGTAAATACTACATTTTTGTTGGAATTTCTGTTAATGTGTTTTGAAATTTTAAAGTTTAGATAGAACTATTGTTCTAATGTCACGATAGCAAGTGATCGTTATTAGTTAGGCAGTAGCCCCCTGGTATTATAGTATTAGACTATTAAACGATTTGAGAATGATACAATTGATCAGACCCTTGAGGAGCGTCAAGAAATTTTATCATGTCAGTCACACTGAGGCTGCGTTCCGAAAATCAATAAGTCACTATTAGCGCGCTCAAACGCGTCCCGAAATGTTGTGAGCGCGCTAATGTTAGCCGGCGTGAAGAGCCACATGACGTCATCGTTAATGTCATATAGAACTTACGGCGCTAATGCTCTGGAGTGAAATCACTTTATGCGAACTGTCAGTCTGACTTTCGATAATTGTGTTTTCGGTTCAAAATGAATGTACCTGTTCTTCCGGACCGAAATCGTAAGCATGCTGATAGCATTTTCAGTGTTCTCTTTAATTTGAACAAGTCGATTATAAACGTTAGCACTGTGAGCG
The DNA here is from genome assembly GCA_963935595.1 of Schoenobius gigantellus. Classification (NCBI taxonomy): domain Eukaryota; kingdom Metazoa; phylum Arthropoda; class Insecta; order Lepidoptera; family Crambidae; genus Schoenobius; species Schoenobius gigantellus. The sequence continues at coordinate 52,556,216 of OZ012540.1, forward strand.
CTGTTATCGGACCGTAGCCTCAATACGCGCCGCCGTGCTACTCTATAAGACATAGATATTGTGTCACTGAAATTGTGAGATAATGCGTGACTCAAGTCCCGTCTTGGCAGCCCGTGCTACGCCTGCTGTTATGTGTTGTATGGTCTCTAATGAACTATTGCAGCGTCGACATAAATCTGTTGTCAAATTGGGTCTTTTTATAATAAATTTCTGGTAATTTCTTGTTTCAATAATCTGATCCTGAATTGCAATTATGAAACCCTCGGTCTCGGGGAAGAGTTCGCCTCGAGTCAACCATGCGTTCGACGCTGCTTTGTCGACATTACTCTGGCAAAAATCGTGGCGGTGTCTACCGTGTAAAGCTTTACGGGTCCATTCGCAAATTTTGAGGTGGTTGGTAATTTGTTCTTCATTTTTTTGGGTACTGGAGTCCTGTAGATTGAGTGGTGTAAAATTTTTGTCATTTTGTAGTATTGCTAAGTGAAAGTCCGAAGTGTTTGATTTATTATAAAAATACTGACGAAGATTTGTTATTTGACTATTATGAAGGTATATATCAATAATACCTCTTCCACCTTCATTGCGTGGTAATACTTGACGTTGGACACTGGCTCTAGGGTGGTGTTTCCTATTTCTTGTCATAGTGGTGTTAATGTCACGCTGTAGTTGCTTTAACTCTGTTTTAGTCCATTTTAAAATGCCGAAGGAATAAGTTAGGATGTGGATAGCAAATGTATTAACCGCTTTTATTAAACTTTTAGAATATAATTGTGTTTTCATAATACTATTGATTCTTCGCTTAAAGTCTTGTTTTAGTTTAGTCTTAGTTTCTTTATCTAGAATCTGTTGTGCCTGATTAAAACCTAAATACTTATACATTTGCGTTTCTTGCAAAGGCTCTATTATTTCACCAGATTGTAGCTCGTAGTGTGATATATGGTTTTGTCCTGCTCTAACTGAATTTATCTTACATTTATCAATCCCAAACTCCATTTTTATGTCAAGTGAAAATTGTTCTGTAAGTTCTAATCGATTTTCTAGTTCAAATTGAGTGTTTGCATATAATTTAATATCGTCCATATATAATAAGTGACTAAGTTTATAGAATTCTGTATCTAAATCTGTAGATTCTGTCATGTTTCTTGAATAGCTCACAGAGATGCCGTTATTAGATGAGTTCAGAATATTATATAGTGGATTTAGAGCAAGGCAAAACCATAGAGGACTTAATGTATCTCCTTGAAATATACCACGTTTGATTCTTATTTTGTCAGTTTCTATGCTATTATTATGAAAATTTAATTTGAGTTTAGTAGTCTATGTTACACTAGAACGTTTCAAAAATGCTATAATGTGTTGGTGGATTTTATAAATGTCTAATACCTTAAGCAGCCAAGTATGGGGAATAGAATCGTATGCCTTTTTGTAATCTACATACATTGTAAAAAGATAATTTTTATTTGAATATGCTTTTTTGAGTATTACATTGTCTATTGTTAATTGCTCCTTACAACCCTGACATAATTTTCTAGATCCCTTTTGTTGCTCTTGTAGGATGGAGTTATGTTCAATATGCTTGTAAATAGATTCTGATAAGCATGCAGTAATTATTTTATATATGGTTTTTAAACATGTGATAGGCCTGTACTTTGCTGGATTTATTGTATCTCCTACATCTTTGGTAACATATAAGTTACGCCTTCTGTAATATAACACGGTACTAACTCAGGGTTCTGTACAAAATTATTGATGTGTTGGTATAGATACGGGTGAATATAACTAAACTTTTTGTACCAGTAGTTGTGTATCTTATCGGGGCCTGGTGCTTTCCAATTATGTAATTTTTGTAAAACTCTATGAAATGTTTCTGGTGGTATATGCTCGAATTGCATCGGTTCTATAGTTTGGTATTTGATTTGCTCTTCTTCAAACCACCTAGCCTTGTCATTGTGGTCTACAGGATTTTCCCATATGCTAGACCAAAATCTGTGCAGTTCTTCAGAATTAGGTGATTGGGTATCATGTGTGTTTGGGTTACTTGTATTGTTAGTGTGATTTCGAAGATTGTGATACAATTTCTTCTCGTTGTTACTGAATTGGGCGTTTTGAGTTTTCCTTTCAGTGCATGCTAAATAGCGTTTCAGTCGTTTACTGTATACAGAAAGCTTTTGTTTAAGAGTATCTAGAAATTGGGGTAATGAGATTTTTTTTCCATTTTATTTGAAAAAATAGAAAAAAAATCACATTATTTTTTGTTTTTAAGGGCCATTTAACTTTTTTACTTTCTGTTGCGAACCTGACGTGCATAAACCGTTTATTAATAGACAAATATCAATGAAATAAACACCAACGTGATCTTAAAAGATTAATAGTGCTGTCAAAACACATTTTTTGACAATTATTACCAGATACAATTAACAGGAAAAAGAAGCGTAAATTTTTCTGTTTATTTTAAATTAAATCCAATTTTTATACAAAAATACCTCCTATATTAAATGGCATTGTTTACTAGTGCTTATTTCAATATGCATCATTTCAGCTATTTGAATTTGAATTCGAATCGAAGTGTTGGAGACCGCAGTACCATAAACTTCGCAAATATTTCTATCATAGTCGTAATCAAACGGGTCCCCGTTTCGTCAAATTCTAGGTTTGGGGCGAAGAAATCACTGCTGCGTGAAATAGACAAATATCAATGAAATAAACGCCAACGTGATCTTAAAAGATTAATAGTGCTGTCAAAACACAATTTTTGACAATTATTACCAGATACAATTAACAAAGGATGAAGGAAGAAAAAAGCGTTAATTTTTCTGTTTATTTTAAATTAAATCCAATTTTTATACAAAAATACCTCCTATATTCTATGGTATTGTTTTCTAGTGCTTATTTCAATATGCGTCATTTCAGCTATTTGAATTTGAATTCGAATCGAAGTGTTGGAGACCGCAGTACCATAAACTTCGCAAATATTTCTATCATAGTCGTAATCAGGGGACCCGTTTCGTCAAATTCTAGGTTTGGGGCGAAGAAATCACTGCTGTGTGATGAACTGCCGTTATTTTTAGAGGATGTGCCTAGCTAGCTTTACGGCACAGAATGTTCGTACAGATGGATGGTTGCCGACCCACTACGCCAGGATTGTAAGGAAGGACATATCTCGACGAGATATATCCAAACATATGGATTGACCGACAAGGTTCTATTGGTTGGTCTTCTTTTTGGTTCCGGGGGGAAATGCGGAAACGCACCGTACCCGCCGTTGGCTAGAGAGCGGGCGTGTGTGGGGCTGACGCGGCAGAGTTCCAGGCCAACCCGCTTAAACCCCCCGGTGTTCTCCCTGCCCTTGTGGTCGCGCATGGTAAGGTCCACACTGCGACTACCACTACCACCGCGCTCGGGCAAGTCCGACCAAGTTGGTCAGGCTATCGCCAAGGGGGATTGCCCAAGAACACCAGGGCAATCCCCCGACGGAGGGCCTTACGGCGGCGTGCACGGGGCCAACCGTGCACGCAGGCCTCCACGGTTCGTTAGATGGACATTGCTTGCGCGAATGCCCGCCTTCGCCTGCATATCCGTCTGCGAATATCTGCGGAGGGGAGCGGCTTGGGGATCATCCTCCCGCTCCCTCTCCGCAGCCTCCTTCTGCGAGATTACTTATTCGCAGAAAGAGGCGACAGCCTCCCATTCCACCTCGCCGCGGAGCATGGCCACGACCATGCTCGGTAGCGAGAGGTCTCCGCCTCCCAACGCAGCGCTAAGTTTGCTGCGCTGGGGTCGCCAGGCCGGGCACACTAGCAAGGTGTGCTCGGCAGTGTCATCGAGAGCGTCGCAGTGGTGACACCGTGGCGTTTTCTCCCGACGCGCGACCCGGTGCAGGTAGTAACCGAAGCAGCTATGCCCGGTTAGTACCTGCACCATGCGGAACGTGAGGCTGTCCTGCCAGCGCCCAACCCACTCCTTCAACACCGGACGAATCGTGTCGATCGTCCGGTGGCCAGTAGCTGGGGAGGCTAGTGCCACACCCCACTGACGCAAGCCATCCTCTGCGCCAGGGTACGAATCCCCTCCACCTCCTGTGACGCGGATCGCCCCCAGTTCACGAGTAGCAACCCGATGTCGATACACCTCCGCGAGGACGCGTGCATCGACATGCCACGGCGTTTGGCCCGCAAGAACGCAGGCAACGCCCTGACTGCCCGGGTCGCTATAGCCCTCTGCGGACGTCGTAAGAGGGCCACCGTTCGGGGGGAGAGGCACTCCGCCCATACCGGGGCTCCGTAGAGTGCCATCGACCGTATGACCCCGTGATACAGTCGACGGCACGCCGATCCTGGTCCTCCCACATTAGGGAGGACCCGTCCGAGTGCGGCTGCAGCGGCGCACAGCCGAGGAGCGAGGAGCTTAAAACGCTCCTCGAAACTCCATCGGAGGTCCAGAACCAGACCAAGGTACTTAAAGAGCGCCTCGACCGGTATGCGGTTTCCCTCTACTCGAACGCGGAGCTCCTGTAGATGGCCTGCGCGATCACCAGATAAGACGCCTCTATATCTATTTTCTATGGGCCATAATTAGTCAACGTGTCTATAGCACTACTATAAACACAGAAGTCGAACTGCGAGACAAAATTTTGAGTTGCGCTGTAGACGTGCGGAATGATCCCTGGCATGATTCGACGCGCAACACAGCAAATAGTTTTTCGCACAGCAATGTGCCTACAACAACGAGGGGATCATGAATTTAATACAATAATAATTTCTATTGGTACTTTATACTTCGTTATTTCTTGATAAAAAAATTACGATAATGAATTGTTTCATTAAATCTAAATCTAGTCAGAATAATAGCAACACAGTCTAGTCGAGAATAATCTACATATAACTGTAGTATTATTATTCTAAGGATTCAATTAAGTCGAAACTAACAATAGTAAAAGTGTCCAATCACATGCATGACTCAGGTAGAAAAATTTGCGAAGTTATCGGTACTGCGGTCTCCAACACCCCGCTTTGAATAATCATCGTTATTGTTACAATTAACATCAAGACATGATTTATGTAGTGTTTGAAAGCTGAAATGATACAGATTGAAATAAGCACTAGAAAACAATACTAAATATGGGGTATTTTTTTGTATAAAAATGGGATTTAATTAAAAAAAACAAGAAAATTAACGGTTTTTTTCCTTTAATCATCTGTCATTTATTGTGTGTGATAATAACTCACAAATTTGTATTTTGACAGTACTATTCATCTTTAAGGATCACGTTGGCGTTTATTTCATTGATATTAATTTGTCCATACATTCAAAAGTTATAACAGTTTATGCACGTCAGGTTCGCAACAAAGGGTAAAAAAGTTAAATGGCCCAAAATAATACAAAAAAATATGTGATGTTTTTTTCCTTTTTTTATCACTAAAATGAGCCCCTTTAGCCCCCTACCCCGTATGTGCACTTTATGCAACGCCACACTGTATAATGATTTAAATTAATTATGAAAACAACGTATAATTTAAAAAAATATTTAAAGTCATGAAGTTAAAGTATGAAGTTTAATACTCTCAAAAATCAATATGTTTTAGTAACGATAAATTTCTATATGTTGACAAATGCTATACTCCTTTTATTGAAAGGACAATAAATTTTGTAAATATTTCAAATAAAATTTCTCCAAAAATATTAAATGTTGCATTTAACTTCGGTGCATCGATATATGCCATATGCACTTTTGCCAGAAAGCTACTAGGAACTCATAGCTTCAGAGGTGCACACACTGTACCAGTATAACCCCCACGCAGGCCCACCCTACTCACCCCCCTGTCACCCTGACCTATTGGCATGGCACGCATCTCGGCTTATGAGGAAAGAGGAGCAAGTCTACATTAATCAATACTGCACCTCTCACTGTGTCTAGACTAACTTTAAAATAAACTTTTTAAAAACCACTCTATTGAAGCGGTTTTCATGCGTAGCCATTTTTTTTATTTCTGTCTTATGATGAATAATTTGTAAATTACATTTTATCTACACTTTTGCATTACAAACTTTTCATTAAAGTTCATTTTCTCTTCAGTTTTATACAAAACACGGTAGAGACTTAGATACGACAATAAATTTACCTGTAAATACCTACCTATTTAGTTGCAGTCTACACACAAGAAATAATACACACCTGCATACATCTGCGAAGAAATTCCAAAGGTGTATGTCAAGTCGCCCAATCCTCACTGGGCCAGCGTGGTTGACTAGACTAAGGCCTAGGCCCTAGACAGTCTAACTTAGGGGTAGGCTCGAGCCCCTCGGTGGGGAGGTATATGAGCTGTGATAATGATTCGTTTATTAGTGTCTCCACCTTGCATAAAAATCACGATGTTACTATAAAGCATTGTTTATTACTTGCGCTTAGTCAGTCAAGCCAAGCAAGTTTTATTAATTATTTATCTAATAAATAAGTACTTATTTTACAATGTTACTTATTAACAACATCAAAAAACCACAAAGGTTTTTAAAGAGCTGTAAGAGTTTATATACATCAATAACTAAATAAAGATTCCAACAGTACAACGTTAATGTAGGTACTTAGGTAAAAATAAATTACAAATAACTCAATAAAAACCGGCCAAGCGCGAGTCGGACTTGCCCATGAAGGGTTCCGTAGGATTTATGACGTATTAAAAAAACTACTTACTAGATCTCGTTCAAACCAATTTTCGGTGGAAGTTTGCATGGTAATGTACATCATATATTTTTTTTAGTTTTATTATTCCCTTATTTTAGAAGTTACAGGGGGGGACACACATTTTACCACTTTGGACGTGTCTCTCGCGCAAACTATTCAGTTTAGAAAAAAATATATATTAAAAATCTCACTATGATTTTTGAAGACCTATCCATAGATAACCCACACGTATGGGTTTGATGAAAAAAAATTTGAGTTTCAGTTCTATGTATGGGGATCCCCCAAAATTTATTGCTTATTTCTATTTTTATGTGAAAATCTTAATGCGGTTCACAGAATACATCTACTTACCAAGTTTCAACAGTGTAGTTCTTATAGTTTCGGAGAAAAGTGGCTGTGACATACGGATGGACAGACAGACAGACATACAGACAAGACGAATCTATAAGGGTTCCGTTTTTTGCCATTTGGCTACGGAATCCTAAAAATGGGTAGCTATGTTACAATGTAGGTGAAGCAATGATTAGTTAGGTATCTGTATGAAATGTTTCAAGTTTGGTAAGGAAACATGATTTTGATTTAATTTTAATGTTTTTGTCATTAATTGCTTTTATAAAATCTATTGGTAGGCTATTAATAAGCCGCTTGAACATTTGTGTCCAAATAGTATCAGCATCAGGTTTAAACACGACTTCTTTATTTGACAATATTTTGAAGTAAAAATATTATAGTTGCAAAAAGAAATATAAAGCACCCAGTCGAAAATAATGCGCAAAGACCTTTGAAAAAAGAATCGACTTAAGCTGATCGCACATAATATTGTTATCAGCACGCGCTGAACGCGCCGCTTTATATGATGTCATCAGCATCTGTTTTTAAATACCCGGGCCTCTATTTTTGAGTTATTCGTCTGGCGTCGAGCGCTCGTCGAGCAATTGTCTATACTCGATTTCTTATGAATTTCGATTCACTTTCGATAAAAATACCCGGGCCTCTATTTTTGAGTTATTCGTCTGGCGTCGAGCGCTCGACGAGCGTTGTCTATCTCGATTTCTTATGAATTTCGATTCATTTTCGATAAAAATCAATAATTGGACCACGGAACTCGCAAAAGGTGCTGTGGTCCAACTATTTTTAAAGTTAGACAACTGCCCCTAGTAAAGACCCATGGTCCAACTAGTTGAACAGAGCAGTTGGACCACTGCCCCGGAGTTAGAAAATCAGTATGATTTTAGTTTTCATCGAAAACTAAACGAAAATCAATAGAAATCGAACACTGACGACGCTCGACGAGCACCTCGAGTGCTCGTCGAGCGTCATCAGTTCGTTCATCTTCGTCATCACTTTCGTTTCGTCAGTGTTCGGACGAAATATTCAAAATAGAGCACGGTGGCACCTACTGTAGTGCTTTTTCTTGCTGAATTGTAGAAATATAGGGAAATCTTAAAGTTAAAGAAAAAAAAACTTATTCCTTTAGTCCGATACAAAATGAAAAGCTTTATTCTGGTAGGTACATGGTTGTAATTCACTTATGCATAATGTTACTGAAGTAAACAAAATCCCTCAATGCAAAGCACTTAACTAAATCTTTAATTAATACAAGCCAAGGGCAGGATGGTTCAGGTTTGTTTGATCAATCTCGGCAGGTAAAAATCAGGTACAAATTGGGTACAAAACTATAAAATGAGGGGCAATAAAGTACACCAACAAATAGTTATAGGTTTCTCTTTTTTTTTAAATTAGTCGCTTTCCCCGGAGCGCTTGTTAGTAGATCATACCTTCGATGCTAAGTTTCTGCGATCACGGGTCAGAGATATAATATTCCAGTTCCTTAGATTCGATGTGTTATATTTGGACAATTCCACAGAATTCCTCCTTGATATCAGGTTATTTCACCTGGCTGTAAAGCCAAGCAGCGGAGCCCTACGGCCTCTGGGAACTGCCCTGGAGATTCATAGCACCGTGTTAGGTTAAAAATATAATTAAATATGCCTATGATCTTGAGGTCAGTGGTTCTAACACTGAGTTCAGAAGGAATCCCAGTCAATACATTTGAATTTCAGGTAATAAACATTGCAAGTTAATTCCAAACATAATTTTCAATGAATTGTCAGTTTCTTATTTGTTAGTTAATAAAAAGGACGGAGGAGGATGGAGGGGAGAGCACCTATTTTGTGTATAATTATTGCTATTAATAAAAAGAAAACAGCTTAATTTGTGAGTTATTTGCCAAAGAATGATGTGAAACTTAATATAGTTAAAATTTAGAATTTAACATGAAATTCGCAAGTGTCACTCAATATATGCATTAATCCCACTAAAATGCCGCTTACTATCAGGTTTTTTTAATGAAATAGGCGATGAAAAAGGCGAATTTTGGAAATGTAATATGTTTGATTTAATAATCAATTTACCCACTAATAAAAATAAAATTAACAAAATCTGTTTTAAATCATGAAATATAAGAAGTTAATTAGATACCTTAGTGTGGGCGGAGTATTATCTATTGATAAAATTTATTTTTCCAATTAAGTAATTTAATGAATCGCGTGCCGGCGAGTAAATATATTATTTTTTCCTTAGCTGTACTCCTCAAGCTGAAAACAAAAATAACTGACTTTTGAAGTCTCACTGTAGCTTTTCAAATTAAATTCACACGGAAAACGGGAGAAATACCTATGTATTTTATTCGCAGAAATGAATATAAATACTTTATGATCTTCGAATCAATAACAAATTCCTTCGGTCGATGTCTCACAGACTAACCAGTTCGGAGATCATAACATAGACGAAAGACGCGTTCAAAGACTAGGGTGAAAAATGGGCGCGTTCCATTTACGCACATACTAGAATCGAGGTCCGTTCACCGAATGTGAAGCGTCGTATTGGCGACGGAACCTTCCCTAAAACCAAATTCATTTCATAACATGTGTGTCATGATGTGTCAAGTCAACATACGGATCTTTCGAAATTCTACAATAGGTATGCAATAAGTATTTCCAGCCAAAGTTATAAGTTTGGTTGGAAAACAAAACGTAATGTAAATTAACCATAAACAAACTGTGAATGCTTTCCAAATTCTATTCGACGAAACCATAATTATATGATCTGTAGCTTTAAGTGTACTTTATTATGATATGTCTCTAAAAATGATCAAAACAAACGGTCTAAATGTCAAATTCCGAATTTTGAGAAAATTAACCCACCTAAAGGGGAGCACGGGATTTTGGGCGAAAAAAAACTATCTTTGTAAATAAGGCCAGGATAAAGGCGAGATTTATTTTGTTTATGCAAAAAGTGAATAATGACCAAAGATAATTGCAAATGTCACTGACGTGACGTGAAACGACCTTGACGTTGACACTTGACATTGTGAAATTAATTGACAAAGTTATTGTAATTATGATTTTAGTTGTGAAATTTGTGTTAAAACTACAGTGAAACCAAAGTGTTTTTGCAAAATTAGTGTTTTATGAAATTTTAAGAAAAAACGGTGTTACACTACCGCATTTTTGAAATTCGGCGCGTACGGTGCAGCCAAATGTGCGAGGTTTCATATAATTACATACAACGAATTCCAAAAAATGAGGCGGCGTACGGCGCCTGCGGAGCTTGCAGCGCGGCCATATGTGTGTTCAGCTCAATTTTCGTTTTTATAGTGAGTTTGGCTTTGACGGTTGCCACCATTATCTAAAGAAAGTTCTTGAGCCCCACAATGTTTAAATAACGATAACATGTATATTATTAATACAAAATCGTCTAAATTGATTGTTTCAATAGATTTTAGAACAGAGATAGTGGACTGCCAGAAATTTATAAATCTGAAACTAGCCGAAAATGTATACTTAACATAAAATAAAACTTTAAAAAGTTATATAAGTTCTTATTAAATTTTGAGCATGTTATTTGCCGCCATTTCCGCCAGCGCGAAAAGAAAATCAATTTTTAGGCGACTTTAAAGTAATAGACAGCTTAATGGAAATTTTGATAATTTTATTGTAGGCGACTGGAATGATGATATTATTTTGTTCTAAATGTACGTAGATTAATAAAAAAAAATCTTGGACATTATTTTTTTTTTTCACCTATAGCTGACGTACCGCACCCGCACTTAACTGTTAATCGTTTTGTCTCAGTATTTTTTTTTCTTATTTGGACCAAGCAAAGTATTTATGAATGATTTTATTTTATTATCTAACGATAGACTAAATACATTTTTATTTTTCATGTATCAATGAGTTTTTCGTTTCGAATTTTATATGTACATCCATACTAATATTATAAATGGGAAAGTGTGTGTGTGTGTTTGTTTGTCCGTCTTTCACGGCAAAACGGAGCGACGGATTGAAGTGATTTTTTAAGTGGAGATAGTTGAACAGATGGAGAGTGACATAGGCTACTTTTTGTCTCTTTCTAACCCCCTACTTCCCTAAAATGGGGGGTGGAAGTTTGTATTGAGCATTCCGCAATTTTCAAGGTAGAAAGCTAAAAATTGGTATGCGAACTATTTGTGACTAACAAAAAAATCGTGCATCATTTTTTTTTTGGAAATCTGCCCCCAACCCCTTAAAAGAGGGGGTAAAATTTTATATGGGACTTTTTGCAGTTTTTAAGGTAGGAAGCTAAAAATCGGTACACAGACTCTTTGTTACCAACGAAAAATACCTGCCTTATTTTTTTTTTTAATCTTCGGTGTTACCCCGAATTTAACGCGAGCGAAGCCGCGGGCAAAGCTAGTATTATATATTTTTGTCTGACGCTCCTGGCCATCCAGTTGACTTAAACTATGGATCTTGAAGAATGACACCATAAACCTTTCAAGCAAAAAAAATGCAAACGGGAAACAAACATACACAAATTACACAATATTCATCTCAAAGACTACGAGGGGATAACGCGGGGTCTTCATGGCGTGCAATGCAGTATGACTACTAGGACCGCATAAGCTGTAAGGAACCTCCAGCCTTCAGCGAACAACAACAGCGAACCGAGTGGGATAGAACGTTTAAAAACGCATACGGAAGCTAGCAGAATTGCTGTATTGATTCTAGCAGTCTAGCTCTTTCTAGGCCATGGTGTTAAACGTACTAGTAGCTGAAAGAGACCGATTGCTCGGAGGAATGAGTGGGGTGGGCAAGGAAGGGCGACATTTGAGGTGTGGTTGATAATTTCTGCAGCCTATGCATTCCTGGTCAACTGTATTGAATGAATGGCGCCAATGCATTGGTTCACGAAAGCATGCGACACCAATGCAAAGCACAAAATGCAAAAATATTCAATAATTTTGATAAAAGAATAATGTTGAGAAGATTTTATTGTTGGAAATAACTTATTGTGCTTGTATTTATATTGTACGTATTTTTTTTTTATTTTTTGTTGTAATAAAATGAGAACACCATAAACAAATAACTTAATTTCATGAAATGAGCTACAGAGCTTAAAACTCAGTAGGTATCAGTTACTAAAAATGCAATAGGTAAACACAACGACAGGTCACGGTTATTGGAGGAACCACCTGATGCAAGGCCGCTCATATTCCAAACTTTAACAATGGGGGTGCAAACTCACCGTACATTTGGCAGCCCCGTCATATGTCGCGTGCATGTGTCGCGCGTAAGCAACTTCACACAGCGGTGTCATTTTTAACCCCCGACGCAAAAAGAGGGGTGTTATAAGTTTGACCTGTCTGTCTATGTGTCTGTGTGTGTGTGTGTCTGTCTGTGTGTCTGTCTGTGGCACCGTAGCTCCTGAATTAAGGAACCGATTTGAATGTGTTTTTTTTAATCGAAAGCCTTGTTCATCGAGGTGGTTCTTAAGTATGTTTTATGAAAATCGGATTAGCAGTTTAAGAGCTACAAGCACTTTGCCAAAACGAGGTAGCTATTTTATATTAGCTGCTTTCCTGTCTGTGGCACCGTAGCTCCTGAATTTTTGAACCTATTTGGGTGCGGTTTTTTTAATCGAAAGCTTTGTTCATCGCGGTAGTTCTTAGGTATGTTTTATGAAAATCGAATTCGCAGTTCAAGATCTACAAGCACTTTGCCAAGACGAGGTAGCTTTTTTTTATTAGCTGCTTTTTTGTCTGTGGCACCGTAGCTCCTGAATTAATGAACCGATTTGAGAGCGGTTTTTTTAATCGAAAGCCTTGTTCATCGGGGTGGTTTTTAGCCTTCTCGACTACAATGTTGAATTTACAAAATGTTGAAATTGCAAAATGTTGAATTTGCAAAATGTTGAATCCCAAAATGTTGAATTTGTAAAAAGTTGAATTTCCCATCCGGACCACAATGTTGAATTTGGAAAATGTTGAATCGCAAAATGTTGAATTTGTTAGGTATTTTACCGAGAATTTTCTATTGTAGGTAATCCAGAAGGTCTATTTGTATTTGTTAACAAACTAAATTTAAAATTATTATATATCTTTTAAATTTAAAGGTTATTGACAAATCGCTTATCACTTTATTATAAGTGACCAGTGTTAGTAATGGATGCACAGAGGTTTCACTTAAAATAATTTTAATTTAACAATAAAACAAGAATTTTAGTTAGGTACGTAAATAAATATAACTTTGTATAGATACTAATTTTAGGTGGTAGGTTCCTAGGCCGTCTATGTGGGTACCACCGCAGTGCCAGATATTTTCCCGAAAAGTAGAATTGTGCTCATTATAATATTTGCTAAAAGACGTCCACTTTAGCACATAGGTTTCCCCCAAATACCTCCAACGGATCGGTTCCGCGCCTCTCGCATCTACAGGACTCAACATTTTGGGATTCAACATTTTGCAAACTCAACATTATGGGTCCAGAAAATTCAACTTTTTACAAATTCAACATTTTGGGATTCAACATTTTGCAAATTCAACATTTTGCGATTTCAACATTTTGTAAATTCAACATTGCAGTCCAGAAGGGTTTTTAGGTATGTTTTATGAAAATTGGATTAGTAGTTCAAGAGCTACAAGCACTTTTCCAAGACGAGGTAGCTATTTTTTATAAGCTGCTTTTCTGTCTGTGGCACCATAGCTCCTGAATTAATGAACCGATTTGAGTGTGGTTTTCTTAATCGAAAGCCTTGTTCATCGCGGTGGTTCTTAGGTATGTTTTATGAAAATCAGATTAGCAGTTCAAGAGCAACAAGCACTTTGCCAAGACGAGGTAGCTATTTTTATTAGCTGCTTTTCTGTCTGTGGCACCGTAGCTCCGGCATATATGAACCGATTTGAGGGCGGTTTTTTTAATCAAAAGCCTTATTCATCGCGGTGGTTTTTAGGTATGTTTTATGAAAATCGGATTAGCAGTTCAAGAGCTACAAGCACTTCGCCAAGGCCAGGTTGCTATTTTTTATAAGCTGCGTTTTGGATCAGTTGGTATCTATCTAAATGAATTAGAAATTTGAAAAGAATTAAATAAAAAATTAAATTAAAAATTTAAAAAAACCCCCGACCCAAAAAATCACTCTAAAAAGTAAAAAAAAATATTTTTAGCCCCCTTTTATAACTTGATTAAAAGTACCTATTTATATTTTTAAGATGAGAATCACCGCGTCGGGGGACCGCAAAATTCTTACCTCAATCAAGTTTAATATACCCAAAATACAAATAAAGAAATAATTTGAAATCGTTCATTAAACGTAGTAATTGATAGATGATTGATTAATTTTACTTCTTCATAATATAGGTATAGCGGTCCCCGTCGCGGAGATTCTCATCTTAAATATATAAATAGGTACTTTTAATCAAGTTATAAAAGGGAGCTAAAATATTTTTTTTTTTTAACTTTTAGAGTGATTTTTTGGGTCGGGTGGTTTTTAAAATTTTTAATTTTATTTTTTTTTTGCTTCACTTAAATCATCGCGCTCAGTACCGGACTATGCTTCTATGCGTTATTATTCTAAGGTCTGTACATATTCTTATATTATTTTTAACTTATTAGTGTTTTAGAAGTCGGTTTTTATTTTATGTAAAATAATTTTTATTTTTATCTTTTTAGTGAATGAAATTTTTTTAGTGAATTGAGAAACCCTAATTTTATACCAGCTTACCTTCAGTGAGCTGGTATTAAATGAAGGTTTCGCTCGATTTTCATGAGATCTCATCATCAGATCCTAACTTTGGTAACCTTTGGACCACCCCAATCCAATCCTAATTTTTGTGACATTGGGACCACCCTTGGAGTATACTATATCGAATACAAAAATAATTTTTTAAATCGGTCCACAATTGGCGGCATAATCGCTTAACATACACGCAAAAAAAACATACGCATCGAATTGAGAACCTTCTCCTTTTTTAACCGACTTCAAAAAAGGAGGTTCTCAATGCGTATGTTTTTTGTGTGTGTTACGCGATAACGCCGCCAATTGTGGACCGATTTTCAAAATTCTTTTTGTATTCGATAGAGTATACTCCAAGCGTGGTCCCATAGTCACCAAAGTTAGGATTTGATAATGGGAATCCCATGAAAATCGAGGAAAACCCTTAAATTTTGAGGTGTATCCAACGTGTTTTGTGTGTATGTTACAATAGTACATTGTTACCCCAGGGGTGAAAGTAACTTATTTAGTCCCGAGACAGTGTTTGGCGCCCGAGCGTATACTGAAAAAACTAATTAACTAAACTAGTTGAGTTAAATAAAGATTAGCAAAACTTTATTAACTTTTAAATTAATTTCATTTATATTTAGATCACCTGGCTTGTTACAATTTACAAAATCATTTCAGTTATTTAATTTTGGTTATGAACTTCTAAAGTTTTTGTTATTTACTGTCAAATTCGACTTCGGTACCTTGTAACATAACAGTACTTTGCTATAATTGAACAAAGTTAGAGTATTTTCTAACATACAGTTGGCTAAACTTAAATTAAGCTTTTACATAACTATTGTGCTATTTATTACCATAGCTAAAAATTGTTTACAACTGAATAGTATTGTTTAAGATCGTGTTACAAAGTTGCTATAAACAAATTAAATATTTGATTGAAACCAACTAATATTAATAATGTTGATTACAACAATGTTTTTCTAAGCCAGAACAAAATAGTTTTGTCACAGGTAATAAAAGTGATGCTGGGTGTAACAAAAAAATATGTAATTTCCCGCCTGAACTTGCATCAAACGTGACACGCAGGAACATAATGTTCATTTCGCTTTACCGGCCTTGCGGTTCGCACTAGTTCGCAGAAAGCAAGTGGCATTTAGTGGTAACTTTGTGATATTTTTCAAAAATAGAGAAGAATCATGGTACACATGAAGAGTCAAAACTGTATGGTGATGCCGTATTCATGAATGCAGCCCCCCGAAGCAAACGAACCTAAGGGAAAAATATCCTACTATCTGAGGTTGTGGGGCTTGGAAATGACTATTTCAAATTTTTGGATGGTGAGTGAACAGAACAAAACTTTTTTGATTTTTATAAGAAAATGTTTGTCCGTTTTTCGTACAGTTGTGCGACTAATGTGTTCTCAGCTTAGACCATTTAGTACTAAATGGTCTAAGGTACTCACTTACTTCGGTTACCAATTCCGAACTGTCATTTTGAACACAATATCATACTGCTATAATAAACCCTGCCATAACAAATCTCACGTTGCCATTGCTATTTCAGCGAGTAGTTTTGTGTGTAATACACTCAGTAGTATATCACAATGACAGTTCGGAGTTCAGAGTTCGGAGCAACCGAAGTTAGCGAATAAGGGAGCTGGTGTTTTGTGGTGGTGTTGGCCCCAGTGATATTTTTCCTTCATTTGCTTCTTATTTTAATGCAGATAACTTTAACATGTTTTTATTTTACAGAGTCTTATGAAGAGCTACTGGACTATGAGCGCTTTGACGATTTCGAATAATAATTGTACAAGTCACTAGTCGAATTGACCACGATCTCCGATGCCACCACGCTGGTAGCATTGCCAGCTGCAGCTCCAACAATATTTTGGACAAGGGTACCAAAAGAGGATTGGCGCCTTGTGTTGAGGCGTAGTTATTTATAGTTCTGTGATTATTTCTTTTGTTGATCAATATATTTAAAAGTTTTCTGTAATTAATTAATGTTTTAAATAATGAATGCTCACTTATTTGAACAAATCAATTTAGTTTTTAATTTCTCCCAAGTTTGTAGTCGAAATTAATATATGAGGAGTTTCAACATTGCCTTTCTTGCTGAAAATTCTCATATTATTAGTTTTGGCTACAAGCTATAAACCTGTAGGAAAAAACCGCTATAGTAACCTAAAAGTAATGTAACTATTAACTGAAAAGTTCAGTTACACATTACATAACAGTGATGTTGTAAATAATCTGAAACTCTAGCTATATTTTAATCACAAGTTTAGTAACAGATAGCAAAATAGTTTAGTTGTGATAACAGTTTAGTGATGCTAATATTGAAGAAATAGTTATTTATAACAAAACAGTTTCGTAAATGGTAAACATAGATGTGGTCTATTCTTACTTAAAAGTTTTGTTATTAATACTAGTCCAATCAACGGGGCATTTGTAACCCGAAAAATTCTTCTGCCTCTGAAATTTGGGATGTGGTTAAGATACCTAATACAGATGACAGATGTACAATAATCCAACAAAATTTCTAATGGGAAGTTAGGTATTTTTACCTAAACATGAAAAACGCTTATAGCTCTCTGTGGATATTTCCTCAGTTCGAAATTATTTTTGTATACGTACTGTTATATTATAGCATTGTATATAATAGTGCCTACTACATGAGCTGACTCTGCACTATGGCCCCACATCTCTATGCAGCTCACTTCGTTCAGGCAGTCTACTCTGTCCTGCCGTACCGCGAGGTTGCTTCCGCGACTAACATTAACTTAGTCCTAAAATTAGTATTAGTTGTGTTTCCTTTAATTCTTCGTGTTAAATAAATATTTCTTTTTTAAAAAGTCTATCTCGATTTCAATTATAACATTGGTGGCAGCGTAAAAGGGATCAAGAAGATTCCCGGCACCGTCTCCGTTCCAAAGAAAAAAAAAACTCGAAGAAAAGTGAAACCAAACAACGGGTAGACTCAGCATCCTCAGCATCCTGGAAGATAACCATACCCATATACCTCGTCGGCTCAGCATCCTGAAAGAAAACTTTACCTCCCATATACCTCGTCAGCTCAGCATCCTGAAAAAGAAAAGAAACATCTACACATATACCTACTTAAAGATGAACCACATCAGAATCGTCGTGCTGTAAGTCCTTGAACAATACATACCTGTTTCTTTTAAACATTCAGTGCAGTTCACCTGAAGCAGTGTTCCAGTGAAAAACTTCATTTATTATAATATATACTTACCTTTAGATTAGCATTCGTTTATACATTAAGTACATTCTAATTTTATTCATCAAAATTATTTGTGAATTTAAATCGTCTCAGTTCAACTTAGTTTAAGACATTCAGTAACACCTTATCGCTCCACACATTCCAGACCTTGTAACGCCGTAGTCAAAACATCCGTAGTCAACGGGCAGTTCTGTTGTAGTTTCGAGAACTCATTCAAGACATTCCACGTTATCTATTCTTTGGCTTCATTTTATTATATTTTAACTAAGTTCCATTTTGTTAATAATCATGTCTAAGTCCGACACAAAAAGGGAAACAGTACTCCTAGAACAAGAAATCCCGTTAAGTGTTCTTCTAAAATTTATTAAACCATTCGACGGGTCGAGAAATAAACTAAATGCATTTATTACAAATTGTGACAATGCCATATCTCTCGCGTCATCCGACCAAGAGATCATTATTTTTAAATATATCCTTAGCCAGCTTGAAGACAAAGCGGAAAGTGCGTGCTCCATAAAGGAATTCGAAACATGGAACTCGCTTAAAGAATTTTTAAAAAACCAATTCGGAGAGCGTAAACATTACGCCCACCTATTAACCGACTTACAGGAGTGTATTCAAACAAACAACGAATCCGTAAACGAATTTTCGTTACGCGTGGAAACCTGTCTATCTAAATTATTAACAGAGGTTACCATTTCAAACACCAAGAAAAGTGAACTTCTAGGTAGATTGGCCGCAATGGAAGATCTTGCACTACATACATTCACACTAGGTGTACATCCGCGTCTTTCTAATATTATTCGATGTCGAAATCCTAAGAATCTTAATGAGGCCATAAACATTGCCATATCGGAAGAGAAAATATAGCAATTCTCTTACCGAAATAATAATCGTTTAAATAACCCGAGGCCTAATAATCCTAGTCAAACTCCGAAATCACCAAGGCCAAACAACAATTATACTTTTAATTCAAATCAAGCTAGGGAACCACTATTTTGTAGATACTGTAAGAGGCCCGGTCATACTCTTGAGAAATGCAGAATTCGCGAACATAACAACGCAAGATTCAACAACGGCAGACAGCCATTCACTCCAGCGCAACCCTCTCATTCTTTAAGACAACCATTCACACCAGCGCAACCCTCTCATTCTTTTAGACGACCAAATCCAAATATAAATTACATCGAAAATGATCAGGAACCAAATCAAGAAATAAGTCCAGAAAATTTAAACTAAATTATGTCCCGTTAAGGTGTCAAACGGGGCATTTTCCGAAAAGCCATACCGACACCAAATTAATAAAGACCCATGGACAGGGTAACCAGCCCCAAACTCGTGGTCTCTCTCCTAAAATAAAAGCACATGGACAGGGTAACCAGCCCCAAACTCGTTGCCTCTCCTTTGAAACAAAGACCCATGGACAGGGTAACCAGCCCCAAACTCGCGGTCTCTCCTCAGTGGCACATGGACAGGGTAACCAGCCTGCTCCCGTCTCTGCTCCTATCTCTGGCTCCAACGCCGCACCTGAAACAAAAAAAATAAAAAATAAAATACATAACATTAATACTAATCCATCAAAGAAGCACTTACCTTTTATTGAAGTCCAAACTTCAGTTTCTAAAAAACCCTTATCACTCTTAGTAGATAGTGGTGCATCCATAAGCATACTGAAACAATGCTCAATAGAAACCATGCCTTCTATAATTTCCGATGAACAAGTATCCTTCGCTGGAATTGGCAATGAAGCCAATCCTATTTTATCTTTAGGTACCATTTCAGTTAAATTTCAATCCTTTGTTCATCAATTTCACTTGGTAGATCATCTTAAATTCCCCTACGACGGAATACTTGGGAACGACTTTTTATCACAATCCCTTAGCAATGTAGATTTTGCCAATGACCAATTAATAATAAATAAGATCACAATCCCTCTAAAATTTACAGAACCAATATACGTAATTGAGCCTCGAACTGAAACAATAATAGAATGCTCCGTCCAAAATCCCGACATAAAAGAAGGTGTCATCTTGGACCAACATCCAATCGGATTATTACTTATAGCTAACTGTATCGTTAAAGTTAAATCAAATTCTCGAATCAATATTACTGTAGTAAATACCTCTGAATTTCCTCTAACTATAAATTCCGACTTAAAACTAAAAATATTGCCATTTGAAGAAATCAGGAGCCATAAAATCTTTTATAGTGCAAAATCTAATGAGAACTCTTCAAACGTTTTAAACCGAACAGAAGAAGTTATCGACCTCCTAAGAGTATCTCATCTTAATCATGAAGAAAGGGATGCCTTGTACGACCTTTGTTCCACTTTCTCAGACATCTTTCACCTTCCCAACGATAAACTAACCTACACTGATGCACTACAACATGAAATATCAACTACTACAGCTGAACCTATTAATACTAAATCTTACCGTTTCCCAGAAATACACAAACAAGAAGTTCAGAAGCAAATCGATAAAATGCTTGAAGACGGAATAATCAAACCTTCCATGTCCCCTTGGTCTTCCCCTATATGG
Organism: Schoenobius gigantellus; assembly: GCA_963935595.1. Classification (NCBI taxonomy): domain Eukaryota; kingdom Metazoa; phylum Arthropoda; class Insecta; order Lepidoptera; family Crambidae; genus Schoenobius; species Schoenobius gigantellus. Next base: position 52,576,722 of record OZ012540.1, read on the forward strand.
GTGGTTCCAAAGAAAACAGACGCATCTGGTCAGCGCAAATGGCGAGTAGTAATCGACTACCGCAAATTAAATGATATCACCATAGGTGACTCATACCCCATTCCGAATATAAGTGAAATTTTAGACCAGTTAGGTAAAAGTAAGTATTTAAGTACTCTTGATCTTGCTTCCGGATTCCATCAAATAATAATGTCTGATCGCGATGCACCCAAAACAGCTTTCTCCGTCCCTCAAGGGCACTTCGAATTCACTCGCATGCCGTTTGGCTTAAAGAATGCTCCTTCCACATTCCAGAGATTAATGAACTCTGCTTTATCCGGCCTCCAGGGCTTACAATGCTATGTTTATCTTGACGATATCGTAATTTACTCGTATGATTTGATGTCCCATATAAAATCTATTTCCAATATTTTTGACAGACTCAGGCACTTCAACCTAAAACTCCAACCAGATAAGTGCGAATTCCTTCGTAAAGAAGTATCTTATCTTGGACATACTATCACTGATCAAGGTGTAAAACCAAATCCCGAAAAGATTAAAGCAGTCCAGCAATTCCCAATTCCTAAATCTCCAAAAGACATTAAGTCTTTCCTTGGTCTAGTATCCTATTATCGTCGTTTTATACCAAATCTGTCCAAAATCGCCAAACCTCTTACTAATCTCTTGAGGAAAGATGTCCCCTTCGCATGGCATAATGAACATGACCTAGCTTTCGAACAATTAAAAAACTGTCTGACCTCAGCTCCGATATTAATATACCCTGACTTCAGTAAACCTTTTGTATTAACCTGTGATACCTCAAACTTCGCTATTTCAGCTATCCTTTCCCAAGGTCCCATTGGAAGTGACAAACCAATCGCATATTCGTCTCGTACTCTGAATAAAGCAGAATGTAACTACAGCACTACCGAAAAGGAGTGTTTAGCAATCCTCTTTGGAACTAAAGTTTTCCGTCCCTACCTTTATGGCCGCCGTTTCACTATTGTAACTGATCATCGACCACTCAAATGGTTGTTTAACCATAAAGATCCTGGGTCCAAACTTATCAGATGGAGACTCAAACTTGAAGAGTTTGACTACGAAATTGAATACAAGAAAGGCAAAATCAATAGTAATGCCGACGCTCTATCACGATACCCAGTCAATCCTCTCTTACCCGAAAATGTTGATCCTTCGAAATCCACTGAAAACGCACCACAGCTATCTACTCCCGAAAACCAAAATCTTACTACGAATCCTGAAAATTTAGAAGAGTTCAGTCCCATAACACTAGATGACTTAAATATACAGTTTCCTTCTACCCCTGATTTCGACCTCCACGACTTACCTGATACAGACTTCCTTGATAACGACAACTTGTTTCCCGAACTTACCTGCAACGAAAATCCTATTCCTTCTCAACCAACCGATGTTCAACCTCCGACTCAACGTCCAACTTCCCCTGCAACAAATATAAGTCCTGAAACTCAACAAGAATCCCTACCAAGATCTTCACCTAACTCCCAAATCCAAGAACCTGAAACAAACCCTACTTCTACTAACTTACCTGCCAATGAAAACTCCAATTCCAACGAAGATTATAACAGTTTCCTTAAATCAATCTCTAATAAAAATGAAAACTTTAATACTTACATCAAAGAACACAATGAAAGCCTCCTGAAAAGTAATTCTAAAACCATTATTGTCCCAACCTCTATCGACTTCGATGAATCGAATCCATACCTGCAAGAAATTTTATCAACAACCGAAGATTCCTCCACCATTCTTGATACTGAAAGAGAACTTCACTCCTATAAGAAAGTAGAGATCAAGGATAAAACCTACTATTTCATATTTACTAAAGTCTATTATTTTGATGATTGCACATACCCTGACATATTCAAAGTTCTAAAATCTCTCCGTGATGAAATCCTCCTTGACGGCAATATTAACGAAATAGCTACACCAGATTTCAAAAATCCTTTTGAACAGCATACTTTTGTAAAAATATATAATATGTTTATGTTTCTGTTTCATAATACTAATATTATAATAAATATTCACCATAACACCATAATTTATCCCGTTCCAACAGAAATTGCAAAAATCCTTAGAGAAAATCACGACATCCCCATAGCTGGACACTTGGGTTCAACAAAAATGTACAATAGAATAAGAGAGCGTTATTACTGGAAAAATATGCGAACAGATATAGATCAATATGTTCAAAACTGTAAACTCTGTCAATCTAATAAAGCACTTAGGAAAATTAATCAATCCCCGATACAAATCACAACTACGTCCACTCGTCCATTTGAGAGAATCAGTCTTGACATTGTCGGTCCCCTACCTGAAGCTGGTCTTAATAAACTCAAATTCATTCTCACCCTTCAAGATGATCTAACAAAATTTTCCATTGCATACCCTATTTCGAATGCCACAGCTGAAGAAACTTGTGAATGTCTAGTCCACTTTATTTCATTGTTCGGTATCCCGAAATACATTTTAACCGATCAGGGTACTAACTTTACAGCCGACCTATTTAAGCGCACATGCGACTTTCTTAAAATTAAACAAATCTGGTCGTCGCCCTATCATCCCACAGACTCAAGGCGCTCTAGAAAGAAGCCATTCGACCCTGAAGGAGTACCTTAAATCCTACGTAAACGAGAATCAAACAGACTGGCACAAATTTGTATATACTGCTATGTTAACCTACAATAGCAATGTCCATACTACAACCAAATTCACCCCGTATGAACTTCTTTTCGGCCATAAGCCATTTATCCCAGATTCCATATTCGATTCGAAACCAGACGTCACATATCCCGAATATATTAAAATGCTTCATCATCGCTTGAAAATCTCCCGCGAGAAAGCTATAGAAAATATTAATGCCTCAAAGGAAAGATCTAAGGGCTACTATGATAGACATACAAGGCCAGTACAATACAAAGTAGGTGATTATGTATATATAAAAAATCATGTTAGGTTACTATTAATTCTTTGGATAAATAAGTAAAAAGCTTATGACACATTAGACATTTTATTCAGAACAGTCAATTTAGACATTGTCAAAGCCATGGAAATAATTTATAAGGATGTTGGCTAGCAAGCAGTTTCAATACCTCCCTGTAAACTACATCCTGTATAAAGACTTAACAATAACAGTATAAAAAAAATACTAACAATAAAACACTTACAAAAAATATCACGTTGCACAAAAACACTAACTACACAGAATAACACTCATATAAAAGTTACGCCATTATACCTAATAAGTTAAGGCATTTATAATGTTTGGCTTTAACAAGTGGTTTCGTGAGGATGTCGGCGACCATGTCGTTGGTGTGCACATAATCTACGATGAGGTGAGATTCTGAAATGCAATTCCTAACAAAATGGTGCCTGATGTCGATGTGCTTCGTGCGAGAGTGGTAAGTGTGGTTTCTGGTAAGCTTTAATGCACTTTGATTGTCACAAAATACTGTAATGGAAGGATGAGAATGAAAGATTTGACTGATGAGTGACTTCAGGTACAGGGCCTCTTTACATGCTTCCCCTAAGGCCATGTATTCTGCCTCGGTGGTAGAGAGAGCTGGAGTTCTTTGTTTCCTTGCTTCCCAGGAAATAGAAGCACCGCACATTTTAAAAACATAGCCAGTATAGGAGCGCCTGTCAATTAGGTTGTTACCGTAATCAGCATCTGCGTATCCTACTAGGTTTTCGTCCTTCTGATTAAAGTGAAGTTTCCAGTCTTTGGTGCCTTTCAAATAACGGAGTACCCGTTTCGCTGCCTTCCAATGTACCTCCCCGTGATGTATGTTGAACTGGCTTAAGGTAGAGACAGCATGAGAGATGTCCGGTCGTGTCAATATACATCAGTGAACCGATGAGCTGCTGAAACGGTACATCGTGTCTCTCATCATCTTCATGCGGATAAACAAGTTTTAAGCCGGGTTCTAAGGGTGTAAATACTGGAGTAGCTGTACTCATATCAAATTTCTCGATTAGTTTTTCGATAAACTTTGTTTGATCGAGACTTAAGGTACCATCTTTTTGTATCACACGCATGCCTAAACAATCTTGGAGAACACCTAAATCTTTAACAGTAAAGGTTTGTTTTAGTTGAGCCTTGAAATCTTCTTTCATTTTATTGCTGTTGCTTAGAATGAAAAAATCATCCACGAATACTGCAATAACTAGAAAGTCATTGCCATCATTCTTATAAAAGAAACAGTGTTCAGATTCAGCATGTTTTAATGACAGTTTATTCATAGCCTCGCAAACTTTTTTATTCCACTGGCGTGGTGCTTGCTTAAGGCCATATAGCGACTTTTTTAGTAAACAAACTTTACCTTGTTCGGATACAAAGCCCTCTGGCTGTTCCATATATATTTTTTCGTCTAAATCTCCATTTAAAAATGCGGTTTCAACGTCTAAATGGTCAATTTTTAAACCAAATTTGACTGCGAATGCCATAAGTAGTCGAACGGAGGAGAGTCTAGCGACAGGAGAGAATGTTTCGCCATAGTCTATACCGGCGATCTGAGTGAAGCCTTTTGCAACTAACCTCGCTTTATATTTCGTTATCTCGCCATTGGTGTTCTTTTTGATTTTGTAAACCCATTTACACTTGATAGGTTTTCTATCAGTAGGTCTGTCAACGAGAATCCAGGTCCCATGTTTGACTAAGGAGTTGTACTCTGAAGTCATGGCTTCCACCCATTTCTCTTTTTCACTATCACGTACAGCTTCTTTGTAAGTTTCTGGCTCTGAGTTCACTGCCGTGTAGAGGTTTTCGCCACTTGGAAATCTAACAGGAGGTCTGTGCGTCCTCGAAGGGTATCTTCTTTCATCAGAGGTGTCTGGTGAGGGAGTTACTTCTGGACTTTGGACAGGATCTGATGAAGCATCTGTAAAGACTTCCTGTTCAATTGGATCTTCAGATATTTGTGGCGAAGCCAATGGAATCTGTGGCTGAAGATCGCGTTCTAAATTTGTAGATGAGTCAGAGTCTAGAATTGGTAGACGAATTGTGTTACTATCATTTTGGAGTGTCGTTTCGGCAGTAGAAGACATTTTATCTTCAATGAATACGACATCTCGCGCAATAATAACGTTTTTAGGATTTTCTGGGTTAATAAGTCGGTAACCCTTAGATTCATTGGAATAGCCAACAAATAAAAGTTTTTGAGTCTTGGACTCTAATTTCCTGCGGTTTTCCTTCGGTATAAGTGCGTGCGCTTCGCAGCCAAATACTCGAAGGTGTGAAAGGTTGACCTTTCTTCCCGTCTATAATTCCTCTGGAATTTGATTATCTAAGGACTGAGTTGGCGACAGATTTTTTAAATAGATTGCCGTGTTTACAGCTTCGCCCCAGTAAGCTTTGCTCAAGTTTGAATCGTGAAGCATGGATCTTGCTTTTTCGATAACTGTTCGATTTACGCGTTCAGCACGTCCATTTTGCTGCGGATAATATGGAACTGACATTTGATGAATAATTCCATTTTCCTTTAAGAACGAAGTCATCGCGTGATTAACATATTCACGGCCATTGTCGGATCGTATTTTTTTTATTTTTAGACCCGTTTGGTTTTCAACCATATGTTTAAATTCAATGAACTTTGACAGAACCTCACTTTTGGTTTTTAATAAGTAGCCAAAAGTTTTGCGGGTATAATCGTCAGTAAAAGTAAGTAAGTATATCGCTCCACCCCAAGAGTGAGTACTCATAGGACCACAGAGGTCGGAATGGATTAATTCCAATTTATTATTGGACTTACTTTGTGAGTTCGAAAATGGCCGTTTTGAAAATTTTCCTTGAAGGCAAGGAATGCAGGTTTCATTCAACCTGTCTGAAAAGTTCATGCCATCACATTTCTTTTTTAAAATGTCCATAGCCTTAACATGGAGATGGCCAAGGCGTTTGTGCCATAATAGCGCTGTCTCTTTGACATTTGTCAAATAAGCCTGACTTTCGTCTAGTTCAAGTTTGTACATGCCTTTATGATTCTGAGCTGTACCGACAACATGACCAGAGACTTTGCAATCTTCTTTTAGAAGAATTGTTGCGCCTTTTGGTGAAAATAAAATTATAAAACCATTTTTAACTAATTCTCTAACTGATAATAAATTAACCGTCAACTTAGGAATGTAAAGAACGTCTGAAAGAGATGTAAAATTATCAGAAATATTAAGCATGATTGTACCTTTTCCTTCTGTCAGGATTTGCTCATTATTCGCGACTGTAACAGGTTTGACAAATGGGATGAGGTCCCGAAAATATTCCTTTCTATTACACATATGCGAAGTAGCACCAGAATCAAGAAGCCATGTACCTGAGGAGGAGGTGATAGAATGATTAAGAGAGCATGAAAGTGTTACATCTGAAATGTAATTAGTAGTACTACAATTTTGTTTGGTATTTTTGTTTTTTAAAACTCTACACTCATTCTTCAAATGTCCCCTTTTCTTGCAATATGCGCAAAATTTCTTGAGGTCAGTGTGCTTCTTCTTCTGGGCGGATAGAGCGGTGTCTGGTACGCTCGAAGATGGAGATGAAGTTTCCTTACGGTTGTCTTCCTTCAATAAGGCTGCTATAACAGTTTCTGACGTGATTTCACTGCCCGAGTGCTCTAATGCCATTACTAATGGATTGAAGTTATCTGGTAGTCCGGTTAGTATAATTATGGCCAGGAATTTATCGTCAACAGATGAATTGATTCCTTGTAACTCTTGTTGTGTAGCTAGGACTGTGTTCACATAATCTTGTATATTCCCATTGTATTTGATGGCTAATAATTTTTTCATCAGACTTACTTTTCTGATAAGGCCGCTGTCTGCATATGTGCGCTGAAGATTTTCCCAGGCTTCTTTGGCCGTCTTTGCCGACGCTACTATGGGATAGATCGATTCATTGCACGAAAGACAAATTTTAGCTTTCGCTTTGCGGTCCTTTTTTGCCTCTGCTGGATCAGATGATTCGATGGTGTCCCAAAGATCTTGGTCCTCTAAGTAGCATCTCATGGTAAATGCCCACGTCGAATAATTGGACTTCCCTTGCAATTTTGCGAAGCTAAATGATTCCGAAGCAGTTTCACGGTCGCGTCTTAAGTTTGACATCTTATGGTTCTATTTTTATGCGTTTTATTTTCATCAAGTTTTACTTTTCACAATATTTCGTCATTTAAAAAATAACAATATATTCTTATTTTTCAAAAGAAATAGCCCATAACCTATTAATTCTTTGGATAAATAAGTAAAAAGCTTATGACACATTAGACATTTTATTCAGAACAGTCAATTTAGACATTGTCAAAGCCATGGAAATAATTTATAAGGATGTTGGCTAGCAAGCAGTTTCAATAGTTACGTAAAGCTCTCTCCCCATTATGGAAAGGTCCATATAAAATAGTCAAAGTACATGGTAACAGTACCGTCTCTCTCTTGATAAATCGACGTCACGTCAAACATCATTTTGACGAAATAAAACCAGCCCATGATATTTAGATTATTTTATTAATTGTTTAATATTATTCTTTATTAGTATAAGTTTTAGTTTCATAAGTGTACCTTTTATTTACCTTATTTTATACTCTTATTTGATATTTCAGAACTGCGGTAATAAATTACCATGTTGGCTTGGCAAGGAGTGAAAGTCAATTCGTCGAAGGAATTGTTAAAAGCCCTGGTATTCTTTTTGATCCTATCGGCACCCTGCAAATTATAAATGACCAATTTCATATAGTTATTCCAGTAGAAGTATCTTCACTTAATCATCATTTAGAAAATATTCACGAAATATTTGGTACAATTCGATTTCAATGCCGTGAAAGCAGCGAAATAGATAACATGGAATGTCAAAATATACTACAGCCATTAGAAGCTCTTCATAAAGATATTACAAGAGATTTCAAATCTATATCTCACATTATATCCAATAATATTTCTAAGAGATCCGCATGGTTTGGTGGTATAGGTGTCGCCTTCAAACACATATTCGGTACATTAGATGAAAATGATGCTAAGAATTATGATAATGCAATCCAAAATCTATACAATAACGATAGACAATTAGCACACTCAATAGGAAAAGCTATAATGGTTTCTCAATCTGCCATTCATAATATAAATCAATCAATATATGAATTAAATACCAATGAAGCAAAGTTAAATGACGTCATTGAAAGTTTATCACAGTCTGTGAAAAATATCACTGATGTAATGAATAAAATTAGTTTTAAAAATAGACTTAATAACATTATTAATGTTCTACAAGCGCACTTACTTACCATGTCCTTTAAATTCAATTCAATTTTACTTACTAAAAGTAATATATTACATCCTTCTATATTAACACCAAGCCAAATGTATAATGATATTGTAAGTAATCTTAAATTGATACCTAAATATAAAGAGTTTCCCATAAGTATAGATATAAGCAATATACACACATTAATTAACGTAGCTGATTTAACTTGTTATTATATAAATAATAAATTAATGTTTATTGTAAAACTACCTCTAGTGAACCTACAGCAATATAATGTATATAAAAACTTACCTTTGCCAACTCCACACACTGCTGATAACCCCAGCTCTTTTGTTATGATTGTTCCTACTGAACAATTCCTAGCTATAAGTAAAGATAAATCATCTTATACTTACCTGTAATCACTGGATAACTGTAAAATCATACTCACTGATACTTACCTTTGTGAAATCCCCGATGTCTACGCCACAATTAATACTCCATCCTGTGAAATTGAAATTGTAACACAATCTTTAACTTCAGTTCCTGAAAATTGTCCACATAAATTTATTGTCGGAGAAATAGATATTTGGCATAAGCTTAATAACAACAAGTGGCTATTTGTACAATCTAAACCTACAAAATTATCAATTGAATGTAATAATAGTGTTTCAGAAACAGTGATATCTGGAACAGGAGTATTAAATATACAACCTAAATGTATAGCTTTCCATAAAAATGTAAAGTTAGCAATTAAGTCATACCCAACATTAAATATTCCAATTATATCATCAGATTTTAATATCATTAATGATAACTGTTGTAATTTAAATAGTTTTAAGAAATTAAGTGCCAATATTCAAAATTCTAATATAAAAAGTGTTAATTTAGACAATTTAAAAAATCTTAGAGATGTATCTGATCAAATAGTTAAGAACTTAGATAATGTTAATAATGTTTCAAATTTCAATAATCACATTAGTTTTCCAATCTTAAGTATTTTATCTACTATCTTAGTTTTAGCAATTATTGTAAAATGTTTGATAAAAAGAAAATTTCCGAAATTATTTAATAAATATATTATTAGAAATCCCCCGCCTATTGAAGATGATCCCGGGAATCATGAGGAAAATAATTCTGGACCTCGCTTACGTATTGGCTAAAGTTGTTTCGGAAACTTTCTTAAAAAATTGTAAGTTTCCTCTTAACGGGGGGGCTGTTATATTATAGCATTGTATATAATAGTGCCTACTACATGAGCTGACTCTGCACTATGGCCCCACATCTCTATGCAGCTCACTTCGTTCAGGCAGTCTACTCTGTCCTGCCGTACCGCGAGGTTGCTTCCGCGACTAACATTAACTTAGTCCTAAAATTAGTATTAGTTGTGTTTCCTTTAATTCTTCGTGTTAAATAAATATTTCTTTTTTAAAAAGTCTATCTCGATTTCAATTATAACAGTACGTATGTACTAGTTAGAACAAGTATGTAAAGTAATCCAACATTTTTTCGATTTGGGTGATGCACTAAATTGAACTTTTAACATTTTGCGCAATAACTTCTATTGGAAAATTGCTCTGCTAATTTTTATTTTTTAATATGGTCTTATTTCCCTAAATGAATAGGTCTGTTAAGTAATCCAATAAATTTTCCTTTTTAAACATTTTTTATTTATTTTTGCTTAATTACTCGATGTGAAAAATTACTCCGTCCATTTTTATACCTTTATAGATTATATGATTTAATATTAAAACAGAATTATCAATAATCCAACAAATTTTCCAACGTTCATATATTTTTTAAAACGTGTTCGCTTTTAAATAGTCAATTATTACTGGCGCGACCCGCAAGTGCAGCATTGCCAGGCGATAGTGAGTATGCGGGCCGCGCTTCGCCTAGGCACGCATCACAGATTAGTACAATAATCAATAAATCTTGGCGACAATTAATTAGTAATGTTTTTAACATTGGATATATGTATTACCTAACCAGCACTTGGTTTTACTTTGTAGCCACAACATATAAATTAGACATTACATTAGACGATAAAAATAGTCAAGCCGCGCGGAAATACCGACTATTTTCGAAATTCATATAAAACTTAAGTAAGTTACCTCTTTAGTAAACATGTAAGGGCTTTAAATAAATTTTCACTTCTCGTGCTCGCATAGCTCGTCTTTATGTCGTTTATAGGCTGCATAAAATGGTTGGCAGAATTTTTCAATATTGTGTTACATATTTTTCGTATATATTTTGAAGTAGGTAATTGTTTAATTTTCTTGCAATCGAAGTGAAAAGCAGAGTGTAAAACACTGGCATAAACAAGTCATTGTACTCCTCAACTTACTATCCACCCGAGCCGTCGTCTCGGGCTACAGTGCCTCATTTTATGCCCTTGTTGTACAATCTACTATTGTTCCATTTTCAAATTATATTGCCGGGCGTTCTAGCACGCTAGATAAAAAATTGCTGCTGCTGCTTGCTCTTTTTTTACGAGGAAAATGCTTTTACGTACCTCCAAGCCCTTGGGTAGGGGCAAGGGTGCGTGGGACTCCACAGTAGAGTGCCGCATATACCCACTAAACCCTTCGGGAACACCTATCCGGCCATTTCAGAGCGGCTGCGAGCAGGCGCATAGCGCTGCGCTCGCGTGAGCCAGCTCGGCCTAAGGCACTAGGACCTTTGGTGTTGGTTAACAACCTCCCCAGGGCCATGGCTGTGGATACCAATTTTGGAGCCAGTCGAGAAAAATGTTCTCTAAAGTTCCAGCTCCTGTCCAGCACTAAACCCAGATACTTCAAGTGTGGAGTAATATCCACCCGTGTCCCATTGATCATAAGATAGGTGGGGGTCCCTTGGGAGGCCCATGGACGACCAGGGCCTCCGTTTTATCGAAAGCCCTAATCTTTCAATTCTTGAGACGACTTGTTCCACGCCAGCTGTAGCTAATAGGGAAGCCAGTCTGTAATTCTTTCCACGAACTGTAACAAGGGTATCATCGACGTAACACACTACCTCCAGTCCGCGGGATAAGTTCCTTCTTAGTACATAATTATACCCGATGTTCAACAGAAGAGGGCCAAGGACCGATCCCTATGGAACACCGAGCATCATAGACTTTCAAACAACATGTCCATTGCTGTCAGTGTAAAGGACGATTCGCTTTCTAAAATAATCAGCAATAACATGCTGCAGGTATAGGGGAACCTCGTGGTAGTTGAGTGCCTTTAAGACGCACTGAGGTGGAAGCGTGTTAAAAGCATTCGCTATGTCTAAAGAAACTGCTATCAAGACGCAGCTATCGGAAGTAGCCTCTTTGGAAAGGGATTTGACCTAGCGGAGCGCGTTATTCGTGAAACTGGTTCTCCGCCAGGTCAGGCCCGCCACCCGAACGATCGCCGTCTTGCGACGGCCGCAGAGGGTCATAGCAACCCGGGCCGTGCAAGCTTATCGCACGGTCAGCCACGGCGCAGCCTGCGTTCTTGCGGGCCAAACGCCGTGGGATGTCGATGCACGCGTACATGCAGAGGTGTATCGACATCGGGTTGCCGTTAGAGAGCGGGGGGGACGATCCGCTCCCGAGGAAGTGGAGCGGGTTCGTACCCAAGCGCAGAGGGAGGCTCTGCGTCAATGGGGTGAGGCACTCGCCTTCCCAGCTGCTGGCCACCGGACGATCGAAGCGATACGTCCGGTGTTGGAGGAGTGGGTAGGGCGCCGGCAGGGCAGTCTCTCGTTCCGCATGGTGCAGGTATTGACCGGACATGGCTGTTTCAGTCACTACCTGCACCGGGTCGCGCGTCGGGAGGAAACACCGCAGTGTCATCACTGCGACGCTCCCGACGATACTGCCGAGCACACTCTGTTGGTGTGCCCGGCCTGGCGATGCCAGCGCAGCGAACTCAACGCTGCGCTGGGAGGCGGAGACTTCTCGCTGCCGAGCATGGTCGTGGCCATGCTCCGGGGCGAGGCGGAATGGGGGGCTGTCGCCTCCTTCTGCGAGGACGTCATCTTGCAGAAGGAGGCCGCGGAGAGGGAGCGGGAGAATGATCCTCAAGCCGCTCCCATCCGCCGCAGACGGACAGGCAGGCGAAGGCGGGCATTCGCGCAAGCAATGCCCGTCTAATGACCCTGCCGTGGGGGCCTGCGTGCACGCTTGGCCCCGTGTACGCCGCCGTAAGGCTCTCCGTCTGGGGATTGCCCTGGTGTTCTCGGGCAATCCCCCCTTTAGCCCGGGCGCGTTGGTAGTGGTAGTCGCAGTGTGGACCCTACCACGCGCGTCCAAAAGGGCAGGAAGAACACCGAGGGGTTTAGTGGGTAGGCCTGGCACTCTGCCGGGAGAGCCCCACACACACTCGTCGTCTAGCCAACGGCGAGTACGGTGCGGTCACGCATTCCCCTCAAAAAAAAAAAGGTCAGGCCCGTCAATGCTCAAGTAGCGGTTTATTCAAACGGCGAGGCTACGCTCGAACATTTTCGACATTTCGTTAAGCAGAACAATGGGCCGATATCTTGACGGAGAATCAGCTGGCTTGCCTACTTTTCTAAGAAGAACGAGTCGCCCTGTCTGCCAATCTTTTTGAAATCTTCCTTCGGTGAGGCATTTATCCATGAGGTCCCTAAACCGAGACTTTAGTGAAGGTAAAGCTACCACCAGAGTCCGTCCAGGGACGCCGTCTGGTCCTGGCGCGGTCTTTTTGGCTTTGAGCCTGAATAAAGCTGCTTTATACTCCCCATTCGTGATGGTCGGAATGGAGGGCAACGGAAAGACCTCCTTTGCGGGAATCATGCGGGGTGGTGTAAAATCTGAGGAGCCCCGAGGAAAAAGAGTAGTGATCACCCTGTCTAAGAAGTCTGGCTGGAGAGACTCCGTTAATGGTGGGGCAAGTGTTTGAAGCTTGTTTTAAACCATACGATATGGCCGTCCCCACGCGTCTTGGTTTAGTCCTTCCAACAACTCCTGCCATGCTCGATTTTTGGCTTCCTTGATCGCAATCTGTAGAGCCCTCTTGGCAGACTTGTAGGAATCTAACAGATTGGATTCAGTCGTCTCGTCACATGTTCGTCTGTGGCGGGCGTGCAACCGTTTTGCCCTAACACAGTCCTTTCTTATATCAGAGAGTTCTCCGGACCACCAGTACACCAGAACGGACGATTTTTTGGAGGACGATGCTGGACTCGAGGCATAGCTGCATCACACACTTTGGTGAGCGCGTCGCGCAGCCAGTCTGCCTCAGCATCGACCCCCTCGAACGATAGTGAGTTCGCAAGCCAGGCTTGTGCCACAGCTGACTCATTAGTAAGCTCCTTGTCCATCCTGGAGATGGCCCAGCAAGGAAAAATGGAGCCAGCATTCCTTCCGTGATTTGCCCAGTCCGGTATGGTGGATGGAGACCCGCCAATTAGTGACTTTGCATTCGATAGCAGGGGTAGCAAACGTGAGGTCTATAATGGACTCTCCTGCTGTCGAACACAAGTGTTTGTTGAACCGCGGTTAAGGAAAGAAAGGCCAGATATTATGGCCCATTCCTCCACCAGCTTACCCCTCCGATCAGTGGCCGGGGATCCCTAAGCCGCCGAATTGGCATAAGATCGCCTAGAACAATCATTGAGGGCGTAGAGTTCCGCTGGAGATAATTCCGACGTCGATTGACCGCTGTGCCATCGACTGCAGGAATAGATTCTGAGCGGCGGCGCACTAACTTAGATTCCCTTGAAGATATTTCCTGGAGATCCTATCAACTATTAGGTCTTCATAGGCCGTTCGCTTCTTTCGGAGCGTGCGTCATTAGTAGCTATTCCTAGCGTTTCCTCTGCGTTTGGGTGGGTTGCAGCTTCTTCCACCCATTACGTGATTTGCCACCTTCTTGAAATCTGTGCAAATCTCAAAGAAGGTGGCAATTCTTGAAATCTGTGCAAATCGCACAGTTTGGAGTGGCATTGCATCCCGACGACTTGTGAACGGCTATCCCACAACGGAAGCAAAGGTCACTGCTGTCATTCCCCGTCGAGTATTTTGCTCTGGTGTGCCCGGGCTCAAGGCATTTAAAACAGCGCGTTGACCTCGGCTCCAGGATTTGACACTTAACCGAGACGATACCGAGCGACTAAGGTTTCTGTTTTATTTCACCCCCAGTAGATCAGCCGCCCTTTTCGGAAATCGCGCTGCGCACATCCTCCTTGGTTGCAGAGTCGTCCAGGCCGGAACTACGCAAATCGGCACACTTTACCGGTCTAACGGCACTGACATTTTCAGAGAAGATGTCTTTTAAATTGCTTATCAATAAGACTGCTTTTTCAGAGGGAGTTTCCTTCGGAAGCTCGATAAGACGAGCCCCCGTGGCAGTTCCCCTGAATCGGAGGTCATTGATGCCCACGCTTCTGGCCATTCCTCCTGAGCTTCAGGCCTGATGGTAAGTGCCACCGCAGGATTGTGGAGGGCCTTCATCGCTCTCTTGATGTTGGCTTTGGCTGCTTTAGCCTTGGCCTTAGTTCCCTTCTCTTTAAGGGTAGCTGCTTTCACCGCCAGGGCTTGGACCTGCTCCTGATTTCTTTTGGTTCTTGCTCTACGCCCTACGCCTTAGTCCACTTATCGAAACTTTCCGACTTTTTTAAAGGGAGAGAGGAGAGCCTTAGTCCACTTATCGAAACTTTCCGACTCTTTTTACCGTGGGAGAGCCATGCTTCGGCACGAATGGGCCGGCTCGACCGGAGTGATACCACGGCCTCACAGAAGACCGGCGTGAAGCAACGCTTGCGTTGTGTTTCGTCATGTGAGTGAGGGTACCGGAGGCCCAACCCCCTACCCCCCTTATGATGGCGCAGTTAAATAGATTGTTACCCCAGGAGGGTACCAACTGCGCTAGCGTTAGAGAATCTCTCTCTGGACGTCCACTTCCAGGACGCAATATACCTGGGCGTGGACGCCTAGGCCGCCCCTCGTATTCGGGGGGGGGGGGGCAAAACCGCACTCAAAGATACCTGGGGCAAGAGCAAACCCACGGCACCCCCTTTTTTTTTTTTCTCGAGGAGAATGCGTGACCGCACCGTACTCGCCGTTGGCTAGACGACGAGCGTGTGTGGGGCTCTCCCGGCAGCGTGCCGGGCCTACCCACTAAACCCCCCGGTGTTCTCCCTGCCCTTATGGGCGCGTGATAGGGTCCACACGGCGACTACCACTATCGACGCGCCCGGGCTAGCCCGACCTAACTGGTCGGGCTATCGCCAAGGGGGGATTGCCCGAGAACACCAGGCCAATCCCCAGACGGAGGGCCTTACGGCGGCTCGACCGGAAGGCAGGCCTCCACGGCAGGGTCATTAGACGGGCATCGCTTGTGCGAATACCCGCCATCGCCTGCCTGTCCGTCTGCGGCGGATGGGAGCGGCTTGAGGATCATTCTCCCGCTCCCTCTCCGCGGCCTCCTTCTGCAAGATGACGTCCTCGCAGAAGGAGGCGACAGCCCCCCATTCCGCCTCGCCGCGGAGCATCGCCACGACCATGCTCGGCAGCGAGAGGTCTCCGCCTCCCAGCGCAGCGATGAGTTCGCTGCGCTGGCGTCGCCAGGCCGGGCACACCAACAGGGTGTGCTCGGCAGTGTCGTCGGGAGCGTCGCAGTGATGACACTGCGGCCTTTCCTCCCGACGCGCGACCCGGTGCAGGTAGTGGCCAAAACAACCATGTCCGGTCAGTACCTGCACCAGCGGAACGAGAGACTGCCCTACCGGCGCCCTACCCACTCCTCCAACACCGGACGTATCGCTTCTATCGTCCGGTGGCCGGCAGCTGACCCACGGCACCCCCTGCCACACTGACTGTGGACTTCTGTAATATTAGGGGGCTTCATTCCAACCTCAATGCTGTCCACCACCACCTCGAGACAGTAAAGCCGGTCTTGCTCTTTTTGACGGAGACGCAGATATCGTCTCCGGCGGACACTTCTTACCTTTCCTACCTTTATTTTCAAAGGTAATGGAATCAATTATCAACCGCCAGCTCCTTCGGTACCTAGAGGATCACCAGCTGCTCAGTGACCAACAATACGGCTTCCGTAGGGGTCGCTCTACTGGTGATCTTCTAGTTTACTTGACTCATCATTGGGCAGAGCCATTCGATGTCTTTTTTTCTTCTTGCGGACTTACCGTCACCGCTCGAAAGCAGCACCACCAGCATCTGAGACATCACCGGTCGTCATTCTAATGGCATCAGTGCAAGATATCATAGATTGCACCGACTCATTAGACGTGTCAGAATCGTCCAACCGTCTCTTTTCCCCCTTATCGGGTACA
The DNA here is from genome assembly GCA_963935595.1 of Schoenobius gigantellus. NCBI lineage: Eukaryota > Metazoa > Arthropoda > Insecta > Lepidoptera > Crambidae > Schoenobius > Schoenobius gigantellus. The sequence goes on from OZ012540.1 coordinate 52,593,238, forward strand.
TCTATAATGACGATGATTTCAACCCTCGACCCTTCTGTTGACATTAGCGAAACCGCCGATTTTGTCAACTTACTATCTACATCCTTAGCACTAGATTTGCTACTATACTTAGAGCTAGACTTATCGCTACTATTTACATTACTTATATTATTCTGTACTTGCCGCAGATCTGCTGCGCGATCGCGTAAATCGCGGTGTTTCCTCTCCGCTCCCATAACGGAGTTCCCCCTCATCAATAATACTTCCACTCGCCTCGGTTATATTTTCCACCGCCGCCGGCCCGAATACCGACGGTGGCACACTCTTAACGGGTTCGCATTTTTAATTCGCATCTGAAGAAGTGGATCTCGGTTAGCACAGCACCAAATACGCCCGGCTGCTCACAGCCACCTTGTGCGGTCCTACGGGGGAGACTGAAACCTCCTGGTGTGTTTGTTTTTCGTCACTAAGATCCATGTTGCGCTTTGCAGGGTGAGCTCCCTAGGGTGGCCGTTCGGGACTGGAGACCCTCTAGCCAGTCATCCCATCGGCACGGACCAGACGGCCCGATGCTCAGTGCGCCGGACCCCCGGCTCGGCTAAGTGCGGGTAATGGGTTTGCCCGACAGCAGACTACTGAATCCACTGCCGCGCATACGAGCCAGAGCTTGAAGAAGTCTGGATTGGACACTCCGAACAGAACAACAACAAGAGACGCGAAGCGCCATAGTGAACAATTGGTCCCTTACAGCCAGCAAAATAACTGCTGGATTAATTCAAGCCAAACTACGATCCGCAACGGGTCAGCGTTCTATAGCCAAATCCCCTTCTTACAACAAGAAGGAGAGACTTCCCCATGGGGGCTACTTGTCAGACTATTAGCCCGTGGGTTGCCCGAGGTGCACCACGAGAAGGTTGTCTGACTTCGCACCCACCGCTGCTAGGCCAAGTACTGCAAGTTCGATTTATTCCAAAGAATTTTTGGTCGTATATCGTAGTGTTTGAGAAAAATAAGTGTTTATTATTTGACCAGATTTACTTACCTATTTCATAAAAACATTTTTTTAAGGAATTACCTATACTTATCAAGAACAAGTTGAATAGGTATTGTGTCCCTGTTTATCTACACAGGTAAATCTCGCGACAAGCTTTTATGCTATGATAGCTGTGCCCGCGACTTCGTTCACATGGATGTCGGAAAATAACAATTTTTCCCCGTTTCTACAGCATTTTTCATTGATGCTCAGCATCTATTAGTCGTAGCGTGTGTTATATAGCCTACTATACAACACAAAAATAATTTTTCTATTTAAATCAGTAGTTCCTGAGATTAGCGCGTATAACCAAACAAACAAACTCTTCAGCTTTATAATATTAGGAAGTACAGACACGGTAATAGTATATTACCGTGGTATCGATAAAATAAATTGCCAAGTGCGGGTTGGACTCGTGCACCGAAGCGAAGGTTCCTTACAAACTTATCTAAGTTATATACGTTCCTAACTATGAGTATGTACATATTTACGGTTTTCAGTATTTATTTTTCCTCAACGTGTGATATAAGACCTTGCTTTTTGGAAAATTTCAGTATTCTAGGTCAATGGGAAGTACCCTATAGTTTTGATTCCCGTAAAAAATCGCAAAATTTGCGAAAATATGCAACATAAATGGTCATAACTTTTGACCTCCTTGACTTACAATTATAATTTTTCACATCTGAACTAGACCCGAATGTTTTGTATAAATTTCTATTTGATATCTTTACGCGTTCCCGAGAAAAAGGACCGAGAAGAAGAGAAAAACGGACAACAAAGTAATCCTATATGGGTTCCGTTTTTTTTCTTTCGAGGTACGGAACTCTTGGAAAAATTGCGGCATGTAACAAATTGATGGACTTAATTTAATTTAAAGTTTAATTTCCCCTTATAAGAGCATTAAAATAAAATTTTGTTTTTACAATGTTTCTTTACTCGTATTAGAGTTAGTTTTGTAGGTATTATTATTAATTCCTATAATGTGGTGCAAAACGAAGTAAAAGCACAGATTACTAAATAGGTAAAAGTAGCTCCGAGCGGTCACGTGAAGATCAACTACGCACAAATTGCGTGATGCATAAGGTTCGCACAAATATAAATCGGCATACATCATAAAAAATATATGAACGTTCGAAAATTTGTTGGATTATTGATAATTCTGTTTTAGTATTAAATCATATAACGTATAAAGTTATAAAAATGGACGGAGTAATTTTTCACATCACGTTATTAAGCAAAAATCAAAAAAATATGTTTCCAAAGGAAAATTTATTGGATTACTTAACAAACCTATTTATTTAGGGAAATAAGACCATATTAAAAAATAAAAATTAGCAGAGCAATTTTCCAATAGAAGTTATTGCGCAAAATATTAAAAGTTCAATTTAGTGCATCACCCAAATCGAAAAAATGTTGGATTACTTTACATACTTGTTCTAACTAGTACATACGTACGTATACAAGAATAATTTCAAACTGAGGAAATATCCACAGAAAGCTATAAGCGTTTTTCATGTTTAGGTAAAAATACCTAACTTCCCATTATAAAATTTGTTGGATTATTGTACATCTGTCATCTGTAATAGGTATTATCACCACATGCCAAATTTCATAGACGGAAGAATTTGTCGGATGTCTCCATACAACGAATGTCCTCGTTGACTGGACTATACATTTATATTAGTAATTTACTCGAAACACTTTGGTAACTTATGGTTTATATATTTGGTGGGAAGTAATTATTTTTGTTTGGCTATAAATAACATAACTGTTTTTACAAAACTGAATTTGGCTACTAGTAACATTAGTTGTGAAGTCACTATTTTTATGTAATAGGTTACTCAAATGTTTGTTATTTGTTACTAAAAATTTCTTTCAGAATATAGCGAGGGCACCAATAGTTCGAGGGACTAAAGAAGTCTTTAACCCGAGGTAAACACTGTGCTTTTCATTATGAATACAAGGAAAGTAAAAATAAAACAATGAATTAGCTAAAGAAAAAACGTGTAAATTTAATGTTACATAAATCAACAACTTCTGCTTTAGCCCGCTTTCTCTTATAAAATCAGGCGTTAACTCCATATCTGGATCAGATGAACTTATTGTGTTAATTATTAACACAATGTTATACAAATATAATTAACAGTTAATACAAATCTCTGCTATACGGAAGTATTAAGAAAACTCCACAAATGGAAAAAACAAATGAAGATCGCATTGCCGCTTTCCCGCTTATTTTGTTTTTTTTTTTCTGTGGCCGGTCAGCTTTTCAGCCATTATTTTTCATTTTCATAATTTAAAAAATGGTAAATATTTTGCCTAAATTTATATTATTTTAAAGAAATAGTTGAAAATAAATTATAATAAACTCATTAAAAATATATTCTTTAAATACTTACCATTACTTATGGTATTAAAATTGGGCCTGTAACACGAGCAAAAACTTTAAATATAGGCATTTTCAGTTACCACTATTCATATCCTAGTGGTTTTAGTCCTTCAAAATTATTTAAAAAAAAGTGGATCATCCCTAACAAAATTAATCCCACCAGCAATGGACGGCAAACATTTCATTTTATTCAAAACACTCTTCACTGACATTTAGTTGATGTAGCCCCAAAAACTTTCCTGATAGTTTAGTTGACATGAACTATTTGCTGATATCACCGTTTTTCTACGGTAATGATTGAAAAATAACCTACGACGATACCTTTTGCGTTTGTGTTTACCATATCCTATTGTATTTCAGGTAGCTTGTTAGAGATTAACTATTAAAAAGCAAAGATAAAGGATAAAAGATTACTTAGCTCTAGCACAACATTGTTTACCAGTACTGTACCGAATTAAACATGTTTTCTATGTGTTCACCGTTTCTTCTTATGCACGCGCCATAACGCAAAATCGTGTTTCGGTGGAGTGTAGAAAAATCAAATAAGCGTGCAACATCGAACGCCTCTTCGATTCTGTTTCTTAACATTTCAACTGTGTCTATTTCAACGGAATAGACGTAGTCTTTAATGGCTCCCCACAAAAAAAATCTAAGCATGTAAGATCGGGAGATCTCGCTGGCCATCTAATAGGACCAAAACGTCCAATCCACCTGTCTTCAAAAATTTGAGTTAATTTTTGCCTTACTGCCACAACAGAATGAGCAGGTGCTCCATCAAGTTGAAACCAAGTTAAGCTTTGAACATTTTCTGGCAAATTATTGTAATAATCTGCCACGGTGTCATCGATTAATTGCATAAAGCGTGTGGAATTTAATTGGACCAATTACAGTGCATGAATGGCTGCCCATACATTTAGTGAAAATCGATACTGATGGGCCGTTTGTTTCATTACGTGAGGGTTACTTCTACTCCAATAATGCGTATTTTTTCGGTTCCATTGGCCATTGTTGGTAAAAGATGCTTCATCAGTTCATATCACATTACGCACAAAGTTTACGTCTTCACGACACTGTGCCAAAAACCAGTTACAATAGTGTAATCTCACTGGGTAGTCACGTGCCAGTAAAGCTTGCACTTTAAGAAATTTGTAATCATGCTGCTTCGCCCTGTCCAGGACCTTATTCACGGTACGACGGTTAATATTAAATACACGACCTGCTTTTCTAGTACTCGTCGTAGGGCGTTGACGAAAATGACGAAGGATTCTTCGTTTTAACGCCGGTCTAACAACTGCACCCGGAACTCCAGCTGCAGGCGTAGCACGGGCTACCAAGACTGGACTCGAGTCACGCATTATCTCACAATTTCAGTGACATAATCTCTATGTCTTAAAGAGTAGCACGGTGGCGCGTATTAAATGGGACTGACGTGATAAAAATTTCTGTGCCCACTGCCCTTTGCCCTTCGACGTGAAGAGTAGCGGGCCAGCCGTCCCGCAAGTTGTGGAGGAGGCCATGGTAGGAGGGCTCCGAGACCCTCCTGCCGATTGGGGTTGGTTGAGGATTGGCGATGATTCTGGGCCTGGTTGACGGCCTAGAAACCGATGAGCTCGCAACTGCGTTCCCCTCGGCAACCCGACCGGCTCCCTCACCCTGATTCTCGCCTCCCCTCACCCCTGATCTGTCCCCCTTCGCCCTAATATGGATAATTTCAAAGTCCAGGCATAGTCTGTGATTGATTTTGCGAAGGGCATCCTACGCTTCCGCATCCAAGGAGAAGCAGAAAGTCTGCCCCTCCTTTCCTACTTTGGAGCTCAGCACCCTCCATGACCCATATATTCATTATTGTACACAAATTTACATAAAAAGGGGTTACAAAGAAAAATGTACAAGGGTGAGCTTATCTCTATAAGAGATTTCTACCAGCCAACCCTAGCCATATCCTTTGCCTGGATTTTGCTTATCAAACCTTTTTAGTAGGGACTTCGTGCTTCCTGCAGTAACCCTGACGTGGGCCTTCGCAATAATAGGTTTGGGAAGGTTCTTTTCGTTCAATACTTTTAGTCAAGCTTCTTCCCATAACCTGAAACCCTTAATATTCATTTCAAGCCATTTGGCGGTAAGATAAGATAAGATGCAGTTTATTGGCGGTTGCATGATTCAAGCACGTGAACACAAGGCCACCTGCCCAAAGGACGCAACCGCTGATCCTCAGCCTCCCACTGCTAGCACTCAATATATAGCTTTGCTTACTAGATACTAGAGACTTCAACTATAGTAGACGCATAACTTTAACTTTCAAGTAACAAGCGGTAGCGATATCTGCATTTGCCACGGGGCAAGTGTTTACCTTACCTAACAAACATTTATTGGCTGCATAATTTTTGTATAAAAGAAATTCGACTGACTTATAGCTGCCTCGGTTGAGGAAATAACGTCTGTGTAAGCGCTTATACAGACGATATTCAAGCGGTTTAGGCACAGTATAACTTGCTTTAATTTAGTTAACCGCTGATTAATGACCATATTGTATCTGAATAAATGTACAACAGGATGGATATTTTCCGAATAAATACTGAACTACCTTTTATCCAGCAATTATGACTTATTTTTATTTTTTATTTACTTAATTATCCAGTTAGTAATACTTGCCCTCAGATATTCAGTTTATTTTCAGACTTCAGATGTAAATCGTAATTTTATGAAAAAAGAAAGCAAAGTAAATTTAAAAAATGACAGTTTTGCGAGTGCGATTTTGATTTCGTTGTGAATTTACAACAGTTAACGAAAACTTAACAGAAAATTTGATTTTTATTTACGTATGCCATGATTTAGAAGTGAATTTTTAAACGCATGCTACTTTACTGTGAATATATATACTCGCATATATAACTTTTCTGTAAAATTTTCAAGGGTCACACGATAAACTACAATTTAGTTAATAATTATCTTCGGTAAATTTTTTTCCATATCTACATTTTTTAAATTTTAGTGCAAGAAAATAATGAGGCTACTAATGGTTGATCACATAAAGTATTTATACTTCGGGAAACGATGTGTTTAATGAGTAATTTTGCATTAACTTTGATTAAAAAGAGGTTAGGTAATGGCGGAGCCGCTCGCTCAGCGTTTTTTTTGCATATTTCTGCATAATAGTTCGTTTGTGACTACTTATTTAGATATAATATGGTTAAAAGTGGGGATTGGAGTCGCTCACGTCCGTAGGTTTTACCCTCGAGACCCTACTCGTGATCCCCGGGTGGTGCTAATCGAGTGACCAACTTCTGGTGGTAGGGCTTGAAAAACCCGACTGGCTAGCGACCACCGTGCGCATGATGTAAAACCCGTCAAGTGGCCATTTTTGTCCGCGTTTCGGGATCAGTCTGCGCACAGCCAGAGCTTGAGGGGTCGTTGCTGCGATTCGTATGGTTTGTGCGGGCTTCCGTCGACCCAGTGCCAGGTTGACTGCGTTGACCCTCCGCCCAGGAAGACCTGAAGAAACGGCTGTTCCGCTGGCCGCCCGTGGTATAGTACAGGGGCCCAAGCGGACCTAACCAGTCCGTGAGGCTGCCCCACCATGCCACGCATAATCTCGGGGTGGTCCGTCGTGCCGGTTGGTGACCGGACGGTGGGTCCCGGCGGCCACTTCCGGGGGGGTTCGGGGGCCCTTCCGTGCGGAGGGTCAGCGCAAATCAGCTGTCGGCTGTTCCCTGGCGAAACAGGCCTACACACATTAACTATGCGAAGCGCAGCAAGGACACCTCAGTTTCACGCCTCTCACTCCAATAATTATGGCAGCGCAAAATATTAAGACTGGTCGTACAGCGGTGCATTATCCCACCAAAACACCATTATTCGAGGTGGGGCTCGCTAACATCCGCTAGCTCCATTCTAACCTCTTAGCTGTCCACCACCATCTCGAGACAGCCCGTCCAGCAATGCTGTTTTTGACGGAGACGCAAATTATCTGCCCGGCCGATACAGGCTACCTTAATTACCCCGGCTACGCTCTTGAGGAGTCCTTCAAGGCGAAGGCTGGTGTTTGCTTGTTCGTCCGGGCGGACGTTTGCTGTCGTCGCCTGCGCTGTTTGGAGGAACCTTCCTTTTCCATCCTTGCGGTACACGTCGATTTTGGCACTCATTGCCGTGTCTACGTCCTGACGGATATCAGGTGGTGGTTCGAGCTCCACTAGGATCTTCGGATCACTGCCTGGTATCCGTCTCAGTGCCTCAGGCGTCACGACCGTCGCCTGTGGTTGCAGCACGCCGTCTGTGGCACTATGCGTCAGCAGATTGGGACGGTATGCGGGATTATTACGCATCTGTTCCTTGGTGGCAGCGCTGTTTCAATAGGATGGATCCGGACTCCTGCGCTACCTCTGTTGCTGACGAGATCATACTAGGAATGGAATATTATATTCCGCATTCCAATCTCGTCAGTAGAGGCAGACGTAACCTCTGGTTCAATCGCGAGTGCGCCTCTGCTGTTGAAAACAAACAGCTGGCTTACCGCGCTTGGATCAGAGGCCGAGCATCTAAGGATCCCAATACAAGCCTACTGAAAACAGCCTACAATAATGCCACCAAGTTATGTAAGAGGGCTTACATTAGAGCGGATGCTCACCGCATTGCACAAGTGGGCCAGGAACTGCTATCGCACCCTACGGGTAGCCGTTCTTTTTGGCGCCTGGCCAAAGCTGTGCAATCAAACTTCTGCCAACCCTCGCTGCCACCGCTGAGACTTGCCGATGGCTCACTTGCTCATCAGCCGCAGGAGAAAGCCGACCTCCTGGCAAAACTCTTTGCGGCTCATTCCCGTGTCGATGACTGTGGTACACAACCTCCGAAACTGTCCCATTGTGGCAGCACCATGCCCGATATCCGTATCAGACAGCGTGATGTGCGGGCGGAGCTCCAGTCGATCGATACTCGAAAAGCAAGTGGACCAGACGGCATTCCTGCGATTGTTCTTAAGAAGTGTGCAGCGGAGTTGACTCCGGTCCTTACGCGTCTATACCGTCTGTCGTTCTGTGCTGGTTGTATGCCGAAATCTTGGAAAGAGGCCAATGTCCAGCCGGTTCCCAAAAAGGGAGATCGTTCTGATCCGGCTAACTATCGTCCTATAGCCGTCACTTCCATTTTGTGTAAAATCATGGAGAGGATCCTTAATACACAGCTGATCCGTTACCTGGAAGGTCACTCATTACTTAATGACCGACAGTATGGGTTTCGTCCTAAACGGTCAACAGGTGACCTTCTAGCGTTCCTTTTGCACAAATGGGGTGAATCTATCGATAAGCGCGGCGAATCGGTGGCTATTAGTCTCGACATCGCCAAAGCTTTTGATAGAGTCTGGCACAAGGCTCTTCTTTCCAAGCTTCCGGCATACGGATTACTCGCGCAGTTCTGTACGTGGATTGCCAGCTTCCTCCACGAGCGTAGAATTCGCGTTGTCGTTGAGGGCTGCGCTTCGCGGTTCGTGGCAGTGAACGCTGGTGTTCCGCAAGGCTCCGTTCTATCCCCCACATTGTTTCTTCTGCATATCAATGATATGCTTTCCTTGGGAGCTATACATTGCTATGCAGACGACAGTACAGTGCATGGGGGATATCACGGAGCCTCGGGGGCTGCTCGTGGTGATATTGGTAGGGAAAGGCAGAATCTTATCATTGAGCTCAACAAGACGCTGGACCTCGTCTCCGAATGGGGCTCCGACAATCTTGTTGAGTTCAATGCTAAGAAAACACAGGTGTGCGTGTTCTCGGCGAAAAGGTCACCTTTCCTCCCCCTTCCTTCTCTTCAGGGCACAACCCTTCACACACAGAGCAACATCACCTTGCTCGGAATGAACATTCGCTGCGATCTGAACCCCAGAGACTACATCGAATCCGTCATAACTACTTGCCTCACGGAAACTCGGTGTCCTGAACAAGGTGCGTAGGTATTTTGCGCCGGACCAACTATGCTTGTTGTATAAAACTCAGGTTAGGTCTTATTTCATATTTCATATTCATTTATTTCATAATACATGGGTATATACATTGGTGTTCTAAATAATGGGTAGTGTACAGCCATGATTCGCCTTGTAGACATATGAAAATTACAAAAAAGAAATACATAGGTACATAGAAATATAAACAAATTCAAAGACGTATCCGATTGGTATAAAAGCCTATTAAATTATTTATAATTAATGTCAATAAAATCATAGTATTTAATATCAATGTCAATGTCAACTACAATGTCTGTCATGTAAAATAAAATTGAAAAGAGACTAACAGTACTTAAATATAATAAATGTCAAAAATGTATTACAAATTAGATTTAACAATGTCAATGAGCGGAATAGTAAAAATTAATTGATTCAAAATGCAGAAGTATAGTACTTAATATGCTAAACACTATCAAAATTACCTACAAATTAGATTAACAATGTCAAATTTATATTAATAAATGTCAAAAAAAAAAAAAATAGATTAACAATGTCAAAATAATACCAAGTTAAATGTAAAAATGTCAACAAATATTGTCATTATTTCAATTACCATTATTTAACTGTCTTATCATTTAAGAAACTTTGAAGATTATAGTATGCTTTGCCAGCAAGAAAACCATTGAGGGCAGTTTTAAATTTTTTATTATCAGTTATTGACCTTATAGACAGTGGGATTTTATTATATATTGTAGGTACCATATAATTAACACTAATTTTTCGAAGTGAAGTCTTATAACTATGAGCTTGTTTCAGTTTGCCCGCTAGACGGCTTCCGCTGGGATATGCTTCAAAATAGTGAAAATTGTTTCTCGCAAAGTTTGCAATCTCGCTAATATATAAAGATGTAACCGTCAAAATTTTATGTTTGCGAAAATAGTTTTCACATGAGTCTTCTTGGTTTAAGCCGAACATTGATCTTAGGCACCTCTTTTGAGCCTTGAACACACTTTGTTTGTCAGTGCTATTACCCCAGAACATTATACCATATCTAAGAATAGATCCGATATATCCATAATATGCTGTTAAAAGTGTTTTAATTGTAGCAACTTGTCTTAATTTATACAACGCATAAGAAAATTGGTATAATTTTTTAACTAGAATGTCAATGTGAGGTTTCCATGTCAATTTACTATCTATTGTTAATCCTAAAAATTTTGTAATGACCACTTCTTTTATTGGAATTCCTAAATGATTAATGTCAAATTTTGATTGAAAATTATTCCGTAGTTTAAAATTCATTAGATATGTTTTAGTCAAGTTTATCTTCAAATTATTTAATGTCAACCACTTAATAACTAATGAAAGAGTATTATTAATGTCCTGTTCTATATCATGTATGTTGTCGTATGTAAATAATATAGTACTGTCATCAGCAAAAATAGTCATAAACGTAACTTGCGTGGAATATTGCTCGCACCTTTGGGACGGCTCCGCTCAGTACCTCCTCGATGCTCTGGACAGATTGCAGCGTCGCGCTATTCGCATAATTGGCGATGTAGAGGCAACTAACACCCTCGAGCCTCTACAACTTCGTCGTGACATCGCCTCTCTTAGCGCCTTTTACCGAATGTTCCATGGGGAATGCTCTGAGGAGCTCTTTAACCTTATCTCTCCCTCTCCATTCCTGAACAGAAACACGCGTAAGGGCCTTCGGAGTCATCCGTACACTGTGTCCTCCTTTTCACACCGTACCAAGAAATTCCAAGATTCCTTCTTCTGTCGTTCATCCCACACTTGGAATTCTCTACCTGCGCACGTGTTTCCTCCATCCTACAACATGGGTTCCTTCAAAAGAGGCGTGAAAAAGCATCTTTTGGGCCGGCAAGGGGCGGGCAGGTAGGAGAGTGGATGTCGTCGCTACTCTATCTGTCAACTCATTTGGGCCTCTTTCACCGCTTAACATCAGGCGGGAGGAGGTCATTTGCCGGGCCATCCATAAAAAAAAAAAAAAAAAAAAAAATAATGAATATCATATTTTTGAAAAACAGGTATAAACATACGCAACATGATACTTTTTATACAGTTTATAAGGGATCATTTAGAAATAATATGAGAGTTACTTTCTTCTTAACCCTCCCGTTCTTCTTCTTTTTTTTCTATGAATTTGAGTAATTTTTTTTAAAACTTTGTGAGATGCCATAGTTTTGCTCATGCAGTGACGCGACACAATATTGGCTCTTTATAGATAAAAAAACTGGATTCCTTCAATAATCAGTTACTATCTGCATAGAAACCTTGAATTCATATATTTTAAAGCTTTAAACTGAATATAAAGGTGTTGTGCGCTTCTATCGCTGTAAGTTAGGTAAAAGATCATACTCATTTACAATTTATCCATAAAAGATCGTAAGTAGTACTGTTAAATAAACCATATTCAAATTGAAGCAAATGAGACTGCTTACAGCTGTATAGTAGCTGAAGATTCAGCATTGCTCTGTATAACTTTGACATAATATTCTATTTCATGCATATATTCGCTTTAAGCTGCACAACACATTAAATTATTCTTACTATACAGAAGCTGAATATTTTAAAAAAATTAACTTTTATGCAGCAATTTGCTGCATAAAAACTAAAAAATCTTAAAATAATCCAAAGTTATACAGAGCAATGCTGAATCTCCAGCTACTATACAGCAGTAAGCACTCTCATTTGCTTCAATTTGAATATGGTTTATTTAATAGTACTACTTACGATCAGTATTCAGCTTGGATAAAGATTACCAGCCTTATACAGATTTTATCAAACTTATAGAAATATCATTGTTCAGAAAGTCTATTATTCAACAAAATGCTCTCACGTCAGCTGAAATACAAATATTTTGAAGCTTTTAATTGCCTGTTGCCTACACAAGTTGCTATTATGTGACTTAAATGTTTGTTGGGTAGTTTTGTATAAAATGACACAACACGCGTCACTGCAGCTTTTTAAACATTCAAAATCCACCACAAAGTTCAGATAAGAACAAATGTTTCATTATACCAGCTCATATACTTTCTTACCGAGGGTGTCGAGCCTATCCTAAGTTAGGGTGTTTAGGCCTAGTCAACCACGCTGGCCCAGTGCGGATTGGTCGACTTCAGATACACCTTTGAATTTCATCGCAGATGAATGCAGGTTGCCTCACGATATTTTCCTTCACCGTAGAGCGTCAGATAAATGTACATATAAAATTCGTAAAACGAAAAACACATTGGTACATGGCGGTCTTGAACCCCGGATCTCCCGATTGGAAGGCAAGTACCGAGTCCACAGCGCCACCGACGCTTTTTATAGGTTAACTACCCACATATCAAAAACATAATAACAAATTTTAAATAAAATTAACTCGGGTCTATTTCGCGGTAAACAATAACTATATTGACTTACTGTTTCCCGACGTTTCGGCCGAATTACATCAGGCCGTGGTCACGGGATGACTGCCGAGGCTCAGCGACGTCTTCGCAAAGCGCGGGTTTCACGACTATCCTCCGCTTGATCTTCAGAATTTTTATCAGTATCGTCGGTACCTCGACATACCACACTCACGACATCTACACACTGACGTTTTTTACAAGTACCGCACTGCCTAAACTTGCTAATAACAGGGTTCCAGGTAGTTGATAAACGGTATCCATCTTCCCGGTTGAAGTTTTTATGTTTTTTAATTTCAACCGCTTCTCGTGCTATTCTGGAATAATAGTGACGATCGGTGGAGAGGACCTGAGGTTTGTGCAGTTCTATCCAGTGGTTGGTTCCTGAATCCAGCAAATGTTCAGCAATGGCAGACTTACCCTTTTGCAGGTTTTTGACAGCTGCGATATGTTCCTTGACCCTTTCAGCTATTGTCCTTTTGGTCTGCCCGATGTAGGAACTACCACAACTGCAATCAACCTTGTATACGCCAGGGGTTTGCAAGGGAACGATATCTTTTGGTGTCCGCAATAGTTGGGATACTTTGGAGAACGGACTATATACAGTCTTAATGGAGTAATGCTTCAGTACTGTTCCAATTTTGTCCGTAACACCTTTAAGATAAGGCAAAAAGGCGGGAACTCTGCAAACGTCCACTTGCCTTTGCCTTTTGTTCTTCAGACGTCGTATGCTTCCCTTGTATCCGTTCCGCTGAAGTACTTCCTGAACGTGTGCGAGCTCACTATTCAAATGTTCAGGGTCACAGAGGTCATATGCTCGATTAGACAGCGATGCCACTACGGATTGCAGTTGCCGTGGGTGGTGATGCGAGTTGGCATTGAGGTAGCGGTCAGTGTGTGTGGGTTTTCGATACACCGTGTGTCCCAATGTTCCGTCCTCTCTCACTCTCACTTTTACATCGAGAAAGGCCAACGATCTCTCCATCTCCATTTCATAAGTGAACCTTATATTCGGATGTATGGAATTTAGGTATTTTATAAATTGTTCTACTTCCAGCTGGCCACCTTTCATGATGCAATAGACATCATCTACGTATCTTTTCCATATCTTTACGTGTGCTGACTGCATATCTATGCGTTTCTCAAAGTGTTCCATCCAGATGTTAGCCATAACCGGTGCTACGGGGCTCCCCATGGCCACACCATCGATCTGGAGGTAGTATTGTCCACGATGAAGGAAATAATTGCCCTCCAAGCATTGCTGTAGTAGAACAATGTATTCACTAGCGAGACTATTCTCCCTTAGCATTGTCTCGATGACATCAAGGCAGTCTTTAATTGGAACATTTGTGAAAAGTGACTCAACATCAAAACTCACCATCACTTCGTCCGGTTCGACTTTAAGACTCCTGATGATGTCGACAAAATGGCGAGAGTCCCTCACGAATGATGCCGTCCTTCCTACTAATGGCTGCAGTACAGAAGCAATATGTTTCGCTAAATCATAGGTGGGAGAGTCAATTTGACTAACTATTGGACGTAGTGGTACATTTGTCTTATGTATCTTAGGCAGACCATACATCTTTGGAGGTTGAACGCTCTTGGGTCTGAAAAGGCGTTGGAATACATCATCCGCGAAAAGATTTTTATGATCTTTTATGACAGCACGTATTCGCTTAGTGACTCTAGATGACGGATTGTACGACACTGGTTTGTAAACTGAGGTATCACTAAGAAGGTTCTGCATTTTACTAAAATAATCCAACGAATTCATCACTACGGTAGCGTTTCCTTTGTCAGCCTTAAGCACTAAAATATCCCGGTTGGCCCGCAAATCCTGCAATGCTTGACGCTCTTCCTTAGTACTGTTCGGATTTGGTAACGTTGATTTTCGTAAAATAATGGCAACATCCTGTCTAAGGGTCTCTGCATCGCCAGACGGTATTTTGTTACGCATTATGGTCTCCTCAGCGCTACTTATAATGTTTTCATAAGGAACCTTCCTAGGTGTCACAGCGTAATTTAACCCTTTTGCCAGTATGTTCAATGCAGTATCGTCGAGAGGTGTATCTGACAAATTTATAACCGTGTCATGCTGAACCGGCGGTTCTTTCAAACCGACCAAATTCTCACGGCGGTGACATAATTTTTTAAACTTCGCGTCATGTCGGGCACTGCACAAGTCGTAAATACGAGACGCCTGGTTGTATGTTACACGATCGCACAAGCTAAAATCCTCTTCTGTTAACACTGCACTGCAATCCATATGTAGTTGATAAAGTTCACACTGCACATTGTTTATAGTGAATCGACGATTTCGTTAACTGTCTCAAAAGACGTACACTGGCATTGCGTAGAATTCCTTCGGAATGTGAAATGTCATTACGGGGCCTTATACGCACTCCCGTAGGCAGTAAATTCGCATCACGACATTTTATAAGAAACGATAACGATGTTTCTAAACGCTCACGTTTTATACGAAGGAATTCAAGATGTTTTATTTTCGTTGCAAATTCCTGCCCGTATCGGTTTGCTATCAAAGTTTTTAGACTTCCGCGATTTGTACACATTTTAAAGACAATTAACTCGGGTCTATTTCGCGGTAAACAATAACTATATTGACTTACTGTTTCCCGACGTTTCGGCCGAATTACATCAGGCCGTGGTCACGGGATGACTGCCGAGGCTCAGCGACGTCTTCGCAAAGCGCGGGTTTCACGACTATCCTCCGCTTGATCTTCAGAATTTTTATCAGTATCGTCGGTACCTCGACATAATAGACCCGAGTTAATTGTATTTAAAATGTGTACAAATCGCGGAAGTCTAAAAACTTTCATAATAACAAATGTTTAAATCCATAAAAACGAACGTCGAGCGATTTATTAATCGTGACTATATTACACAACACTGCATTATTCAATATGCGGGTAGATAACCTATGCACCTTTATCTCGGATTCGCTTATACAGATAGGCATTACATATGTGACCTAATCAAATATTGATTAAACGCCTGACCTACTGTCTAGACGTTAAAATTTTTGTTGTATGCGTGTGACGTCAGCAAGCGAGGCTGTGTGAGTAGCTAACCTACTTCACGTCTACGTAGGATCCATCTCCTTACAATTCATGCTACCCTGGTACAGGTGCAGTGATTTCGCGACTTTGTTGCAATGAATTGCAGTCTGATTGCAACCGTGAGTGCATAGTTTGTTGCAATATGCATTAAGGAACAGTACTGTAACAAAAAAAAAAGTATTTCATAAAAACATAATTTCTTTTTCAATATTAGATATTTCAAAATGGAAATAACTAAGAATTATGTAATTTTTTAAAATAATATTATGAAATCGTTAAATTTACTGACCCAACGGTTAAGTACCTACATAGGTTTAAATATAAATTAAACCTACCTCAGATGAAAAAAATAGCAAATGCATTCAAATATCGTGTAATAAAAAAAAATACTAAAAATATGATAGAAAACCTGGAGATGTTTGTAGTAAGTAGTTTGAGTATTCCATCCCTTCTTCTCCACGTAAATTTACTGAGGACTCCCCGCGAATTCCGATTCTTCATACTAGTATGGCATAATAAAGTAGCATATCTAAGTTAATATTAGAAATACGTCGTGTAGTTTTACTCCATCCACAGTCACTTTATTGCAACCCTACATTTTCAACGCATGCTCAGTCAGAATTTTTCAGCATCCAGCGGCGCAACGAGGCGCGAATTCCGATTCCTCTACTAGGTTAGCATAATGGTGTAGCAGCTCTATATACCAGGATATCATAAAATGACTGGTGATACATGTAGTTTCCAGTTTACTGCACTGCCCTTAGTTTTCACGCAGACTCACTAGTTCCTTTTTTAGCAACACCGTTCGGCACAATGACACGCGAATTCTGATGCTTATAACTAGGATAGCATAATAATGTATGTGTGAATAAAATAATGTGTGTGTGTGTGGTTATGTATCTTTTTGTCTATTTAAGTAGGTACCTATTTCAGAAGTTTGATTTTTTTGTGTTTATTGCACTACCCTCAAATTTTTCTTCACTACCTTCACGGTTGACTGGTAGTGTATGCCTTAGGGCATGAAGTACTATATCTTTTGTGCAAAAAATGTTAAATAAATAATGCAGAAGCTCTATGTACCAGGATAATACAAAATAGGAGATACGATCGTCTGCGGCCTGTGTAGGTAATCTACCCCTCACCCCCCTTTCAGCGCATGCTCAATGGGAATGTTTCAGCGTCTATAGGTACAACAAAGCGCGAAATCCGATTCTTGTTACTAGGTTCACATAAAAATGCAGGAGCTTATGTACCAGGATACCACAAAGTAGCTGCAAAAGCTTGTAGCGTACGTCACTACCACTCTCCACACTCCCTCCTCCGTCCCCCTTTCCACACACGGTCAACGTCAATATTTCTGCACATACAAATTCCTGTTAGTGCTCCAGAAGCAATAATGGTCACGTCACGAAAGGTCTGAAATTTACAAACTGTTTGCAAAGGCGCTGAAAATAAACTTCAATGGCTCACGCAGACCAAACCTTAAAAATTATGTACTAGAGAATTGTAAACTCAGCGATAGCACATTTCTGTCTATAACACAATCCACAATAACAATTGCTTTTATTGAAATATTATTCATATTTTTAAAGGCTTTCCTAGTTACATTCTTTGAAACAAAAAATTCCTAAATATAACAAGAATTCCTGAAGTTGAAGAATGTTTCTTAAAAAATCTTTTCTGAAAATATATATATTTTTTCTGGTAGTTAATAGCATTCTACATTTTTGCGAAATACCTTAAATACTGGTATGTTACTAGTTTGGAACAAGAAAACTGCTCTTCTAATAAATGAACAATAATGATCTTTTCATACCACCTGCTCGACAATGTTCAATTAGATCCCCCAAAGCAAGACATTATATCCCAAGGGATATAATTTCGTATGAAACTCCCAAGGGATTAAAGTGTTTTAAATATGGAACATAAAATTCGTATGAAAATTTAGCATAGCTGCTAGCTTAGGAAGGCAAAGGTTCTACGCCCATACAGCAGTAGCGTGCATCCACTAGAGACAAAGACATTCTGCCTGTGTAAATAATGTTTTTATAAAATCTAAATATATAATTTCTTTACCAGAATTATAAAATATTTATCTACATAATACTGCAAGCTAATATAAACAATTACATTTCACTTTATTTTTTATTGATAAAATACTTTTGATGCAAAAAGCGCCATCTTTTGGCGACCACCATTAACTATCGATAAAAACGAATAAAAAGCAAAGTAAAGCAAGAACACGAACACTATCGCTGCCGGCGGATAAACAGCATTTGGAAAAATTACTTTATTAAAATTTAAAAATAAAGAATGTTTCTACAATTTGTTCCATAATTTGCACCAACAGTATTCCGTTGTATTGATTTCATAGCTAAAACTTTGCCGCCAACACCATTACGTATTTCAATAATTTTTTTTTTTTGTATTTTATGGATTTCATGATAATATCATAATTTTAACCATAGTTATAGTGATAGTGCTTATGATAATGTGACAGTGTTTATGATGACAATTACCACCTAAGTAATAGGGTTATAGAGCCCTGAGTTTGTATCGTCTCGCAGATGGTATGAAAAGTAGAGTATTCACCTCTGGAATAAAGCAGTGTCTTCGTCTTAGGCGACTTGAACCCCTCGCTTCACTTAGGACTCTACATAACTCCCTCGCTTCGCTCAGGAGTTAAATTTTAACTAACTCTAGAGTCCCCCGTTACACTCGGGGTTCAATATGGCGCCCGTGACGTTAGACACTGCTTTAATCCCTTGGTGCATAATCTACTATTATAGTTCCGTCCGATATCATGTCAGTTGCAATCGGGTATCGATCCTCGGACTGCATACAATGTATTCGTCTACATACCTGATTCGAATTATATTGTTGAGTATCATCTCCAGTCTCGTCTACTTGACTTAAACCATGCAAAATACATAATATACTACCTACTACATGATATTACTGTGATGCTTGGATTATTCCTTCCACGTTGAGCTTCTGGGTGATATTACCCAGGTGATCAAATTCCACATTTTTGTGTACTAAAATCGCCCGGCACCAAATCACCTGGGTGATCAAATTCCACATGATTATTATTTACTTATTTTGTTTCCTTAATTATACTACGACGTTGCATCCTCAAGATTTATATAACCAGGTAGTCCACTTTCCAATGTACCGGGCACCAAGCACAATTTTAGAGCGAAGACATAAAAATAAAAAGATAGGTAGAGTTTTAGTATTATTCACCCGCTTGCGCGACGTTATGCCGTTTGACTCATTCGCATTCTTTGTGCGGGCATCACAGCATCGAAATATTAAAAATCAAAGTTTTATTATTTTATAACGTTATTTTTAGTGTGTTATGTAGTTATTATAGATATCAATATGGGTAAATGAAAACGTAAGTATTCTAAGCAATATATTAAGGAAAAGATATTAAGTAAACTAGAGAAACGTTTACGTCACCGCCGCCGCCGCTGCAAGCATTTTGATGGTGCTGGAAGTATATACGAGTAAGTGTTTATTGTGTATTATATTGTACTATTTATCGACACGTTCTCATCTTTGCATTTCGTTCGTTTAAAGCATATTTAGCTCACTAATTAATTTCATTTTGAAATTTATTAAACAATAAAAAGAGCCATGCTGTTTGCGCATTGCCTAACGTTACTGTGTTTAATTAGAGAATATTCTGTATACAGTGTTAAATAAAATGGTATCCACAGAATACCAGCGTCAAAGCACTCTGTGCCTCTGCATGCGGGGCCTATTTGGCCTAAAATCTATCTGAATATTTTTTTTTTTTCTTCATTGTGTGTTGTATTTTTTGTACCAAATAAACGTCTATTCAAGAAATAATTCATAATTACTAAAGAACCGTGAATCGGCACTTTGAAACACGCCTTGTACACGTGTTTAAGTGTTATTATTTCTTTATATTTATAGAACAGTGTGCCTTGGAACTATGATGCGATTATAGTCACGCACAGTACTACGATGCGATTGTAGTCATGTTTTTTGGTCAGATTTATTGGTACCGTGACGCGATCACGGTCTCGATCACAGCACTTCGTGTCATGATGCGATAATGACCTAGCTTATTTTTTCAACAGAATGTTATTATTTCTTTATATTTTATAGAACAGTGTGCCTTGGAACTATGATGCGATTATAGTCACGCACAGTACTACGATGCAATTGTAGTCATGTTTTTTTGGTCATATTTATTAGTACCGTGACGCGATTACGGTCTCGATCACAGCACTTCCTGTCATGGTGTGATCATGACCTAGCTTATTTTTTTTCAACAGAATGTTATATTTGTTTATTTTTTATAGAACAGTGTGCCTTTGTACTATGATGCGATCATAGTCGCGCACAGTACTACGATGCGATTGTAGTCATGTTTTTTGGTCATATATATTAGTACACAGACTGTATCCTCGCAGCCTCGCAGAATATGACTCGCCTCGCAGAATATTATTAATGTTACTCGCCGACAACTACTTCGTAGTTTGGTGTTTATGTTTATAATTGTACATACATTTTGTTAAATAAAAAAAATTCTATGGAGAGGATGAATTGGCTTCAGAGTGTTCACATACATCCCATATGTTCAGTGAGTGGTTCATGTGACTGAAACTTGTAATGAGGGACAACCTAGTAATGTACAGGTGATGACATCAGAAGCACCAGCCGAGTGTCCCATACCATTCACTAGCTCTCAGGTACTTGTAAATGATGTTAACCCTCCAGCAACCAATTTACTTGATAATATTTTAGAGGTCTTAGGAACCTCAAAAGGGAAACACTAGCTTTTCGGAACAAAAATCTAGGATGAAATCTCTGAACGTTGGGGTCATATATTGCGCGGAGGTATAAATAAGGATTAAAAGAAAGAGTTAGAGGGCAAGATCTTCATACCTGAAAACTTTCAATTGGTTAAAACACCCAAATGGAATCCCGAAATCATTGCTGTGTTACTCAAAGAAATCAGCTTATATTGGACCTTCATTATGAAAACACGCTTAATCGAAGGAAATTAATAATGTAATCATTAGATTAAAAGTTTAAAAATATATTGCACGTGTACGAAGTGATTCATTTCTCCTTGGCGAGAATCTCACTAAAAAAAAATTAAAGCATCGAAGTCGGCAAAATATCGGGACTCCAAATCAAGAAAGTTCCAGCTGCGCGAGTACTTCTTCTTCTAATAGGCCTTCAGTCAGCCAGCAGGGAAACTGGAAAGTCCCACTGCGTCAAATGCCACGCACGCAGAGACGTGGTTGGGCGAGGAGTCACTCGTACCATTAGTCTGCGAGGAAAGCACCTGTAGTAGATCCATATCAGACAACGAAGTCTCAGCCAAAGGCGCCGATCAAAACATAATAGAGGAAACATTTAATAATTATTCGGGTAAATGAAAATATTTTATTCACACCTGAAAAAAAATACAATCGATCCAGTTCTCTTGTTGTAACGGGTAAAACGGATTACAAATTTCTTTTTAAGAAACCGAATCTCAAAGATGTTTACCTATAAGTTCACGTTTTTTACAGTCAAATATTGTGACTTATGTTATGAAATTAAGAAGTTATACCAAATGAGAGCAGTAAGATGATGCAATGACGAATTAGATCAATTTATATCGAACATAATATTTCCTACCTGTAATGCTCTTTTCTTGCTAATTGCCAAAATTTGGTTGTAAATTTAAATTTGGGAAAAGAAAACAATTTTAATCCTTGATTTATTGAAATAAAAAGTTTTATACAGTTCTCTTATGCATAAGAATAAGAGAACAATACAATCAAGCCAGCCATCATAATAATAGTCAGATACTATCATATCCTTAGAGTTGTAAGTTAAATTAAAGAGAATCAGGTACCTATATTATAATAGATACAGAAATCTATACAAAGGGCAGAATGGTTCGGATTTTTTTTATCAATCTCGGTATCAAACAAATAAAGTTAAAAATTGGGTACACAACTGGGTAATGGAATACACAAAATGAAAATGTTTTGTTTCTTTTTTTAAGATTAGCCTTCCCCGTAACGATGGTTAGTGGATCGTACCTTCGACTTTGAATTCTTGCGATCACGGGTCAATGACACTGTACTCCAATTTCTTAGATTTTATATGTTTTAGATATGTAATTCCACAGAATTCTTCCTTGTTATACTAGTTGTTTCTTAGTTCCTCCACTGAAAAACCAGACAGCCAAGCCTTATGGGAACTGCCCTGGAGATTCATAGTACAGTGTTGGGTTAAATAAGTATATAGTAACATGCCTATGATCATATGGTCAGGGGCTGTCACATTGGGTTTTACAAACATAATTTTTAATAAATTGTAAAATTTTGTTATTTGTTGGATTATAAAAATAACATATGGAGGAGAGAGCACCTATTTTGTGTACAACTAGTACCATTAATAAATTCAAAGAAAATAGCCTTTGTGAGTTATTTGCCAAGGAGTGATCTGAAACTTTCTATGGTGAAAATCTAGAATATTTATAACATGAAATGTGTAAATATTGTTCATTAATCCACCAAGATGCTATCAGGATTTTTTTTATGAAATAGGGGATGTAAAAGATGGATTTTGGCAATATAATGTGTTTGAAAAATCCCTACCTAACAAAATAGTTAATAAATTTATCTGTTCTAAATCAAAAAGAAAATTCAAGTGATTTAGAAATACCTAAGGTACCTTGGTAATTAGCGCAAGTACTTAAATTATTATAACAAATTGATGAATCATTCGGAGAATCCTTATTATTTATAGCTAAGTATGTATTGCGTGTACTGAGCCTTGATCTCGAACTGGAGACAAAATCTCGAAGGATGATATATTCCAACGAAACTATTTCGTATTTTTTCTTGAATAAAATGAAAAGTAGAAAATATGATATATGAGTACTTCGATTATAACTAGGGATTGATTTTTCTAAGGTCAAGGTATTAGTAAAGGAATCACACCCATAATACCCCAAGATTGATTTTTCTAAAGTCAAGGTATTAGTAAAGGAATCACACCCATAATACCCCAACCAGTTACACAACCTATGAAATTCTCATTGTGATTCAAGAAGTGTTAAGGACGGACTTATCGCTTATCACCGTCACCAGTAAACATATGAATTTTTTGAAGTTCTATAATATATAATCAGTGTTCTAAATGAAAGTAATAAATGTTTGGTTGAAAAAGACAAAAGGTCATAATTAATTAACAATAAACAAAAATATAAAAGCTTTTAAAAACTCTACTCGACGAAACTCTTGTTATAAACTATCAATTTATATGTCTCGTGTTAAATGTCTTCATTTAATTTGATCTATTAATTTAAAAAATGTTTTGTTAAATGTCTCTAAAAGTTATCAACACAAACGGATTTAATGTCAAATTTAATCATTTTGAATTTGAAAAAAAAACTATCTGTGTAGACTATGCCAGGATAAACCCGAAATTTATTTTCTTTAATATTGTCTATGCACAAATTGCACAATGATGGTACTTGCAATTTTCACGTGCGAAAATGACATTGTGAAACTAATTGACAAATAATTGTAAAAAAAAAGTTGTGATTTTCATGTAAAAACAACTGTGAAACGAAAAAGTTTTTTGCAAAATTTGTGTTTAATTAAATTTTAAGAACAAACTGTGTTACAATCCGTAAAACTGATGGTTAGAATAGATTTATTCTCAATGTCAAACCTTTTAATGAATTTGTTCAGAGTTGCCTTTTAAAATGAAAGACATTCGAACGGCTATTAAGCTTATGTCTGAATTCCGTTATATGGCGTTCATCGATTTATAAGATGTCTAAATTTTAGTCACTATACGCATCAATCGTCGAAACATTATCTTAGATTTAAATTTAAGCAAATAAGTTATGAATTTTAATGTCTTCCCTTTGCACTTGCTTCAGCTTCATACATTTTCACTAAGATTTTTAAACCCATATTATCTCATCTTTGAAGTCTGTTTACTATTATAAATTATTTAGATGATTTTCTGTGCCTTGGAAATTCTTATCAAGATTCTATCATGCGTTCATGCGTAATAAAACTCTTTAGTTTTCTGATTTAGATTTTGTTATAAATTATAAAAAAAAAAGTCTACTTATACCGAATTAACGACAAACTTTCTTTTTTTTTCTCTTCTAATTAAACATTTCTCAAAATACTCTAAACACCCTACCTGGTTATATAAATCTCGAGGATGCAACGTCGTAGTATAATTAATGGTTAAACAAACTTACCTTTGTGATGTTTGACCATAATTATACGAGACGTTGCATCCGAAGAGATTAATACTCCCGCCCTACCCATTATTTGCTGTGTTGCAAATAAATACCCAATGTTTTTGAGAAATTTTGCTCTAAAGGAATGAGTCAAACGGCGTAACGTCGCGCAAGCGGGTGAATAATACTAAAACTACCTACCTATATTTTTATTTTTATGTCTTCGCTCTAAAATTGTGCTTGGTGCCCGGTACATTGGAAAGTGGACTACCTGGTTATATAAATCTCTTCGGATGCAACGTCTCGTATAATTATGGTCAAACATCACAAAGGTAAGTTTGTTTAACCATTAATTATCTAGCCGCCCTAGTATGACCTTGGTGGTCTTATGTATAAAACATATGTTATGTATCACTTTGTCCAATTCATTCACATTTGAATTACTAAAACTAATGTGGAATTAGAACACCCAGCTCCCCTAGCACGAACACCAAAACACGATATGATAAAGCAGTTTATCGTGATGAACTATCAAAATAGAATACATTTTATGGTATTTTCACTATTCAATTAAACATATATAATATTCGTGTTTAATGGAATGAAAGCAAATTTTTCTAAGATTTTTCCTACAATTGAGTTAATATAATAATTTGAAGTAAAACTTCAAGCTTAGCTCGATTTATATTATGCTTTAACAAATAACTTCTGGATAACATTTAGATCGCTTTTCAATATAAGGAATCTTTTCATTCGACGATATATATTTAGATAATATTTATGTAAGATTATAATTTATTTTTTATGTACAGCATAGTGTGTTATTTTATGTCTATCATATTTATAGTTTGTTTATCTGTACTCTACTTTTAAGTTATCTAAATTTCTTTTTACGTATACCTCGTGACTCTCATAATCATCCTAAGGTCGACTGGCAGAGTCCTACTAAAGTTTGAATATAGTCTATTTCCGATAAAAATTAGACGTAAGGTAGCCAGTTTTAGCCACTTCGGCCTCACATTAGATAAGATAAAGAACAAGAGCTTCCTTAGGGTGTAAAAAACATAAAGATAAAACTAATTAGTAGATAGTAATGGGTTTCTCATATAGTTTGTTACTTTAAACAAATAATTGAAATTGCAACACTAGTGCGGTACCTAAGCGGGTCGTGGCGATATGTTGCCAGCGCGATGTATTGACTACCTAACGCTCAAGCGGTTCAACTATTACCATGGAAACAGCGAAGAGGCTGCCTTGTGGATTCTGCGATCCTAGTAAAGACTAGGCGAAATTTTAGGCCGACTATAGTTTCTGATTTCAAGATAATATTTTTGTCTATGAAGCTAGCAACATTAATGTAGTATTAGCAGAAATAATATAACTAATTAAAGCTAAGAGTTTTAGTCACATTAGGAAAGTCCATTGTCTCATATCTAGTCTTATTCAAAAACTGAAAATTAAGTTCACAAAAATAACAAATCCGAGACTATTATAACTAAAATACAGTCATGACCATGGATTTAATAATCAATTATTAAGTCCATGAGTCTGACCAAGATCTTGTGGCCATCTTGTGGCACCTAGATGACATTGACAGGACGGTGCTGCATGTTTTTCTCTCAAAAAATCTCCTTTATTTTAAGAACAACCTCTCTGGCACTACTACTCGTATCACTTTAGGCATGTTTTTAATTTAGGTTACAAAAAATCACAGCAAACTGTCAACCTCATCGATTTCGGCCACGCGCCACAATATCTCGGTTGAAATGACCTTATCATAAAAGAAGCTCCTTTGATGACATAGGTGGGAACAGGATAAAACACCGAAAAGCTAATGCTAAGAGTTAATTTTTAGGATTTCGTTCCTAAAAAGGGAATAAAACTGAACCTTTATAGGATGACTTCATTGAGTTCATTGTTCGTCTGTCCATCTTTCTGTTTGTCTGTCTGTCAACTCAAGACACTTATTCTTAGGAACGCGTAGAGATATCAACTTGAAATTTATATCCAATACTGGTCCTTTTGGGGTATAGTTTCTTTCAGCCGTGAAAAACCAAAGTTGTAAGTGAACGCGATCAAAAGATATGGCCATCTATGTCGCATAAATTTTCTCATAGTTTGTGATTTCACAAAGGGAATCAAAACCTATTATGGTACTTCTTGTACACCAAGAATCATGAAATTTGCCAATTAGCAGTGTCTTACTTTTGATTATATACTTGTCTATAATCTTCTTTATGTTTAGGTTACTTAAAAGCATCAAAATTCAAAAAAGATATACTCGTACGTCTCTATGTCAAATTTTGTCAAAATATAAACTTTCACTTTTATAAAGTAAAAATGTAGTAGTTCTAGCAGAATTCTTGTAACTTTCCTATTGTAGGTGTGGTCTAAGTTGACGGGGCTGAGCCATGACCTTTGAAGTTTCGGCCACGCCCACTGATTTTCCAGCAGGAATATTGTCGTTTTCCTACACTTTCACTCTAGTCAATCTAGTAGAGACACAAAATCATATCTGTTTCTTTTCGTTTATTCATTCATCCACCTCTAGCCGGCTTATTGCACCCTGGTGCACTGGCATCGAAACGCTTCAACGTTGCCGTTCATTCATTCAATCTAGCTCCTGTAGATTCATTGCATCCTAGTATGATTGTGATGCATCAGTGCAACAATTACTTATTAAAAAAACTTCTATTTTCGCATGGCTTGTTGTTTATTTAGCCAGGCAAATAACAGTTTACTACAATTGAAGAACATCAAATGTATTGATACCATTTTTTTTTTTATGGACGGCCCGGCAAATGACCTCCTCCCGCCTGATGTTAAGCGGTGAAAGAGGCCCAAATGAGTTGACAGATAGAGTAGGGACGACATCCACTCTCCTACCTGCCCGCCCCTTGCCGGCCCAAAAAATGCTTTTTCACGCCTCTTTTGAAGGAACCCATGTTGTAGGATGGGGAAAACACGTGCGCAGGTAGAGAATTCCAAGTGTGGGATGAACGACAGAAGAAGGAATCTTGGAATTTCTTGGTACGGTGTGAAAAGGAGGACACAGTGTACGGATGACTCCGAAGGCCCTTACGCGTGTTTCTGTTAAGGAATGGAGAGGGAGGGATAAGGTAAAAGAGATCCTCAGAGCATTCCCCATGGAACATTCGGTAAAAGGCGCTAAGAGAGGCGATGTCACGACGAAGTTGTAGAGGCTCGAGGGTGTTAGTTGCCTCTACATCGCCAATTATGCGAATAGCGCGACGCTGCAATCTGTCCAGAGCATCGAGGAGGTACTGAGCGGAGCCGTCCCAAAGGTGCGAGCAATATTCCACGCAAGACCTAACCTGAGTTTTATACGACAAGCATAGTTGGTCCGGCGCAAAATACCTACGCACCTTGTTCAGGACACCGAGTTTCCGTGAGGCAGTAGTTATGACGGATTCGATGTAGTCTCTGGGGTTCAGATCGCAGCGAATGTTCATTCCGAGCAAGGTGATGTTGCTCTGTGTGTGAAGGGTTGTGCCCTGAAGAGAAAGAAGGGGGAGGAAAGGTGACCTTTTCGCCGAGAACACGCACACCTGTGTTTTCTTAGCATTGAACTCAACAAGATTGTTGGAGCCCCATTCGGAGACGAGGTCCAGCGTCCTGTTGAGCTCAATGATAAGATTCTGCCTTTCCCTACCAATATCACCACGAACAGCCCCCGAGGTTCCGTGATATCCCCCATGCACTGTACTGTCGTCCGCATAGCAATGTATAGCTCCCAAGGAAAGCATATCATTGATATGCAGAAGAAACAATGTGGGGGATAGAACGGAGCCTTGCGGAACACCAGCGATCACTGCCACGAACCATACATTTGATACAATAAATAGTAACGTAATAATAGGTTCGAATATTGATTCAATCGATCTGGCTTATTAATATGGGTAAAGAAACATTAGGAGATTGCAATTTCAGAGCAATATAGATTACAGACTAAATGGGTACACGCAACTTTTTCTCAAATTAGCGAAAATCATATTTATCAAAGAACAATAAACAAATTTTTAGTAAAAGTAAAAAAAAACGAAAATTTTCAACTTATTTTAGTGCGATGCCAGCACTTAAAACAATTCAACGTATTCAGTATAATGTATGAGTTTAATTAAAATTTGCACCCCCTTGCACACGGTGGAATCTGAACTAAACTTCATATAAAATGCAAAATTTAGTATGAAAAAAAGTCAAACTCACACTTGACCATTTTTTGATAAGTTCATGACGTGTGTCCTAATTATATTTAGCTGTGAGGGCGTTAGGGGGTCAAAAATTTCGTTATTTTTTAGCTCCGATGCATCGTTTTCGAGATATAAGCATTTTTTAAATATTTTTCTTCAAATTATGTAGGTTTGAATTATTTAAAAAACAGTCCAAAATATTCTCAGTGCCGGCTCCATACTAAATTCGGTGAAATTTTTGTAGTGCTGCTAAAGTTTTCCGTGTTTTTTGCTAGATGGCTTGTCATGCGTATAGCAAACCAGCGTGCAGCGTTGAACACATTGCAGCGCACGGTACCTCGCTTACTCATACCTCATCAACCATTAATGCTTTACGCTTTGGCAGTGTAGTATACGATGTACGAATAGTACGATTAGGTATGATTAAGAGTTCGCGCTTGGTAACGTTTTTTTAGTACAGTGCCGGGTAACCTATTCGACGAATGAATGGAGATGTACGAATAGTATTCGTACATCGGTACTATACAAGACTAGTTTGACATCGGTACTAGTTAGACTCAGTGCCCGATTCCAAACACATGGCCGATTTTATTAAGTAGAGAATACTTTTAAAATATCAGCTATGTACGATGATAATTACAGATTTTTCTACATCTACAATTTTATTATTTCACATCTACGATTGTATAGACTTCGAGCTTGAACCCATAGTGAAAGGTGCAAACTTAAATTGCCTTTCGTAGCTGCTTGAGTAAAGTTGCTACAAACTACGAATTTTGTAGCGTTAGCAATTACAACACAAATAGACGAGGCAGTTGAATACACAACCATCCGACCATTTGCAATGTTATCAAATGCAAGTAGTACTTATACAAATAACAAAATAAGTCTTTTTTTACTTAAATGGTTTTATTGAAATTAAAGATTATAATAATTATACATAATTGCATTGTCATCGGAACTTAAGGTGTATACAAAATTTCAACTCAATCAGACACTGGTGAGTGGGTCAAATTTAACTTGCAAGATTTGACCCAAACAAACAGGGCAAATTAAATAAAACCGTTTCAACATATGCAATTGATAAGATATTACACTAGTTTTCCTCTTTATTTTTAGGGGCTTTTACGTGCTTTTATTCAAAAGGATATATCCATCATACCTTAACCTTAATTGTACTTTAAAACTAAACTAACGATTATGGTTCTTATTATCATAAAGAAATCAACCAAAGCCTGAAAAATTGAATTTGGGTTTGAAAAAATGCTTATTATAAGTACTGGTACATCCGAGGTATTGACATTAAATTTTTGCAGTAATGACTCCCTCACTCCGTAATGAAGACATTTTGCAATACTAAAACCACCATTGTGACGAGCGACATAAAGATGGTTAAAATTTGCCAGTTCAGTCTAAATGTAAAGTGTCACTCGTTATCGTGTGTAAATAAAGTAATATTTTAATGGTTAATAAAATGGTCAAATTTAATCCCATAAGTTACAAAGACAACTTTTATGTTTCTATAATATACTCGTTTCGCCACAATCATTGTCCAGAAAATATTCTGTAGAGGGCCACCCTTATCATTTAGTAAAAATTGCCTACGACCTGTTTTTCAGACCTACTAAATATACACAAAAAAATCATAAATATCTGTCAAACCGCTTCGGACGTGTTCGATAACAAACACTGTGACACAAGATTTTTATATATTAGTTTATTTTTTGTTTTTCTGTTCTAGTTGAATGCTACGGATACTGCGGCCATTACTGCATCCACTGGAAGCACTCCGATTGCATGGCAATTTCCAAGTTCTGCACAATATTTGCAGCACGTGTACCAGGATTACATAATGTAGTAGAAGCTTTCTATTCAACATGTTCACCCACACCACAAATTCATATATCGGATGCACACACACAGCAACGTTAAAGTCTAGACAGCCAGAAGTGGGTCAACAATTAATCGATATTCGAGTTCGACAACAGGGTGGAAATCTATGGCGGATAATCGTACTCGCAAGTATGGTTTTTAAAAAAACCTCATTATAATTTAATCAAATATAGATCTAGACATTAAATACAGTTTTGGATAAATCTATTCCTAAGAGTTTAATTGTCAAAATCAAATAAAAGCATGTTGCCTTTTCTAAATCCACGCACAATAATAGATCACGTACCATTTATCAATTCTAAGGATATAAAAATAATGTCAACTTGATATTATAAGTACAAGTGCACACTTATAAGTGTCAGACACTCCATGAATTTGTTTTCTGCTAAATCAGTACAGTAGAGATAATAAATCGCGTTAGTTATTTTTTATGAATGAAAAATAGGATAAGTAATCTTAAACATCCAGCTGCAAGATGCAGTTTCATTCAGGCTGCATTAAGCGATTTTGCATTGCACCTACACCAGGAGAGCATAACGGCTAAAGAGGTGTTTTGCTTCCGAGCGCACAACTCACTCAAATAACTCTATAGTACAGAGTCCGTACCCACACGTGCCCACACCACAGAAAGGGGAAGTCTAGATAACAGGTACTACCACCCCGTCCCCCACCCTCTGTTAGTAGCTAGGTCTCTGTCGTAACCATAGACTGTCCTACTTGCGTGCAACAGGTGACATAATACACTTTCCTCGTGTTTACTACTTTCAAAAGCGCCCTTATTACTCTTTAACATAAGGCATACTGTCTTGAAATCCAAAATGGGGTGACATAGATGATGATTGTCGAAGTCAGTCGTGAATTCGAAGTTTTTAAATGAACGTCAAGTACAAATTGGTTTGTGAGTATATTTTAGTGTTTCATTATTGGTTCTTGAGTTTTTTATAAAAGGCTTACAGTCAACTTCATCTTTCAGTATAATTAACATAATCCGTTATTACTTTAAAGCTCTTATAACTTTATTACGGTAACATTTGAACTGGTTGTAAATTATTTTATTTGAATCGTACTTGTGCTTAAAACATTATTATGTAAAGTCATTTGCACTTACAAGTACCTACTTTATTCATTTGTCATTTAATGTTACAATTGCAATAAAGTTGCATTACACCAGTGAATAGCATCGGTCTTATTACATGATATGGTTTAAGTATAGTTTAAATCCAGACTAAGCATAAAGTCATTTTTTGTTGCTTTTAAGAAAATATGTTATTATTACAAAACGTGTTCTACGTTTCGTAATAGCAATTTATCTCTGGTTTAAGCAAAAATCGAGATTGTACTCAGGTCTGAAGATAAACTAGACGTACGGACCCATAGTTTAGCGCTGGTTTATCTTGGATTTTTGTCGATCCGAATCACATATTTTCAAATTGATTATTTAGTGATTTTCTCTTCGATACTTATTACAAAAATTATGACTTGGCTTTTAGAATGGATTTGGGTATGCTTGATGAAATAGGTCGTACTCTACTAGGCAACCAAACCGAACGCTGGTCAGACTAAACCGATTCATCTTCATTCATCATAAAAACTTGTCGCGACATTTAACTACGTAGGTAGATAAACATTAATACCTATTTAACTTGATCTTGTTATTAGTAATTCTAAAAAATATACATTTTTATAAATTTTGCGACAAGCTTTTTTAGCATAATTTGTGTCATAACTCATAAGTTTATTTTTCTCTTTTTAGAGCTTAAAAGCTTAGCTTTAAATTATATTTCTTACTTTATTTTAGTTTTCTAGTGATGTACCGACCAAGTCGGTCCATTTTTTACTCTTAAAAAAAGAGTGATTGTAAAGAAATTGATATCTTAACTATATTTTTATATTACAAAATATGTTTAACAGTTTACCTCCAGTCCAATCTAGAATATTGGACTTGGATCATTAATTTATTGGGCTTAGATCCAGAAAATAAAAAAAATAAAAGTAAGTGATTGAAATGAAATCTAAATCTGTACTGTAACTTTTTATTATAGAATCAATTTTACAGTTTACTTTTAATGCTATCTAAAATAGGATAGGATATAAGGAAATCCAGAAATGTAAAAAAGTAAAATTAATTAATTTAACATTTTTTCTAATTAAGACATCAAGAAACACAGACTCGCACATAAACAATCATAGGTAAAAAATGCAATGCAAACAAAAATATGTTGCACTTGCAACAAGTACTTACCTACGCCTGGTCGCTGGACGCCGAGCGCCGGCCGGCACCTACGAGCCGAAAGCGTAGTTCTTTACGAACATTGCCTATGTCACCCGAACCCACTCGAAAGCAGCAATCGGCTTGGCCGACTAGTGGGCCCACTAGTAGGCTAGTCGGCCCATCTCTAATTTTCATTTTGTGACGGCAGCCTTATAGAATACAATATACTATTCTACAAGGCAAGCTCTTTTATTTGTTACCCATATTGCGGGGGTGTACAAAAATATATGTGATCAGTTATTTTGTTGCGGCGACCATGTTGAATTTGATTTTTTTTCCATAATACACTGTATACTGCAAGTCAAATCTCTTTCATTTAATACCCATATTGTGGGGGTTGTACAAAAATGAGTAGGTAATCCGCCATTTTGCTGCAGCGACCATTTTGTATGTGTACAACAATAATAATTATGCATAATTGCATTGTCATGAGAACTAAAGGTGTAGGTATATACAAAATATTAGCTCAATCGGTTGAATATATCTGCTTCAAAATTGAGTTCCAAGATTCCGCCCGAACAAACACAGTAACATAGGTACTCGTACATTTCAAGTTAAATAAAAGCTCGTAAACTTTCCTGAACAGCAAATTAAAGCAAAAATCACACTTTATGCATTTTTCAGGTATAAATACACCTGAAAAATGCATTAAGTGTGATTGTGAGTGTGTGCAAAGCAAAATGTAAACAGCTTTTCACCTATTTCCAAAAAGGAAACACCCTCCGTGTTCTAATGGTGGTGACTACCCGGTATTCGTCTGGATGTCCGCAGTTCGGTTCCTTACGAAGATAGGAGTTTTTCTGCTTGATGCGATTGGTAGTAAAGCTTCTGAGTTCGCCTTGCTAACTTTCACCGTGTCCCCTAATATATTTGCCAAAATAACAACGATAATAACATTGTTGTGTTCCGAAAATCAGAGGTAAGATAGACAGTTCCTCAGTTGCCTAGGAGTCCAGTTGAAGCTGGCTCCCTTCTTCGACCATATTGTCACTTACCATTGTTGGCAACACTTGCCAGATAAAGACTGTATACACGCGCCCTCTGATGTCGTGCTTCTGTAATTCCTTCTTGACAAAACCGCCATCGTGTAACGTGTAAGGTCGGCTGTAATAATAAATATAAATCTCGCGATTATACCTAAAATTATAACATTCTCACCGCAATCATTATCGTGCAGTGCATAAGATAATCTTGTAGAACTTGAGTAAAAAATAGTGCTATACCAAATAAGTGCCTGCATCATTTTGCACCACCACACCGACTATCATCTTCATAGGTACAGTCCACTACCAAACCATCGAGGCCAACAACCATCAGGTGAGATGAAGGCCACGAGCTTTTCTGTTGTGTAAAAAAGGAGGAGGTTCTATGTTCGACTGCATCTACACTCAAAAGCAATGAATGAAATGTTGAAATGAAATGTCGAAAACTGAAGCTGGATAGACGGACAACGAAGAGATCCTATAAGGGTTCCATTATTCCTAATGAGGTAAGGAGCCCTAAAAATGAATTACCGTCCATTAGTCTCGCTAAAAAATGGCTTGATATTTTTGAATATATATTATTTAAATTTTTTTAGCCTTAATAAAGCCTAGGAATAGTTTCAAAAAAAAAATAACAGGGAAATCCTAAATAAAAGCTTAAAAATAATAGAAAGTAGTAATAGTAGCTTTGTGTGGAAAATTACGGTAAGTTTCGCAATTGCATCCATTAAGCAGATATGAAGTTCACCTGTAGTCTTCTTCTTCTTCTTCTTATCTTTTTTATATGAATCGCTGTGTGTTACTCTCGCTACAACTCAAAACGGCGCAACATATCGTTACGAAGTTTTCTGTGTGTTTGAATAATAGATCCAGGGAAGGTTTAAGAGTACAATTGGACCCAGTGGGTGGCGCTGTAATCGGGCAGGACGTCTGCCGGGCCCACTATAATACACTAAAAAAATCCTAATTCAAAGAACTTAAAGAATATAAGCTAATGTTATAAAGCTAAAGAGTTTGGTTTTTTGTTGTTTGATTAAACGCGCTAATTGCAGGATATTTTTTCACTTCTCATGCTCTGAAAGTGCTTATTTGTGCAGGATATATGTTGTACAAAATCGAATTTTGTGCACGAGTGCATTAATGTATCTACTCATACATAAATGTATCTATATTAAGGCAAAGAAAATGAGCCATACAGCCAAACACAATAAGAAGTTCATAGATAGAATTTGTTATTTTATTATATTTACTTTAATTTATTTGCCTATATGTGTTTTTTAAGACAAAGAAACGTTATGTTATACTACTGTTTTATTTCCTCGCAATCGAAGTGAAAAGCAGAGTTTATAACGCATCCACAAAACCATTTTATGGTCGACATTACTTTTAGCCCTCGCCTTGTTGTAAAATCTACTATTAAACGACTTCGAAAAAGGAGGAGGTTCTATGTTCGGCTGTATCATTTTTTTTATTCATGTTCACCGATTACTCCGCTATTTGTGGACCGATTTTCAAAATTCTTTTTGTAATCGAAAGAGTATTCTTCCGAGGTTATCCCATTATCATCATGGCATGATCTGATGATGGGATTCCATGGAAATCGAGGGAAATCCTTGAATTTCAAAGACACGTCTAACGTGTTTCATGTTTCTTCTTAAGATATGCAGGTATTTGCATCTGGTAGTCATCATGTCATGTTATTGAGCTGATGATGAAAGGTTTCTGGTAGATTAGGAGTTCGGGTATAATTCTTTCGAAACTGTTATGAGCGCAAAACGTTTTATTTTAAGTTATTCTGGTGTTTAGCTTGGCTCAAATTCTAATATGTACTAACTAAAAAGATTTTTTTAAAAATTACAAAAAAATAATACCGACTTCAAAATCACTAAAAGTCATAAATAATAAAATTAAAATATCACAGTTTTATATTGAAGTCGGTGCCAAACTATGAACACCTGAAAGTCTTAAAAATATAAGAACAATTAATGTAGTTCCTAAAAATTTAACACCGACTTCAATATAAAACTGTGATATTTTTTTATGTTATTATTTATGACTTTTTTTGTGCTGAATAGTCCATTAATCGAGGAAGGTTATATAGGCTATATGATATCATGCTACGACCAATAGCATGATGTTATAGGCTATATAGCCTTCCTCGATGAATGAACTATTCAATACAAAAATAGCCGAGCATCAATGAAAAATGTTGCAAAAACTGGAAAAAAATATTAAATCCGAAGTTGCGGGCATTGAACACAATTTATATCACTAAGCTAGTTTAGTGTACTATTCAATTTCATATATTTTGTTTGTAAATTAAATGAACTTATTCTAGTTAAAATATTGCAATTATGATAAGTACTTACCGCAGTAATCAATTAATAATTTTTATTATTAA
Organism: Schoenobius gigantellus; assembly: GCA_963935595.1. Lineage (NCBI taxonomy): Eukaryota > Metazoa > Arthropoda > Insecta > Lepidoptera > Crambidae > Schoenobius > Schoenobius gigantellus. The sequence goes on from OZ012540.1 coordinate 52,629,072, forward strand.
CAAAAAAAATATCACCGTGATCACATTGCATACAGGTGCTTTTTTTCGATTAAGAGCACTATTTTCTACCCACATTTAATAAAATGAGAATATATAAGTACTACTAAATTATTACAGATACAAAACAAAATATAACAATACAACTCTCGCCTTTTACTTTCAATAACTCCCTTGCCATACAATAACCATTCAGCCCTTGTGACTGATCAAATGTGACGACGCGCCAACCTACCGAGCTGATTAACGATGTTTCTTATTGGATCTCGTGCGCCTCAGATTAGGGTTTATTCGTGATTCCGCCCTCCAAGGTGGAGTCTGTGGCGCCTTATTGTCTTAGTCACAAGATAAAACATGAAGAGATATTATTCTTCAAGAGATAGATAGTTGTCTAGTGTTTTTATTATTCTATATAAACTTAATCAAAAAGAACAAACAGGGTTTGATGTTTATACTTCAGATCAAATCGCACGATGAATTGAGTTAAATCATCCATTTTCGTTTCAATAAATAAAGTTAACAATATGAGGCGGTGGTTCTTTTAGTTTTTTTTATATTCGCCTTTTTATTTAAATGCTAGCTGACACGGCCACGTGTTGCATTGGCGTACGTTGGATCAATGTTATACTAAACTTCCTAATGCCAATGTAGTCAAATTAATATTCACTCCTAAAAATTTCCTTCCTATTCCTTTCATACGAAACTATACATAACAATATAGTATAATTATAACACAAAACATATAAATCGTAAACAAAAGCATTGACCCAACGCCATCTACTGGAAGGTTACCCACCACCACAGAATAGGTTATAGTAGGTACTACCCATGGACTTAATAATCAAATTATTAAATCCATGGTACTCCATTGTACGTAGTACCACAGTTTCACAATGTAAAACTGTGGTACTACGTACAGAAATTGCACAACTTTGATCTTGAAAAAAGCCGACATTGTAAATAACAAAACTTTGACGGGCTTATCAATAATTTCACTCCTTAGATCATCCTCGGCTCAGAACAATAGCTTTAGTTATTCTTCTGAGATCCTCGGATTAGTTACTCCGTGTTTTGTCTTATTTTGACATAAATGACAGCCGACATGTGCGGAAACAAGACAAAACACTAACTAATCTGAGGTGATCCAAGGAGTACAATCTTTATCAATAATTAACCGTGAGCGTTCAAACTGAATTGCACCTTAATGCTACACGTTAGTACCTATAATGTTATTACTTAGTCATCCTAAACTTTTTTGACTATAGTTTCAAGCTAGTAACGTTTCTTGAGTGTAAATCCCTCAAAATACAATCTATAAATAATCAATGGATAGCAAAACTTACCTACTTGTAACTTACGATGCTTGTGAAATTTATAACATCGCCTCTTCTTGATAACTTTTGCCCGCGACTTCGTATGCGTGGAATTAGTAATTTGGGTAGCTTAATTTTTATCCAATCTGCTTTTATCCTTTCCCACAACTCAAACTATCTCCATGCCAAATTCCATCTAAATCGGTTCAGCGGTTATTGATTCCCAATACAAACTTCCACCCTTTTCACTCCCTTAAAGGATGATTTCTACTATAAAAACTATACTATGTCCTTTCCTGGGCCTCAAATCTGTACGAAATTTCATCTAAATCGGTTTAGGGATTTAACAGATAGACACACTTTCGCATTTATAATATTAGTAAGACAGTAAGTATAGTATGAGCACAGTTTAACAATCATATTATTGTTAAACTGTGGTATGAGTATGGATTTCCTGAATACTGACGTTACAGAAATGCATGTATCTGATCCATTCACATTGTAAAAGAGACGTTTTGTAAACCCTTCGAACATATGCGATATTCTTAGTTTAATAAATTTGTGCTTCTTTATTAATGCTTATTCTTGTAATATTAATTAACGTAATCAGTTCGGAAACGACCAATGAATTCCAGTTCGCAGAAGCAATTTCTATGTTATGATAATATAAGAAAACAGTAAATATACTCGTAACTAGAACTACAACCGCCTAAACCTATTTAAGTTTGCCGCCATAATAACAATGACAAATTAGGGGTAAGATAGCCAGTTTCTTAGTTTGTTTGAAGTCCAGGTGACGTTCGCTTCCACCTTCGGCCTTATCGTCACTTACCATCAGGTGAAATGCAAACCAAGAGCTTCCCTGTTGTATGTAAAAAAATACATTGACAGGTTGTCATTATAGAAACATACTAACACTTATAATTTGACTTGAATCAAATTTAAAGCTTTCTGAAAGTGCACCTCATGCACCATTTTCTACATCCAAAGACTGAATGGATTTAACGAAATTATTATACTTATAAGCATTAGCACTAAAGCATTAGAGATTTAGATATTTGGAGAACGAACGAGCTGGTTTTGTTGAAAACTACCCTATACAATATTTCATCGCCTATTTTTGTGTGGCTTCTTTGGCTTATTATTATGCCATCCATGCCTCTCACCAAATCCTATTCTTCCTTCAATACCAAATTTTTAATTAGGCAACATAGAAGCAAACATTACATAGACAATTACATTCGCACATATAGCTTAAGTATGTTTTTTTTATTTTATTCTAGGCTAGGTTTCCGCTCGCGGCTTCGCCCGCGTTATTATTGTTTTCCTGTGGGAATTTATATTTTCCCATAGGAAAAATAATTTTGAAGCCTATTTAAGCCCGGATAGTAAATTTCATAGAAATTAGAGCAGATTTTAAATATTTTCCATAAAAATTTTCAACCCCTATTATTCACTTAAGGGGGTGAATTCCAATAAACCATGAGACACGTGTTCAATGAAATATTTTTAAGAGCATGAATCTCAAGTCTTGTCAAAATCGTTGCTAATTTAAAGATTTTTCCATACAAACTTGCAACCCCTATTTCATCCCTTCAGGATTATTTTTTTAAAATCCCTTCTTAGTGTGCGTCGGCATTTGGAATTAAAACAACTGTCCAAATTTCACGTTTCTACCATTAGTGGTTACGGCTGTGCGTGCATCTATAGATGGGAACTTCTGTTATATACAAGTTTATTTTTTAGTTACTAAAAAAATGTATGTGCTTGTTCATACAAACAAACTGAGCAACTTTCACTATGGGACCAACTTTGAAATCGTAAAAAAAATCAGCTGTACCATATAAATGTTCAACATTCACTGAACCTAGATATATGGAACAGCTTAATTTTTGTTTTTGCCATTTCAAAGTTGATCCCATAGTGAAAGTTGTTCAGTTTGCTTATCTGAACAAGCACAGAATTTTTTTTAGTAACTAAAAAATAACCTTGTTTAAAGACATCTCTTTCCATTACATTCAATAAGTTTAATTTAATCCTGATATCAATAAATTTAACTCCCTTATCTAATTCAATTAGGCTGCCTTTTTTATCAAGACCTATTTTGATGAATACATTTTGATCTTACTACAAAATATTGTCTAAAGTTAGTCATAACCTCACTCGGTCTATACCAACGAAAATAATATTTTTTATGTAAGTATATATTTTTTCATCACTTTTTCGAAAAACACAATCGGATAGCGATGAATGAGTCAACATATGAAAATTTCTGCTTCATAGCTTCACTGCTACTAGAGATAAAGTAATCAACAGAGCTACTTGAGCGAGAACGGCATAGAGCAGACTCCCGCGAGAGCTTATCGGCCTCGCCTGTCAGCAGGCGTTTTTTCACACTCTTCATACAATGGACTGCTTTTAGTCATAGCGCTTGCACTTGACAAGTCGCTATTAGAGCTCCGATGATTGAAAAATATGCAAGAGCGGAAATAATGGATTTACTGTTCGCTGATGGCCTTTTTGAAGAAGGGGTTTTAAGTAATTGATGAGTTTTTCTTTCGCTCATATCCTTTTGGCGATGCGCCTATTTTGGTAGCAATTTATTGTATTATTGTATCGATCTGATTGTGTTTAATAATTTAATATAGGTCGATCAGATCCCTCCAGCCATATTGATAACTGACTGTTTTATAACTGGTTACTTAAATGGATTTTTTTCATGTTTCATAACTAGTTATTTAAGGAGAAAAATTTTCTGCATTGGTAACTAGTGTGAGATAACTATGCAGCTTCCAGAAGAGACTTTCTTATTCACTGTTTCATAACTAGTTATCAGAGAAGAAAATTATTTCCATTTTAGTAATTTTTTGTAACTAATTCGTAATGTAAAAGTATGTAATTTTTTTTGTAGCTGCCTTTGCTTTCACTACAAATGGTAGCCTAGAAGAGGAAGTCCGTCTAAGAAAGTAGGCATGTTTGAATCCTAGCACCGGCGCCGTTGGTCGACTAGGTATTTAAAAGGTAACTCGGTGGTGCAGTGGCTTCGGCGCTCAGCTAAAACGACAGTAATGGGCTGTTTCTACCATTTTTGTCGCAGTCTTTTCAAAAAAGCCAAACATTTAGGGCTAAAATCAAGAGTACAGAGGTGATGTCGAAGTAATTAAATTTTTAGGTATTACTCGTATTTCAAAAACACGGTGCGCTCCTCAACTGCATATTAATGTTTAATGAAACAAATCATTGCGCATTAAAATCAACTAACAATTTTAAAGAGCTCGATCACCTCCGAACCGAAGTCTGAATTTTGTGTGATAATTGTTCGGATGTTCCGCTGAAATGGAATGCAACCCGGTCAGATAACGTGGCCTCCTCGCCTGTAGACCACATCTTACTTCATGCGGGGGCTGCCGCGCAGAGTGCTGAGAACCGCAACGGCATCAATATTATAATATATAAGCTTTATATAGTATAGATATATTTGTGCCGTTTATGGTAGAAACAATGAGCTCATGGGAACCGGAGGCTAAAAAGTTTGTAAAAGAATAATTTATCAGTTCGACTGGCAGAAGCTTCCGGTGACCAGAGAGTTGGCAGTTAGTTACCTCTCGACGCATTGGCAAAGGTAAAGTTGCTAGCGTTTTGGGTAGTTGCCATGGGCCCTCCACTTGCATGCACTGGAGGAGACTCTGTACCAGGGTCGTCTGCTTAGGTACCTACCTCCGTTTTACCTATTTCTGCCGTAAAGCAGCAGTGCTTGCATTGCTGTGTTCCGGTTTGAAGGGTAAGATATGGCAGTGAAATTACTGGGTACTGTGACTTTACATCTGGTGTCACAAGTTGGCAACGTACACTGTGGTTCTTGTGGGGGTTACAGTTTTGCTGCGAATCTCACTAGAGCCACATGTATTATAGGTGACTGTTACCACTTACCATCAGGTGGGCAGTTTGCTTGTTTGCCAACTTTCAGCAATAAAAAAAAACTTGAGGATGATTAGTTTATTTAGAGTTTGAAATACATTAATTTAGATATAAGTAGCATATTTTTTAAGATACCTAGCGTTTTTTTCTTTAATTTTTCATAGTTATTATAGATTTTATAATAATATTAATTTAAATAATAGAAAAGAATATTATAGAAAACAAATTCCTTGACTTTATTAAGGCTCATTAAAGATTCGAGAATAGAAGGACTTTTACTGGTTTCGATGTCTCCAAGTGAGATACATAGCTTTTGTCGAGATTAATTAATCGTTTTGGATTATAATCTTCCATATTTTCTTCGATAAACAGAATATGTGTGGCATATTGTTTGGTGACATAGGCAATGGTTAACCAACTTAAAAAGGGAGAGGTTCTATGTTCGACAGTATCAATTTTTTGAGTATGTTCGCAGATTTCTCAGCCAATTTTGAACCGATTTTCCAAGTTTTCTTTATTTTCAAAGATCTCTCTATCCGAGCTCAGAAAAATCAAGGGAAACCATTAAATTTCATAACCGATACAAATGTAAGTAGGGGTTTGGGTTATGATTGCGAATTTTATTTTTTCGATGAATCATAGGTAGTTCCACTTGTATTTCGTTCGATAACCATTTCATTCGAAAGTTCTTAGATGCGAATGACTTTCTGCCGACAATCGTTAGTTCAAACAAATTTATATCGATATACCTACGGTCTGTCGACGAACTATAGTACGGATGGCTTTTTGAAAAAAATTATTCGATTTTTCTTAAATCTTTTTCTTTTGAAAATAAAATTATAAAAAAACTAATTAAAAATCAAAACGTAATTTTGATTTTTAATTAGTTTTTTTGTAATAAAAAACAAATTAAAAAAGCGTTAAAAACAAAATAATAAAGAAAAATAAATTTATGAAAAAAATAACGCTCTACACAGGATCGAATCACCAAGATCTAACGCATAAACCAATCCTGACCTACGTGAAGAAGTGAAATTAAAGATCTCATGTTTTTGTGTAAAGCGACATGCGATACATAGACGAAAAAATTTGAGGCGATATAAAAAATAACTTTAATAAAAACAATGTAAAAAAACGACAACGTAAGTACTTTTGTAATTTCGAAGGTAATTTTATAGCAAGCAATTAATAGAATACTTACTTATATTAAAGAATTTTTACGGATTGTATAGCTTGATTTTCTTATAAAACAATAAAAAAAAACTAATGAACTTTTTAAGAATCATTGTGTGGTTTCATGAAACCATGATGCATGTGAAACTTTTTGGGATCGTAGGCATTTATTTATTTATTTTTAGGTTTTTTATTTTCAATTGTTTTATAAGAAAATCATGGTAAGCAACGCAAGCTAAATAATTCGTAAAAAATATTTGATATAAGTATTCCATTAATTGCTTGTTATGAAATTACCTTCGAAATTGCAAAAAAAAGACAAAAAGTACGCTGTCGTTTTTTTATACATTTTCAATTTTATTCGCAAAAAAGCCATCCATGCTATAGTTTGTCGACAGACTGTATGTCGAAATAAAATCGTTCGAACTAACGTTTGCCGGCAGAAAGTCTTTCGCATCCAAGAACTTTCGAACGAAATGGTTATCGAACGAAATACAACTCGAACTACTTATGATTCATCGAACAAATAAAATTCGAAATCATGATCCAGACCCTGTAAGTAGGTAGTACCTACCTAATTACTTTGGTTCAACTATTCTTCCGAACAGGCGCGGATAGAGCTCTCAAAAAAGGTTGTGGTCACACACACAGCCATCACAGCCATCCGTTAATCGGCGAACTGCCAAGATGTTGTGACAAACATATGATGCTCTGACCACGATTTGACAAAGATTCATAGTTTTTTTAAAGGCATTGGATATAATATCATCAGCCTATCGATCTCAATGGACCATGAAAGTGTGACGTCACAAGTCTATTTGAGGGCATGCCCATCGTGCCCACAACGGTGGATCCACGCTTGCTTCCAACAGTTTTATTTATGTGTAGCAAATTTACATAGCCTATTAGCTGTTTTTAAACAAGAAGGATTAGTAGTCAGTTACGACAATTGGGATGATGACTGAATTCTCATTTTCACATCTCGACGTAAAATATTAAAATAGCGTAGAAAAAGATGCAATCATGTGAAATTAGAATTAAAATCGGCTTAGAAATGCATAAAATACAAGTATTTTAAGCTGTTAATTTTGAAGCGATTAGACAGAGAGATCCGACATCAACCGTGACGTCATCGTTGAGTACGGCCATATAAACTCCATGTAAAATGCCGTTTTGCTAGAAAGAGATGGAGAAAAATCTTTAATACCTTATATCTTAGTTGTTTTTATAGTTATTCGAAAACCGATATGAATGAGCTTCTATTAAAGCAAAAAAAAATTTTTGTCATCTAGCCAATTGTCACTTTAGATAGCATGCAAGTCAACTGATAATACGACGCCATCATTCTTATTAATCCTAATATTATGACTGTTATACTAACAAATTCGACAATATATAACCTATTCTCGAATAACGGCTTAATTGTAAGTATAAGCATTTGGTGAAATTAAAATTGACTTATTTGAGTTTTAGATGACTTGATGATGATTATTGGTACAAAAGTTAAGCCCATGCAAAAACTTTTTCTTGTACAGTCAACAACACCAGGCTACCACAAAATAACGATTCTTCAATCAGCATTGAAGTTAACAGTTTAAGGTTCAAAATAGATTAGAGAAATTTGATAGTCTTATGTAGCCTGACGTGCTTTTGACTGCACATACAGACGCATGAAAAGAAATCAAACAAAAAAAATCATACCAATATGCATTGCACCATGAATAATTAATCGCTAAGCAGAAAATTCGCTGTTCATACAGAATCGCAAGACAGTAGTAATACAGTCGTATTCATAAATACTTTATTAATGATCATTATATTTTGATAATACTAGGTATAGCTGTTACCCGCGAACTACGTTCTGCCATAATAATAAAAAAATCTGGAGAGAGCCACTCTTATCACCTAGAGGTATAAAAAATAGCCTATGACCTATTCTCAGACCTACCAAATATATACAAAAAATAAAACTCGGTCAAGCTGTTTCTGGGAAATAGCAAAGACTGTGACACGAAATTTTTTTGGATGTAGTCTGATTTTTCAATGGTCAGATAAATTTTATTCGAGAAACAAATATGACAGTATAACGATATTTATATAGAAAATTGCCAAACCTGGTATATATCAAAACAGTATTATAGGTATGTATAAGTAAAATGACGTTTATATTTTTATTCTATAGGCGCTTTCTTAGAGCTCCCGGAAAGGTCTCTGGCTTCAAAATCTATATAAATATAGAAAAATTTGACTTATAAATCAATAGCATAGCGTGACTGGATCGAGCAACTAGTATAGTATAAAAATATAATATGACGATTGTAAAATATACAATAAAGCACTTACAAAAAATACGTTTAAGTATGTGGTTAGGCTGAAATATTTTTTTAAAGTATTATGTACTACCTACTGTTTTATTACGGCCTAGCCTAATTATGGCCGTAATAAACAGTAGGTAGTACATATTCCTAAGTAGCCACTACAATATTATAACCGCCTCCGTGATCCAGTTGTTAAGACCACCGGTTATCGATCGGGAGTTCCGGGGTTCCATACCCAATGGGGGTTGAAATTTTTCTGTTCGGTTTGGTTGGTGGTAGGGCGTCTGAGCCAAGTTTTTCGCCATAATAACAATGTTTATAGGATTATTGTGTTCCGACAATTCCGAGGTAAGATAGTCAGTTCTACATTTGTTGAGGAGACCAGCAGGTGAAGCTTGTTTCCACCCGGCCTTATCGTCAGGTGCGATAAAGGCCAAAAGCTCTCATGTCGTATGAAATAAAATATCCTCGCGTACCTTTTCTCATATTTGATTTGAAATCGCATGAATATACATAAAACAGTGTGTCGCGTTAGTCTATATTCACAATTCCATTATTCACTGTAGAAGGTAAAGGGAACGCGTGCTTTCTTATTTAGAGTCAAAAGGTGCCTCAAGTCTGAAATTCTAAACAAATATCATTCTGCGTTAGCAAAAAGGAAAAAAATGCATGAAGATATAGACCTACGTGTAAAGTAAATACTTTTACCTTTAATATACATATTATATCTGTACTAATTCTTAAATAATAATTTGTGGTTTGCATAAGTATGTGTTGTAAACTATTCTCAATATGGTATCAAGTAATTTTGATGTGTCGAAGTAAATAAAAAATCTTTTTAATTCAGTACTTAATTTTATTTATATCGTCAGCATACAAATCGCATATAACTATCAAAATATATCAATAGAAACGCTATCATTCAAATATATTATCCTATGTAGGTAGGTACCTAAAGATAATTATACAGCTTAATCTTTGATTTTAGTATTAGGTAATTTACTAATTTACAATAACTTTTAAATATATTATAAATAATTAAGAGTATATTAAGTAATACAATCATGAATTTGGAAGCGATAAAATATTGTAGACATTTATTAATTTAGGGTAAATTTATGTAAAAACACATACGATAGTTGTCAAACTAAACAACTAAAGAGTGTTTTTTAATTAAAAGTACCTATTGTTCGATAACATTTAAAAGATATGTAATTAATTTGTAACAGACATAACATAACCTATACCTAATTAATCTATATTTATAACCTTTAAAGATAAGTTCGAAATAAGTGCCTTCTGATATAATTGCAAACTACCCGCCATCGCTTATATACGAGTGTATTAGATAGTTAATTAATTGCACACACACTATCCAGAAATAAATATTTTTATTTTGCAATTTTAACAATAAATAATCTACAAAATATTTTGTTTTAAAATTTATGTTGCAATTCTGTTACTTAAGATTGATCAATAAATAGCTTTTTAGTACCTAGGCCTCTGTGGAAAGTCGAACAAAGTGTTCGTAAAGAAACTTGTACATTATCCATTTTACAATATCTTAGAAAAAGTAAAAATGATATTGTTTGCTATACTATCTTTCATTGGTGCTTAGAAATTATTTTAATTTTCAATGTGGCAATCATCAAGAAAATTTCAAATGTAAAATTAAAAAAAAAACTCATTATTTTTTGTATATTGCTGATTACACTGAGTAGAAATGACACAATTATATTTAAGTATAATAATATTACTGCGTTATACAAGTGCTAACGCAGTTTTCGATTAAGTATTTTATGACAACATTGACCAGCAGTAGGTAATGTAACGTTTTTTCTTAAGCGATCTAAAATCGAAGTTTAGGCCAAACAGTACAATACTTCAGTACAACACATAGTAAACTTAATTCAAATATCTAAACTTACTGTGATCGTTGGTGACAGCGTACTGGTAGTTAGGTATGAGATCCGGCATGTCGTGGTGGTGAAGCGGCGGGGTGGCTGGCGGCGGCGGCCGATAACCCGTGTCTACGGTTCCGTAAGGCAGCGGCCACTCGCGTTCCGGTACACCGACGCCCATACCCACGCCGCCATATGAGCAGTACTCGCCGCCGTACGCCAGCTGCTGGCTGGTGGTGACGTGCGGATACGAGCACGAGCTGTACTCAATCGGCGGAGGGACACTTGGCCCGGCGCCGCTGCTGCCCGCAAGCTCGTAGCTCGGCGCCTGAGCCGGAAGAGAGGGCACCCCCGTTCCGCACAGATATCCGCCGCTTCCAAACTGAGGTTTCAGGGCCTGGCACTTGCGGCGGAACCCGCGAGGTCGACGACGGAACGAGCCCTCCTCAAACATGAACTCAGATGACGGGTCGATCGTCCAGTAGTGCCCTTTTCCAGGCCTCCCGAGTCCTTTCGGCAGTTTCACGAAGCATTCGTTTAAGCTCAGATTGTGGCGCACCGAGTTCTTCCAGCCCTGGTAAGAGCTGCGGAAGAAAGGGAACTGCTGCTGCAGGAACGCATAGATTTCGCTGAGCGTGAGGCGCTTATTTGGGGAGTGACGGATGGCCATGACGATAAGGGCTATGTAAGAGTAAGGAGGTTTCTCTTGACGGCGAGTAGCGGGCGCGCGACGCGCCGCCTCTTCCGTGGTTTGGTCCTCGGTCTTCATAAGTCCGCGAGCGCGTGCGCCTCGGAGCGCGAGTTGGAGAACAGTGCGTGCGCCGGTGCCGCCCACAGGCGCACGCGCATCTCCGCACCGCCCACGCAAAGTTCCGCGCGCGCACCCCTCCGTCTCGCCCTGTACATCGAGGCACTCCCACCGATTGCTTTTACACATTTGCTTATTGGCAAACCAATGTTCACATACTCGTACCTACACCTACATCTGTTACTTCGTGCCGATTAGTAGCTCCCCGCATCGAAATCATATAATAACATTTCACCAATTATTTTATTATTTAATCTCACAGTAGCTTTCTTTTACCGAAGTCACTTTTATTCGTCATTGTTTACTATGTTTTCCGTTTCCGTTTCTTTTAGTGTAACACATATCGTTCGTTCTATATACAAAAGAGTTGTTAAGTTCATTGTACTCGGCCCGCCAGATACATCCGCATCTCCCAAACATTGAGCATCGGAAAACCCGCTTAGACAATAATATTTATCCACAGCAAGGACGCCTGTCGAACGCACGCTCTTGACCTAGCACAATTAAAGCAAACATTTTACTAGATCTATAAAACAGTTATACGACGTTATACCAAATATTTACCATAAAGCGTAAACCAAAAGTTTTGCATTAAACTCGCCCGATTTATTTTCTCAGAATCGTAAACAAAAATGTCTGACAGAATTTAGGCTTTATCGTATAGGAGGAAGGTCTTTTTTCGTCAAGCTCTCTCTCAAAATAAATGTTGTGACTTGTGGTCCCAGCTATTAAGAGCACATTATCGAAAACGTAGTAAACGATAGTACACCAATAAATTAGCATCACTAGCCGCTTCCCGAGACTTTTACTTCCACGTTCATTTGCGACTACTATACAATGTTCAACCAATGTGGATTGAACGGAGAATTATGAATGTAAAAAAAACTCTATTTTAATCAGATAATAAAAAAATCAATATTAATCTTTAAACCTCCGATTATATACTAAATTTCAGACATGCTTCTATTTTGCTATGAATTAATCAAATAAGCACATTACATTCAAGTCGACAATTACATCCTATATTCTAACCATAACAAGAAGTAAAACTGTTCTATTACCGAACTCCAATTTTGTTTATCAATACAACAATAATGGTGTGAATATTATTATGGAATGCGAAATATAAATACGGAAACTAAAAGATGCATGCGCCGGCGCATACTCAAGCTCGACGTCCGACCCAGACGGGCTGCCGATCTTTGTTGTAAACATATTCGCCTCTGTAGTAAACACTATTATAAATGTTTTTATACAAATATTGAAGGCTTTTTTCTTCGTTATTCATAAAACAAACATCAATGGAAGGATCATCCAGATATACCTGAACTTTAATGCACTAGTTAGGTATATTTGAATGAAACGGTGCGGGTTATGTTTTAATTAAAAATTAGAAATAGTAAATAGTCATTTAACAAATTCCGAACATTTATATTTCAGATGTAACGTCAACAAGAAATTGGAACGATAAATTTTAAAATGAAAACGTTCTTCCCGTTCTCTCAAGATAATTTTAGCTTTACGCGCGTACGTGTGGCTATTAAGCTCCACCCACAAAATGGCGCATGAAATCAGTACCAGAGTCCTCCAACCAGGTTTGGTACATCCATTCATCAAAATTTACGATTCAGTCATGTTTTCTTTGAGGTTTACAGTTTAATTTCTGATATCCTTACGGACATTTATTGTTCCTTCATAAAGTTTCAAGAAAATTGTTCATCCAAGCCTTTCATTATTGTATTTATTCTTTAAACGGTCAGCATTTATTTTAAACTGAATTTTTATAATCATTTCCAGCAGTGTACTTATTAATAGAAGTTTTTATACTTTCTTTCGTGTCTTGTACATTAATCTGATTAGCCCTTCAAATGTCTTTTTTTCGTAAACTTAGATTAGCGCTATACCATTTAAATATCATCTATATTAGAGAGTATATTAAAATTCTCGTATCAGTGTTTATCCGGGATAAACTCCAAATCTACTAAACCGATTTCGAAATTTGGCTTACTGTAAGAGTATGTAATTTGATCCAATTTAAAAGATATGATAGTTTTTAAACGACTTCAAAAAAGGAGGAGGTTCTCAATTCGATGAGTAGGTATGTTTTTTTGTGTGTATGTTACGCGATTACTCCGCCAATTGTGGAACGATTTTCAAAATTCTTGTTGTATTCGATAGAGTATACTTCTGCGGTGGTTTCATTGTCAACAAAGTCAGGATCTGATGATGGAATCTCAGGAAATCGAGGGAAATCCTTAAATTATATAGGTACGTACAACGTGTTTCGTTTTTCTTCCGAAGCTATTTTTTTCTTTGACATTTTTTATAATTTTTATGATTTGGCATCACACACTGATAACCCTAAATTTCGACCCTTCTACCACCAACCGCAATTTTTTAATAGCGATATTAGTATTTTTACTCGCGAAACATAGTTCGCGGTCACAGCCAAGTATCCTTATAAATTACATATGAAACGTTTTTTTTTAAATTTCGGATTACTCTGCAAAGAGTTAAGCATACCGGGGATGGTAGGTACCTATAGTGGGTACGTTCAACTATTTGAAGAGCTTTACATATGCCTAACTTGACACCAATAAGTCACCGGTAGGTACCGTGCTAACCTAATCAAGCCACTTAAATAAGGCAGGGTTTCTTAAAGTGGGGTCCACGGAACCCTTAGGGGTCCGCAGCGTGTGTATCAGGGGTCCACAGTAGGTCAGTCTGTAACGCTGGTAACTAGGAAAGTGTGTAGTAAACTTGACGTAAACGTGACATGCGCCTTGACTTGTCAAAGACAATCCCACAATTGAGGCCAAACAGCAGCACCCTAAGTGTAATGAATGAAAGTACCATTAAAGTAATTTTTATTAATATAAATTAGGCTTTTATTTCATTTCCAAAAATATTTTTGACAGGGTCCGTGGAATTGCTTAAATTGTGAAAGTGGTCCGTGACTGCAAAAAGTTTAAGAAACCCTGAAATAAGGTATTTTAGAGCTTTCCGTAGTGAATATACATATAGGTACCTACTTATACTGTATATCAATCAATTGACGGCAAACCGCATACTTTGTAACAGCTGTATGTATAAGTATCAGCTGGATGAAGATATTACAATAGTATCAGAATGTGAATAATAGTAGATTAGTAGCTAAGGGCTGTAAGGCATCAATTGCAGCCCGAGATAATTATATTTCGAGGGTGCAATTGGTGCTTACAGCCGAGCTAACTACTCTGCTTTACATCTCGATTGTGAGGTAAGTAGGTCCTTATTACCCCCAAATGGGGCTTGTAGGTGACCAATAAGCGCTCTAGGGTAATAATGTAGCTTGGAAAGCCCTAGGGCGGTAAATAATAAAAAAAAAACACTTCACTAATTCAAAAAGTTCGCGTTCATCTAACCATCATACTGGCAATAAATTACTTACAGCCTAGGGCTTTTCTAGCTACATTATTACCCTAGAGCGCTAATTGGTCACCTACAAGCCCCATTTGGGGGTATAAGGACCTAAGTACTTACCGAACATGAGAGATGTAAATGTGTTTTACTAGAACCCCGTAAAAAGTGGTACGGTCTTATATTTTTTAATAACTTGATTTTGTAGGTTCACCGATTTCTTGGCCAATTTTAAACAGATTGTCAAATTTTATTTATTAGAAATACACTGACCTGCAATGGTAAGTATCACACTTTTAAAACTGCAATAACTTTTAAAGTAGGCGAAATATTTTCAAAATAAAAAGTATTAAAAATACTAATGTATAAAAAACTATAACTTCCGAGAAACCTGACAAAATGAGCTGAAAATGTTTTTTGTTTGAATCCTTTATCTTTTGTAGTTTAGGGAAAATTTTAATTTTTAAAGTGTAGTGCTTACTTTTGAAGGTCAGTGTAGTATATCCTGATTTGATGACAATGAGAAATAATATACTTCTGAGATGGTTCCATTGTCATTAGGTCAGCATCTGGTGATGGGATCCCAGGAAAATTTATGGAAATTATTAAATTTCATAGGCAAGCCCAACGTGTTTCATGTTTTTCCTGAAGCTATTCAGGTTTTTTGCTACTGGTAGTTATCATTCTTCTATTGCTCCTTGATCCTTGATTTTAGGAGTAAGGGGCAATATTTTTAAAATAAAATAAGCACGTCCTGACCCTTAGGTGAATTAATTCGTTCCTCCGGTGAGTTAGTAATGAAAAGTATTACTTCTCAACGGGGACCTTTTATTTGGCATAATGTTGTTTGTCATAAAGGCGCTTGGCATAAATCACTAAGCATAATAATCGAAAAGCATAACATTAACGTCACATAATTTTTTCTTTGCATAATTTGTATAAGGCACAATTATCCAAAGGCATAATTTCATGAATTAATGAAATCCCTTATTTCTTTTGACTTAATATTGGTAGTCCTAAAATGTTCTGCCATAATTTTAAGTGTCATAATTTATGATATCCCTAATATTTTGGGGCATTTCTTATAATTAATAAAATCATTTCTGATTTTATTTTAAGGGATATCACGTTCATTAGATACAATGTTTACTCTCTGTTTTACTAAACTTTTTATAATAACATTTCATATAAATTATTTTATTCAAATATGATACTCGAATATTCTATATTTTCATTTGATATTTTTTTTCATATTATATATTGATTTTTTATTTGACAAAGTAATTCATTCATGCTACTAGTGACAGAAACGAATCGCTGCAAAACCGACTCCACGTAGTCTTGTTCGTCCTACCCCTAGAGTATAATTCAAACCCGCGTAGGCGCAGAGGGGCGAGGCGGCCCGCGAGCTGAGGAGTAGGTGGTGAGCGAAAACCATCTGTGACGATAAGATCGCGTGGGACCGCCGGAGCCCCGCAGCGTCGAAGCCGTGACAGAAACCATGCATGTGCATGCTTGCTTGCAAGGTGCATGCTTGCTTGCGTGGTACATGCTTGCTTGCACTGTGCATACTTGCTTGCATGTTGCATGCTTGCTTGCATGTTACATGCTTGCTTGCATGCATACTGCATGTTTCCTTACATTGCTGCATGCTTGCGCGCCTTTTATGCCTTTTTTTTATTTTTATTAGGGGGTAAAATGCGTTTCTGCACCTCTCCGCACTGGAGGACAGATCAGTGCGGAGGTGTGTGGGACTCGCCTGGTTTAGCCAGGAATACCCACTAAAAGCCCCCTGTGTTCCGTCCTCAGCGATGGGTTGTGAGTTCGATGTAACAGCTAGGCCTTATCTTCGAAGATCCCACAAGCCATCACTACGTCCATTTCCAGACCCACCATCTTGTAATCTTAAGTACTAAACGAGGTAGCGACATACCGGAACACATGTAGATCGCCACCCTCAGCTCTATCGACTACCGGCTGGGCGACAGTTGTCCTCGGTTGTAGCCCAAAAGCCGATTCCACTCCCATTTTTTTATGGCCTCAACGTCCTGGCATATGCCCTGCGCCGCTGCCCTATTCGTCGGCGTCTAATTGGGTCTGCCTGAAGCCTTCGTAGCTCTCCATGCTTCATCGCTGCCGACCATAGCGCGAACTACAGCCGACAGTGAAAGGTCATAGCCAATCACCGATGTTAGAGTTGCCCTCTCTTGCTCCCATATTGGGCACTCCAGTGTGTGTTGCGCCGTATCTTCCGGTGCTCCGCACTCGTGACAGATGGTGGTTCGCTCTCTCCTCGCGATGTTGCACAAGTACTTTCCGAAGCATCCATGCCCCGAGAGAACCTGTACTAAGCGATAAGAGAGCGAACCGCTTCGCCTGTTCACCCACTCCTCCAATACTGGGAGTATTGCTGCAATTGTGCGGTGTCCAGCAGTTGGTCGAGCCAACATCTCACGCCACCTTTCAAAACCCTGCTCCTGCGCGTTTTTCCGCCAGCTCTCTATTTCTCTCGGGTGTGGCTCTATTCCGCGAGCCCTTGCCTCCGCGGTTCTGTGGTACACCGCTGCAAGAACCTCGGTCTCCAACTCCCAAGGTAGTGTGCCTGCGAGAACACACGCTGCCTCACATGAGACGGTGCGGTAAGCCCGAATGATCCTGACCGCCATAACCCGCTGCGCACGCCGTAATAAGGTCTTATTATAGACGGTCAACGATTCTGCCCATATAGGTGCCCCATAAAGGGCCATTGATTGCACTACCCGTGCATAAAGGCGGCGACAACTTTCACTTGCACCTCCAATGTTTGGCATTAGTCCGCTCAAGGCCGTCGCCGCACGAATCAACTTTGGCACTAAACATCGGAAGTGCTCTCTGAATCTCCACCTGCTGTCAAGAACAATTCCTAGATACTTCATTGTTGGCTGAACGCAGATAGAGACTCCACACACTATAAGTTGAGCGTTTGGCGGTGGTACGTTTCGAGCGCCATGAAAACACAGGGCTTCCGATTTGTTCAGCGCTACCGCCAAACCCAGACGTCGGATTCGGTCTACTACTAGCGCAACCCCTTCTGTTGCAAGCAGATTTGCGGCTTCGTATGATTCGCCACGCGCCGTCACCAAAGTATCATCGGCGTAACAAGTTACATTAACTCCATCAAGATTGGGGCCGCGTAAAACCCAGTCGTAACCGATGTTCCACAGGAGCGGTCCAAGAACCGAACCCTGTGGAACGCCGCACAATACCTCCTTGCTGTCCCATCCGCTGTCTGTGGGGTATACAACAGTCCTTTCAGCTAAATAATTATCTACAACTCGGCATAGATATTGCGGGAAGCCATGGAAACGCATTGCCTCTTTAATGCTCGCATGAGGTAGAGTATTGAATGCGTTGGCAATATCCAAGGACACCGCCAACACAACCCCGCCTCTCGCTACCTGGTCCTTGGCAAATGCCCTAATCTGCTCAATCGCATCCATGGTGGATCTGCCCCGCCGGAAACCAAATTGGTTGTTGTCCAAGTTAGGACCCACCTGAGACAAGTGATCGTTAAGACGGGCAGCAATGATTCTTTCGAACAGCTTGCCCGCCTCATCGAGTAGTACTATCGGACGATAGGCTGATGGAGAGTCTATAGGTCGACCGTCTTTTCTCAGTAGCACCAGTTTCCCTTCCTTCCATTTGCTGGGAAAATTGCCGCTTTGCAGACATTCGGACAATAGGGTCCTAAAACGGGTCCCCAGGCCGTTTTTGAGAGCGAACACCCATGCCTTTCCAGGAATCCCATCCGGGCCAGGGGCCGTATTTTTCGCTTGTAGACGAAGCACAGCCGCAGCCAGCTCCGCCTCGGATACCTCGGGAACATCGGCTATGAATTCGTCTGGCAATGCAGCGCTTCTCATTATAGGTGGAACCACGAGTCTTGTGTTTGCAGGGAACAAAGTGTCCACGACCCTAGTCAGCATGTTCCTCTCCATTGTGGATGTTAAAGGGGGAGCCCATGGGCGGAGTTTGGTCAAGACAAGCTTATAGGGCCTGCCCCATGGATCACGCTCCAGAGTATCGAGCAGTTCTTTCCACGACCTATCCTTTGCCGCTTTGATCTCCACGCGTAGTGCCTTTTTGGCCTCTTGAAAGGCAACATATAGGCGCGATGTTTCAGCTGTATTTCCGTTTCGACGTCGGCGAGATCGGGTGTACTGACGTCGTGCCACCACACAAGCTGCGCGGAGTTGGGCAAGCTCGGACGACCACCAGTAAACCTGTCGACGATTTGGCGGCTTTCTTACACGCGGCATGGCAACATCGCAGGCACGCTTCATCATCTCCGCAAACCACTGCGTCTCTAACTCCGGATCAGGTCTTTCCGGTTCATTCGCCCAGCTCTCTACCAATACCGCCGTAATGAAAGCATCCTTATCAAGCCTTTTCAAAAAGACCACCTAGGGCCCAGTCCATTCATGGCACGGCTTGGGCTGTTCACAACTGATGGGTGAGAGGAAATGTTAAACTGAATATATCGGTGGTCTGATAGGATTTCCTCCCCCTCCATAACGACCCAGCTGTTTACACGACTAGCAAGAGCAGGGCTTGCGAACGAAACGTCCACTACTGAGCCACCCTGTTGCCGCACGCATGTATTGACCGTTCCACGATTTAGTATCTCTAGATTATTAGATGAGAGCCACTCTTCCACTGCTCTGCCCCTTGCATCTGTAGTTCGCGAGCCCCATTCACGAGATTTAGCATTTATGTCTCCCGCGACTAAAATGTGATGTGGGCGACACCAGCCTAAAAGGGTATCCATTTCCGCCAAAAAGCCCTCAAACTCCGACAGTGGGCGATTTGGAGAGAAATACACCCCGACAACCATTATATCGCCACACAAAGCCGCGGCAAACCCATGACCCTTTGCTGTCTTTGATATGGGAGGAGCTTCATTTCCTGTCGCTACAGTAACTGCAACTAGCCCATTTAAGTCTCCAACCCAGTTGTCACGGGAAGGTATGAAATAGGGCTCTGCAATGACCGCCACCTGGATTCTCCACTGTGCCAGGCTTTGGATGAGCAGATCCTGAGCTCTGGCACAGTGGTTGATGTTGGCCTGAAGGATTTTAAGTGGGCCTAGGGGCATTGTGTCTCATAGATCATTTCCACCTCAACAGGTTCATTCGGCGAGCATGCTGGCTGCGGCTGGATTGGCATTTCAGCGTGAGCCGGTCTCCTTTTCTTCGTCTTGCGTTTGAGAGCCAAACATTGCCTGCTTCCCAAGCGATGGTTAGCCGGTTGGTTGGCCTCAGCGCAAAAAGAGCAATGAGCATCACCTTGACACTCTGCTGCTTTATGGCCTGGCTGGCTACAGCGGTAGCACTGCTGGCTGCGATCGACTTCTGCGGTGCACTTCTCCTTGACATGACCAGTCTCCAAGCATTTGAAGCAGCGCATTTCACGGGGCTGCAAGAACTTCACCCGCGCTGCCGTCCAACCCACCAGTAATCTGCCCTCAAGAACTTTCTTGGCAGCCGAAACAGGACAACTCGCCCAGACAGAGCCCATGCCGAAATAGCCGTGGCGTATCATTCCCACCTTCACCTGCTCAGATGGACACTCTCCTATGCGGGCAATAGCTACCGCCACTTCTGTGGACGAAACCGAGTCGTCTAGTCCTGATACTAAAATTTCCATGCTCTTTATGGGCCTAGAAATTCTCACCGTTTCTGGACTTAGGACTTCTCTCAACTTTGACGCCATTGCGTCGGCCTTTTCTCCGTTGTCAGCACCGGGGATCTGAATGATCGTAGCACCAGTCACAGCTCGGCGGAAGTGTACGAAAGGAATGCCGAGAGCAACAATATCAACTTTCTTTTTTGCTTCCGCGATGACAGCGCTGTAGGTTACACCTTTCTCACCAGCCCCAGGCAATAACGTCAATACCACTGCAGCGGTTTTCGGTGGCTTCGTTCTTGCGATGTTGGGCGACTGCCTCTTCGACTTCGTTAACGGGTGAGTGCCTATATGCTTCCCACCATTGACGACCGTACTCCATTGTGTATTTGTTATTGGCGTCGGACGAAGCGGATATGACTCATGAGGTGCAGAAGACGTGAAATCTTCTGCATAATGTCTTTGCTTTTTACGCCGCCGTTTATTGTTTTGTTGACGTCCAATATTTCCGCTTATAGAGGAATTCACTTTCTCCCCATTATCACACGGCACGTGTAGTGAGTTTTTTGTGCCGGTTTTACTGCCCTTAGTGCTGTTAGGAGCAACCTCCATCGCAGTTGTATTTGTCGTCTGCGCACTGGGTCTTTCATGTGCCAGAGCCGGGCGGAGTCGTGGTGCCGGGTTTAGCCTTGACTCTATGCCCTCAAATCATGCATTGAGTCGGTCGTTTAGACGACTCATTAAGCGTGCCTCATACTCCTCGAGTATAGAAGGAGTTATCACCATTTCTGACACTCCTTCAAAATTTTCTGGCCTATGCGGCAGACAGGTCTTCATTTCGTTGAGTTCCTTCCGGAGCTCTCCCATTTCTGTGCGCAACTTCTCATTTTCTTTTTGCAGCGTCTGAGTTTCCTCAGACGTGCTGCGAGCCACAAGAGTCTTAGCGTCTTCTTTTATGGCTGCCGCTGCATCTCTCAGGGCCTTAACGTATGTGCCTTTTAGTCTATTAGAGGTCGTAGCTATCTTCTCAATGGCAGCAATACTGGTCATTACTCGCAATAAGAGTTGCGGAGCTGATTCAGCGTCGTCTGCTTCTGCTGCTGGCAAGTGGGGTGGGGAGCGAGAGTCAGCTGCTCTAGCTTCTTGTGTAGATGCAAGGATTTCTTGTTCCTGCCTTGACTCTTCGTCAGTGCGATCCTCTCGTACCGGTTTCGAGTTGGTGATGGGTAATCTGAAATCAGAGCCCGTGGTAGGCGGGCGCCCACGGCCCCTTTTGTTGGCAGTTCTCGATCGTGTCATGCGGCCACGGGAAGAGTGTTCACTCTCCGAGGACTCTGACCCCAGTACACTCTGGCGAGTTCTTTTGCGCCAGAATCTCCCCTCGTTCTCCTGTTCTACATTCATCATGAGTCTGCCACCGAGTGTTTTACTAGCAGACGAGTCAGACAACTGACTGTCTTGAAAAATAACATCTGGCTGTCTCGTACACGTCTCTTTGCCGGTATCGGGACCAGCGTTTATATTATCTCCAGTTGCAATGTTACTCTTAGGCGACCTGGGAACCACCGCCAAAGGTTCAGTCTCCTGAGGATCATTTCCTTTTTCCTTACACCAGATACATCCGCATCCATCTCCCTTACACGCCTCGGTAACATATTTGTCACCAGGCAACCCGGATATCGCCTGGCGCCGCTGGCAAGGCGGAGCGCATGAGCCGCTAGTCACAAATTTTTCACCCGGAGTACCAGCTTCCTCCGAGCACCCGGGGTCAGCGGGGTTGCATGACAAAGCTTCAATCACATTGTCGGATATTCTCATTTTTAAAAAAAAGTAGGAATATACATGCGGCCCTTTCCCAAGGGGCCGCAGACGCACTTTCGACAGGCCATTTATTCCTGCCAGGTTCGCGTAAACCTGTGGAGACGGGATATACCGCCCGTGGTTCGGCACTACTACAACGCCCACTTAAGAGGGGCACCTCATTACGCTGACAAGTCAGACCATCAGGATACAGCTGACAATTAGAAGATTCTATTATGGGATCCTCTGACCTTAATAAAGGCCCTTACGGCGGTAGTCTTGCCCCTTATTTACACATAAGGAGGGACTTCGCCTGCCAGACCGCACGTAGGTAGCCAAGGGGCCACGGAAAAGCGGCCCGCCGGGTTGAACCCGGCCATGCCACGCCACTGGGGCAGCTGTCAGACTATTGGCCCGCGGCAGATATCTACCGGGTTGCCCAGGGTGCACCACGAGGAGGTTGCCTGACATCGCACCCCGCGCCTTTTATGCCTAGAGAAATTCTGCGTAATTGTATTGTTCTTTGTGATTAATATGCTAAACATTAATTATGCTTTGAAAAATTATGCGTCAAGTTGTTCTGTTTCGAGTTTATGGGTTTTAATACTTATGACAAATGATTTTCTGCCACACAATATTATGCTTATTACTATTCTGCTTCCTGATTATTATGCGTCTTGACGATTATTACAATCGAAATTATGGAATATGATTTTATGACAATAATTTTTATGCCTAGAAATAGAGAGCCCTTCTCAACATTTAGGAGTGTCCCTCGGTGGGGACGTATATGAGCTGTGATGATGATGATGATTTAGGAGTGAGGGAACAGTGAGATGTTAACGTCAGATTTGAGCTACTTGTACAGAAGAAGACGCACTAGAAAACTATCAGTCGAACATGGAACCTGAAACTCTTTATTACCTTGACTGCACAACGCAAAGAAGGGTAATATGTTCATCCGTCTATGTATGTATGTATCTTTGTTAGTGTGGCACTATATTGGCCAAGGGATCAAGAGTCAAGTCAAGAGGACAAGGGTTGCTGACTGCTCGCCGCTATGTCACAGAGATCCTGGAAGTGCATCTGTTCCCCTTTGCCGAAGTTTTTGGCGAGGGGTTCACATTAATGCACGACAACGCTCGCGCTCACACTGCAGCCATCGTGAGCTACTTTCTGCGGAGATCCCAAATTTCTGTGATGCAGTGGCCAGCGAGAAGCCCGGATCTGAATCCGATAGAGCACATCTGGGACCATCTTAAACGGAAGGTTCGATCTCGGGATCCAGCTCCTTCGACTCTACAGGAACTCCAAGACGCGGTAATTGAGGAATGGGATCTTGACCCTCAAGAAGAGCTCCTGAAGTTGGTGAGGTCATCAGGGCAAGGGGGGGTAACACTAGATTTTAAGTTAATTTTAAGACACTTTTTGTAATTTTTTTTGTAAATCATCGATTGTAATTTAGGACTTAATTAAGGATTTTTATTATTTTTTCATTTTAATGTTTTTTGTATCATTATAATTAAACAAAAGTTTAAATTTAATTGTTTTTTGATATTCCTTTTTGTTACCTTTCTAATGATACCCAACACTATCCTCTAAATAAGGTTAAGGAATCTTTGAATAAGATTTTTAAAAGGTGCTATTTTTTTGACGCCGAGTGTAGTTCATTTTTTTGCAGTCGAAATACGCGGGTCTACGATCTCCTTCAGCTGTGAAAAAAAAAAAACAAACATGCCAAACAACGCGATCGAAGATAATAATATGACCATATATATTATCGTCGCATATATTAATGTGGCATATTTTTTATTCTTTATTGCACACAAAGACAAAGTACAACAGAAATAACAAATGAAACAAAAAAGAAATCTGAGCAATCTCACCCAGGAAACCTCGGAAGTGGGATACACAGAGGAGATTCAAACGGGGCAATATTAGGGAATAAAAACCTAAAGGGTACTTCACGTTGATCTAATTGAATCATGAAATTTAGCAAGAAGCAATATCTTATACCAGATTAAAGGAAAAATATCTAAAAACTGTAAACATGTACGGAACCCTTGGTGCGCGAATCCAACCTGCACTTGGCTGGTTTTAATATAATTATTTCGATTTTTGTATTAAAGTTAAAGGTATAGGGTATCTTAGCCTTTTTTGTAGCATGCAAATTCAGATGCTGCAGACGGTTACACCCATTGGCGTAGGTAAGGGGGGGGGGGGGGCTTGGGGTCCGGACACCACCCATTGAGAATCAACATACACTAGATAGAATTAACTTTTCGAGCAGGTATCAGTATACACTAGGCAAATTGAAGGTTTACAATGCTGGCATCACGAGCGAGTGGAAATCAAATTTATAATAAAGAATAAAAACTTAGGTCAACCACTCGATAGGAACATCGGTCGCATCGGCGGCTTTGCGAAGACGTTTTCAAGTCTCACTCAAATGGATTGTCCTTATATTTGGTTCCTTTTAATTCATTTGTATGTTCTACATACTAAAATGGATTAAAACGGTTTCATTTTACAATATGCATTGTTTAAGCTATTGCTAGCTTTTATCGCGGGCTTTGAGCGCGGCGACCGAATCAAGAAATTCCGTAACGAAAAAACCTAACACCTCCCACTCCGACCGGCAGGCCTATTCGCTAACTACGGTTGGTAACTAGAACTGTCATTTTTGAAAGGCATTTTATATCCATTACTAGTTAAGTGATCTTATGTCTTACGGCAGCGTTCATGATAGCAGTAATGGATGATAAGTTCCTTTCAAAAATGACAGTACTAGTTAGCAACCGAAGTTAGAGAATATGCCTGCGGCACAGCGGTGCGGCGTTGAAAACCGTGCATCGTCTAACGTCGTTTCAGTTAGATGCGCCCTTCCCATACATAAGGCGCTCGAAAATGTGTCAACGTTGGGAAGAGTGAGCTCACTCATCCCGTCGTAGTCTGTGGCAGAAAGCACCGAGCGTTGGAAGTCAAATGCATTTTTTCTTTTCCCTAATTTCAAGTGTAAAATAATAAAATATGCCTTCCTGTGCCTTTAGAAAGTGTTTTAATAACTCGAGGAATACCAACAAATCTAAGGGAATCACATTTTATGCATATCTACCTATTTATTAATTATTTTCATCATTTTCCAAATAAATCACTAACTTAATTTGGCGTCCGGTACGTGTTTGTACGAGCGAGACCGAACAATACGTGCGTGAGCGAGATCGATATACGTGTCATTATTTTGTCGTTTAAACCAAATTAGTTTGACCCCTTGCATAATACAAAGTTAGCGATTTTAGGTGTCAAAGATTTATGGCGCGTCGCGTTGTTGTGTGAATTTGTCATGTTACGCACACAGACGTAAAATGTAGTCACTTTTTGGAAGCGCAGGGCGCATCTAAAGGCGCCTCCAGACTCACGCCGAGAACCCCCGAGAACACCCGAGAAGCGTGAATGTGATGGGTTTCTCGGCTTCACGTTCTCGGGCTCGCCTGTTCTCCGATCGGTGTCGGTTTTTTTGCCCGCTTCAAAGGGTTTCTCGGGCGAGAAAAGAGAACACTATCACATTCTCGTTTGTTCTCAGTGCGACTGCGACCGTGGCGTAGATCGCATGTTATCTCGTGCCAATTATTTAAAAAAAAAATACTTTGTGGTGTCTGATCACTGTCTGATGCATATCAGTATCATTTAGATAACTTCACAGTTATTGTATACTCTTTCAATTAACATAGTCTCTCATCTGTGCTATCAGTGCTTAACAAAATAATGTGTGATAAATATCATTAAGAAAATAATTTAAATTCACGAAGATTTTAATTGTTTTGAGATATTTCGTTAGTCTTTATAGTTCAGTGATTTTAGACATACGAGTAAAAAATGTGGAAAAATGAAACAGAGTTCAATTTTAAATAATATTTTCACACAGAGCCCATTTTGTGGGAAGCAAAACGTTTTCTATAAAAAAGTACTTTGTCAATACCATCGTTTGAGCCATTATTTCTTAATATTATTTTTAATTTTCGTGTTAACGATATTATAATGTGCTAACGCACATAATACCAAGGCAGTAGCACTGTCGTCCATTCCGGATCACGACCGAGAATGTAAATGAGAAGATCGCTGAGTGTGGATAGCTTCTCGGTTCTCGCGCAAGTTCTCGCCGAGACTTCTCGCCGAGACTTCTCGCGTGAGTCTGGAGCCGGTATAACGGTTTAAATCTCTGGTTTCAGTTCGGTAGACTTCGGCACGGCGTTTTGACGCGGTATTTTCCAGATATTTAGAGGATATCAAGTCTCAAACTTATGTTTCTTATTTCATACCATAAACCTATAGTTTCAATGATAAAAATTCCTGAATAGCCTACATGTATTGTAAGATAATAAAAATATTTTAAACAAAATTAACTTCTCATTTATTCAATAAAAGAAAAAAAATTGTTTTCTTATCGGTCACCACGCTCAAAAAGTGTAACTTGAATTAATATCAAAGAAAAAACTTGAATTAATATCATAGAAAAAAATACTGCATAAATTAAATAAATGAATAATTATAATTGCATTAGTTGATAAAAAATGCTTTACCGCGGCAGTCCCCGAGTGCCACTTTATTTTTTTTTTGTAAGTCCTCCAAACCCCTATTATTACCGAAGCAATCGCCTATTATTACCGTCGTCGCCGATGCGTTACAATGAAAAGAAATCTTGAATTTGTTAGAAAAAAATGCTAAGCCGACCAATAGAAAAATAGATACACACGTTTAGTTCTTCGGAGACTGTGTTGACTGGTGAAGTGGAAGATGTATTAACCAAATCATAGACCCACTCAATTTGCATTCATTTCACACTACTATGACAGACGACGACATAAAAGAATTCACTCATTCGACTATACAAAGCCAAAATAAGATTTACTCATTACTTCACTGGTTAGGAAGACAATTTCCTACTACTAAGACAAGGTTGGCGAAATAAGCCATTAATGTCGATCATCTTATTATGCTTAGTTTTTCGCATAGCATACTCACATGTGCATTAAATCGCATGCCACAAACATTATCTTCATATAACGTGCACTGTCGTCGGTCGCCTACATGTTAGCTGCACTAGCCCAGACTGACCCCGAACTGAATGTCTCGTTCAATTTGCGAATAATACGCATGCGTCAACTAAAATAGCTCCTACCGTTTCCTGAGTTCCTAGTAGCGCTGCAGCAAGATTGACACCGTTCGAGGTTATTTCGCTGTTCGCGAGCCGATTGTTGCATAACCCTGCATCCACTCCAAAACATGTGTGATTCACTCTCAAACTATGTATGATATAATGTCGACATTAAATATTAGTTTGAAGGACAAAAAATTCTTTAACTATATTCTTTATCTTACTTTCAAATAAATTAATACATTAGGAATATGATCTCAAAAGTAAAAAGGTATGGATTGTTAAGGCATTTTCTCGTTTTATTTTTAAAGATGAATAAGAATAACATGCCTTTTATAAAAGTCTATCAATATTATAAGTACACTGGAGAAATAAAAGTTTAGCTTGTAGTATGGTTACTGAGTCCGCTTGACTATTTGCTACCATACTCGACACAAAAACAGTGTTATTTGGCAATTTCTCAACAGTCGACAAAAGAGGTTAGGTAAAATAGTCTGACTCCCTGGTTATGAGTATCAGATATCTTGCCTTATCGTGACTAACCACCAACTGAGATGATCAGTTTCCGCTGCTGTGACTTAATGCGAAATAACATTGTTTTCTGCAGTCACCGCCATATCCTGAGGTTGCCGTGTACTCGTACTATATATAACTTTTTAGTTGAAAATCCTCTTTGTTTCAGTAGCAGTATGCAGCGGGATGTGAGTGATGTACAGACACAGGCGGCTGTAAAATTGTAAATTAGCAGTTTATGACGGGCGGCCATGTGTGCTGCGTCTGTCGACGGGTCAGCCGGCGCGCCGACGACGTACACTCTACCACGGTCCGTATTCTGTAGTCGCAAACACATTTCAACTCTAATTTACGTAAATGTTACTTTTTAATCTATAAATCACTGACGAATTAAGATAAATCGATGCATAACTTTAAAATACTGTCTTCCATCTGAATTTTCCTCGTTATAATCGCCGAACCTTAAATAAAGAGGGTCATCATCACAGCTCATATACGTCCCCACCGAGGGGTTCGAGCCTACCCTATGTTAGGGTGATTAGGCCTTAGTCAACCACGCTGGCCCAGTGCGGATTGGTCGACTTCACATACATCATTGAATTTCTTCGCAGATGTATGCAGGTTGCCTCACGATGTTTTCCTTCACCGTAGGAGCGTCAGACAAATGTACATATGAAATTCGAAACGAAAACACATTGGTACATGGCGGGTCTCGAACCCCGACCCCCCGATTGGAAGGCAAGTGCCGAGTCCACAGCGCCACCGACGCTACAACTACTACAATAAAGAGGGTACACGAATAAAATTCGTCTTTAGCCTACGTCTTGAGATAGATAGTAATCGTATAATCCGCAGTGCGTTGTATGCCGACTTGCTGAGTTGCAGTCTTCGGAGAAGGTCGGCTTCCGACATTTTATTGCTGCCTGCGTTTGCCAGCAGTCCATAGGCTATGCTCTACGCGGAAACCTGTTTCGTATAAAACATTCTCATACGTCGAGTTTTACTTTAGTTAACTTATTGTTCTAATAAAGGTTTAGGCTACTTTTTGAAAAACAACAGTTTTACTTTTTGAAAAACAACAGTTTTTAACAGTAAGAAAATTGACCAAATAGGTCAATTTTCTTACTGTTACACAAAATGTCCACAGTTACGTTTACTTTCTTAATTACCTTTTATTATTCGTAATTGTCGACACTGGCCTTCTAATCGGGAGGTCCGTGGTTCGATCCTGCCATTTACCAATCCGTTTTTAGAATTTCTTAGGTGCATTTGACCAACGCTCCTACTGTGAAGGAAAACATTGTGAGGCAAACTGCATACATCTGCAAAGCGGTTCAATGACATACGGACTCGACCAATCGTCACTGGGCAAGCGTGGTTGACTAACTTTGATTAAATCATGATTTAATTAAGTTGAGTAACTTTAAAACACCCTAACTCAAGGTAGGCTCAAGCCCCTCGGTTGCATATATGAGCCGTGGTGATGAATATTCTTAATAATTAAGAATATTACTTAGGCCAAGAGTTTATCTTTTCTAAACTTCCAAAAGAAATCAAACATCTCACACCCAGCAGTCGGCGTCGTGCGACTGAGATGATGATGATGATAAGAGAATTATGATTTCTACGTTCCTTAAGGCGCATAGTGGTCCCAATGACCTTGCGTCGATCGTCCCGCACTGATTACATAGGAGTGAGCGAGTGAGAGTGAGGGGAATATTCAAGCAAACCTTTACGCGTAAGATGAATTATTTAAATAAAAAATTAATAAAGGCGAATAAGAAAAATCTAAAAAGACCATCCCCTAGAATATTGTTCACTTTATTTAATGAAATCGTAAGTATGTAATTTAACC
The DNA here is from genome assembly GCA_963935595.1 of Schoenobius gigantellus. NCBI lineage: Eukaryota > Metazoa > Arthropoda > Insecta > Lepidoptera > Crambidae > Schoenobius > Schoenobius gigantellus. The sequence continues at coordinate 52,658,886 of OZ012540.1, forward strand.
TAATATTTACGAAGCGATTAGGTTTTTAGTTTTAAAATCGAGGCATGTTTGGGTCACATTTTAACCAAGTTTTAATTAATTTATCAAAAAATTAAAAAGACCATCCTCTAAAGAATGCGTTGAATAATAACATATCTTTTTTAAAGATTTTTTTATTCAATATTTATGGAGAGAACCGGTTTTTCCTGCAGTGATTTTTTATGATTGACGTTACTATGCGCCTTAAGAAACCGTATCAATTACAATCACTACACAATACGCTACACTAATTGAGTTACTGTACATTTACGTTAATTAAATTATACAAAAGATAAGCATTAATCAGCTGTTAACATTAATATCTATAGAAAATCAATAATCAAATAAAATTTATTCCCACAAGTTCTACAGACTTATGTTAGTGATAGAAAACGATTCTCCCACCATTTTGGTCACTAAACCTATTACGAAAATAAAACTTAGAATTCTCACTACTTTGATCAACATTGGAAATAAAGGAATATGAATAGAATATTTAAGTACAGAATTATAACATTAGAACAGGCAGTTAGGGCCGTAGTCGGTCGTTCGTACCCCGTGTGCGAAACACGAGTATTTAGTCAATTAATCAATTTCCCTCAGCGTCGGCCAAATATCGGCGATTTTCCAATGAAAACATTATAATTTCTTTACCAATACGTATATCGCACCGATCAGCGATCGAGAGAACACTATTTCTATAAATATCTCGAATGCTCTCTGCTTACGATCATCGCCTTCCACGTAACAAGTTTCTTTGCCGAGAAATCGTCTGCAGTTGGCGATCGCTTTGTTTATACGATGTTTCGAAACGATATTCCTGAAATTCAAAAGATTGCCGCTGAAAACTGATATGGCGATATGTAAATGTGAATCGTTTGATGTTATATATATTATACCAAAGACTGGCGTGTTTGCTTATTACAATTTTGTAGTATTCAAGCGACAGGGTTTATTTTTTACAATGTACTGCCCAAATATCAGTTTATGTTATCGAAATACTCGTATTGATTTTAACAGCAACATTTGTTATCTCGTTTTTGTTGCACCTTCCCTATTACTTTATTAATTGCTATCACCACTGTAGTTCTATTGAAAACACCATAAGTTTTACAATTGCTCCGATTGCCAAAGCCGTAAAGTCCTCAGGTTTTGGATATCCAATCTCACAAATACTCATTATCCTGCGATCCAAAAATTCTCATTAATACAGAAACTATTCCATACTTCAAAAGTGTTTTGAGGTATGGAACTGTGTCGTTTACTTTCTTTTTCCAAGCCATGCAGGTTTTTGTAAGTAGGTAACAGTAACATAAATAATATGAAAAAGAATTTGAGAAAAGGAATAAAAAGTGGATTATCTACTGCAAAAAGTGATGCAATTTTTAATAAACACAGTTTTACCTGTTTTATAATGATTATTGCTAGAAGTTTAATATCATTTTCATCAATTTCTTTATCACTCTCACTCTTGTATTCGTGTGCTTTGGACGTATCACTTCAAAAATCGAATCGAATCATAAATCGAATCCGTTTGTTTATACTGACTTTACAGTTCCCATTGACTTGGTTATTCTTTTCACATTTATTATATTTATATTATTATCTTTATATATCATTTTTATACTACTTGCAATACCTTACTTATTCTTAAATCTAATATGCACATCAATATGACCAAAGTCACGTACCAATGTCACAATAAATTTATAAACGAGGAATGCAAGGAACGAGCAATGAACGAGTAATAACACAAGGAATCGTACTATCAAATCCATTAAAACGTTTTTATAACGGCATAAAAATGATCCAAATCATTATTTTTAAACAAAGGGCTACCATACTATTTTACTTAGATTAAAAAATATCTATTCAAGTGATAAAAAAGTAACATAATTTCCTTTGTTGTCTGGATAGGTAGGACAGAAGACGTCTGCGGGCAGGACGACATCGTGACCGGCCAAATCTACCTAGTTATGTAGACCGAATGAGTTTAGGTATTAGTTGACGTATTATATTAATGCGTGGAAAACTCCCACGTGTTCTGAATCTAGCACTGTAACTTTCTGTATTGATCTATAACTACGTAGGTGGTAGGTAGGTACTCCTCTTTTCTCCTGGCCAGACGCACCCATTAGCATTAGCCAACGTTCACCGCATTATTTTGAGATGAAAAAACTCCCGATTGTCGGGCACCCAGCGGTACATCCAACTACATGCAACAGGATCCATTATCGCCCAGACTACGTAAACAAAACGTCGACGGAGCTCAAAGCGTTTCGGCGATATGAGCTTTTTGTTCACGCCGACGATAACCGAGCAATTACAAATATAATTGAGACAATGTTAGTCGTATTACTTTTAACGAGCGTTTGCGGTGTAGCAAAGACTGTGAAACAAATTGGCATTTTATAGATATCTGACTAAGCTTCACATGCATGCATGAAGCATCACGTAGAATACGGTACATCACCTACAGCAAAAACAACGCAATTCACGATACGCACTTTAAGCTATTGAAATAAAGGTTGAATTACAAATGCCATTTTTCAGTTTTAGGTATATTGAGCAAAATTGCATTCGAACTCACGTAAGATAAGACAGTTTATTATAATAACAAGGTTTCATACTAAGAAATATTTCGGCGTTTTGGCTTTGATATTAAAACCTCCTCAAACGTTGTCTCATAGATAACTCTTTATAGAGTAATACTTTGGTAATCTTTATTTGGTATAGGTAACATGTAACTTGTTATTAAAACACTAATTTCACTAGTTCCACTAAATTAAGTGGAACTAGTGAAATTAGTGTTTTAATAACAAGATACCATGGAGTTCCATCAAGAAATTACAACACAAAGCTCAAACTATTTGTAACATGTAGCATTATTTTTTTAAATAATACTAGTACTTTCAGCAGATCAGATAATTCATTTAGGTAGTTCTACTACTATGAACTGAATAAAAATTATAATATAACATATTATATATAATATTATATTATAATAAATATAAAAATTCTACGATTGACTTTGAGATTGAAAGTTTATTTTTTCAATTAATTCCTAGTTCAAGAATCAATTTCGTATCAGTGGAAGACATAATGGTTATTATAATTCAATTGATGAAATAGCAGCACATAAAAAAAATATGAAATAAATTGAAATTATAAATGCCATTTTATTTTTTAAACTACTTACCTACCAAACATGAATAAAAGGGAAAAGTGAAGTTTTAGGTTTCCATGAGAATGCATACAATAAACCAGTTTGTAAACATATGAATTACTTTTAGTTTATTATGCTTCAGAAAGGATTCACTTTCGCTGTGATTATGTGCAATGTAATTTTTTATACTATTTATACATTGAAAGCCATTATCAATCTAAAATATAAGAAACATATTTAGTATATGTTTATTATTAATAAATCAGTGTCAAATTTTTAAAAGAGAATCAGCAACCATTATTGTTTTTTTATTGTCTCTTTAGGTCCTTTCATGATTCGTTCGCTGAATTGGGCCTACCTGACGGCGAGCGGGCCCTCCATAATGGATCGGAGATGTTTCACGTGTTCCAGTGGGAGTTTTAGCCGGGTATAGGAACACCAACGGAATAGCGATAATAGACCAGAGTCTAGTCATCTTAGCTCCTTGGTGTCGATTATCCCACCGACAAAAGGCCTTTCGTGATATTTTTATAAATTATTACTGGTGTGGTGGTTTTATGGTTCCATACCTCAAAAGGTAAAACGGAACCCTCGTGGGATCGCTTTGTTGTCCGTCTGTCCGTCGTCGTACAGATCGTCTGTCCGTCCATCTGTCGAAACCTCTTGACAGACAGACGGACCCCTTTTCTAGAGAACGCGTAGGGATATCAAACTGAAATTTTATCAAATACTCTCGTCTCGGTCTCTCACAGCTCAAAAAAAAATACTTGTAAGTTAATGCAATTGAAAGATATTCACCGTTATTACCGATATTTTTTTAACTTCCCGTTAGCCTACAATCATGAAATTTGGTATGAACCAAGATAAGCACATGTTTGGGAAAAATCTCAAAACGTAAATATGTAGGTATATAAGTAGTTAGTAAGTTACATAGATAAGTTTGTACGGAACCATCAGTGCGCGAGCCCAACTTGCACGCACTTGGCCTGTTTTTCGTTGAAATTTAACTAACTGCCGCACTCAGAGAGGTTTATTAATTTTATGGCATCATTGACTTGTCATCTTAGATTATTGTCATAGAATAGAAAGAGATAGACTAAGTTTAATCTCAGACCAATTTTTTATTTGGTCTGAGACTTTAATGAAGAATTCAAAAATAAACGTCTCCGAGTTTTTAAGAAAAGTTTTAAGATCGCGCCTGAGATACACTATTATTGACAAAACAGAAGCAAACACTGCCGTACCATCCTTTACTGGAACCATTTCGCCGCATTTTCAGGCCCCTATTTGAGAACCTCTGGATAAGACCAGAACGCAGAAATTTTCGTCATCCAGCAAGCTATAATCACATACTTAAAATCCAAAATTTCAAGTCTGTAGGTCATTTAGTTCCGAAGTTAAGCGAAAGCAAAGTTTCGCATTTATGACACTCACTCACTCACTGACTTACTCAAGATCATCAAAATAGAACTAGTACTTCCCATAAACTCAGAGAGCTGAAATTTGGTACAGAGTTAGGGTTTAATGGCTACATAAAGGGAAAACTATAAAAACTAGGATAATCGAAGATCTGGAGTACCTGGTGACCCTGATTAGAAAACACAAGAGCCCAACCAAACTATTAGAGATATCGACATACCGCCTTTACAAAAAAAAATTAACTTGGTGGGCCGCTTTTAATAAAGAAAAGAAAAAAGAAAAGAAAGATTTGTAATAATAAAAAACTACCCCTAAAAAGAAAAAACTGTGTCAAATAAGAAAATCTAATAAAATAAATCAATAAGCTCACGTTTCTACAAAAAGAAGTGAAATCCCACCAAAAACTTTCTGTAAAAAACTAACTTTCTGTAAAAAACTGGCTAGTTTTTTACATAATGTTTTTGGTGGGATTATTATTACTACAATTGCCATATTTACATCGAGTTTTATTTACTATTACATAAATACAGATTTCATTTTTTCAATGTTATTTTAGGTTAGATAGATACCTATTTAACCTTGAACGCGGACGAAGTTTTTTTTTTATTGCTTTAGAAGGCAGACGAGCAAACGGCCCACCTGATGGTAAGTGGTAACCGCCGCCCATGGACTTTGCCAATATCAGGGACATAGCCAAGCCGCTGCCTACTTGGAATGTAATACTTATTACTATTTTTTAAACCTCGCTTGAAAAGGTAGTAAGGATGAACTGTACTCCGGTGCTGAGTGGTACGTTGATAAAAGGGTGACGTTGGTACCAAGTCGAACAGTTCCATGGAGCACTCACCGTTAAAAATTCGATAAAAGACACAGAGCGATCCGAAGCCCCTCCATAACTCCAGCGACTCTAATGTGTCCAGCAGATCGATGATTCGAGCCGCCCGTCTTTGTAGGAAGTCAAATGGTTCAGGTTGGTATTTTAGGACTCCTGCCCAGAGATATGAGCAGTACTCCACATGCGGACGAACTTAAGCTTTGTAAAACACAAGACGTTGATGTAGCGTGAAGTATCGCTTTGCTCTGTTCAGGACACCCAGCTGTTTGCTGGCTAGTTTAGCCTTGCTTTCCAATTGACTCCCGAACTGAACTTTGTTCGAAATATCAACACCGAGGATCCCGATACTGTCAGAGATTTGAAGGGGTACCTACTCCTTGCAACTGAGGCGCTATAGCAAAGGGGACCTTCTTGGCAGTGAAAGAGCAGACTTGTGTCTTTGTGGGGTTGAACTGAACTAAATTCAATTCCCCCCATTCTGAGGCCCGCTCTAAAAAGTCCTCAACTTCGGACACAAGTTCTGATCGTCTCTCCAATACAGAGCTCCGGGAGACCTTCTGATAGCTGGTATATCGCGCATCACCCGTGCTGTCATCCGCATAGCAATGAATGTGCTCTACAGATAACAGGTCATTGATATGCAGAATGAACAACGTTGGGGAGAGCACCGGGCCTTGTGGGACACCAGCATTAATTGTTTTTTCACAATTGTCTATGATTGATGATTAAAGAAACAAAGCGCGGGTTATCACATTTTGTTTTGAATTTCATTTGTTTGATCATAACGATACACGTTAAATTCAAGAAATAAATAACACCAAGGAGATATCGTCAACTTTTTTTTAATAGAACGTATATAACGGGCATCTAATGATATTCCAAAAAGCTTGATTTAATGCATGAATGGCGATTGGCCCCAGTCCTGCGGTCCAATGTAGGTATTCAAATATATTTTGATTGACAGAATTTATTTCCTTAAAGATTAAGGTAGAGTTGGTAGAGTATACCTACATATAGTTTGTAACTTTGACCGTATCGATCTTTTTTTACTTGTGTAAGTTTAAGTATTGAATTTCGTGAAAAAAAATTGGCGGAATTCCCTTTTTTCTCTAGAGATATGCTGGGAATAGAATTAATTTGTATTTGGAACACAAAAACTACTAAAGCTTTGATAAAAACCCGTCTTTATATTGTTAAGCGAAAAAAATAGTAATTCTGAATCGACAACATATTATGCTCAAAAATCCGTGCAGACACTAAAATATAATTAATCATTAATTCTAATAGGCATGTTGTTTGCATTTTTCGTAGATTTTAGTTTTCCAAGTTATAAAAAGCAAACGGATTTAAGCACATACAGCCACATCTTCAGAATAATATTTTAATACAGACGCTTCGAGACTTTTTAAAGTAATATAATAATTTATGATTTAATATTAAATGAATATGATTTTGAATAAATATTGTATTTCTAAGAATTTTCTCGTATGGTAGTGCAAAAATAAAGAATTTTCCTTGGGGATTAAGCAGTGTACGAAACTGCACATAACTACATAGGTGTTAAAGCACTAGTGTGATTCTATTATAAACCTCGCTTATTATAGCTCGCTTTTTAACCACACACTTGTATTTTAATACTTCTCGTTATGCAACAGTTTCATAAACTACCATTATCGCTAGGTATTCATTAATTTTGTGCTACCTGTAACCTCAGAAAAAAAGGAAATATTGGCAAACTAAATAAACCACTATTCCCCGTTTTTTGTGACGAGTTTTAACATCTTGATTGATGTTTAGTCAGCTTTTTTAAGTCATTCATGTTTTCAACCCTTACAAAACTGTAGTAGCTTAACCCTGCGATGTTTGCTGGTGTAAACAAATGTTCTTTAAATCACGCCTGGCGGAGCGCACATGTGCGCAACCCGAGGTTAAAAAACTTACCAACTGATGAAAAAATATAACAGTTTCACTAAACGTATTCCTACACCAGCACGTGCATTAAAGCAGAGCGGGTTAACTATATAGGTAGGTAACTATATATCAAATTTATTGTATCTTATCCTTCAAATTCATTACAGTTTTGTTGCAGGCATAAATACACACTGATTACTGTGTGTCTGAATACAAAGCGAACTTTGTAAGTAAGATCTTGATAGAGGCATTTTTTGACAAGAACATTAGTACTTAGTAAAATGGAGGCTTTGGGTGTGAAGTCATTTTACGTATACGCCAGTATCGTGACAGCTTAATATCAACCCAAAACGCTATGCCAAATTATATACAGATCGATTTTATTCCTTCCCTTAAAAAACCAACGATGTTAATCTAAAGTAGGTACTATTATTACATCGAAAATAGGTACTTATATTTTTAGATCGATTGTGATTTGAAAAAGATGTAGCTTCAGTTTTTTAACCGAATTCGAAAAAGGAAAAGGTTCTACGAGTATGTTCTACTGTATCAATTTTTTATGTACCTACCTATATGTTTACCGATAACTCCACCATTTGTGGGCCGATTTTATATATTTTTTTGTAATCGAAAGAGTATACTAGGGGGGTGGATTCATTATCACCAAGTCATGATCTGATGATGAAATCCCAGGGAAATGGAGGAAAACCCTTATATTTCATAAGCACGTCCAAGGTGTTTCAGAAGATATTCAAGTATTTGCTTCTGGTAATCATTATATATGTTACTAGCTTTTGCCCGCGGCTTCGCTCGCGTTAAATTCGGGGTAACACCGAAGATTAAAAAAAAAATAAGGCAGGTATTTTTCGTTGGTAACAAAGAGTCTGTGTACCGATTTTTAGCTTCCTACATTGAAAACTGCAAAAAGTCCAATATAAAATTTCACCCCATCTTTCGGGGTTAGGGGCAGCTTTCCAAAAAAAAATGATGCACGATTTTTTGTTAGTCACAAATAGTTCGCATACCAATTTTTAGCTTTCTACCTTGAAAATTGCGGAATGCTCCATACAAACTTCCACCCCCCATTTTAGGGAAGTGGGTGGTTAGAAAGAGCCAAAAGTAGCCTATGTCACTCTCCATCCGTTCAACTATCTCCACTTAAAAAATCACTTCAATCCGTCGCTCCGTTTTGCCGTGAAAGACGGACAAACAAACACACACACACACACACACTTTCACATTTATAATATTAGTATGGATTGAGCTGCGACGATGGAAGGTTTTTGGTAGATAAGGAGCTTGGGAATAATTCTTTCAATACTGTTTAGACTTTGGAGCGTAAAAGGTTATTCTGGTGTTTGCCTTGGCTATGTATGTATTCTTATAATATTTGACTTTTTGGTATTTTTGAAGACGCTTTTATTTTTTTGAAATAATATTTTGTACTATTCAGTTAAGTTTGATATTAGTCATCTTATCTTCATCATTAATAAAATTCGCAAAAGGCCAAGCCTGCAATAATCCAATTTCGAAAATATTTTAAAGGCTAAAACACCACAAGCATGTTCACCAGGATACAGCCGTCACGCAAACCCTTTGTTTTATCTGGCGTCGTACGCGGCTCTAACAAAATATACAGCGCGCTGAATTGTAGCCACATGGACACACAGACTGCGATGCATCAGCCCTCGTTAACTTGCACACCCAAACAACTCGTCTTAACATGACGCTTAAGTCCAATTTCAAATGTGCTTTGCACTTAATGTAAAGGAGGATACATTGAGTTTTCAAAATACCACAAATTGTAAAACACCTTGTCAGAATATCTATATGTGTACCATTGGCCGGCCAAACGCTGCTACAGAACTATTTCGAACATTCTTCCTGACGAATTAAAAAAGATATCAAACAAAAATGGAAACCGAACATATTTCGAAATGCACAGTTTATAACTTATAATTCATAAATTAGGAAAAATTTTGTATAAGCGTTATAAAATTAACACCGGCTTCAAGAAAAGCCCTTCTTAGGAACGCGTAGAGATATCAAACTGCAATTTACATCCAATACTCAGGCTCAGATAATATAATACTAAGTAAGTCGGATCTACGGTCTCCTTCAGCTTTTAACGGATAATTGGGCTTTCCCAGTCCCCGGATAACCTCAACTCAACTCAACTCGACATCAACATTGGTTTAGTTAGTGGGTATGCCCCGCACTCAGCAGGGGAACTCCCACACACACCTGTCGACTAGCCATCGGCAGGTAGGTACGGTGCGCAACAGCATTCGAACTCGCTGAAAAAAACGGTAGCTTACAAACAAAATCCGGTAATAGTACATTATGATACGAGCGCGCTATGTCGGTCATTGCGTACGAGGCGATATTGTGCGCGAGCCGCAGGCGAGCGCGACAAGAAAGCAGAGTACGTAATGACCAATGCGCGCGTATATCATACGACGTTTTTCAACACACTTGTGAGGAAAATAAAAGATCTTGTGGTATTAATATTTTTTCTGAAAATGACTGCGCTTTTTTATCAATCTTCCACTGCATGAAATAAGTATCGTATGCCGCCAAGTATTTATCCTTTGACTTTGGCGGCAACTCGCGCTTTGCGCCTCCATAATTATTTCCGGCGGAGTTAATAATATGGATTCTTCTTCACTTGGACTCGACATATTTGTAGATAATCAATTATCAATTACAACAAAAAGGCAAAAAAATTCAATAGCGGGAAAATGCCGCGCGCTTTTTTTTCGCGCGCTGCCAGGCCCCCGTCACTCGCGCAATGCAGCGTTATATTTACCTACCGCTAAGTAGCGCGCCGGCGCGCCGACCGGCAGAGGGCTGCTTCGCGCCGCACGCAAGGAATTTTATTATTATTATCGAATCTGTAACTTGTTTTTTTTTTTATAAATTTGTTTTTTTTTGTTTATTTTATTGCTTTATTGTTCTTTTTATTAATTTGGTTTTAATTTATTTTTTTTATCAATTCTTTTTTATTTATAATTTTCTTTTCAGAACTAAAAACAGGAATTTTATACCTACCTATATCGAATAATTTTCGGTTTAGGTATAAAATTAGACGACACGGTTAGCGCAGAGATCGAGTGATCGCCTAATGCGCAACGGGTCGCGGGTTCGATTCCCGTACGGGACAAATATTTTGTATGGCCTACAGAAATTTGTTCCGGTCTGGGCGTATGTGCATGTGATATTGTATGTTTGTAACTGCACCCACGACACAGGAGAAAATCCTAGTGGGGCGACGTTTTTTTAAAAAAAAAAATTTTTTTACTAGCCGAAATTCGAAGTAATTCGAACTAATTAAAAATAATAATAATAACCGTGAGTTCAAATATAAAAAAAAAACATTTAAGTATTTCGTATTTTTCATCAATTCGTAATTTTTTTGAATCTTTTGTAATTTGACAAATGAATAAAATCAATGAAGAAAAAATTACGTCTCGGGCCGGATTAGTAATTTTTTAATAATTTGTATTTTTTTATAAGTTTTAAATGTATTAATGACAATAAAATAATAGTCTATTCTTTTATTTTTTGACATGTACTATTTTAAAATTTTAAATATTTGCGCACTGCCAATTTAGAAGTAGATTATGAAGAATAATTTATATTTAATTTAACACCAATCATATATTTTATCATATTCTTGCAAATAAAGAACTATTATTATTATTATCATATTATAAATTAAAGCACATTTGAGTCAGGGTCTCTCCTCGCAATTACTTTATTTCATAATCCTATATCAATAATAACATTTAAGTTTTACTTTGACCATTTTGTTAATGTTTTTTGTACAACCCTTAAGTTTTCGCTCGATGACGCAATCACACGGTGTACGTGGAAATCTCGATTCTCGGCGCGCGTTCGTAAAGACCTTTTCTTCTTGCAGCGACTTTTGTCTGTCGGTTTTGGCTATTATTATTACTGCGATTCGAGCGTTTCTATGGGAGTGATGTATCTGTTACGTAGTAACTATTATCTAATCTGTGGCGCTGCCTTGGCGTGGCTAACTCTTCATTCAGCCAACATTAAAAAAAGGGCCAAACAGCCAAAATTCAAAACTAAATAAACCGAATATTTTAGTTTTTAAAAAACAAATATGTGTGAATTTTTAATAATATAGTTATAGTTATTAATTATTGTTTTTTTTAAATAGCAATAGTTGTTAATTTGCAGCATTATTCATAAAAATTTGTTAATCAACGTGTTAAGCATTACTAAACTAATCAATGACTTAAGCATTAAGCAATGCTTAAAAAATTCGTATTCATAAACGGTACTTAGATGTTGCTTACTTAAATACTAGTTAAATTTTTAAGCATTGAAAACTACGTGGTAGAAATGGTAGAAAATTGGCAGTATACGAAAACTCCTTATCATTGTTAAATTAAAAAATAGTGTGAAGTCGAAAATGTCTATCACCCAGCGTGTTCGAAATTTAACGAAAATGGAGACGAAAATAAGTAATAATAAACTGGAGTGAAACAGAAAAGGTATGGGCTGTTTTCGTGTACTTTCCGTATTATCCTATCCCAAATTATTAACTTTGATTTTTTCAGGCATTGCTTACACAACTAATAAAAGGCAAAATATCTATTATTGAAAATAAAGACGTCAGCAAAAACAACAATCTTGTTCATATTTTATTTAGAAAACCTGTACTTTTTCCTAAATTCCTAATCATCATATTCCAGCATAGGGACCAACCTAGGTTTATAAACTTTCGAACGCGATTGCCGGAATTCATTTATATCAATTAGATCTTGGTCGAAAACAAAGATTTTTTCCGCCATTTTGTTAATTAGCGAGTTAAATATGGGCGGGAGGTTGTTTAATTTGACAGCTACTTAAACTGTTTAAACAAATGTTTAAGTCTAAGCAGCGTTTATGAATGCAAAAAAATCTTAATCATTATTTAAAGTGTTGCTTAAAAGTTAAATAACGTTTATGAATAACGCTGTTAATATTTAAGTAACCAGTAGTCGGCTGTTCATTTGTTTCCAATTGGCAGCTGCATAAAGTCGTGTTAAAAAAAGTGTATTAAGCGACAAATTTAAGAAATCTAAGAATTTGCAATCTTGAACAAATTAGAATTTGTCGTGTTAAGATTACCGCACTTGTCCGAGTATGAAGAGTGAAAAGCACTCGTGTTTATTATACTGAATAACGGCTCTAAATGCAAAGTAATAAGACCCACTTTACGAGCTAGTGTATTGAAAAAGTGTATTAAGCGACAAATTTAAGAATGCGTACTGGACATACGAGTACATTTACTTTGCAATCTCGAACAAATTAGAATTTGTCGTGTTAAGATTACCGCACTTGTACGATTATGTAAAGTGAAAAGCACTCGTGTTTAATATACTAAATAACGGGTCTAAATGCAAGGTAATAAGACCCACTTTACGAGCAAGTGTGTTGAAAAAAGATATAATCGCATAAGTATTTTGCGATTTCACAAGCGAATCCACACCTATAGAGTTACCTATAGAGAGACATTTACACTACGAAACCCGCCACTATTACGAGCGACATAAGAACGGTCCAATGGTCAAACAGTACGAGTATAGCTTGACGAGCAGCTTCCTCTACCTACTCCCGTTGATCTAGAATCATGAAATTTAGCAAGAAACAATATGTTATAGTACATGTAAAGGAAAAAATCTGGAATCCGTAAATGTGTAGAACTTATTTATACATTTAGATCTTTACGGAGCCATTGGTGCGCGGGTCCAACACACACTTTGCCAGTTTGTTGAATTTTATTATAGGTATTTTTCATGAAATATGTTCATTTATTGTATTGTACTTCTACATAACTTGCTTATAGCTTGCCAATATATAAAACAAACTAGTAATATGAGACCTTTTAAAGCAATCAAGTAGCTGCATAACTTAGCTTAAAGTATTTCATTAATGAAACTACTATATTAAGTATCCACTCTTTATGTTATCGTTTTCAAATGTTAACAACTTTTATTCATTTTTAACCGACTTCAAAAAAGGAGGAGGATCATAGAATCAACTCTATCATTATATGTTAACCGATAACTTCGCCATTTGTGAGCTGATTTTCAAAATTCTTTTGTAATCGAAAGAATTACTCCTGAGGTGGTCCCATTGTCACCAAGTCTTGATCAGATGGTGGGATCGAGTAAAATCGCAAGAAAACTCTTAAAGTTTATGGGCACAACCTACGTGTTTCATGCATGATTTTCCTGAGTATTCAGGTATTTACTCGTACATCTGGTAGTAGTAAATAATAAAAATATAATATTTGATTTTGAATATATGAAAGCGACTGAACCATTTATTTATGTTCATCAGTATCATTCTACTAGTAAATAATACAATTTCTGGTCACTGCAAAATATAAAACTGGCCAAGTGTAAGTTGGACTTCTTACGTAAGAAAGAAATGCTTAACTACATATTTACGGTTTTTAGACTTTTTCATGAATTTAGGTCATCGGGCCCTTGTAAAATCACAAAATATGCGACATAAACGGTCTTATTATCTTAGTCAAATCCTAGTGTGGGGCGACCTTTTTTTAAAAAAATATATTTTGATTGCAGCTGTAAGAGACTATTGACCCGAGTATTTGATTGAGTCTCATTCCTGAGAAAAGCTTGTCAGACAGACGGACAGATGGACAGACCCGCAAACGGATAGACGAACAATAAAGTGATCCTATGTCTGTGTATTATTACAATATTACATTGCCTTATCTACAGGCAAAATTATATAGAAAGAAGCCGAGCGATGATTAAATAGTCTTCGTGATTTTGGCTTTACATTTCGAAGCGCATTGTTTTAGTTATTATAATACACAATCGTAGTTATAATACGCAAACGCAAACATACACTTGGCTACTAAAATAAGAAATTTCAATCAGACTTCACAGATATTATAAGTAAAAATTCAAGTAGATGTACTTATGGGTTAACTTGACCCGCACATCGCACAACTTTATACTCCTATTTTCCATGTTTCAGCATTGGATTACCATAAAAACATCAATAGCGTTCCCGACCGAGACAAACGTATTTTTATTTCATGATAGTACGAGATAGGTAACCTAGACTATGACTGTAACCTGTATAGCGCGGAAGCGAGAAGAATCGATTTGCAACGTCCTCGGGAGTGAGGAGTGTAGACCAAGTACACCACGTTTGGAGAGCAACCTCCTTCATTGTTATGGACTCCTGGTATCTTACTTGCACTAACATGCAATAATGCACTTGAGTTTGCACTTGCAATTGCAATGTAAGAGCAATAAATAAATAAAACCGTTTTCTCTAACTTATGTTTTGATGAATATTTATATATTATACAAAAAAATGTAACGAACTAACCAAAAAATCGAAATATAGTTTATATTCTATTGTTTATAAATTTATTTTCGTTAAATTTTTTTTTCGTTTGTTGCCCGTGGTTAGATCACTTAGTTCTACTGGTCGATTTGCGTATTTGATATTCTGTTCGCAATTTGTGGCCTGTATGACGAAAAATGGAAATACCACCAGTACAATATATTATTAACAAAATATGCTTATGATTTATTAATACAGAATTTCAGCTTTACTATTAACATCTTAAAGGTGATGTTTAGAGCCTTATATAGAAAAATTCTAGTGACGTCAGAGCTAGCCTGAAGAACTCTATCCTAACAATTCAAAGAAAAAGGAACTGGCAAAACGATGTAACAGCCGTGTGTAATATTACACGAACCATTTGGAGCTACTTTTAACCCCTTCGTAACTTAAAATATATTTAACCTACATACAAGAATTTTGGCAAAAAATTTGAATGCCATTATTGTTAAATCTAAAATCGACGCCATGGTTCCTAAGAACAGATTCCGCTATCTCTCATTGCCTACCCTACTACATTTGGATTGATCACCCGGTATAAAGGAAAAATCTAAAAACTGAAAATTATTGACTTAGAATTAACAATGTAAACAAAGAAGGCCGCGCTCCTATATGTATAAGCGCGAGTGCCGGGTGTAGGTATACTGACTAATACAGAAGATTCCCGCGTCAAGAAGGGGGCATAATTAAACACGATAAATTAAAGTACCACCTAGTTCGGTAACAGACAATTTCACTAAGCACATCAAAATTATTGGTAAGTTCCCTGCAATTTCTAACTAAATTAGTATTGAAATAAAATAACATTGATGAAATTAAACCTCTTTCGCTTTGAAATTAATGTCTTCAAATGTTTTATCAGTGTACCGTTTTTTCTGCTTTTATTTTCCGTTAGGTTCTTACTTCTATTTTATCTTTTGCTTATTTATTTGGATGCAAACTTCATTCTGTCTAGTGTACCCCAAACCTTCTCCCTTACCCACGCCAAGGGTGGTATTGCAGTAATTGCCGATTGCACTCATGTCTAACCTGGGAGCTTAGACAAGTGGCAATCGTTTCACAGCGAAATGATAATTCCTAGCCAACGTAAGGATTAGCGATCGCTGTGTCGCTGTGTATGAATTGTTCTTTTTGTTAACAAAACAACATATTGGTTACCTATCTAAGTACCTACTCAAAACTGAAAAGAAATTGTGAAATAAATTAAAAGTGGATACGGACGTCATTGGCGTAGGTGAAAATACCAACCAAACCGGGAGAAAAACATTGAAGTCTAAAAAAATTACTCTGTTCTCGACTTTAATCTATTGTTGTTGTAATCTGTGGTGAGTAGTGTGTGTCAGAGATACACTTTTGAGTAAACAGTGTACAGCGAATGGTCATTCATTATGATGACTTTACCGAATTTCTCTCTAAAACTATAGTAAATCAGAGTAATGTACAGCGAATAGTCACCATTATAGCCCATCATGTCAGGCCCCTCTTACCCATTGGGCACAATGGGCACGTGCCCAGGGCGCCCGATGGACTGGGGCCCCCTAGTCCCTACTCGATTACCAAGCGATAACCGATAGCTACTCTACTTTCTCATTATACATACTATATTATATACTACTCAAAACAAAATTACAGCCACCTGTAAAATTGTATGATAAACAAACTGACATTAGGTACTCATTTCTTTGCTCATTTCTTCTCTGTGTTTGTTTATTGGTTCCGAACGTGTAAGGTCCCGAACGTTTTTGACGACAAATAAATTAAGTGCGTACCTAATATAAATAATCAATAAGATCCTATTGAAAATCAATAAAAATAATAGGTGGCTCTTATTTTCTTTTGAATAGATATGTTACTGTAAAAGTCCTTATATTGGTAAATCTTAGGTATTGTCAGTAATAGTAAATTATGCACCAAGGGATTAAACCAGTGTCTAACGTCACGGGCGCCATATTGAACCCCGAGCGCAATGAAGGACTCTAGCGAAAATTTAACTCCTGAGCGAAGCGAGGGAGTTAACTAGAGTCCTTAGTGAAGCGACGGGTTCAAGTCGCCTAAGACGAAGACACTGCTTTATTCCAGAGGTGAATACTCTACTTTTCATACCATCTGCGAGACGATAAAAACTCAGGGCTCTATAACCAATTACTTAGGTGGTAATTTTCATCATAAACACTGTCACATTATCATTATCACTATCACTATAACTATGGCTAAAATTATGATATTATCATGAAAACTATAAAATACAAAAAAAAAATTCTCAAGCACGAACACGTCACGCAATAATTTTGTCTTTAAGTAAAGCTTAAACCATTACAAAAATTTAAAAAATATTTAATAA
Source organism: Schoenobius gigantellus (assembly GCA_963935595.1). Taxonomy (NCBI): domain Eukaryota; kingdom Metazoa; phylum Arthropoda; class Insecta; order Lepidoptera; family Crambidae; genus Schoenobius; species Schoenobius gigantellus. The sequence continues at coordinate 52,675,983 of OZ012540.1, forward strand.
TAATATAACAAGTATGAACTTAGTCTGTACGAGCAAGCTCTACATTGTTTGGTTTGGTTTAGCTTACTACGCATTTGTATATTCATTTATAACACTTAATAATGTAATTTAATGCAGTTCAATAAACACTACTAGCGGAGACGGACACTTTTACTTAACATTCCAACCCCGCCAACTTATTACATACGTAACTGCAAAACTATATAACTAAATTAACTTAACACTAACTTACCTACCTGTAAGGGTTACAACTACTACACCCCTTACATTTCTTCAAGCCGGATTGATTAATTAAAATCAGTAAAGTGTAATAACGTGTTTTAGTGATTATTCTACGATAGCGAATCAGTCTGTTTCGGCCTCCCACCAGCGGGTCTCACCGGACAGATTGAGAAGGCGCACATATCGTGGAGTAAGAGCTTCACGCGTTTGCACAACAGAAGAACATTTCAAAGAGTGAGTAAACATATACATTCACTATAATGAACAACTTCTTACAACGTCAACAAATTATTGCTGAAGGAATCGAGAAGATCGTAGTCAACTTCAAGAAGGACTCCGACATCCGCAAGACTCCGGAGTATAGCCAAAAACGATTGGATGCTCTAGAAGCACTGTGGTCAGAGTTCGAATCCAACCATAAGCATCTCCTGACTTTCGAAGATATCCATTCAAGTGAATACACAGTAAGTAATGCTTATCAGTTTGTGCTTAAAAAGTACGAAACAATCAAGGCAGATCTGTTGAAGCTCATGCAACCGGGGGATGGTAGTAAACAGACCAACACCGGCATACTTTCAAAGTCCGACGAGCTGATGAACCTTCAAAATACACATTTTCGTGCGTTCACCCGTGCAGTTCGGAACATTGACATCAACAACCTGAACGAAAAATGGGAAATCGAAGATAAGCTCCAAGTGCTACAATCTCGTTGGAAGCTCATCGATGATACTCATTGGCAGATTGACAACCTGTTGCTAGGCACGAATTTGGACTATGAGGAAGAGTACTCTAAGCATGAAGAAAATTTCGAAGCTAGTAAACGAGAACTACCGTAAGTTGAATACTACTCATCAACAACGTTCCTTGCCACCCATTGATATACCAACCTTCTTTGGAAATTATACTCAGTGGCCTACTTTCATGGATCTGTACTGCGAGGCGATTCACAACAACACAATGCTGTCGAAAGCCCAAAAAATGCAACATCTTAAGGGCAAATTAAGAGGTGAAGCTGAACGCATTGTGCAACATCTGACTGTCTCCGATGAAATTAAGTATGTCTGTTGGGATATACTTAATCATCGATATAATAATAAACAGTTATTATTTACGAAGCAAATGAAAATTTTTATGAATCAGCCTACAGTCAACCAATAAACTTCGTTTGAGCTAAAACGCCTATATGACACTAGCATAGAAACCATAAATGCAATCCACAACTTGGGCATCGAGACTATACATAGACATGGGATCCTATACTGGTTCACATTTTGTCGTCAAAATTGGATGATGAAATAATACGCATCATACATGGAAACAAGAAAGGATCCCAGAGAACTTCCGATTTTCGATGAGTTTATGGAGTTCATACAAAGAAAGTTTACCGCATTAGAGCCAGTAAATAAGAAAAGGCAACAAAACTCTACTCTGAAGCAACAAACAATTAACAAAATGAATCACTCGACATCGCAAAGAGATGCGTATTCAGTGAATAAATCAAAAAAATATGTTGCCAGTACTTATCATGTGGCCGAAAATAGAAATTGCCCACTATGCAAAGGCGATCATTTTTTAATTTACTGTTCAACATTCAAAAAAATGTCGTCAGATTCAAAGTTAAAAACAATTGCGCAATTAAGCGTATGCCAAAACTGCATGTTTTCACACAATGGTATGCAATGTAATTCGATTAAACGATGCCGAGTCTGTAACAATGAACATCATACGACACTGCATGACATATTACGCGAAGCGGAATCTTCAAACATAAAACCGGAACCGGCCAAGCCGTCGACTTCGCAACTGCAACGTAAGGCGAATCATGTTACTGGTGACTTTAATGAAGTCTTACTTGCTACCGCTCAATTAAAAATTAGGTCAGCCGATGGTACCTATCTTACCTTGAGATGCTTACTAGATCACGGCTCTCAGATCAATCTGATAACAGAATCAGCCGCTCAACGACTTGGCCTGAAACGTCAAAAACAAAATGCTTCTGTATCAGGCATAGGGTTCTCAAATAACCAATGCAATGGGACTGTTCAACTTATCTGCGAGTCACTATTTGGCGACTACACTTTCACTACTGAAGCACTCGTCATGTCAAAAATGCTCAATAATCTACCTAACTACACGTTTGAAAAACAACAATGGTCTCATTTAAATCACATCAACCTAGCTGACCCTGACTATAATGTCTCCCGATCTGTGGACCTCTTGCTGGATGCAGGAACCTACGCTGAGATTGTCATGCCTGGTATATTGAGAGGTTCACCCCAAGCACCCATTGCACAGCAAACAAAGATTGGATGGATATTACTTGGCAACGTCAAAACCTATAACTGTCACGTTATAATTAATAATATGGAAGATCTATCAAGATTCTGGGAAATGGAAGAGATTATTGATTCACGACCAGAGTCACCTGAAGATCACTATTGCGAAAAGCTATATTCCGAAACAACACGTCGCCGCAAGGACGGTCGATACGTATACGCGGATATTACTATCGGATATTTCTAGATTGTATGACCCACTTGGATGGCTCTCACCTGTCACCATGACGGCAAAACTTCTTTTTCAAAAAACATGGGCTATGGAATTAGAATGGGATACACCACTTCCCGAAAAACTATTAAGAGAATGGGAACAGTTTCGGTCAGAACTATCGGAAATCGATAACATTATGATACCACGATGGATGGGCAGGACATCGCAACCAATCGAACTACACGGAATCTGTGATGCATCCGAAAAGGCGTATGCACACACTGTATACTGTCAGTCAACAGATGAACAAGGTCAGCAAATTATCAAACTAGTGGCCGGAAAAACAAAAGTTGCCCCATTGAAAAAACCTATCTCGCTACCAAAATTAGAACTTTGTGGGGCGCTTCTCTTATCAAAAATTGTAAAGAAGATCACAGACTCTATAAACATTCAGCCAGTCAAAGTATATGGATGGACGGATTCGATGGTAGTACTGGGTTGGTTAAATGGTGACCCGTCGCGATGGAAAACATTTGTAGCCAACCGGGTAGCAAAAATCATTACCAACATGCCACCAAATACCTGGAACCATGTAAAGTCGGAAGACAACCCTGCAGATTGTGCCAGCCGGGGACTTATGCCCACACAACTTATATCACATCAACTATGATGGGAAGGCCCCATATGGTTGAAGAATGCGCAATTGCCATCAAAACACACTTTTCAAACTACGGAGGAAGAAAGAAAAATTAAAGTAGTCAGCGCGTCACAAAATTCAACGCCGTTTTTAGAGAAACTACTGAATAAACATAGCTCTATGAACCGTGTAATTCGAATCGTTAGTTGGATACTTCGATTCGTAAACAATGCGCATCACGTCAAACACGCCAAACAAAAATCGCACTTATCGACTACTGAATTAGAGAATGCTCATAACTTAATAATCAAAACAATTCAAGAAAAACATTTTGCCGTAGATATTTCAAGATTGCAAAAATACGGAACTGTGCGTTCAACAAGCAACCTTTTGAACTTAAATCCAAGAATGGATAAAAAACATATCGTACGCGTTGGTGGAAGACTAGAAAATGCGAACTTGAGCCAATCTCAAAAACATCCAATTATCTTGCCATACAACGACAAGTTAACGGAGTTATTGATCGATCAAGCTCACAAAACTACTCTGCATGGAGGCGCTAGATTAACTCTATCATATCTACGTAATAGATATTGGATAATAAGTGGCCTGCGAGCAGTTAAGAAACAAATTAACAAATGCATAAGATGTCATCGTTTCAAACAAGATAAAAACTATCAACTCATGGCAGACTTACCACCACAGCGCGTTACACCATCAAGACCATTCACACATACTGGTGTAGACTTCACCGGCCATGTAGAAGTTAAGGCAAATAAGGACAGAGGTATCAAAACATCTAAGGCCTACGTTGCCGTGTTCATCTGCTTATGCACCAAAGCTATACACCTCGGGCTAGTCTCTGACCTTAGCACGGCCGCCTTCCTTAATGCTCTTAAACGACTATGTTCTCGAAGAGGATTGCCCAAGCACATGTACAGCGACAACGGTACCAACTTTGTTGGTGCTGCAAGAACCTTGGATAGACAGAGAAAAGAGGCACTACAACAATATATGAATGACGACTTGTTAACTGACCTGTCTGATTGGGGCAGTGAATGGCACTTCAATGCACCGTCTTGGCCTACTGCTGGAGGCTTATGGGAACCAGCAGTCAAGAGTTTCAAGCTGCACTTAAAACGAGTACTTGGCGAACAAAAACTTACGTTCGAAGAATTTTCCACGCTCCTGGCACAAATTGAGGCTTGCCTGAACTCTCGACCACAGATTGCTCTAACAGAAGATAATGATAGCATTGATTGTTTGACCCCAGCACATCTCCTAATAGGTGAACAAATATTAGCACCACCACTCGCTGTCGAAGATTACCGAAAAAATGTTTAAAACCTTTTGGAGAAGATGGTCAGCAGACTACCTTCAAACGCTGCAAACACGGAGCAAATGGCACTGCACTACTAAAAACTTAGAAATTGGAGATGTAGTGATAGTAAAAGAGTACAATATTCCACCTGCTAAATGGATCTTAGGGCGAGTCTTACAAACACATCCAGGATCAGACGGACGAGTGCGAGTTGTTACGCTGAAAACGAAAACAAGCAACATGAAGCGACCAATTACAAAACTATCAAAGCTGCCTATAGAGCAGCCTAGTATCAACACCAACACTCCTCTTCGAGGTAACGAAAACTCAGAGGCTTACAGTAAAAGGACACGCAGAACAAAACTCAATCACGTGGTGTATGCACTGTTCATGATGTTTACTATGTTTATGGTGCCCACAGTACAAGAAACAATTAACGTCACAGAACTGAAACCATCAAAATTAGTATATTTCGATAAAATAGCCGATATGCAATTAGTGCAAGACGAATGGAAAATGGTCGTCTATTATAATATGACTACATATTGGCACAGTCTAAATTACATCCAAAATTATGTCAATCATTTAACTGTTTTATGCAAGAAAGAAGCAGCATTTATCTCCATAGCTTCGCAATTTCAACACGAACTCAACGAAATTGGACACTATAATAATATTCTACGCTCGGGACCAGAACCGTATCGCTCTTCAAGATCAAAAAGAGGACTCGTGGATGGCGTGGGATACATCTCGAACTCCCTATTTGGTGTATTAGATCAGAGATTCGCCAGTCAGTATGAGAAAGTCATTAACATAATTCAGTCAAATGAAAACCATCTACTTGCATTATACAAAAACCACACGTCAATCATCGAGAGCGAATATAATCTTTTGAAGAGAAACGAAGAGGTGATGAATAAACAATTTTCTATAATCGACAAACATCTTGCTGAAACTGAACAACGCGTCAAGGCTAGCCAAGATAACGCATTGTATGTCACGGCCACAGCTCTCGCTATAAACCTTTTTTTTTATCAAATATCCGTAATATTCAACAGCAACTTCTGGATTTAGTCACGGACGTACGAGATGGAAGAGTCGACATTCATCTTATCAAACCTGAACAATTTGAAGAACAACTGAACATAATATCGGGACAGCTACCGAGTGACTTGTCGTTACCTTGTGTCAACACTCGATATTGCACGCGGGAACTATACAAGCTGCTCAGAGTACACGTGAGTGTAACAAACGCATTACTTATATTTGAGGTGAAATTACCACTTATAATTAATGAGCAATATGAGCTTAATCGGATAATACCCATACCACAAATATCAGGTCAGATATCCAGAAGTATATCACCAACAACAGTATACCTCGCTGTCAACCTGAAAAAGGACATGATAATAACTCTAAAAGAGCGAGATGTGTCATCCTGTACTAATTTAAGAGAAAATCAATTATTGTGCGTCCTTCATGAACGTATTTATAACATAAAGGTTGCCAAGACTTTGTGCGAAGCACAGATTTTAAACAATGGAAACATATCTACATGCAAAATAAAGGTTTCCAGTTACATAGACCAATGGACTCGCTTACACAATCGCGGCGCGTGGTTTTTTTCGTGTTGCGAAGAATGCACCCTGCGCATATTTTGTCCATCTGGTATGACGTCTCAACGAGTACGCGACACGGGTATCATTACACTCGGCCTTGGTTGTATGCTCAAAGGAGACAACTTCGTCATTCACGCTCACAATGACTTTCACAGTGAGTTGAAATTGAATCAAGAGGAGGCCTACGCCAAGGAGTCAAGAATTAATCCCATTTTAACTGACATTAATCACACATATTTTATACCTGAAGACCATAAAGAAGTCCTGCAACAGCTAAAAAATCGAATAAGCAATATTAAGGAACAGCAAGAATCGCTAATTGTGCAGACGATAACTCATAACACCCATAACTATGTATTTTATTCAATTTTCGGCGTTATTGTTGTGATTATATTTGCATACGGAATCTTGCGAATAAGAAGAAAATATCGAGGTTGCAGTGTTAACCTACACAGGCGGCGAGACTATTACGACGGATCAGCCGATTAGTGGCCACAGCCATACACCGAACCCCCAACAGCTGACGAACATCGAGGACGTGGATGAAGTGATTGCATCAGCTGCCCGTAAATTAGATAAGGCTTCGTCGCCATAAGACAGGACAATTTTAATTATTTCTTTTCTTTCTTTTTTTATAAATTGGCAGCATGTACGAGCAAGCTCTACATTGTTTGGTTTGGTTTAGCTTACTACGCATTTGTATATTCATTTATAACACTTAATAATGTAATTTAATGCAGTTCAATAAACACTACTGGCGGAGACGGACACTTTTACTTAACATTCCAACCCCGCCAACTTATTACATACGTAACTGCAAAACTATATAACTAAATTAACTTAACACTAACTTACCTACCTGTAAGGGTTACAACTATTACACCCCTTACATAGTCTATCCATCGATTTACAATACGATACGATCAGCTGCTGGACCCTGTCAATGACCTTTAGTAGCACGCAGGACGAATGTTAATTTGTTAACAATAAAATGGTATCAAATAAATTTCTTTTATTTTTCAACTTCGTTGTATATTTACTTTTGAAACAGCAATTAATTACTACACACAACTGTCGAAATAAATCTCAAATAGTCGACAGCCTATTGACCCCTAATAAAAAAAAAGCTGAAGCACCTGGACATTTACTTACGTTTTTTTAACTTTATCAATAAAACACTGGATAAACTTCTAAAAAGACTGTATTATTGATGCCACAAAACACATTCCACTAAGCACTTTAATAACGCAAGCAACAAGATATTACAATTTTGAAAGTGGCGTTGGCGGCAAAGTTTTAGCTATGAAAACAATACAACGGAATACTGTTGGTGCAAATTATGGAACAAATTGTAGAAACATTCTTTATTTTTAAATATGCCGCGTAATTTTCCCAAATGCTGTTTATCCGCCGGCAGCGTTAGTGTTCTAGCTTTACTCTGCTTTTTATTCGTTTGTATCGATAGTTAATGGTGGCCGTCAAAAGATGGCGCTTTTTGCATAAAAAGTATTTTATCAATAACAAATAAAGTGAAATGTAATTGTTTATTTTAGCTTGCAGTATTATATAGATAAATATTTTATCATTCTGGTAAAGAAATTATGTATTTAGATTTTATAAAAACATTATTTACACAGGTAGAATGTCTTTGTCTCTAGTGGATGCACGCTACTGCTGTATGGGCGTAGAACCTTTGCCTTCCTAAGCTAGCATCTATGCAAAATTTTCATACGAATTTTATGTTCCATATTTAAAACACTTTAATCCCTTAGGAGTTTCATACAAAATTATATCCCTTGGGATATAATGTATTGCTTTACGTTGAAGTTAAGGGGGATCTAATTGAACATTGTCGAGCAGGTGGTATGAAAAGAACATTATTATCCACTTTGGACCTGATGATGTCTAGAAATGAAATATATTTTAATATAAAGGTGATTTTATAGTGTATCTGTTACTATAAAAACCCGTATGTCAGTAAATCTTAGGTTTTGCCGATAAATCCTACATGAGCTGGTAACTGTTAGGATTTTAAAAAGAATAGATGATTTTTCGGGCTTCTAGACTTTTTTTTTTTTTTTTATACTACGGTGTCGGCAAACAAACTTTGGGGTATGCCAGGTTTTACCAATGACGGTTAGTAAATATTCGTTTTCGGAATAAAACAATGTGTATTTCTGTCGTTTTTCTTTTCAATTTAACTATGAGTCCTTACAAATTAATTAAGTTACGAATCCACCTAGACTGTACAAAATGACACAGTTACATGCGACCTGTAATTGTACACATTAAAACTAAACAAAGTCTAAATTAAATACTAAATAAAAAATTAATAATTATCGTTATGATAAAACATTTGTTATTGTAATTATTTTTATTTATTTTTTAATCTCTACTAATATTATAAATAGGAAAAATTTGATTGTTTGTGTGTTTGTATTGAATAGGTTTCGAAACTACTGAATCGATTTTGTTGAAAGTTGTTATAGGGATATATTTCAAGACCAGGGGAAGGACAGGGTAATTTTCCTACGGGAAAAAATTCCCACGAGAAAACAAAAATAACGCGGGCGAAGTCGCGAGCGGAATGCTATAGTAACTTATAAAACATAATTTTAAAACACCTATAAAAAAACAAAACAATTCAAAAACGAAAATTATTTTCTTACAAATGCCTACGTTGGCCTGTGGTAACTGAATCATTATTTATCTTATTTTTTGGTATTTTATAACTTACTTAATTAAAATATTTGACTAATCTAAAAAGTCCCACGTTTTATGCGTCTCAAGAGAAAACACTAAGGTCAGGAGAATTCAAAAATAGATATTTTTTTAAATGCAAGTATTGCTGTCGCGTTGTGCCCCCAAACAAACGAGTGCGATAGAGACAACTGAAAAATACACAAAATAGACGTTTCGTAGTCCTCTATTTTCTCCTCTAAAACTTGAACGATTTAATTACTTTTTTTTAAATTTAAGGAAAGGTTTTGGTTATGTTTCTGTGTTTCATCTTTTTTCATATAATCGCGTCAAAATTTGTTTGCTGGATGTTTGACAACAGCAGAAAATTTTTGAAGGATTAAATCGCCTGTAATAATTAATGTAATAAAAAAAGGAGAACGTAGGACCATGTGCATAGCTTTTTTTTGTAAAAATAGGGCAACTATTGCCACTATCGAGGAAGGAAACCCGTATGATTTCCTCTTAAGAATATTTTCAACATTGACCGCGTCTTGGTGTTGGTGGTAAGTTCTAGGATTTACCGGGTGTATAATGGTAAAAGTCCGAAATAAACAATGATCACAGAACAGTTCGGACTTTTAACCATTAAGAGTTGATAAATCTTAGGTTTTACCGGAAAATGTTAGGATTTACCGTAGTTCGGACTTTTACAGTAAGATATACACAAAACACGTTGGAAATACCTATACAATTTAAGGGTTTCCCTCGATTTTTATGGGATCCCATCGTCAGGTCCTGACTTTGGTGACCTTGGGACCACCCCAGGAGTATACTCTTAAAATACGAACAGAATTTTGAAAATCGGTCCACAATTGGCCGTGTAATCGCATACATACACACAAACAAAACAACATACGGGTCGAATTAATAACCTCCTCCTTTTTTAAGTCGGTTAAATAGTGCTTTATTATGGTCATAGGGGGCCCACTATCCTAATGTGCCCAGGGCCTCTAATAGGTGAAAGACGGCCCTGCATCGTGTGGAGGGGCTATAAAACTACATTTGATTTTGAAAAAAGGAGCAATATCGATAAATTATCAATATATCGGCGCATTAGACCAATATATCGATATACTAGTATTGACTTAATTCCTTATAGGTATATCGATATCGATATCGGTCATAGCCAACCCCCAGGATCTGCCAATGATAGAAATGTAGCAAAGAAATGTAGAATATAAGGGATATCAGATATCAAGACTGGCGAATGGCTGACCGAGGTATCAACATAGAGCCCAAACTGCTGGAGCTAAAAGCATGAAATTTGGTACAGGGTTCGTTGTCTTATATAGGCGTCCACTTAGGATTTTTCAAAATTTCTGGGAGCTGACAAACGTTGCCACAGATTACTAAATACGTTGCTATTAAATTAGGCATTATTATTATTATTAAAGCTGCAATGATTTTATATTTCCTTAACTTCACGTGGTTCGTAAATTTATATTCAGTACTAATTTTCAATGAAATTTTACTTTTCCGAGTAGTTACATTTTATAAGTTAGTCGTCTATAACTTTTTAGTTTGTACTTAGTACTCAACTTTGATAGTTTTCCTTTAAATGAGCAGATGAAACGAGCCTCTAGTTTTTTGAAGCCTGTATGTTGGAACGGCAAGTTTATTTTTATTTCTTGTGTTTAAGAGGATTGTGAAGCTTTAAATTTTCATACAAAAAGCGATAACGCTTTTCTGCCTCTTTACATAATTCAATTTTCATAATTTTTGGAAATGTTGTAGATATACTGAAGATCTAGGTTTGTACGTTTTGATTTTGAAGTAATATTGTTCAGAATATAAATTATTAGCATTTAAATATCCAAATTTTAGACTTAAAAACTACCTCGACTTTTTTGACTAAATTATACTGACTTACAAAAAAAGCAAAACTAGAATCTAATGAGACCAAAAGTGTCTAATTTCGTAAAGGTTTAGGGGGGTAAAACAGTTATCGCCCGAAACAATATTTCAATAAGAAATGTAGGCACTTGCCTCGGACTTTCAACTCTAAGTGGTGTGCAATAAACTGCATTTTTGAAAGTGCATACTCGAGCCATAAATTGGCACTTCACAGTCCTCTTAAATGGTGAATTTGGAAATTGGTTTCAAATGTATTATAATTTTTATGGGCATAAATTAAATTTTCATAATTGTACTGTCCTGCTAAAGTCAATATATTAATTTCTCTAAATAAATCTTTAAGAGAATCTCTTGCTCGTAAAATATAAATAGCGCGAACAGTTATTTTTTGGAGTACAAAAATACTTTCTATACTAGCTGCCGATCCCCACAGTAGTATTCCATATAACATGACACTGTGGCAGGTCAATGGTGCAAATAAGACATCGGCGAAAATAAATAAAGTAAATTAATCTTGCCGTTTCAACATCAGTAAGTTGTGTTATCTTTTTTACTGCAAATGCTTCAGAACTAAGTCTGTTTGCCAAGGACTCAATATTTGGATCCCATTGCAACCTTGAATCTAGTGTAATACCCAAAAATTTTGTAAAGGCGATGTATTCAACAACTTGATTATGCATTTCTACAATAGTATCCACTTTCCATAGACTTGGCAATGAGAACTTAATACGTTTAGTTTTATTTGAGTTTAATGATAAATTGTTAATTATGAACCAATGCAATACTCTAGAGAGAGTACTATTTACAATGTCAATGTTTTCGTTTCCTCTGTCAATCTTAAATATTAAAGAAGTATCATCTGCAAATAGTACTATATCGCAAAGATTATAAGTGAAATGTGGGAGGTCATTCATGTAAATTAGGAAAAAGCAATGGTCCTAATATCGATCCCTGAGGCACGCTCATGACTATAGGTGCACCAGCAGACTCAGTTTTGTTAATAACAACTTTCTGGACCCTATTAGACAAATAAGACTCAATAAGTCTAGTTGCCTCTTCGGAGACACCATAATGCTTAAGTTTATTTAAAAGAGTCTGGTGACTAACGCAGTCGAAAGCCTTCGACAGGTCACAAAAAATACCAATTACATCTTGTTTACGCTCACAAGCGGCAAAAATATGTTGGAGAAGTGCAACTCCCGCATCTGTCGTGCATGGACTTTTGGTAAAACCAAATTGGTTTTTATGTAAAATGTTATTACTCGTGAAATGATTTGTTAACTGATGATGATGGAAGGATCCTTAACTTTTGGACTTGAACTGACCTGATCTGACCTTGCACCTCAATTTAATAAGGTGAGCTGGTATTAAATTCACTAAAGATTCCATTCACTAAGAAGACCAAAATAAAAAATATTTTACAAAAAATAAAAACCTATATTATTTTTAACTTTTCAGTGTTTTTGAAGTCGGTTTTATTTTTTGTAAAAAAAAATATTATAATATAATTCGATTAAGGAAAATAACTGTAAACCGTATACTTAAATAAGTTTGAGACCTCGAGACCTATAGGTGCGCGAAGCCAACTTTGACTTAAGTTATTTTAAATAATTTTAATAATGTGAAATGGTACTTTAGGAAAGGTACTTTAATAAACAGCACAGGCAAGAGGGACAGGAGGCCAGACAAAAGCTACACTCAAAGTTTTCCGCAGTCGTTCTGCAGAAAAAATGTATGGAAATGACATTAGCTTGTAACAATCTCACGCAAATTTTTGCGCAGCGAATGTCGTCTCCATTAATTTTTTCTGCAGATCGAAAAACATAGTATCTGGCTTTTGTCTAGGGGGACAAGAGGGGGACTGATCAGCATTTTGACACGTGTAGTGGAGTGAAAATTTATGTATTATGTATTTGTGATTGACAAATGTAATATTATTTTTATTTATTAAACAATAAATTTTTAAGCAACAAAACAAAATCACAAGGAGCATTACGAGTTTCTTGTCAATGGTTCAGTACTTGGTAATTCTCCTGATTATTCTATTCTGATAGCTTAATAGTATAATAAGCACAACGTCTTCATAGTACCTAAATATAGAAAAGAAATAAATGTCAAAAATGTGAAAAGAAATACATGTCCAACTTAAAGACTCAATATTTATAATTTCAACTAAATAGGAAGTATACTTTCAGGGAACATACTTGGTGGTTGATAGTTAAAAGGGTTATAAAGTGTCGTGGGGACCGAAGCCAGTTCTGCTGCGTAATACATAGTGTCTCCGTCTTGCACTGGTTTCACGTTCGCCAAATTAAGAAACTCTATTTGGCTCTGGACCTGCGTCGCATCGAAACTGTTAACACCAGACACCAGCCCAACTTCGCCAAAATGCGACCTCATATGAAAATTCAAATGACTGCTTTGCTTAAACCGTCGCCCGCATACCGGGCACCCAAAGGGCTGGATGTTGGTGTGAGTCCGCATATGCTGTCGGAGATGTACCGACTGAGAGAAGCATTTGCTGCATATTACGCATCTAAATGGTTTAACCTTGGTATGGGTGCGAAGGTGCTGGTCCAAGCCTGCTTTTTGAGTAAACGCTTTCGGGCAGTAGATGCAGGTAAACGGTCTAATGCCTGTATGCATACGCAAATGCTGCTGGAGCCCACCCTGCTGGGTAAAGCGCTTAGCGCACACGCTGCATTCGTACGGCTTCATCTTACCATGTATCGTTCTAATGTGTTCGTCGAACTGACTGCTATCCAAAAAACTCTGGCCGCAAAATCTACACGAATATGAGATACGATGGAACTGAAACTGCGGAAGGCTGGCGCTGACTTGCTCCTTGTCCAGGGGCTTTTCGCAGACTTGACAGCGCAAAGCTGCCTTCCGCCTCTTTGTGTGCTCTTCGCGATAGTGTATGGAATAGTCACAGCAATTGAAGAATATTTGACGACACTGCATGTCCGGACGCATTAATGAAGGAAAAGTGCATGTAAAGGGACCCCTGAAACAAATTATTACATCACTGTTTTATTTTAATATATAATACATATATTAAAAGTAAAAGTGGGTATGTATGTACGTCCGAGGTTTTCTCTATCACCATCAACAGTTGTCTACCCACCGTTGTGGTGGCAATTTTTGTCATTTTCTATCACATAGAAACTTTTTTAAAATATTGTAGATTTTACTGGAATATTCTAGAATACTTTGGAATAGTTTATTATTGTCCAAAAATTATTAAATGTTATAGGGTAGACTATCATCATCCAGAATGTTCACAAACGTTCTATAATAATCTCTAATTTCTCGGGATTATCTAGATTATTCAAAAATAGTTCAAAGACGTTAAAATGGTCCAGAGTGACCTATTATTGGGTTATACTTTGTAGGTAGGTTTGTATAGGTCATAAGTTTGTAAATTTTTTGGCCGAGTTTCATTTAACCGAAAGCTTTTCAACTATTTTCGTTCTGTCTTTTATTATTTCGTCGAAATCACGTTTTCCACTGTATCAGTTATTCTATTCAGTCAGTATATTATTAATACGATTTTTTTCGTTACTCCGAAGGTTTCATTTGATCGCAAACATTTTTAAAGAAGTTATACTTAGCCGAAAAACCATTGGTTCGAAGTATTAAGTTACCGAACATTCATTGCATCTTATTTAACATAATAGGTTAATTTCACCAAACGTCTTGAAAATTTGAGCACACTATTTCCGACACTAACCTATGCTATTATTTTAAGCATGAAAGCAAGCCTGCAGGATGAAAGCAAGCATACAGGATGCAACATCATGTGCAATGCACCCCCGCTCATGCAGACAAGTAAGCATGCAATATGCAAGTAATCCTGTAAGTAACAAGCAAGCATGTGATTACAATGTCTAAGTTATGAACTCCGTAACCTAACCAACCAACTATTATCCTAATAATTTTCCGTAAAATGTTGTTTTGGTAATGTGAAAGTATGACAAATAGATCATCTGGCAATTGAAAAAGTTCAAAAGAGACTTCGATCAATAGTAAAAAAATATTTTGAAAATCGGTGAAATGATACTTATGTCAAATGATATTTCGATGGTTGAAAATATGGTCGAGAAAGCTGAGCGTCTGTGGCACTGTGGACTCGGCACTTGCCTGCCAATTGGGAGGTCCGGGGTGCGAGGCCGCGATGTACCAATACTATCAATGTGTTTTTCGTTTTTCGAATTCATACATTTGTCTGATGCTCCTACGGTGAAGGAAAAGATCGTGAGGCAACCTGCATACATTTGCGAACCCCTCAGTGGGGTCGTATATGAGCTGTGATGGCAAACAATACATACCTATAGTAAAAAAGACATTGCTCAAACGTATTCGGTGAAATGTAAATCGGACAAGTAAATTTCGAGCAAGGAATAGGTTCCCCTGATAGTGTTGACCATCAGAATGCTTCCAAACGTTCTAGAATGTTCTTGTTGCTGACAGTTTTTAGTATTAAGATCTTCTTTATATTCTTTGTGTACTTTTACCTTTTTATTTTTGTTTTTCATATTTTTATTCTTGTCAGTTTGATTTACGTTGTTATTGTATTTTTGTTGGTTGTCATAAACGGTTACCATTAAGGCTACCTCTGAGTCTTATTTATCGCAATCGGACATAATTGCTAGTTTCCTGCACAGTTCTCTTAATTTTCAAAATGATTATTCAAAAATAATTCAAAGACGTTAAATGCTTTCAAACGTTTAGGAAGGTTCTCTTTATCATCAAAATAATCTAGAACATTCAATAATAATTCCAAAATGTTTTATAATACCAATGATTTGAAATGGAATGTTAAATTACCAGAATGTTCCCAACCGGTCTAGAAAATTCTCAAAAATTCTAGAATGATTTAGATTCTTTAAAATTTATTTTAATACAAATGTTATTAATTAAAAGATGTTAAAACAAATTGGGATGATCTATTATCATCCAGAATGCTCCCAAACGTCCTAGTTTTGGAAAATTTCATAATGATGTAGATTATTCTAAAATGATTCACAAAAGTCAAAATGATCCAGAATGCCATTTTATTAACCAGCAGGCCTATTCGCTAACTACGGTTAGTAACTAGAACTGTCATTTTTGAAAGAAACTTCATATCTATTACTAGTTTGGTGATCTTATGTGTTACGGCGGTGATCATTTCATGATAGCGCAGTAATGGATGTTAAGTTCCTTAAAAAAATGACAGTTCTAGTTAGCAGATGGAGTTAGAGAATAGGCCTGCAGAATGCTTCCAAACGTTCTAGAATGTTCTGGAAAATACCACAATAATGTAGATAATTTCAAAACGATTCAGAGACGTTAAAATGATCCAGAGTGGCCTAGTATTAATCAGAATGCTCCCAAGCGTTCTAGAATGTTCTGGGAAATTCCAGAATGATGTATGTACTAAGATTATTTTAAAATTATTGACACACGTTAAAATAAATCTGGATGGTCTATTATTGTGCAGGATGCTCGCAAACATCTAGAAAGTTCTTGAAAATTAAAAAAATAATTACTAAAAATTAAGAGATGTTAAAATAAATTTATGTAGTCTATTATCGTCCAGAATGTCCTTAAAGGTTCTAGAATGTTATGGAAAATTTTTAAAATGGTCTAGATTATTCAAAAATAATGGAAATACAAAAAACTACGTATTCCAAAATATGAACTATGTCTAATTTTAATCCATAATCATTTTAATTAATTAAGTTAATCGATTTGATGTGCTCTCTACAAAAATATGGTGTATAAATTTTTCATACCATTAAACATGCAATGTATAACCCGAACAACGCCGGATTTCGCAGTTAGTACAATATTATATTGTGTTTATTTAAATATATAGGTAACCTATATAATTCCATCACCTCAATTCTGTCAAACGCACTAGGTTCTGACACCCATAAATCAGCGCTAGGGCAGCCTGTCTCCTTATTTACCAACTCTGTCATTATACAATTCACTTACTTTATTACTGCTGAGAATCACTATAATAAAACTACTTTCAAAACTACATAAAGACTTAAATTGTATTTCAAGATAGTTTTGAGTTAGCAATCGAAGCTAACGAGAGAAGCTGGTTGGAGACGGTCAAAATACCAAGGTCCAAATGCCCTTGGAAATTGCAAAGGAAAACTTATGCACAGGACAATGATGACTGAGTTGAAAAAATAATACTGCCTACCTTAAATCAACTGGTGGCTTGACATGGATCTTTTTGATAGCATTTTCGTGGTGAGTCTTTTTAGTGACTTCTTTGACGCCGCCGGTGCCCTCCAACTTCACGATGAGGTAGGTAGTGTCCTCGGTGAATACGCGGCTCGTGAGACCGTCTCGGACCACCACACTGACGCTGTCGTCTTCACCTTTCAGCGGTATGAATTTAAAACTGCTTATGTCATTGAAACTCTGTCAAAGATTGTTAAGCTGTTAATGCGATATTGATATAAAAGTATCTAAATAATATTAGATATTGTAGCATCCGTGCATATTTAATACACTGGGCCGCAAAGAAAACGAACCAGTAACAAAAGCCAAAATATTTTGTAAAATATTGAGCTAACTTTAAAAACAACTAACTTGAAAGCCAATAATTTGCCTTGTGAAACATGACATGAATATGATTCCTTCTGCATACAACGGGAAGATATTGATTGATATTTGAGCAGTTGTTCGAAACTAATTAAGTATTTTAAAAACATTTATTAAAGTGAAACTTTTTTTCTCTTTAGAATCATATTATTCGGCATTCTATGAAAAAAAATTAAATTTATTTAAGGGTTCTATAAATACAAAAATGTAAGTATACCTAGGTTATAGATACAATCCGGGCGCATGGATAGTGGAGTTGCAGTGTGGACCTTACCTAGCGCGCCCACAAGGGCAGGGAGAATACCGGGGGGTTTTAGTGGGTAGGCCTGGCACTCTGCCGGGAGAGCGAGCCCCACACCCACACACGCTCGCCGTCTAGCCAACGGCGGGGACGGTGCGGTTACGCACTTCCCCGCGAGAAAAAAAAGGTTTTAGATAAAATGTGCAGATATTTAGTTTATAATTCTCATGCGCCCTAGTATTTAGTTTATAATTCTCAAAAACCAAATATTATTGCTGATATAATATTATAGCCAAATCATAAAATTCCCACATTTAACTATCATGATCCGTCAAAAATTCGAGTCAAAAATACTAAATATCAAAAGCCTTCGACTGAAAGCTTTTGACATTTAGTACTTTTGACTCGAATGACAGTCAGCGGTAGGTTTGACTAATGAAGCTGGTCAGATTTGGTTTTGGCTGATTAAAACTTTTAAAAGTAAAAGAGGACGATAGAAATTACGAAGAAACGCCGTACAACATTTAACAACAAACAGACATTAATAAAGGACCTGCAAATACTTTAAAATTACTGAACGGTAAAAGAGAGGGTTTCGTCATTCTTCATTTTGACTGAGCGTCAATCACAACAACTTTTAATCACAAATTTCAGTCTTTTCTATTTAATAATGATTTTCCGACAAAACTACTTTTGATCATCCTAGTCAAAACTACTTTTGCCTGTCTTTTTTCGTTAAAAGTACTTTGTAAAGGCATTGACTATACCATAACATGAATATTTCTACAAATCATAAATGTTCCTGGCTTTCTTGCCTAAAATTATTGAACATTAATGATAATATTTGATAATTACTCTTAAGTAGTTACATTATTATAAATATTGTATAAAACATAAAAAATATCTTGATGAAGTTTTTTTTATCGACTCGCCTGATCAATATATCGCGTGACAAATGATTCTCCGCATTTTGACTCCTCAGAATCGTGAAGGGTTTTCATGTGGTTCTGTAGAGCAGTGGCATTGTAGAAGGTCTTCCTACAAATGCGACACAAGAACTTTGCAGCTCTATCATCCTGCCATAGCAAAGAACACTGAAAATAATGTTTGTTATTATTTTCAATAATGGCTTTAAAACTATTTCTTAATAGTTTAATAATAATATGTATAATGTAAAATATACGTAGAATAAGACTTGTCAATCGTTCCATGATGTTATTTATCAGTCTGTCAATTTCACCACCTCTGGCCTAAAGCATGGTTAAAACATGTTTACTTATCTCCGTCCATGCTTAGTTATCTCCGTCTCACTTGTTTCTGCCGCAAAGCAGCAGCCAACTAGAACACAACAATGCAAGCAGCTTTGTTGTGTTCCGGTTTGAAGGGTGAGATAATATGGCAGTGAAATTACTGGGTACCGTTACTTTACATCTTATTACACTGTGGTTCTTGTCTCACAAGAACAAGATGCACCAAGGTGATTGTTACCACTTGCCATCAAGTGGGCAGTAGGTATGCGTGCTTATAAAAAAATTGAAACAGAGACACCAGCAACAACCGCAGCGTAAAGCGCCATCTCGTTCTCACCGCGGTTTTAATACTGTTTTAAGCGATCGTGGTAAAAGCCTTTCCAGATTAGCGTTTAAGGTGCGTATAAACTACGTGCGTATAGTGCCTATTACATTACACGATTTCTCGGACCCTGTCTATCGGGTCCCGATTTATCGGGCCCTGTCTGCCGCGTGGCCTATTACTTTACATTACACGATTTCTCGGGCCCTGTCTGTCGTGTGCCTATAAAAGCGCTTCCTTTTTAACTCACTCTCAATCAAAAATCGAACATCGAACGTTTTGCACGCCTAGCACTATGGCACCGACTTTATCAAAATCCCAAAAAATTGCTTAAGCGGCGACTCGAGTTAAATAATCCGAGCAACTCGGGTTCGTCATTCCAGTCCGTTGACCTGAGTTGATTTTCTCATATACCGAGTTGCTTACAGCTAAGAGAAAACATCAAATATTCATATACTCAGTATTTTGAATTTTTTTATATATTTGAAGAAGTGTGCATTAAAACCATCGCTTCTCATATCTCTATTTGAGTAGTCTTTATCTTCTTTTTTCTAAAGATATGGCATATCCCTAAATTAAATAAATAAAACAAAAAAAATATAATACTCTAAACCTAAACGCACTAGCAATTTAAATCGACGTGTAAACGCTGAGTATTATATCTTCTGTGTCTGTGCTCTACAGTCACGCGACCACAGAACATACCCTGACGCAACTGAGCTCCGTACACGGTCTACAGCGTGGCAGGGAGGCAGGGAGGTCGGTCGCCCTGTTTAGGGGCCCCACCTCCCTGTTTCTTATTACCCTGCCGGCAAGGTCCGAGAAATTGTGTAATGTAATAAGGCTATAAGCCGTGCGAGCCAATGTTCGACCAGGAGCTCTATTTTTGAGTCATTCGTCAAGCGTAGAGTACTCGTCGAGCGTCGTCTCCGTTAGATTTTTACTGATTTTCGTGTTGTTTTTGACGAAAATCACAATAATATTGATTTTCGTAGTAATTTTCGATTGATTTTCATCGCAACAGAAACAAAAAGCAATAAAAATTAAGCACAGTCGACGCTCAACGCTTGACAAATGACTAAAGAATAGAGCCCCAGGGCAGACTATCATTTGCCGCGCGAGTCAACTTTTATATAATAATTTAGAATAACTGCCGCGCGCGGAAATCGCTCCAGCTCGATCAGCCCGCGGCGGATAGCTAGACCAGTTCATTCTTGTAAACCTACGAGTCCTCCTTTTTACGTAGGTATGCGCCGGGCGAGCCAAATCTCCGAAACAGCACCGTCCCAACCAACTCCGCGTGAGCGGACGACTGAAGCTCCTTTGACTTTGATGGGGGCGGTTTCAAAAACCGACAACGAGCGGTTCCCTGCGCGGCACGTTCGAGCGCGGCAATGCTCGAGCTGCCGCGTGCGTCGAACGCCATCCACATAGCGTGCCCGGCCAAGACTCCGCTTCGTCAGCGACTTCGCTGGCGACGCCACCACCTGACCTGACCAGACCTCGTGTCGCTTACAGCTTGTAGTCTGCCGCGGGACCCCACCGCTCGCGCGCGTGACTCGCCTAAGCGACACTACCACCGGACTTGACTACCACCACACGAAGACCAATGGCCCCCTCCTCCCCCCACCCCTCCTCCGGGCGCAGTGCAAGCCGCGGCCTGCTAGCGAGCGCTGGCTGGACCTGGAGCAAGACCCACTCACTTGGTGTTCTTGACCGCGGCGAGACGTGCCTCGATCCCGGAGTCGCAGCAAAGGGGGGTGGTGTAGAGCTGCTGCTCGCCGAGAAGATGCTCGGGCAAGGGGCTACCAAATGCCCGAAGCCCGCACCCACCCATGGCGAATGAAACCCTGACTGACACATAACACGCGCCGCCGTGCGAGTCAATGCTCGAAGATTTGCCATATACGCGGATATGGACACAGATTAGATAATAGTTACTATGTAATATGGGCTCGTTTTTCGAAGTGCGTGTAGGTGAATAGGTATGGCAAACAAGTTTTCCTTTTCAGAGAATACATATAAAACGCTGTTACAGGCAAAGAAATAAATTTAGGGCTTTGAATCAAAGATTTAGGGCAACAAAATATTTCTATTATGCTTAGAAATTAAAAACGCTTTTAATAATTTATTTGGTTTTAAAAATAAAACTAGGTAAATACACATAAGGCATACAAAAAAAAACAGTTGTAAAGTTATGCTAAAAATACTCGTTTTTGGTAGACTTACAGCAAAGAATAGGATAATAATTTTACTCAAAAAACTTACGGAGTGTGATTATTTTTTTTTGCCCTAAAAATATAATACCCGGACGAATCGACGCAGCATTTTTTATTAAAATTATGTAAATAACTTTTTTCGATATATTGAGGATTACGCAAATACCTTTTCCTACTTCGAAAACCATATTAAAAATATATAATATTTGAAAGTAAATAATTAATTAAGTATACGCGAGTAAATCAGGAACGTGTAGTTTTATTTAAAAAAAAATACAAAAAATAAAAACCGACTTCAAAGACACCAAAAAGTCAAAAATAATATAAGAATACCTACCACATCACATTTTTATATTGAAGTCGGTGCCAAACAATGATCACTTGAAAAGTCATGCATGTCAATACAGTCGAACATAGAACCTTTTTCAAAGCCGGTTTTTTTAATGAATCTCTGAAATGTGTATCGGTACGCGCATAACTTCAAAATAAAACGACTGCACCAAATTGGTTAATTCTTAGGTATATTTTTGTGTTCGTTATTGTCAGGACAAGGTTTGTAAATAACAGAAAATGCTGAAAAAGTTATATCAAAAAGTGATCAAAAATAAAAAAAAATCATGTATAGTGACGAATTTGAAAGATTGACATTCAGGTTTTTCCAAATCTAGGATTTCTTACGTCTTGTTATATTGTCAAAAGGTTTTTAGTATACTCGTGCGAGGCCGGGAACTATACAGGGCATCCAACGGCGATGCACATGTAGAGAAAATATCATAAGTTAAGTACCTACCGTAAATAGAAAATTATACTGAAAATTTATTTTAAAACAATTCTAACTGCATTCAAAGATATTTGCCTGTCGAAAGACAGTCAGTTATGAAAAGGTTAGTGTTGTGCGTAGTTGGTGTTTTACTTAAATTCAAGTTGGTGTTATGCAAAGTTGGTGTATCACGTAGCGGAAGGCTACAGGCATAAAAGGGAAGAAAAATGGTGGTGCTGAAAATAACAGACAATAAAGAAGTTAAAAGTTGTATATTTGCAAAGGAAGGAGGAAGGATGATCTTAAAATTAACGAAAAGTATATCTTTCTGTCCAGTGTCCATCTATTAGTCACGGCCAAAAGGATTTTAACGTAGACTATACATATGCGTAGTAGAATCATAACACTGACAGTACCTTTACAGTAGGGCTAGCACGCAGGAGAATCGAAAATCGAATCGAAATCCGAATCGAGGAGTTTGTATGGCAATTTTATTAGTCCTGCTACTCACCGCCGCCCGTGGCGCTAATAAAATTGCCATACAAACTCCTCGATTCGGATTTCTATTCGATTTTCGATTCTCCTGCGTGCTAGCCCCACTGTACACGTTACAAATAGAATTCAAGTCATTTGCACATACAATAATACTGCACGCGATTCCCATTGGAATCAACATAAGGTTGTGTTGGGCTTTGGGTGCTAATAATATATTACCCAGGTCCGGTCACTTACGGTAGTGCTGCAAGGGAGTACCTACCTCTAGTGTATCCCACATACAAGTTGGGTCTGGCGAGCACTTTCCTTCTTTTTAAGTGTGATGCTATCTGGCAATGTTTATTTTACATTTCAAATTCAAATATCTTTATTCAACATAGGCCTTTACAGTAGGGCTGCCATACGTCCCGGTACACCGGGACATGTCCCGGTTTGTAGCGTGATGTCCCGGTGTCCCCGTCAATAATTCATTTGTCCTGGTTTGTTGTGTTGTCTATTGCACGAGTCGTTCGCGATTACGCGAGAGCTTCGAAAAGTGAGAACCTCGAAAAAATAAGAATGAGTAAAGAAAAATGACACCGAGAACGAGATCATTAAATAAGGGAGATAACGCTAAGAAAATAAGCATGTTGATTTTTTGTTTTATTGTTTGTTTTCTTTGATTTTTAATTAATTTAAGTTTTTTATAATATTTACTGAGTTTTTGAATTTTTCACGGTTTACCTTTTTCTATTCAAAATGTCCCGGTCGATGGTTCAGAACTAATGGCAGCTCTACTTTACAGGCACTTATTGACGTCAAAACAAAGCAACATATTTAACATTTTAATCGAGTACTTGCCTTATGAAGCGTATTATTCATCATCACAAGAGTAAACCTATATTGGACGTCACGATTTTTTTTAAATTATCGAGTTACCTTAAACTTAAAGAGGGTAGTGGGAAAAATCAAAGTTAATTCTTTGCTGGCATTGCTGTAATTGCGACGCCTTAGCAAACTTTGAAATAAAATGACCGGGAATAGTTATTGCTAAGATAGAATTACAGGCGCCTTTCATTAACATTAATAAAAAGAAAATTGCATTGCCTTGTCAAAACGTGCAAAATTAATTTAAGTGGCATGTATTATTATGATAAATACTTATTATACATTTGTTTGATATCTTAATATGTTAATAAAGTTCGTGGTGTAATGTTGAAATCGAGTGGTTCTGCTGGAAAGCATCCTTCCTGCCAGGACCGAGTTATTGTAAGCGAACTACTAGTATACATTTTTTGATACTTCGCTACAAATTTATACTAAATATATACATTTTATACTACAAATCATAATCATTAAATTTAACTGGGTTTTGCCAGATAGCATCACACCTTTTTAACCATGCCGACTTACTAGAGGTGTTACATACATGCATTATACATGCAGTGTAGGAGTGTAGTTATTGTATGCGTATAGAAGACGAACTAAAAATGGTCAGATTTATATTTACAAAAAAGAGTGAAATTTCTATATTAAGTGATAGATACGACCTCAAACATTCTATAAGGTACGAGTAGCAAAGCGACGTTACAGGTGTTTTGCGTAAATGTTTTTTTCCGAGTTTGACGATTTGCGTAAAGTTGGTATTTTGCGGGTCTGGAGGCCTAAACAAAGTGACTATTCAAAAACGATAACGAAGTTCGATAAAAACAAAATGTATGATTTGATTTGCCAAATTGATTCGCAACGAATCGATGAAGAAACTAATTGTTTTTTCGTAACGTTTCATTTACGACTCAAAACAACTCATTTTTCATTAAAATTAAATGAAAATATTAATTTTAATCATTTATTTTACAATTTCTTTTCTATTTCTCAGTTTTGAGTACTGAGATCATTGATTTACTCAATGACTGAGATAACCAATATATTGTTTTCTTATAGAAAGAACGATTCGATACAGCGATCGCTAATCCTAAACGTTGGCTAGTGTGGTTTCGTTATCTTATGCCGGCTCCAAACATTCGTCCAACACTCCAACACTCCAACGTTGACGCCAACATCGTCCAACTCACGATCGATCAAACAGACTCTCCACACATCAATAGGCCACTAGCCAACCTCATTCACTATGGAGGACGTTGAACTGATAGGTGCTTCTGCGCTATACCTAATGAGTGCATGTTATTATTTTTTACAAGTGTATAGCCGACGTAAAACAAAAAAAAAACCTTCCATAAACGAATATGCAAACCAGGGATGTTGCGGATGCCGATTTTTTCACATCCGCGGATGTGAATGCGGATGCGGATTTGTGAAGGCTCACATCCGCGGATGCGAATGCGAATGCGGATGTTTAAGATATTGTTATAGAAAAAAAGTATATGAATTAAGAATTAAAATAATAATAGAGTAATTATTAACATTTTTATTAATTACTAGCTTTCCGCTCGCAGCTTCGCCCGCGGTAGGTTTGTTTTCCCGTGGGAATTTTATATTTTCCCGAAGGAAACATAATTTTATATAGCCTATGTTCATCAGGAATAATGTAGGATTCTTAATATGAAAGAATTTTTGAAATCAGCCTAGTAGTTTCGGAGCCTATTCAATACAAACAAACAAACAATCAAATCTTTCCTCTTTATAACATTAATAAGTATAGTAATTAGTAAATGAAGTTAAATTCGTCCACTGGTTTATTACGAGACTCCGAAATCCTCAACCAAGTATCGTGTAAGAGGCTATTTTATCTTTGTGACGACGATGCTTCGGATTCCATAGCACCGGTTCGCCTTCATATAACTCCAAAAACAAGAGTACGGTGTCATTACTCCACTCAGTCATGCTAAAGTTTAATCGCAAATTAATTTGCAAACGCAAACGGGAGCGCTGCGTGTCAGATATGTCTGCCTCGCCCGAGTAAACAGACAACACTGATGTGTGGAGGGTATGTTCGTGCGAGTTGGCAAACTCCTTTGATCTGGGTACAATTTACCGCCATCGGACCGATCGCGAGCCAACACGAACCAACACCATCCAACATACACAAACTATCTCTCTACACGTGGAAGGTTGGACGAACAGTTGGAGTGTTGGACGAATGTTTGGAGCCGGCATTAGAGGCGACGACGAATTTAGTTATCATTTCGCTGCATGTCTAAACCCCCTGAACTGGGATTCGATTCCGAGGTCAGATAAAATTAAGAAAATAGACATCCCGCATTTTTATGGTACCTAATTACCAATCGATAAAGCATATCACAGGGAACAAATCTCTCTAATAAACATTACCAATTACTGATATAACTGATAAATCAGGGCGTGTATTATGACATCTTAATTCCAGCCAGTTTTCTGAATTGCTATCAGTGCCTTTCTTTTACTCATTATACAAAGAGAAAGAAATTGCATTATAACAATTTAGAACACTGTTTGAAATTAAGACGTCATAATATACCCCCTGACCCCTGGGCCCTATTTCTCGAAACTTATTAGCCTAATAATATTAGTCCATGAAGTAATATTTTTTACGAGTTTATTAGTGTGCGTTTCTCGAAGCTACAGTAATAAAATATTAGTTACTAGTTACTGACTAATAAATATTGGCTAATATTATTAGTGTCAATTGGATTTTTGTTTCACGAATATAAAGGAATAAAAATACACTAATTAAATTTACTAATAAAGCTATTAGTCTCGAAAGGCTTGTAAAAAATATTAGTTGTAACTATTAGTGACATATTTTATCAAACAAATTTATAAAATGTGGACCGATTCGGACGCTTCCGACGGTGAAGATGATTTAATAATAATTCGCCGTCGTCGAGTCTTTTTGAACAGAAATACGTACGAATTATTATTTGAATCCATGTTCCAGTTTAACGAAAGATTTCGTTTGACAAGCACGAAAATGGAAGAACTCATTGAAATTATCGGGCCGGGGTTGCATCGGTTGACCGAAAGAAGTCAGGCCCTGTCACCAAAATTAATAACTCTTGTGGCTCTACATTGGATGGGTACGGGAGCACAGTACCACGCAATAGCTGATATGCATGGTGTATCAAAAGCCAGTGTGTGTCGAGCTGTTAATCAAGTTGTTCACTCGGTAGTGCAGAACATGTTTCCGGATATAATCAAGTGGCTAGAAAATATGAAACGGGTTGACGAAGCATTCCACAGACAGGCGGGGATGCCTATGGTTGTTGGATGTTTAGATGGCACTTTAGTGCCGATTGATGCCCCATTTGATAACGAAGAGCAGTTTGTAGACAGGCACGGAAACCACTCAGTAAATTGTTTAGTGGTTTGCAGTCCCTATCTGCACTTTTATTACTCATATGCTAATTGGCCAGGGGCAGTGCATGATTCGCGAGTTCTACGCAACAGTGCTCTTTTTCGTCGAATGGAGGATGCCTGGAGGCCTTTAGCAAATTCGTTTTTTCTTGCCCCTACGCCAGAACCAGTTTTTTTGGCGTTATCAACCTTTGCCTGTAAATAGAGCGTCAAAAATGTGATTTTCAGTAGCAAAGTAATATACATTATTCAGTAAGTAAGATTAGATACGTAACAACTACAATTATTATTACATAATTATATACTTTACTTCTTGTATGTATTTGCGTAATTTGTTTTTCTGATCTGTATTATGACAATCGTGGAAAGTCGAGTAGTAAGTACATATACATTAAATAATCATATTTTATGATATTTATTTGCAATTTGTATTGTGTACTTCAAAGATTAACACTTTATATAGTGTATAGTCACAGTTTGTGGTGCAGTTCAAAGGTAACACAACTTTATATTATAGGTAGGTACTTATCTAGAAAGACTACACTTTAGTGCATGAAGAATAAAACGGGTTTTCATGTTTATTTTTAACAATTACTTAGTTAATTATAATATTTACTTATCATTGTGCTTTTTTTAATGTTCGGACAATAGGCATCCCTTAAGTATTTATAATCTTTAGCGGCAGAAATCGCCCCAAGAGAACGACACAGATTTGTGATTTCTTCCCATTTTTTCCGTTTGTCTTGTTTTGTCAAAACGTCTGAAAAGCTTCCGAACAGAATTTCTTTCGCTTCTAAAATACTTCTCAAAACCATTCATTTAACATCCATTTAAAAACATTAATAATATAAATATTATATAAAGAAATAATTCGCTATTACCGACAATCTACTCGTACAAACGTCAACACCAACAGAAAACGAATATAAAAGTGGCGGGAACTTTTCCTGTTTTTTATTAGGTGTAAAGGCATAGGTAAGTAGGTGCATTCAGCCACTCCAGACTAATATTTTTTATTAGTCTACCGGTATTAGTTACCAGTCTAATAATTATTTTTGAGAAACAGAAAATATTAGCACTCATCATATTTTCACTAATAACTCATAACTAATATACTAGTAAACTAATAGTTTCGAGAAATAGGGCCCTGACCAATAAACTGGTCAAGTGCGAGTTGGACTCGCGCACCGAGCGCACCGCACAAACTAATCTAAGTGCATACCTATTATATATTAGATTTTCTGATTTTTCCTATAGTGCTATAAGACCTTGCTCCTAGCTAAATTTTATGGTTTTATGTCAAGTGGAAGTAGGTAGGTACTCTATAGGTTGTGATTCCCCTGTGAAATGGCAAAATTTGCTAACATATGCGACATTAACGGTTATATCTTATGGTCGCGTTAACTTACTTATGTAAATGATCTCTGGTTTTCAGAGCAAAAGGGACCATAGTCCCGAGTATGTGATATAAATTTAAGTTTGGTGAACTTTAGTGAAAAGGGTCTTGACAGACAGGCGGACACACGGACAACG
The DNA here is from genome assembly GCA_963935595.1 of Schoenobius gigantellus. NCBI lineage: Eukaryota > Metazoa > Arthropoda > Insecta > Lepidoptera > Crambidae > Schoenobius > Schoenobius gigantellus. Next base: position 52,704,569 of record OZ012540.1, read on the forward strand.
AAGTGATGTATAAAGATTCCGTTAAACATGTATGAAAATTACTATAGGCTAAGAAAGAATCACAGTATGTAACTGAAAATAATTTATTGAAAATAAAATAAAATATTTATTAAAAATAACAGTACATACTTAGCTCCCTCTCTAAAAAATACTAAAATAATTTACTTCCATCTTAACGATTTCGTAATGTTCAACAATGTGGATATAATTTATTTTATTGTTTGGGTATTTACATAATAAGCTAGGCAAATGATAATAATAAGGTTTTTGAACCCAAACACGAATTTATTGTTACTAGAATTATGATAATGTTTTCTACCTGTTTTGTGTCTGAACTTCTTGCATTTAGTGCTGGTGCTTCTATATTAACACTTGGTATTTTTAACAAAACTTCGTTCAACTTGTTCATAATGTAAGTTAGGAAGGACAATAAAAAAGGAAACGATTGCGACGTAAATAGGTATTAATATACGGTCTATTATTGTAGGCCCTTTTATTGGTAATGGATTTTTACGTTGAAATAAATTGAAAGTAATACTTCCAATTTCTTTGGCTACTTGAAACACCCGCCATTGACAAGAGTGACATCACAGATTTTTTTATTTTTTTTTATTTTGTTTATCCCATTTGGGAAAGGCAAAGGCGTCAACCATACAGCCTAGTCTGTATGCAATAAACTATTGTTATTCATTCTTCTTTTGAATTCACAAATCGCCAAACGTAGAGGTTACATATTCATAAATTGCTTCAAAGCATTTTTCAATCGAAAGAAGTTTTTGTAAAGAGCGCGGTAGATCTTGCTGGTGTTTCATTATTTTTGAAATTTCTTCTAATAAAATGTTTCTTTGCAGGGCAAAAATTGGACATTCGTAAAAAAGGTGATGCAGAGATTGAGGTAAGGTGGTGTTGCACCAGTTGCACGATGGGGAAGAAGTCATGCCTAGCCGGTACAAATGGTCATTGAATCGACCGTGCCCAATTCGCAAACGGCAAATAATAGTAAAAAATCTTCTGTTTATGTAATTGTGTCTATTGAACCAGGGTTGTTTTATTTTATTATTTATTTCTCGATACCACTTCCCTTTTATGAGCAAAGTACTATTCCAGTGTTCTTCCCATAGCTTCAATATTTCTTTCTTGATTAGAGCTGTACAATCAGTATATGAAATTGGTATGTTTTTTATAGGTACGTCTAGAGTGTTCATAGTTTTGGCCAGTTTATCTACTTCCTCGTTTCCATATACACCGATATGAGCTGGAGTCCAAAATAATATAATGTCTATTTGATAATTTATTTTTAAATGATGTATCTGATCTCGGATATTATATATTAAATGATTTCTGACTGATGAAAAGGAAGGATTTCTCAAAGCCATCAACACACTCATGCTGTCAGTAATAATAATCCATTTTTTGTATTGGCTGAACTGTTGAATGTAGTTAAGAGCTACAATTATAGCATTCGCCTCAGCAGAAAATATGCTGGCATTTTGGCACATTTTAAAACTATGTCCAGTTTTACTACCTGTATCATACATAGCTACTGCAACACTTACATTCGTCTTTGAACCATCTGTATAAACTGATCGATAATCATTATAAGCCTGTAGACTTTCGTAAACATCATATTTATCTTTAAAATCTTTATGTAGGACAATATGAATGTCACAGAATTTACTAGCATATGAGCCACTATAACAATGTAAAGTAGTACTACAAAATATATTACATTGTTCTTTTAAACTTATAAAATGTGAGAAATTCTTTGAAAGAAAAGTGTTAGTGGAACATACATTTAATTTATTTAAAAGATCGTTATTCGAACGTGATAAAAGTTTAAAAAGAAATTTAAGTTTTAAAAATTCAAAGCGAATAACCATTGGTGGTAAATGACATTCGACCTGCATAGAATTTATTGGGGAAGTGTTCATAGCACCTAGTATTAATCGTAAGTTCTTATTCTGTATTTTATCAATAACATCTATGTATTTTGGATCGGAAGCGTAACAAAAGAAAGCATACTCAAAATGACTTCTGACCAAAGCTTTATAAAGCATTAACACAATTTTAGGATCAGCACCCCATTTCAATCCAGTAACGGACCTAATTACATTAGTGGCTTTTAAAGCTCTGCTCACCAAGCAATCAACATATAAATCCCACGTAAGATTTTCGTGAAAAATAACACCCAAGAATTTAACTGAATTATCAATAGGCAAAGTATGATTGCTGTATGTAATATTAATTAGAGGTAGAGAACTGTATTTTGGGCAAAATATTACAACTTTACTTTTTAAAAGGCTAACATTTAAATCAAGTTCTGAGAAGTAATCTGCCAGCTTCACTAGATTATTATTTAATGTTAATTGAATATCTAATACATTAGTACCTTTACAATAAATGACAAGGTCATCAGCAAACTGAAGATTGTTGACTAAATTATTATTAAGAATGGAATTTAGTTTTCTTATATACAAAATATACAGAATAGGACTCAAGATGCCTCCTTGACATACACCTTTGCTCGAAAATCTAGGGCCTAAAAATTTATTATCTATTTTGACATACACTTTTCTATCCGTGAGAAAAGCATATATCCAATAAGCAATTTTTACAGGTAAGAAAGATAATAGAGATTCAAACAAAATACCATGATTAACGTTATTAAATGCACCTTCTATATCAAAAAACACTGCTATTGTATACTCCATATTCTTTTGAGCTGTAGTGACGTCCAAAAAAAAATGTGCTAAGCTTTCTTGAGCCGAAAGTCCTCGCCTAAACCCAAACTGGTTTAAAGGTAAAATTGAGTTCTTTTCTATGAAGAATTCCAATCTTTGTTTGATTAGCTGTTCAAATAATTTACCAGCACAAGACGTTAAAGCGATAGGACGATAAGAATCGGGATGAGATGCAATTTTTCCAGGTTTTAAAATAGGAACCAAGCAGTCCATTTTCCAATTAGGAGGAATTGTGCAATCTTGCCATAAAATATTATAAATTTGTAAAAGCTTATAAAGATTGTCAGTGTTAAGTAGCTGAAACATCTTGTACGATAAACTATCTAATCCACAAGCAGTGTTTTTTCTAGATTTCAGAGCTGCAGTTAATTCTTCAAAAGAAAATGGATCAGTGAGGAATGACTGATTATCTGGTAAACTATTGTCCTTCACAATTGGCCTGTTATTTTGCACAAAGTCAGGCGTGTATTTACGTAAAAAATCACTGACCCACGAAAAATCACTATTTTGCTTTTTATATGTTTTATGTGTAAGTTTTCTCATGTTACCCCATACTACTGAAACTGGTGTCAATCGATTTAATTTTGTACAGAATTCTATCCAACTACTTAGTCTTTCTCTCTTAATGGTAAGTTTTTTAGCAGCTTGTAATCTTTTGAAATTAATATATTTTTCTTGAGAAGGATTATTCTTAAAATCAAGATAGGCTTGCTTGCTTTCCTGGACAGCTTTAGCGCAATTACTATTCCACCAAGGAACTGTTCGATATTTTGATTTTAAGTTTTGAGTAGCAATGTTACGTGATTCGGACCGAGAGGTACGAGAGGGAATTGACTTTTGTGCAGCTGTCAAAATGATTTGACAAAAAGAGTTGTATGAATCTATTGGATTACTAATAGGGTTACATTGAAAATTATCTAAATCCTTATTAACAATTGAAGAATACAACTTCCAATCAACTAATCTATGATTAATGCGATTGTTAAAATCATTTTCATCCTGAAAATTGTTTTGAGAGTTAAAACATTGTGAACTACTATTGAATGTAATCTTAGTAAATGTTGGCAAATGATAACTGCCCAATGGATCGTCGTGTACATTCGCCGTGCCCGTGCCCATTCGCAGCGAAGAGCTAATGAAGGAGATACCATAGTCAAGTCCAAACCATTGGGTCTCCAAGAATGAGAACCGACAGTTGTGACCTGACCATCATTCAACAGGACTAAATTGCATTCATCTAAACACTCAAGAATATCCTTACCTCTGGAATCCGATAACGGACATCCCCAAATTGAGTGATGAGCATTGAAGTCACCAGCTATAATCGTCGGCCTATGGAGAGAATTCAAGAAATGTTTAAACTTATTTTTAGAGAAACTGGGAATACAATTTGTTGGACAATATATACTGGCTATTGAAATAGTGTTCTGATGTAGTTCTAAATGTATTACAATTGTTTGAAGAGAGTTGTCAAAATAAGATGTTACTTTTTGATATTTTAATGATGTATGAATTAAAATAGCAACACCATTATGCTTGTTGCCACAGTCATTACGTTCAATATGATAACCTTTGATTTTAAACTGCTTCTGAGGCTTTAGCCATGTTTCACATATAATTGCGATATGAATAAAATGGTCATAAAGAAATTTCGTAAAAATAAGTTGATTGCTTAATAAGCTTTGAGCATTCCACTGTACGATATTCAATTGATTGGGGGTGAATTGTGGGGATTTGATTGCTTACCAAAAGTATTTTTTAAGACCTCTAAAACACTTTTAGAATTTATAGAAGTATTTTGAGTATTATGCAAAGAAACACATTTAGTTATGGTTTCAACTAATAATGAGAGACACTTGCTGTCAGTATTGAGCAGTGTAAACAAATCTACATTATTTTTTGTCTTACTTTCTAATTTGGGAAAATTTAAAGGATTTGTAATATCTGCATAAGAAGCAGGCTTATATTTATTTCTATTTTCAATGATTTTCTGTTTTTTAACTGGGCATATTGGAGACACACTAGTATGATTGCCATCACAATGAATGCAAGTAGCTTTTTCGATAGAAACTGTACAAGTCTTATAGTTATGATTTTCTTTACATATACTACATTTTTCAGAATTTTTACAATATTTTGCCAAATGTCCGTATCTCAAACATTTGTAACATTGCTTAACTGGTGGTATATATTGAGACACATCATGTCTCCAACCACCAATATCTATATGATTTGGCAAAATGGAAGTGGCAAATGTCACTATTACTGTAGTTGTAGGTTGTAATATAAAACCCTCAGTCACATTTATTTTTTTCATTATTCTTTTTATTGTTATTATTTTTTTTGTACTTGTTATCATAGTAAATATTCTCTTGTTTGATATAATGGTAGGTACATTTCTTATAACTCCGGACACCTCAGTTGTAGCAGCAGGAATACTGGCTTTGAATTTGTATTCTTTCAAGAAGGTATTATTATTTAAAAAGGCATTCGCCAAGTCTGGTTTTTCAAAATAAATACCTATCTTAAACTTATTGATATTTCTTAAAAATTTGACGCCTTTGTTAAAGCTCTTTAAACAAGTTGACAAAGAAAGAAGATCTCTTGTTCCAATTGGTTTCTGGATGTCTGATGACTCAACAAAAACCACAAATTCAGTGCCGCTAATTTCTTCCGGATATCTGCGTATATAGTCAGTAACATAATAAGGCTTGTACCTATCTGCATTGCTTATTTCTTCATCACTGTCCGAAGAGGACATATCCGTTTCTACCAACCTTACCTCATCTGTCTCCCTATCTGCATCACCAGACTCCGGTTCATCCTCCTTTTTTTTTCTTTTTCTCGAACTCCGCTTCCCCATATCTGCTTATAATATTATTTAATGCCTATATGTTATATACCTCTTTTGTTTGTGTTTTATTAAGTAACTGACTACAATTAAAAAATTACAAATAAAATATTTTAAAGAGCCCGCCTTTACTATGTGAAGTTCCCGCGCTTTTTTTTTTCGACATCACAGAGTTCACAGACATATTTTTTTTTTCTTCTTTACTTTTCCCTTTTATGGAAGGCAAAGGAAGCTAAGTCCATACAGCCATACACAGACTATTATGTAACCAAGAGAGAAGTTATGGACTCAATTCTGAAGCGGCCGCTAAAGAACATTGGCCACTTTGGACCCGATGATGTCTAGAAATGAAACTTATTTTAATATCAAGGTGATTTTATAGTGTATCGATTCCGCTAACAGCTATACTTTTACATCATCTACGAAAAAAGATATTTAAGAAAAAAGATAAGATAATAAGCGTTTTAAAACTTCTGAACGCATCCGAATAGTGATTTTTCTATGATTTTTCCTCAGAACAATCACTACAGCATAGAAGGAAGATTAAAACAAGAATTAATTGTGTGCTATTTGTCTCTTTCTAACATACGGCACAAAACTGTGTAAATGTAAGAGATGAGTAATATTTGTCTTTCGGCATATCACAAGGTGGTCAGTATATGAATTGATTGAATTGTCATTTTGGTTAAAAATTAAAATTGGTTAAAAATATATAACACGGCTAAATTCTATAGTACCTTGTATCGAAGATAGACCATCCGAGTTTGAACTATTTGAATTGTTCGTATAATATTTGTTTGTGCGTCCCGTGGCTAGTAATATTTTGATGATATTTTATTAATATTTAAGTGATTAGAAAGCAAGAATTCTTTAGGTATTTACAAATAGTGTGTGTTTGTGCACTCCGTAACACAATGTCTTGTGTAGTTTGGGGCTGCAAGTTTCATTCGTCGCGAAAGGAAAATAATCAAAATTTATTGACCTTAAATTGGCATGTTTTCTCATATTGTTACTTGTGTTAGAATGCTAATTATTTATACTAGTAAACATATTCCAATATTCTATAAATAAAATCAATTATTCTGTTGAAACACCATCTTCATATATTTTTCAAATTAACTGACTTAACAATAAATCATAATAGACACTGTTACAACTTTATGTCACCATCGTAGCCATAGAGAACTATAGTAACCTCATCATCCCCCCTCAATCCTTATATTCCTAAATATAAGAATTGATAAAGATACAAATTAAAACACAAAGACATAAACATAATATAGAAATACAAAACTAAAACTGAATAAACCGCTCATGGCATAATTAACTACATTTTTGTATACTGTACGTGCCAGACACGAGACTATCATTCATATCTATGAAGTTGAGAGTCGTGCTATTACTAATACATAAACTGAACAAATTAAAACTACAAACATATCAATTTAACCTCAATTTTTGAACAAAGTAACTGTGTTTTGTTTTTCCTAAAGCTTTAGTAAGAATATCTGCTACGTTTTCACTTGTACTCACATATTTAACTATTATTTCTTGTTTATTAATTAGATCCTTGATGAAGTGGTATTTAATATCAATATGCTTTGACCTCTTACTATTCTCATTCGATTCTATTAATTTAATCGCACTTTGATTATCGATATATAAAATTGTGTCTGAAGGACGGTTAAAGTCTTGAAGCAAACCTTTTAAATAAATTAACTCTGCAGATGATAACGCAGCTGCTACATATTCAGCTTCAGCAGTTGATAATGCTACAACGTTTTGCTTTTTACAGAACCATGCTAACAAGTTATTACCATAGTAGATTACAGATCCACTTACACTTTTTCTGTCAGTTCTGTCGCCAACCCAGTCGGCATCAGTGTAACCAACCAACTGACAATTTATATCTCTTTTATAAATCAGCGATTTTGACTTCGTATGTTTTAAATAACGTAATATACGCTTAGCTGCTTTCCACAGTGATATAGTGGGCTTATCTAAAAATCTACTCAGATACGACACTGCAAAGCAAATATCAGGTCTACTGGAAGTAGCCAAATATAGCAAACAACCTATAAGCTCACGATACGGCATATCCAAGTTGATCGCTTCACTGACATTTATTGGGAAATTTACTTCCATTGGTGTCTCGGCTCCAATGCATTCAGCCATGTTGAATTTTTCAAGTAATCTATCTATTGCCGGTTCTTGACTAATAGTAACCATTTCTGGTGTTCTTTTTATATTTAACCCCAAATAAGCATTGACCTCACCGAGATCCTTCACGTTAAACTCTGTTTTCAATAGCTCATGTGCTTTATGTAAATTAATCTCACTTTTAGACATTAAAATTATATCATCGACATAAACCAATAGAAATACATTTTCTAAAACATATAGACAAAAGTCATGTTTTGATTGAATAAATCCTTTACTTACTAAGAAACCATGTAGTCTTTCATTCCAGCATTTGGGTGCTTGTTTTAGTCCATAGAGTGATCTTTTAAGTTTTAAGACTACACCTTTTCTAGCTGAGACTCCTAAAGGTGGTTTTATATAAATATCTTCTTTTAAATATCCGTTTAAAAAGGCCGTTGGAACATCAAGTTGTTTCATATACATGTTATTTTGTACAGCTTGACATAGCATCATACGAATTGTGGGCATACGCGCTACTGGAGAATATACATTGAACAATGTTTCCTCTTGAAATCCTTTCGCCACTAATCTGGCCTTTTTTGTACCGTCTTTCTTAGTTGTGAAGACCCATTTTGTATCAATGGCCTTTTTATCTTTGGGCAATTCTGACTCTTCCCAAGTTTCCAAAGATTTGAGGGAGTTCAATTCTTTTTCTATCGCAACTTGCCACTCTTGACCTCTTTCGACTGCCTCTTTATAAGAATATGGATCACCCGTACACAAACAGTAAGCTAAATAAGTCTCATAATCTTCTAATATTTTTGGAGGTTTTATTACTCTACCACTTCTTGTTTTTATCAGGTTTTCATTTATAACTTCTCTACTGTTATTCATGTTTTGAAATATCTCTTCTGGTTCTATAATTTCTTCCTCAACGTTAGTATTATCGATAGTAGTCTCTCCTCTGATCTCAATATTATGTGGTGGTTCGACAATCGGCTCATTATTTTGTTCACTAATTTCTGTCGCTCTTACCCTTTGCCACTCATTTTCGTTACTCTCGTTTGGGCATTGATTGCTGTCATTGAAAACAATATCATTTTCGTCAAATCTGACATCTCGTGATACAAAAATTTTGTTTTCTTTAGGATCCCATAAACTATATCCTGTCCTGCTATATCCTACCATTCTACTTTCGCGTGCTCTTTCCAAAAATTTATTTGGCTTTGGTAAAATACATGCCCATGCTTTTGCACCAAAAGCACGAAGTTTTTTCAAATCTCTTGTCCCGTATAATACCTCACATGGAGTCTTAAAATTTATAGCCATAGACGTGCACGGGTTTAGCTGATAAGCTGCACATTTCACTGCTTCACCCCACAAATTCTTTGGTAAATTAGTTTCTAAGAGCATAGTCCTTGCCTTATTATATAAACTTCTATTCATCCTTTCTGCGACACCATTGCTAGCTGGTGAATATGGCAGACTATATTCCAACACTATACCCTTCTCATTACAAAATTGACGAAGTTTATTGCAGGTGTATTCACCTCCGTTATCACACCTTATTCGTTTAACCGATTTTTCGAACTCATTTTCATATCTATTAATATAGTTAATGATATTTTCGACAGCTTCTGCTTTTCGCTTTAGCAAGAAGACCACGCAAAAGTGTGAGTAATCGTCGATAATTGTTTGAAAATAAATTTCACCCTGTATAGTTGGAGTATTAGATGGGCCCGCTATATCGCTGTGTATTAGTTCTAATACTTGACGTGATCTTGGTCGCTCTAAATTTTTAAACGGTAATCTAGTTGCCTTACCTTTCATACACGCGTTACATATATTGTCATTAAGTGGAAGCTGTAACCTTTGTAATGTTTTTGAGCTGGTATGACCTAATCGTCTATGCCACAACATGCCATCCACTGAATGTATAGCTGCCGCTTCATCTGCTATTATAATTTCACCCTGTAAAACATAAAGTTTACCGTTGTTATACGCCCATACAATATAACCATTACTAAAACATATTTTTGCATATTGACTTCGAAATATAATCTCGTTTGGTTTTTCTAGTAGTTTCCTTACAGATAACAAATTATATGCTAAGTTCTGAACTATAAGTCCTTCAACAGTAATTCTAACATTTTGGCATTTTACATGTAAATTTCCACTTTGATAGGCAATCAACTGTTCTCCATTAGCAGTGTTTATTTTTATTGGATGGACTAACCTTTTAATATTTGTCATATGTTGTATATAATAATCAGATATAAAATTTTGTGATGCACCAGAATCTACTACAAACGAAATTATTCTATTAAATATCTTACAAGTGAAGCTGAAATCTTCATCTACCAAACATCCCATTTCATCGTTTATTTCATCATTTCCTACGACTGCTCCGTCCCTCGAAGTAGTAGCTCTGCTTGTTGCTCCTCTTCCACGACCCAGCATTCTTCCACGACCACGTCTATAAAACTCACCACCTCGTAATGATACTCCACGTTGGTTAGCATAATATTGCCTATTTTGAACAACTTTTCGGCAATATATAGCTTTATGCCCTTTCTCATTGCAGTTCCAGCATTCGATGTTAAATGCGTTGTCTTGATTTGTTGTAAACACTTATTTTGTTTCTTTCAATCTTATTTCTGCATCTAATAATGTTGTTTTAATTTTGTTAACAGTTAATCCTTCGTTCATCGCTTCCAAAGCTGCTGTAACATGATTATATTTTTCTGGCAATGCAAGCAAAAGATGTATAACTTTATCGGATTCATCAATTTTTGAGATAATTTCAATGTCATTAATAAGCTTGTCAAATTTCAAAAAGAATTCTTCCAGTCTTTCTTCGCTGTCACATTTCAACTCTATCAACTTTTTCTTTAAATGATATTTATTCATGACACTTTTCCTTGTAAAAATATTTTCTAAAGCATCCATCATTGTTTTTGAACTTTTGCATCCCTTAATAATTTCCAATAAATTATCGCCTATGCATTGCACAATTAATAACTTTGCTTTTGCATCTTTCTTTTTGTCTTCTTCCTTTACATCATCACATTTCATTATCTCACTAAGACCATTTTCTTACATTAATAATGCTATTCTGAATTTCCAGTTATGAAAATTATTTCCATTTTCCAACCGAGGAATCACTTCATTTATTTTCGTAGTAGCCATATTTCACGAATTTTACGTATTAATGTTTCCAAAAAGAATCACAGAACATGGAATATGGGGCGGCCCATAACCTGTTAGAATGCTAATTATTTATACTAGTAAACATATTCCAATATTCTATAAATAAAATCAATTATTCTGTTGAAACACCATCTTCATATATTTTTCAAATTAACTGACTTAACAATAAATCATAATAGACACTGTTACAACTTTATGTCACCATCGTAGCCATAGAGAACTATAGTAACCTCATCAACTTGAATGTGAGCTAATAAGTACACTTATATACATATGAAATATCGCTGAATCATTTTGTAGAAAAACAATACGTAATATTAACTTCACTTTTATGTTTTAGCGACTTTTAGGAAATTACTTTGAGGTTTTCTTGATCATGCGTAGTGTTGTAAAATTTTGTCGATATTTTTATTTTACAGATTTCCTAAAGACAATGTATAAAAAACATATGGATAAAGTGTATTGTCAGACGAAATTGGAGTCCAAGAAAGCATAGTCAAATTTGCTCCAGATATTTTCCATCAGATTAATTTTGTATGTACTGAGTAGTAAAACTATGAAATGGAGACGTCATGACGTAAGTCAAGTTATTTAATGAAAGGAAATCTTTAAACTAAAATATTATTTATGAAAATAAAAACGTATTTAATTTCTTAACTATTTCTTTAAGGAATCCTTGACACGGATGCCAAGAACAACCAGTTCAGATGATTTTTTTCTAAGAATTAAAATATTAGATCAAGAAAAGAACAGAAAGAGTCAAAAAGGTAAAATATCAAAACGCCGCCTTCGGAAAATTTACATTCTAACTAAGCCCGGCCGCACATCAAGCGTAATAAATCTATCGAAAAATGTCTTAACAATAAATTATGGTCAAATGTTAATGTTTATAGTTTAATTTCCAAGCATATGTACAAATAGTAGTTTTAGCATTCACGAATTTATCCAAGGTTCAAAATCCATGAGGGTTAAATTTTCGGGTAAGTAAATTAAATATGAGATTAACCTCAAGTACCTCTAAGCGATGCGATAAAAAATGAACTAAATCTAAGCGATGAAATAAAAGCAGTGTGTCTTCGATTTCCTTCCTATAGAATTTGTGAATCTCTGCAATAGAAAAAGTCCAACATTTTAGATAACGGGAAATACCCGTCACTTAAATAGTCCAAATTTTAGGGTTCCGTACCTCAGAAGAAACACTGAACCATTATAGGATCACTTTATTGTCCGTTTGTCTGTCAAGACTATCTTGGAAACGCGTGAAGGTATCGAGTTGAAATTAAAACCATATAATTACTCAGTTCTACACTAACAAGTTTTAGTCCCTTGAAGATGTGAAAAAATCAAACTTCTAAGTTAACAAAAAAAGGTACGGCCGTTTATGTCGCCAAAAACGTATATTTCGACATTCTCACGGGCATCAAAATGTATAGGGTACTTTTCGTTGATCTAGCTAGAACTATGAAATTTGTGAAGTTATATAGTCTTACACTACAAGTCAGGGAAAATCTCAAACTCCACATTTGTAATTAAATCATAAAAAATGTAGTCTCTATTTAAAGTATAACCTACAATTTTATACGGGACCCTCGGTGGGCGAGTCCGACTCGCACTTCCCGCTTTTAGTCTCATGAACGGCCAGCCTGACCATACCAAAGAGACGCAGCAGCTATTAGCTGGATAAGTTACATAAGAAAATCTACCCTTAATTATTTATGTTATATTTCTCGTAATAAAGACATTTTAGTACCGTAAAACGCTGCAACTTTGCCAACAATGGCCAACTTTGCCTATTTCATTTAAAATACGATATTTCGCGTTTGCTAACTATTTTCTTGTTTTCTACCATTTGGTAGTATATATTGGTTATCAGGGCAACATATTTTTCATTTTTTATAATAGTAACACCAATCAGATTCTGTCAGTTTGACGACAAAAACCGGTGCGTGTGGGTGATTTTTTTTGATGTTGGTTAACTTTTTCAATTTCAACTGTAAATAAGGTGTTTTGGTGCTAAAACAACATTCCAAGGTAAGTTAATGCTGTGTTTTATCCGTATTGCTTGAGATTATTGTTAAAAGGACACGAAATAATCATCAAAATAATCTAGTAGGCAATGTTGTGTACTGTTTTGTTAACTTGAGTGACACAACTTTGCCTAGGTCTAGGGTTGTCACTAGTTGCATTTAGTTAATTATATATTTTAAAGTAATTTGATTCAGTACTTTTCTCTAATATGTTTATCTGAAATTAAAACAGAGTTCCAAAAATTTTCAATTTTCGAGACCAATATATTATGATCTTAGTATATGAAATTACGGTAGGTATAGGTATACCAGAATCTCATGGCACAAAAATAATTAGAAAAAGCGATATTCATACAGTAACTTTAATTTTCTGTAGTATTGTCTGATCATATCATAATATGTAATAATCGTACAGATTTACAGAAACTACAGAAAATTAACGTTGTTAACATACCTAGTTATATCTAAATTCTTTATAATTTTTTTTGTGCCATAACATTTTGGAAGTTGTATATCAAGCTACGACCATAACCCACCGAACAAGATAACCATAAAGTCATATAGGATTTAAGCTGGAAAATGTATACATATACACCTCGACAATTCTTTTGCATTTCTGGAATGTTTTGTGTTATAGATATTCAAATAAGACTTAATTCTTTTGCAGTTATTTAGCAGTTAAAAGCGAAGCAGGAGAAAACCAGGCGCTCGTAGGTACGCCGATTACTCGGGAGAAATGTAAAGTTTGGCAGCTGATCTCGTGCGAAACAAAACTATTTCCTCATATGAAGCAGAAAATCAGTTGGGGGTCCCTCGACGGATCATTGTTAATATTTATTTTTTTAACAAAAATAAATAAAAATTATTACATAAATAATCTGTATTTTTTTTTGGTTCAACCCTACAGTCCACGACATTTTTGTATGGGAAGTCTGTGGTACCTGCTACAACTTTACCTATGAACTGTGAAAAAAATAATAATACCTACATTTCATTTATTAAACGGGAGACAATAAACACGGTGTCCAACGCATTCGGGAAAAAAATACTGGAAGTGTAAGCGTATTGTGAATTGCGGTATCTTTGCAGGCAATGTTGCGTCTTTTTCACACAACTTTGCCTACGTCTTTGAATACTTATAATTCAGCAGAACTGCAAGGATTGAAAAGATTTGGACTCTATCTAGCAAGGCATGAGGTCTGTTTTCCATCTAAAGCTCATTAATAGTCATAATAATGTATAGGTTTAGAGATATTCACAAAAAACTTAAAAATCCAGGCAAAGTTGCAGCATTCTACGGTATTAGGGATCTATTAAATACCTACATAATATAATTATCGACGTTGAAACTAGGTGAGTGATGAGCACGACATCACTGGGAGAAGAACTGACAAGCGAGAATTAGTAACGACCTACAAAATTTCGAAACATCTTGCATATACGTGTCTCTGTCTAACTTCTATTAGCACCGCCTAATGTCAAAGTGAGTCAAATATATTAAGTTCAGTAGCTATTTTTGCTAGGTTTCTATGCTTTAGTTATTCTTCTGAGGATTTTTCTCTCCATTAATCGCTATTTAGTCTGTGGCTTGGACATACTTTTTTAAAACCGTTCCGTTTCACGTTTATTTGAAATAAAGTTGTTATTGTTCAAGGTGAAATATTGAGCAAAGCTTAATGTTATTATAAATTATATTATAACCTTTTTTATTCTTAGCTTAAAACAATTCAACTAATTGAAATAATATTTGAAAAATAAGTAAATAAGTATGAACAACAACAACATTTTACATGCAAATAACGGAACGTTTTTGACGTATTATCGGTGACATTCAGCGTCAGCCGATCTGTCAAATAGCTGTCTGCTCGTCTGCTCTTTTCATTTTCATGTGTTTGCGTTTTGTTGTGATCCTACTTACTGTGCGATTATTTCCGTGATATCTGTTTATAGGTTTATAGTGACCCTACTTTCCCCTGAAATCCATTATCTTCTTCAAGGCACATGTCAAGAAAAGTATATCTATATTGGAATACTGATGTTTTGGTTGGTCGTCGAACAATAGGCTGTTGTGCCCATGTTATGGCGTGTTACCTAGCGTGAGCTTGATATAAAAAGAATGTATGTACTCCAGCTGCATTACTTGATGTTGTCTTGAGAGATGACGATGAATAAATAAACATTTATTTAATACCCACTGGATTTTTGTGTTTATTACCTACTCAGGTCTATCAATTAATCTATATAACAATAAGTGGTATTAGTAGTATTTTATGTGTACCTAATTGTTTTTGTGTGAAGTTGTTTAACATAAAAAACTAATATTAATTCATTTTGTTCACATAAAATACTTCCAATTTATCAATAAATTAATTAAAAGACAAGTTATAACCTCAAAATGAATTTCCGTGAATTACGAAATTCCTAGGCCTCTATTAGGAAAACTGTCTTCACAGCATAATTTATTTACCATAGAGGTACTTGTTTTCATACAATTTATCTTTAGACATGATACTTCAATTTCAGGTTTTCCAATGTATGGAAAGTGGCCATTGTTCTTTCCTAATTTTAGGGGCCGTTCGAAAACCCGTGAAGTTTTCACTCGGTAAAAAAGAAAAGGATAGATATATTGCGAGAAAGAGAAGTTTAACTGGTTTTCAAACGCTAGCGAGCGATTTTCGCAATTCACGAGATTTCAAACGCGTTCTGTCAGTTAAAAACGAAAAGAAGAGTTCTTGTGTTTTGAATCGCGAATTTGCTTTATTTTACAACTGCACATAGCTTTACTTATCATTTACAAACTATAACTTCGACATAAAACAAAATCAGGTAGCCACCTAGCACATAACAATCAACTGTCAATGTCAGGTAAAATTTAACGCTGACTGGGGGCCGGGAGAAATTCACTCCTGTCAGGCGAAAATTACCCTGCGCTTACATTCACGAAAGCGTTCAGAAATACGAGCAGAGTAATTGATCGGTTACCCTCGGTTTCACTCGGGTGGTTCTCGAACGCTATCGGGTGAAATTCACTCTACCCCGAGTAAATATTACTTGTTTTCAAACGTACCCTTAGTTAGGTGTCGCTAAACCATTTTCCTATTCTACTGTAACTGTCAAATTCAACTGACATTGCTAATTTGAATCTGTCGTTTCTAATTTTAGACGGTCAATTCAACTTAGGTTTAGCCGTCCAAACGCTATTCCAGACGTGAGATTTTACGCGTAAACTTCCTAAACTTTTTAATTTTAGCGGCGACTAAAATCATCCCGATTAAAATTAAAACCTTGCTAAAATCCACCATTTTGGTAATAAAAAATACAAATCGAAATTGAAGTGAGGTAGAAATTTTAATTTTGCCCAAATTGATTGTTTTCGCCTTAAATGAATAGGAGAATAAAAATAATTTTTTAGTAGTTACAATTATATTGCTAAAAATAAGATAAAAACATTAAATGTATTAACTGTTGTATAAATATAAACTCGTTTTAGTTTCTTTAACAATAAGATCCATCCATTAATTTACTTTTAATATTTTTACGATAGCAACATAAACACAATTAAAACTAATCTTAGACATTTTAGAATTACGCATAAGTTCTGCCTAAATTTAGTTGGTCTGTCAACGTAGAATAGCACTTGCTTAACCGGCCATTTATATTAAGTTTAAATTTAGAAATTTTAGTTTTAGGTTATTTAGACGGACTTGGAATACTTTATTTGTATACTCTGTTCCATTGTCGCTTCGGAGACACTTAATTTTCTTCCCTGTCTGCTTTTCTACATAAACCTTAAAATCCTTAAAATAATCAAAAACATCCGACTTCGATTTCAGCATATAACCGAAACCCTTCGACTGAAATCATCTACAAAGATGAGGCAATACCTGTATCCTCCCCACGACTCCAATCAAAAACATCCGACTTCGATTTCAGCATATAACCGAAAACCTTTCGACTGAAATCATCTACAAAGATAAGGCAATACCTGCAATCCTCCCCACGACTCCACTTCCATGGGTCCTGCCAAATCCGAATGCACTAAATCCAGTAAATCCTTAGCTCTCTTAAACGATTTACATTTAGGAAATTTCTGTATACACTGCTTACCTTGGCAACATGGCACACACGTTTTATTTGTAGACTCACCGAATGACAGGCCATCAACTAACGATTTCAACTTATTCATTTGATATTTAGACAGGTGGCCTAACCGCCTATGCCATAATTCGAAACCGTCATTGCTAATTTTAATATCATTGACAGCCAATGCTAATCTACTTTTATTCAAAACGTACAACCCATCTTTGAGTGGTGCCACTAACAAAGGTTTCCCGGAAGTAGAAACATTAACATTAGGATAAACACCACAACATTCTTTATTAAATACTACAGTGTAATTCCGATCACATATTTGACTTACAGAAATTAAATTGGCTACTAATTCTGGAATATACATAACATCCTCTAATTTCACCTTATGATCATGAAATAGAACATCTCCATTTAATTTTGAAACAATTTTACCGTTACTCGCTGTTGTGACATATCGCGCATCACTTTCTTTCGAATTAACTAAATTTTGTTTTAAGGATGTCATGTGTAATGTTGCACCAGAATCAATCACCCAATCATGAGAGCTAACTAATGAAGATAAAAAGGATACAAAATTGTTCGACTCACACACAACTCCAGCCAACTTACTGTTACTGTTCTTCATTAACTGACACTGCCATTTATAATGTCCTTTCTTATGGCAATAGTGACAAACTACCATTTTCTTATTTTTCTTGTTAATATCCCTGCTCGATCCTGGCATTACTAAAGCTGAATTATCATCAACAGGTGTTAAATCTCGGCAACCTTCCTTAACTAGGGCAGCTAACACGATCTCCGATGACAATTTATTACCGGAATGTTCTATTGCCATCACTAGCGGATTATACTTCTCTGGTAATCCAGCCAACATTATGATCGCTAAGAATTCATCTTCCAGTCCGGCATTAATCCCTTGTAGACACTGATTAGTCGCTTGGATCTCATTCAAATAATGCTCAACGTCAGGATAATCCGTAAGCTTGATATTGAAGAGTTTCTTCAGAAGTGAGAGACACACCAAAAGTCCTCCATCAGCATACGTATGTTTCAGAACATCCCAAGTCTCCTTAGCTGTTTTTAAAGTTACTATGCGGGGAAAAATACTCTCTGAACATAACAGAGCAATCTTAGACCTTGCTTTTCCATCACGTTTCAAATCTTCGGGCGTGTCTAAGGTGTAATCTTTGCCGCAATCAACGCAATCCCACAGGTTACAATCCCGTAGGAACATCTCTACACTGAACGCCCATGTTGCGTAGTTCCTTTGACCTAACAACTTTTGGATTGAAGGTGGCTGCATCATAACAACACTATTTTATTCAATAAATACGTGAACGGCCCATAACCTGATATAAAGTGGAGTTATTGAATACATTCTATACTATATAAATAATACGATATCCAATAGAGTTCACATAGTGTATTTTAAACAACAATAATATAATTTGCAACAAAGACAATAACAAAACTTAGTAAACTAGCAACTTACTAGACATAGATCATAGACGGGCATTAAACCTTTTCAACATTATCACACAATATAAATGGTATGAGCTTACATTTTTAAGAGGCCTATTACAAAAGAACGTGCAGATTAAAGTTTTTAATAGTTAAAATAGTATACCTCTCGTTGGTCGCAATAAAAAACATTTAAGTACAGTAGAACGTCGATTATCCGAACGTCGATCAACCGAACGACCGCTTATCCGAACTACTATACACCCGCCCGATCCGCACGTGTGTACCTCCTCCCGCGCTAGGGTAGGCTTACTCCGGCAGACGAAAATTGGAGATTTTTAAGCGTTAATTGTCTCTATAGTACATACATGTTTTATTACAAATCTGTCTGCACTTTTTTGTTTAATCCTATTTGTCATTAATCATAGAAATATCGTTTTCATTCACCCATACATAAATATGTATGGCTGATTCAATACAGTTCGATTATCCGACAAAACCGGTTTTCCGAACACCCATGTCCCCCAATTTGTTCAGATAATCGACGCTCTACTGTACTTGGTAATATTGTTATCTACAGTCAAAATAAAGCGGTATATAACTTAGTCATTGTTATTTACCACAAGCATGTTTAAGGCAAAACTTCAATTTGGGAACTCTAATTTACAGATTCTGTTTAATAATAACTATCGAAATATTATTTTTACGTGACACAATATCCTTCACTACTTTAATCTTTAATGGCCCCTAAGAAAAGAAAGAAATTCTTAATCTTATTAAATTTTCTAACGAAAAGCGGTCGAAACATGTCAGATTATGCACGAAGTTCTCCATCGCTTAAACGTAATTTTTATTCCAAAACTAGTGAGGCCGGCAGACGTTGTCCTGCTCGATTACAGCGCCACCAATTTTATGTATAAACCTTCCCTAGACCTATACAAACACACATAGAAAATTTCGTAAGAATCTGTCTAGCCGTTTTTGAGTTTTCGCGAGACTAACACACAGCGTTTCATTTTTATATATAAGATATATAACCTTTGCTTAAACTGTTGTATTATTTATATGTTTATAAATCGATACTATATTTCTTATGAATAAAATAAAACTAGTATATTCGTTCTGTTTCGTCGGCGATGCCGAAAAGTTTGTTTGTTTAGTACCGCGCGACGCGATTTTGTGATTGGTCTCTTGACAGTAATTCAATCACAAAAGAAAAGGATTGAAGTAATTTATAGGCATGATTAGAATTAGAATACAATACACAATATACAATATCACAATGTCATGTATCCACTGGAACGTCCGTGGGGACTATAGTCCCCAAAATCTCGATCTTCTCGATCGACCTGGGTACTATGGTACCCAGTTCCCTTTGCGTAAAACCGCGCGGTGTGATAAAAAAATCGCGAAAAATAAAATATTTTCTCTATGGCTTTATTCCTTTGTCAATAGTCTCTTTCATAAGTTGACAGGTCATGTCCAATTTATTTTTAGTCTTAGATTGAAATAAATTTGTCATAGTCTGCGGTTTAACTTACTTGGCCGTATCCATACGTTTCTTACTCGATGACCGATGAGATTTATTGCGTACTTACTTAGTCTGTATTAGTATTTTCGTAGAGTGTTCTATATCAAAATAAACTAGAAGAATTGGGCTACATTATTATGTATGGTTTATGATAGTTTATAGTGTTATATTGCCACACTAAACGTTTTTTTCAAAAAGTGAGTATTTTTGAAATTTTAAGCACTTTAGTTACTATTCTCGTCATTATTCATTCAATTATGAATCCTTATCTAATTAACTATTATAAGTTCATTCCTTATTAAATTAGCTTTCCATACGTATTTTTTATTTAATTTTAGACACAATAATTTATTTTTTGCATTTTTTTAAAATTTGAGGTCGCGCGTGCGCATCTCGCGTATATAATTACGTAATTAATCGATTTTATTATTTTTTTCTTTTTTCATTAAAAATATTACCCAAAACTATTATATATCAAAATAATCTTCAAGAATAGGGCTATAATAATATATATGGTTTATAAAGTTTTATAAAATAGTTTTTGTGCAACAATTTTTTTTAAAAAATCGGGTCTTCCGCGACCTTCCGAACATTTTCGCGCTTCATTCATTTAATTATTAATCCTTATCTAATTAACTGTTATAAGTTCCTTCTATATTAAATTACCTTTCCATACGTATTTTTTGTTCTCTTGTAGACAGTATATGTCACTCTCCGAAATTTTTTGAACACTCCGTACGCGCCGGGTTGAGTCATTCCGCAATGGTCAACCTTTGATATTTGAGATATACTACTTTTTGCTTTTGAAACCCACCACGCTTCGCGTGGCGAGCGTTCCAGTGGGTATTCAAACGTCCGTGGGGACTATAGTCCCCAAAAACGTAAACTTCTCGATCGACCTGGGTACTATGGTACCCAGTTCCCTTTGCGTAAGTTTGCGTAAAACCGCGCGTGATAAAAAAATCGCGAAAAAAAAAATTTTCTCTATGGCTTTATTCCTTTGCCAATGAGGCCAATAGTCTCTTTCATAAGTTGACATGTCATGTCTAATTTGTTTTTAGTCTTAGATTGAAATAAATTTTTCATAGTCTGCGGTCCAACTTACTTGGCCGTATCCATACGTTTCTTACTCCATGACCGATGAGATTTATTGCGTACTAACTTAGTCTGTATTTGTATTTTCGTAAAGTGTTCTATATCAAAATAAACTAGAAGAATGGGGAAAAGCGCGGGAACTTCACATAGTAAAGACGGGCTCTTTAAAATATTTTATTTGTAATTTTTTAATTGTAGTCAGTTACTTAATAAAACACAAACAAAAGAGGTATATAACATATAGGCATTAAATAATATTATAAGCAGATATGGGGAAGCGGAGTTCGAGAAAAAGAAAAAAAAAGGAGGATGAACCGGAGTCTGGTGATGCAGATAGGGAGACAGATGAGGTAAGGTTGGTAGAAACGGATATGTCCTCTTCGGACAGTGATGAAGAAATAAGCAATGCAGATAGGTACAAGCCTTATTATGTTACTGACTATATACGCAGATATCCGGAAGAAATTAGCGGCACTGAATTTGTGGTTTTTGTTGAGTCATCAGACATCCAGAAACCAATTGGAACAAGAGATCTTCTTTCTTTGTCAACTTGTTTAAAGCGCTTTAACAAAGGCGTCAAATTTTTAAGAAATATCAATAAGTTTAAGATAGGTATTTATTTTGAAAAACCAGACTTGGCGAATGCCTTTTTAAATAATAATACCTTCTTGAAAGAATACAAATTCAAAGCCAGTATTCCTGCTGCTACAACTGAGGTGTCCGGAGTTATAAGAAATGTACCTACCATTATATCAAACAAGAGAATATTTACTATGATAACAAGTACAAAAAAAATAATAACAATAAAAAGAATAATGAAAAAAATAAATGTGACTGAGGGTTTTATATTACAACCTACAACTACAGTAATAGTGACATTTGCCACTTCCATTTTGCCAAATCATATAGATATTGGTGGTTGGAGACATGATGTGTCTCAATATATACCTCCAGTTAAGCAATGTTACAAATGTTTGAGATACGGACATTTGGCAAAATATTGTAAAAATTCTAAAAAATGTAGTATATGTAAAGAAAATCATAACTATAAGACTTGTACGGTTTCTATCGAAAAAGCTACTTGCATTCATTGTGATGGCAATCATACTAGTGTGTCTCCAATATGCCCAGTTAAAAAACAGAAAATCATTGAAAATAGAAATAAATATAAGCCTGCTTCTTATGCAGATATTACAAATCCTTTAAATTTTCCCAAATTAGAAAGTAAGACAAAAAATAATGTAGATTTGTTTACACTGCTCAATACTGACAGCAAGTGTCTCTCATTATTAGTTGAAACCATAACTAAATGTGTTTCTTTGCATAATACTCAAAATACTTCTATAAATTCTAAAAGTGTTTTAGAGGTCTTAAAAAATACTTTTGGTAAGCAATCAAATCCCCACAATTCACCCCCAATCAATTGAATATCGTACAGTGGAATGCTCAAAGCTTATTAAGCAATCAACTTATTTTTACGAAATTTCTTTATGACCATTTTATTCATATCGCAATTATATGTGAAACATGGCTAAAGCCTCAGAAGCAGTTTAAAATCAAAGGTTATCATATTGAACGTAATGACTGTGGCAACAAGCATAATGGTGTTGCTATTTTAATCCATACATCACTAAAATATCAAAAAGTAACATCTTATTTTGACAACTCTCTTCAAACAATTGTAATACATTTAGAACTAAATCAGAACACTATTTCAATAGCCAGTATATATTGTCCAACAAATTGTATTCCCAGTTTCTCTAAAAATAAGTTTAAACATTTCTTGAATTCTCTCCATAGGCCGACGATTATAGCTGGTGACTTCAATGCTCATCACTCAATTTGGGGATGTCCGTTATCGGATTCCAGAGGTAAGGATATTCTTGAGTGTTTAGATGAATGCAATTTAGTCCTGTTGAATGATGGTCAGGTCACAACTGTCGGTTCTCATTCTTGGAGACCCAATGGTTTGGACTTGACTATGATATCTCCTTCATTAGCTCTTCGCTGCGAATGGTCAGTACACGACGATCCATTGGGCAGTTATCATTTGCCAACATTTACTAAGATTACATTCAATAGTAGTTCACAATGTTTTAACTCTCAAAACAATTTTCAGGATGAAAATGATTTTAACAATCGCATTAATCATAGATTAGTTGATTGGAAGTTGTATTCTTCAATTGTTAATAAGGATTTAGATAATTTTCAATGTAACCCTATTATTAATCCAATAGATTCATACAACTCTTTTTGTCAAATCATTTTGACAGCTGCACAAAAGTCAATTCCCTCTCGTACCTCCCGGTCCGAATCACGTAACATTGCTACTCAAAACTTAAAATCAAAATATCGAACAGTTCCTTGGTGGAATAGTAATTGCGCTAAAGCTGTCCAGGAAAGCAAGCAAGCCTATCTTGATTTTAAGAATAATCCTTCTCAAGAAAAATATATTAATTTCAAAAGATTACAAGCTGCTAAAAAACTTACCATTAAGAGAGAAAGACTAAGTAGTTGGATAGAATTCTGTACAAAATTAAATCGATTGACACCAGTTTCAGTAGTATGGGGTAACATGAGAAAACTTACACATAAAACATATAAAAAGCAAAATAGTGATTTTTCGTGGGTCAGTGATTTTTTACGTAAATACACGCCTGACTTTGTGCAAAATAACAGGCCAATTGTGAAGGACAATAGTTTACCAGATAATCAGTCATTCCTCACTGATCCATTTTCTTTTGACGAATTAACTGCAGCTCTGAAATCTAGAAAAAACACTGCTTGTGGATTAGATAGTTTATCGTACAAGATGTTTCAGCTACTTAACACTGACAATCTTTATAAGCTTTTACAAATTTATAATATTTTATGGCAAGATTGCACAATTCCTCCTAATTGGAAAATGGACTGCTTGGTTCCTATTTTAAAACCTGGAAAAATTGCATCTCATCCCGATTTTTATCGTCCTATCGCTTTAACATCTTGTGCTGGTAAATTATTTGAACAGATAATCAAACAAAGATTGGAATTCTTCATAGAAAAGAACTCAATTTTACCTTTAAACCAGTTTGGGTTTAGGCGAGGACTTTCGGCTCAAGAAAGCTTAGCACATTTTTTTTTGGACGTCACTACAGCTCAAAAGAATATGGAGTATACAATAGCAGTGTTTTTTGATATAGAAGGTGCATTTAATAACGTTAATCATGGTATTTTGTTTGAATCTCTATTATCTTTCTTACCTGTAAAAATTGCTTATTGGATATATGCTTTTCTCACGGATAGAAAAGTATATGTCAAAATAGATAATAAATTTTTAGGCCCTAGATTTTCGAGCAAAGGTGTATGTCAAGGAGGCATCTTGAGTCCTATTCTGTATATTTTGTATATAAGAAAACTAAATTCCATTCTTAATAATAATTTAGTCAACAATCTTCAGTTTGCTGATGACCTTGTCATTTATTGTAAAGGTACTAATGTATTAGATATTCAATTAACATTAAATAATAATCTAGTGAAGCTGGCAGATTACTTCTCAGAACTTGATTTAAATGTTAGCCTTTTAAAAAGTAAAGTTGTAATATTTTGCCCAAAATACAGTTCTCTACCTCTGATTAATATTACATACAGCAATCATACTTTGCCTATTGATAATTCAGTTAAATTCTTGGGTGTTATTTTTCACGAAAATCTTACGTGGGATTTATATGTTGATTGCTTGGTGAGCAGAGCTTTAAAAGCCACTAATGTAATTAGGTCCGTTACTGGATTGAAATGGGGTGCTGATCCTAAAATTGTGTTAATGCTTTATAAAGCTTTGGTCAGAAGTCATTTTGAGTATGCTTTCTTTTGTTACGCTTCCGATCCAAAATACATAGATATTATTGATAAAATACAGAATAAGAACTTACGATTAATACTAGGTGCTATGAACACTTCCCCAATAAATTCTATGCAGGTCGAATGTCATTTACCACCAATGGTTATTCGCTTTGAATTTTTAAAACTTAAATTTCTTTTTAAACTCTTATCGCGTTCGAATAATGATCTTTTAAATAAATTAAATGTATGTTCCACTAACACTTCTCTTTCAAAGAATTTCTCACATTTTATAAGTTTAAAAGAACAATGTAATATATTTTGTAGTACTACTTTACATTGTTATAGTGGCTCATATGCTAGTAAATTCTGTGACATTCATATTGTCCTACATAAAGATTTTAAAGATAAATATGATGTTTACGAAAGTCTACAGGCTTATAATGATTATCGATCAATTTATACAGATGGTTCAAAGACGAATGTAAGTGTTGCAGTAGCTATGTATGATGCAGGTAGTAAAACTGGACATAGTTTTAAAATGTGCCAAAATGCCAGCATATTTTCTGCTGAGGCAAATGCTATAATTGTAGCTCTTAACTACATTCAACAGTTCAGCCAATACAAAAAATGGATTATTATTACTGACAGCATGAGTGTGTTGATGGCTTTGAGAAATCCTTCCTTTTCATCAGTCACAAATCATTTAATATATAATATCCGAGATCAGATACATCATTTAAAAATAAATTATCAAATAGACATTATATTATTTTGGACTCCAGCTCATATCGGTGTATATGGAAACGAGGAAGTAGATAAACTGGCCAAAACTATGAACACTCTAGACGTACCTATAAAAAACATACCAATTTCATATACTGATTGTACAGCTCTAATCAAGAAAGAAATATTGAAGCTATGGGAAGAACACTGGAATAGTACTTTGCTCATAAAAGGG
The DNA here is from genome assembly GCA_963935595.1 of Schoenobius gigantellus. Classification (NCBI taxonomy): domain Eukaryota; kingdom Metazoa; phylum Arthropoda; class Insecta; order Lepidoptera; family Crambidae; genus Schoenobius; species Schoenobius gigantellus. The sequence continues at coordinate 52,730,499 of OZ012540.1, forward strand.
AAGTGGTATCGAGAAATAAATAATAAAATAAAACAACCCTGGTTCAATAGACACAATTACATAAACAGAAGATTTTTTACTATTATTTGCCGTTTGCGAATTGGGCACGGTCGATTCAATGACCATTTGTACCGGCTAGGCATGACTTCTTCCCCATCGTGCAACTGGTGCAACACCACCTTACCTCAATCTCTGCATCACCTTTTTTACGAATGTCCAATTTTTGCCCTGCAAAGAAACATTTTATTAGAAGAAATTTCAAAAATAATGAAACACCAGCAAGATCTACCGCGCTCTTTACAAAAACTTCTTTCGATTGAAAAATGCTTTGAAGCAATTTATGAATATGTAACCTCTACGTTTGGCGATTTGTGAATTCAAAAGAAGAATGAATAACAATAGTTTATTGCATACAGACTAGGCTGTATGGTTGACGCCTTTGCCTTTCCCAAATGGGATAAACAAAATTAAAAAAAAAACTAGAAGAATTGGGCTACATTATTATGTATGGTTTATGATAGTTTATAGTGTTATATTGCCACACTAAACGTTTTTTTCAAAAAGTGAGTATTTTTGAAATTTTAAGCACTTTATTACTATACTCGTCATTATTCATTCAATTATGAATCCTTATCTAATTAACTATTATAAGTTCATTCCTTATTAAATTAGCTTTCCATACGTGTTTTTTATTTAATTTTAGACACAATAGTCACGCGTATTCTCGGCACACGGCTTTAACCGCCCGCACGGGTCTAGGTTTAAAACTTATTATCTCAGTGACTAATGGTCCGATTTCGATAATTCAAAAACACATACCATTCGTATGTCATAAAGACTAATGTGAATACTAATTTAAACAAGTTGGTGATAGTTGTAATACTCGGCACTCGGCAGCATGGACTTAATCAAACGGCAGTCTGATACGTAGGTAATATCTCTATGTAGTCTGTGCATAGCGTAAAGTCATATCGCTATGTAGTCTGTGCGTAAAGTTTGGCATTGGCATTTGATTTGAGTATCTCTATTAAGTCTGTGGGTATTTGGCATTGTGCATGGCATGCATGGCATCGGTAATCGGCATGGCAGACAATCTTCATACAACGAAATTCTATCCGTAGCGCCATTTTGTTTTAGTGTTATGTGACGTTTCTTTTTTTTTAATTTACATGACAGGATCGATTCCGGACTTAGATAAAGAATGAATAGATAGGACGTGACCGTATACCCGTAAGGGACAGACATAGATGACGTCATACCTGCCTAAAGTAGATGGGTATACCAGTGTTGCTTTAAGTTTTACCCTACTTTATGTTTATAGTGGCTTTTACCACTATTAACATAAAGTAGGGTTGATTGATCTACGTATTTTTTTTGAAACATTTTAATGAGCGCCCCTCGCTCAATAATATGTCTCAAAAAATAAAAGTGGGAGGAAGTTGCTATTTTTTTTTATTGAATTTTTCATTCAACCTTCGCCGCAGTCTAAAGTTATTTACACTTTTAAATAAAACTACACTTTTCGGATTTACTCGAGTATATTTCGTTTTAAAACATTTTACTATTATTTATTTAAGCTATTATGTAAACATTTTTTACAAATATAAGAAAAAATATTAGGAATCATCATCATCATCCACACGCGTCCACTGCTGGACATAGGCCTCTCCAAGTGCTCGCCACTGAGCACGATCCGCGACCACTCGCTTCCAGCTTTTGCCAGCTAGGTACCTTGCGAAGATCGTCGCTCGATTAAGAATACAGCGGGCAATAATCATTGTTTTTTCTTTATCTCTACAGTTTATTTAAAATCCAATATTTACACATTTACTAAATATTTGTGAAGATTTAGAAAATGTATAATATAAAATAAACATTGTCTATTTAATTTCTCGCTGATTGTTTCAAACCCAGCATTTGAAGCCGCATTTTTCTCTTTCGGGGCGTATTCAAATTTGAACCGAAATCCAACACCGATGCGTCCTGAAACAATATGTATACAGGTTAAAAATAAAAGCAGGTTCTAATTTTACAACATTAAAAATATTAATTAATAAATTTTTAAACTGTATCTGTACTAATGGTCAGACTTGTTATATTAATAGAAAATGACCAAAATCAAACCATTAATAATATGTTTGGCCATTAATAATTTGTTTGGTCGGAGCGTCGGTGGCGCTGTGGACTCGGCAATTGCCTTCCAATCGGGTGGTCAGGGTTCGAGACCCGCCATGTACCAATGTGTTTTTCGTTTCGAATTTCATATGTACATTTATCCGACGCTCCTACGGTGAAGGAAAACATCGTGAGGCAACCTGCATACATCTGCGAAGAAATTCAATGATGTATGTGAAGTCGACCAATCCGCACTGGGCCAGCGTGGTTGACTAAGGCCTAATCCCCCTAACATAGGGTAGGCTCGAACCCCTCGGTGGGGACGTATATGAGCTGTGGTGATGATGATGATGATATCAAAATAGTAGAAAAGGATTTGGTACCTACCCTACCCATGTTAATCCAAAACTGTAAAATAAAATTCGAAATCCCCCATAAAAATAGTTGGGTTTGTGAAAAATAAATTTAGGTTTTGGCTTGATAGGGTATGTACCTTGTAGATATAATATGTATAAGTTACTGATCTGTAAAAAAAGTTTAGGAATAGCACCACTCCTAAGAAAAGTGCCTGTTTTGATTTTCTGAATCCACTGGTGTTCAAAATGCTTAGAACACATTCGGGTATGCTTGGTTGGCTGCCAATTCAATCGACCAGTAGCTTTAACCCAACTGGTTTCGAGTAGTTATCTCCGAAGGAAATCTGTTAAATACAGACAAACAAGCAAATGGAAAGTCTCACTTCAAAAGAATTAACTTTGTTATCTAAAATGCTCAAAATTTTATACTTAAATATGTCAATATTAATGTAACACAGAAACTAATATGTGAGTTCCCTTTCACGTAACAAATTACCTACGAATCAAGGAAAAATAGTCGTAGCGTAACTGGTATCATTATAACCCGGCAAAATGTTATACGCGTTGGCTGTATACGTGGCCATATTGTATGGCGACATTCCTAGCTTGTTAGGTTAACAGTAACCTTACTACTTTGTTTGAAATTTCATGTTTAATCCCATAATATGATTGAGAACCATAGTAGAATGATAAAATATTGCAATATAACTTGTATTTATAATTTAAAAAATAGTTTTGGAGCTTGTTATTGACACAATTTAGGTCTTACCTGTAAAAGGTTATATTTTCCTGTTTTCTAGCACTATCACTATTACAACCTAAAACGGAGCAGTGCACCATGATTTAAATGTTCAAATAGTTCACAATTACACTAATTAAAGTGTTAAATAATTACACAGTAAGCTATAATTCACACAACAAAATTCTTCCACGTATTTGTTTAGCACCAGACGCTGGTGATAAACAATCCCCACTACCAGTTTCACCTATATACGGTGACAAGGACAAAAAAAAATGATGGCATCTTCTTCTTTCCTTTGGCAATGTGTATAAGTTTATCTCTTTTCCTCATGTTTGACGGCTTTTATAGCCCATCTATTTCATTATGGATTTCCTTCCGGTCGACCATATTTGTTTTTATGTTTGTTGTGCTTAACTTCACTTTTTAATGAATTAAGTTTACAATTGTTTCTCGTAATTTTACGTAATTTATGGTGATACTACGAGTACTGTGTGTACAAAAGGTCGCGACAGGACGCTATTACTGGACTTTGAGAAGCGACGCAATGAGTGGTTAGTGTCTGAACCCGGAATGATTTGAAGGAATTGCTCCAAGAACAACTTTGATAACTTTCGTTTGCCAAAAGCACTTTGAAAGACGATTCTTCGCAAAATCATGTCTTACGGGCGTTGCTTACCCTTCTTTGTTTACTGAGGACGAGATTATAAGTGGAGTACTTTCTCGACATAATAGCGGTAAGTCTACATTTATTAGAAAAGTAGAAGCAACCGTAGTTTGCCCTAGTATTAACGTTAAAATTACTACATACCTCTTTCATTTTAACTTAAATTAACCTCTAAACATTGTCGCGATAAGGTGTGTTGAATCTCCAAAGATTCACTATGGCTCTTTAGTTTGTTAGTTGCTGAATATTTTTTTCAGTTAGGTAATTTTTGACAACAGTATAGAACAAAACAAACTTCCTATATGCTGCATAGAGTCTCCAAAAAAACTGCATTCGGATCTAAAGATCAGCACTCCGAAAATGTATAGTATTAGTCATTACTTTTCATGCAGAAAAATGCTGTTTTTTTGTACGAAATGCAAATTTACCTTAGCACCAAAAGCAAAAAAGGCTATCAATTTTCTTTGCAAGAAAACTTGATTGCTTTTGTGTTAGTACACAACCTACACTCACACAGATGTACCAGGTAAGACAAAAAGCTGTCATTTTTCAATGAACAAGACACACACACATACAAATGTGCTGTCATTTGCATGCTTCACTCGTGATTCAACAACGCTCTGTCCGTCTTTTTTTCAGGTATGTGGCCATAAGGCTTTAAATTTCTGCAGATAATATTTTTCTACCGTCCAGGATAACATTAAATAAAATGGTGTCAAAACTCAACATCCAAACTGGAAGCTGTCCTCAAGTTTTTGAAGTGCTGACAAAAGAGGTAAATCCTATATTTTTGAACTTTTCACTGTTAAAAAATGCCAAATAAAATTCTGTGACAAATTATAAATAAGTAATTAATACAATAAAAATTTAAAAATGTAAAATAAACCAAGAAATCAACACAAGAAAAATTTGGCTTTGGCTTCAACAAACTGAGTTCGTGTGTTGACTCCATTTCCATTATGCTACCTAGTACCTACTTATCTGATCCAACCAAAATTTCAACTATGTATATTGAACAACTTTTATTTATCTTATTATATTTGTCACTTGGCATTTTCTTTGAAAATGCTAATTATAACAACTTTTCAACCTTTATCTTGCTATGCCAAGGTAAACTTTATTCATTTTGATATGTATTTATCAATAGTGAGCTTACTGTAGAATAAAAGAAAAAAGCTAATTCTTTAAAGCTTTAAATATGCCACATTATCTAGGTTGATTTATTAAAAGAAAAGAAACAATTACAATTGAACTTATTTTCAGGTTGCAGAATGCAGATGAAACTGACTTATGATAAAAAGAGGGACTCCATTGTTTGGATGTCAATGAAAAGAAACAGCAATTTGTCGAACACTCTGTCGTTCTTATGTTGAGAGGGGCCATATATAGATGGCAGCAACCAATTGCTTTCTATTACTATGAAGACACTACCACAGGCATAGAATAAAAAAAATATTTATTTTTAAGGAGGTAATTGCTGCTGTTGTGGATTATCAAATTATTAAATTGTGATGTAATTTTTCTAAATGCCTGATTTTATTGATGTTAACTCTACACATATTATAATATGTATAATATTAATTTACAATTTCAGATGACACTGTTACAGTAAGTGCATATTTAAATATTGTTTAAAACCCATATCACCTAATTAAAGGGTTAAGAAATAACTTCCTCAATAAAAATATGAAAATGGATGGAAAAATATCAAAATGGAATGATATTGTTGTGTATCAAACAGACTGCAGTCACACAGAGTTTAGATAACTACACAAACAAACAACATGTTGTTCCTGAAAAGATAAAGAAAATGAAGGTATGTTCCTCTTTCTTTCTATTTATTTAAATTTTGCTATCCTAGTATGGTTTCACTTCAATATTACATATATTTGAATTCGATTAACATTAATATTTTGTTTTTAGGTGAAGAATTGTGTGAAAGTATAGCAGTACCTGGCAGCATTATCATGCAGTCCAAAATTTTGTAAGTATTATATTAGTAGCTTTCCGCTCGCGGCGTCGCCCGCGTTATTATTGTTTTCCCGTTGGAATTTTATATTTTCCCATAGGAAAAATAATTTTGTAGCCTATTTAAGCCGGGATAATAAATTTCAGCGTCGGTGGCGCTGTGTACTCAGCACTTGCCTTCCAATCGGGAGGTCGGGGTTCGAGACCCGCCATGTACCACTGTTTTTCATTTCGAATTTCATCTGTACATTTGTCCGACGCTACTACGGTGAAGGAATAATCACCCTAACATAGGGTAGGCTCGAACCCCTCGGTGGGGACGTATATGAGCTGTGATGATGATGATGATGATGATGAATAAATTTCATAGAAATTGGAGCAGATTTTAAAAATTTTCCATAGAAACTTTCAACCCCTATTTTGCACCCTGAGGGGGTGAATTCCCATAAACCACGAAACACGTGTTCAATGAAATATTTTTAAGAACATGAATCTCAAGTTTTATCAAAATCGTTGCTAATTTTAAGATTTTTCCATACAAACTTGCAACCCCTATTTCATCCCTTTATGGTATTTTTTTTTTAAATTCTTTCTTAGTGTGCGTCCACATTTTGAATTAAAACAACTGTCCAAAATACCCGTTTCTACCATTAGCGGTTACGGCTGTGCGTGCGTCTATAGATGGGAACACCTCCTTTTATACACGGTTATTTTTTTATCACCCTGGAAAATTTAAGGGACGCTTCACGACATGGTATTAGAATGATTTAAATATGAATAAAAAAATAACTTACTTAATTTTATATATTTTTTTTTAAATATACAAAAAATGCTGCACTTGTTGAGAGCAGCATTTTTAGAGATTTTTTATTTTTTAAAATATTTTTTAATTTTTTTTTTATATAATATTGGATGTGTCCTGAAGCGTTCCTAAAATTTTCCAGGATGATAAAAAAATAACCATACATTTAATCATAGTATAATTTAATACACGGTGTTTCAAAATAATCAATTCTTTATCGAAAACTCATTATTAAAATGTGTTTCGCGTAATGTCATTCAACCCAAAATTTTCATGTAAATCATAGACATGATGATGATGATGATACTATGATTTTCATGAAAATTTTAGGTTAAATTACAAACGTGTAAAACGTGTAATAATGACTTTTCGATAAAGAATTGATTATTTATTGGTTATTTTGAAACGCCGTGTATATAGATTAAAGAAACACAAGAATTGTAGTTCAAGCATGGATGTGAACCAAAGTATTTGATGTATTTCCCTTTCGCTGATTTCATCTTAGTATAATGATTACACAATCACCCAGATCACAGACATTAGCTAATTGTATAATCTTACAATGTGTAGACTACCCCATAACAATAGGAGAACGATTTACAAAAAGAAAAAGGTTTTTTTTGACGCTTAATGTCTTATTTTTTCAGCTCTAACTATGCTGATGGAAAACTGATGGATGCAGTAAGTAACCCTAAAAAAACTGCAAAAACAGTTTTACTTTTTGATCAACTATTTGACAGTTTGAGTGGGATAGTAATTTATTGCAAAGAAGCTAAGGGAAGCCTCTACGGACAGCTGTTACTACACCATAACCTCATCTCATCATGTATTCTGGGATGAAGCCATAAAATAATTACAAAAAAATATGTATGTGCATTCCGCAGAAAACGAAAAGTCAGTGCCCATTTTGAAAAATTCTATTACAACATTAAAAAGTTACTAGAGGCTGTAGCAGTTTTTAAAAAAAAAGAAGGAATAAAAATAATGCAGCTAAGAGATTTAAATTCAGATCCAATTGAGAATTTAAGTCAGTTGCGGGTATACAATTATAGAAATAATAACCCAAATTGCCACAGTCTCAACTGCACCTTTAAGTCATTATTAACAACTAGAATTATAAAATTTCTTTAAGAAATTTAATTGTGAAGATGAAAGTAATTACTTTACAGACTGTAACAACATTTTGCATAAAGCTACAGACATTATTCAATAACACTGATGATGTCATGCTTGGTTATCTCAATGCAGAATATATCTTGCAACAGGCCCATCGAGAACGAGTATGTGTGCACTCACAGGCCCACACATTTGGGTGGGTAGTGCGAAAAGTATTAATGAAATTGAAAAATAATTGCAGCTCCTCCAAAAATTGCCTCACTACAAACGAGGAAATAAACATGACCAACAGAAGTTTTTTACAAGGAAAAAATTGCTTGCACTACCCACTCGAAGGTGCAGTGAAGTGTTTCGGCACAGTAATTACTGAATCAAATGAACACCTGGAAAGAAAAGCTCATGAAAAAAAAACATATGCCAAAATATAAAAGAGCTAATAAAGTCCAAGTATTTAGTTGATTTTATTGACTGTGCCAAACACACAAAAACATTATCCTAGATCATTTTCTCTGGTTACAAAATTTACGATTGTGAATTGGTACAAGAAATAAAATCTGAGCACTGTAAACACAAGAAATAAAATCTGTATTTAGTTTGAGAAATTGGAATTTACCATTAATGCACAAATGACTACAAAAATATGATAAAAAAATAAATAAGTTTTTGTCAGTCCTTTTACTCGAGTGGCCTGTGGGTAGAATATACGCGGCGGGCCTATAACGCTTTACGTGTACAGTACAACAATGGCTTTAGGATGCTGTTGCGGCTGCCATGGCGATGTAGTTCTTCAGGGATGTTCGCCGAAGCTCGTACGGATGGCTTCCCAGCTATCATTCGCAAAAAGGTGGCATCATTACTACAAAGGCTACGTAGTAGTTCGAATAGCATTCTAAAGGTCATTGCTGATAGGTTGGACTGCCCTATACAAAAACATTGGGTAGGTTTGTTGATAGGTCTTACTAACAATTAGTTTATAAGTACTTAAATTGTTACTAACATATAAAATGTATGAACTCTTGTATGGTCTGAAATAAAGTTGTATTATTATTATACATTATCTTGGTTTTTATTTAATTTCCTTAGTAAGTTTGAAATAATATGAAATAAAAAATAACTGGCTTATAAGCTTACAAGGTACGCATTAGAAAATTTTTGGCTGTATATCCTCCCACTTCCTTTGCCGCTTAGCTAGAGATGAATTAAAAAAGAACAAACGTCATACAACACTAATAATTCCTGGTACTACGGTAAATAATCTTTCTATGGCAGTCGGCAGTCTGATACGTAGTATCTCTAATAAGTCTGTGGTAATCGGTTTCTTTCTGTCGTGCGTGGCTTGTAGGTTCATGTTAAATTCATTCAATAAAGGTTTTGATGTGCATTTCAACGCATAGAAGAAAAGAATTTTGAATAAATTACTTCTAAATAAGTCTACTAGAGAGAAATGGCTGGGTCGGCGTTGAGGCGCTTGATGGCTGAATACAAACGTAAGTAAATTCTTTGGATTGGTCAAAGGAAGTAAGTTCACAAACTATACTTTGTCATTTGCCAATCTGCCAATTAATAAAATCTTTTTTTGTAACATAGAAAAACTAATTTTTTTATATCAGTCATAAGTGCAGTTTCGGACAGCTTACAAAATACAGCGACAAAATTATTGTAGGTATTATTCTACACATAGAGCATTTAGAATAACGTTTTAACGCGTTGTTTAATAAGTACCTTTATAAATTTATATAATTACAAGCTTTACTTGTGACTTACGTTTCGCTTTAATAAAGCTCAACACTCAAAAAATTCTGAAGAAGGCCACCCTTATCACCTAGGGGTATAAAAAATAGCCCATTCTCAGACCTACCAAATTCACACAAAAAAATTTCATAAAAATTCTTCAAGCCGTTTCGGAGGAGTCCGATAACAAACACTGTGACCCCGATTTTTATATACATGGTTTTTCATAATAACCAATAAATATTTTATCGTTATCTAAAACTAATTATTAAATTGTGTTTACCCGTAATGTCAGTCAACCCAAAATTTTCATGTATATCATAGTATCATCATCATGTCTATGATTTAAATGAAAATTTTGGGTTGACTGACATTACGGGTAAACACAATTTAATAATTAGTTTTAGATAATGATAAAATATTTATTGGTTATTTTGAAACACCGTGTATAAGACTAGCTGTGCCGGCGAACTACGTTTCGCCATAATAACGGTCAACTTACGTTTCGCTGTAATAAAAAATAGATTACGACCTATTCTCAGACCTACTGAATATACACAAAAAATTTCATAAAGATTAGTCAAGCCGTTTCGGAGGAGTTTGGTAACAAACACTGTGACACAATAATTTTATATATTAAAGATGACTAGCTGTGCCGGCGAACTACGTTTCGCCAAAATAACGGCGAACTTAGGTTTCGCCGTAATAAAAAATAGTTTACGACCTATTCTCAGACCTACTGAATATACACAAAAAATTTCATAGAGATCGGTCAAGCTGTTTCGGAGGAGTTCGGTAACAAACACTGTGACACAAGAATTTTATATATTAGATGTATTTTATTGAAAAGTCTACTTTATACTAATATAACATGCACTATAATTGCAATCTGAAACATGTGAGCATGTGCTATTAGTAAAAAAGTATCAAAAAGTTATTAAGTATTTTAGTAGGCTATTACTGTTTTAATCCCTTCATACAGCACTTTATTACACTGAAACATAGTCATTACATAAACATTATTCAAAGAACATTTTAAGTAAAAACATCAATCAATTTGTTAATAAAAATAAAGTTCTTGAATTTGTTTCATAAACTTAGCAGAATCACTTTTTTAAATATTTTGTTTAAAAAACTTATAAAGCTATTTAAAATACAAGCTAATGATATGTCTACAGATGTTATTCTGGAATTTGTTACCCAACTTCCAGACTGTTATGTGTATTTTTGTTAATTTTCAGAACTGACACTTAATCCACCTGAAGGTATTATTGCTGGTCCGGTAAATGAGGAAAACTTTTTTGAATGGGAGGCACTTATTACGTAAGTTACTTATTTCCAGCATTTAACTCATTACACTAATCACAAATTTACAATTAAAAGCTTGAAATGATCTAGCGGTAGAAACTGCCTTGACCAGATCTAGAGGTTCTGCATTGAATTCCTCTTAGAGGTAGATTTTTGCTTTGGTGGATTATAGGTCATCTGAGTCTGCCTGGATAGGTATTACAATCTAAGTTTATCACTGTAATATTGATCTAAATGGTATTGTAGTGCTGCACTTAAACAGATGTACTGAGAAATCCAGAAGATCACTTTCTTTGACTTTAAAATTACTTGAATGGTATGAGAGGGAAGTATGACTGTTGATGCCTGATATAATTGATGTCATTGGTAGTCTTATTGAATTTTGATTTATAGAAGGTAATTTGTTTGGGTTAGGGGCGTTTGGTCATAGTTTCGTTTCGTCATTAAGAAAAACTGGTGGCGTTTCATCATTGCTATTTAAAATTAATTATTTTTAGGGGCGTTTGGTCATTTGCTTTAAGTACAGTCCGCATTGCAGTTTTATTATCAAAAATGCATTAATTTAGTTACACACCATAAAAATAAATTAAATGACTCGATTGACTCGTTATCTACCATTGATATATCGTTGTTATACAGGTCGCGGTATGTTTGCGCATACGAACGTAACTTAGACACAGCGAGGAAAGCAAAGTTCGTTTGATGAACATTAGATAGATATATCTGTGATTTTAAATTATTAATTTTTAAGAGTGTTAAAAATTGTTGTATTTTGAATAGCAGCCCTGTATAAGATAGATTTAAGATCTGCGATTGATTCTGTGATTTTTAATTGTAAATTTTAAGGAGTAGTGTTAAATATTGTTATATTATTAAATTATGCTTAATTAAAGAATTGTTGTAAAAAAATACATTTGATTTTCAGACCTGTTCATATTGGTTTCATTTATTTACATAGTTTGTTGACTGTACAATATTTTAAGAGCAGATGTACAAATGACGAAAGACCACCAAATATTTTTAAATTAAATCATTCATGACGAAACAACACTACATCTATGAAAGTTAAAAACCATGACGAAACGAAACCATGACCAAACGCCCCTAACCCATTTATTTACATTTACTTATAAACTTAATATTTTTTTTTTTATTAGAAATAATTTTTTCCACCAAAACATCGCAACTCACAATGAAAATTTTATTTCAGAGGTCCTGAGGGTACATGCTTTGAAGGAGGAGTGTTTCCAGCCAAACTCTCATTTCCGCCCGATTATCCACTGAGCCCTCCAAAAATGCAGTTTGTCTGTGAAATGTTTCATCCTAATAGTAAGTACATCATCTATATCCTGTATATAAAAGACCGGTACCGAAGCCAAAACCTACGTATTGCTTCCATCATGACTATAGTTTTTGTCTTCTAGACCATAGTTGTGAAACTAATAGTTGCCGAGATATTATTTATAGATGTAAGGTTAAGGTTTATTGTAAGAATATTTGCGTTATAGGAGCGACAGATTACGTAGAGGTAGCCAGAAGCTCATTCTTGACCACAAATGCCAAAATTGTCATGTCAAGGTCTTCATAAAAAAATGTCTGTTTTGTTTGATTGATTGAGTACAATAAAAATAATATAAAGTGCAATGAAGTTGCTATAAGTAACGAAACAATTTTTTTAAGCATAATAATAAATAGTACTTTATTCTGACACAATGTCCTTTTTTTCAACTTTTAAAATCCACAATGTACATTATGTGGTTAAAAAAAAGGTGGCAACCCTAGATGCGACGGTTCCCATGAACTGTCGGCCTGGCCTGGCGCGATCAGGATGCAGCTTGTGAGAAAGCAGGCCGCGGTACCTCAGCTTAAGAATTATCTATTATTAATATTCACAAAATTAATTTTACCGAGAGTCATAAATGCTCCTCATGTACAGACTAGTTGGCGACTAGTCGGGCCCTCAGCAAAGAAACAATATTATCCTTAGTAAATACCTAAGAATTATAACAATTCAGAAGAATCATAAAATATTGCAAATGTATAATCCAATTAAGAGGATTGTGAAGCTGTAAATTTTCATACAAAAAGCGATAACGCTTTTCTCCCTCTAAACATAGTCCAATTTTCATAATTTTTGGAAATCTTGTAGATATAATGAAAAACTAGGTTTGTACGTTTTGATTTTGAAGAAATATTGCTCAGAATATAAGTTATTAGCATCTAAATATCTATATTTTCGACTTAAAAACTACCTTGAGCATTTTTGTCTTTTTTTGACTAAATTATACTGAATTACAAAAAAAGCAAAACGTACAAACATAGATTAAGGTATACTGAATCTAATGACACCAAAAGCGTCTAATTTCATAAAGGTTTAGGGGGGTAAAACAGTTATTGCCCGAAACAATATTTCAAACAGGAATTGTAGGCAATTTCGACCATTTCTTGCAACTCTCTCTCTCAATTTCGACCATTTCTTGCAACCCCCGACCCGTATCGCACGATACGGGTCGGGGGCAGGGGTACAATGTAGTGATAGTGATGTGACATAATGTTATCGTAGTTATTGTCGCCTAGGGAGGAGAAAGTAATATCGATATATCGATCAATAGTGAAAGTTATTACTTAAGTCGGAACTATTAATCTTCACAAATACCTTATACATGAAAAAGTAAATATCTTTTTAAATACGTTTATTGATTTTAGTGTTTTATTTTAAAGATTTTATTTCAATACAAATTTCCTTATTTAAGGGTTAGCAGCCTGTAGCCTGTTAACTTTACTGTAAATTCCCAAAACCAAAAAAGGAAAAAAATGTAAGTAGTTGTTTGTTATAATAAATATACCATAAAGAAACCAACTCAAAATAAATTCGTATTTTGTTTCTTGTGATAGGTATTTGTTATGCAATGTATGAAGTTGGAGCAGCTAAAAACGTGTAATAGACTATGCAAGTAGCGTTATTTTTAATATCATTTTATTTGAATGTTATTCCTCTAAAGCTGGGCTCTAAGGTTTTACTCGCGTTATGGAATCTACGATTGTATAAAAAATACAAACGACAAAGTACCTAAATAATATACGAGTATGTAGGGTAGGCAGGGTAGGCATATATGGGAAGAAGACACCCTTCGTACGGTTTTGAAGTTTTTTTTCCATTTTAACTATACAATTTAAAGCAGCTGATTACATATACTAATAGGTATTTTTTAACCGACTTCAAAAAAGGAGTTTCTCAATTCGATGCGTATGTTTTTTTGTGTATGTTACGCGATTACGCCGCTAATTGCAGACCGATTTTCAAAATTCTTTTTGTATTCTCAAGATTATACTCCAATGGTGGTCCCACGGTTACCAAAGTTAGGATCTGATGATGGGATCCCATAAAAATGGAGGGAAATCCTTAAATTTTCAGGTGCGTCCAATGTGTTTTTTTTTATAAAAACGTCGCCCCACTGTAGGATTTTCTCCTGTGTCGTAGTCGTAGGTGCAGTTACAAACATAGAATATCACATGCACATACGCCCAGACCGGAACAAATTTCTGTAGGCCATACAAAACATCTGTCCCGTGCGGGAATCGAACCCGCGACCTGTTACGCAGTAGGCGATCGCTCGACCTCGGCGCTAACCGTGTCAACCGTTTTGTGTGTATGTTACGCGATTACTCCGCCAATTGTAGACCGATTTTCAAAATTCTTTTTGTATTCGGTAGAGTATACTCCTAGAGTGGTCCCTAGGTCACCAAAGTCAGGTTCTGATGATGGGATCCTATGAAAATCGAGGGATACCCTAATTTAATTAGGGTTTCTTTCACTAAAAAGTTAAACAAAAAAAAAATATTTTACAAAAACTGACTTCAAAAACACTGAAAAGTTAAAAATTGTGTAAGAATAGGTACAGACAACATTACATTTCTATATTGAAGTCGGTGCCAATCGATGATCTCCTAGAAAGTCTTAAAATTTGGCACCGTCTTCAATAATGATGTATGATGTTGTCTGGACCTATTCTTATATTATTTCCTAACTTTTCAGTGTTTTTGTAGTCCGGACGAACCCGACGAATCAAACCCCGCAGGACGGACCTCCCGATCAACATCCGGTGGCCTCAACCACTAGACCACGGAGGTGGTAAAAATTAGAATTCTAAGACTATTAGTATAACTACCCAAGATTAGTGTATAAAAATGAGAGGTATTTTTTATTTGATGCATAATTATTACTTTATATTTTTTAAATCCCTGCTCCTATTTAGTTTGTATGTAAAAGTATTAATTTATCTATCTAAAATAATAGATTTTTTGTTATTTATTTTTAAGTTAACAAGAGTCTGTTCTCGTTTAAACAATTGTAAATGTCATTTTATGTTTAGTGTTTATTTTTTTCATAAAAGGATCAATTATTGATTCACATCTCAAATGAAAATCGCATCGCTTGTAAATTGGGTGTGTATTGGGTAGGTACCTTATGTCACTACTGCGTTCAGCAGAAAACCAGTGCAGCTTGCCTCGCTTGCTGCTTAAACTGAGCTGACGCAATTTTGACTTCACATGGCGTTACACGGTTTGTGTTGTCATCTCTGTATTTGTAATGTTAATTGTGTACTGTCTTGTGGAGTTGAAATAAAACTGATTTTCTTTCTTTCTTTCAAAATCATTTTAATTCAGTGTCTAGGCGCGAACGCCTCCAAAATCCATACGGCAACGTAACATTAAAGCAGATTCGCATGTATAATGAAACAGGTTTTTTGATTGTAGTACTGATCCATTCTTACTTGCTCGCGAACCACTGTAGTTGCAACATCATTTATTAAAATATTTTTTGCATCTATTTGGGAGTTCTTTTTTGTGCACCAATATATCCTCTAAAGATATACAATGGTGGCCCATGAGGGGAACTAACAAAAATTGTAAGAATCCGCGAAATTAAGAAGATTTAGAAAAAATACGACGTCATTGCCACGAGGTGTGGTGTTCAAGAGTTGGAGCCTTGCAGTGGACAGACTAAAGCCACGGGTTCCAGAACATGTCGGAGCACTAAATTGGGACAATTGAGGAGCGAATTTACGAGCAGTGATGCAGCCAAAGTGTCACATCGGCAGCAACGCGTCCGCCCAAAGATAAGTGCCATCCTTACACCACTCCACAAATTTTATCCAAACTCCCTTATACATATAAATCCTATTTAACTATTCAGAATATTAATCCATTTGTAAGCAAAGAATTTCTAGTGCATGATCGCCAAAACTTCCATTTAGAAGCAAGTCTACATACTTACTTATATGCAACTACCTCACTATCAGAAAAAATATTACATTCTCTTATTAAAACAACTTCATACATTTATTACTGTTAATAATCACGTTTTATAGGTAAACTTTCTTCATTTATGCGATCTCAAAGGTTTTGTCCATGCAGTTATTAAAGGTAAAATAATATTTCGCAGCAAATTTTAGTAATCTAATTCTCAATCTTTATAGGTTTACACGTAATTTCTCGTTTATGATCGAATTACTATCCAATATTTAGCGAATTCTGCCGACCATTTCAGGTCGTAACATCCATTACCGCCGTGCGCCGGCCGGGAACATTTCGCCGTGCACCCGTGCCTGCATCCCAGCTGCGTCCCAGCCTACTTTGGACGGCAAGTGACACCGAAACGAGGAACGTGAGCCAATTCAAACATTAATTACTTAATTTGAATTCACTTCGATAATAATTTAATTAACTTATTTTTTTTTGTGTACCTACCTACTTAATTATAAATATTTTGTTTAAAAATGGCAAACGAAGACCGGATTAAACAGCTAATAACAAAGCGAGCGTCCATCAAGGGACAAATAACAAAATTTAAAAATTACGTTATTTCTATTCAAAATGTAAGCGATTTGAGTGATATTCAATTAACTGAGTTGACTTTAAAACTTGCAAAATTTGAGGCGCTGTCGATTAAGGTTGATGACTTGCAAAGCGAGATAGAAGTCTTGAGTCCTGAAAACATTTCAACTGAAATTGAAGAACGCGACAAAATTGAGCGAGATATAATATTATTAATAGCGACTGCAAAAAATTTAGTTGAAAGGTTTTCCAGGAAACTTGTGTGTGAACAAAGGCGTAACTCCGTTCACAATACTTCATGTTGCATAGATGACGCTCAAACCCATCACGAGATAGGTCTTAAACTACCTCAAATTCAAATTGCTCCATTTGATGGTAAATATTTCCGCTGGCTGGAATTTCGGGATACATTCGAGAGTCTTATTCATAAAAATGATCGCATTTCAGACATAAACAAATTTCATTATCTTAACTCTTATTTACAAGGTGACGCATCAAGGGTTCCTGCGAACCTCGAAGTCTCAAATAAAAATTACGCTGAAGCGTGGAATTTGCTTTGCAATCGATATAATAATAAAAGAATATTGATTAATCATCACCTAAATTCGTTATTCAATATTAAACATCTTCCACAAGAGACTGAGCGATCTTTGAGAATGTTAGTTGATAATGTAACCAAGAACTTGCGTGCTCTGGCCGGCTTAGGTCAACCAACAGATAAGTGGGATGTTTTAATTATATTTATGTTGGGCCCTAAGCTAGATAGCGGTACTCTAACAAAATGGGAAGAGTATCGGAATACTTTACAGGAGGACACACCTTCATTAGAGCAATTCTTTAAGTTTCTTATAGACCGTGCCAACGTACTTGAGTCCCTTAGCCGAAATAGCAGGTCTGATAATAATAAATCTGATACCAACAAATCCGATAGTAATGTGTCTAAAAACACACGACATAATTCCAATTTTAATAATTATTATTATCAAAGACAAGGTCAGAACAATTTTGTAAAGTCATTTGCAGGAATGAGTAACAACAATAAGCCATGCAATAATAATAATCGTAGACAAAACATTTTTATGTGCATTATTTGTGATGAATATCATAGAATATATGATTGTCCTACATTCAAGTCAAAGGGGCTTGATGAACGAATGTCAGATGTAGTTAAGTACAAACTGTGCGCGAACTGTTTAAGGCAAGGCCATTCTGTGTCCGACTGTCGCATGGGTCCATGTCGCGAGCGCGGCTGTTCCCAAAAGCATAATAGCCTATTACATCGCCCGCCATCTGCTTGTTCATCTAATCACCTCGTGTCAATAGACGAGGAGGATGATATAATCGTCAATAACTATTGTAATAATTCTATTCAGACTACAAATCAAGTCATACTGTCTACTGCTATAATTGAGGTTTCGAATCCAGTTAGTCAGCAAAAGATTAACGTTCGGGCACTTCTAGACTGTGGCAGCCAATCTAGTTTTATCTCAGAGTCACTTAAAAATAAACTATCCTTGCCAACTCATCAAATTAACTCATTAAAGGTGATCGGCATAGGTAATATAGCAGCATACAATATAACCGAAAGCTGCCATATCAAATTACAATCATTACATAATTCATTCAATGTTATATTCTCGTGTTTTGTACTAAAACAATTAACAGGTCGATTACCGAAATCCCCTGTCGATATAAGCCAACTCAAATTGCCAAATAACATACAATTGGCTGATCCTACATTTCATAAGCCTGGTGAAATAGACGTTTTAATAGGAGCAGATCTATTCTGGGAGATTTTAGGTAATGAACAACATTCATTAGGAGTCAATAAACCTAAATTAAGAAGTTCCCAGTTAGGCTGGTTAATATCCGGTCATATGCCTATGGCCACGACCAGTAAAACAATAAGCTGCAATCACGCCATAATTCCTAATTCAAATAATCACAATATTGAACAAATGTTGAGTAAATTCTGGGAGTTGGAAGAACTCCCCCCTAAGTCCACATTGAGTAAGGGTGAAAATGAATGTGAAAGGCATTTTCGCACTCACACCACTAGAGACAGCACAGGAAGGTTTTGTGTAAAATTACCTCTAAAGGAAAGTGCTGATTGTTTAGGAGACACCTATAATTTAGCTAAAAAACGGTTTATGTATCTCGAAAAGCGATTGAAACGCAATCCAACCTTAAAGGCAGAATACACTAGATTTATTAAGGAATACGCCGAACTTGGCCATTAGTCAGCACAAAATTTTCATGCTAACAATTATAGTCCTTATTATTATTTATGTCATCATGCTGTTCTAAAACAAGAGAGCGAATCCACAAAACTACGTGTAGTATTCGACGGGTCGGCCCGCTCCACTTCCGGTTACTCATTAAACGATATTTTAATGGTAGGTCCAACCGTGCAAGATTCCCTACTTGCCATTTTAATACGCGCTAGGCAATATAAATACTTGCTCACTGGCGATATTGAGAAAATGTATCGCCAGGTGTTAGTACCGATAGGAACTTACAGCGTATTCTATGGAGGGAAAGTGAGAACGCACCTTTACAAACGTTGACCTTGAATACATTAACTTATGGCACCGCCAACGCTAGTTTTCAATCCACGCGATGTCTATGGCAGTTGGGTGAAGAACAAAATGATGACGTCATCAAAACCATTATACAAAATGATTTTTACGTTGATGACTGTATTACAGGTTCAAATGACATACAAAATTTAATTTATATTCAATCATCGTTATCCAATGCCTTGAAATCAGGTGGTTTTAATTTAAGAAAGTTTAAAAGCAATTGTCAATCACTTTTTGAACACATTGAAATAAACAAACAAGACCATCTTACTATTAGTGAGTCTTCGAGTACACTCGGACTCGGGTGGACCCCGTCTAAAGACACTTTGCACTTTCCTCTAAAGACATTTGCAAACTGCAAAGACGAAATCATAACAAAGCGTATTATTATGTCAAAGTCATGTTCAATATTTGACCCTTTAGGTATTTTAAGCCCGGTGGTAGTGCAAGCAAAGATAATATTGCAAAAACTTTGGCGCGACAAAATTGATTGGGACCATCCGGTCCCACAGAAAATAAAGATTGAGTGGGTCACATTTTCCGATAGTTTACAATATTTATCCGATTTAGAAATTCCACGACTTGTTTTGGGCGAATCACCGAAATCAATTGAATTGCATTCTTTTAGCGACGCGTCCCAGTCTGCTTATGGCGCGTGTGTCTATATGAAGTCAATCGGCTACAATGATGAGGTAACTGTTAGATTATTATGCGCGAAATCTAAAGTAACCCCACTGAAAACAACCACTATGCCACGTTTAGAGTTATGCGCTGCCCTACTGGCCGCTAAACTAACAAAGGTTGTGTTGGATTCGCTAAGATACCGCCCGCAAAAAATTGTACACTGGTGTGATTCTAGTGTGGTGTTGGGTTGGATCAGAGGCGATCCATTACGATTAAAATTATTTGTCGCCAATCGTATTACTGAAATAACGGAACTTACCTCTTCTTTGGCGTGGAGATACGTTCCCACTGACTTGAACCCCGCTGACCTAATTTCGAGAGGAGTCGATGCTAAACGGTTAATTTCTATGAGTCAGTGGTGGACAGGTCCTAAATTTCTAGTTAAAAATGAACGAGAATGGCCCGTGTTAAAAGAAAAGGTAATAGAAATATTACCAGAACTAAAGGTGCATTCAGCAATTATAAAAGAACCCGTAATCGACTTTGAAAAATATTCGTCTCTCAATACACTACAAAGATCGTTTGCTTACGTTCGGCGATTCATATTTAACCTTAAAAACAAACATAATAGGCACGCAGGCGCGTTAACAGCTGACGAACTGCGTGAGTCATTGCACTCGCTATGCGTTATCGCTCAAGGTCAATCTTTTCCTATTGAATACGAGTTACTTGCAAAAGGCAAAACATTAAATAACAAATGTAAAATATTATCACTATCTCCGTTTTTAGATAAAGACAAATTGATTCGTGTAGGTGGCCGTTTAGATGCATCATGTTATACGTACGAACGTAAGCATCCTATTTTACTTCATGCATCACATAGATTAACAAAATTATATTTTGAAAGAGAACATAAGGACAAGATGCATGCTGGCCCACAGCTACTGTTGGCGGCAGTCAGAGAAACGGTATGGCCTGTCAACGGTCGTCGGTTAGCAAGGCGTACCGTTAGCAATTGTGTACGATGCAGGCGTTTGCGAGGCACCACCTTGCAACCCTTAATGGGGGATTTACCACCGCAACGCACTGACCCAGATTACCCATTTATATCCGTTGGCTTAGACTTTGCCGGCCCATTTTCTATTGTCAATCGCAAGGGCCGTGGAAGCCGTTTAATTAAATGTTACATGTGTCTGTTTGTATGCATGCGTTACAAATGTATTCACATAGAAGCGGTTAGTGACCTGACTAAGGACGCATTTGTAATGACTCTCAGACGATTTATAGCACGCCGAGGCAAGCCAAAGGAAATATTTAGCGATAATGGTAGTAATTTCGTAGCTGCCGCTAAGGAGCTAGGTTCGTTCATAAATGAAACTCAAACCCATATCTTTGATTTTGCAAGTCAGCAATCAATAAAATTCAAATTTATACCGGCTTTTACTCCTCATTTCGGTGGCATTTGGGAGGCCGGTGTGAAATCGGCCAAACATCACATAAAACATGTCCTTGGCAATAGTCATTTAACTTATGAAGAGATCACAACTTTGTTTGCACAAGTGGAAGCGATTCTGAATAGCCGTCCCTTGTGCCCGCTATCATCCTGTCCTAACGACCTCCTCTCTCTCTCTCCAGGGCACTTTATCATCGGGAGGCCACTTACTGCTGCACCAACACAGAACCTGGGCGACTTCAAAGAAAGCCGGCTAAAACGCTATGAACGCCTCGAGCAGCTGCGCCAGCACTTCTGGCAGAGATGGCAAAGAGAGTACGTCTCAGAATTGCAGCAAAGAACGAAATGGAAGAGCAATTCTGCTAAACTCAACGTTGGAGACCTCGTGCTACTGGTGGACGATCACACGCATCCTCTCGCTTGGCGCCTGGGTCGAGTTCACCGTCTTCTATCCGGCTCCAAGAACGTATCGAGGGTAGCTGACGTCATCACAATCAAGGGCTGCGTGCGTCGCGCCTTGACCAGGCTCTGCAAGTTACCGACGGCAGACGAACTTCAGGGTTGAAAGTCACCTTTCAACGGCCGGGAATATGTCTAGGCGCGAACGCCTCCAAAATCCATACGGCAACGTAACATTAAAGCAGATTCGCATGTATAATGAAACAGGTTTTTTGATTGTAGTACTGATCCATTCTTACTTGCTCGCGAACCACTGTAGTTGCAACATCATTTATTAAAATATTTTTTGCATCTATTTGGGAGTTCTTTTTTGTGCACCAATATATCCTCTAAAGATATACATTCAGTATAACACTAATCTTACAAAAAGTAATTTTCTTTAGACAGGTAAATGTACGATAGATAAGTACTTTCATAACAAATAACAGCTCAGTCCTATAAAGTAGGACTTGGTAGGGATACCAAGTAAGTGCCTACACTATAAATATCAAAGGAATACTGAAATAATTTACGAAACTTATCTACTAAAATATTATAAAGAAAGGAGATTTGTATTTTTGTTTGTAATAAATAAACTCAAAAACTAGCTCACTGGGAAGTCTCGGCGTAATTATTATTAAAATGATTTTTAGAAATAAATCTATTTTTATTTATTATATTTTTAATTTTTAAAAACTACTAGGCTGATTAAAAAAAAAATTTGACTAATAGAATGCTACATTATCACTGAGTAATATAAAGTTATAATTATAAAATAATTTTTCATACGGGAAAACAAAATTCCCTCACGAAAAACGAAAATAACGAAAGCAAAGTTGCGAGCGGAAAGGCAGTCAGGAATACCTAAGCAACGCAAAACATTACAAACGGTAAAATAATGATCTCGAGTTCTCGCGCCGAGGAGTCGCGCACTGCTGTCGTTGTGTGCGTGAGAATTTGCGCGTGTTGTATTTGTGGTGTAAACGCCAGACGGGAGGCCGAGCGGTGTGAAACAGATAGCATTTTAGAAAATACCTACTCGCGCCGCGCACGATTACTTCACAATCCTCTTAACAATTATTGAATTTGAATGCATGACATTTCTTAATACACTTTAAAAATTGATTACAGTCTATGCAGATGGCAGAGTTTGTATTTCCATTCTTCATGCCCCTGGAGACGACCCAATGGGCTATGAAAGCAGTGCTGAAAGGTGGTCACCAGTTCAAAGTGTGGAGAAAATACTGCTCTCTGTAGTCAGCATGTTAGCTGGTAAGTTGCAGTCATGTAAAAATATATTGTGTTTGAAATCTGTAATATTTCAGCATACCTGAAATTTTGAATTCTTTAACCAGGATAGGCTTTTCTTTCATACACGTAACGATAGGTGGGGTAACCCATCACCCTACAACTTTTTTTAAAATTTTTTATTTCATTTTTTAAAATTTTTATATAATAATGGATGTCCTGAGGCGTCCCTAAAATTTTCCAGGATGATAAAAAAATAACCGTGTATATTTAATATTTAATGTAGTTCACAAAAATTACTTTCCTGTGATCGGAGCACACAGGCAAAACAATAATTTTTAAGCTTTTTGTGTTTTTTCCTTGAACACATTAAGCACCGTGCTTCTTTTTGTAGTTTTAAAGGGGATTCACTTCCATAAGGTTCCTTCCTGGTTCACGTTTAGAACGTCCATTATATTTTGTGTTATTTTTCGCGGTAAGTTCCTGTTCAAAGACGTTTCATCATGATCTTCAATCTTGAAGCAGGTGGAACAGATGACCAAACATGCCCATTCTTCCTTCGGGCTAACGGGACGTCATCATGGTCACTGGTGTGATGGTGTCGCTATGTTCAATAACGTCATTCTGCTTTGAATGCACGGATACATTGTCCTCAATTTTTGACAGTTCACTCTCATCTGAAGAATTTTCACCATCAGAATTTGCATTGCCTAGGTTTTCCAAATAATTATTAATATCATCGTCCGCAAGTCTTTACATTTTTGATTAAATAAAAAATGCTCCTATTTAAATTAGCCCTTTGAAAAAGGAAACAAATATGCAAAAGGATAGTGGGTGATCGGTCACCCCAGCAAGGTTAATATAGCAAAATCTACGACCATCCCCAAATCAGTAGATATACTACTAATTACATAAGATAGGAGAATACAGAAAAACACAACTTCCCTAAGTTAACATATAAAAAGTTATTGCATCTTTTTTATCCTTCGGAAGGTTAAAGAAATGGTCACTTTTCAATGGTCTGTTTCAATAGGATGGATCCGGACTCCTGCGCTACCTCTGTTGCTGACGAGATCATACTAGGAATGGAATATTATATTCCGTATTCCAATCTCGTCAGTAGAGGCAGACGTAGCTTCTGGTTCAATCGCGAGTGCGCCTCTGCTGTTGAAAACAAACAGCTGGCTTACCGCGCTTGGATCAGAGGCCGAGCTTCTAGGGATCCCAATACTAGCCTACTAAAAACAGCCTACAATAATGCCACCAAGTTGTGTAAGAGGGCTTACATTAGAGCGGATGCTCAGCGCATTGCACAGGTGGGCCAGGAACTGCTTGCGCACCCTACGGGTAGCCGTTCTTTCTGGCGCCTGGCCAAAGCTGTGCAATCAAACTTCTGCCAACCCTCGCTGCCACCGCTGAGACATGCCGATGGCTCACTTGCTCATCAGCCGCAGGAGAAAGCCGACCTCCTGGCAAAACTCTTCGCGGCTCATTCCCGTGGCGATGACTGTGGTGCACAACCTCCGAAACTGTCCCATTGTGGCAGCACCATGCCCGATATCCGTTTGTGCGCGCGGAGCTCCAGTCGATCGATACTCGAAAAGCAAGTGGACCAGACGGCATTCCTGCGATTGTTCTTAAGAAGTGTGCAGCGGAGTTGACTCCGGTCCTGACGCGTCTATACCGTCTGTCGTTCTCTGCCGGTTGTGTGCCGAAATCTTGGAAAGAGGCCAATGTCCAGCCGGTTCCCAAAAAGGGAGATCGTTCTGATCCGGCTAACTATTGTCCTATAGCCGTCACTTCCATTATGTGCAAAATCATGGAGAGGATCCTAAATACCCAGCTGATCCGTTACTTGGAAGGTCACTCGTTACTTAATGACCGACAGTATGGATTTCGTCCTAAACGGTCAACAAGTGACCTTCTAGCGTCTGGCACAAGGCTCTTCTTTCCAAGCTTCCGGCATACGGATTACCCGCGCAGTTCTGTACGTGGATTGCCAGCTTCCTCCACGAGCGTAGAATTCGCGTTGTCGTTGACGGCTGCGTTTCGCTGACATCAATGACATGCTTTCCTTGGGAGCAATACATTGCTATGCAGACGACAGTACAGTGCATGGGGGATATCACGGAAGCTCAGGGGCTGCTCGTGGTGATATTGGTAGGGAGAGGCAGAATCTTATCATTGAGCTCAACAGGACACTGGACCTCGTCTCCGAATGGGGCTCCAACAATCTTGTTGAGTTCAATGCTAAGAAAACACAGGTGTGCGCGTTTTCGGCGAAAAGGTCACCTTTCCTCCCCCTTCCTTCTCTTCAGGGCACAACCCTTCACACTCAGAGCAACATCACCTTGCTCGGAATGAACATTCGCTGCGATCTGAACCCCAGAGACTACATCGAATCCGTCATAACTACTGCCTCACGGAAACTCGGTGTCCTGAACAAGGTGCGTAGGTATTTTGCGCCGGACCAACTATGCTTGTTATATAAAACTCAGGTTAGGTCTTGCGTGGAATATTGCTCGCACCTTTGGGACGGCTCCGCTCAGTACCTGCTCGATGCTCTGGACAGATTGCAGCGTCGCGCTATTCGCATTATTGGCGATGTAGAGGTAACTAGCACCTTCGAGCCTCTACAACTTCGTCGTGACATCGCCTCTCTTAGCGCCTTTTATCGAATGTTCCATGGGGAATGATCTGAGGAGCTCTTTAACCTTATCCCTCCTTCTCCATTCCTTAACAGAAACACGCGTAAGGGCCTTCGGAGTCATCCGTACACTGTGTCCTCCTTTTCACACCGTACCAAGAAATTCCAAGATTCCTTCTTCTGTGGTTCATCCCACACTTGGAATTCTCTACCTGCGCACGTGTTTCCTCCATCCTACAACATGGGTTCCTTCAAAAGAGGCGTGAAAAAGCATCTTTTGGGCCGGCAAGGGGCGGGCAGGTAGGATAGTGGATGTCGTCCCTATTCTACCTGTCAACTCATTTGGGCCTCTTTCACCGCTTAACATCGGACGTCATTTGCCGGGTCATACATAAAAAAAAGACCCAAATAATCAAGACTTAAGAGATTTTAAAACCTAGTTTAACTTTAAGTACAGGTTTCTAAAAAGCATATTGATATTATTGTTTAATCCCCAGGTTAAAGATTTATTCAGGTTTTAATATTACTGATAAAATTCGCGTTTCGGACCTCGGAGTTGAACCCTAAGTGACTGTCAAAATTAATGACATTATCAGTGTCAGCCAGACAATTGTTGTTGATTGACAGAAATCAATTTTGCAGAAAATAAAAGGAGAAGAAATCGGTTGTACTTGCTGGGTCTTCTTTTAATAATGACAAAGCATTATCAACTGGTTCTTTTATCAATGCCAGCTACATAGAACTCAGGAGTTCATCCACACCCACACTCCTGACAGACAAACATGATTTGCAATTGGTCGTTTCCTTTTTTTTGTTCCCAAAAGCCTACCTACAGTACCTACCTACCATCTATACATCACTCAAATAAGATTCATTTTTTTGAGTTTAGTGTTAAGTGTTTAGTAAAAAACACGTTCGGACAGCTTCTGTTTAGTGTTAAGTGTTAAGTGTTTAGTGTTT
Organism: Schoenobius gigantellus; assembly: GCA_963935595.1. Classification (NCBI taxonomy): domain Eukaryota; kingdom Metazoa; phylum Arthropoda; class Insecta; order Lepidoptera; family Crambidae; genus Schoenobius; species Schoenobius gigantellus. Next base: position 52,757,091 of record OZ012540.1, read on the forward strand.
AGCGAATAGGAACGCGTTTTATTTTTTCTGCGAGTCGCCCCTCTCGCTCTCCCGCCTTCACCCCTCACTTAACACTAAACACTCACTAAACACGTCTGGACAGATCTGTTTAGTGTTAAGTCCATATAATGAACAAATAAACTAAACACTGTTTACTAAACAGTGTAGGGACAGCCTACTAATCACTTAACACTAAACAGTCTACAAAACACTAAACACTAAGCACTTGACTAAACAAAGTGTATACCAGCCATTAGGCTGGGTAGGTTGTCATTATGAGAATGGGGGACAAGATAATAAATAGGTAACCTATTACTATTAGATATTAATGTTACTTTGAGAAAATATCTGGGTTCTTATTTATTTTTGTCATAATTGTCAAATAAAAAACTAGAAACCTCAGAACAATAAACCTCAGCTAGAAGCTCTCCAATTGTGTTTTTAAAAGTGCATGTCATTTGATGTCAAGTCAAAATGGTGCGGTCCGTAATGTGATTCAATGTAAAATTACAAATGTGTTCAGGATCTCGGAGTTGAAAAATTGTGGAAAGAAATAACATTAATGCGTTCAAGAAGATTTTATTTTAGTTTGTAACTTTTTTATCTGGGGCTTTAAAAATATTCTTATTTTAAATTATTAAAAATATAAAAAAATAAAATAAAAAAACATAGATACATCGGTTACATAACTCATTAGGAGCACACTTATCTATAAATAAATTTCTCTGTTTTTGGTTTATTTTGGGAAAAAATGTTGTTCTTTAAGCTCTTAAAACTGACAAGTAGGTAAGGGACATAGTCATATTCATAAATCATTCCTACCAATATTATAAATGCGAAAGTAACTTTTGACTGTATAATATTTGTCTATCGGTTTGTTATGCTTTCACGCCTAAGCCACTAAACTAATTTAAATATTGCATAAAGGTTCATAAATTTAATGCTTCATTAAAGCTGATGCTGTCAGTGTCATTGTTCTTTTACATATTGACATTCTAAGATGACATTAGGCAAAGAAGCATTAAAAATAAGGGACGCTTCTACAACTGTGTGATAATGTGTTATAACTTATAACCAAACTCGTGCTGTACTGAATTCCATGCAGAAGATATCGTGGGCAACGGCTTGTATTGTAATAAAAGATTTGTAGAGATTTCGCATAATTTTATTTATTGATTGAACATTGGCCATGTTGTATCTTGTCTTGCTAGCTATAAATCATTTATAAAAGGTTTTGGTGAGTGCCTGACTGAGGTATCAATGTAGATTGGTACAAAGGTTTGTTGGCTTATCTAAGTGCCCACTAAGGAAGGATTTTTATAAATTCCTCCAGGAAGCTAAGAAGTCCCCATCCAAAAAATGGAAACTACAGAAAAGATACGATATAATAAGATAGAACTATAAAAAAGATTATATATGTTGTTTATTTAATACTAGCTTTAATTTACGCTGCTTCGCCCGCGTTGTTTTTGTTTTCGGTGGGAATTTTATATTTTCCCGTAAGAAAAATAATTTTATAGCCTATGTTAACCAGGGATAATGTAGCATTCTAATGATGAAAGAATTTTTGAAATCGGTCCAGTAGTTTTGAGTTTATTCGTTACATACATACATACATACAAATCTTTCCTCTTTAAAATAATAATGTAGATCTATCCATCTATCTGTAATTTGGGGTTTTGAGGGGCGACAAGTAGCGACCCTCAGCGAGCCACTGTGACCTGTACAGATCTATTGTGGCCGACCCCTCTTTTAAAGGTCTCCAAATAGACCGGAGACCTGTAGCGTTAAAATAGCTGATTACATTTTTTGGAGACAGAGCTTTTACCTCATAAGGTGGCAGACTTAGGTCTGCCCAGAGCTCGGCTCCTTGTGTGGATGAGAGCATAGCATTAACAAAGGATGCGAAATGGTGTCTCGTTATTCTCACCACAGAATCTGCACGTGGAGCATTAATAGTGTAGATAGGTACAGCCGGCTTCAAACGTATATATATAAGCATTTTTAGGCAATAATTTTATTACCATGTCACACCATATATTCCTTTTATTTCGTATGGTTACACCTATATTGCATTGTTAATAGTCATTTGGTGTGATACGGTAAATTGTTTATCTACTTTTGAACCCGACTGAACATTGACAAATTACAATCATAATAACTGTAAATATATAACTTAATAACAGGCTAGATTGTAATCCCAGATTACTGTTTACAGTTATTTATTATCCTTATGTATTAACATCTTCAGTTCAGTTCAGTCCAGGTCGTTCAGTTTCAAAATGTCGGACGTGGATGTTGCGTGTGCTCTTGTTTATTTCCTAAGTTATTTCTATCTGAAAAGAAAAAACAAACGATATTGGATATCTAATTTGTAACCAAAGATGGAACTAAGGTACTAATTTAATGAATATTGTGAACTCGCGGCGACGCTAGAATCTGAAATGACTTGTAATGTAAATGTCTAGAGGAATTCGCGTATAAACCCACATCCAAGTGGAGCACGCGGCACTGGCGTCGAGTGGTTTGGCTCGCTGCACTTACTGCTGGAGCGCGCTCAGAGCCTGATAATGTACTTGTTCGGCTGTTTTTTAACTCGCTCAGATGTGTTGAACGCATTGCAGCAACAAAATCTTTTTCTCCGGCTTTCACATGAATTTTTCATTTCTCTCTCTTTCTAACAAATGACATTATAGATTATAGCGTCGGCTTACTGCAAGAAGTAATTAACTGCAAAAAATCACTAAGTGTTTTTATTGACATATTTGATTGGCCGCGACTAACTCTATATTAGGCAAAGATCGTTAATTTCGTATCTGTCGTATTTTTGAAGGAAAACCGTTAGAAAAAGTTGATAAACCTAATTACCAAGATTTTTATTTAAAAATAAATCATCCTTGTCCCTTAATGATTTTGTGTAACATCGTATGACTGTAACATTTTCTTATTCACTAATTGCCAAAACTCGATAAGCTTTATAGTGACTTTTTGCTATAAAGACTCATGTATAAAATATAGATATTTAATCTCGGATAAAATCATTATAAATGTCTTAATGATTTCTTTCGAAAAATTTGACGTCGCTTACTAATTACTTAAAAGACATTACTGACTTTCACAAAATTTATTATTGATAATAAATTTATCTTAGTGTAATTATTAACTTTTGACAAACCCATTGAAAGCAGAATAGTGATATGTAGTAGGTACCCGAAAGGCAGTCCGATCGCGTTAATTCGCGTGTGTACGTGTTTGGAGGATTGCACACTAAAGAGCTTATTACACTATTCGATTTGTAGAAATTCTAAATAGGAATGCTCTAATTAGAGATTCGGAAAAGAGTGATTACACATTCACACTACACTAAATTGAATCCTAAATTGGACTGCATTTTTGCCATGTTAGTGGATTTTCCACTAGTGGTGGCTAGTGGTTATTTGGTGGGCATCAAAAGTCAAAAATATAAACATATGAACATCATCTAATGAACTACTACTAGTCTGTCATTCCAAAATGTCACACCCGAGATTCCGCCTAATACGAGTTGTTAGAGACCGGACCATTTTTTTCTTCAAACTAATGTTTTTTTGAAATAAAAACTTGCCAATAATACATACTAATCGTGTCTTTACACATGAATTTTTATATACTTACATAAAATGAGAATTTTTGTGAGTAAAATCTTTTTTTGTGTAATAAGTTTTTAGCTAATTAAACCCTATTTAAAATTCGGCGTTAGACCATGGCAAAGAAATAATGGAAAAGAATGAAATTTAAGAAGGAATTGCAATACAGGAATAGAATAGTTTATGCATAAAGGGCCTAAAAAATGAGTTTTAATATTTTTGAATAGAGCCAAAAAAAAGTTATTTTGAAGATGAATTTAGGTCTAAAAGGGCTAAGTTGGCAACACAACAACAAGTATCAGCCATGAATACGATGATCATCATCAAAACGAAGGTGAGTTATGGACTAGCCGTTTATCTTGATGCCGAGTCCCCCTCTAGTCCAAAAGCATACATTCTCCAGCGCAGCTGTGAACAGTTTCAGCGATATAACGTCACCCTGTCTCACACCGCGCTGAGGTTGTACTGGTTTCGAGTTCTGGTCCTGATGGCGGACTGACATGGTGGCGTTTTCGTACAATGACTGCAACACTTGGATGTACCGATAGTGTAATTGGCACCTCTGAAATGATCTAAGTACGGCCTAGGTCTCGACAGAATCAAACGCTTTCTCATAATATGCAAACGCTAAGCATAGTGGCAGATTATACTCCTCGGTCTTCTGTATAATCTGCCGCAGCGTATGGATGTGGTCTGTTGTACTCTGATAGTATAGCCTTTTCGGAATCCGGCTTGTTCGGAAGTCATCGAACCTGCGTGCGAGATGATTCGTCATTACCCGAGAACAGCTTATAAACATGACTCAGGAGCGTGATAGGTCTATAGTTCTTCAACTGGGCCCTGTCGCTCTTTTTAAAGAAAAGTGTCACCACGCCCCTGTGCCATGCTTAATGCTTTAGGCGTCTTGCACTCGAGTATGACGGAGTTGAATAGCCGCTGCAGCGCTTTCCGGACTGTTAATCCACCCACTTTTAGGAGTTCGGCTGTAACTCCATCATCACTCAGCGCCTTGTTGTTTTTAAGTTGTTTAAGACCCACACTAATCTCGTACAGGCTGACGTCCGAGATGTCTTCGTTGTAGTGCTGGGTCAATTTGGCTCTAGGGTCTGTAGCCTGAATAACGGGTGTGTGATGTTGCGTAAAGCTGTCCATAGAAGCATTCGATCTCAGCCATAAGCTCAGGTCGGGATGTAATGACTCTGCCGTCCTCTGTCTTCAGCTTCGTCAGCAGACTCTGACTGTGTGACAGTTGTCTTGCGAACACTTTGGAGCCCTTGTTCTGCTCGATGGCCTCTTTAATACGTTACGTATTAAATCGGCGTATGTCGCAAGTCAGATACTTAGAAATCTGTTTATTAGTCGCAGATGAGCATCTTCAGAAGACTGCGGACCCATTTCACTCGTTTCCTTCATCAGCTTAGCTGTCGGCTGCGAGATCTTACTTTTTTGCTTAGTACGGCTGGGTTTGCAAAGCTTTGCACCCACCGTAAGTATAGCTTCCACAACCCTGTCATTATAAATGTCTACATCCGTGCAGTCCTCCAGGCAATCAAAGTGGAAATTTTGAAGGTCAAGACAGACGCGGGAAGCTTATTCCACATAACAAAACGGGACAGGAAGATGTTAATTTTTTAAAAGCCCATTTTTCGTTTGGCGAATGAAAATTAAATAATATAATTAATGAGGATGATTTAATTTTGTTTGATGGCAAGTTTTAAATTTATTTATTTAAATGTGACGAAGTTTCACGATTAAATTATTATTGTATATTATTTTTTGAAGTTAAAATAACTTAATCCAAATTCGTTCGAGTTATAAGAGCTCATTACATATCGATTTGTTATTATTTGAATTAAGGCTAAAGTAATTAATTACATGTTTTGCTTTTTAAAAAAAATATTATATCATGTTTCGAACTGTCAATTTTTAAAATTGATTTTTAAAACCTGGATCTTTTAATTAGCATTTTGTTTTTGTACATTATCATTTATGTTTTTACATAATGACTATTTTTCTATCCAAACTTCATTAAGCCATTTCTCTAATCAAAGCTAACGCTGTATAATGACTTCTTGCAGTAAGCCGACGATCCCCTATATCATCCACTCACGTAAGAGTATTTCAGTAATAAACGTCAGAGCGTTTTATAACCATCAAATTCGATGGTTGTCCGATTGTAACTCGCTCTGACACTAAGGTCTTGAACGGGCCAGTTGTTTCAACCGCGCGTCACGCTCAAAGACCTTTAACGGAGTTAGAGCGAAAAGTTGTACTTCGCGTGTAGGCTCTGTGTGCCTAGTGTGAGTTTTATCGAGCTCGACTCGATCGTACGCATCGAACGCGTTAACGCGAATTTGTATGCAATTAGAGCAGCGCCAACTAGTAGCTGCTATGGAATGAGACAGCTTCATCTAGTGACTACTAGATGGCACTGCTCTATTTCCATACAAATTCGCGTTTACGCGTTCGTTGCGTGTAGTGTTATCGAGTAAAGCTCGATAAAACTCGCACTCCGCACACTGAACGTGCCTCTGTAATGCTCGGGTTGAATTGGGCTACATTACACCGAAATACAAGGCAATCATCATCATCATCATCACAGCTCATATACGTCCCCACCGAGGGGCTCGAGCCTACCCTATGTTAGGGTGATTAGGCCTTAGTCAACCACGCTGGCCCAATGCGGATTGGTCGACTTCACATACACCATTGAATCTCTTCGCAGATGTATGCAGGTTTCCTCACGATGTTTTCCTTCACCGTAGGAGCGTCAGACAAATGTACATATGAAATTCGAAAACGAAAAACACAATACAAGGCAATCCCCTCTTTAAATTCCCACGTAACTAATAATAATTTAGATTTATTTCATGATAAAATACTTAACGAGAGACTGACAAAGTGTCTTAAGTAGTACACTTAAATAAAACTACACTTTTGGGATTTACTTGCGTATATAGTTTAAAACATTATTTAGCCGGACGTTTCGAACGCTTTAAGCATCCCGTGACCACGAATGGTGAAAAGAGAAACGCCGGGATAAATAATTAAAATGTTTTGTACTAAATATAAAAGACAAATCCGCACTGGGCCAGCGTGGTTTGACTAAGGCCTAATCGCCCTAACATAGCTAGTTAGGGTAGGCTTGTGCCCCTCGGTGGGGACGTATATGAGGACTGTGATGTATAAAAGACAGTAGTATGAAGTAGTACAGATTCACAAAATAGCAACTGCAAATGTTGTACACATGCTATGGACAATTTGGATGACTTCAAAATTTATAATGTATTTTAACTTCATTCATATTAAGCCGCAGAATTAAAAAATGTTACAGTACTAATTTCATTTGAAGAAACATAATGTATTTTTTAATAAATCATATTGGTAAGGTGTTATGACTTTAACATTTAATAATTTTAGAAAAATAAAGGTGTTCGTAGATCCTTTATATATCAATGCTTTTGAATCTTCATTATGATTGACAATTTATTATTTACTTTTTCAGAACCAAATGACGAAAGCGGTGCCAACGTCGACGCCGCAAAAATGTGGCGTGAAGATCGTGATCAGTTTAATAAAATAGCTGAGAAATTAGTTAGAAAAACACTGGGGCTGTGAACGGTTTGAAAATATAACTCTACCATGGGACCGGTGACTGACCTAAGCTTTGACGCGATGATTCAGCTGGTTTTAAGTAGGATTGTTTTTTTTTTCTTTTTCTCGTTGACGATTGTGCAAAATCTGACAGCATGGAGGAAGTAATTTAAAAATATCTATGTGATACTTGTGATCGACGGGTTTAAAACCCATTATCAGAATTTAACAAATTTATATAGGGTGGTGTATGTGTTTTATTCAGTAAGTCATAAACGAGAATATATGGGAGAAAAAGGCATAGTGTGAGCAATTTTTTTAGAGACTCCTAATAAATTTTGTTGAAATTAAAATATTCTAGTAATCAAACGCGCAAGCACACACAGATCTTGAAAAAGATTATGTATAAAGAATGTGTACTATCAGCAGATATTATTGCATGATGCCTGAAGACTGAAGTTATCCTTGTTAATGCTCATGTTGTTGATGTTATTATGTATATTTAAAAATGCAACCATACCAATTTTTGGCATTTGTTAACTATATTTAAAGTACCAATCATCAGATTTAACTATATTGCGTTGCGCTATATAAGTAACATTTGAAATTACATAGTTGAGCATCGCTAGTTTTTTATTTTTAGTAAGTGTATGATTACAAAGATTATTGAAATCAACACAAGAAGTGGCAATTGAGGACATTACTCATGCAGGATATAGCAAGTTTGTGTTTGGTAAGTGTCTCTTCAATTGGGATGATGACTGAATTCAAATTTTTACGTCTCGTCATTAAATATTAAAATACCGTGGAAAAAGATGCAGTCCTGTGAAATTAGAATTAAAATCGGCTTAGAAATACATTAGATACAAGCATTTTAAGTTGTTAATTTGAAGGCGATTAGACAGAGAGATCCGACATCAACCGTCGTCGTCGTGACGTCATCGTTGAGTACGGCCATATAAACTCCTTGTAAATTGCCGTTTTGCTAGAAAGAGATGGAAAAAAATCTTTAATACCTTATATCTTGGTTGTTTTTATAGTTATTCGAAAACCGATTTTTCTTTCTGTTTATTATATGAATGAGCTTCTATTAAAGCAAAAAAAAATTTTTTTGTCATCTAGCATATTATATAGGTTTTCTTTAGTATCAGATCATGATCAATTCTTTTAAGAATTTTTATTAAATTTGACTGGATGGTCTATGTATAAAAATTTACTATTAAACGATCGCCCTCTTAATTAAATTCCGTTATTATTTACAGCACCAGTAGTAAAAATAAAACTATTCTCAAGACCACTTGCAAAATATATTAAGTGATCTAAAAAAAAGCATAACCTATATAATATATTATATAATATTATTAAATACATAGAGATACTTTTTAATATCATAAACCAGTATGTTGTCAAACGGCTTAAGCATTGAAACATTAGCCAATATTAACTAAACAGCAATCAATAGTCAGGGTCATGCTATTTTATGTGAGTTTCATTCATTGCAAAAAAACGTATTTAAACCCACCAAATCCATGCAGAGTTTAAGTATGGGGCCAAAGAATCGCAATATCTAGATATTCACAAAACGGTGTCTTCGTGTTTATTGTTTCATATTTAATAATTTTAATAACGGCTTCAGCTTATTGTTCTACGAGTATTGTACTGCTTTCATTGCATTGCGATTGATTTTAACCCCCTATATGTATAATTTTCTACGTATCTAGATTTTTAGATACGTCTCATGTCATTGTTGCCAATGTTATTCGCGATGTCCGGTGTTTTCTGAAAAACGCCTTTTTTGCCTGAGTTATAAGAGATGGAGCGTGAGTTGCATTGCGCGTTAACACTCAGTCACAGAACATAGCACGTAAGTAAATACTTCACAGACACTACAAACTATTTCGATCCCTGCCATTGTCGAGATTATATCGAAGGGGAAGTAAGTGATAGGTCTGAATATAAGCATACACCTCTCTCGATCCTACTACAGTATTAAGGGAATCGTTAGCAAGTAGCAGCAGGAGCAGAATATAAATTGGGTACTTACTCGTATATGTGTTCTGGGCACGGTACTTAAAATAAGCGATAATTACGCATTGAGTTGTCTAATCGTCGATACCTAACTTGTGATTTTCAAAATGTCATTGTGTCAAGAAAACGATCGATTCTCACTATGTCATTTTCAGTTAGTCAATCCAAAAGTAAAATTTGACTGAATGTTGGGCTTTTTTATTTTTTTTCGTCATGATAATGAACGTAAAATAAAAACATCATATTATGTCAATTGATTAGAGGCACATTTGCAGCAATTTAGTTATTAGTCAATTAGTTATTGACTGGTTAATGGCTACATTTGCGGCATTTGCTGCTTCAATTAAACCTCTATAATACCTTTATTTTAGGCACTGTGCTCAAAACTGTTACTTGTTTGTGTCGTTCTTTGTTATTTGTAGGCAAGTGAACTCTGTATGTTGCTGACAAGTGCATTACCATAATTAAGACGTTCCAATAACGCTAACAACCAAATGAAGATGGCTTTTATGAAATGTTGCACTTAAATGTTTGGCGACTTTTGGAGTTAACCGTACCTTTTTAATACACATTTTATTTATATACAACTATGATTCTACTCTGATAAATCCGCTTCGATGTGATAAATATTGAAAAAGTGTACTTATATCAAATGATTCCTATTTAATGGTCTTGTTAAACTCTCGTACAAATTATAATGTGTATATTTTAGTAGAGATAATAGCCGTAGGTAGGAGTAGACAAATTATACCATAAAAGAGTTCTATTTTTATGGAGCTGTTTTCAAATTAATATTTTATATTAGCGTATAGTTATCCAAATTTATATTTAGTATACAATTATAGCCTTCAAAGAAACAATAAGCAATAATATCTATCAGGATCATTCAATTATTGTATAAGTATTGAGTGAGTAGTTTAGAGGCATTGTTGTAGAGTACATAATATTCAAATTTGCTCTACCTGCAGTAGGCCTAGCAAAGCTTAGACTATACAGGATTACTTTTCAAGTACGAGCCATAATCGAAAAATAAGGTTAGCGATCAATATAAAAAACTATTTTGGAGATTATTTATTTAATCACGATATTTTTCAAATAATACGTACTTCAAAATATATATAAAAAATCTCAAAGACGCGACACTGCGCGACGCCTGTTCATTGATATGTGCGAACTATGATCGAGTCCCTCGCCTAAAGTCAGCAGATGCTGGCTAGCCCCGCGGCCGGTCGACACAGCGCCGGGGCAACGAACCAATATGGACCCTATGCTATGCACATACGGCGCAGTTTCAGTCATCATTAATTAATTCTACAAAAATCTAATTTTGTTTAATGTGTGATTCCAACTATCCCTTCATACTTTTACAGGCTTAGGACCGTCATAACTTAAAAATTAAGACGTGTTTCACAGAATACAAAAAAAAGGTGTTTAAAAATTGAAATGAAATAGCAAGTACATATTTACAAAATTTAATCATCTTTGTACAAAACAACAACTTTGTAATTTACAACACTTGCATGTGGTGGGGTGGCAAATTGACCAAAATCTAACAAATTTTGGTTGGCTGTTAAAATGACTCGTCTAGTAGGTACGACGGTGGTTATTCCTCGACATTGTAGACGCGATACGCTATCACTTTCATAAAGTCTGCGCACCAATCTTTCTCCTCTGAGAAGGTAGGAGGACAACACCATCATCAATCACCGGGTAGTTAATATACAAAGTGAGCGCACGATAAGAGCGACATGCACTTCCACAATTAGGAGACGGTCAACTAAGCCCCCGCCCCGTTCGCTTGGTGCGCAAGCAACGTCCCTGTCGCCGCCCCCTGCGCCCCGCCGCCGCTTCGCGCCCCGCAACCCTTTCCCGACGCCCACACCAAAATCGATTATTACTAAAATGAGCTTTACTTCGAAACAGGTACTGGTTATTTTTGTGTGCATTAATTATACTTATTTCGCTGTTTCTCTCTTCAAGACTTGTTTCTTATTCCGACGTACGTTTTTATGAATTAAATTAGATTATCCACACGTATAGTACGAGCTGGGCGGAGCGTAAGGATAATTAAAAAATAACATAGATCGACTATTTTACGGATTCTGAGTCACTCCTGTAAATTTGGCTCCTAGGTACTTGAAAAGTAACCCTGTATATGAGTAAAAAAAAATCTCGCTTCATTGTTGAAGGTTGTCCTTTGTCTCTTTTCATGTTTTGTCCTCGTCTCGTCTCGTGCTTGGCCTACTGAAGTTTCCTTCGTTATATTATGTATACTACTGTAGCTTTAGTGAGTCAAATTGCTGGCGACATCTACGGTCTTACTACAAACGGTCTTACTTACTACTATCTAAAATTAGTCGTAGCGTGGTTTAAACTTGACACTGTCTTTTTATCTAACCTCATTAACACAAATGAAACCACATCACGATTTAACAGTGACTAACGACAACTGTTAGGCATCATTTATAGTAAGACTAGTGGTCTCATAACCGGGTGTATGTAAAACAAGGTGGTAAACTAAATCGAGAAATATATTGCTAGCTAGCCGGTCAAAAGCATATTCATTTCCGCTTCACCGCCTCATTGCCCAAACCCGGATTATCCGGTATTTTACATAGCTTTATTGTTACGATTGTATTGTACGGTAATGTAATTTAGAGGGCTGAGCATTTTGTACACGTACTATATAATATAGTAGAAATAGTGCCTGAGAAACTGATAATGATAGATACGTGTTACAAAATAGAATACATATTTTGTTATTATTTACAACTTAATAGCTAATACATGTTGCCGCAGTGATTTTAGATTTGTAATTTTCATATTGTTATTGTATATATTTACATTTGTTCTTCGCATTAGATAGATTTAGCCAATATTAACTAATTTTAAGCGAGATTTTGCACAATAGCTTATTATGCATGTGCAGTTCATTAATCCATTGTATCTTCCAAAGTGGTATTCTCAATTAGTTTCTATTGTGTACATACATATTTTATGAAATATACTGTTTTATCTAAGTTTTGAGTTTTGTCTACATAGTAAAATTTAAACACATTGCTCTTTGTCCATATATTGTTCGCCCCAATACCAACAGCAGTAAAAAATATTAAGACATTAGAATTAGTCAATAATGTACGTCTATATTAACTATATCAATTACTACGGATAAGCTTCGAAATCAAATTATAAATCACAATCCATCAGATTTTGAGGTGAGTTGAAGTAACATTTTATTTCGTTAAAGCAATACATATCCATACCTATAGAATTATTAAAAATAGCTAATAAACATTATTAATGCAGTTCATCAGAGTACATTATTATGTTTTTAAACTAAACTTTGTGTGAAAAGAAACTAGATATGAAAATTAAGAAAACTTTTTAATATACTTGTAATCCTGGAAATATAGAATCAGTGACGAAACCTTGGTGCATTATTTACTGGCCCGACCCTTACCCGCTGCACTACGTCACCACATCACAGGGGTGCGACTATGTTAGAATGGGTAGGTTGCGGTTTGATAGGGTATGTATGTACCAAACACGTTGTATATTGCTAATTGATTGCTTTGAAATGTGTTATACTGATAGCACTTTTAATAAAAATCGATATTATTGGAGTAAAGGTTTTATTGAGATTTCAAAACAGTCTACGCTGTGGCAGCTCTAGCCGTCAGTTGAATAATAAATAGTAGATACTAGCTTTTGCCCGGGACTTCGTCCGCGTGGAAATCCTTTTTTATTGATTCCCTTTATAACCCCCAGCCTTTTTACCGCCTTAAGGAATAATTTCGGGGATAAAAACTATTCTTTATCTTTCCCCACAGCTTAAACTATCTCCATACCAAGTTTCATCTTAATTGGTTCAGAAGTTATTGATTCCACAAACTTCCACCTCCCTTTTCTCCCCCTTAAGGGATGGTTTCTCGATAAAAGCTATCCTATGTCCGTTTCCTGGTTCTAAGCTACCTCCCCACCAATTTTCACAAAATTGGTTCAGGCGTTCTCGAGTTATAAATAGTGAAACTAACACGACTTTCTTTTATATATATATATAGATTTTCTAATTTTGATCTGTCCGTAGGATACATATACAGGTTTTTGGTCCTATCAAGCCAAAACCTACCCATATTAACATAGTCATATAAAAGATATGGTGTCATTGAAAACTCGAAATTACGAATATCATTTTCTGATTCTCCTTAGTACTTTTTTACAGATCCAACTGTTTGTATGGGGGATTTCAAAATTAATTTTACATTTTCGAATTTTCAATAACGCCATATCTTAACATGGGTAGTTTTCGGTTTGATATGATATTGACCAAACACGGTGTATTTCTTAAGTGTTATAAAATATGCATATACGAGTAATTATGACATGGTCATATCTTTGTTGGTCATGGGGCGATTTTCGAAATAGTTCTTTGTTATTTTGGACAATTCGTAGGTTCAGTTATATGTTTAATTTTATCGACCGTTACATATTACATCACATCGTTATACGTATAGAAACGCCTGAGCTTCTAACATGTCACCATAGGCGTAAATAGAGGGGGGACGGGGCGGGCCGTGCCCACTCCAGAATGGTCTAGTGCCCACCCCAGGATGTTAGGCTACCGATTCATAATTCAATGATGGACGCCAACATACTGATAACTTCACACAAAATCATGGGCTAGGCCCCCCCTGGAAAAAAACTCTAGATACGCCAATGCCAGTGTAGGATGTTAACATCATGTCATGTTACATGATACTAATGTCATGCGAAGTCACCCTTGTAATAAAGCTATCAATATCACTTCTGTTTCGTTAATCTAAAAAAGTAAAAATGAATATAGCTTCATGTGTCCCACAAGACTTGGTGCTCTCCCAAACTTTATTCATTACGCATATCAATGACTTGTTGTCTATAGAGAACATTAATTTTTTGCTATGCGGATGACAGCACGAGTAATGCGCGATATACCAGCTACCAAGTCTCCCGGTCCTCTGTTTTGGAGAGACGATTAGAATTTGTGTTCGAAGTTGAGGATTTTTGGGGCGGGCGGGCAAGAGTTTTTTTCATAGTAGGTAGTGGGTGTTGCAGCAAAATATAGCACAGAATTAGGACTACTTGTACTTCTGAGCGTAGGGAGGCTATTTTTGTTTGACATGCATCATGCAATGTCGAACAAAAATTGTGCATGAACAGGATATTATCTGTGAATAATACAGTAAATGCCGCGTCGAGCTATAGGTACTGTTTGACCTTTGGACCGCTTTTATGTCGCTCGTAGTAGATCGATTATTCACTGAAAACAGTGAATAAAAAGCACTTTTAATCACTATTTTGGTGTTTGAATTTAGAACACTGATATATTCCACCTCCATCTCAATGCTGTTGCACAAAAAATACTCGATATTAAATGGCTTCTTTCGCTTAAATATTTCTTTTTCTCGTAGTCATGGTATAAAGTATAATTTGCAACTCTTGAATAAAACCATAGACGAATAAAACGGATTTATACCCAGGGCCATTAATAACTCGCGTCGCTAAGGATTCTAACACCGGAATCACTCGCTACGCTCTCGTGATTCAATCATCATAAATCACTCACGTCGTTCGCATACTTCACTTGCTCGTGATTCATCCATGATCCTCACTTTAAATCTGTCCTTTCCTACTATTATTTGTAGATTAGAAAAACTGAAGTTCCTATATATCGAATCGAACAGCAGATCTAGGCTCGCCAGAAGTTTGCCTATATACTAATATAAATAAAGAGGAAAGATTTGATTGTTTGTTTGTATTGAATACGCTCCGAAACTACTGGACCGATTTGAAAAATTCACATTTAGAATATTACATTATCCCTGATAACAGGCTACAAAATTATATTTTATTGGCTGTATGCACGACTTCAGCGTCACCTAGCGTCTGCAACTTTGTTAGCTTTAGACGCTTTGATATTTAATCGCGACATTATGACAAAATATGAAAATCAAAAACTACTTTTTAATTTATATTACAAAATTACTGTAATGGTAACCTTGTTTGGGTGGACAAAGGGTTGTGAAATCATTTGTGACCGATCAGTTGTGTTTGTACAAATGACCTGATGAAAATTTATTAAAACTGTGTTTTATTTTGATTATGTCGGGAATTGTAGTATGGCTGACCCCAGCCGGGCCACAAAAAAAAACTGTGAAAAATAGATTGTTTGAGTATGTCGCTATAAGAGTTTGTCGGCAAGTTTCAGAGTTTGTCGCTTGCGCGTTTCAGAGATCTTTGTGGCCCGGCTGGTGTAACGTTACCCCAGCCAGGCCACACAGATCTCGAAAACGAAACGACCTAGTGAAAATCTGTTTGCTGATATAGATAGGCGGCAGTTTGTTGAAGTTTGTCGGACAATTTTCAGTTTTCATCGGGCTCGCGTTGAAGGGGGCTATGTGGCCCGGCTGGGGTAACGTTTCCCCAGCCGGGCCACACAGATCTCGAAAACGAAACGACCTAGTGAAAATCTGTTTGCTGATATAGATAGGCGGCAGTTTGTTGAAGTTTGTCGGACAAGTTTTAGTTTTCATCGGGCTCGCGTTGAAGGGGGCTGTGTGGCCCGGCTGGGGAAACGTTACCCCAGCCGGGCCACACGGATCTCCAAAACCAAACAACATAGCGAAAATCCGTTGGCTGATATAGAAAGGCGGCTGTTTGTCAGAGTTTGTCGGACAAATTTCAGAGTTTGTCGATCCACCATTTCAGAGCTCACCTGCAGCAAAGTTGCTGCAACTGAGTTAGCTGGATCTCGAAAACAAAGCGACGTAGAAAATCTGTTTGCTGATATAGTGAAGCGGTGGTTTGTCGAACAAGTTCCACAGTTTGAGACATGCACATTTCCGAGATATGTGTAGCCCGGCTGGAAAAACGTTACCCCAGCCGTGCCACCTGGATCTCGAAAACGAAACGACCTAGCAAAAATCTGATAACTGACAAAGATAAGTGGTAGTTTGTCGATACATTCTACAAAGATTCAGAGTTTGTCTACGCCTCAATCCGAAGAACGAAAGAATTCTTTATTTGGGTAAACAGTCTAGAAGAAGCCTGGAGTCCCAAATGTGCGAGGTTTCGTTATTTTTTATGTTTTATGTACTTACTTACAATGAGAAGTTAATGTAAAATAGTTAATTGAATTCAGTGATTTAAGCAACATTTGGCATCTGGTCTCCTTGTGACCTTGTCTATCTATCTATATGAAGTAATGTACAGTCGCGTACAACTTTCTTAAAAAAAACGTTTTTATAAGTATTTTAATAAGTTTTATGAGGTTTTGTTTGTTATACACGGTTATTTTTTATCACCCTGGATAATTTAAGGGACGCTTTACGACATGGTTTAAGGGACGCTTTACGACATGGTATTAGAATGATTTAAATATGGAGTAAAAAATTAACTTACTTAATTTTATATTAATTTTCTAAAATATCCAAAAAATGCTGCACTAGTTGAGAGCAGCATTTTTAGAGATTTATTAACAAATTAAGTGCAGTTATTTACCATCAGTTTAAAGTACAAAAAATGTTAAATAGATTTATAACATTTCGCTTGCGTTTACCACGATTGACAAATACTGAAACTAAATATTTTTATTTATGTCATTTTGTAAGTTCCGATCCCCAATTATATTAAAAGACGTTAATCTTTTTAGTGCCAATAGACAAATGGTTTAAGGCGAGGAATTTCCACGTGCAAGCCCATATGTTCCGCACTTCACACCGTTCATTTGTACATGACGTTAGCGCGGACGCGGCCACTGAACAGGCGCCAACATCATGTGCCGCACAGTAAAAATATAACAGTACAACAAGGACGTTTTATATCGTATGCAATATACTTTTTGCTAGGTTACAAATAAGTATTGATTTATAAACTGAGGTAAGTACCTACAGTAATACAACCAATAAAGATACAGCTTTATGACTTCATTGCTATTTTTTATTGTATCTTTACTTGTATGTAAATATGGACACTTTTTAATTGTTACATTACATAGTATTTTTATTTGACAAACAACCACGTGATTTTTTTAATAACTTAAAAAATAACAAAGTTTAAAAAGCTTTTATTTGCTAGTGACGTCATTGTACTCGTCCACCATTATAATACCGATACAAACATATATTTTATAAGAAAGAGACGTAAAGCAATTATGAATAATTAGACTTTTTCAAGATTCATCATAATTAGACCGTTTCTTCACAATTTCAAAGGTTTTAAATGTTTCTATGATGTGTTATTAATAAAATGTAAATTCAAATTTTATGCATATTTCTTTTGTGCAGTATAGAATGCATCACTAGAATACAAGAAATGCTCGATTAGCTAGAAGTAGTATTTAAAACAAAAGCTAAGAATATGACTGACGCGGCATATATAAAGCACTGTTAAATTTTTTTGTTTGACTTCGACGGCTATTCGGTTTGATTTAGATATAGTAGATTGTTACACCGAGCGCTAAGTGACTTATTGATGCCCGCGGATGTTTGGTGCACGAGCACTTGCTCGAGGGCACTAATAACCCGAGGGCATTAATAGCTCACTTACGAGGTGTGTTATCTACTTTTCCTTCAACTTATTAAAAAATAATAAAAAACTGAAGTTGACTGTAGAAAAACTTATTTATTTATGACAAAAAAAATACAAATTGTTCTTATTAAACCTTATCTTGACGGTGGTGACGGAAGTGGAAAATCCACAAAAAAAAACTCACTGTCATGTACACCACAAAACCCTTATTTCTTGCCGTCAACATGAATATGCACCAAAAAACACCACTTTCACTGCACAATATTCACTCGAATACAATTTTTAATTTAATAAATTTAAAACTAACCTTCGCCATTAAAGCCAATTGCCTCTCTTTTTTAAATAAAATTGGCTTTGTAGGGTCCTATCTAACTTGTTTTGCGCGTGTGTATTTTTTGTGACATGTTATACAACCACTCAAATCTCTTTGGAAAAATGCCTACATTTTGTATGAATTGTATGAATATGAATTGTAATTTCTTTTTAAATTAGAAAAAAAACAACAGGGCAATTATGTTGAACGGGTCATTAATGAAATTTCATACAATACTACTGCCGTTTTCCAGGGTAGTAATGTATTACTTAGTGTTGCCTTTTCCGATGATTAGAGTAAAATTAATGAGTAGTTTGAAGAAAAATATTTTAATAGATATATGTAGGTATTTTAATACAGTACTGAATAAATAAGTACTATAACTTATTTCGCTTACTATTCCTCAATAAAAATATTTTAATATATACATATATGTAGGTATTTTAATACATTACTGAATAAATAAGTACTATAACTTATTTCGATTTGATTTCTTAACCGACTTCACTGACTTCACGAAGTTATGAGGTAAAACATACCTCATAGCTTCGTCATTTATTAACTGATTTTCAAAATTCTTTTTGTATTCAGAAAAGTATACCCCCGAAGTGGTTCCATGCCATCAAGTCAGGATCTAGTATTAGAATCCCAAGAAAATCGAGAGAATAGGCACGTCCAACGTCTTTCCTGTTTTTTTTCTGAAGCTATTCAGGTATTTGCGTCTGAAAGACATCATCTCAAGGATTCTTCCACTATGCTGAGCTTACGATGGATCCTTAACTTTAAGGAGTTAGGGGCTTAGTCTTTAGATATAAAAGTTACGTATTGACTCTCAGTTAGGTATATTCTTTCAAGTTGACTGAGAGAGCTATTATTAATTTCACGAAAAAAATAAAAAATTTTTTTTACATAAATACCGACACCACTTCAAAACAAAAACTACTTCAAAATAAAAATGTAATGTTGTGTGTTTTATTTTATTGCTACTAAGTTGGCAAACAAGCAAACTGCCCACCTGATGGTAAGTGGTAACAGTCACCTATAATACATGTGGTTCCTGTGCGATTCGCAGTAAAACTGCAAGCCCCACAAGAACCACAGTGTACGTTGCTAACTTGTGACATCAGATGTAAAGTCACGGTACCCAGTAATTTCAGTGCCATATCTTACCCTTCACACCGGAACACAGCAATGCAAGCACTGCTGATTTGCGGCAGAAATAGGTAAGACGGAGGTATTTTTATCCTTGCCTTAGCAAGCATCAAAAACGATAGTATTTTTGTTTTTAATTATATCCCAATTTTTGTGACAGGTATCTCTGGCAGGTATGTCATCCATCATATTATTATTAGATGAATTCGAAACAAGCTCAAACCTGTTTTTGATGTGCTACCATCATCAACGCTGGCCAAGTGAGGGTTGGTCGACTTCACACATAACCTAAGAATTTCTTTACACGTGTGTGCAGCGGTCGGCTACTTAGTGGTAGGTATTTATAACACTGCATTGCGTGAGTGACAGGGGCGTGCATGTACTAAACAAGATTATCAAGAAGAAAGCCACAAATCGCTATGAATATCAGGCAACCGTATTAGTCTCTAAGCAACCTGGTTTTAAAATATTAATTAATATTCTACCACCTTAGGCCTGTAAGAAAACTCGGGAGGTACTACACAGCTAGCGTTCTTTACCATGATGACTTTACATTTGACGACACGGTTAGCGCACAGAGTTCGAGTGATCGCCTACTACGCAACTGGTCGCGGGTTTGATTCCCAAGACTTCAAAAAAGGAGGAGGTTATCAATTCGGTTGTATTTTTTATGTTTGTTACCTCATAACTCCGTCATTTTTAAACCGATGTCCAAAATTATTTTTGTATTCGATAGAGTATAGAGCAAGGGTGGTCTCATGGTCACCTAAGTCAGGATCTAATGATGGGATCCCATAGAAAATCGAGGAAAACACTAAAAAACACACTTCTTTCACTAAAAAGATTTAATTCACTGAAAAGTTAAAAATAAAAAATATTTTACAAAAAATAAAAAACGACTTCAAAAACACTGAAAGCTTAAAAATAATAAAAGAATAGGTACAGACAACATCACACTTCTATATTGAAGTCGGTGACAAATTTTAACACTTTCTAGGAGATTATCGTTTGGCGCCGACTTCAATACAGAAGTGTGATGTTGTCTGTACCTATTCTTATATTATTTTTAAGTTTTCAGTGTTTTTGAAGTCGGTTTTTATTTTTTGTAAAATATTTTATTTTGTAGTTACGGGACAAATATTATGTATAGAATACAGAAATTTGTTCCGGTCTGGGCGTATGTGCATGTGATATGTAATATATTCTATGTTTGTAACTTTGATGACACGGTTAGCGCAGAGGTCGAATGATCGCCTACTGCGCAACGGGTCGCGGGTTCGATTCCCGTACGGGACAAATATTTTGTATGGCCTACAGAATTTTTTTCCGGTCTGGGCGTATGTACATGTGATATTCTATGTTCGTAACTGCACCCACAACACAAGAGAAAATCTTAGTGTGGGGCGACGTTTTCAAAAAGAAAAAAACTGTACCTACGACACAGTTGAAAATCTTAGTGTGGGCCGACGTATTTATATAAAAACACTTTCATTACTGAGCGACTGACAGATTACGCACAGCCGTAATTAAAAGGCACAAAAAGCGGAAATTTGACATGTATGTTGGAAATTCGCCATCTAAGGGGGTAAAACTAAAAAAGAATAGTTTGTATGGAATCTCTATGACATTTATGCGAGCGAAGCAGCGGGCAAAAGCAAATATTTTATAAAGTTTGACAAAATTCCGCTGATCAGATATTTTCTTTTAATACAATGAAGTGATCTTTACATAAATCGAACGGAAATTTATGTTAATTATTTTTTACTTTTTTATAAGCAACTCACGCTTGACCATAAATGTTACGAAATTTAAAAGATTCCTAAAATACTGTTTTACTGTTCATAATCATATATAATACATAGGCTCGAATAAAACTCTATTATTTACCTACATGTATAATGTGCTGTTGATTCTACCTTCTAAAGCTTTAATGCAAGGCTTTGTGAATAAAGGGGGTAACATTAAGTATTTAAAGGAATTCAGCAATAAAGTTTTATAGGAAACATTATTTTGAACCTATGAATCGTTGCATATTTACTTGAAGAAATTATCATACTGGTTTATTAACACTGCACTGTGCTATATGGGCGCGGTAATAAAATATAAACATTTGGGAAATAAATATTTACCACTTTCTTTCAGCATTTTTTGTATGCATTTGATTTAACATTTCGTCTTTGACTTCTTTTATTAGCGATTTTTACACATAAAATAACTTATAGAAAAAAAGAACGAGACACATATTTTTTCACAAATCAAATAATTTAGGAAGAAGGATTAAAATAGTTTTCTCCTTTATAATAACCTAATCCATTATTTACACTATTCACCATATTACTACACTAATCTATAATAATAATGAAAGTTAACAAAATAAACGCAAACTGCAAAATTAAAATTCGATCGTAAAGAAACACGTAATATATTTTTTTGCGCCCGCGACACGAAGCGACATGACCATACCCTGAGACGACTTGGCGAGTACTGTCTTATACGGAGCGCGTTTGCAACCAAGCGAAATTATAGAATTTTCGTCATATTCCTAAATATTTTATATGACATCAAAAAATCTGCTTTCACAGTTCACTAGATAATAACGAACTACATGTTTTGGTATAACTTTTATACTGTTTTATGTATATTTCGATTTCAAATCGTGGTTTTAGTTTTTGATTTAGACCTATGTTTGGATTTTTTTTCTATCGAGTGAAATGAAGTAAATCGTGTTTCTGCTTTCACAGTTCACTAGATTATATCTTCAAGTTTAAGGTGTGTGAATTTCAGAATTGTGGGTTCTAATATTATCCAGATCTAGACGTTCTAAGATCGGCAAATTTGGGAAATCCTCGCCTTAAGTGGTCCTCCCACTACTCCTCCTACTACTAGGAGGACCATTCGTCCTCCTACTACTCCTAAGCACTCGTTAGAAAATAGTAAAGAAAAATATTAAGTGCTTTATAAATATAATAGGCCAGAAAGAATTAAACGTAGACAAATGTTGTAAGTGATTTAACAACAAAATACTAAATAAACAGCAGGAGTCCGAGAGTATTATTAAGCCATTTAAATAAATTAATCCAAGTATTGACAAATTTTTAAAAGTATAGTAATATGATTGATATTTTCATACTCGAACACTGCATTTGATAATATCGCATCTTAGTTATTGAAAAGAAATCTTTCTATGTTGCTTTGTTAGTTTAGGCGATTTGTTATTATGTTATTAATGTTTTTCTTTTGCTAAAAGAATAATTGAAAAATGTAAATCATCCTGTTTACTTAGTGAACTTTTTTTTTTTGCTTTTTTTTTTGAAGGGGGAAATGCTTTAACGCATTCCTCGTGGTCGAGCCAAACCACGAGGATATGTGGGACTCCCCGGTCCGAACTTTGCCCGGTCCTACCCACTAAAAACCCCCGCAGCTCCTCCGTCCGTCACGAGACAGGGGGAAGGGGACAAAAGCGAGGCCTTGTTCCCGCTGACCCCCTGCCCGTGAATGCGTCTGTTTCCGGACTGCCTAGGGCGTGTGGCTCAGCTGCTTTGTCAGCGGCGCCGGTCTTATGCGCCGCTCTTCACTCCGAAACTTCTCAGCACTAGGTGCCCTGGGGTTGGTTACTACTTTTAGCGCGGGAACCCCCTCCCGCGGTCGCGGCCGCGGTCTTGTATGATGGGGGCCCCGACTACGCCCTCGGTCACCTCCATCTATGTCCCTCCGGGGGTTTCGGGTGGCCTGTTTGGCGCTGCCCTCCTCCTCCTGTTGATTTTTGCCTTGGGGGCAGAGCAGGTCTTACCCCCAAGGCGGTGGTCCGCCGGTGGAGGAGCTTCACCTTCGCGGCGGACCAGCCCACCAGTAGCCTCTTAGCAGAGGCGATCTTCTTTGCGACTTCTACCGGGCAACACGTCCAAGCCGTGCCCATGGTGTAGCGGCCCTGGCGGATCTCCCCCTCCCGGACCTCCTCGACTTGGCACTCGCCGATCTTTACGAGTGCCTCTTTAAGTTCTTCCGGCTGAACAGATTCCTCCAGTCCGGAAACCAACATCGCCGCCATCTTTGTGTGGACGGTTACCCGCGCAACATTCGGGTCAACTACCCTTTTAAGGGCAACAGCGAGGTCGATTGCACTCGCCTCCTTCTCGTCGCCCGTTACGAGGATTACGGCCGCCCCAGTCAAGGACCTACGGAACTGGACACCCTCTATGTCCAGCTCCGCGAGGCTTACCTTGGCTCTGGCGGCCGCATTCACCCTGGCGTATGAGTGGCCCTTCTTCTCGGCGCCTGGCTGCAGTGTCAGCACGACTGCCGCCGTTTTCGGCGTGCGCAGTTTGGGTTGCCGAGAAAGGGCCTTCTTTTTCGGGGGTGGACGAGGCTGCTTCGGCGTGGTGGTAGATGCCGGTATGCCATCCTCTTTCCGTCTTCTTCGCTGGCCACGCCTGACCACCGTGGTCCAAACCTCCTTCATATTGAAATAGACCAGCGGTAGTGAGCGTGGCTCCTCTGCTGCGGATTTATCCGCAGCGGCTTTCTTTGCTCTAACTGGTCTGCGCCTTTGGAGGGAGCCGCGTTTTCAAGCACAGAGGGAGTGCTTTTCGCAGGCTTCCGGGTTGCGGGCACGGCAGACATCTCCACCTCAGTAGCCACAGGAGCGGGTGCTGCCTCGGCTCTTCTCTCATGCTCCAGGAACGGGCGCAGGCGCGGCTCGGGGTTCAGCCTAGGCTCTAACCCCTCGAGCCTGGCGTTGAGTCGCACAACCATACGCCCCATCAGTCTTTTCTCTAGCTCTTCGACGTCAAGTTGAGCTAGAGACTCGTCCCGGTGGTTTGGGTTCGCTGGGGTTGGAGTGCGGGGTGGTGGTTGACTCCTCCCCTGGAGATCGTTCATCTTCGCCTCCAGCTCGGCGATCTTCTCCTTCTGGACCTTTAGCTCTGCCTCCAGACGGGAGTTCGCTTGCTGCTAGCGCACCGTCTCATCAGAGACAGTGCGTGCAGCTAGAATTTTGGCGTCCTCCCGTAGGTCCTTCGCTGCTTGTTTTACTTTTTTAATAAACGTCCCCTTCTGATTCGATGACCTTTCGGCCACGAAGTTTATGACGGCCAATGCTCGACCCATGCGCTCGGTAACGGTCAGCGCCGTGTCGTCATCTCCGCTCTCCTCTAGCGTAGTCAAAGCCTCCACCACCGCTGATGTTGTTGCGGGGAGGGGCGTACGTCGTGTGCTTCTCGAAGGTCAGGGAGATCCAGGAAATCTGCCGGGTTGCCCAGGGTGCACCACGAGGAGGTTTTCTGACATCGCACCCCTTACTTGGTGCAACTAACTTAACTTTCAATAAGTTTCAATTAAGCTATGAACATGTAATAGCAGTGTTTTCATTCCAGCGTTATTAGGGCTAAAGTGCCTATTACATTACGCTATTTCTCGGACCCTGTTTATCGGGTCCCGATTTATCGGGCCCTGTCTGGCGCGTGGCCTATTACATTACACGATTTCTCGGACCCTGTTTGTCATGTGCCTATAAAAGCGCTGCCTGCTTAACTCGCTCTCAGTCGAATCGAAAGTCGAACGTTTTGCACGTCTAGCACTATGGCACCGAGTTTATTAAAATCCCAAAAAAGGCATAGCGGTGACTTTGGCTGTCGGTACCGTGCAATCTACTTATAGGAATAAAAAATATTTTTTTACAAAATAATAAAACCGACTTCAAAAAGTCATAAATAATATAAGAATAATACAACATCACAGTTTTGTATTGAAGTTGGTGCCTTTTAAGTAGCTATATTACCTAATAATTCTTATATTTTTTAAGACTTTGAAGGTGATCTTTGTTGGCACCGACTTCAATATAAAACTGCGATGTATTCTTACATTATTTATGACTTTTTGGTGTTTTTGAAGTCGGTTTTATTTTTTGTGAAAATATATTTTTTTCTATATTTTTAGTTAAGTTATTATACGATTATGCGTATTAGAATTTGAGCCAAGGCAAACACCACAATAACTTAAAATGAAACGTCATTCTCTCTAAACAGCTTTGAAAGAATTATTAATGATTAACCTTACATCATCAGCTCATGTCATGCTCAGTCACATGACATGATGACTACCTACCAGACGCAAATACATGAATATCTTAAGAAAAGACATAAAACACGTTGGACGTGCCTATAAAAATTTAAGGGTTTTGCTCGATTTACCCGGGATTCCATCATTAGATCATGACATGGTGACAATAGGACCACCCACGGAGTATACTTTTTCGATTACAAAAAGAATTTTGAAAATCGGTCTACAAATGGCGGAGTAATCGGTGAACATACATAAAAAAATAGATACAGTCGAACATAGAACCTTCTCCTTTATTATATCTATTTGAGTAGGCTTTATGTTCTTTTTCCAAAGATATGGCATATCCCTATAAACTTCAATAAAATAAAATAAATAAAATCCCCGAAAAAAAAAATATACTCCAAACCTAAACGCACTAGCAATTTAAATCGACGTGTAAACCTTGAGCTCAGTCGCGTGGCCGCGAGCGCAGCGTTTACACGTTGATTTAAATTGCTAGTGCGTTTAGGTTTGGAGTATAATATTTTTTCGGGGATTTTATTTATTTTATTTTAGTGAAGTTTATAGGGATATGCCATATCTTTGGAAAAAAAACATAAAGACTACTCAAATAGAGATATGATAAGCGATGGCTTTAATGTTCACTTCAAATATATTAAAAAAATACAAAATACTGAGTATTTGAATTTTTGACAATTTTTCTCTTAGCTGTAAATATTTTTGACCTACATTCTCCTTTATAACCGACTTCGAAAAAGGAGGAGGTTATCAATTCGGTTGTATTTTTTTATGTTTGTTACCTCATAACTCCGTCGTTTTTAAACCGATTTCCAAAATTCTTTTTGTATTTGATAAAGTATACTGCAAGGGTGGGCCCATGGTCACCAAAGTCAGGATTGGATGATGGGATCCCATAGAAAATCGAGGAAAACACTAATTTAGGGTTTCTTTCACTAAAAACATTTCATTCACTAAAAAGTTAAAAATAATTTTTTTTTACAAAAAATAGAACCGACTTCAAAAACACTCAAAACTTAAAAATAATCTTCTTTTATATTGAAGTCGGTGACAAATTTTAACACTTTCTAGGAGATCATCGTTTGGCGCCGACTTCAATATAGAAGAAGATTATTTTTAAGTTTTCAGTGTTTTTCAAGTCGGTTCTATTTTTAAAAAAAAAAAAATTTTTTATGTATGTTCACCGATTACGCCGCCATTTGTAGACCGATTTTCAATTTTTTTTGTAATCGAAAGAGTACACTCCGGAGGTGGTCCCATTGTCACCATGTCATGATCTGATGATGGAATCTCGGGCAAATCGAGCAATACCCTTAAATTTCATAGGCACGTGCAACGTGTTTCATGTCTTTTCTTAAGATATTCATGTTTTTTCGTCTGGTAGGTAGTCATCATGTCATGTGACTGAGCACGACATGAGCTGATGATGTAAGGTTAATAATTAATAATTCTTTCAAAGCTGTTTAGAGAGAAAGACGTTTTATTTTAAGTTATTGTGGTGTTTGCCTTGGCTCAAATTCTAATACGCATATAATAACTTAACTAAAAAATTAAAAAACAATTTTTTTCGCAAAAAAACTGACTTCAAAAACACTAAAAAATCATAAATAAGGTAAGAATACATACAACATCACAGTTTTATATTGAAGTCGGTCCCAAGCAAAGATCACCTTCAAAGTCTTAAAAAATATAAGAACAATTAGGTAATATAGCTACTTAAAAGGCACCAACTTCAATACAAAACTGATGTTGATTATATTATTTATGCCTTTTTGGTGTTTTTGAAGTCGGTTTTATTTTTTTGTAATAAATTATTTTTTATTCCTTTTTGTAGATTGCACGGTACCGACAGTCAGTCACCGCTAAAGCATTTTTTTGGGATTTTGATAAACTCGGTGCCATAGTGCTAGATGTGCAAAACGTTCGACGTTCGACTTTCGACTGAGAGAGTGAGTTAAGCAGGCAGCGCTTTTATAGGCACATGACAGACAGGGTCCGAGAAATCGTGTAATGTAATAGGCCACGCGCCAGACAGGGCCCGATAAATCGGGACCCGATAAACAGGGTCCGAGAAATAGCGTAATGTAATAGGCACTTTACCTATTCGTAGTGAAAACATTTCACACGTCAGATCTTGATTTGTGGAGTCCTTCCTTGTACATAAGTTAGTTGAATAGTTTGACTTTTTTATGGTTGAATATAGATGGTGGTACACACACATAGTAGGTAGGTGGTACTAAGATAATGTTTGTATGTGTTCTACATTTCTTAGGATTGATCTTATACTGGCTATTATATTTTAACCTTTATTCCTTTTGTTGATGAAAATCATTTTCACCTATAAATATTACATAATAATCATCTTTCGTGAAATCCTTCAATATTGACTTAAGTCCTTCAATTTGTAACAATACTCCCGCTGTATTGTACTGGATATTATGCACAGCTTATACCGGTTCATGTTTATCCTTTTTTCATAGAAATATCTTCTTTGACAGAATTCCTTCCAATGCTTAAATTGTACTGAAGCTTATTAATTGCCAAATCTAAGTTTATTATGACTCTATTAATTTGTTCCTCTGTGATAAAATCGTTCTTCTCAGACAGGCAGGTTGAGTTACCGTCATCAGAATTATGTTCAATATATTCTAAAAGGTTTTAGGATATTATAATCACTAGTGGTTTGATCACGAAGAGAAACATCTAGGTGATTCAAAGAACTTCCCTTTAAAGGATTACGGCATATATCTTTTAGGATACTAATTTTTTGTGTTAAGTCTTTTATAGTTTTATTTAGTTGATTGTTTTCAAGAATCTTGCTTTCAAGTTCATTCTGAACACTATTTAATTCCAGCTTTAGTTGTTCCAATTCATTTTTTAAATATTTAACTATATTTGTTTCCTGAATATTAACCACATTCCTGCATACTGATATTGGAAATATTGTTTGTAATATAAGGTTTGATTCAGTGACAAGTAAGATTTAGAAATACATAGATGATCTCATTCGTTGTTGCTGTTTTCTGATAGTAATATGTTCATCAGAGGAGCCGTGAGATTGATTTTGATGATTGGTTCTAATGCTTATAAGCTAGTTGCAGAATCGTGTAATGAGGTTGAAGTAGATGTAAAATTTGGTGTAATCGTGACCGGGTTTGAGTGGTCTTTTATATTACTATAATTCGATATTACTTTTTCTTTAAACAGCCATTACAAACCCAAATTCTTTTGCAATCAGGTGCCATCGTGTTTCGGAATCGTTGAATGTCTCCACTAGTGTTTGTGATAATAACTCGCCGCTGACGCCATTAGACCACTTGCTCTTAGCAGGTACCAACCAAAAACACAGTCAGATTTTATGTTTAGTCGGAACCGCCCCGTATTTCTCGACGCGACGGCCGGCAATCGCGTACCTATTCGCTGGGTGCAAAGTACTAGGTGGGGGTAATGACATCTATCGTGGCCAATAGTGGCCAAAAGTAAAAATCACCGGGCACACAACCAAACCAGTGTTCTGTAACAGAATAGATAAAATTGGTTGTGTGGTTGAAATAATGTACGCTCTGTCATTCTGTCATTTTCTATAAACGCAATCACATTTCACACTTGCAATTAAATAAATATTGGCGAAAGATAAATTAATATATTACGTCTATTAAATAAAATTCAATCAAACTGATGGAGACTAATTACTTACCTTTAAAAACGTTTTGTAACGTGTCAAAAGTATTTAGATGTTTGTCCTATGATGCGAGCTGGAATTATTGATGTTTGTCTTTGTTTTGTTCTTAAGAGGATTGTGAAGTAACCGTGCGCGGCGCGAGTAGGTATTTTCTAAAATGCTATCTGTTTCACACCGCTCGGCCTCCCGTCTGGCGTTTACCCCACAAATACAACATGCGCAAATTTTCACGCACACTACGACACAGCAGCGCGCGACTCGGCCACGATACTTGGCGGCCGGCGCGAGAGCTCGAGATTATTATTCTATCGTTCGTAATGTTTTGCGTTTCTTATATTTCTGACTCCCTTTCCGCTCGCAACTTCACCATCGTTACTTTCATTTTTCGTGTGGGAATTTTATGTTTTCACACAGGAAAAATAATTTTATAGCCTATATTGCTCAGTGATAATGTAGCATTCTATTAGCCAAAGAATTTTTAAAATCAGTCGGGTAGTTTTTGAGTTTATTCATTACAAACAAAAATACAAACGTACTATTTCTTCTTTCTTCATAATATTTTAATAGATGAGTTTCGGAATACAGAATTTATTTACATTTCGTAAATTATTTCTGAACTTATTGTTAGGAAAGTATGTATCCTATATTTACCTTTTCCCCCATAGGACAGGTTTCGACCTAGTGTGGGGGCTTGTCAAATATGTACGATCTGTGTTCTTTTTGGTAATAAACAAATTTTATTTTATAATTTTTATTTTTTTTACCTGTCTAAGGAAAACGCCATTTTTTAAGATGAGTGTTATACTGAATTAATATAACTAGCATTTGAGATGTGAATCTTTTCTGAAAAAAAAAACATTAAACATATAATAATACTTTTACATACAAACTAAATAGGAACAGGGATACAAAAATAAAAAGTAATAATAGATAATAATAATATTTTTTTGATTGGGCTGGGCAGCTTTTGCAAAACTTGGCTTTGCTTTTAATATGAGCATTAGCATAAAACAGAAAGCGCGGATCTTCAACTAGTGTGTCCTACCAGTGCTTACTTATGGAGCCGAGATATGGATAACAACTAAGGCCATCGTCCACAAACTAGAGGTGGCACAAAGAGCAATGGTAAGAAAATTGGTAGGAGTAACACTACGGTACACGAAAACGAATAGTTGGCTCCGAAAACGGCGTCAGGTCTCGGACATTACACACCGTGTAGCAAAGCTCAAGTGGCAATGGGCTGGACATATAGCCAGAAAGCCGGACTCGTGGTGCAGAACTATCTTAGAGTGGAGGCCATGGAACCGTAAAAGACCCAACGGGAGACCACAGATGCGGTAGAAGGACGACATCGTCAAGATGGCGGGCACGAACTGGATTAGAGTAGCCCAAAATAGAACGGAATGGAGAAAGTTGAAGGAGGCCTATACCGCCATGGTAGAAGAAAAGGCTTAGATGATGAATAATATTGTTTAATAATTATAAGATTATTTTTGTTGGTGATGTTCACCTCAATTTCTTTATTAATAAGCCAAACGTAACATCATCTGCAACTAGCTCCATCTCCATCCATCTTTGAAATTAGTCAGCAGCAAAACAGAAGTGATGTGCGTCGGTGGAATCAGGGTTAACAACAGGGCTCTGTGACTGATCCCTCTATGAGTTTCCATAATTGATCCTCAAACCCATGATTCCTCGAAAAGCCCGGAATACCAAAGGAAAAGGTGGCTAGATGACATTAAAAAAGTAGACTGGACTGACATATCCACAATTAAAAAACGTAGGCGTTTTATTAAGTAAATAACTAGTTATACTAATAGTGTTAGAATTTATTTTTTCCACCTCCGTGGTCTAGTGGTTGAGGCCACCGGGTATTGATCGGGAGGTCCGGGTTCGATTCCCTTCGGGGATCGAAGCTTTTCTGATCGGTTTGGTTGGTGGTAGGGCTTCTAAGCCCACCTGTCTAGCTACCACCGTCTTACCTAAGTTCGTCGCCATAATAACATGGTTCCGATATAAGGCCAAGAGCTTCCCTGTCGTATGAAAAAAAAACCTATTAGTAGGATTATATGTAATCAGCTGCTTTAAATTATATTGTTAAAATGAAAAAAAAAACGTCAAAACCGTACGAAGGGTGCCTTCTCCAAATATATGCCTACCCTGCCTACCCTACATAGATTATTTACTTTGTCGTTTGTATTTGTTATACATTCATAGATTCCATAACGCGAGTACAAATAAAATAATATTGAAAATAACGCTACTTGCATATAGTTTGTTACACGTTTTTTAGCTGCTCCAACTTGGTTATACGAAAAATAGTTTGTGAGCAACTTAGAATACGATAACGAACATACAATGCATAACAAATACCTATCACAAGAAACAAAAAACGAATTTCTTTTGAATGTGTGTCTTTGTGGCACATATTTATTTAAAAAAAATAAAAACCGACTTCAAAAACATTGAAAAGTTAAAAATAATTATAAGAATAGGTACAGACAACATCACACTTTTATATTGAAGTCGGTGCCAAACGATGATCTTCTAGAAAGTCTTAAAATTTGTCACCGAATTTAATATAGAAGTGTGATGTTGTCTCCTACCTATTCTTATAATTATTTTTAATTTTTCAGTGTTTTAGAAGTCGGTTTTTATTTTTTGTAAAATATTTTTTATTTTTAACTTTTTAGTGAATAAAGTCTTTTTAGTGAAAGAAACCCTAATATAATACCCTAATATAAATTAGGGTTTCCCTCGATTTTCATGGGATCCCATCATCAGATCCTGACTTTGGTGACCTTGAGACCATCCCAGGAGTATACTTTATCGAATACAAAAAGAATTTTGAAAATCGGTCAACAATTGGCGCAGTAATCGCGTAACATATACACAAAACACCTTGGACACGTAAAAATGTAATGGTTTTTCTCGATTTTTATGGGATCCCATTATCAGATCCTAACTTTGATGACCATGGGACCACCCTTGGAGTATCCTATCGAATACAAAAAGAATCATCAAAATCGGTTCATAAACGACGAAGTTATCCGCGAACAAACAAAAAAAGGCATATAAGTATACGGTCGAATTGAGTAACCTCCTTATTTCGATGTCGGTTAACAAACAACTACATACTTACAATTTATTTTCTTATTTGATTTTGGGAATTTACAGTTAGTTAACAGGCTACAGGCTGCTTACCCTTAAATAAGGTTTGTATTGAAATAAGATCCTTAAAATAAAACACTAAAATCAATAAACGTATTCGAAAAGACATTTACTTTTTGATGTAGAAGGTATTTGTGTAGACTTGAGTAATTCTTTACAGTATTGATCGATATATCGATATTACTTTCTCCTCCCTAGTCGACAATAACTACGATAACATTATGTCACATCACTAGTAGATTATACCCCATTATACCCCTGCCCCCGACCCGTATCGTGCGATAGAGAGAGTTGCAAGAACTGGTCGAAATTGCCTACAATTCCTGTTTGAAATATTGTTTCGGGCGATAACTGTTTTACCCCCCTAAACCTTTACGAAATTAGACACTTTTGGTCTCATTCGATTCAGTATACCTTAAACTATGTTTGTACGTTTTGCTTTTTTCGTAATCCAGTAAAATTTAGTCAAAAAAAGATAAACATTCTCAAGGTAGTTTTTAAGTCTAAAATACAGATATTTAGATACTAATAATTTATATTCTGAGCAATATTTCTTCAAAATCAAAACGTACAAACCTAGATCTTCATTATATCTACAACATTTCCAAAAATTATGAAAATTGGACTATGTTTAGTGGGAGAAAAGCGTTATCGCTTTTTGTATGAAAATTTACAGCTTCACAATCCTCTTAATTCCTCTACATCCCGGCCATGTTTTACACACTTACGACAGGGGAACACTTGGCCTTTATCTCACCTGATGGTAAATGACGATATGGCCGAAGGTGGTAGCGAGTTTCATCTGGACTCCTCAACAATTGAGGAACAGGCTCTCAACAACATCTTGTCTTTAATTGTCGGAACACAACAATGCTATTCCCATTGTTATTATGGCGACAAACTTAAGGTAAGATAGTGGTAGGTAGCCAGGCGAGCTCAGAAGCCCTATCACCAACCAAACTGAGTAAAAAATTGTTTACCCCCATGGGGAATCGAACCCCAGTCCTCCTGATCAACACCGGGTGGTCTTAACCACTAGACCACGGAGTCGGTTAAAGGATGTCCAGCAGATACCATCAATTTACCTTTAGAGGTTTGTGGTTGAAATTTAAGTATATTGTGAGTGATACTCACAAACCCGGTCTTTAGAATAATACGATATTTAATTCGATTTACAAACGATATTTAATTTACATGCGACACAGGAACAATTAATTATATTAACTATTATTTAATAAAACCTAAAGTAGCTATCTTCTTGTTTTACAGTAAAATTACAACTAAAAATGAAGTTAACAATTCCCGACATTGGTAACCAAAATAACACACTTTTAATAAATTTTACTTGCCTCAGTTAATTTGTATGATCAAAAATGATTTCACATCCCTTTGTCCACCCAAATCAAGGTTTCACAGTAATTTTGTAATATAAATAAAAAGGTAGTTTTTGATTTTGATATTTTGTCATAATGTCGCGATCAAATACCTATCAAAGCGTCAAAGCCAACAAAGTTGCGGAAGCTAGGTGGCGCTGAAGTCGTGCACACAACACGGCCAATACGTGCCCACACCGGCCGAACTAAGAATTTTTAGGCCTAGGACTTTAAGGCGCATAGTAAGGTCAATCATAAAAAATCACTGCAGAAAAAACCGGTTCTCTTCATAAATATTAAATAAAAAAATCTTTAAAAAAGATATGTTATTATTCAACGCATTCTTTAGAAGATGGTCTTTTTAATTTTTTGATAAATTTATTAAAACTTGGTTAAAATGTGATCCAAACGTGCCTCGATTTTAAAACTTTAAACCTAATCGCGTCGTACATATTAGGTTAAATCATATACTTTCGATTTCAATAAATAAAGTGAACAATATTCTAGCGGATGGTCTTTTTAGATTTTTCTTATTCGCCTTTATTAATTTTTTATTGAAATAATTCATCTTATGCGTAAAGGTTTGCTTAAGGCGAGGATCTCCCAAATTTGCCGATCTTAGAACGTCTAGATCTGGATTATATTAGAACCCACAATTCTGAAATTCACACACCTTAAACTTGAAGATATAATCTAGTGAACTGAGAAAGCAGAAACACGATTTACTCCATTTCACTCGATAGAAAAAAAATCCAAACATAGGTCTAAATCAAAAACTAAAACCACGATTTGAAATCGAAATATACATAAAACAGTATCAAATTTTTACCAAAACATGTAGTTCGTTATTATCTAGTGAACTGTGAAAGCAGATTTTTTGATGTCATATAAAATATTTAGGAAAATGTCGAAAATTCTATAATTTCGCGTGGTTGCGATCGCGATCGATATAAGACAGTACTCGCCAAGTCGTCTCAGGGTCATGTCGCTTCGTGTCGCGGGCGCAAAAAAATATATTACGTGTTTCTCGATCGAATTTTAATTTTGCAGTTTGCGTTTATTTTGTTAACTTTCATTATTATTATAGATTAGTGTAGTAATATGGTGAATAGTGTAAATAATGGATTAGGTATTATAAAGGAGAAAACTATTTTAATCCTTCTTCCTAAATTATTTTATGTGTGAAAAAATATGTTTTTCGTTCTTTCTTTTTTATAAGTTATTTTATGTGTAATAAAAGAAGTCAAAGACGAAATGGTAAATCAAATGCATACAAAAAATGCTGAACGAAAAGTGGTAAATATTTATTTCCCAAATGTTTATATTTTATTGCCGCGGCCATGTAGCACAGTGCAGTGTTAATAAACCAGTATGATAATTTCTTGAAGTAAATATGCAACGATTCATAGGTTCAAAATAATGTTTCCTATAAAACTTTATTTGCTGAATTCCTTTAAATACTTAATGTTACCCCCTTTATTCACAACGCCTTGCATCAAAGCTTTAGAAGGTAGAATCAACAGCACATTATACATGTAGGTAAATAATAGAGTTTTATTCGAGCCTATGTAAAGTATGATTATGAACAGTAAAACAGTATTTTAGGAATCTTTTAAATTTCGTAACATTTATGGTCAAGCGTGAGTTGATTATAAAAAAGTAAAAAATAATTAACATAAATTTCCGTTCGATTTATGTAAAGATCACTTCATTGTATTAAAAGAAAATATCTGACAGCGGAATTTTGTGAAACTTTATAAAATATTTGCTTTTGCCCGCCGCTTCGCTCGCATAAATGTCATAGAGATTCCATACAAACTATTCTTTTTTAGTCTTACCC
This sequence comes from Schoenobius gigantellus, assembly GCA_963935595.1. Classification (NCBI taxonomy): domain Eukaryota; kingdom Metazoa; phylum Arthropoda; class Insecta; order Lepidoptera; family Crambidae; genus Schoenobius; species Schoenobius gigantellus. The sequence continues at coordinate 52,792,513 of OZ012540.1, forward strand.
CCTTAGATGGCGAATTTCCAACATACTCGTACATGTCAAATTTCCGCTTTTTGTGCCTTTTAATTACGGCTGTGCGTAATCTGTCAGTCACTCAGTAATGAAAGTGTTTTTATATAAATACGTCGGCCTACACTAGGATTTTCAACTGTGTCGTAGGTGCAGCTTTTTTCTTTTTGAAAACGTCGCCCCACACTAAGTTTTTCTCCTGTGTTGTAAGTGCAGTTACGAACATAGAATATCACATGTACATACGCCCAGACCGGAACAAATTTCTGTAGGCCATACAAAATATTTGTCCCGTACGGGAATCGAACCCGCGACCCGTTGCGTAGTAGGCGATCATTCGACCTCTGCGCTAACCGTGTCATCAATGTTACAAACATAAAATATATTACATATCACATGCACATACGCCCAGACCGAAACAAATGTCTGTATTCCATACATAATATTTGTCCCGTAACCATAAGAATAACTAATAATACGAGTATAGAAGCGAAACTCCCGGCCGTCGAGCGCTCAATGCCACGTTATTTAGGGTAGTCCGTCCGGTGAATGAACACGTTCAGTGAATGAACATTTCGAATGTTTTTGCTTAAAACAAGAAATCTATAGGATTCTACCTTATCAGCTTTATTTATTTCAATTAATAACAATATTTTATTTATAGTGGCAGTATTTGTTATCGCTTGACAACATTCATTTTATCATGACAGCCTTTTGAAAAAGTCATATTTTTGTGTAAAACTGTTTGTATGGAAAACTTATTTCGCCAGGTAAGACCGGCAATACTTTGTCGGCCAATACTAAAATAGTTGACAGTTGTATTTTTTTAACTTGTGGTTATTTATGTAATTCTAGACTTTTTAAACTGTTTCTACCATAATGAATCCAAGTTGACTCTTATTATCATTGAAATTTTGGGTGTTCCATTAACGGTTCACGGTTAGTTCTAAATTTAGTGAATGAACAGGGTGTTCAACTACTGGGTGTAAGATTATTTAGAAAATTTTCATAAATTAATCCTTATACTCATTTCTTTATTGCAGTTTTTGGTATGTGAGAATAAAAAATCGTTTTGATTTATTTAGCCAGTATTGGAACAACGGTGTTCATTCATTGGTTTGGAAAAACTAGTGAATGAACTATAGATTTTCGACATAGTTCATTTATTGGTTTTGTTTTTTAATGAATGAACTACGCGCATTGTGACTGACTAATTTCGATTGTAGCTTATAGGAAATTAACAGCGAAAGCTTTTAATTTATTGTATTTGTTTATAGTCTATTTTTTCCTATTTTTATAAATGCTGATTGATTTGATTACACCCAAATGCATTCATACTCGCAGACAAGAAATGGCAGCGCAACCAACATCTGTTAATGGTGGCAATGAAGAAATAAAAGATGACATGAGGAGTATCATAAAGGTTATAGAGGCAGAAGTAGGCCAGGTTATCCGTAATGAATGTATAGCAAGCTACAATGCAAATAAACAGCATGTTCATCCTTACTTTACAATATGGCACAAGTGTAAGGCAAACCCAGATAACAAAATGTTATCAAATCAAAATACGACAGTACTCAAGCATCCTCTGGACCTATCTAACTCAAAGTCTTCTATTGAGGTATCATTATCTACTGTTTTTAAGCCCGGAGACCTACAGTGTGATGAAACGTCATTCAAATTCTGAATTTGAAAATGAATCAGCCATACAAGTAACTGATGTAGTAGCTGAAATTCATAATATGACCGATTATAGCACCCTCCAAATAAATCAAAAAATTCGTCAAACTAGTCAGTTAGCTTGACCTTTTCGGGAACATTGCTCACTGCAGCTGTGATTTTGAGAACACTGATGATGTCATAGAATTACCTTACGTGTTCACTTGTCACTCTAGCATTACGATGGTACGATACTTTAAACTTAGATTTGACAGTTAACCGAAAAGTCTGATGGGAAATTCTTACAATCGAAAAGCGATTCCGTCACTGGTTCTTCTCATTTGGAGCTACATGTGGAACCAAAAACTTATGCTAAATCTATTGAATGTACGCCCTGATTCTTATACCCTCATAAATGCTCCGTTGTACTCTGAATGTTAAAATATTAATAAGCTCAACAACAATATCGACTCGATAATTACAGATGATATCAGTACTATTGACCACAATCTCGATATCTGTTCTTCTGATACTTAAATGCATCACTTTCGTTCGACACCCGCTGAAGTTACACAAACTGGCCATAATCGTGCTTCTCATCCAATTCAGGAGTTTCTAAAATATCCTGAAATAATTTCTACAAATAAAAGAATCTTGAAAACAAAAGAGACTGTCCCATTTGGTTATACTGGTCAACGATACAAAGAGTTCATGAGGAAACAAGATGAAGAAAAACAAAGAAAGGATGAAGAAGTTAAAAGTAAAAGGAAAAACGAAGAAGCAGAAATACGAAAATATTAAAAAGAGGAAAACTTTACAAATAGAAAAGAAGCGGAAACAAGAAATATATTGAACAATGAAAAAAGGACATTCAACAGAAAAGTTAAGCAAAATAAGTCAAAGGCATGAAATCTACAAGTAAAAGTTCATAGGCGAAAAGGTAGGATTACGTGTGAAAATATTTGTGGTAGGTAACTATGTGACAGTAACTACGAATTAAAACTGAAAAATGAATGCGTTAATTTGTTGGCAAAGTAACGCAGCTAAATGATGAAGAGATGAACTGTAAAGTTGATTGGAAGATAATGTTGTTAATTTTGTCAAACCACAGATACCAGACATATCAAATAAGTATTGAATATAACGATGTCCAGCGTGTTTTAAGGGAACCAATTATTTCAAGATGCGGATTTATCTCTTTCAGTGATTTTCAGGATATTGAATAAGTAGACTACAAAGTACTAATAAACCTTAAAACTCAGAAATGTATGATATGTAGAACAGTCATTGATAGGTACAAGACTTTGAATTATGGACGTATCGTGTTTTTTTAAGTTATTTTTTAATGTGCCTACCTATATAACGCAGGTTGATTAGGTATTAAGCGTACTCTATGATTCAAAAACATAGTTTTTAGGTAAAGATGCAGCCAAACTTGATTTAGAATTGTTATGGTGACTGATTTATAATTAAATAATATGTGTTCATTGACTAGCTGTATTCGTGTTCATTCATTAAAAAAAAATGTTCATTCATTGGTAATTTGAGTCTTTTTTTACAAAATTTATCATTTCTCCCAAAGTAAAAGAAAAAGTCCGAAAACCAGAAATTAGTTTTTTCTCTATTAAACATAGATGCCATAAAAGGTATAAAAATGCAACTAAAGCTATTACTTTTTTAGGGCTTCTCTTTCGAACTTGAAAAAATCCTTAACTGTTCATTCACCGGTCGGACTACCCTACCTACCGTTTGATTTCCGTTGAACGGAATCGCCAGTCAAGGCACGCACCGTGTGTTTCAGGTACCTTGTGAATGTTTTCCTATTGATTACCTGATTAAGCTTTTTATAAGAATGCGTATTTACTACGTGCTGAAGTTTAATAACCGAAACTTCAAATCATCTACAAAAACGCCATCTTTTATAAATATCAGACATTTGTAAATATTTCTGTTGAATTGAAACATTTTAAATAAAAACGATTGAATACTTTAAAATTATTTTTATTATACCTACCCTAGATACAGATACCGTTTTATTCGTAATATTCATTACAAGTCAAAGCTAATACAATATAATGTATCGAGTTTCTAAAGCTGTCATTGTAGTGCAATTTTGAAACTCTGTAAGTATGGGATTTTTTTTGTCAAGTCGGGAATAATTTGAATTATGAGAAACTTTGGTACTGCTATATATATTTTTATCGACCTTTGTCACTGTTCCATATAAAATCTAAATACAATCGACGACACGACGAGTCGACGACACGGTTAGCGCAGAGGTCGAGTGATCACCTACTGTGCAACGGGTCGCGGGTTCGATTCCCGCATGGGACAGATATTTTGTATGGCCTACAGAAATTTGTTCCGGTCTGGGCGTATGTGCATGTGATATTCTATGTTTGTAACTGCACTCACGACACAGGAGAAAATCCTAGTGTGGGGCGACGTTTTTAAAAAAAGAAAAAAAAATCAATACTTGATTAAAATTATGAAACAACAGATTTTTTTTCAAGTGAAAATGTTGGTCTGATAGTAAAAAGTGAGCTTAGGTTTTCTTCAACTCTTGAACTATAAACGTAGGTACGATACCTAAATTACAAACCATTTTTGTACATCGAAATTCGAAACATTTTAATGTTTTTTAATGATTTTGTTCTCGAAGTGTAGGGATTATGCTCAATTAATCAAAAATAGGCAGGTTCTTATAACTACGGAATCAAAAAAACTAAAAATGTGCGTACTATTGCTAAAGATAGTCGCTCGCTCGCTACACTTGAAGTACAAAATCAATAAGGTATATGCTCAGTTTCGCATTTAATGTAAAATATGCAGGTACCTATATAAAAAATATTGTAGTGGTAACCATACGTCCATGTGGTGACCTTAGCGGCGTCCGCAGACTACTGCGGGGCGTTACAGGGGGAAGGGCGCTGTAGGTATGCAAATAGCGGCATTTGGCGCACCCACAAAGGAGATTCGCTTCTATACTGTATTAATTATTCTTATGCCGTAACTACAAAAAAATATTTTACAAAAAATAAAAACCGACTTCAAAAACACTGAAAACTTAAAAATAATATAAGAATAGGTACAGACAACATCACACTTCTATATTGAAGTCGGCGCCAAACGATGATCTCCAAGTGTTAAAATTTGTCACCGACTTCAATATAGGAGTGTGATGTTATCTGTACCTATTCTTATATTATTTTTATGCTTTCAGTGTTTTTGAAGTCGATTTTTAATTTTTGTAAAATATTTTTATTTTTAACTTTTTAGTGAATGAAATCTTTTTAGTGAAAGAAGTGTGTGTTTTTAGTGTTTTCCTCGATTTTCTATGGGATCCCATCATCAGATCCTGATTTTGGTCCATGGGACCACCCTTGCTCTATACTCTATCGAATACAAAAAGAATTTTGGAAATCGGTTTAAAAATGACGGAGTTATGAGGTAACAAACATAAAAAAAATACAACCGAATTGATACCTCCTCCTTTTTTGAAGTCGGTTAAAAATATTTGGGAATCGAACCCGCGACCAGTTGCGTAGTAGGCGATCACTCGAACTCTGTGCGCTAACCGTGTCGTCAAATGTAAAGTCATCATGGTAAAGAACGCTAACTGTGTAGTACCTCCCGAGTTTTCTTACAGGCGTAAGGTGGTAGAATATTAATTAATATTTTAAAACCACGTTGCTTAGAGACTAATACGGTTGCCTGATATTCATAGCGATGTGTGGCTTTTTTCTTGATAATCTTGTTTAGTACATGCACGCCCCTGTCACTCACGCAATGCAGCGTTATAAATACCTACTACTAAGTAGCGCGCTGGCGGCGGCGCGCCGACCGCTGCACTCACGTATAAAGAAATTCTTAGGTTGTGTGTGAAGTTACAATCGGGGAATGGCTAACGCCGATCCCGATTGTGTCTACGGAGGTAGAAGTATCTAGAAGGTTTTTAGCCGGTAGTGGGTCTTCTACCCGAGTCCTGCATATCCTTGGGGTGGCCTAGTCAGCTCAATTCCCTTGTTGAATACCGTAAAAACTGTATTTTCCCTCTTGTAAAAAAAGGTTGTGTGTGAAGTCGACCAACCCGCACTTGGCCAGCGTTGATGATGTTAGCACATCAAAATCAGGTTTGAGCTTGTTTCGAATTCATCTAATAATAATATGATGACATACCTGCTAGAGATACCTGTCACAAAAATTAGGATATAATTAAAAACAAAAATACTATCGTTTTTGATGCTTGCTAAGGCAAGGATAAAAATAGCCAGATAGTGTGAAAAAATAATGTTTTCGATGTACGCCGCCTGATCGGCCGAGGTGGTTTCGGAAAAGTCTCAAAAGCTTTCGAGCTTAGAAAACGACGCCATTACTGCGTGGACATCATGAAGTAAAAATAAAACACCACAAAGTCAAAAAGTATATATAAGAATACACTAATATATACAATAATATATGAGAATTACCGGAGGGAGACTCTGTGCCAGGGTCGTGTGCTGATTTGCGGCAGAAATAGGTAAGACCTCCGTCGTACCTATTTCTGCCGCAAATCAGCTGTGCTTGCATTGCTGTGTTCCGGTGTGAAGGGTAAGATATGGCACTGTAATTACTGGTTACCGTGACTTTATATCTGATGTCACAAGTTGGCAACGTACACTGTGGTTCTTGTGGGGCTTGCAGTTTTACTACGAATCCCACAGGAACCACATGTATTATAGATTTATAGGTGACTGTTACCACTTACCATCAGGTGGGCAGTTTGCTTGTTTGCCAACTTAATAGCAATAAAAAAACACGCAACATTACATTTTTATTTTGAAGTAGTTTTTGTTTCGAAGTGGTGTCGGTATTTTTGTAAAAAAAATATTTTTATTTTTTTCGTGAAATTAATAATAGCTCTCTAAGTCAACTTGAACTAACCTAACTGAGAGTCAATACGTACCTTTTATATCTAAAGACTAACCCCCTAACTCCTTAAAGTTAAGGATCCATCGTAAGCTCAGCATAGTGGAAGAATCCTTGTGATGATGTCTTTCAGACGCAAATACCTGAATAGCTTCAGAAAAAAACAGGAAAGACGTTGGACGTGCCCATTCTCTCGATTTTCTTGGGATTCTAATACTAGATCCTGACTTGATGGCATGGAACCACTTCGGGGGTATACTTTTCTGAATACAAAAAGAATTTTGAAAATCAGTTAATAAATGACGAAGCTATGAGGTATGTGTTACCTCATGACTTCGTGAAGTCAGTGGAGTCGGTAAACAAATACACAGTCAGTGAAGTCGGTTAACAAATCAAAATAAGTTATAGTACTTATTTATTCAGTAATGTATTAAAATACCTACATATATATATTAAAATATTTTTAATGACGAATAGTAAGCGAAATAAGTTATAGTACTTATTTATTCAGTACTGTATTAAAATACCTACATATAACTATTAAATTATTTTTTTTCAAACTACTCATTAATTTTACTCTAATTATCGGAAAAGGCAACACTAAGTAATACATTACTACCCTGGAAAACGGCAGTAGTATTGTATGAAATTTTATTAATGACCCGTTCAACATAATTGCCCTGTTGTTTTTTTTCTAATTTAACAAGAAATTACAATTCATATTCATACAATTCATACAAAATGTAGGCATTTTTCCAAAGAGATTTGAGTGGTTGTATAACATGTCACAAAAAATACACATGCGCAAAACAAGTTAGATAGGACCCTACAAAGCCAATTTTATTTAGAAAAGAGAGGCAATTGGCTTTAATGGCGAAGGTTAGCTTTTATTTTAATAAATTAAAAATTGTATTCGATTGAATATTGTGCAGTGAAAGTGGTGTTTTTTGGTGCACATTCATGTTGACGGCAAGAAATAAGGGTTTTGTGGTGTACATGACAGTGAGTTTTTTTTTTGTGGATTTTCCACTTCCGTCACCACCGCCAAGATAAGGTTTGGTTTTTTAATAAGAACAATTTGTATTTTTTTTGTCATAAATAAATAAGATTTTCTACAGTCAACTTCAGTGTTTTATTATTTTTTAATAAGTTGAAGGAAAATCAGATTACGCACCTCGTAAGTGAGCTATTAATGCCCTCGGGTTATTAGTGCCCTCGAGCAAGTGCTCGTGCACACAAACATCCGTGGGCATTAATAAGTCACTTAGCGCTCGGTGTAACAATCTAGTATATCTAAATCAAACCGAATAGCCGTCGAAGTCAAACAAAAAAAATTAACAGTGCTTTATATATGCCGCCGCGTCAGTCATATTCTTAGCTTTTGTTTTAAATACTACTTCTAGCTAATCGAGCATTTCTTGTATTCTAGTGATGCATTCTATACTGCACAAAAGATATATGCATAAAATTTGAATTTACATTTTATTAATAACACATCATAGAAACATTTAAAACCTTTGAAATTGTGAAGTAACGGTCTAATTATGATGAATCTTGAAAAAGTCGCTAATTATTGATAATTGCTTTACGTCTCTTTCTTATAAAATATATGTTTGTATCGGTATTATATTGGTGGACGAGTACAATGACGTTACTGGCAAATAAAAGCTTTTTAAACTTTGTTATTTTTTAAGTTATTAAAAAAATCACGTGGTTGTTTGTCAAATAAAAATACTATGTAATGTAACAATTAAAAAGTGTCCATATTTACATACAAGTAAAGATACAATAAAAAATAGCAATGAAGTCATAAAACTGTATCTTTATTGGTTGTATTACTGTAGGTACTTACCTCGGTTTATAAATCAATACTTATTTGTAACCTAGCAAAAAGTATATTGCATACGATATAAAACGTCCTTGTTGTACTGTTATATTTTTACTGTGCGGCACATGATGTTGGCGCCTGTTCAGTGGCCGCGTCTCAGCGCTAACGTCATGTACAAATGAACGGTGTGAAGTGCGCAACATATGGGCTTGCACGTGGAAATTCCTCGCCTTAAATATTCCCCTCACTCTCACTCACTCACTCCTATCAGTGCGGGACGATCGACGCAAGGTCATTGGGACCACTATAAAAAGTAAAAGTATGAAATAAAAATTAAATTAAACATTTAAATAGCTATCAAAGAGATAAGTATGAAAAAGTTTAATAGTAACTTGAATTCTTGGATTTGTTGTGTGATAATGTGAATGACTCGCTAACTGATTTTAATAAACAAATACATATTTTGTTCGATAGACATGCTCCTATGAAAACATCATACATTAGAGAACATAAATATCCATGGATTACTCAAACTATGAAAGACATGATGCAATTACGAAACAAAGCGTAGGTATATCGTCGTAAAAAAAAGCGTAGGTATACACGGTGTTTCATAATAACCAATAAATAATCAATGCGCTACATATCTAAAACTAATTATTAAATCTGGGGGCACGGCAGTGCCCCCGCCAAGTCGAGCGCGAAGCAAACACTGCCGTATCATCCTTTACTGGAACCATTTCGCCACATTTTCAGGCCCCTATTTGAGAACCTCTGGATAAGACCAGAACGCAGAAATTTTCGTCATCCAGTAAGCTATAATCACAAACTTAAAATCCAAAATTTCAAGTCTGTAGGTCATTTAGTTCCGAAGTAAAGCGAAAGCAAAGTTTCGCATTTATGACACTCACTCACTCACTCATGATCATCAAAATAGAACTAGTACGTTCCCATAAACTCAGAGAGCTGAAATTTGGTACAGAGTTAGGGTTTAATGGCCACATAAAGGGAAAACTATAAAAACTAGGATAATCGAAGATCTGGAGTACCTGGTGACCCTGATTAGAAAACACAAGATCCCAACCAAACTATTAGAGATATCGACATACCGCCTTTACAAAAAATATTCATCTTGGTGGGCCGCTTGCAATAAAGAAAAGAAAAACAAAAAAGATTTGTAATAATAAAAAAACTACCCCTAAAAAAAACTGTGTCAAATAAGAAAATCTAATAAAATAAAACAATAAGCTAACGTTTCTACAAAAAGAAGTGAAATCCCACCAAAAACATTCTGTAAAAAACTAGCCAAGTCTCGATGGAGCTGCTTGTTTATCTCTAAAAAGTAATGAGATCTAGAAAAAGTCGTACCAAGTCTAAGGTACCTTACTGCGATTTCTTTATTATTATAGTTAATGTTGCGTGACTTGGTCGTTGAACATTCTTCATACGTTAGTGGGTACAAGTCAACGGCCAAGTCACACAACATTAACTATAATAATAAAGAAATCGCAGTAAGGTACCTTAGACTTGGCACGACATAGTCTAGATTTCATTACTTTTTAAAAATTAATAATAAAAAGGAAAATCCTTTATTTCTTTTTTATTATTGATTTTATTATTCACGCAACGCGCAAGAGTACCTGATCGATTAATTTACCCCACACAGTCATAAGACTGCTGCATTCAGTGGCAGTTTTAGATATGCTGCGACACGATGCTGAAACGACATTCCTCCTCCAATTAGAAATTCACAAACAGCTAAGACCTTCAAAGATAATTTCAAAACTTATATTCTTAACGCCCAAATATCTTAAATTTCGCAGCCCTATCTATTCTGTTTAGTTATGTTAGCCATTCAGTTCAATCGCATGTTATGCAATACAGCCATATCTTTTTGAATTATTTGTGATTCTTGTTGCGATCTCATAATTATGTAACTGTTCAAACATTACTTTTTCTTTATTTTTGTGTTTTATTTTATTAAAATGGCGTCCGCGGAAATCCGCGTCGCGGTTAACGCCCGACAGGCTGAGCGGAGACCATTTTGGTAGTGGTTAGAATTGTGTGTTTGCGTTAAGTGTGTATGTAATGTCAAATGTCTACCAAATAAACAAATTTTCTTTCTTCTTTCTTTTAAATTACCATCGGCTACACGTCCTCTGCCACACAGCAATCTTCACTTGATATCGAAACATCAACAACAACAATATTAATGATAACGAAGATAAAATCACACTAACTTCGCATTCAATTTCTTCAATGTCAAAATACGAAGTACCTAGTACATCATCACATCCATATAGGATAACGCAGTCTGAGTTAAATGATCTTGTAAGGGACTTCGACTTGCCAAAGAACAAAGCAGAACTTTTTGAGATACTGCAAAAATGAAACCTTTTGGAAAATAGTGTAAATATAATGTATTTTCGCACTAGAGAAAAGGAGTCGACACAATATTTTGAAATGGCTAAAAGTTTAGTATTCTGCAAAGATATCAGTGGTTTGATGGGAGCCCTTGACATTACATAGGTAGGGAACGAATGAAGACTTTTCATAGACAGCTCTACATTCGGTAAGCTTAAAATTCGTTTTAATAAATAATGTTTGTTGAGATGATGCAGAAGCAGAATATCGAGGACTGCAAAAATATTACGTCGGGATTCTACTAATGTATAGAAAAACGCTATACTTACTGTTTCTTATTTTTGGCAAAAACCTTCTCATTTTATTTACTAAAAATGGAAACTAATAATAAGTACCTACCTACACATAATATTTTTGTGATCAGCATACGAAAAGGAACTAATAAATAGGTAAGCTACTTTACATGAAGAATACCTTTTCAAAGTCAATTTGGACATGGCTAAACAACTGCCCTTAACATGAATGAATATTTATCACAAGCTCGTAATTATTAAGTGTGTAATAATGGACTCAAACACGGTGTCAAAAGCCTTTTTTAGGTCTAAAAACACTGTAATGCATTTAATGCTATTATCCACTTCAGAGATCTGTGTGGCCCGGCTGGGGTAACGTTACCCCAGCCCCAGCCGGGCCACAGATCTCAAAAACGAAACGACCTAGTGAAAATCTGCTGCTGATATAGATAGGCGGCAGTTTGTCGAACAAGTTTCAGTTTTTATCACGCTCGCGTTTAAGGGGGCAGTGTGGCCCGGCTGGGGTAACGTTACTTCAGCCGGGCCACACAGATTTCCAAAACCAAACAACATAGCGAAAATCCGTTTGCTGATATAGATAGGCGGCAGTTTGTCAGAGTGTTTCGGACAAGTTTCACAGTTTGTCGATCCACCATTTCAGAGCTCACCTGCAGCAAAGTTGCTGCAACTGAGCGATATCGAGTCTCTCTGAGGATCTCGAAAACAAAGCGACGTAGAGAAAAACTGTTTGCTGGAATAGTGAAGCGGTGAAAAATATACCGAGATACATAATACAGATTAAGTATATATAAGTTCCCGCAAGCAACTGAGTTTTGCATTGAAGCATTGAACAACCGGTGTATTGGGGCGCTGGCGAAAACATCGCGTCCAAAACCCCAAATGCTATTTCTTTAAGCTACTATCCAGCATCAGCTCAGCAGCATGACGTGCGCCCCTGAGCTGACCCCCGTACTAATGCGCCTTTACCGCCTTTCCTATCAGAACAACAGGGTTCCATCTTCGTGGAAGATTGCTCACATCCACCCAATTCCCAAAAAGGGTGACCGATCCGACCCGTCAAATTACAGGCCAATAGCGATAACGTCCTTGCTCTCCAAGATTATGGAGCGGGTCATCAACTCCCGCCTCCTACGGTACCTAGAAGAACACCAGCTGATTAGCGATAGACAATACGGCTTCCGTCACGGCCGTTCAGCTGGTAACCTTTTAGTTTATCTGACCCACCATAGGGCGGAAACCTTGGAGGACAAAGGTGAGGCTCTCGCCGTGGGACTCGATATCGCTAAGGTGTTTGATAGGGTCTGGCATAAAGCTCCTCTCATCAAGTTACCATCATATGGAATCCCCAAGGGACTCTAAAAATGGATAGCCAGCTTCCTGGATGGTAGGAGCATTAAGGTCGTCGTCTATGGCTGCTGCTGTTCCGAAACCATGCCCATAAACGTTGGTGTTCCACAAGGTTCGGTGCTCTCCCCAACCCTGTTCATTCTGCGTATCAATGACATGTTGTCCATTGAGAACATATATTGTTATGCAGATGAGGAGCTTGGTAGCGCATTGGCGCGTGCGCTCAGCGAACGATTGCTAAGGTTAAGCAACGTTCGCTGTGGTCAGCCCTTGGATGGGTGCCATAAAAACATCTCAAGCTCCTCCGTGCTTCAGAAGGCACATTAAACAGTGGGTCCTGCGCCGGATCTCGCCCCGGTCGTGTCGGTTAACCGTCCCATCGGACTAGGCGAGTGAAGGAACAGAGAGTGCACTTGCGTTTGCGCAGTCACTTGTGCATTATAATATCTCCTGCGCAGATGGCTAGTCTCTGTGGACATTGGCCGCCGTGACCGAATATCGGTTAGGAGGACATTATTATTATTATGCAGATGACAGTACGGGTGATGCGCGGTATACTGACCACCAGAATGTCCCTAAGTTCAACCCCACGAAGACACAGGTGTGCGCATTCACTGCGAAGAAGGACCCATCCGTAGTGCCTTAGTTTCCAGGGAGTTACTCTTCGTATGTCCGATGGTATTGGGATCCTCGGCATGGAAATTTCTGCTAAAGTGCAGTTTGGGGGTCATTTGGAGGACCAAGTCAATTTGGCGAGCAAAAAGTTGGGCGTCCTGAACAGAGCCAAGCGGTACTTCACTCAAAGCCAGCGGCTAATGCTCTATAAAGCAGAAATTCGGCCGCATATGGAGTACTGTTCGCACCTGTGGGCGGGAGCTCCCAAATATCAGCTCGACCCTCTTGACTCCCTGCAAAGGCGTGCATTCCGCATCGTCGGTGATCCCAATAGCACGGCCTCAATGGAGACGCTGGAGCAAAGGAGAGACTTTAATTCTCTCTGCGTTCTCTATCGGCTCTTTAATGGCCGGCATACACTTTGTTTAGTGAAGTGCTTAGTGTTTAGTAGACTGTTTAGTGTTAAGTGATTCGTAGGTGCTGTCCCTACACTGTTTAGTAAACAGTGTTTAGTTTATTTGTTCATTATATCGACTTAACACTAAACAGATCTGTCCAGACGTGTTTAGTGAGTGTTTAGTGTTAAGTGAGGGGTGAAGGCGGGAGAGCGGGAGGGGCGACTCGCAGAAAAAATAGAACGCGTTCCTATTCGCTAAACACTAAACACTAAACAGAAGCTGTCCGAACGTGTTTTTTACTAAACACTTAACACTAAACAAGCCACTCGCACTAAACACTAAACAATGTGTGTACTGGCCGTAACGGAGAGTGCTCTGAGGAACTGTTTGCAATGGTGCCCTCTTCATCTTTTTACCACCGCACCACCCGCCATCGCAGTAGAGTTCATCCATATTACCTGGAACCAATCTCTTCTAGTATAGTTCGGTTTCAGCGTTAATTCCTTACACGTACGTGTAGGCTCTGGAACGAACTCCCAGCTGCGTGTTTCCTGAGCGCTACGATATGTCCTTCTTCAAACGAAATAAATACAGATATCAGACATAAATACGTCTAACTTTGTGCGCGGTTTATCAGAGGGAGACTGTACCAAAATCGTCCTCATGGGTACTTCCCATGTTGGGACTCTGCTACCTAAGCAATTTTTGCCACCAAGTAGAGGTGCTTGCATTGCTGTGTTCTGGTTTAAAGGATTAAGTTAAGACAGGCAGTGATATTACTGGGACTTGGCATCTTGTCACAAGTTCGCAACGTATACCTAAGTTTACATCGGCGCCTTGTAGGCGTAATAATATTTTAGTTTATTTCAGCTGACCTACAGTATCCACTTACCATTAGGTGGGCAGCCTGCTTATTTGTCAATATTGTCGTTTATAAGAACCTGAATAATTTTAGAAAAAATTTAAGTTTCCCGCGAATTGCCTGGAGTCTCAGATCCCATTCCGAAACATTGACATATTACATTGAAATATTGATTTAGATACCTCATAAACAAGTACTTGCTCTACTTACGTATTATAAGGAAGGAAAAAATATTTCCCTTGTTCCTGAATGGCTTAAAAATACATAAAATTCATCCCATATATATCCCATTCTGTTCTCATTAATTCATTTATTGGATCGTTGAGTTTTAAATAGTTAACTACTTCTTCTAAATGACACCTAGTTAAAATAGTCTTTGATGTCAGATAATTTCACTATCATGTTGGCCTGGCCCTTGATAAAATACAAGACTCAGCACAAACATCGGTTTAAACCAGTTTCTAATAGGAAAATATAAATTGCGATGTAGATAAAATATTGAGGTCGTTATGCCACACCGATTAAGCTATTAGTTTTACTGCAAATGAAATATCTAAGATAACGATCGAATTTCCGTGGTTATTTTATTAATACTACTAAGTATTTGAATGACCCTATCCTATCATAGGATACGTGAACTTTTGTTTTTTTCTGATTGCATCACCGTGGTTTGCTAAGTTTACATTGTGGTCATCCACAAGAAAGTTTTGGAAGGGGCCTTTGGTGATCCAGTGCGGGTAGTGTATCCCGATAATTACAAGCTGTGTGTCTTCAAATCAAGGATTTAAACCATTTTGTCATTAAAAATGGCGAGTACTTAAACGTTTAATAAAACAAATAATTTTCTTAATATGATCTATTTAAATCTGTAACAAAACAATCATTACTATCTAAAATAGGTAGTTTGGTATGTTATACCAACAGATTTCTTTCAGGAATGACCTCCACACATAGCTATTTTGCTATGCACATACATAGATCAAATCACAATTTAGAGCACAGTAATTTACTAATTTAAAGTACCTACTATACAATACTTAGAAAAATATTGATTTTATTGTTCTATTGTAAATTGACATTGTTGCAGTGTTTGAAAACCCGTACAATCTATCGATATTATGTATATTTTATTTTTTGCTTAGAAAAATGATTGTTTAGTCCTAAAGGCAACTCTATCGGTTAGTTAATCATCAATAAACGCTGTCACTACGAAACAACAAACAGTACGTATTCGTGATTTTTCAATAAAGCGAATCGGCTTTAGTACTTAGCTCGTTAACTCACTTACATCTATAAGAATGACTACAATACCAGGCAAAAGGGCCAAGATTATATAGCGGTCATTCTATATGTATATCTCATACGTTTTAGTCTTATAGATTAAAACCACTTAACACCTACAAGTAGTATTCTCATCACATTCGTACACAAGGTTAATAATAAATATCAGAAACTGATTCACATAAGGAACATTTACGTGATCGTGATCAACTACTCAACATTGTTCTCATTTTTTTGAGACTTTATCTTGAAAGTTGCGAGATTTCAACTATTCAGGAAGGTGATAATAGTATACCATAATAAAATTACAAAATATAGACAGTCTTCACCCTAAACCTATGCAAAAGATTCTATTTTCACTGAGATATTTTAGTTCGTTCAAGCAATACGTATTGTCTCGTGACTTCATTTTGTTTATCTTAAACACGAAAGCATCTATAAATCTTTTTTCGTACAAAATTATTTACTTCTAATAAAGATTCTGTCATAAATTACTTGCACCTAATATTCTCACTATAATATTTCCAAGTTGATACCGAGAAAATAATCTTAATGTACTAAAGTCATTTGCAAGGACTAAATGCCTGTTCATATATTTTCAAGCTCGATATGAGTGTCTAGTAACTACCTAAGCAGACATCTCTTTTGGTTATGTTATGAAAATTCCATGGCGTTATCACGAAACGTCTATTATTATCTATTCTTAACACTGTACCTAATGTAATGATATAAGCAAGGAAATAAACACAACCTATAACCGTGATGTTATCACTGTAATACTGTGTCTGATTACTGATCTATTATATTCCACTGATTTTAATTGTCTTTCAGAAACTTAGCATTGATACGCACTCAATCTCATTAAACCTAATATTGTATCACATTCGATAATGCACTAGAAAAATTCTCACACATTTTTGTATTTAACTTAGGCAGACATCTAAATTGCTTAAAACTATAGGGCTAAAAGTATTCAATTTTACAGAGTCAACATTGTCGTCAAACAGTTGCATAATAATAATACAAAAGAAGAATATTTGAGTTATACGAAAACTTACTTTTAAAACAGATATCAAATTTGAATTATAAATTACATATGTAAACAATAATAACGGAGTAAGTAGATAAATTGAAAAATTTTACGCATTTTAACTAATCTTAGCCCCTGATACAACATTGAGCCATAGTTATAAGAAATGGTCATGCCTTGCTATTTTATTCCTCGCCAGAAAGAATGTCTTGAATACTAACATAAGAGCCCGTCAGAAATCCAAGAATTCCAAAGGAAACCAAGAATAAATTTTTCCATAGAACCCAGTTAAAACGACCAAGTCCATTAGGTTCGTCCCAATAGGTGACAGTTTCGATAACGGCAGGGAATATCAGACCGAGAAAGGAAAGGCAGACGGCGCCTACGAGGGAGATAAAGGGTCCAAGGTTCGGAATAGCAATAGCAATGCCGACCGTCAGTATAACAATAACGATCCTAATGCTGTATTCGGCGAGATTCTTCTTAGCGCCGAACCAATGCCGGACGTTCTTCCAGATGATTTCCATAGGTACATAAAATTGGAGAGTATAAGTGAAGAAGATGGCAACAGCAATCATAAGCTTCACGGATTGACCCAATCTGAAATAAAAGAAAATGAATATATATTTACTGTCTTCCATAAATCTACAATTCTCTAATTAATGATATCAAAATAATGGGAACTTTTCGCGCTTAAAACGTTAAACGTTCCCATTATTCCGATCTTCTTTTTGTTTTTGACTTTTCGCAGCTGGGTACAACGCAACTGAGCATTTTTGAATATTTGACAGCTGCTGCGAATAACAGTGAAGAGGAAACAGTTTTAAAGAACCGGCCAAGTGCGTGTCGGGCCACGCGCAGTGTAGGGTTCCGTAGTTGCAAATGCCAACTTTGAGTTCACACTCACACCTCACAACACGTAGCCTCAGATTACTAAATACGTTGCTATTAAATTAGGCATTATTATTACCTATTATTAAAGTTGCAATGATTTTATATTTCCTTAACTTCACGTGGTTCGTAAATTTATATTCAATACTAATTTTCAATGAAATTTTACTTTTCCGAGTACATTTTATAAGTTAGTCGTCTATAACTTTTTAGTTTGTACTTAGTACTCAACTCTGATAGATTTCCTTTAAACTTAGTTATATGTTTTTTCCACCACTTTTTTGGCATGATTAATATACATACCCATACCAAATTACAGCTTTCTAGTAGGTACTAATAGTCTCTAAGTAAAAGCGCGGACAGACAGACAAACAGACTTGGCGAAACTATAAGGGTTTGTTGTTTACTACGGAACCCTAAAAAGGGACTTTCACTCGCGGTATCTAGTTCGATATATGTCTTAATGTAATTTGTCATTTGATACCTAGTTCTACTCTGAACGTATATCTTCAAGTATTTATATTTGTATCGATTGTAACAATTTACCTTTACGAAAGAAAATGTTAGTATGTATAGACAAACAGGGACTCAATTACTTTAATCTTCATTATTTTTAGTAATAATTACAATTTTTATGTTACCGTTTACTACACATAGCTGATCAATAACTTTTTGTAAAACATAGGTACAAAGGTAAACTGTAACTTACATTTCGTCTTCAGGAAGGTTGAGTGTAATGCTGCTTTTTGTGTTATCTCCATATTTTAAGTAGCCGGTGAATCCTACAAAGGCGTACAAGGACACGACAGCAGACATGCCGGTGTTAAGGACTCCAGGGCATCCGATGAAATGAGTAGGGGTCTTCATATTATTCTCAAGAGGCATCACAACACCAATTCCTTCGAGAGCGAAGATAGCAGTACCGAAGAAGGTTGGCAAACGGTCAAAGCCGGCAAATGCCGCACGCTCCTTGACGCTAGGAATATCTTGGAAGAGGTAATAAATGGTGATGCCCATGCCAGTTCCGACAAGAATATTGGCGATCATAGAGAAGGGAGCTAGATATTTGAGGTTTCTGATCAGGTTCACCATGATAAGTAACGGAAGTAATGCAGCCATGTAGACTCGAATATCTAGATCGTGGTAATCACTCCCCATGGCGTAGTAGTCAACCACTTGTTTAACATTCTTCGACACGAACACGATGTAGACGCAACAACAACCCAATAGGTCTATTACCAGGAACCAGTTAATCATAGCCCTGTAAAAAATTATAAAGTATGACATTTTCAAATTATAAAGACTAGTTAACTTAGAATTATTTTTGAGCTCACAACTTAACGTATTGTTCTTGCCGTGACGGATTTAGAGTGTCTGCTCCCTCTCTTCTCGTGTAAATAAGACCCAATTAAAAGCGCTTGTCATAAATACATCTCTACGAAGAGCTAGCAGTAGGCCAATTGGGTAATTTACACGCTGTTTGATAATTACGAATCACGGGAATTTGCTGGAGAAGCCAGAAATATTTTAATCAATCATTGTTCTGTGACAAAGCCTGTCACTTGACAGAAAGTGAGAATAACTTTCGCTTATAATTGCTAAATCACAACACAACACCCGAGACTTTTTATAAAAAGCGGAAACATCTTTTTATAAAAAAATACGGGTGTTGTGTTTGTGTTTAAGGAAATTGTGAACCGAAACCGTCAGTACCGTTTCTTTTATGATCTGCGTTAAGTGATTTCTAAGAAATGTTAATATTAAAATTTTATAATTTATATACATATAATTAAAGTGGCTTTTATTCGAAAATGAATGTAAAAAAAATGTTCAATAATGAAATTCCTCAATGTGCAAATTCAATAAACTATTGTAATAAATGGGAATTACCATGGATACTCACTTAGCTAGCCTTGAAAATTTGTGCATGGCCGGGGGACCAGACAAGAATGCCGCTTCTGCTGTTTCAGCAAATCCCAGAGATGGCTTTTGGATTCTTCTGCACAGATCATGCGCAGTCCTGACGAGGACGTGGACGCAGTAGGTGCAGATGCCGCCGATTAGAAATGTGGCCACCAAGCCGAAGAACAGGCCAGCGTTGAGGAAAGCCATAGGCATGGCCAGGATACCGCTTCCAAGAGACCCTTTCAGAAGATGGATTAACGTATCCATATCACTGAAAAACCAAAGTTAATTGTAATGATAATGCGTAGCGATAAAGAGTGAAATAAGAAGATTAAAGAAATGAAATGTTCTTAATTATTGTAATGTTCTGCGTTATGCTAAAGTTGTAGATTCTGCAGAAAGTTTGCTGTACGTCCCAACTGCAACATGAATTCACCCGAACCTGGCAGTTCATTGATTCTATGTTGTAGTATTAAAAATATAAAATTCAAAAACAATTGGTGAAAGTGATATGAGTAATTATTCATGTTTCTTAATGTACTATAGGCAGTAGGTACAGCATTGTGATGCTATTTTCGTAGATGCTCATAATCGCATGTCTGACTATATGATGTGACTATATAGACAATAAAATTGCGCTTACGACGTGGGATGAGCAAGTTTCCTGTGCTCAAACGGATTATAGTCTTCATCCGCTTCAACATCCCGCCCTGGTATCTCCATGAGCGGTAGGGTTGACCCTGCTTGTTGTTCCACAGGGATTTCATTAGGATCAACTTTATATCTGTAAAACATTTTCCAAATACTATTATGACAACTGTCTTGGCAGCTGAACTATAAACTAAAGTGATGTTGATAGGTTAGAAGTGAGTCGGTATAAGAGTAATTTCAATCATTCTTAAATTGGAACTTTTAGCAAAACCGTGTGATGGTAGCGAAAACATAGAAAGCGCCACAATTCAAGCTCGAAAGTGATCGTACGAGGTGTGATACGTGGTGGTGTCGCGGCGCGGTTCGCGGGCTGATGCTACGCGTCACTACATTGTGGCAACACTAAAATTAATCGTGAATGATGCAAGTTATTCGTACTGAATTACTACTTGTGTTAGTGTCATGTGTGAAGTGTGATACATTCATTATGGTCTCGAAATCAATTACAAATCTTTTTTTCGTGCGTGTCACTCTGTTAAGACTCGGCATTTACAAATAGATGGCCCAACACTAAATTCAATACAGCTTTACGTGAAACTTAATGACTTATTTATTTGTTGGCAACTAGGAAATTGTACATAGTTACTTTTCCTTAGTGTCACAAATTATATGTTCATTTTAAAGGTACTTACATGTACATAAAAAAGGTACATAAAGCTAAATCAAATTTGTACAAATCTCTAGTTCTAGAGCCAATCCCGAGCCTGAACAGAGATGGCGCACGGGTGCCCTCCGCTGTCGCTGCGTAAACGCAACGACACCGGGCATCCACACTATACATTTTTATTTTTTAAATTATTTTACAGAACCAAATAAAACAAATTAAATAAACAAAATTGAAACCATAAAATGGAATGATGTACCGGTGTATGAGTCCATTGCTAGATGATCAAGGTCGACGAATGACTTTAATCTCGTGGAAGCAGCACACGTCTTCCCGGATCGTCTCCGAACGGCGTCGAGCATTAGCTCGTTAAGGGAGCGAGTACTTAACAGTCAACATACAATATAAAATACCACGACAATTTTATATTTGTACAAACAAATAAAGTTAGACAGTCAGGCCTGCAAGGCCGGACGCTCTCCGAGGAGAGCGCATTGACTTTAATTGATAATGTAAAAAAAGGTGCACAAAAAAAATTAGTCTTAAATTTTCTTTTCAATTTCCTGTTGAACAAAAATGTCAATATCATTAGTTTTTTAGGCCTTAGTCGACATAAATTTTACAATCAAGTCAAAATTGCTAAACAAAAAATGTTTTTAAGCAGTGAGGCATGCTTCAATTGGATTTCATTATTCTGTATAAAGCATTGGAAACAACAATCTATCGAATGTGAAAACAGATTAAGTCGATAGAATTATTGACAACACAGATGCAGTCAAAGCTAAGTCGATGATATTAGTATGATCCTCGGCGATCTTTGAGTCGGAACGAAGAACACTTACTTGACCATGACAATATCAGACAAGTCATTTCTGACTCCTTTTTTCTTTGGGTCATATTCGGCTATCATCGGCCGCATTTGGGGTTTCTGAAACAACGGAATAACACTTATTAGTTTAATTATGAAAAAATTGCTTTAACAGTTGACAATGAACAATCAATTGGATTTTACTTTAGATATTTCGTTTAAAATAAGAATCTTCAAATCAACCATGGTATAAATTGCAATCTTGAGTTATCAAATGTTATAATTTGGGGGTACAGGTATAAAATTTGTAAGCAATAATTGTGTAAAAAGTATAGCCATATTCTGCCTAGTGCCATTTAAGAGAATCATTATAAATTTAAAATGAAAAAAAAAATTCGCATCGCATTATTATTATGCATATGGGATGTTTGATGATTTAAACGCACTGTGACGATATAATGACGTATTTTATTCAACCAAGCCCCTCGCCGTCCGTGTTTACCTCCACGTGACCGTCCTTATTTTAAGAGGCTAAAAATAGCCCGCTCCCGCGTGAATCGCGAATCTCCAGACGTTAGCATCTGCAGTTTGCGGGGCATAGCATGCCAGCACGCAAACATTATCGCAGGATTTACACGGAAGATGTGGCAATTACGGTTGCACTTTTTGGTAAAATCAATTTCAGTGTCACCTCTTCGTATTTGATCTGGTTATTGCACACACATAAGGCAATTACTTTAAAAATTCTTCTATCATGATCAAATATTTAAATATGAATCTGTAGGCCTATTTTTGAAACCAATTTTGAGCGCTCGATATCGATATTGTGATTTTCCATACTCTTCAATTACAACAACACTAGCGTCAACTTTGACCCGTATTTCATATTGTGCGAATTTGAGCAAAATACGTAACCCTGAGGTAGAGCCGTACTAGACCACTAGACACTCGACATCTCTAAATACGAATCCATTTTGGCGGATTCTATAAGCAGGGTTCAATAAACCATCTTGGAATCTACCTCAAATTTATGAACGCAGCGTTGAATTTACAATATTATGTGAGGCAACTCAAAATTTCTGTTGTCATAACAATCGATTCTTATTGTATTATTTAAGGCTAGCAGTGTTAGGATTACACGCGATCTAGAACAGAAAGAGGAGAGGGTTGAGACCCCTTCGCAATGGTGAGTCACACATTTTAAAGTAGGTACCTAGTACCTATGTTGAATGCTGTGTGCAATCGTTCCGTTCCCCCTTACTGTTGCGCTCTCAATAGACGCCAGCTTAAATTTCACACCCTAAATTTGAACGTGTGCTACCTATTCATAAATTCTGTTCCTCGCGTGGTACTACAATAGCCGGGAGAGACTGTCTGCGAATATTAATTGGGGAGAATGAAACCAGTTCGGTCGGAGTGCGCCTTGTCAGTCGTCGGAAACTTGTATCATGTAACGGTTTAAAATTT
Organism: Schoenobius gigantellus; assembly: GCA_963935595.1. Taxonomy (NCBI): domain Eukaryota; kingdom Metazoa; phylum Arthropoda; class Insecta; order Lepidoptera; family Crambidae; genus Schoenobius; species Schoenobius gigantellus. The sequence continues at coordinate 52,815,511 of OZ012540.1, forward strand.
ACCTGTAAATTGTTGTGCAAACAATGCATCGCGTTATTGGAGGAACTCGTATTATTTTTTATGTTTGCAATGATTCATCGCAGCTCATATACCTACGTCCCCACCGAGGGGCACGAGCCTAGCTTACCCTAACCAGTTATGGTAGGGCGATTAGGCCTTATTAGTCAAACCATGCTGGCCCAGTGCGGATTGGTTGACTTCACATACACCTTTAAATTACTTCGCAGGTGTAGGTATGTAGGTTTCCTTACGATGTATTCCTTCACCTTAGGAGCGTCAGATAAATGTAAATATGAAATTCGTGAAATGAAAAACACATTGGTACATGGTAGGATTGATTGCGGGCCTCCCGATTCTACTCGGAGCACAGTCCAGTGCTGAGGCCACAGCGCCACCGACGCTCGCAATGATTACTCTACATTATAGGTATAGGAGGTATGTACGTGTTAAATCATACTACATTTCATGAGTTAACTTAGCCGATAAGGCCACTTTAATCAGTTTAGCATGTAAATGCTATTCTGAATAAGAACCTATTTCGATTTGAGTAAGAGCGGTAATGAATTACAAACAAATTACGGTAAAGATTCATTAAATGTCATTACAGCTAAGGATAAATAAAGGAACAAATCAAAATAATCTAAACGCGGGATTTGTGATTTATATAGGATTTGTGGTTCTATTCACTGTTTCACAGAAATGTGAAGTCAATGACCTCATGATAGTTGCCGGTACGACTCCCCGGCTAGTACAGGAATAGGATTTCCATTTACCTAGCCAAACAATACTCAATACTTACATATTAAATATTTTATTGTGCAGAATAGGTAAAAAACGTTTTACCAATTGTGTACTATATTTAGAGAGTGTTGTCTTTCATAAATATACAAGAATAATAATATCTGTACCTAGGTAGGATATTACTACTCGTATCTACTAGATGATCCACCAATACAACAACAAATAGGCAGAACATATTTTTTCATACATAATCTTTGCATTTTACTTGGTGCCTATACTTGCATATAAGTACAAGTAATATACTTGCCTATACTTGTATATAAAAGGAATATCAAAATGCAATTACTAAGGACCTTACTATGAAAGTATAAGTTTATAGTAGTATATTTTAGTGCCATTATGTACTTTAGAAAAGATATAAAAATGACCTTCGGGAATGGTAAAATCTTAAGATTGACAGTTGATATTAAAGTTCGAATACAACATGAATGAAAAAAATAAAAAATCTTTGTAAGTAATAATTGTTATTTACCGCGAAAATTAAGAAATTATGGATAACTTAATTGTACTAGGTACGCCCATAGACTTTCATTGTTTCATTGAACTTCTACTAAAGTCTAGCTAGTCTACTAAAGTTAATCCGTCACATTTTTTTTTTATTTTCGCAAACAGAAAGAGGTTTTTTTACTTTAGTTATTTTTAGTATGAAAAAGACACAGTAAGTACGCAGCATCAAGGTAAATTTTCAACGCGAAAACGGTTGATGGCGATGATCTGCCTGTCACCGCAGCCAGATAAATATTTGTTGCAAATAATATTCACCGTCAATAACCGCGGACACGACGCCATTATACGATAGTCACTGGGACTGGGTAAATAGGTATATACTCGAGCATTGTACTGTCCGTCACGAGGCTCTAATAAAGAATAAACTGTGATTTAGATACAGAAGCTATGCGTAGTTGTTATGTGCGCATTAATCTAATGACCGAGGTTTTGTCACAAATTAAACTTGTCAAAATTTTTCAAGCCTCGTGCACACCTCATAATACCTACTGACGTCACGTAACATGTAAATAACATATTGGAACAATAAGCAAGTACCTAATTACCTTAGACAATAGTCACACAAATTCTTGTTTAATCAGTACTCTAATGTGTTTCCTGTATAGTCATTTTCGTATTATAACTCTTTTGTGCCTCGCATTTCATGAATTAAGTAGATAAATATTTTGTTATATTCCAATGGTCGAAAATAGAGTGAACCAACATTTTACAAAGTTAAGGTAAAAAAATCCATATACTAGACTGTTCTATAAACTTAAAGATGTCAAGTCAAAACAAATACAGAATTGTAATGTATTAAACTAATTAATTTAGCATTGTATGTACCTACGTACATCTCAAAACGTATTAACATGTATGCAAATATAAGTAAAAGAAATAAATGACTCTACACCTGCTCAGAAATTGGGAGAGCCTTCAAGTGAAAATATCCATTTTAGTTCTAAAGTATTATACGAGTAGATACATTTTCAAGCGGATATTTTCAAATTTCAGTTTAGTTTTTGTAACTATGCAAGGAAAACTTTTTACCATGTTCAAATCATCCTACATTGTCACTAAACATATAAACTCTTTAGTCTGTATATTAGACATCGAAGAACCTAAATACAACATTATTATTTGCAGCTATTAATAAAAGCATCGGATACAATAATTGACATACGAGTATTTTGATAGGAGTTAACATAAACGCAGATAATTATGGCCTAAGTATACTCTATCATTATGTCGAGCTTCTTATTAAATGCAATGACATGAATATAAACATCTGATACAGTTTGCACGTGCCAAAATAAAACACGTGTTGAATTCCAGAGTTGTGCGTGAATGTCATTAAGTGTTCTTATTAGACATCTTGATACAATGTGGCTAATTTGGCCCATGATAGTAGATTTCAAGAGATGTTGCTAGAATAGGGCTGCATTAAATCGTTCTGTTTGAAAATGTTCAATCTGGTACCAAAAATATAGATTTTCATGAAATTCTACATATTTTTTCTAAATTATTTAGGTAATCCACAAAGTAACATTGATAGGTACTTCATAATAGTAAAACATTTTTACGGTCTATCCCTTTAATTTTGTGTGATTTTTGAAGGTGACTTTTTTGCTTGGGTATGCTCTTTTTTATAACGTGCCTAATCCACTGGTACCTCATAATAATATATCCGACTAAACCTCCTTCCGGAAACTCCGCCAATTGCAAGAACCCGCTCGGGATGAGAAAGACATCTACTCACCTAGACAATATGTCTTTTAATAATCGCTATCGCAATCGCTAAAAGGAAAATGTATGGCACTTGACATAAGACTTCGCTTAGCATTCGACCGCAATTGTCTAGAATCTAGACAGGCAGTTAAAACATATCTAATAATCTAGACTCTAGATTTATTAGATATGTTTTAACTACCTTTATTTTAATTTTAATTAACTAATTAATTCAACTTAGGACTCCTAAGTTGAATTAATTAGTTACTTAAAATTTCTAAGTATGATAGACAAATAAAATAAGTTAGGAGCCGTTAGAAATCCCACGAGGATTTTACTCGGTAAACAAGAAAGGACAGATATATTGTGACAAAGAGAAGTTTAATTGCCTTTGAAACGCTAGCGAGTGATTGTCGCAATAATTTCAGGAGTAAATGTCAAACGGCTTCTGTCTGTTAAAATGGAAAGGAAGATAAAAGTCGCCTGTCAAAGTCAACAAAAACAATAGCTTTGCAACGCGAAATTGCTTTACTTTACAACTTCTTAAAGCTTTACCTATCATTTGGAAACTGTAACTTCGCCTAGAACACGATATGAGCTAGCCACAGACCACAGAACCATCAACTGTCAATGTCAGGTAAAATTTAACGCTGAGTACTTGTATTATCCAAACACATGTTCGGTTAATACACAGACACAGTAGACACGCTGGCAGAATTGTTGTCACAAGATAACACATTGCTATTAACAAAAGAAGAAGAGTGTCGCGAGAAAGGCGAAAATTACACTGCGTTTACTTTCACTAAAGTGTTCAGAAATACGAACGGAGTAATAGGTTACCCTCGGTTTTATTCTAGTGGTTCTCGAACGCTTTTGGATGAAATTCTCTCTACCCCAAGCATGACCACGAGTACTATTCTCTCTACCCCAAGCATGACCACGAGTACTATTCTCTCTACCCCAAGCATGACCACGAGTACTATTCTCTCTACCCCGAGCATGACCACGAGTACTTCTCGAACGTACCCTTATTTTTCTTTGTTAAGATCAGAAAATGGTCTAGTTTTGGTTTGAGTAAAAGCGTGTATATGGTTATTGTCATTTTTATTTTTGTTGTTTTCAAAACACTATAATAAAAAGACACACCCCCGTGTGACTGAGTAGCCGTGGTGACAGACACCGCCGTTGGCAAACAACCAAAAGGCGTAGAAACTTTTTGTTATATGCAAAAACAATGTTTTTAATTCAGAGCGTTTGGCGCGGAAGATTTTCTTTGAACACGTTGCCATTTTGGCATCAATTTCTTTACATGACGAACAAATTATGCCTACAACTATTTGTAGGTACGTTAGAATTAAAAAAATATCCAGCCCATTTCATTTAAACTATTAAGGTCGTAATTACGCCTTTTCAAAAATATTCTGAAAGGAAATATTACAAATAAATTGTGATATTTGTTAGTCTCTTCTTTTGACTGAACTATTGAATGTTTTAGACCCGTATGTGCGCATAAAGTATTTGTTTTTCCAAAATATCGACATCATCATCATCATCACAGCTCTTATACGTCACCACCGAGGGGCTCGACGCTACCCTAAGTAAGGGTGTTTAGGCCTTAGCCAACCACGTTGGCCCAGTGCGGATTGGTTGACTTCACATACACCTTTGAATTTTTCGCAAATGTATGCAGGTTGCCTCACGAAGTTTTCCTTCACCATAGGAGCATCGGCAAATGTATATCTACATATAAAATACAAAAAATAAAAACACATTTGTATATGAAAGGAACTACGGACCTTCCATTAGAAGGCCAGAGGCCCAATTCAGCTAATAAGCTACAGCCGAATCGAAACTGAACCATTGCGATTGACCAATCAGAACGCCACATTATCACGTCATCGAGCAGTTGAAAGGCAATATAAGCGATCCGATTGGTCGACCGCAACGGTTCAGTTTCGATTCGGCTGTAGCTTATTAGCTGAATTGGGCCTCAGTGCCGAGTCCACAGCGCCACCGACGCTCACACACATAATATCAACATGCCTATACAATAAAATATGCACAAACAAGTTTAATATCTGTCCATTTTAAAATTCGCATTATTTACTAGAAAAAAAAAATCTGCGTTTCGATCTTAGATATTATATTATATTGTAAAATTTCGTTATATGTTTATTTCAATAGTTCCAAAATGATGCATCTTTAATCAATTTATATATTGGTTAAGTATAATAAATCTAGTATCACGTTCTTAACTCAGAATTAGGTCATAAAGTTCGTCAAAAATGAAACATTAGGCATTCCATTTTAATGCGTAATCTTGCAAACATTCATATTATTTAGTATGTTATATTATGTGCTAAGTAAGGCTCCACTAAAGCAATGCTGATGAGAAATATAAGTAGTGCGTTTTAAATAACTTCCTGTTTGGAATCAATTTTTCAATAAGATGCGAATTTGTTTCTTATTTGTATACTCGTATAAGCACTCTTTAGGGTCTTTTATTACCAGTTTATCTTTTCAGTTTATTTTTATATTCAAAGAAATGTCATTATTAGAAAATCAGTTATGTGGAACAAGTTTGTGCAACGTTCGAACAAGTTTGTGTGGAGAAAAACGTTTTCAAAGAATAAGTCCCTTAGTGTTATGAATTTGAAACAGATTTTTAACTGCGGAATCTTTTTAACAGAAGATTTTTAACAGATTTTTTTAAACATTTTCATACAATATCAGTAGGACACAATTTATATTCAGCGATATTTTGCCGCAATAAATTATATTCTACATTATAATAATATTTATATTAAATATATACCTACTTAATAAAGGTTATTAAAGGTTAGTATATATTTCTGCTTCGTTTGAAAATCATCTCATCTTAAAAAGATAATGAATACTTACAATTTACGCCTTTATTCATACAGCTTTCAGTTTTAAATATATATATATATATACGGTATATCTGGAATGCGGACGAAATACAAATAGGTTCTATGTTGGGAACTGGATTCGACCCTATTCAACTGGCATTCGATCAATGCGTAATTTCAAACCCCCTTACGCAATATACGAGTATTATTTCTTTATAATTTTTGTAAGATTGTCAAACTTAAATTTATTAAGATAATTAAGCCGCAGCGTTCAAAGTTCTGCAATTTTGAAAAATATAATAAACACATTGAAAGTAAAACACACATTGTTGTGCGCGTGCGCTTCCGCAGTAACAACATGAAACGTTCTCAGTGTCGTCCCCACGCTGCGATTCAGTAATGTGCCTATTGAATAGCGAAATTGATTGAACTCATCATGAACCGGATTCTAGTGATTTAGCTTGTGCATGTCAGGTGACAACAAACCTAAACAGATTCAAAGACCACTCAATTCTATAATGGGTCGCCTGCAGCTGGGTAGAGACACAGAAAAAATAATAGTACAGCCCCCGTAGCACGTCCACCAAAACACGATACGATAAAGCGATTTATCGCGGTGAACGGTCAAAATACGACGAAACCCTTGCGAAACCCTATTGTATTTTGACAGTTCAACGCGATAAACCGCTTTATGATATCGTGTTTTGGTGGACGTGCTAGGGGGGCTGAAGTAGTAGAGAGAGGTGAGTTGAAATAAGTAACATTATCTGGATATTTTTCCAAATTGATTCTGACTATAAAGCAGATTTCAAAGAAAGGGTCGACAAAATGCACTTAGACAATACTCGTATGTTACATTAACCCTTATCTCGCATGTAAGATTTTATTTTTAAATCGCTAGAAAATTGTATATTTTTTAATTATATACATTATTTGCCATATACTCGTACAAAGTTTCATGACTCTACCTCATAACGGAGTTTTGAGTCAAAAGCACACGCGTTCAATCAATAGAACTCTGTACAACTGTCTCTGCAATTTTAAATTGTCAGCAATACCCATCGTATGACATTTGTTTGCAAAGCAAAAATTTACTGACTGCGAGTTTTCGAAATCCTAATACAGTACCGCCGTTGTGTTGCCGCAGTCGTGAACTGTTCCAAGAATCGAAACGAAACTAAACAATGTAACAAGTTGATTATTCAAAGGAACGATGTTAAATGCGAATCTATTAGGTGAGATAATGGGACCTTTTTCAAAGGTTTTTTGACGCTTCGTACCGTCCGCGTCTCGAAACGTGACTCACACCTTGGTTTTAATACCACAATACCACATTTGTACTATGTTACAGTTCTTAAACTCCAACTATTACGTTACCAATGAATCAGTTTTGCTAGATGACAATGGGAAGGTATATATAGTGTACCGCGCAATAAGTTTACAGAAAAAATTATTAAATTTACACTATGGACAGTTATTAGGAATGATATACATGACTCGTCGTGTACTTAAGTTGATAGAGTCACGCGGTCGAATTTTTTACAAACGGAAAACGTTGCGTTGGAACTGAACTAGGTAGGTACTTTGGACTAGAACCAAGTTTCTATAGACCTATGGTTATTTATGTGATACACAGTTCCAGCGACGTGGTAGTTGGCGTCGCTCGCGGCTAGCGGCATGTTTGGTATGACTGATGTATCATCACCGCTGCCAAATATAAATATAACGTCGCGGCGAGAACTTCACTGAAAAAGTTTCGAACACAATTTCCTTTACTAGGTAGGTATATCAGGGAAACTGACAACTTGTTTCAGACCTTTAGTTAAGACGTTTATGGGTTAAACGTATCTTATATTAATACTAGCTGTGCCTGCGAACTACGTTTCGCCATAATAATTGCCCATAAAAATCTGGAGAGGGCCACCCTTATTACTTAGGGGTATAAAAAATAGCCTACAACCTATTTTCAGACCCTTGGTGGGTCATATGCACAAAAATTTATGAAAATTCGTCAAGCCGTTTCGGAGAAGCTCTATAACAAACACTGTGACACGAGATTTTTATATATTAGATTACTAGCTGTGCCCGCGAACTACGTTTCACTTTAATAAAGCTCAACCATTAAACATTTTCTGGAAAGAGGCCACCCTTATCACCTAGGGGTATAAAAGCAGCCCACATCCACCTATTCTCAGACTTATACACAAAAAAAATCATAAAAATCGCGGTCAAGCCGTTTTGGAGGAGTTCGATAACAGACACTGTAACATGAGATTTTTATATAAGTACTAGCTTTGTCCGTGAACTACGTTTCGCCATAATAAAAAATAGTTTACGACCTATTATCAGACCTAAGACCTGCGTTATTTTTGTTTTCCCATGCGAATTTTAAATAAATTTAAAATTACATATCAGACTAGCTTTGCCCGCGAACTACGTTTCGCCATACAATTTTTTTCCCGTTTTTGCAACATTTTTCATTGACGCTCAGCTCCTTTTAGTTGTAGCGATTATGCTATATAGCCAGCCTTCCTCGATAAATGGACTATCCAACACAAAAATAATTTTTCAATTTAAATCAGTAGTTCCTGAGATTAGCGCGTTCAACCAAATAAACAAACAAACTCTTCAGCTTATAGATAGTGAATTAGATATTATTGGTATAGATTTACGTAGCTTCGCCAGCGTTGTTTTTTTTTGCGTGGGAATATTATATTTTCCCGTAATAATTTTGTAGCCTATGTTACTCAGGGATAATGTATTCTAATGGTGAATTTTTTTCAAATCGGTCCAGTAGTTTCGGAGCCTATTGAATACAAACGTATAAAAATACAAATCTTTCCTCTTTATAATATAAGTATAGATAGCGAAATCTGTAAAGATCCTAAATTGCATTTTGATACGTAGATATTCACACTGAGTAGACTCGTTTGGCCATAACCACCTTGTTTTGAAACAGTTTTATAATTTAGAGAACTGGTAGGGACTGATGTAATATCATTTTTAATGCTACTACCATATATAAATTCATTAAAAAGAACACATTGGTGTTTTGTCATGAAATGTAGAGACTGTAATAGTGATAGAATAGTCCATTGAACCAAACTACCGCATGTTATTGTTTGTCGTTTCCAATCACACCAACTGGTCTTCCTGCCTTAAGGCGCATAGTAGGGTCAATCATAAAAATCACTGCAGAAAAAACCGGTTCTCTTCATAAATATTAAATAAAAAAATCTTTAAAAAAGATGTGTTATTATTCAATACATTCTTTAGAGGATGGTCTTTTTAATTTTTTGATAAATTAATTAAAACTTGGTTAAAATGTGACCCAAACATGCCTCGATTTTAAAACTTTAAACCTAATCGCGTCGTAAATATTAGGTTAAATCATATACTTTCGATTTCAATAAATAAAGTGAACAATATTCTAGGGGATGGTCTTTTTATATTTTTATTATTCGCCTTTATTAATTTTTTATTAAATTAATTCATCTTACGCGTAAAGGTTTGCTTGAATATTGAAGTGAGGGGAATATTGAGGGGGGAGAAAGTATGTGATTTAACCTAATATTTAGGAAGCGATTAGGTTTATAGTTTTAAAATCGAGGCATGTTTGGGTCACATTTTAACCAAGTTTTAATTAATTTATCAAAAAAATAAAAAGATCATCCTCTTAAGAATGCGTTAAATAATAAAATATCTTTTTTAAAGATTTTTTTATTCAATATTTATGAAGAGAACCGGTTTTTCTGCAGTGATTTTTTATGATTGACGTTACTATGCGCCTTAAGGGCCGCTGTCGCCGAACAATAGCGTTTCGGCGGCTGAACACGGCCTTGTCGCACCGGAAATGGTCTTGCTTACGTTTTTCTGGGATCAGTGTCATTATCGCGAAGCTGCTAAATTGCTAAATCGCCATTATTCCATAAACCTTAGCAAATATCTATGACTTTCTGAATTGTTTGATCTGTTTAGAGCCATTGGTGAAGAACCAATAGATAGATATTATATACGATGGCAAAAGATTAAAATTTATGTAATGAAAAATCGTTTGAACGATGCATTATTACCTACCTACTTAAAATCTTAAAATATGCGTATAGGTATGTTGCGTCATGTATAATATTTTGTGGCGACAAAGGATAATGACGAAAATCGCCCCTACATGACCAACAAATGTTTGACTTACGTCATAATTATGTGCATATTTTATAACACTCCTAAAGGTAGCCATACACGAAGGTGTACATGACAGGTTTGCCTGTACAGTTGAATTTTACAGGTAAACCGGGGCGTTTATGTTGCGCACCTGTTCAGGCAACAAAAAAATTAGAACCTGTGTAGTTTTTTTTTAAACTATACAGGCAAAACTGAACGTGTGTGGCGGTTTTGCCCGTTGGTATACCTGTGTAGTCTGATCTTTAATTCGACGGAATTCTGATATTTAAGAAGTGTTGCCAACATTGAAAATTCTTACAATGAAGAGAAAGCATTTTGCAAATAAAAAATAAACCTTTCTTGAATTTAAGGTTTCAATTAGTAAAACTTAGATTGAAAATTTAATGATAATTTTAAAATGTTAATTAGATTTTTTATTACCATATTATTGAAGTTACAATAATTGTTAAGGAAATTATTTTTCTTCTACGGGAATCCCTAACCAATATTCCATAGGTCGCCAACCCTTCTTTAGGAAAACCTCTTTGTTTGTAAAATCTTCGATTCTTGTAAAGACCAATAAAAACACGAATTTTTGTTTTACTCAATTAGATTTTTGTTTAGAATCATACGAAAAATACCATTGTTTTCGTTAATTTTGTAGTTGGTTTGAGTGTGTTTTCATAATCTTAGCGTTATTAATGTTAATGTATAATACTTTATTATAAAGTAACGATACTTGTTATTATCAAATTTAACTGTTATCAAATTATAGTCGTTTTTACATAATCTTTGTTCTTTATGTTAACAGACGTCAATTGACTACTCACGCACTTCCGCTTGTTTATTTGTTGTGTTTTTCACTTGATTTAGGATTTTGATATACACTCATCAACTTTATCTAAGGATATTTTATTTACATTTAATGTATGTAGTATCAGCGATAATTTTAAAAATATACTGACAATATCTGTGAAATTTATTCAATAAAATGACGATTCAATAAAATAAAATGAAGTTTATAATCAAAGCAAAACATTGAAAAAATGCACATAAGTTGTCAATATCTTTAATATGTTGGCTTATACTACTTGAAAAAAAGGATAAATAAAATATCCTTAGATAAAGTTGATGAGTGTATTTGTTCATTACTACGCAGCTATCTTAACGTGCTCTGGATTGGTTGCAATAATGATTATTTTTAATGATTATACAGATATAGGCTATGTGCATGCTCTAATGAAATAAAGTGTTGCCTCAAACTAACTATTTTGAAGCTTATCAGTTGTAATTGATATGATCGTACAGTATTTACTTATATTTAATTACCTATACAGAAAGTATTTTCACAACTATTGGTATTGACGCGAACAATTTATGGATGCAAAAGCAGTGCCCTTTAACGATCTCAAATCAACAGAATCATTTTTCTTTGTAGTCACAACAATATTCCCTACCATTTCTCTAAGTTTGAAAGTTTTCTATATTGAAAGTAAGAGACGCAAAGGCTACTGAGTAACAGAGGCTACTTCAGCGTCGCCTATTGGCGACAGCCGCCAAGGTGTCATTGAAATAGCCTTTGTCGGTAACAATGTACCATTCGCCTATATGGGTTGTTAGTAAATAACGCTATTTGACTTTTAACACTATATGAGTTTTTGAGGAATATTGAATAATTTGCTCCCGACGCACAGCGACACATACGTATAATGGCACAATTTTAACAAGTAACATTATTTAGTAAAAACTTTTTTAAATACAAGCTTTTAGTACTTTTCAATAAGAATCAACTTCCAGCTCTAGAATCAGATCAGCTCCATGTCATCCATCATTATATTGCATTGTCACGCGACAAACATATACATGCCAGATTTCAACTCAATCGAAAACCGGGAAGTGGGTCAAATTTAACTTACAAGATTTCATTAAGGGCTTATTACACTTATCCTAGTTAGGTTCCTAATTAAGCATACATTGCTTTCTTTGAGCTCATTTTTAGCAAGTGATGATCAAAATAAGCAATGAATGCTTAATTAGAATTCTAACTAGGATAAGTGTAATAAGCCCTATACAGATACCGGGACAAGTGAAGGTAAATAAATCCTTGTTAAAACACCGAATTACGCAAAATGACTCCTCGTACAACACATACGTTTAAAAAAAATACGAATATATTCACGTATCATGGACTAACTCTCTAATGTTCTGATTCCCGATCCAAATAACATTGATTGATTGATTTCGGGTCTATGACGGATATAGGTCTTACTTGAGATTGTCTTAATAAATAAGTTCATTAATAGATTATTCCTCATTACTAGATTATTCCGCAGATCTCACCGAGAAAATCGGGTCAAAAAATGGAGTTGTATTGAAAAATACTGTAATAACGGTTAACTAGCAAAACTGTATTTTTTTTATAATTATACGGAACAGTCCAGCAGTTGTTGTTCGCGAGTGACTGGTTATTCAAATTGATTCCGGCGTGTGTGCTCTGCCGTCATCCGCATGACCCAGACATTGCCAGGCCAGGCCTTATTAGCAAACTCAAAAGGCATTGTTGTAATTAAAAATTTATGGAATCTGAACATTTAAAACGATTAGTATTTAGTGAAAGTGACGAGGATAAGTGAATACAGAAATGGTTCAAAATACGGTGTTACTACAAATACGTTTACATTGTTGTTTTATTTCAGTCATGGTTAAGACATGCCGTCTCTATCTTACTTATTAATCTAAGTAAAACAGCACCATGTTTAAATAATAACTAACTTTAGACCACGTTTTAAAGCTAGTTCAATTTTGTTAAAGAAGTGTCATAGTAAAATGTTGCCGCTATACACCAGTGTCATGTACATGTTATTAATTTAGAAAGTAAATAAAAAAGTAATTATTTGTGGATCTAATAAATCGTGGTGAACAAATACAAAAGTGGTTTTCAACTCAATTAACAAATTTTAAAATTCCTTTTGATTTAGGTATGTGCATACAAAGAACACTTCAGAAATTTTGAAATTTTGTTTTAAGAATTCATTGTTTTTTTTAGTATCATACGCTACACAAACTTGTATTGAAAACTCAGCGTACCGTGTAAACTGGTATTTATAGATCAAGGTGTCTATTGATGTTTCTGCTTAGTCATAATGAATGCGATTTTCTTAGCTAAAAGTCACGAACCATACTTAACTGATAACTTCCCACCTCAAAGAGTTACATTACAACACGTAATTAGTATGAAGAGTATCAAATTGATTGCATATTGACGTATGGTTAATGTTTCTCGTAGAAGAATCTGGATGAACTTCAGTTATACCTTAACCTCATCGTTATTTATCGTTTATCGTAAGTGATATACACAAAGCTTCCCGGTATTAACAAAATATGGTCTTTACATTACAATATGTCAAAGTCCTTAAACCAAACTGAAATAACTTTTAAAAAACCTATTATTAATCATTCGTACAATTAATTAAATTTCTTAAGGACTAAATACCATACTAACATACCTAGTATATCAGATCAGAATTTATAATTGAACGTTTCTTAATAAATTATATGCATAAAATTATTCTAGTAATATAAGTAAAACTTTGACTAGCTAGTGCTTATAAGAGATTTACCAATAATCACTACATATCTTTTTCAACACAAATTACGTAAGCTCAATTTTTTTTTAGATTTTTCTTATGATCATTAAGAAAGTAATGTTAAAATTTGTTATTTGGACCCGGTAGGTGGCGCTGTAATGGGGCAGTACAATGTCTGTCAAGCCCCCTAGTTACACATAAAGTCAAATTTGTAATTTTTTTTTTCTAGACTAGCTGCCCGGACAAACTTGGTTCTGTCAATAGTTATTTGTTATACATATGTGCAAAGTTGCTTTTTAACCGCGTGCTCAGCTTTGATGACCGAGCAAGCGAAGGGTTCTAAAATTGAATCACGAGCGCAGCGAGTGATTCAAAATTTTGAATCCTGAGCGTTAGCGAGGACAAGGTAAAAAATCTTTGCACTCGAGTGCAACACGTAACTTTTCATCCCCCCTCAGCGAGGAAATGACTAAATGCAAAATAAAACATTTACAATCACAAGATACTTTTATTTCATTTTAGGTACATATTTACTACAACATTATGATAGATAAGTATTACAGAAAAATATTTATATTATGTATAACAAATAATACGTTTTTTTTACTTATTTTCAAGTTTCTTATTTATTAACTAGCTGACCCGGCGTACTTTGTATCGCCATGTTTATTAACAAAATTACTGAAATGTTTGTTTAAATTATTGTAATTTTTATATTACAAAAACCTTGTCCTAACAATAACGAATACATAAAACCAAGAATCAACCAATTTGGTGCAATCGTTTGAAAGTTATGAGCGTACATACATTTCGCTGATCCATTTTTATTTATATATATACTAGTGGCCCCGGCAGACGTTGTCCTGCCCGATTCCAGCGCCACCCACCGGGTTCAATTTTACGTTTAAACCTTCCTTGGACTTATTCAAATACACACAGAAAATTTCGTAAGAATCTGTCGAGCCGTTTCAGAGTTTTTGCGAGTCAAACACACAGCGTTTCATTTTTATATATAAGAAGAAGAAGAAGAAGACTAGTGGACCCGGCAGACGTTGTCCTGCCCGATTCCAGCGCCACCTACCGGGTCCAACTTTACGTTTATACCTTCCTTGGACCTATACTAACATACACACAAAATTTCGTAAGAATCTGTCGAGCCGTTTCACAGTTTTTGCGAGACAAACACACAGCGTTTCATTTTTATATATAAAGAAGAAGAAGATTATTTATATAAAATAACTAATACGACGTCAAAACAAAATGGCGCGCGCAAAGCAAATCAAAAACAAAAGTACACCAAGGAGGTTCAGAGTCTGAGTTATTAACAAATAAAAAAAAATGTATGATAAATTCGGCACCATGGAGATGGAAGTAAATAGGTTTAATGATGTTTTGAAATCACATACCTAGTTGCACGCGATATTCTTAATTCAAATTTACTTTAATCTCAAGCGGATAAAAACGGCTTTGGCAGTCAGATATCGAATAGCAAAAATACTCTTTCCGAGATGAGGGGATGAAAAAGTTATTTTCTCTGTGATTTGTATGGGTAAATAAAAGTGTTGTTATTATTATTTTCCACGCAATTTTCTTATTTTTTCACTCTATAAAAACATTCCTTGTACCTTAATAAAAATATGACAAAAAAATAGTAGAATCGGTGTACCCGTTCTAGTGTCTTCCGCCAATCAATTTTTATTTATACAATATCTAACGCAATCCATTTTTATTTATACATATAGATAATTTCTATACGACATATTTACTCCTGCGCAACTAGCAAGGAAGGTAAATAAATATCAAAGCAAGGAAGTTAAATATTCAGAAACTCAAATCTGAATAATTTCTTAGCTCACTCTATGATAATGAGCTGTCAATCATCTGCTAGCATTGCAGTATGGGAAGTTGTTATACCAAACATGGTCTGATGCCTCTGCATTGCGGCCTACAACTTCCGAATACCGGTAATAAGTTCCATGTCGAAGACGGCAAGAACTAATCTGCATTATGAGAAATATAAAGTACCTATAAAGAATCGTTAAGAATTAGTATTCGTTTCTTGTTGTTATCGAATTGTCAGTGAAGTTAAAGAAATGATACCTCCTCTTTTCATTAGTTTTAGAAAAGGACACTTGAAAGTTAATCTAATCTATCACTCGCTCGGAACAGCAAAGCAAGCCAAAAACTTGAGAACTTGGGATCTTAAATAGGACATGTTGTATGTGCCTACGAAATGAGTAAACTCCTAACTCTTTTTCAATATAACTATGATAAAAATGCGATACTAAAGTACGTCAATACCTACGTAACAGTACAATGATGGCAAATTAAGTTTAAGAACCATGTAATTGCGTTTAATTACTATATTACCTAATCGTGTATTGTTACTACACTAACATAACCCTAAACAACGAAAATAAATTCAACTCACTGATTAAAACAGTCCCCGGAACATTGATTGGGAAATATTTGTAGTAACTACGTTGTATTGATATACCGCGTACTACAATTATATCAAAGCCAATTTAAAGTTCCATTGATGCGTTCAATGGATCAGTGAATTGTTCTATAAATAGTATGTCGAGAAGAAACAAATATGACCTTCATTTTGACGAGCTCAAAAAACACTTGTTCTACATACCCAATTTTTTTTCAATTCCAATTACATTCATTTGTATCGAATAGCGAATGGAGAAATAAACCAAGTTCTTCGTCGGAATCGTAGTATTCAACTTCGTCTTGATGAATTAATAAACAATTAGGTACACTGCACTGGTTTGCTGAAAGATATGCTTAGAAAGTAGAATTTTGTAATCATTACTATTGTTAAGTATACATTTATCATTATTAGGTATACAACACCAAGTCATTGTATAAAACCAACCTGTAATGAAATAAACTTAAATTCAATCGCATTGCATGTCGATTCTTAGCGTTCCTCATGTCATGATACCTCATCTCTTTTTTCTAGATTAACATACATAATAAGGACTTTTTGTTTATGTAAATAGTGGTAAACAAATTCTGAGCCCAAAGGTAGTTTAGATGCAACTTTCACGCGCTAGAAACAAGATCGCGTCATAATGTGGGAACAAGCGTAGGCATGTCGGCCGCTTCCTCATATCACATCACGATCGGAGGCAGGCAAGCAAGGCCGATCCAATCAGAGCCAGGCGATCACTCCAACTTTTGAGGGTCAATTCCACTAGTAACTACAGCCGAAGTAAGCTGAACCATTGCGCTCGACTAAATACATTAAAATATACAATATAACGTGTTGATTAATTAGCGAAAACTACCACAACTATAATAATAATCCACGAGAGTTTTGTTAATTTAAAATAATTAATAAACTAAATTCTCGCGGATTATAATTACGTAGATAAATCCATTGTTCAGGGGCCATTCCGCAAATCTTAACGTCGTTGTCGTGTCTTAACACATTCACGTGAACATGCTATTATCTGAACTCGATGCCATGCCCACATATTTTTTCATACAAACAGGATCGACGCCCAGAGACGGTCTGCCAGTGCGGTCTGCTAAGAGCTCGTGACAGTAGTTCTATGTTTTAGAGCACTGACGTCCTAGGACGCGGGGCGCTTTTCCCCGCGGTTCGCACAGGTCGAATGTCGAATGTATTACGCGACCTGCGCTGAACGACGCGACGTATAGTAACGCTGTGCGTCTACAATGAGGCAATAGCCCGCAATAACTGCCAGTGCATCATGGAGTCTTCAAAGATAGGAAAATTTTTCGAAGCGGTGTAGCACAACAATTTTGTGAGTTTGATGCGTTGTCGTACAGCAAACGATCTAATTAGAGATTAGTATGAACAGACGCCGTGCTATTACGTTGTGCTCAACACACCACTTATTAGCTAAACGTCATTTATAATACGTTGTGCTTTACCACATCTACCAAAATTTTACGTATATATACGCTGTTCGCGTGAACGTGTTAATAGCGTTTCAACAAAACTACTTTTGTCGCTTTTATACGCATTTCTTAGTGTACTTTATTCGTACTACAATTTCTTGATACCTCAATAGTGACAAATGTTTTAGTTAGTAATCTATTAAACAACAGTAACTGTCTCAAAAAGCTATGACACGCCACAAATGCGTTAGCGCTAGCAGAATAAAGCCCCAGAGGCCCTAGACAAACGCTTAATTATCCGCAGTCGTTCCGCAGAAAAAATGTATGGAAATGACATTAGCTTACGACAACCTCACGCTAATTTTGTCGCAGGTAATGTCATCTCCATACATTTTTTTCTGAGGAACGACTGCGGAAAAGTTAACGTGTGGCATTTGTCTAAGGGGGCTGTTCTGTTGCATTTCTTGCAAATTTGAAACTCCATTTTCGCGGGCCTGCGAATACTTTGTTGTCGCTTAGCCGTCGCGCGTCTTTCCGATAGAGTTAAGTACATATATTTAAATAGCGCGGCGTAGTTGAAATTTTAATTTTGGATAAAACCTGATCCATATCTTTCAATAGTTCAGGTTTTGCGTAATTTAATTAATACATTGTATATAACTAATCTAGCACAATTTGTTTCTGGTCATATTTTTGTTGCACCACAGTGAACATCCTATGGAAGTGAAAATCTGTCGCCAAATACGTTAAATCATTTGGATTGGTTTCGGGCGCAAAGAATTGCCATTGCTATCCAAAGGGGCATTGCTGCAAGTATCTTTGGTTTTTATTTTTATTCACGAGTATGTGTTAAGAAAAAAAAAAGAGTTAAATAAACCATTTAAATATTAAAAATAATTATTATTTCAATCAATCAGAGTACGTGAAGATAGCGATGTAGAAAAGAACAAAAGAAAATCAAAATTATAAATCAAGTCAAAAAACAAGAAACTTCCTTCATTTGAATTTTTTTCTGAAACTAGGTACTTAAGTATTAAATATTTTTTTCTAATGTTGATTTGTCCGTAGCTTACGGACTCTTATATATTGTATAATATATTGTATCCTACGGACCGTAGTATACATATACGAGTACCGTTACGAGTGTTAGGGAAATGTGATGACAGCCTCCTTCTCAGATATTGATCTACCGTGAAACGTCCCTATAATGAACTGATATCCACGTCATAAAATGGAATTTAATGTTATATGTAATGCTTGTAATGTTTTCTCCATAAATATTATTTAAAATGTCGTTGCATGCAATCAATTAGAGCACAATAGATTGATTCTCAACGGCCTTATTCATAAAAATATTTAAACAATATTTTAGTAAAACAATTTTGCTGTGACTCTCGATGTCCTTTTCTGTAATGAGATTGAACTTGGCAGTGACACTGTTCAACTTAAATATATTATTTTTTATGAAAAAGGCTAAATGTTCAAAGACATGTTCAGTTTTGACTTAACTGTGGTTTATTATTGGAACTGGCCCTCTATGATGACATTGCTCCCGCCCATCAATGCGCGAAAATTGATATGACCAGCACTTGAACGAAATAGCAGTTGCGAAATTACATTACGCGCATTAGATTGATGCGTATTGATAAAAAAAAACAAACATTGACTCACTAATGCGAGACAATTCTTTAGAGAGAAGAAAAACTCAAAATGGCGGATTTTAAGAAAATTCCTTTACTCATTATTACCTTCACTAAGTGGCAAATGAACTGTCAAAACTAAGGTACTTCAGGACCTACGAGCACCATTTACAATATATATACAGTCGATTTACGAAATATTCCACCAAAAACATTTTCATGTAAAATGTAGCCAAGACGAGACTATATGACTCGCACTATCAAAAAGTTATCGGATCTCATATAGAGCCAAGCTTCTAACTCTACACGCCCTAACTCTACAAGCCCTAACTTCACAAAATCTACACCTTAGTCAAAATATATGGCTTGGCCGGGTGTAAGGTGTAAAATTTATTCACTATTCCTTATTTTTCTGTTATACAATAGTTCTTGTAGTAACTAAAAGATCAAGCCACATATTTTGACTAAGTATTATTGTGCAAAGTGTAGGTATAGGTATGTGTAGAGTTAGGGCGTTTAGAGTTAGAAGCTTGGCTCTACATGAGATCCGATAACTTTTTGAGGGTGCGAGTCGTGTGGTCTCGTATTGGCAAAATTTTACATAAATTGTTTTTGGTGGGATTTCACTTCTCTTGTAAGTTGTTTCATGTTAATATTTGGAAGACTCACGCCGCGCTGTATTTGCTTCATCACCAATGACAATCACAGCGGATACACATTAGGCGTTTTGCGCGCGCTTTTAAAGGTTGGGGATGATTTATTATAAATCCTGTAATGTGTATTTTATTTTTATTACTAACTAGCTGTCCCCGCGACTTCGTCCGCGTGGAATAGTAACTGCTGGACCGATCTTGATAAAAACTAGCATATGTTATACCTTATATAATTAGCTATTTAATAGTTAAAGTCCCGTCAAATTCGGTCCAGCCGTTCCGGAGATTAGCGGGAATAAACATACAGACAGACAGACAGGCAAAAAAATTTTAAATTGTGTTTTTGTTATTGGTATCCGATATACATTCATACCCATTTAGTAAAAACTTGTTATTTTGGCATTACAAACATAGACTTCAATTTAATTTATTTGTATAGATAACAAAGGAGTCCCTATATCAATTTCCAGACCTCTAGCATCAAAATTTGCGGAAGTGTTATACAAACTTCCATTCCCTAGTTTAAGGGGTTGGGGGGTAAAAGTTACAAGTTTTAGTTTTTTTTGTTGTTTGTGTACTAATACTAGCTTACTTAACAAATTTTAGCTTTCTAGGACTTCAGGAAGTACCTTAAGAATTTTGATGATTACCTACCAGCGAGTCAGTGACGAAATCTGGGTTTATTAGACATATACATAAAATCTAAAATATAAGAGCTATGCAATTCCACTATTGCCATCATACCCTGAGAATTTTGTTTATCTGGTATAATTCAAAACCAAGTAATGAGGGTTCAAAAAAACGACGAAGCGCTTCGAGAAAAGGTAGGAACTACCATGCCCCCAGATCTTTGCACAAATTTAATCATTTCTATAAATTATACTCAATGATAAAAAGAATTCGTAGATATAAACTGATTATATTCATAAAGTTAAGCTAGAAATATTAACTAGCTATCCGATAAAGATTAAATAATTAAATACTTTTTTTCGGTAATTTGTCATGGTTTTAAAATAATAATCATATGAAGACAAATGTTAATATAGATTGTTGATATAGGTAACCCATCCCAACCCATCTACGGACTAACTTATAGTATAAATGGAATTAAAATGTTAATATTGGTTTCCAAATATTATATTTTAAAGGACAATGTCGACAATCGCCCCACCCCACAACCAACAAAGATTTGATTTACGTTATAATTATATGCATATTTTATAACACTCATAACAAATATTTGTATTCGACGGACAAATCAAAAATATATTAAAGTACTTTTAGAAACAAAACCAAATGAAGTAAAATATAGAAATGGTTATTGTTACATTTGCTCGACTGGATAGAATTGCGTCGATTTTATGTAGGTATGTACATTTATTTATTTGTATAAATTAAGTTTCTCATAACTTACAACGTAAATTGAATTAAAACATTCGTCAATTGACTACTCACGCACTGTCGCTTGTTAGTTCGTCGTGTTTTTGACTTTCTTTATAATTTCGCGATTTCTTGTTCTTTACAACGTGGCTATAATAACGTGCTTAGATTGATTGCAATAATTATTATTTTAATAATTGTATAGGTATGGACTATGTGTGTGTGGTATGGACTCTAACGAATTAAATTGTTACCTCAACTAACCTCAAAATCTGATTCATTTTCATACTTAATTCGATTTCGAAGCTTGTCCGTAGTAATTGATGTGGATGTACAGTATTTACTAATGACTAATTATATTAAAAGCATTTTTTCACTGCTGTTGGTGTTGGGGCGAACAATGTATGGACGCAGAGCAATGTCCCTTGACACCTGACTGCAAAATGCAAATGCAACCTAGTATATAATTAAAGACTTATGCTAATATACATTTCTACAGAAAAAAACATTATAACTTTGTATAGCTTTAAACCAAATCAAACCCAAAACGCCACGCTATGTATAATTATCACCAACGAAACAGTCAATGCAAGCCGAAGTTAATGAGTTAATGGTTGTTATGAAATGAGATACTATTTGTTTGTCTTTTTATTTCGGACACGACATCACAAATCGTGTTGTGGCGACGGAAGGCTTGTGACGTCAGGTCCTACCCGCCCCCTTGGCGCCGAAGCTACTTTGCACACCTTCGGTTTTTTATAATAGCGTTTCATTCAACCCCTTGTGCCAAAGTGAATGACGCATGGTTGCACTTTGAATAATGCTCAGTGCACAATTATGTGAAATCCATACTGTCTACCGGACGGACAGTGTAACATTTTAAAACTCTTTTTAAAGGCTGTCGCTTTGACTTTTTAAAAGTATTTCATGTAAAACGTATCTCATTCTACTTTGAAAGTAGAATGAGAAATAATTTTTAAGTTTCAAAAAACTCAAGTCCATATACACAAATGGAATAAAAATAGCTCTTTGAATTATTTAAAAGGTTTTTTTTTAGTTTTGTGTCTGAAAGTTGAGAATAACTCAGTACTAGAGTCGTCTACGCAGGTACTGCATCACTGTGTTCCGATTTACAGGCAATGACAATACTAGATACAGTGACTTGACATCTTATGTCACGGGTTGGTAACGTACAGTGCCACCAATTTATCTGTCAAATGGCGAAAATTGGAACTACACCCGTCATTATGAAATATTTGAAAAAGCTATGTTAGGTACTTTCTGTTTATTATGGTTTCTGCTTATTAAATGATACTCAAATTGAAAAAAATATTCAATTAATATTATTCTAAAAATCTATTCATTTTTTCAAAGGAAGCTCGCTTGGATTTCAATATAGTGTCGCCAGCGCCACCCTTTGATTCACAAAAATTGGTGGCACTATACTCGTACATTGGGTCCTTTTAGAGATTGTACCTTTGTACCTTTTAGAGAGTGTATTAAAAAAGTAAAACTACCTATTCGGTATTTTCCTGTTTTTTATCGTTGACTATATTTGATTTTATTTTACCAGTGGCAAAATTAGGAACACAGACATATCATATTATTTTGCATTTAAAAGGCCTAACTGAGATCCGAATATTTTGTATGAAAATTGCTTATCATTATATCAACATACAACAACCTAAAAAGGAGTTTTAACAAAGCGGTTGTCATTGTTTCTTACATAATAATCTATTTATACCAATCACGTCATTGTCAGAATCACAATATTTTATTATCGGGCTATTTCTAGATATTTTTGAAGGACACGAACAACAATCGAGGAGAAAAGGACATGGCTCAAGGCCAATAATTTCCCACGCCCTGCTCGGACTCCGGCGAATATCGCTTTATCTTTTAAACGAGACGCAACTAAAATTATTACACGAATTTCCGAGTCAATTTAAAAGAGGAACGCAAAAATTTGACCTTTCGATTTTCTCGCCTGTTATTCTCGAGGCGAGGAGTCTCCCAATTTTCGAACAGGGGGCTTACAATGATCACTTATATTATAGCAAGGTTAAAACAATATTGAAACAGGGTAACCACTCCTGCTGCTTTGTATAGCGCCATCCCGCTCTCAGTGCGATTTTAATATTGTTTTGAGTGATCATGGTTAGGGGGCAGTGTAGTGTCACCTTTTTTTTCTCTTTTTTGCACCTTTTTACATACAGCTTACTTGTGTTTGGGGTGTATGTACATTGTACATACAGGGATTAAAATTTATTATACCAAGAATCTAAGATGTTTATTGTTAAATGTTTTTAGAATCCTAATTAGATTTTCTTGTTTTGTTTGATGTCAATAAGTGCCCTTAAAGGTTCATTATTGAATAAAGATTTCAGTTTGAGACTTTGATATATGAATTAATGGACTTCATAAAGTAATGCGACTGGTTTAAGTAGAAATCGCTACGCATTTTCTGGTAAGATACTCGTATTAAATATAAGTATATACAAAGTTGATTGCTTATCAAAAGCAAAAGGCAGGCATATTATATCGGAACATTCAAGTAAAGTTGCGATCAAAATCAATACTTAAGTAGTAGGTAATACTTAGTTTATTAAAGCTTAACTCATCTTTATAAGGCTTACACTGTTTCAACGAAAATGCTTTGGAAATGATGAATGTGCGTGTTGAATGTAATCTTCGCAATACCACGGCACGATTAAGAAGATATAAAGCTTTAGAAACTCCACTGTTTTGATATAAATTGCGGTGTAATTATTTTTATTGTTTTTTATCTTAAAAATAAGTTACCGAGTCGGCTTTTGTGTTGTTTTTTATGTTATGTTCGTTGATCTTGACTGGTTAAGAACATCATCATCCTATTTACATACATAAATGTAGTAAAATCTAATTTTACGACATTCGCACGATTTAAGATAAAAATAAAGTGTAACAGTTCTAGGATCAGCGATCGGAATTCTTAATAAAATAAAAGACATGTAAAAATAATAAATATAATAATGTAAATAAAACGTTAACATTATACGTCTAGAAGAAAAAAACACAACCATTCGCAAAGCAATAACAAGCTAAGCTACGAGTAATACATTCATGGTAAAGTTCGAACTCGATATAGGTATATAATTATACATAATCTTGTAGTCAAATAACTACAAATACACTAACGCACAAAAACCTCAGACATCTAGATAATTAGCAAAAAATAAGTCAATGTTCGTCGGCTATTTGGTTTAACGTAAGATTATTGCTTAATTCATCGTTCGAAATATATTTAGAGATTCTATGAATACTATTCGTATGTGTTAGGTAATATTGAGAGTTTTAAACTTAAAATTAGGTAAGGTGAAATCAATCAAACTGTATCTCAATTATCACACTTTTAGCCACACAAAAATATCTGGCGTGCTTAGAGCATTTGCTCTAAGCTGGCGTGTAACTATGCAAATGTTTACTTATTTAGTCATTGAAATCTCTCTGGATTTGTTAAGACCGAATAAAGTCACGATTTTTCGTTTATGTATTTTGTAGATTTATATCGTTTTCGTTGTTGAATATTTTGTTGTAACCTCTGCCTCTGACCCAACTTTAGAGTTTAGACTACCTATTCTTAAAATGTTCCATCTTCTTGTATTAGATGAGATAAACTACCGCTATACGGTAAAATGTGAGCGCTATCATTTCATAACACAGAAAAAGTTATTTTCATTTCAATGCCATACTAGTGGTTTTATGCGCATTGCACATTGTTGCATAGACTTAAGAAAAGTGAAATACGTGAGAATTTTGTAAATATTTATCGATTGCGCCATGACAAAGAATCACTTTAGGCACATTCTCTACTCATGTGCTTTAGGTATTTGAATAAGCATGAATGCATTGTTGAGTCTATTGAATATTTAGATGTGTACCTAACTGACTTGAATAATATTTTTTCTTAATTAATATATTTAAGGACAGATTCCTTAAAAGATCGTTCAAAATTGAATAAAAACGATATTTTTACCAAAAAAAATGATGTAGAGAAATCTAGACCAGAATTACAATTATGTTATAGTATTAAAATTGATCTTTGAAAACGTAGTGATTTTTTTTATCATAGTATATCATTGTTAGTGGACCTGCATTATATGTTGATATTTTAAAATACCGTGATTTTATCGTTTATTTAACATCTACGCCGTAATCAACATGTCTTGAACATTACCAAATTTAATCCAAGTAAACGAAGCTATGTTATCTTCAAAGCACTGTCCAACTTTAAAACTTTTATTATTGAAAGCTTTATAGGTATAAACTTCGCTGGTTAAATTGACACCGCATTCAGTTTAATGATATTTGAAATTCAAAGAGTTACGTATGCACACGCACACAGGCGTATACCCACGCGGGCAGCACGTGCTCCCTGCGTGCTAGCACGATCAGTCCCGATAGGATTGCCAAAAGGAATGTATTTATTACAAGAATTTTTTTAATGCAATTAAGCTGGCAAACAAACAAACTGCCCACCTGATGGTAAGTGGTAACAGTCACCTCATAATACATGTGGTTTCTGAGATTCGCAGCAAAACTGCAACCCCCACGAGAAATACAGTGTACGTTGCCAACTTGTGACTTAAGATGTAAAGTCACGGTACCCAGTAATTTCAGTGCCATATCTTACCCTTCCAACCGGAACACAGCAATGCAAGCACTGCTGCTTTGCGGCAGAAATAGGTAAGACGGAGGTACCCATGCAAACGACCCTGGTACAGAGTCTCCCTCCGGTGTTATTGTTTTAAAAAAACAAATAAGTTGACAAATAAATGTTTAAAAAAATATACAAATAAAGTTATATCTTTTACATTAGAGACTGTACTATAATGCTCTAGTCAAAATGATCTAAGAGTCAAAGATAAACAAATTCTTCGTTACAGTGAACGTTATATGTTACGTTGAAAAAAGGGACATTTTATTAGTCGATTGACAGCCCTACTAACATTAAAACCACCGCACCGCAGCCACACACTACGAAGTTTCATTCGCCTCAGCCACAGACGACATGAGCTGTGGCTAACCTGAACCTTGATTCGTCGTTCATAATCCGACGCGATAAAATTATCCAATAAATATTTAGCACTTCAAAGAATTGCGATTCCTCGTATTCACATGACAGCCGATTGCACTAATATCTAAAATGTCTCACTTCTTATGATTTCAGGTTTACTTGACCTTTGCTTTTAAACGTCAAATGTATGGCTTAAATCGTATATTTAAATGTGGAGCAAACCCATTCATTCGTATGTGGTGCATTTGTAGGAAATTGTAAAAGTTAAAACTTGGTGCAAACTTGGTGGTTAATAAGAGTATTTAGTTAACAGGTTTAAATAATCTAAAACCATAGAGTAGCTTAATCTGTGATCTCAAGCTATGTTTGGCATTAAAGCCCTTAATTAAATTAATAACGTAAACACGGTTTAATTGGTCGTAAAATCACCAGTTCTAGCAATTAACTGCACTTGAATGGCTCGATGAAAGCCTGAGATTGTTTTTTAATTCTAGTCTAACTTAGTGCTAGAATATTTGGTTTCTTTTATGAATGATGTGGCATCTAGATGTGGAGCTGTTTATAATTTTGTAGATGATGTAGGTTAGTCGAGAGACATTTATTTTCGCTTCCCACTTTTTTTGTAAACAGTTACCGTAATAACCTTACTAATATTATAAATGCGAAAGTAACTCTGTCTGTCTGTGTTACGCAATCACGCCTAAACTACTGAACAGATTTAGATAAAATTTGGTATAGACATAGTTTAAGCCCAAGAAAGGACAAAGATAGCTTTTTTCGCAGAAATCACCCCTTAAGGAGGAGAAAAGGGGGTGGAAGTGTGTATGGGGAATCAATAACCACTGAATCGATTTAGATGCAATTTGGTATGAAGATAGTATAAAATTTGTAAAGGGAATCAATAAAAAATACACTGTTAAATAAAATCCATTCTATCATTGTCATTTTTCATATTATTATGACAGAAGGAAACAAAACACTCATTAAGCCTTTCACAGCTTATAATGGTATCTTAATCTGTCTGATTATTGTTAAAACATATATCGAATGCTTTATTATGCAATAAAATTTTCTACTGAAATTTTGTGAATGAAATTGGTATTTAAGGAAGTATAGTTAATATTAACAGTTTAAATAAAGTACTCATTTTTGCATTTTTTGTCAAAATTTTACAAGCACTAATTGAATTACAGTTATAAATAAGTATAGTTTGCTTATTACAATGGTGCTTAGCGACCTCTTTATTTTAATACGTCAAAATTTTAAAAAGAACTGAAAAAGTTGCAGTCTTGGGTATATATCTGTGTTTCAACCATGGATTTAATAATCAAAACTATTAAGTTCATGGTTTCAACATTATGTTGTATGTGTATTCTTATGACAAAGTCACGTGTTTGGAATTCAAGAAAATCGAATTGTGCTTTAAAAATAATGCGTGCGAACCAACTTTGCATAACATTTTTAAAAAGCTTTTCCTAAATTATTATTTCTTACTATGTAGGTACTATCGTTTTTTGTTAAACTTTACCTTTGATGCTATAAATTTAGCGTATGTTCGTCGCAGATCAAAATAAATGTTTATATTACATTAAATTCATATATTACACTTTTAAAACTATCTAATAAGAATAAGAAGAATAAGTCAGAGATGATAGTTTACTTAAAAAATCACAAGTAATATAAATACGAAATTAACTCATTCCATCTGTAACACTCATGATAGAAGGAGAACCTTGGTAAAAGTTGGAAAAGACAAAGGCTACATTTGTTGTGACGTTAAAACTGGAATCTTACGTTAAATCAATACGATACGAGACGACAACCCACAGAGATAAAATGAACTCTGTTGTAAGGTTAATCTTTTCTTAATATAGAATATTCTCCGAAACAGCTTTTTTATGTATATGCGGTAGGTCTGCGAATAGGTCCTAAACTACATTTATACCGCTAAGTGATAAGGGTGTTTTTTTTATTATGGCTAAACGTAGTTCGCGGACACATCTAGTATACTTATAATACAAGAATTAAATAATAACTCACTGTACCGAATCTGATGGCACATGTTAAGCTATATTTACTGTAATAAAAACAATGTTATTCTCTTTAATATAACTACTTCAGATCACAAATATTTTATAGATTAATAATAGGGGTTAATTTATTTTTAAATTACCCAAGAAATTTTATGAAAGACATTTCAGCATTTGCCGTCAGATTGTGGTACACCTATAAAAGTCGTACGAAATTTAACCACTTTATTTTCTCTGCCTGTAACAAGTATTACCGTTACGTCTAGATGTCGTCAACATAAACAATTTTGCAATTAAGTAGATGCATGTGTTATATCCGTAAATAACTAGCTTGATTAGGTGGGTATAACTACTGGACCAATACTTATGTTTAATAAAATGAATTAAGGCCAGAGGTGTGATTTTGTAACTGGACGAGTCGTCATTAGCGATCATCAACAAACTCGATGGTTGAAATATAAAAACTGAATCTGACTGTTACTCTACAAGCTGAGAATCAATACAAACGGTTTTATATGTTGCGTTCACTGTCGCTTTATTGGTCGCTAAAAATTCCACGTGTGAATGCCAAATGCATGTATACGATAATCGGTATCAGGCAAACAAAGATTCAATTGTCGACAATATATGTAATATCGCCTCAAATCAAATTCTCTATGAATTTCTCAAGACAAACACCGGAAGTAGGAACGGCAGAATACAATAAAAATAACGCTCGATAAGGTAATAAAGCTTATCGGCGCGAACTATTTTAGAATATAACAAACAAGAGCGAATCTTAGAACACATAGCCGCTGTATGACTCATAGACATGTATGATACATTTATAAGATTCAAACGCCGGCGCCATATGCAGGTAAGCTTGTCTTGTCACTTATTAACGGTTGGTCAATTTTCGCAGATTTTTTAGCATGAGTAAGTAGGTAGGTATATAACGTTTATTTTGAATTGATTAAATTCGATCAGGGTCGCTACCAATAATACCACTCTGCCGTTTCATGTAGACACAATAAACGCACGAGTGCTGACGAAATAAAACATTGTTAGATAAAACCAGTCACACCTCGACGATACCCAGCCGATAAACCTTAACAGCTCTAAATGTCCAGATAATATTAGTAACTCATGTCGTAAATGAGCGTGGATTGCCGATGTCTTAATCTTATCTTATGATACGATGTCTTAATCTTATCTTATCTTATGATGAATCATTTGATATTTGTTTCTTCATTCAATTCTCGTTAACAATGGATATATAACTTAATATTGCATTAAGGGGAATTTTTGCAAAAAAAGGAATGTAATTTGACTCGGACAATAATTAACTAGGTACTTATATTTTTTAACTTGGAAATGTCCCGACTCTACGTTATTATTAGTGACTAGCTTTCCGCTCGTGGCTTCGCCCGCGTTATTATTGTTTTCCCGTGGGCATTTTATATTTTCCCGTAGGAAAAATAATTTTGTAGCCTATTATATAGAAGACTGTTATTTATATCTAGGAGCTCGGATAATAAATTTCATAGAAATTAAAGCAGATTTGAAATATTTTACATAGAAACTTTCAACCCCTATTTTCCAATAAACCATGAAACACGTGTTCAATTAAATGTTTTTAAGAGTATGAATCTCAAGTTTTATCAAAATCGTTGCTAATTTGAAAAAAATATCCAATACAAACTTGAAACACCTATTTAATCCCTTTAGGGTTAAAATTTTTTTAAATCCCTTCTTAGTGTGCGTCCGCATTTTGAATTAAAGCAACTGTCCAAATTTCTCGTTTCTACCATTGGCTGTACGTGCGTCTATTATAGATGGGAACCAACCAGGGAGTGAATATTTGTCAAGTCTCCGACCGTAAATCGGCAAGTATCCCGTCTTGCCGAATTACGATCGGAGATGTGATATCACTCTATTATAATCATGATAAATGTTTATATTTATGTATACAAAGTGACATTTAATTAGTCGTCATGTCATATATATTTTTTTAAAATTTATAGTTGACTGGATTAAGGCAGTCCACATCTGCCATCCTTACTTTCGTTTTTTAAAGCGTGTATTATAATTAATTTTTATTCTTTTTTACTTAAGTTAGATTTTTATCAAAATATTTTAGGAATAGAAGAGACCATTGCATATTATCCGTGTATGAATTTGTCTGACGAAATTTGTGATTAAAGCTAGCTATCTCATAAACGTGATTGCAAACACTCACCACATTACACACATTAAGGTGGCATTAGAATTTAATCCAGTTTAAACCAGTATTTGATCTGGTTTTAAGCGGTAACGCGTAACAGGCAGTCCAGCGTCAGTTTATAAATACCTTCACAATTGTGTTGAGAAAGTTAACAATTATCGATCATGAATCAGTTGTTTAGTGAGAAAATGATACGTTATGTGAGGCATGTTACTGTACTCTATCAAAGTAAGTATGAGTTTTCTTTATGTGATTTACTTTAAACATTTTTAAAACAATTTCTAACATTGGACATTTCGAATAGATATGTCAAGGAATGCTGTCTGATTTTTATGTGACTGTCAAATCTCGATGTCATGTATTACTTCAAAAGTTTATTAAATTATTAACATTTACGCTTTTTATCCACCAAACTCAACAACATTTTACACATATCTTACATTGATTCTTATTTTCAACATCTTTACGTTTCAGAAACCTGGTAACAGATCGATACTATATTACGGTATGTATGTTATTAGTGTGTACTAAATAAATACGTTAATTCTGATGATACAGTTGTAATGAAATAAAACCATAAAATGTGGTTCAAGATTATGGCTGTGATATTATTTTTTATGAATGAATGAAAATAAGAAGGTACCATACACTTAACACCCAACTTGAGATGTATATTGATCAAAACATATCCGTCAAAAATGAAATCAAATTAAAATAAATATCTGACTATATTTTAAATAAATAAAACAACTTTGTAATATCTGACTTAGAACAAAAATACTTAAATTATTAATGACTTACTTTATTAGGCAATATCTGCGTCACTTATCAGTTTACCGTATCTTTCAAACACACTCTAAAATAATTTACAGAGATTTTATAAGTCATTGATTGATTTTTTAAATTTGTGTACTGTACACAAGTAGGTAGGTGATAGCTAAGCTACTATCCTGTACGACAATTGAAACACGTGCACATTTTGATACATTCAAAAGTAGATACATAATGTAGAGCTTATAAAACCAATTTATGCGAAAACTTAAAACTAAATTTCACTGAAAATTTAATACTATTGTTATTGACGATTAGTGTGGTTATAATGAGCTCAAAAACATTTAAGCTCAAATTTCTCAAAACTGCAAAAAATTGAAAATAATTACCTACTTATAGTTCAAAATTGCCATATAGTTGCCGGTGCGTGACGAAACGTGAAAATAAATCATTTTACTGATACTCTTTGAAAATAGACAGAGAATGTTTCTTGTTGCATATTATGGTATTCGACGTATGAAAACAATTCACTTAAATCAATAGACTAGCACAGAATCAATTTAAGCACTTTTGTTTATGGGTCTGCAAATGAAATACGATGTCCATGCTACCTTCAATCCTTTTTTTCCTGGAAAAACAGACTGTACTTTTTACAAGCTTTTATTTATTTTCACCAGTCCCTGTGTCTGTAATGAAATCTTGTAAGTTAAATTTGACTTACTTCCTGGTATCCGATTGAGCTGAAATTTTACAATCGCATCACAATGCAATATTGTGCTGATACGGAGCTGATCTGATGCTGGAGCTGGAAGGTGGCCATAGGAACTCCGCAATAAAACGACGCAACCCCATCGAGTTGGGACTCGTTTGTACTTTGTCGTTAGTACTTTAATCCTATATGGTAACAAGTGTCTTATTTTTCCTCTTTTCAGGGCATTAAAATAAAAGTTTGATTTTTAAAATGTTTTTTAAATAAAAGCTTGTTATTAAAAAAAATATATAATTGGATTATTTTCATTCAGAGCTCTTGTCCTTTTTTAAAATAGATTCAGGAGCTCCAATATCTACAATTAAGTTTCCAATATGATGATTAATCTATACTTACGAGTATATTGTTAAGCTGACGAGTTTGTTTGTTTTTTTATTTAGTTGAACACGCTAATCTTAGGATCTACTGATGCAAATTGAAAAAATATATTTTTGTTGGATAGTCCATTTATCGAGGAAGACTTAAGGCTATATAGCATCACGCTACGATTAATAGGAGCTGAGCATCAATAAAAATGTTGCGAAAACGGCGAAAAAATATATAACGAAACGTAGTTCGCGGGTACAGCTAATCTCCCTACTATACATATATCTTGTGTTGTTCAAAAGTTATTTTACTTTGAAAGTCTCTACAAGTTCGATGAGATGCCAACTTTTCTAGAATCGTAGGAAGTATTCGAAGCAGAGATTACAAACGATAACATAGAAAGAATAGAGAAAAAGGATTTTACGACAAAATCGTAACATTTATTCACTTTTTGTCTTTGACGTCCATTACTCGCTTATATGCAAGTGCAGTTCACGACATTGGTCATAATTAATGGTGACTGATGGAACGAAGGAATCAACTTCATTCAAATCTCAGTCATGGGATTAGACGACAGGTAATTCGTCGGCCACAGTAGTATCTATAGTAAAACTGTCGATAAAACCTATCGTCTAACTAGTGGATGTCTCCCATGTTACGGCTTCTTGTTGCTCGTATTATCATTGTACGCAAAAACCATAGCATTATGTTGTTCTTATGTTACGCTATTCATTCATGTACATTTCTTAAGTATACAGGGTCATTTTTAATGAACCAACAACCTCCCAGGGGCTGATTCTAGTGTTCAGATGCAACAACTTTTTGTATGGGACCAACATCGATATCTCAAAAAAAACTTCTCCATACCAACTAGGTTAGCTGATTGAGACTTTAGTATGGGAAAGTGGATTTTTTTTTTGCGATTTCGATTTTGGTCCCATACAAAAAGTTGTTGCATCTGAGCACTAGAATCAGCCTCTGGGAGGTTGTTGGTCCATTAAAAATGACTCTGTATACTCAACTCATTTCAGTTCATAAACGTATGGAAGGGAAACGTGATATTCAATTACAAGATTTTAAGCCAAAAGTATTGTGTAAGTTGTGTATAGTTTAGAAAAAATAATTGGGGTGAATAAAGGCTGCAATTGCAGTTTTGCACATGAAATACGATAAAAAGATCATTGTTTTTTTTAAATAAGCAACTATTTAAATCCAGGCGGAAGATTAAGTGATAATAACATTATCTCAGGAATTCGTGGAGGTATTGAGTTGAAATTATAACCATATACTGAGGTTTTTTACAGTCCCATGAAGCTGTGAAAAAATCAAACTTGTAAGTTAACGTAAAAGAAGATACGGCCGTTTATGCCGCAAAATACGTATATTTCGACAATCTCAAGGGAATCAAAATTTAAAGCGGTCTTGCCACCGTTGACCTAGAAATTTGGCAAGAAGCAAGGTCTTATAGCACATTATAAGGAAAAAAACTCAAAACCAGAATTATATGTATACATAGTTAATAAGTTATAGAAGTTTGTATGGAACCCTCGGTGCGCTAGTCCAACTCGCACTTGATCGGGTTTTTTCACATAGAACTTCAACCACGATCAAAAGTTAAAAAGGCACCGTAATAAATACACTTTTTACATAATTAAGCTTAAATCTCGTTAAATAGTCCATACAGTAGGTAGCACTACCTTTTACCTGCTTCGATAAGACTACATTACAATAGGGAAATTCCCCTTGCTATTAGCAATGAAATACTGGAGATTAGCGGAGTTCAAAAACAATAATTTTATGTAATAATTGTAGTCTAGTTGAAGCGCACAGTGGTTCTCAACTATAATTGGTTTTGTTACAGGAAAAGGTATATGCATAGTCATGGAACTTGCATTGGATTCGTAGTCTATGGCCACATATAATATACTACTACAGCACGGCAATCATAGAATAGCATCTACATGTAGATCTTTTGCGTTGATTGACAAGATTGTTCTAATTTCATTGGTACATATTATGTTGGTAGTCAAGCAAATTTTATTATAATATACTAGAAGCATCATATTTAGTCATATACTCGTATAACTGGCTGTTGAAATAAGTCAAACAATTTTAATAAGTGAAATAATAACCTATTAAAAACGCGCTCTCTTTTGTACTTATTATGACAGATTTTCTTTCAAATTTCATTTCATATGTCCACACTTAAGCATTAATCTACACTAAATCAAACATATTCCAACAATAGTTATGTATTATGTCCATAATTAATTAATCTAATTACTGAAAGAGACTTGCTCTTCAGTGTCTTAATTCTATCGCCGCCTGTGGAAATTGGTTGTCAGTAACTAATTAATTAAGAGGTCGCAGGTATATACAAAGAACAATAACAATGTAATGGACTGGGTTCGGTCAAGGCATGCATTGTCACTCTTATAATAATTAGGTCTGTACTATGAAATTATCGCCTAGTATACAAATGTTAAAGATCGAGCTTTATTATAGATATGTATGTAGATACAGGGTGTAGAACTTTATTATAGATATGTATGTAGATACAGGATGTAGAAAGATCCATAACGAAGCCCGCGTCTACGCATTCAGACCATTAAAATTAAGTTTTATAAAAAAAATTTGATGGGAAACGAAATTTATTTTTAGGTTTAAAAAACAACTGCAAAAGTACTACCCTAAAAAAATAATCCTTGCTACTACGCAATGTAACGCGCTCGCGAGCTACGGATATCGTCTCTGGGTCGGCAGCTAAAGACAGCGTCCGTTGTAATACATTACGCGTTTTAATTAAAAACTTTTATTTGTTAATAAGTACTGTTTTCTTCTTTGAGTTTATTTGGGCGAAAATTAACAAATAATGTTCCAAGCAATTTGGTATAAAAACCTCTTAAATATAATTGTCACTTAAACTTAAATATCTCGGTAACTATTAATTTCCCGGGTATGGTCTAGGAAGGGTCTAGGTGAAAAAAAAAATATTGACGATTCACTCACGAAAACGAAACGAAATCGAAACTCAAGTTTTGGCTTCGCGCTCGATCTTTACATATAATATACCGGATGTTGCTGTGCCCGCGAACTACGCTCCGCCAGTAAAAATACAAAATCACTATTAAAAAATAGGGATTGGCGGTAGAAGGGTGAAAATTTAGGGCAGTAAATATTTTTTCATGCCAAAACATAAAAAAAGGCCTACCTTCGACCTATTCGCACGAATTTAAGACCTTCCAAATATAGACAAAATATCTTAAAAGTCGGTCAAGCCGTTTCGGAGTAGTTCGATAGCAAACATTGTGACACGAGATTTTTATATATTAGATAATTTCTTGTATTGTGTCTAGTTCCACACAGTACACATCCACAGTAATGCTGTAGACAATTTGGTTCAAAATCGCCTCGTTTCTGTGTCAACGCGTTCATCACGCTGGAGATGGTTCAGTTCACTTATCTTGC
This sequence comes from Schoenobius gigantellus, assembly GCA_963935595.1. Lineage (NCBI taxonomy): Eukaryota > Metazoa > Arthropoda > Insecta > Lepidoptera > Crambidae > Schoenobius > Schoenobius gigantellus. The sequence continues at coordinate 52,851,299 of OZ012540.1, forward strand.
TTTTTTACCTTGCCAATTTGACGCAAATGGACCGATATTGTTTTATTGCAAACTCAGCTGTAGATTGAGTATAGTCAGCTGGCACTATCACATTTAAATAGTAGTTGATGACTTTAAATTTCTGGCGACTATGGGTTCATTTCCCAATTCAACATTTTAATATCGGGGGCTTTAAACCAATAACGAGTTGTACGTTCATTTGTAGTGTTCACTCCGTACACGTCGTTAATGTTGCGAATGGGTTTGTGCCGCACTGCTACCGAGACTGAATTCTTTCATAAAATAACTAGTATACACCATGAACTTGAGGATATGCATTAACTTAGGCGTGTTACGATATGATTTCTTTAAATTAGATTGTTTTGCTTTGTTTTGACGTCAATAAGTGCGTGTAAAGGCCTATGTTGAAAAAAGATTTTTGAATTTGAATTTGAATTTTGAATTTACTCAGACCATCAAATTGAACAAATGCCAATATATTTCGGTCCAGTAGGTCTTGAACTTTTCTATGAAACAGCTACTGTTTTGTCGCGATTTTCGTATTGGTCTCTTAGAAAGTTATTTAGTTTGATTATTTTTTTTGAAAATATATTACGTAAGTATATATTACTTTCAAACAAATTACCTAACATAAGACAATAAACAAAATTAACATAAATTGAAAACTATCTATAAAATAAGCTTTAATAACCTAGTAAAAAATAAAAACTAAACCTAAAAAAGTAAAGATCTTCAAAAAGATACAAATGTAGTAAAAACAAAACACTAATCAATAAACAATTGACAGAATATTTAGAATTCATTGCCTGCTAAATAAATTAGATTTAGATTTATTAGTAAATCAAGTTGCCGTCCTACAAAAATACAATTTGAAATGGGGCGCCTGGCCTATCATTTATGGGTGAAATTATCAGTATTTTGACGAGCATCATAGATTATTAATATACTGTAATAGATCATAGATTACATCATAGATTTTTAATATAGTTACAACATTATTAAATAGGTACCGATTGAAACCGTGTTTATTCACTCCATTCATGTTTCTGTTAGCAAAATAGTGTAATAAGTGTTTGCTTCAACTTTCTTATATCAACTTTCATTGAAATTGGTTCAGTGGCTTGGCCGAGACTGCGTATAGACAGACTGAATCAGATAGAGTTTACTTTAATATATGGACATTAGTTTGGATACGAATTAGTCTAAAGTATAGTACAATGAAAAGTATTCAACAAAATTGTATATTATGTACGCAGCAACTAAGTACGTGTTTAACTAGAATATTATCTAACTGGCCGCAAATAAATTTTTGCTTTATCAGATATTTCCGTTTTGTTTTAACATTTTTGTTTAAAAGTAACATGTCCGCTCCGCACGTCACATATCAATCCATATCTTTGAGGTAGGTAGTAATCAATTGATTAGTGTAATACCGTAAAATTGCAACTTTTGTGCACGCCAAGGTTTTCTTTTCATCGTTGTAATATCGCGTTGTGCCGCCATCGTAATTACAATAGATATGTATTTAACATTTGCTTAACCTGGATTCCTCAATAACTGATGATCTGGCTATTTACCTCTTATTGTCGAAGCACAGAAATGTAAGGGCTCAGAAGCCCTGCCACCAACCAAAAAATTAACAAATGTGAGCTGTACCTTTTCTCTAGCTCTTCTGAAAGGTACGAGTAACTAAACATACGGGTAAAACTATTATCAAAACTATATAGTCTATAAAGAGTAAACTGGAGACACATCACTGCGGAGAGATAGAAGATTCGAAAAAACCACCCTAATTCAGCCATGACCCATGCCCAGACGGGCGTTTATGAGTTAAAAGGACAACGACGTAGGAAATAATATAAAACTATTACTGTAAGCACTTGGCCAAATTCTTTTGTTACAAACAGTACCTTACTTTACTGTATTTTCTACGAAAACGTCATTTTTTTTTCAATTTATTTATCTCAGTACAGTAGGTATATTTAAATTGTAACTGTACAGTTACAATTTAATATCGCCAAACTGATAAACAGTTTATTGGCGAAAGAAATGCACGCATTATAGTATGCACTCATTATTATATGATAGTAAGTACCTATGTGTGGGTAAAAATGCTGTTTTATAGAACTTGAATTTTTTAATAATATCATTTTGTAATAATTATATTATGCAAGAAGCAATGTGTACATTTGGCGGACCTAGCGTTAGAGACTCTACCAGTCAACCATTGGGCCAAGCAGAGAAATATGAAGTGGCATTCTTTATCTTATTTATTAATACATAATAATACGTGATGATGATAAATTAATTGCAAAAAATAAATACAAGTGATATTGAAAGATCTACAAAAAAAATATCCTATAATAATGTATCGATTTAAAAATATGCCCGAACTTTTAATTGAAAAACGTTTTTGGAGGAGGCAGTCCTCATCTCTAACGGCAGTACCTTACAGCCACAGTGAAGGAATCAGGCATAAACCCTGTGCGTCGTACGCTAAGAAACGAATTAGACGTCTTGAGAAACGGACATCTTGATAATCCTCTTGAAATATAAATCTGCTTAGATAGGAGGGTGAATCAAAGACAATGACAAACACTGTGCATAAAATTCTGAGGAACCTACGAAATCTAATGGGAAGCCATTTAAGTTAGGTTTCAACTTAAATATGTAACCAGATATGTGATCAAATTTGCGAATCTCAAAGATAAAACGTATCCCAATGAGATACGTTTTATCTTTGGGATTCATTACACGCTCCAATTTATTCAGGAGATCACATCGTAGCTTCGAGCAACACATAATATCCGCATAATCAAGCAGTGATAGAGTAAGCGTGTGTACCATGAGAATTTTGGTAGGTATGTATTGAAGGAAAGTTTTTGAAACGATATAAATACCGTATATTTTTGAGCAAATATATACCTAAGACACACATTTTAGTTTGGATTTAATTAAATAAATGTCGATCAAGAAGTTTAATTTATAAACGTGCAATACGGTATGTTAACTGACTGATTACAGCATGACAAATAAAATAGAAATACAAAGTTATGTTACAGGTGTGTTCAAGCATATGCTGTTGCAGCAAACGGTTTAAAGTCGACCTTGTAGTTTCATTAAAAGGATAAGAGAAAACATTATTGTTGTTATGAAGGACCTAGCGTTTCAACGTGGCCAGGTATAAAACCCAACCAATGTGGTGTGGTATTACGGCAATATCAAGGACATCCTTATCTTATCAGTTTGCGTGCTCATAACGATCGATGGTGTAACCTACGCAGAATATTGGACTTTTACGGTTTCAAGAGTGAACGGATTTAACGTGTTATATTATTCAACAATTAACCAGTACCCTCACCCCTTTACTCGTAAACGTTCATTAAACCTGCTATATAGCAGGTTTAATGCTAAACTTTGTTTTATCTTATTCTAACACAGGAAGACAAATTTTAAAAATAAAAATGAGACAAAACATTGATTAAATACACCAGCTTAATTTATATTTATACGTAAAGAAGAAGACACTAGTATAAGTTCAAAAATGTGTAAACCTATTGCTATCGCTTTACAGTTACAGTAAAGATAGATATAAGGTAAGGAATAAATAAGGACGGGAATTAAAACGCCCTAGCGCTCACGCAAAAGTTACACTTGCACACAATTAACTGTGTGAAAATATTAAAAAATTATAAAAATAAATCATTTCCTTTTCATTATACAGTGTGTAAAAAAACCCTGTGAACCCTTAAAGGAGCTTGTTTACTTATAAACAAACCAAAAAAGAAGTTGCTCAGTATTAAAAAAACTATTATTGACCAAATAAACCAACCATTTTTAAAAACAATCTAATAGTTGACATCACTATTATATTGTTTTTAAAATTGTTACATTTGAAAAAAGGATGAAATGTAGTCGTGGGGGTGCCACCAGCGCGTAAAGGGGTAAGCAATCAGTGTTACGTTTGAAATATTAATGATTAAATACTTATTTATTTTGATTTTTTTATTGAAGACTTTAAAAAAATGATATACATAGAAACGATTATAAATCGAGTCTGAACATGCCCCTAAAAGGTTTCACGTGGTTTTTGTCAGGTACACACTGTTTATCTTATGTCTGGCTTATAATTTTCACAATCGTATTTGATTTTCAAAATCTACAATTCTAATTTACACCCTGGGTTTTCTATTAAGAAGGTACTAATATCAAAAAATTTGAATGGACATCACATTACTTAAGCTCCGAGTTTAAAAATCATCTGAATTAATTCATAGCTTTCTTTTGCCTTGGTTTCAGTACCGTTTGCATATCTAATGTGTTGGTTCATTCAACTAATAAATAATTAATTTCACTCAAACGCTGGCCCTTTCCCAAATGCGTAGTCTTCGTTTTTCAAAACAATGCGCTGAGCTTTTTTGCCGTATATGATCTGGCAGAATGATATGTAAAGGACATAAAAGTGGTATAGAAGACCACATTATAAAATCACTGCAATTTATTTCATCACTCGATATACGAGTATCTTCTTAATAAACTTGTCTGTCAATAGAGCAAACGACTTCATTGAATAACATGTTCAAATCAAAACTAAACATTACAATTTTAAAATAGATTGACGATAGTTAATATTGATTCAACGATGAAAAAATGTATATACAAAAACATTTTGTACAAGCGGCGTTTTTAGATTATTAATATATAATGTTGCGAATATAAAAATAGAAAGTTGGCCTATTGTTCGAGATATTTAGAACTTTCTATTTAGTTGCGCTTGCGTACTATTCCACAGTGCATGTGATATTGTAATTGTTCTAGCTTAAAGAGGATTACTCTAGATTAGATTGCCTACTTCTTTATTACGCTAAAACTACACGAGTCCTTATTGATAACAAGTTTAATTCTAGGGTTGTCAAAAATTCTTTTCATAACAAGATAATCTCTCAGGGTTATCGCAAAAACTTTTCATTCAGTAATTCAATTTGAAATACAGTGCTCATTATTATGGCAAGTGTAAAGTGAACAACAGTCGAGAAAGTGTAGGCTACACCTTATAGCCGACACACCACCCGCATAGATGTAGGTTACACCTTTAGAATTACGATATCTAGTTTTGCACACAATGACCATCTGAATAGATACATCAAGGTGCTGTTTCATTGTTGTCATCCATATCATAAAGATAGAGGTTGCAATGAGCCGAATATTAAGTATCATTGACATACTTGTACCAGAATCATAACATTTTGTAATATATAAAATTCTCGTGTCACAGTGTTTGTAACCGAACTCCACCGAAACGGCTTGACCGATTTTTTTGTGTTTATTCGGTAGGTCTGAGAATGGGTCGAAAACTATTATTTATACCCCTAAGTGATAAGGGTGGCCCTCTCCAGAATTTTTATGGCGAAACATAGTTCGCAGGCACAGCTAGTCTACCTATTTATAAATCATTGCAAAAGTTGCAGTATATCGCATAAAACACTGCTCGTTCAAACTGAAAGGTGTCATTTTATGACACAAAAAGCAAAACATCACTATGCTTCTGAAAAAATTCCATTGTTGAATTCCTGAGTAACAGTGAACAAGACAACAACCAATTTGATACTCAAAATTTTTATGTTTTTACATTAATCAACGATGACAACCATTTTTGATAATTTGGAGTCTTTTGGAGTATATTTCGCTTTATACGTCGAATTGACAAGTATATGGCATAAGAATATAGCGACAATCGCAACCTGCCCGCCTAGAATCGTTAAAAGTGCTTGAACAGTTGAAGACATTATTTCAATGGGCTAATTCAAAAGAAACGGGACAATGTGCCTGTGAGCACCTCAAGGAGTGACCATGGGGGAGCGCTTCGCTTACCATGAGAATGGTATTCGCGGGGTGCGGGGCGGGTACGGCCGTCGCGGCAGGCGAAGCGCGGCTATGGAAATTTCCATTATCCAAAACGTCTCGCTCGTATAACTTGTACCAACGCGCCGTAGCTTCCGTCACTGCAAACTACAACATATTCCTTCTCCGCTACGAGTCAAGCCGACCGCAGACGCGCGTTGGTAGAATTTACAAGCCGACGAGTGAGCGTGTATTCCGCCGCTGTGATCGCCACTCCTCGCACCATTTTAGAGGCCGTACGCGTACATTGACGGCGTTTGCGCCAGTTTCGACTATACGCTTCAGTTGAACTAAAACGCCCAAATCCTTTCGGCATTTCAGATTGCTAATCATTTTGACAAGTTATAAACGAAGTAAGTATCTATTTGCAATAGTACAATTATGATAAATAAACGTTATCATCGACCCCACGGAAATTGATTTAAAATTGAGCCAGTGAACATCGTGTTCGCAATTTTTCTTTATTGTGCCTTTTATTTCATTTCCAAATCCCGTCTTTGGCAAAGTCTTTAGAAAAAATTGAAGTAGAATCAATTTTCCAGATATAGCCTATACCAAATTCTAGAAGCAATACTTACGTGTACATTTTGAAATTAGTATCCATTAGGAGACTGAGCGATGCAACTGTCCATTGACAACTTACACTACATTATACCCACAACGCTGTTGTTAATTTATAGTAAAAGACCAACCATTGTTCCGTGTAACAGACTTTATGGCGATGTCTCGGATCGTGAGTCGTGTTGGTAAACATGGAGTCATGTTGCCGCAGCACAATGCTCAATATCGCCTACATTATACCGACAGGATCTTTTAGAAATAATCACACAAACCAATAAGAATAATCTCCAATGACTGAAGAAAACAATACCGATTAATGTTTGTGCGCGAAATGGAATGTTTTTTTTTACCTGAAGCACAGTACCTCTACCTACCACCGACCTGGCTTTGAAAATTTGTTGATGGTAGTCACATAAGTAGGAATTTCAAATTTAATTTGTTCGAATGAGAAAATGTTACTTTTGCTAGCATCAACTCTTAGTTGTCGCGGTACAATAGTTATTAAACAAATTACTATTTTAACGAGAGAACAAAGACAGGGCTAAATATAAATCGCGAAGTAGTACAATTGAATCACGAACGCAGCGGATAATTCTAAATAATACATACTACTCAAAACCAGCTATTGCTGCGAGTTTTTAATTACAAAAAGCCCTTCAACTTTAAACAACTTCTTCTTAATGCGATATTTTTACGGGTATGTCTAATTATTTAGTCTTTAACTTTGGACCAAGCCAAGTATGCCAGGAAATAAGTGTACCAACTAAGAAATTTGACAAAGCCAGTTAAGACTACATACCGGATTGGCGTCAGTTGTTATCGCTGAGATCACAAAACGGATATTTAGAAGTCGACAAGGGAATTACTTTGTTATTACTCATACGCAGGCAACATCAGTGTTCTGATTTTTTCAAAATTCTCTACGACATCAAATATTCTGTTACCGTCTTACACCATAAGATACGAAACAATAGAGTAACAGTTAAATACGAGTAGCTTTACTAAAAGCTTATAAAGAGAAAAGTGTCATTCCGTATCTAACTGAAAACACTTTCTCTAAAAGTTAATCACGATTGGTTAAAGAAACTTGAACCTTAGAAACTGTTATACTTACATACTTACTTGATTAACTTTTGTGATTCCACAATTCTAATAAAATATACCTACATATCAACATAAGATTGTACAAAGAACTTCAGCAGAAAGTAATATACATTCCTTTATGTGTCGTGTCTCATTATGAAATTAAGCTCGATTCAGAGTCAGGCACATGAATAGGCACCTAATATAATATCACTGGAGCTGACGTACTGACGCATCAGCTCCTTTCTTCCGATTACCCTAGTAACAATATGTGAATCTTTTATTCCAATTAAGACGCTAGGCTTATTATTTTGCTGCCGAATATTTAAAAACTAGGAAAATGTGGCTTCAAAGTCGACGACAGCAAACAAGGATAATGGAATCATACACGCAATACGTAGGTAGATAGCTCTAACGAATTGGACAACGTATTCTCGTATGATATACAAATATGATTTAAAGAAAACTCAATCTTTACTTCAACTTAAATCTTTACCAGAACCTTGTGTGCAGCTTAATGTTATGAACAGCCACCGTAATCATCACATTATGTGAGAGATACCCATTGGTAAACATCAGCCTCATTTAATAATTTTAAACCAATCAGTCCTGCGTCGCCCTCGTTCAGCGGTTTCAAGTTGACTTTCGCTAGGTCAAATCTCTTCAACTCATATAATATGTTCCACCACTCTGGGCACTAGTAGCAATTGGCATCCTACACGTCGATAGGCTGATTGGTATAGATTTTGTTTCAAATTTCCATCAGAGCATACACATCCCAACTGCTCGTTGGGTATAAATAATGTATCCACAAAAGCCTATGTGATATGAAAGTGGGTGCCAAGAGTAGTGCGATTATGGAAATGATGAGGAGGATACTTCTCGTTTAGTGTAAGCGCCCACTGTACGAGGATCTGAGTGGAAGAATGATGGATGCGATATGCTGTGGCCTATCTATCACACGGAACTGGTAACTGGCGAACTTCGGACGTCTATACCAGGAGTTAGCGCACCAGTGTCATAAGTCACAAGAGGCGAAACATGTCGGGAGCGCAGCAGGCGGATCACGGGCTGCCAAGACGGGACTTGAGTCACGCATTATCTCACAATTTCAATGACATACCTAATCTCTATGTCTAAAAGAGTTTGAAGACACGGTGAGCGCAGAGGTCGAGTGATCGCCTACTGCGCAACGGGTCGCAGGTTCGATTCCCGCACGGGACTAATTTTTGTATGACCTACAGAAATTTGTTCCAGTTTGACCGGTCTGGGCGTATGTGCGTGCATGTCATATTCTATGTTTGTAACTGCACCCACGAAACAGGAGATTGGGGCGACGTTCTTTTTTTTTAAAAAAAGTAGCACGGCGGCGGCGCGACGTGATAAAAATTTGTTGACGCTCATCAAGGGATTAGTGTGACTGAGTTTTATCAGAAATTTCTTGGCAGGCCCGTACTCCGCCTGCTGAAGGGGAAACAGATGAGTTACCAATCAGTTGCACTGGAAGGAGACTCTGTACCAGGGTCGCCTGTTTGGCTACCTTACCTATTTCAGCCGCAAACCAGCAGGGCATGCCTTGCTGTGTTCTGGTTTGAAGGGTCTTACAGCTTATGTCTTACATCTTATGTCACAAGTTAGCAACGTACACTGTGGTTCTTGTGGGGGTTGCTAATTTGCTGCGAAACTCACAAGAACCACATGTAGGTACCTAATATAGATTTGTCAACTTAGTCGTTTAAAAAAGATGAAGACATGAACTTGCACCGGATACGTAGCTATGAGCGTTGCCCCTTTTCAGGGGAGAGAACGCGTCAAGACCGGCAGGCAAAAATAATTTATACGGAGGGAGAAAAGAAGTACGCGCGGCAGTCGCAGGTTCCGCACGTATCTGCCATGATTCGGCCATATTAACCGCAAGGTTGGAAAAGCCGTAGACAGTGGTGGGACGTCTTCCCTCGCATAGGTGTAATCGCGTCACATTGTCGAAAAGAAATGGACTCAAAAGATAAGATTATACTTGAGCTCTTAATAAGTTCATATTATCAGAAAAACATATTTCACTGAAAATAATTTTTTTGGCAAAAAGAATAATACTATTGAAAATGTACTCGATAGTTAAACTGTATCCACTTTCTTGCCATTTTTGCACACCGATTTAAAAACAGTGCAAATACTTTTCAAGTAACTTCGTACCGATCTAGTTTGTATTCGATCCAAACAAGTACGATATAATAACATGACCTTCGTCGCGCTTCCTTCGAGGATAGACCGAGCCAGAGATAGAGTGGATGGCGGAGCAAGGTCGCACTTTTCACTGTTGCAGGCAGTGGAGCATGAAACTGAGTAGCTAATTGCTTTCAGACGTTACTTGTTAGATTACAATAAAACAAAAAATAAAGCTACAGTGCATAATACATGGCACAGCGCATGTCAGATGCAGACAGACAACCTAGGTACCTACCTACCCGAGCTTTTTTACGTATGACGTAATCGTTGTTCGGGTACAAGTGCTAGCAGTTAGCACAAAATTTATGTGGGTTCTATATGATTACGTGAACAACTTTAAGTGTGAAAATTCTGCAAAAACTACAAATATTAATTTGTTTTCAAAACCAAATATGACGAGTGATCGATTACTTAAAATGTTGATTTTTTTTGTATTAAGAAGGAATTTTTATATAAAATGTTTCTACGGAACCAATTTTTTTATCTTAACAAACCAGATAACCTACTACATTTACTGTAGGATAAATATACTAAAAAAAACCGTCAGAACTAGTTCCGCAGTGAATCATCATCAGCTAACTTCAAATACCTCTAGGTACCTACTTAACAATATTAGACAATTTGTCCATTACTAGATAAAGATATAGTAGGTACTAACTATAAAACTCAATTGTGTAAATTTCATCGATCATCTAAATATAATTTCCCCCTTACTCATAGATAAGTAATGTCACGAAAGCAATATGTAAAATTATTAGTTTTAGATACAAGTTCAAGGTGCTGGTAAAACTTTAAGTGAAAGACTGCTAAAGAAAGCTCAATTTAACGGGAGCTTTTGTGCTCTAGATAAGCAACGTGCCCCAATGGTAATAATATATGTTTAAGAAATATTTTTAACATATCTAATACTACTTCTCGACGATCTACATAAAAGGAGACACATTAAAACAATACCTAGTCGATACAACTAGTCTTGAAGGTAAATTTTAAACAAAGTACCATTGTACATGTAAGATGAACGGTACCTATTGAATGAAAAACGTCTGAAGCAATATATTCCAATAGATTTTGTTCATTGTGGATCTTTGTGATAATAAAAAACATGGAATAACCACTACAATGCGATACGGTACTAAAATGTTCGAATTCTATTGGCACAGTTTTTACCATTTTCTACCTGTTCGAAGTGCTGTCACAAAAGGCGGCAGCCTCTAAGGCAGCCGCGAAGGTTTCAGACAATCGCAGAGCGTCCAACGAAGCTCCGAAGCAAACGGCGGCGTGAGAAAAGTACACCTCTGACGTGTTACGTGATGCAATATTAGTAGGTATGCAATTAAAAAAAGCCGCACTGTATTAGACGAAAACTCGTTTCAGTGTCGAAAATTTGTAAATATATACGCGATATTATTAGAATGGTATACCAGTAAGATTGCTTGATAATATTTTTTACCTCTTGAATCTCAGTTCATAATAGACGTTCATTATTACAATGATGAGATTGGGCGCAGAGTAAATAATCAATTTTGTTCGGTTTTCTGTTTTCATGTGCATGAAAAATCGAATTAAATTCCGTTGGTGTGTAACAAAGAAAAGCAGAGTTGGTATCACTTTCTAAACAATTATCGCAGCGCTTTTTTATTCACACGACAATGTTGAAAATAAAACATAAGAAGATGTTATGATTTCGCTCAAAGAAACAGACAGAAATATAAAAATAAGGTCTTACCTTAAATACCGCCGGTGCTAACGGTATTGCAGCTTGGTTGTGAAGATGTTTTTTCGACATTTTTGCTTCCCTTCCGCTCCAATGTCGAAACTCACAAAACTTTAATTATAACGATTCTAAAATAATTTAGAAAACAAATAGTTTAAGTGTATCAACTGAAAAAATATAATTATGCGCTCCGCAATTCGGCGTGCATTAAATTCGACAAAAACTTTAAAGAAAGCTATTGAATTATCGAAATCGCCTCTCGGATGTGAATATATTATTTATTTGTGTCGTATCAGAGACGGCGGCTCTGAGTTTTTATTAAGTTTCCGCAAGAAAAAAGTTGGCAAATAAATTTATGAGGACGCGTTGGCAAGAGCGTCGTTCTCCTCTTGCGGTCAAATCGGCAATGAGTGAGCGGGTGGGGCGCGTTCAAACGCGTTGAGCGGTGCGAGCGGAGTTGGGCTGGCTCGCTGCTGTCGCGTCGCGATGGCACGGCGATGGGCCGCGGTGGGTCGGGCGCCCGTGACGCGCGGCCTCCGAGCCGAGCACAAATCGCGCGCCGCCGCCGTCACTGCATGGCGCCTTACCAACTGAACAGACAAGACAACTGACTCAACGATGAATAAATCACCCTCGAATCCACCTCGACTATTCGCATAAGAAAAGGCTGGCCTATATTGACACTTCGCGAAAAATTCATCCGCAGTCCTGCTAACTAACTCTTACATTACAACACCACTCTCTCTTAGTCTAGAACACCAACAATTTCTATAATCATTGGAGTCTTTTCCACCTTTGCACCAAATAGATATTAGCTTACGTGTATCATTGCAAATTACGATTTACTATAATTTTTCAGCGTTAAAGGAAATTTGTTTACAGGAAAATGAACATAACTAACAGATTGTTACGTTTAACCTCTATGTCTGCCACCAGGAAGCTCAGTATTTATATAATGGCGTTGAAGTGTCTCTTGGAACTAGCCAGGCCCAATTATCATAATGATATTAGTAAAAGAGCATGGTAGGCTTGTGAACCTTAGGGCAATAAGATACGCATAGCCTAATAATAATACTTACCAGACTTCCACGTGATTTTAGGAAATCAGCCTTTAGTACCATAAGCCATCATTCCCGCTATCGAATGCTACCCAATATGTACTTAGATTGGACTATCTTTATGCGTCACAATCTATACTCACTAATATTATAAAGCTGAAGAGTTTTTTGTTTGCTTGAACGCGCTAATATCAGGAACTACTGATTCAAATTGAAAAATTCTTTCTGTGTTAGATAGTCCATTTATCGAGGAAGGCTTTGCACTATATATCATCACGCTACGATTAATAGGAGCTGTGAGCATCAATGAAAAATGTTTCAAAAACGGGGAAAAAAGTAGTATGGCGAAACGTAGTTCGCGGGCACAGCTAGTTGCTTTATATTGAGCAATTGATATTGTTGGTATGATTGTCAACTTTTCAAACAATTTGCCTGCTACATTTTTTATCGAGCTAATAGGAACGCATTAATTGCCTCAGAAAAAGTGCCGATGCCGATTAAACTAGATTAAGTGTTATAATATTCTAGTGTCGTACGTCATATTATCATGTAGACTTTAAAAATGTACAAACATGTTTCATTCTGAGATAATACTGAGGATACCTTTAACAGAGAAACTCTTTGCCAAACCGTGGATCAAATCCGGGATCTCGGATTCGATAGCAACTACAAAATGTAAAACATTCACAGATTTTTTCTCATGATACAAATTTGTAATCAAAAAAGCACTGAAAAATTAAAAATAATAAAAGAATAGGTACAGACAACATCATACTTCTATATAGAAGTCGGTGCCAAACGATGATCTCCTAGAATGTCACCGACTTATTACCAGGGTTTCCCTCGATTTTCATGGGATGCCATCATCAGATCCTAACTTTGAACCATCCCAGGAGTATACTCTATCGAATACAAAAAGAATTTTGAAAATCGGTCAACAATTGGCGGAGTTATCGCGTAACATATACACAAAACACGTTGGACACACGTAAAAATTTTATGGTTTTTTTTTTATTTTTATGGGATCCCATTATCAGATCCTAACTTTGGTGACGATGGGACCACCCTTGGAGTATCCTCTATCGAATACAAAAAGAATCATCAAAATCGGTTCATAAACGACGAAGTTATCCGCGAACAAACATAAAAAAGCATATGAGTCAATATCAAAAATATTGTACATCACACAAAAGAAACACAATGGAATTATCAAATTTCTAAACACAAAAAAATATTTGTCACACAAAAGAACATAAAGGTGCATATACAGGGTTGCTTTTTTATCACCCCAGAAAATTTAAGGGACGCTTCAGGACACGATAGTAGAATGATTTAAATATTAAAAAAATAACACCTATATTCTAAAAAATCAAAAAATACTATAATATAATAATGGATATGTCCTGAGGCGTCCCTTAAATTTTCCGGGGTGATAAAAAAGCAACTCTGTATACTTACATACACATAAATGCACTTTTGATGCATAAAAAAATAAAAATGTACTTCAAAATAGTTAAAAGTAAAAAATAATATGAGAATACACACAATATCACATTTTTATTTTGAAAAGTCGGTGCTTAATTTTAAGTCATTAATCCAGACAAAAATTACCTTTCATTTGATACCCATATTGAGGGGGTCGTAAAAAATATGTAATCCGCCATTTTGTAGCGGCGGCCATCTTGGATTTTGGATGATTCTTGGATTTACAGTACTGATTATATTAAATTGAAAGGAATCAGAACTAAAGGACAATCTGACAACAGGAAGGGGGAAATTTTCAACTTCTTCTAAATTTGACCCAAGCAAATAAACAAAACTAAATAAAACCGTTTAAAAATGACCAATATGTATGTACCCTGCTTTTATGTGTGACGTCACAAAATGTCACACAATGGAAGGAAAATATAATCTTTAAAGAAACGAAACCGCGGATAACAAAAAATTTAAAAAATAAAGTACAATTCTTGTCTATTGCAAGTGTTACTTATTACAAATAATACCTTATGATAATAATTGTGTAATAAAATAATTAAACTCATCTGATATTAAGCGTCACACAAGTTTAAAATTTTTCGAGCTACTAAACGTTTTTCATAGTTCTAGACATTATTACATCAAAAGTAAAGGGCCAATGTTTTGGTTTGTAAGGTTGGTAGTACAATGGAATGTTACCAGATGTAATAAAAATACGAATACGTTCAGAATGTGTTTGAAACGTCAGGTAATTTCGTCACACAACCATCGTCACACAAACGAACAAAATATGGAGACATCATTTTAACTTCGGATTTCTCATTTATTATAACATTTCTAATAAAATAAAAAGTTTGCTCATGTATAATGATCGCTTCCCAAGTACACTTACTAAAAAAAATATGTGTGAGTTTTCTGGTTAAAAAAGGAATGAATTTTTCATCTAGCATTGGCACGTGAAGACACTCTTTTTTAGTATGACAAAAAAACATGATATCAATAGATTTGTCTTTCATTGTATTTCTTTAGTTTAATTCACTTGGTTTGGTATCTATCATCCCAACGCATGGTTATTTTAGCGCCTTATTAAAAAATTTGCTGTATTTATTCAGATTTTTTTTACACTCGTATAAGTTATGGGTCATCGAGATTTTATCAAATGTACAATAATTTTGATATTGACTCATATATACGGTCGAATTGAGTAACCTCCTTTTTTCGAAGTGAGTTAAAAAATAATAATATTAAATCTTTATTTACCTAAAAAAATAATAAAATTGGAGAGTAATCAAAAACTCCCACACCAACCTGCGCCTGCTCGGTAGGAGTTTCAACAGAATGGTAAAACAGCTAGGGCACTAGAATGAGATACCTACGTCTCACTAAATGAAAAGAAAAGAGAAACACGGCAAGAAATCAAGAAAAAATTTATACACAATTACAATTATTACAACTTACACCAATGGACGATATTATAAGATTAAGTAAGAAATAAAAAGATTACAAGAAAAATTACTAACACACTTACATCTTTATTGCTATCTAGACCCTGCTCATATCATATTTTTGATTTTTCATCGAAATGGCTATACCGGCCAGCGTACATGATCAGCATTTTTGTTACTTTTTTTTTATTGCAATTAAGTTGGCAAATGAGCAGACTGCCTACCTGATGGTAAGTGGTAACAGTCACCTATAATATATGTGGTTCCTGTGAGATTCGCAGCAAAACTGCAACTCCCACACGAACCACAGTGTACGTTGCCAACATGTGACTTAAGATGTAAAGTCACAGTACCCAGTAATTTCAATGCCATATCTTACCCTTCAAACCGGAACACAGCAATGCAAGCACTGCTGCTTTGCGGCAGAAATAGGTAAGACGGAGGTACCTATGCACACGACCCTAGTACAGAGTCTCCCTCCGGTACCTTGCCAAAATGACCTGGATTTTCTGTATGCGCATCACTGTCATAACATTCTTTTTCAATCATATTGTTTAATAAATAAGTGAATCGACGACACTCTCAGGGGTCGGTTTTATTTATAAATAATCACTAATCTGAGTAACCCATTTTTTAAGCATTTATCGCAACTAGTGGAAGGGCTTTAATTGAGTCCTTTGAGCTTTTCTTCGAGCAAGCAAGTTTTGAGTAAGCATCTTTGACATATCCAGACAGACAGAACATAAGTAGGTAGTACTGGTAAGGCATTGCGAGCAGTTCCGAGAATTTCAAGTAAGAGAGTTCCTTATTTTTCTGTCCTCGCAATTTTTCACTCTTATCAAAGGTCAAGCAGAGATTCTCGAGCAGTTAAAACAGATAGGCAAGTCAAAAGATTTCAGAGTATATAAGTATGCGCCTGGAGGCCATATACAACCTCTGGGAAGAGTTTAATATGAATAATGATCAATAAGATTTATATCCAGACAGATTCGAGCAATATTTTGTTGAAAATCTATCAGCTGGTCAAGGATGATACCAAATTGCGTGTACTATTAATTCCTATTAGTAGCAAGAACGAAAAGGTCATCAAATAAAAAATCAAAGCAAGATTGCTTATTGCAAGATTGCCCTTAGTACAGGAAGAATTTTCGAACATTTGAGAGATTGTTTCTGAATGTGGATAATTAGAGGATGAGTTGCGTAATACAATCACTGGGGGAGACTCTGTACCAGGGTCGTCTGCTTAGGTACCTCCGTCTTACCTATTTTTGCCGCAAAGCAGCAGTGCTTGCATTGCTGTGTTCCGGTTTGAAGGGTAAGATATGGCAGTAAAATTACTGGGTACTGTGACTTTACATCTCGTGTCACAAGTTGGCAACGTACACTGTGGTTCTTGTGGGGGTTGCAGTTGTGCTGCGAATCTCACAAGAGCCACATGTATTATAAGGTGACTGTTACCACTTACCATCAGGTGGGCAGTTTGCTTGTTTGCCAACTTTCAGCAATAAAAAAAATATACAGACTAAGTGGAATATTATCGATTAATTATCCACCTACAAATAAATCATATTTGATAAATGAACACAAATCTGAACATTCTTTTCAAAATATGAAATGCAAACTCCACAGAAAATTATTTGCATCCATTCATATACAACAAGCATAACGCCTACATTTGGCATTCTGATTTTCACAGGCAAATATAGGTACCCAATATCCTACATTTTTTGATTTGTTTACCGGAGCAATAAAAAATAGCAAAAATATAATTTTTGCCCAAACAATACAGCACCTCAAATAAAAGGCAGGTAATTATGATACTACATGGAAATTACTACCACATAGATATAACCATCCACAAGCCTTATTTACAAAGCAAATGGACATATTTTTAAATCAGTCTAATATTAATAAGCAGACATCATTTGAACGCAAGCGATTGTATGAGACGAGTACCGAGTGCGTACATGCTATTCACAATCTTGGTAGACACAAATACGTGAGATCCTCTGTTAGTACACCTTTGATTGATTTGATTGTAATGAAATTAGAACCCACTATGTTACATACATAGTATATTAGGTGATAATTAATAATAATAATAATTTTATTAACCAAACAGTTACATTTCCATCACTTAAGCCTATAAATTAATGCAATTCTACATAATTTAACAGCGTAGCATCTGTTGCTAAACTAGGTAAGAACCTGTATTTCAGCATACAGCGCCTCTTGCCTCGATTACAGTTACAATTAGGGTAGCATTAGGCGGCGAGAGATTTACCTTCCTTATATAAGCTCATGTCTTTCCTAGAAGCAAAATTCATCACCTTAGAGCCACAACACGAAGCATAGGGAGATGCCTGCAGCATTCTTAAAATCTACTCAGCCTTATCCAAAACCCACAAATAATTATTGAAAACCTGTTTTCAATCACGTTAATTTTCTTAAATTAAGACAGCTTCTACTTATACTTCAAATTTATAATGTCATGTGGTACTTTGAATTTAAATGTAATATTACCAGTTATTTAGATGTCGTATGGATGTCGTAGGTTTATTAACATGCCCGCAGAGTTAAAATTTAAAACAGTTGAGAAACAACAAATTTGTCACAACTGTTTATACAAGCACAATAAAAAATGTCGTTCCGCAAAACGTTGCAAAGAATGCAACAGCAAAAATGCTACATTTCCGAGCATGTTTGAGAAAAAGAAAAAAATAAACATACCACGAACAATTAATTCGAAATGTGAGTATGGAGGGATGGTAAGCTATTTCACGGATTTTGATGAAACCTGCAGGCCAATTATGGATCTTTCATGGTATATGACATGGTATAAATTTGAGAAAAGAAGTCATGAAATACTGCATTTCGTATTACCGATCTCCAATGATATCATTACTATGGCATAATTTCAATGATGTCATCATTTAATAATGAACAAATGATCAAAAATCTGACCGGAAATCGTATTTTTCGTGTTGCACTATGATATCATATGATATCATTTGCAAAACCATGAGATCTGTAATAGGCTATAATAGATCCCTCTGGTATAATAGATTAAGGCCAATTGCACTAACCCTGTCTTAGCCTAAGACGATCTTAAGTGGCATGCTGTCACATTCTTTTCATTAAAGATAAGAAATGACAGCATTCTTTCAAGGATTGTCTTAGCTAAGACAAGGTTAGTGCAATTGGCCATAAGTCTAAGATTACCACGTAGCCTTCTTCTGATTGTTGAATTCGCACGTAATCGGTACCAACAGTACACCATCGGTACTACGCGTCATATTAAAGTAATGTATTAATGCAGCAGCTGATTTTTTCGTGATTTCAGTGTTATTTCCATTTTTCAAATTATTCAGTATGATGGTATAAATGAACAACATATTTAAATAACTAATTTCTGAAAAACCTTATGTACCATAACACGTGTTTTAAATAGATGTCCCCTGTTTAGGTATATATTAGGTATCCATCGTGACTATTGCACTGCCAAATATCTGTTAGATACAATACAAGGTTATTTTTTAATTACAAAAAAATTTTTGTGTGCTTGTTCAGACAAGCAAACTGAACAACTTTCACTACGGGACCAACTTTAAAATCGCAAAAAAATCATCTGTTCCATAGGTACATCTAGGTTCAGTGAATGTTGAACGTTTGTATGGAACAGCCGATTTTTTTTGCGATTTCAAAGTTGGTCCCATAGTGAAAGTTGTTTGCTTGTCTAAACAACATTTTTTTGGTAATTAAAAAATTAACTTGTATAAAAATGAATCGCCGTGTGTTAGTTTCGCGAAAACTCAAAAACGGCGAGACCGCTTCCTACGAAATTTTCTGTGTGTGTTTATAAAAACCGGGTCTAATTGTACGTATCAACCTTCCGGTAGAAAAAAATTCCCAGCTAAAAGAATGAGTTTATGAATGATGAGTGTTTTTTTAATGCTTTTAATACTCATCTCACGTCATGAAGATACTGCACATTATTATGAGCTTTATGTTATATTTTTACTACCTGTACCAGCGATTTCCAGAAAACTACGTTTTGCTACATAGGCGTATAATTTTTCGATGGGGGGTGTCTCGATTGAAGACTTTAATTTGTCTAGTGTATTGGTACACTGAAAACTTCATTCTATGTAGTGTAAGTTGATTTAAAAGGGGGGTGTCATGCCCCAAGCTCCCCTTACCTACGCCAATAATTCGCCATAATTATTGTCAAAAAAAACATCAACTAGGGGTATAAAAAATAGTATTCGACCTATTCGCAGACCTACCGAACATACACAAAAAATTTCATAAAGATCGGTCAAGCCGTTTCGGAGGAGTTCGGTCACAAACACTGTGACACGAGAATTTTATATATTGAACTAGCTGACCGTATGCAACTTTATAACTAACTTTTCCCGTAGGAAAACTTTTCCCGTCAGATTTTTCCCGTACGAAAATTACCTAAAAAGGTCTCGAATTATCCCTATACAAACTTTCATCAAAATACGGTTCAGTATAGTTTCGAATCTTATTCAATACAAACAAACAAACAATCAAATCTTTCCTCTTTATAATATTACGACCTACGAGTATTCTCAGACCTACCGAATATACACAAAAAGAATCATAAAAATCTCTCATGCCGTTTCGGAGGAGTTCGGTTACAAACACTGTGACACGATATTTTTATCTATTGGAAGAAGATATAATATTTCATTAGACATAGATATAGACATAATTTATAGATAATTATTAAATTACAAAATATTATATTGTTCCATATTATTAATTAATATTACTTATTGTTATTTTATAAAATTTGTCAATATCATAAAATGCTTGTGTATTACCCATTTTTTCTTTAACTTTTTTTGAACGTAGTGAATGTCGGAGCGTCAACGACTGACTGTGGAAGCCTGTTGTACACATTCGGTCCCATCACGTGTATCTGTTTGGCCGATTTTGTGACAGTTCGCGACACGGATGCTAATTTATGCTTATATATATTGGAATGCAAATACTGATACAAATGTATGTTTTCTCGCACGTACCGGAGGGAGACTCTGTACCAGGGTCGTGCGCATGGGTACCTCCGTCTTACCTATTTCTGCCGCAAAGCAGCAGTGCTTGCATTGCTGTATTCCGGTTTGAAGGGTAGGATATGGCATTGAAATTACTGGGTACCGTGACTTTCATTTTGGGTCACAAGTTGGTAACGTACACTGTGGTTCTTGTGGGGGTTGCAGTTTTGTTGCAAATCTCACAAGAACCACATGTATTATAGGTGACTGTTACCTCTTACCATCATATTATCATCATAGTTTTCTCGTTTGCCAACTTATTGCAATAAAAAAAAACGTACAGTGCTACTTGTAAAATAAGGAGACTGGGTAATGTTCATTACTTAAATTAGCTCGTCAGTGGTAGGTTATTAATACAGATCCACGTAATTTAAAACATGAAATTTTAACAGGTAATTACAATATTTTCTAATTACACCTAAATCGAGCCACGCACCTTTGGATTATATTGTCCATAACATAACTTCAAAAAAATGTTTGGTCGAACAAAAAGTGTTATACAATTTTATAGCTGGCACATTCATAATCAGCAGATTTTTTTTTATGTATGACCCGACAAATGACCTCCTCCCGCCTGATGTTGGTGAAAGGTGAAAGAGGCCCCAATGAGTTGACAGATAGAGTAGGGACGACATCCACTATCCTACCTGCCCGCCCCTTGCCGGCCCAAAAGATGCTTTTTCACGCCTCTTTTGAAGGAACTCATGTTGTAGGATGGAGGAAACACGTGAATTAAAAGAATTAAACCAATTAATTAACTTGTGACGTGATATTGTCAAAAAAAATGCTTTATACATTGGTTGTATGGCTTGATCCTTTTGCCTTACCGCCACGGTAATACATAAGAAAAAGACAAACTTCTAAACTTCGTGGTTGGCGAAATTCATATGGGCACAGCCATTAACAGAAAAGATTTAATTTTTATTAGCACAATGTGACAGACTTGTCAAAATAATTTCACGTGCGCCATGTTGATTTACTAATAAGCATTGTGGAAAATTTTATATGGTAATTGGGTGGGTATTGGTTGGACTCAATTCTGTGCGCCCGCCGTCTAAATAATCTAAAACTAAAATTTCTAAATTTAAACTTAATTTAAATGGCCGATTAAGCTAGTGCTATTCTACGGCGACAGGCCAACTAAATTTAGGCAGAGCTTAAGCCTAATTCTAAAATGTCTAAGATTAGTTTTTAATTTGTTTAATTTTTTTTATGTATGACCCGGCAAATGGTGTGCGTATGGATTGAGGAGCCACATCACGAAATCAATCGAAATCCCGCCCAGATTTAGTAGCAAATTAGATAATTTTGTAGGCGAAATCCTGGAATTTGTAGCAACACACATCAAAAGTTACACCAATTTAAAGGTGGCTCCTCAATTCAAACATCTGGATTGAGGAGCCACCTAGAACTCGGAAACTATTATATGTACATTTTTGAAAATTTAGTATCATTTAGTAGTAATTTTGTCTGGAACCTACAAAAAATTTGGTTCGGATACTGCTGAAACTCGAGAAGATACAATACAAAATGTGTGGCTCCTCAGTCCATACACGTACAAAACTTGTCAACGTGAATTTCCACGAAACTAATTGAGCAATTTTATTTTGGAGTGCATCATCATTTAGTAGTAATTTTGCTAGAATTTGTAGTATAGAAATAATGTTGGAGGACTTAGTGAAATTAAAAATATAAAGCAATATATGTGGCTCCTCAATCCAGACGTTTTGCATATAAATGATTGACTGTATCTTCGCGAAATCACAATGGAATCAAAAGCTTGGGGCGCCAACATTTAGTAGAAATTTCTACTAAATAACTACGTACAATTTATCAGTGTACATATTAAGGATCTGAAGAAAAACACACTTTCCGATATTCCATAGGAAATTGCTGTTAAGGGTGACCATAATATTAATGAAATCAGGATAACTGTTTCATGTTTATTTCTTTTAACATCAGTCATATAAAAATAACATTGATTTCGCTATAATTAATTAGTGACATTATAGCACTTTTCTTAATATTCTGAAATGAAAGTATTCAACATTGAGCTCATCAAAAACTCAGAAGAATTTTATTTATCATTGTTATGACAGCGCTGACATCTGTTGTAGTTTTTTTTTGCAACTTTCTCATTCTTTGTGAGCAAAGGTTCACCGCCATACAGCCTACCCTTTGCTCCGAGTTGATATAATCATTTAAACATTTTAGGTGAACTAAAATAGATTGTATCCGGTTTTTATGTATAGAATAGAACAGTATATTTACTTAGTTAATAATAATTTTATGCCTTCCCTTTGCTCCGAGTTGATATAATCATGTAAATATTTTAGGTGAACTAAAGTAGATTGTATCCGGTTTTTATGTATAGAATACTTAGATCATTTAACCTATGGATGCGGTACGCAACAAATCGCAGTGTAAATTTTTCTGCCACTTTTCGCGGGAGGCGAGGTAAACACGCACGCACACTACGAAAATGTAGAATACACTTACAGAGACGTTGTTCTTATGTTTACGAACACACACTATGAAAATATTACCCTACAATGAAGAAACACACACACATCGACAAATTAACGTGTATCTACGCAATCGCCCCACCACAAATGAATGTCCCTAGTGATGTGACACAAAGAATGAGTAACTATTTGGGTCGTCGTGAGTGAATGATTGAAATGTAACCGTGCGTTTGCACTGAGAAACATAAAACATGCAATGTTTTACAACTTGTTGTATGATACAAATCTCAAAATTTGTTGTGCATGATTTTGCGTTCGCACTGCCGAAAATCGTGTTGGATTCGCAACAAATAATATTTGTTGCAGATTGCGTTAGGATCGCCTCAAAACTTGTTGTCTGTCAACGTTTTTTATGAATTTGTGAACGATTGCGTTCGCACTTTCGGCTGTTAAAGACTTCATACATGTATTGCAACATGTTGGGGTGTTGACAATGGAAACGCATTCATAAACATTGACAGAAACATGTTACAATAAATTGTATTTTTATAACTATACCCTGTTCGGCTAGAGTTGATAAAAATACAACAAAGACAGGGTTTCTTAAATTAGTGCAAAGCGAGGCTCACTAATTATTATTTAAATGCTTTAATAAGTTTTTTACTTGCTGTTTAGCTGATCGACTGAAATAAATATATATTTTCAGTCATAGGCTATAAGTATAATGTGTAATGGTATAGGCATGCAAGGTAATGCTATAGGTATAATGTTTCGATGGGAAGGGGGGGGGGGGACAAATTGATATTTTCAGTTAACGAAACACAGTAAGCGCTCCGATGCGTAATCATAATTTTTATCAGCTCTCGGGGAACAGACTATTGATTTGATTTCCGATTTTTATTAGTTATAATAATATAAGACTACTTACGACGTCACAGTTTTCTATTGAAGTCGATACCAAGCAATAATCACCTTGAAACTCTTCAAAAATATAAGAACAACAGTTACTTAAAATTTGGCACCAACTTCAATATAAAACTGTGATGTCATAATTTAGTCTTGTTTTATTATTATTTATAGCTTTTTGGTGTTTTTGAAGTCGGTTTTATTTTTTATAATATGTAGTGATGTAGTATAGAGACTAGATTCCGACCCACCAGCGGCTTTGCCCGTTAAGTTTTAAATTTTCCAATGATTTTGAAAATTTTATCCGACAATCCCAGAAGGATAATGAATTAAGGGGTATCTCTTAAGGGTAATGTAATAAAGTAAGGTAAATAATAAATACAAATATAATCAGTCAGACATTTATTGTGTCAAATACTATTCTACTATTCTACACTTCTGAAACAAGCTAGTGCGGGGTGCAGTGGGAGGGTGGGGGGATACCGGGAATGTATTAGATGTTTTACGTGAGTATTGTTATACCGGTTATAGACTCACGCGAGAAGTCTCATGCTTGCGCGAGAAGCGAGGAGGTATCCACACTCAGCGATCTTCTCATTTATATTCTCGGTCGTTATCCGGAATGGACGAACGTGCTACTGACTTGGTATAGGGTGCGTTAGCACATTATAATCTCATTACAACGAAAATTAAAAACAAGAAAAAGAAGGCCTAGCTAGACGATGGTGGTTTTTTACAAAGTACTTTTTTATAGAAAACTTTTTCCATCCCACAAAATGGGCTCTGCGTGAAAATATTCTATAAACTTTAACTCTGTTTCATTGTTCCAAATTTTTTACACGTATGTCCAAAATTACTTAACTAAAAAGATTAACGAAAAATCTTTTTGTAAAAAAATATTTTCTAAATGATATTTATCACAAATTATCAGATGAGAGACTATGTTTAACCAAAGAGTGTACAATGGTGTCAATTTTGTTGGCATTAATTGAAATAATATACTTAACTAAATTTAGTTTTAGTGCTGTCAAATCGTGTTTTTTGTTCAAAAATTTTAACTGAAAACACAATTTGACAGCACTAAAACTAAATTTAGTTTAGTTTAATCGAATTAGTGCCAACAGAATTGCCACCATTACCTGCATATATGCATATATCACAGACAATATAACTAGCCATAATAAAATATTGACAGACGAACACAAAGTACTTTTTCAATAAAATAACTGTCACGAGATAACATGCGCTCTACGCCACGGTCGTAGTCGCACTGAGAACAAACGAGAATGTGATAGTGTTCTCTTTTCTCGCCCGAGAAACCCTTTAAAAACCGACACCGATCGGAGAACAGGCGAGCCCGAGAACGAGAAGGCGAGAAACCCATCACATTCACGCTTCTCGGGTGTTCTCGGGGGTTCTCGACGTGAGTCTGGAGGCGCCTTTACTATACCAAGAACTGATTTCTGATTTTATTACATATCTACATAGTTATAAACATGTTTAATAGGTAGGTACTTTTTCGTTTAGCTTTGCTCAAATGGCAGCAATTTGCTATACCGTGCAAGTAAAAAGCACGAGATAGCAACTTACTGCCATACAAACAAAATTAGTATTTTAGAAAACCTTTCATTTGCGATAGGGCCCAACGTGTTATAACGCTTGGGACGATATCGGGCATTTTCCTTTATGTTGCACCAAAAAATGTGAGTTAAAGTTAATTCGTATATAACGTTAATTCTACCATTTTAGCTTAGTAGATATTTACTACTATGAAAGTTTTTATTTACAGGCAGTAAGATATGTTATTCATTTGTCATACATAACGTGACGTTGAAAATGTTTTTGTTTACATTGGCCGTACAAACTTCAAAACCACTAAAATAAGAAGAAAAAGCTTTATTGTGTGATTTTAATAATGATGTGGCATTATTAAAATTTTCTCTGTATATTGCACGACAATCACTTGCTTTGTGCTCTTTACTAATGTAAAATAATAACAAAGTACAAAAAATAGCTCATTTTTTGTACTTATGACCTTAACTACAACATAAAATTTAGAGGACATTACATGACATTTTTCTAACTGGAGTATTAACTTACATCACATTTTGTAAAATATCAATAAAGATTATTTAATAGGCTTAAAATCAAGTGAGACGCAGTCGAAAAATTGGTTAGAGTAAGTAATTGTATAGGAAAAGTTTTTTAAAACTACAACGCAAAGTTGAAGCAAAATAATAAGTAATATTTTCGTGATATTTTTTTGTTCAATTAAATTCCACTTGAATTTCTATTTTAATCTTATACTACCTAATCCATGCACCGATATTAACATTATGTGGTTAAACAATAAACAAACTTCGGAGTGAATGATAAATAAAAGTATGAATAAGCATCATTCACTCACGTTGTCCCAGCACTAAGCAAATGCCCGTGTCACAGATAATATAATGCCCGTGTATTGTGTTGAGCTACCATCGTACCATTATATTTTTCTGTCGTAACGGTATAAAAATTACTTCCAAATTGTAAACAAATAAAACACGTTGATGTATATTTTATACTTACATGTGATAGGAAACGCCATGATCTCGAAGATTTGAGTAGCTGGATCGACTTTTGCAAGAGGAAACTGCACAATTAACCATTTTTTTGGAGCTCTTAGTGCGACACGAAAACGACACCAAATGGCAGCGGCCGCGCGTCAACTAGTTTTATATAACGTGTATGGTCATATGGTCAGCGTAAATTGGCAGAGGGGTTCGCCCAGCCTTGCCGTCTCCCGTATGAATGCTCTAAGATAGAATAGAACAGAATATTTACTTAGTTATTAATAATTTTATTCTTAAATGAACAAAACCTTCAATTTGGTTTCTTTCTGTGAACAATCTTGTTGACTAATGTTGAGTCCGTGGATAGGATGTTATTGTCTTGATCATCTGTGGAATTAGTGCCGGGGTATAGATTTACAAGAAATAGCGTCTTATCGAGTAGGCGGTTATCAAAAGTGCATTCATGTGCTTTAAAAACTTCTCATTAAATGATTTATTTTATTTTCCTTTTCTCGTCAAGGTGGCAAATCGGCCCAGAGGCTCTAGACAAATGCCACACACTAACTTTTCCGCAGTCGTTTCACAGAAAAAATGTATGGAAATGACATTAGCTTACGACAACCTCACGCTATTTTTTCCGCAGCTAATGTCATCTTCATACATTTTTTCTGAGGAATGACTGCGGAAAAGTTAGCGTGTGGCATTTGTCTAGGGGGTCTGATACTTAATTAATTCCAGCTACATATACTATGCTTGGAGTATTTTACTACTTTAATATTTTAATTCCTATTAAATTACTATTTTGATACTTATCATCACAGGTCATATACGTCCCCACCGAGGGACACGAGCCATCCTTAGCTAGTTAGGGCGATTAGGCCTTAGTCAAACCTCGCCCGCCCAGAGCGGATTGGTTGACTTCACAAAACCTTTGAACTACTTCGCAGGTGGTTGCAGGTGTCCTCACGATGTTTTCCTTCACCGTAGGAGCGTCAGATAAATGTACATATGAAATTCATGAAATGAAAAACACATTTGTACATCATGGCAGGATCGATCGCAGGTCTACCGATTCTCCTCGGAGCACAGTCCAGTGCCAAGGCCAAAAGTATCAGAAGTATCAGAGCGTCGATGGCCCTGAGCCACCGACGCTCTGATACATTGATACTTCTTAAAATATAAAACCTATGGAGAACATGGTAAGTCGTAATTTTTATCGCAATTGTACTGTGTCGTAGGTCCGCTATTACGTGACCACGTTCTAACAATTGTTATGTTGTGTTAGAGTTTTTCTCCTTTGTTTCATTTGCCACATTATAACCGCTGCTTGGGAGGCTTCGGACACCTATTTATGACGTTTCCTTTGGATTTGGACGGCGTATTATGAAATGTCTACAGCTTTCTCACTAAGTACTGATATAAATAAACATTTTCGTTTAATAAATAAAATGCGTTTTATTTTATAGTCATTGACATGTATGCCAGTGAACGTTTCGCCATAATAATTAAAAAACACCTTTATTACATAGGGTTCTAAAAAATTGTTTACGACCTATTCACAGGCTTTACCGAATATACACAAAGAAAATCATAAAAATCGGTCAAGCCGCTTCGAAGGAGATATTAAAGGAAAGAAGATAAGCATGGTTCTCTATTTTGTCTCATAATTTTTTTATCCATTATCTAACGTGTCATAATGTTTTTTGACATAATCATCATATGTCCGAATGATAAGCACCCCTAACTTAATTTCTCATAATATCACTTGCCCGAAAACCGAAATCTCTAAATATAATATGCCCTAATTTTTTTGCTATAAATATCACAATCTATAATATTTAAAATTCCTAAAAACCTTTTCTATAATAGTCATAAGTCCTAACGTAATATCTCATAATATAACGTGCCCTAAAATCGAAATACCACAAATATAAAGTTCTTTCATTATATGTATTACCAAATCCATGCATACGTTTAAAACAGTCACTTGATGTAATGCAAGCAAGCAAGCAGCATGCAAGCAAGCTTAAAGCATGCAAGCATGCAGCATGCAAGCATGCAGCATGCATGGCTTCTGTCACGGCTCCGGCGCTGCGGGGCTCCGGCGGTCCCACGCGATCTTATCGTCGCAGATGGTTTTCGCCCACCAACGCAGCTTCGGCTTGCTGGCCGGCTGTGTCGGCCAGCCTCAGCCGCGGCGGCGGTCGTTAAAACCACCTGCTCCTCAGCTCGCGGGCCCCTCGCCCCTCCGCGCCTACGCGGGTTTAAATAACACTCTAGGGGTAGGGCAGACAAGACTACGTGGTATCGGTTTTACAGCGATATATTTCCGTCACTGAATTTGAAAACGTAACGGTTGTAAAGGTTCATAAGACAACATTTTATTTCAATTTGTTATTATTGATAGTAAGTCTAAGCTTTATGATATTGATAACATAACCAAGATAAATCAACTTTTAAACATGTTTTAGGACTAACAAAATTATTATAAACCATCATTCGGACTAACAATATTATACAATATAACACTTAGGACATGTGACTTTATAGCAAGTAAAATTAGGATATCT
Source organism: Schoenobius gigantellus (assembly GCA_963935595.1). Classification (NCBI taxonomy): domain Eukaryota; kingdom Metazoa; phylum Arthropoda; class Insecta; order Lepidoptera; family Crambidae; genus Schoenobius; species Schoenobius gigantellus. The sequence goes on from OZ012540.1 coordinate 52,880,337, forward strand.
TATTATTATAGCACCCGATATTATGACACAAATGCATTAGAACTAAAGACGATTAGGTAATATACAATTTCGTATACTCGAACATTATGGAAAGTGATGATTATAGCAAGCGTTTTCGGGATTATGATTTTCGGACGATCGATATTCGGAGAAGAAAGGGACTACCGATAAGCATAGTATGCTGGTCTGTGGTGGGCACCCACCTATGTCAGTGTAAGTGAGACTCCAACTGTGAAGATTGCTATTGCAGCCATCGCTATATGTGCAGTGTATGGTAAAAAAGAGCTTTCATTATAGAAATAGGATGTACATATAAAAGTGAACTGAAATGAAAAGAAATTAAAAAAAATGAACGACGACTCGGTAACGCAGACTGGCTGATCCTTTCACCACGACTCGATGGCAAGTAAAAACTTGCCTTCCTGCCCATCCCAAGCGTATCCCAATACCTGCACACGCGAAAACCTTCAAAGATAACAGACAACATAATATCCGTGGCGGAGTACTGTATCTGAATCGACACGGAAGAATTGAAATGAAATGAAATAAATCAAAATCAAAATATTTTATTCAACTTGGATTTTACAATCTCTTTTGAAAGTCAAGGAAGCTACGCCAATGGTTCACAAGTCTACGGCGGGAGACCTTGTACTGGAAAGAACCAGCAAGAAAACCAGCAAGGGCTATTTTTTTCTCCCTGTATTGTTACAGAGTCGTCAATTGGAAGCTGACCTCAAGGCAAAAATTTGAGCTCAACTTCCATAACAAATGTAGATTTGTCAGTTCTCTTCTTAGTACAACGTTACCAATACTACTTAATGAATAGTTATACACAACAACACGATTATTTACATTATTATCATTAATAATTTCATCAAATTAACACCAGGCATTGGCATCTTGTAAATAATCGTTGACTTTATAATATCCTTTACTCATCAGAGTCTTTTTTACATGCGCTTTAAACTTATCAAAAGGCAAGTCAGTTAAAAATTAAATTAAAAAATCGCCTTTTCCATTTAACCCTATATAATGTATAATGGGCAATCTTAAACTGTTTTCATCAAATCACCGTAAACGAACGGAGTGAGATTTGCGGAGCTAGAGCGCAGCGAAGCGTAGCTCAAATCTCACTCCGTTCGTTTTCGGTGTTTTGATGAAAACTGTTTTAGAATGCCCAATATACACCTACTATTAGTACCTGTTACGCAAAAGCTATACCTAAAGTTTGCCTGTGTAGGTAGTTGGTTCTTAACTTATGAAATAATGTTTTACTTGTGTTTCTTATTTTTTTTTCAAAATAAGTAATACTTAACGCGTGAAGTATCTCCCTCTTCAACATTGTGGTACACAATAGGTATAACAACGTCGGTAAGCCAAAATGTCGAATGTTTTGCCAAAAAATACGGCTATTATGCTATGTGGATAGATATAACATAATAGCATGTATTAATACACATTATAATTCCTCAGTTGTTGTGGAGTCCAGATAAAGCTCACTCCCACCTTCGGTTTTATCATTACTTACCATCAGGTGAGATGAAGGCCGAGAACTTGCCTGTTGTATGTAAACAAAATAAAAATTTGTTTTTTTTTTTGTTTGTCCTAGATTTTAGTCTCGTTATGGTCACCCTTAACTGCAATTTCCTATGGAATATCAGAAAGTGTGTTTTTCTTCAGATCCTTAATATGTACACTGATAAATTGTACGTAGTTATTTAGTAGAAATTTCTACTAAATGTTGGCGCCCCAAGCTTTTGATTCCATTGTGATTTCGCGAAGATACAGTCAATCATTTATATGCAAAACGTCTGGATTGAGGAGCCACATATATTGCTTTATATTTTTAATTTCACTAAGTCCTCCAACATTATTTCTATACTACAAATTCTAGCAAAATTACTACTAAATGATGATGCACTCCAAAATAAAATTGCTCAATTAGTTTCGTGGAAATTCACGTTGACAAGTTTTGTACGTGTATGGACTGAGGAGCCACACATTTTGTATTGTATCTTCTCGAGTTTCAGCAGTATCCGAACCAAATTTTTTGTAGGTTCCAGACAAAATTACTACTAAATGATACTAAATTTTCAAAAATGTACATATAATAGTTTCCGAGTTCTAGGTGGCTCCTCAATCCAGATGTTTGAATTGAGGAGCCACCTTTAAATTGGTGTAACTTTTGATGTGTGTTGCTACAAATTCCAGGATTTCGCCTACAAAATTATCTAATTTGCTACTAAATCTGGGCGGGATTTCGATTGATTTCGTGATGTGGCTCCTCAATCCATACGCACACGGCAAATGACCTCCTCCCGCCTGATCTTAAGCGGTGAAATAGGCCCAAATGAGTTGACAGATAGAGTGGGGACAACATCCACTATACCTGCCCGCCCCTTGCCGGCACAAAAGATGCTTTTTCGCGCCTCTTTTGAAGGAATTGTAAAGCTTACCCAGTATCTAAAGGAAATAGTTCACTTAACTTATAAATTACTCAAAATGAGACCCATTTCCACGTATGCACAGACGTATTCTTCGACTGACTTCGCTACGTTGCGCCTTTTATATCGTGTTGATTGAATATTTAAAATACCTAACTTAGTTCAACTTTTCTGTAATGGGCTTAACAATAAAAAAAATATTTTTCTTGGTCTTTCTTTAATTTAAGATACTATGTTGTTTAAAAGAAATTGATCCTTATAAATGACTCTTTCGGTTAGTAGGTACCATAAAATATAAAATGTTTTTTTTTTCACATTTCACCGGTTCGATGCCCGATTCAATCAGGTGATTTTTCAAAAATCTTTAAATGCAGTTTTAATTATTTTTGAAAATAAAGGAATGTTTCATTTCAGCAAAATTTAGCATCATCATTATTAAGGGTACTTTTCCTCCAACCACGGTCTTTTTTTTCCACCCTGTATATATATATACATACACTATTTATGAAAAGTCTTCTGGATTTGGTAGTCGAAAGCTCTATGAACAATTTTTCTTGTCCCTCACTGTAATAAATTCATATTTCCCTGGGTAAAATGCAATCATTTACATCCTTTCAGCCTTTTGCTGTCAGCCATATGGTCCAATTTACGGAACATCCCGAAGTTTTCCGAGAGATGTGGTTCGTACACTTACAGCCGGTTGCACCAAGTTTTACGATTTTGTAAAAAGTAACAAGTTAATACACAAAAATGGATCGTTTCACTATATATGATTCGCGCCGTACATTTAACCTATTAAACGTAAAGGATAAAATAAAACTACAATTGAAGCTAGTGGTTAGACAATATGGTGCAATTCTTATGTATTTATATTGAATTTTAGTGTTACTTTTACGAAATTGTAAAACGTTAAATTTGGTGCAACCGGCTGTTAGTGTCAATCTTTTAATGTCCCTTCTTTTGCTCTAACATTCAGGCGCATATATTTTTCTCTTTTTACAGGTCACCTAGGTAATGTAAAATTCGATACATTGATGTACCAACAAGGTAAGTCAATGATTCAAGAACATGCATGTCAGCCGCGTAAATCGTCCTTTTTACCATTGACACTGGAAAAAGGGCTCGCGATTCTTCAAAAACAGTGAATAAAACGCTCTTTGTTTCAATGAGTGAATAAAAAAAATGAATTTAGAACATGCGCGAATAGTAAGTAAAAAGGAACACGTGCAAAGAGTTTGCACACTCTCGCTATTAAAACGTACTAAAAACCACCAAAACGTAATAACTAAGTTTCAAAAACTGTTCTCATTTTACAATGAATTTCTAGTTCTTTTGTTTCCTATTGTTCTTTTAGGTACTAACCATAATAAAATTTGATAAATAATCACAGAGTAATTATTTTCTCGCAGTCAATGATGATAAAAAGTAGAGTACCTAACACGTGAAAAAAAATATTCTCGGCTCTTGTATCCCTTGAAATAAAATCCTTAGCGGATCGGCTAAACGTAGTTCGCGGGCACAGCTAATATACCTATAATAATTTATTGTAGAGCACAATATCGACAATAGTACAAATAAAAGGAAACTTAATGTACATGGGCGGACTTATATCTATAAGAGATCTCTTCCAATAGTAGTACAAAGGTTGAAAATTGCAGGGCCTGAGTGTACAAGTCATTAGAGATAATACAAATGCACACATATATGTATGTTCAGCTTTATATAATATTAGTATAGATAAATATCTTGATTAGGTAATTAGAGAGGTAGTATTCTTTCAGATGACGTTTGAAAGACTCTTGCTACAACAAAATGAGAAAGCAGCGCGGAGGGACTTATGAAAAAATATGGATTTGATATTTAGGGACTTCTAGGACATAATGAGCGACACAAGATCGCTAGTGGTGAGAATTGTGGACACAATGTTTAAAACGGGATCTTAGATAAACTGGAAACTGGGGATAGTGGAGAATTGTGTACAAAGGACAAAGAATAACTGTATAACCTGTGGGCTAGGACGATTGTAACTCCAAGTATGAAAATTTGAAAAGGGTTGATGAATCGATATAGAACCAAGCTCTTGTAGGAACGAGTTTTCAACTCGCAAGTATATAACAATATATTTAAAATGAATCCAAGAGGTTCTTGTTCTATTGCTAAAACGTATAATATTCAAATTTTAACTCCGTTCATTATCTTCGGTAGAAGTGATGATGATGATGCACGGGCGTTGGCGACGAACTGCCACACAAAAGGACGTTTCGGAGAACTGAAAATTAACGGGATTGTAAAATGAGTTTTTAGATCGACCGATGTGGGAGGTAACGTGATTATAAACTCTACAATAATTTTTACTTTTGGAGGTATGGCATGTTATTAATTGTGTAAATAAGCGTACATCGACAGTTTATTTTTGTTGAACATACGTAAAATGTCGTGATCACTTGATTTGAGTGTCCGCCCCATTCCATATTGTTTATCGATTTGTGCAAATGCTATTTTGTTGACTGTGTGACGAGTATGGTCACGAGTAGACTATGTCAATACGACCAATACCTACTAATGTGATTCTGCGACATAGCACATTGCAATACCTAGCAATTTAATGAACATGCAAAGTTGTATTTTGAAAAGAGTACAGTAACAGTATATTAGTGTAATAAAGGTCTTAGTGCGTTACGGCTTTTCCTTGAAATCTTCTTTTTTTCTCTTACTAATTCTATGAGCGGAAAGGTGCAATTTTATTATTCCCAATTAAGGATTTTTTAAGTTAAAACTATATCTATCCTAATTTAAATTTATACATCATTGTTGATGGATTGCATTGTTGCCCTTATGTAGCTTCATTGAGAGTATAACATAAGTCAAGAATCCCGTGATGAGTTGTTAATTTGAAGGAAAGACCGAAAGAAAAAGCAATATAATAGTGTACCCATGTACCTTACATGGGTACACTATTATATTGCTTGTTTAACAAAAGCGTACGACTCTGCCTTTGCTTTGATCTCTACTAGCAATTATTTTTACAATTCACTTATTTCATATCGGAAAGCGTCCTTGACAGTATTATGTGATAGCTTGATTAAGCCAATCGGTATATAGAGAGGTAATAGTAAATTGAAAGTACCATTCTTTATAACTGTTGGTTATTTTTTTATTAGTTCAAAAAACTACATTCTTAAGTGCAATAAGCTCGCAAGTACCTTATCAATAGATCTTAATCGACTTTAAAAAATGAGAAGGCTTGAGTGATTTTTTGTGTGTTCACAGCTTCCTCCGCCAATGGTGGATTTATTTTTATCATTCTTTTCTCTTCAAAAGAGTTGCGGAGTTTCCGCAGGTGAGGTGGGATCATTATAATTAGGTTAGAATCTTATAATGTGATTCCAGGTAGGTATGTTAGAGAAATTCTAAAGTTTAATAGGCACGCACAACGTGTTTGGTATTTTCTCCACAGTCATTCATTTATTTGCGTCATAGTCATCAATTCATCATTTCATGTTGCTTAGCTGATAATGGAAGGTTCCTCGTGGGTTATGGGTATAGGGATAGTTGTTTGAACATTAACACGTATCGACCTGTGAGAAGGTGCATTCTTGAATTAACCTGTATTAATTTACTGGATAGCCAGTCAAAATAAAATGAAAACACTTAAAAAAATTGCCAATCAGCGGTGCTTGTATTTTTGTGTTCCGGTTTGATGGGTAAAACATAAAAGATTTACATAAAAATAAAACTTTTTTTCAGGTCCGTGATGTAAGACATGCCTGCAGGCATTGAAATCACTGGTGACTATGATGTGACGTTTTATGTCACGAGTTGGTAACGTAGATTGGATTCCTTGTAGGGACTGCAAATTTACAAATCTTAAGGGAACCACATAATATTATACTATAATGTAGTCCAACCAAACAAGACTAGTGACGCGTAGGTAGTTTAAATTTACGTAGTCACCGACTACCGCTACACATGTGTCGCCGCCAAAGATAAGTTCTGTGAAATAGGTATGTAATGGCGGCTCTACACGTTGGACAACATATTGGCGAATGTTGTGGCAAAGATGTTTGATAAGAGATTGTGATGGCGTCCACACGTTGGAAGGTCGATCAGTTTGCTTTGGTTCGGGCCAATGTGCGGACTATTGAAATTTTTTATGATCTTTATTTTTTGAGCGTCGGTGGTGCTGTGGACTCGGCACTTGCCTTCCAATCGGGAGGTCGGGGTTCGAGACCCGCCATGTACCAATGTGTTTTTCGTTTCGAATTTCATATGTACATTTGTCTGACGCTCCTACGGTGAAAGAAAACATCGTGAGGCAACCTGCATACATCTGCGAAGAAATTCAATAGTGTATGAAGTCGACCAATCCGCACCAGCGTGGTTGAATAAGGCCTAATCACCCTAACATAGGGTAGGCTCGAACCCCTCGGTGGGGACGTATATGAGCTGTGATGATGATGATTTTTTGGGTTCCATAAACAGTTTTCGGATGATAGAGCTCTATGAAGCGAAAAGTTTCTTCACTACTCATAGATGGCGTATCGTAGATATCAGAAACAAATCGACGCGTGAATAAAGCGCGCGCTCAGTGTGGGTGCTCGTTGCAAACTAAAAGCGTGGCCAACGTGGACGCTGCGCCCATAACTGTGCCACGATCACACCACAACCCTTTGATCTGCGTTGAAAAACCGACACCACACGGATCTTGCGCCAATGTGTGGGCCAACGGTCCAATACCTACCAAAGTGATCACGAACCTCCGCTCTACACGATGGCCATTACGTATTGGCCAAAACATTCGTCAATATGTTGGCCAACGTGTAGAGCCGCCATGAGCCTTTAACGAATCTTTCCATGGTTTTGTGCAATATATGAAGAAGAAAAAAGAAAGAAAGAAGAAAACATATTTATTTGGCGTTTAGTAAACAGGTGACAAAAACCAAAACATAAATAAACAAAATATTACAAGAAAAAAGCAATGAATTACGCAATCATTTACAAAAAAGCGGCCAAAAGCGACTCCACTCAGCTCTAAGTCACAATGAACTGTGGTGACGCTTATTTTCAGTGGAGCCGCAAGGACGATAGAGGATGATCCACCCTTAATTATTAACGTAATACTCTAACTAACCCATCTGCTCCGAACCACAACACACCATACACTATTTACAAACTTTTAGAAATTATTTACGTAGAAGCAAGGAAATATGTAAAGCAAATCCAAAGACGATACGGTTAAATCTCTCCCGAACGACAATAACAGTTCGGAACTAGAGTCTAGGCTTCAATTCCATAAAAAAAATCATGATAGGCGCGCAATCAAATCGATTATGGTTAGGTCCATTAAAAAAACCGGAAGACAAAGTAATACTGAAATCTTTTCTTCACCAAGATGAGAATGACAAATATAGGGTACATGCAATGAACTTGGAGATGCAAAATGACTGGATAACTATCGGTGAATTCTGCATTCCGCCAGCTCTGAAGTGGAAAACTCTACTTTATGATTGGTCGCCTGCAATTCTGAAATTCTATCTTAACGCCTTCCAGATGACTCTCCCAGACCAATGTTATCTAACAAGATGCGGAATAGCCACAGAAAAAACATGCTGTACGTGTGGCAAAGCATCTGGAACCGCTAGGCACATACTGGTGGGATGCAGAGTTCTTTTAGAAAAGGGTAATTACTCGCGACGTCATGATAAGCTTTTGGGAATCATACGGGAAGCAGTCAGTCAAGCGGTCGCAAGAGCCCAGAAAGGGATGACAACAACGACAAGCCTCATCCAATTCACCAAAGAGGGTTCTAAAACAAAACCAATAAATAAACCCTATTCGATCATAAGCTCGGCACCGGATTGGACCTTTGTGATGGATACGTCTGATAAACAATACAAGTTTCCGTCTGACGTAGCGATTACTGCATCCAGGCCAGACATTTTGCTTTACTCTCGGATACTAAAGCGCGTGCTACTCATCGAACTCACCGTGCCGTGGGAATATAACATTCCCAAAGACCACACATTAAATTGAATAGATACTACGATCTTACCAACGATATCACAAAAAACGATTATTATGTTCACTTATATGCGGTAGAAGTAGGCGCGAGAGGTATTCCGGCAAAATCCTTATACACATTGCTAAAAGATCTAGGCTTTTTGAGAACGTCAGTATTAAACCGCGCAACAAAGCTCAATATTAAACCGCGCAACAAAGGCGGCTCTGACGGATTCGTATCAAATATGGTTAGGCACTTAGGCAGAGAGAGGAGCCGGAGTGGTGAAGGTAAAGTAGCTACTTAAACTTGCACTTGAGTCGTAAGCCCCAGGCACTGCTCTTGGCTGTTTTCTCTGCAACGCGATGGACCCGGCACCCGCACGGTGAATCCATGGAATGCTAAGTTATCGTCTCTCTTGGATTGAATTATAATTAGGTATATTAGAATAATAAATTATATAAAATAGAGAATTATTTATATTAAATTACAGAATTATCATACTTAGAATTGGAATAAATTGAATAATTGTATAATTAGATTCTACATAGTAACAACGTATGAAGTATTTAAAATAACAATCAGCTGCATACGATGAAGTGGACAATTAATCACCTTTACTGGGATGTACTCAAAATCTTTCACAACAAAGATATGACTAGATTAAATTCTTGAGGAAAATCACAATGAAAACAGTGTTGCATAAGTGTGAATCAGAATAAATCTCGTAGAGTTCTAGCTGTGTCCGCGCTCTACGTTTCGCCATAATATTCAGAGGTATAAAAAATAGTTTACGACCTATTCTGCGACCTACCGAATATACACATAAAAATGCAATTAAATCGGTCAAGCCGTTTCGGAGGGGTTCGGATACAAACACTGAATTTTATATATTAGAAGATTACAATATTTATTTAACTATCCTAGCTAAATGTGTGGGAAAAATCAATGGGCCCCGAAGGGAAACTACTTAAAATCGATTACATAGATTATTTTAATGAAAGGAGACATTATTTCTTTTCGAAAAGAAATAAAACTGCATTCATACAATTTTTCAATTTCACTTGCCCCACCCGGGAATCGAACTCGCTTATATGGATTGGGAGTTTTCTAACTTTTCCCAATTTATGCATCGATATCTTCAAAAATTAAAGATCAAAGCCTTGAGATATTTTCCAGAAAATTTGAATGAATGAATTATGTGCAATTATTTACAAGAATCTTATCAGACTGTAGAACAACTAAAGGTTATTGAGGTAGAAAATGTTACTAGGGGCATTCAGCACAACACTTTGCTGAAGGCGACGCGAAGTGATTTTCTGGTTTACAGATTTTTTTATGTATTAAAAATAAAGATTTTAATAAATGCTCTTCACAGATATTTCATTAATTTTTCACAGTAAAAATAACATTCATGTAATAAATAATAAGCAATTTACGAGTACGTAGGGAACAGTAATCGAGGGACGTGATTGACTAAATGCGTAATATTTTGTTTTAATGTCTGTCAATTGGCAGTTGTCTACTGTGATAATCAATTTATGATGTTGAATGTTGTCCTATGATCACGTAGCGGTTAAATCACCGTGCTAGGCCCAGCCATGTTATGCTATTAATTCCCAATAGTTATTTTAATATTCGATGTCAGTCATATATTACAGCTCTTCCTGATAGAACAAACATACCTACCTACTAGCATTTAGTGTGTATGTAATGTAATATGTTTTATGGGGGGGGGGGGGGGGGGAGGCATTGGATCCGGACATCCCCCATTGAAAATCATTATGAATAATTCCTTCGGAATTTAAAACTACATTGCCTGGAACTGACATTCCTACACTAAAAACTCAAAATAATATTATTCAATATAAATCTATACGTGCTTGTATAATGTAAAAATTGTATTAACCAAGAACATAATATCGAAAACTTTTAAATTAATAATTTGAACCCCATATACACTACAACCATAATTTTAAGCTTATTGAACTGGATAATTATTGTACCGAAGTTACTGTTAATGGTTACATTCTCTTTGTTTATTATAATACTAGCTTTTGCCCGCGGTTTCGCTCGCGTCAAATTCGGGTAAGGCTACCACTTTCCAGCAGCACCTTGAACTGTACTAATTATAGATGCAGAATTATTCCTGATAACTACTCCTCTCGTCTTGCCGCGCCGCCCGCGCTCGCCTAGGTACCCGATTGACGACGCTCGAGATGGCATACCTAAAATGAAAAAATATATAGAACCCTTATTTGGTGATGATATTTCACGTCTTCCACGTTAGATTTTAAAATTGTTGCTGTTTTCGTAATCAGCGACTCGATAAACCACAAAAAGAATACCCATGTTGATTTTCAGACTTTCTCATCCCATTTCCCTTTTTTAGGGGTTGCATTCTGTTAAAACTTAAAAACACGTGTTTACTCATTTATTGATAACAGTACTCCTGTGAAATTTCGAATAAAATAGTCTGATTTTGTTTCCTCATACAAATGTTGGACCTTAGTTTCAAATCCTTAGAGGGTGGTTTTTTAAAAATCCATTCTTAGTGCTCATAGCCCTTAGACCTCATAAGAAACCTACTTGTTAAATTTTGCATCTTTAGACCCGAAGGCTTGGGCTGTACGTTGATATGTGAGTCAGTTTCTTCTTTTCCATATTAAGAAAAAGATAGAAAACGATGATGGTAGTTCACCACCGCCAGGTTGGATTTAGAAATCGTTATTGTTTTTGTAACCAGCGACCCGATAAACCATACAAAGGATACCCATATTAATTTTCAGCCTTCGACACCCCATACCCCCATACCCCATACCCATTTAAAAGGGTGAATTCTGAAAAAACCTAAAACAAGTGTTGACTCATTTATCGATAGGAGTACTCCTGTGAAGCTTCGAATAAAATAGTCCAACTAATCTTGTTCCCCCATACAAAATTTGGAGCCCCATTTCAACCCCTTAGGGCGTGAATTTTGGAAAATCCTTTCTTAATACATCTCATAAGGAACCTACGTGCCAAATTTTAAATCTCTAGAGCTTGATATTATCAATTTTCACACTTTGACACCCCATATCCCCCTTTTAGGGGTTGAAATTTGGAAAACTCTGAAACAGGTTTAACTTATTTATCGATTGGAGTACTCATGTGAAGTTTCGATTGAAATAGAGCAAGTAATCTGGTTTCCCCATACAAATTTTAGAGCCCTTTTTCAACCCGGGATGAATTTTAAAAAATATTTCTTAGTGCACCCCTTCACCTCATAAGGAACCTACGTGCCAAATTTAGAATCTCTAAGCCCAGTGGTTTGGGCTGTGCGTTGATATTATCAATTTTCACACTTTGACACCCCATATCCCCCTTTTAGGGGTTGAAATTTGGAAAATCCTGAAACAGGTGTTAACTTATTTATCGACTGGAGTACTCATGTGAAGTTTCGATTAAAATAGAGCAAGTAATCTGGTTTCCCCATACAAACTTTGGAGCCCTTTTTCAACCCTTTAGAGGGTGAATTTTAAAAAATCCTTTTTAGTGCACCCCTTCACCTCATAAGGAACCTACGTGCCAAATTTGGAATCTCTAGGCCCAGTGGTTTGGGCTGTGCGTTGATATATCAGTCAGTCAGTTTCTTCTTTTATATATATAGATTTACCAAACACCTGAGAAGTTCCCGTCCAGCCAGCTGCTTTTCTTATAGCATCTAAACTGACACCTAGTGTATGGGCTTTAGACGTGGCAGCATGTCGGGTACTGTGAGCCGTAAATGTTAAGACATCTATCCCGCATTTCCCTAGCACTGATTTTGTCCATCGGCTAAGTGTTTGTGGGCCAACCACTGTATGTGGTTTTCTGAAGCTTATGAAGAGGTTGTGATAATTACCGCGTAGAGCTTTTGATTTGTCTAAATAATCCATTAAAGTTTTACATTTTTTTAGGGGACAAATGAGCAAACGTATCACCTGATGGTAAGTGATTACCGTCGTCGCCCATGGACACCCGCAACCTCAGAGGAGTTACAAGTGCTTTGCCGGCCTTTAAGGTAGGAATACGCTCTTTTCTTGAAAGTTTGAAGATCGTATCGGTCCGGAAATACCAAAGGCGACAATTCATTGCAAAGTTTGACTGTACGAGGCAGGAAACTGCGAGAAAAACGCACAGTTGTGGACTGCCAACCATCTAAGTGATGGGCATGGATTTTTTGTCGCGTGGATCGATGGCGAAAAGAGGCGGCAGGTATGAGACCGAACAATTCCTCGGAGCATTCCCCGTAATATATGCGATAGAAGATGCATAGTGAGGCGACATCTCTACGCAGCGCCAAGGTATCAAGCCGATTAGAAATTTCCTGGCAGTCGACGATTCGAGTCGCTCTCCGCTGGATGCGGTCCAGTGGGAGAAGCTGGTATTGGGGCACCCCTGCCCAAAGATGAGAACAGTATTCCATATGAGGCCGAACCTGCGCCTTGTAAAGCTGTAGGCGGTGCGCTGGACTGAAATACCGTCTCTTCCGTCGTCTCTTGAGCACACCAAGCTTCTTAGAGGCTAATTTAGCCTTACCCTCTAAGTGGCCACGGAACTGGACTTCGCTCGATGTGTCGACACCAAGGATCTCAATATTGGCTGAGGCAGGTAGGGGAATCCTCTGAAAGCGAGGAGATACGACAAATGCCATTTTCTTGGCGGTGAACGCGCAAACCTGTGTCTTTGTAGGGTTAAAATGGACTAAATTACATGGACAAATAGCTGGATTTTGATTAAAATAAGGTATTATAAGAGTTGGTTGCAATGATCCCTTTCGAGATGTTTTTATGGTATCTGGAATTTTAATTGTAAGGTGATCAGGATGTTTTTCGATGTTAAGTATACTAATTTTAGAAAAGGTTTGCATTCTATGCGCTGTGACTAGGGCTAGTAATAAAATTAGATTTTTGCTTAAATTCTCAAATGTTATTTCGGAATTTGGGTACCACTTCGAAATAAAATTCAAAACAATAGATGTGTTCCATGTGACATTATATTTAGGCAGTGATGGGCGTAATTTAAACACACCTTTGAAAAAACGCTTTACGCGGTCGTCCTCACCAATTAGATTTCCAGATATTAATGAAAGCGCAGATCTACAACTATTCAATGTCCCAAATTGAGCACCATTGTCAAATAATTCTGTAAGAAATTTAATAACATTTGGAATAGATATCTCAAATAAATTTAAATTATTATTTTTGCAATAATTAAACCATTTTTTAAAACAACAATCATACTGTTTTATCGAATTTTCAGCTCGTGAGGCCATCATGATATTTAAAGAAGAAGGTGGTAATACTTCTTTCAGCAGTGCCTTGCGGATAATAGTGCGGCAACCAGGGTAATCTGCTGGTGGATGAGGCGATTGCTGGAATGAGATAAAAGTAAATTCTCGCTTTGTGGAAACACTAACTTTTTCCCAACTATTAAACGGTTAAATAAAGGATACCAGGCTTGCGTGGGCCATAATGGAACTATAAGAATACCCGAAGCTTTTTCTGTTAAAATTTTCCTTTGTGTTTTTAATATCATGAAAAAAGGTGAAAATGCATAGAAAAAAATGTTAGACCAAGATATTGTGAATGCATTAATTGCATACGCATCAGGATCTTTATGCTATGAAACATATTTCTCGCACTTACTATTAACGCGGCTAGCAAATAAAACTATTTCAGGCTGTCCGAATTTTTTAACAATATCCTGGAAAGCATAATCGGCCAACTCCACAACGATCGGTCCTGTGCTGCCCGCATCCAGCGTCTTCCTGCGACCTTTGCCAGATCGTCGGTCCACCTGGTCGGGGGCCTACCCACTGAGCGTCGTTCAGATCGTGGTCGCCATTCGAGAACCGTTCGGCCCCAGCGGCCATCGGTTCTTCTCGCTATGTGTCCCGCCCCCTGCCACTTCAGCTGAGCAATCCTTCGAGCAATGTCGGTTGCTTTAGTTCTCCTGCGGATCTCCTCATTTCGGGTCCGATCACGCAGGGAGACCCCAAGCATTGCTCTCTCCATTGCCCGCTGAGCGACCTTGAGCCTTCGGACGAGTGAATAACCCATAGTGAATGGCCACGTTTCACTTCCGTAGGTCATCACTGGCAACACACACTAGTCAAAGACTTTCGTATTGAGACACTGAGGTAATTTGAACGCGAAGATTTTTCGTAGCTTCCCGAAAGCTGCCCATCCGAGCTGGATTCGACGAGAGATCTCTTTCTCGAAGTTGGACTTACCTAACTGGACTATCTGTCCCAGGTATACATAGCTGTCAACAACTTCAAGTGTAGTGTTCCCAATATTAACTGGAGCATAACTGGGTGTACGCGGCGCGATTCCGCGTCTGCCACATAGTTATCTGCCGAACAAATATAAGATGCAAACACTGTGTATCTGTCGAGATTTACACCACTGCCATATCTCTTTACTTATACATGTCAAATGTGGAAATTTGACACCACCTATTCTATTAATATACGATATGGCAGTGGTATTGTCAATTTTAAGAAGAATGTTACAGTTATATTTGTTCTTTGCAAAGGTTTTGAGTCCTAGAAATGCAGCCAATATCTCTAAATAATGTATATGGTCCATAGACCACTTGCCTTGTGAGCACTACAAGCGGCGTCCCCAACCAGTCGTTGAGGCATCTGAATAAATTTCTAAGCAGTAAGAATCCGACTTGATTTTACTGCCTGCGTTACGCGCAGCAGCTCCATACCACCATTGCAGGTCATATGATAAAGAATCAGGAATAATCATGCATTTTTCATAATTATCGTCTGGTAATAAATTTAAATATTTTATTCGCTCAAGCTCTTTTGTATATAATCTTCCATACTCTACGGAATTACAAGCCGAATTTAATAAGCCTATTAAATGTGCAAAGTCTCTTATCTTGCAATACTTTAAATTTATAAATTTTAACAATTCATTTTTTATTTTTGTAACTTTTTCTTCTGGTAAAGTTATTAACATTGATTTTGAATTAATCATGAAACCTAAAAATTTGCATATGGTTTTTGGTATAAGGTTACTTTTTTCTGTATTAATTTTAAAACCTAGAGCTTTAAGAAGTCTGCTTGTGTCTGTTATATTATTCACACAAGATTTATAGTCTGATCCAACTTAGTAATAATCATCTAAATACACTGTTGATGATGATCTTTGCCTTTGCATCTCAATAATTTTATCACAGGTTACATTATTTTGGTAAATATATATGGCACTGTGCATAGATCAAAGGGTTATACATTAAATTCGAAAATGTTTTTATTATATAGGTATAAAACGTAGGTATTTTCTAGATTCCGGATGAATTCTTACCAAAAAGTACGCGTCTTTAAGATCTATTGTGCCCATATAGCAATCTTTAGAAGTTATTTTTAACGCAGTTCTAATATCCTCAATTTTAAAATGACTAGTATCAATAAACTTATTTAACATTTTTAAATTAAGTACAAAGCGTGCTTTACCATTAGGCTTAGAAACTAAAAAGTAGGTGGATATGAACTGTCCCACGCACGGAGAACACTTTGATATAGCGCCAATTGAAATAAGTTCATTAATAACGTTAAACATTTTTTTTGTTTTCAGTTTTGGAAAAGACAATATTATTAGGTAAATAATGTTGGACAACTGGTTTTGAAAAGAATATTTTATAGCCATTAATCCAAGATAATACTTGTGTATCATCTGTAATTTTTGCCCATTGGGAATAATAACAAAAGAGTCTACCAGCATATTTTACCTCGTCTATCGCCATTTGTGAGCTTGACTCTGCTGCGATGACTTTCGCGATGGTCTGGCTGGCTGATTCTTGTAAGTCGCAGGTTCGTTCATTCTTCGAGTCCCCGTCGACCTGCGTTGCGGCGGAGGAGGCTTCCAGTTTAAATGATGCGATGAAGTGGACGGGTAGCCCTTTTTAGGTGGCCCAGATGCGAAAGGTTTTTTAGGTGGGGCTGATTTTGGCATATTGAGTTTAAGGTCGGCCCCTGATTTCGAAATGGCTTTTGCCGTTTTTAAATTATCCGCAAAATTATGACCAAACAGAAAATTTTCGACCTTTGTGCCTTGTATTTGATCCTTCAAATCTTTTTTGAAATTGTTTAATAAGAGACCTCTTCTTATTGAGGTATGTTTATACTGAATGTCGCAAAGCATACGAACAGAATCCATCAACAGCTGGAGCTGAGCAGAATCTTTTTTGTCACTTGACATTAAGGGCATGATAGCTTCTGAGACACACGAAATAGCAATTGCTAGTTGTTTCTGTTTTCCCTTAATGCTTTGGTCTCTTTTCAAAACGGAATCTGTAATGGCTGCCTTAACCTCTGGGTTCAAAGATGGTGCCCCAATAAGAGGACAATTAGGGGGTAACACATTCTTGTTTTGAAGTTCTTTTCGAACCTCTGTGGTTAATCCGGAGGTTGCAATATGTGACAATCTGACAGCGAGTTCGGGTAATATTTCCTTTTCGACCACTTTCGGTACAGTCGGATCATTGCCAAGGATATTAAGGATATCTGTATCAAGATTTGACACAAGATTCACTTGCGGCGCTTGCACGTCTATGTTTGACGACCCCGGCGCTGGTTCCTGCGCTTGGAGGCCGGACGGCTCAGGCACTAACGCAATAGCGGTGCGCGGCGGCTGCGGCGGCAGCGGCGACGCCATTACGTTAGCCGATAACATTTCTGGCACTACAACACTAGATTTTACCAACGGCGGCTGCGACAGTAACTCTTCATCACTAATGACTTCAGTGTTTATTGAGCATTCTGGAAACCAAACACTACGACTAAAATATACAATTAAAATGGTACGTCGTAAGCTGTGGTAAATTTAAATAAATACGTCAATAAATTTAAGGTTTATTAATTAAATTAATATTTATGACACGTGGTATTACATCATTCAAATGCTCATATATGAATATAGGTACTGCCTGCCCAAAGCGGGTAACAGAATGTGTATGTTTATCACATAATATAGGTATTCATGTGTATAGACAAATAATTTAACCTCTCATAGTAATATATCAACAGCCCTTACGTCCGTTGAAGAACGCTACTTTGGTAAAAAGTAGGTCAACATGATCATCGATAGAGTGACAATCCTTCCACAACTGCCCGCATCTTCGAAGTCATGGATTAGAGGTTTGATAAAATTGGTACCACAAACCTTCGTTTTTTGAATTCTCAGACATATCATATGAAGTCCTCGATGAACTTGAGAAACGACGTTCCCTGCGTCGTACTTTTCTTAATTTCCTTTCTATTTTACGTAGTTTCTTCGTAAGGTTTTCATAATCATCTGCACAACAATTCTTTCTTTTTGGCATGACTTTAACACTACACTCTTAATAAAATCACACTAATTAATTTTATTATGAATAACAATACTCTGTCAGGTTGCTTCGCGCTGACGGAAAGTCGCGAGACTTACGAATAAAATGTTCACTTCATAAATGTAAATAAAAGACAAAACTCTCATACTCTATACTAACTACATTTAAGTCTACTACTTCTTTATTGTAACTAGGTAGGAAAATATAATATTATTACCTTGTCTTTTCACATGTCGATCTTGTAAATATGCACAAATTCTTGTAACACTTATTGATTCACGAATGTTTGTAAAGCACTAACTGATTATTTATTTGAACTTCACTTTGTATAACGCTATTATTCACAAGCGATAAATATTTGTAATATTTATTAGTCAATATTTTCTTATTATAATTGTTAGCGTCCGACATTTGATCTCAATATTGTAGCTCAATGCCTACGTGACTGACAAATGTCATATAATTATTTTATTGTTCAAAAATCTTTCGCTTGACAGCTATGTAGTTGTCTATTGTTATGGCCAGTATAAAAGCGGACCAGGGTCATTAGGAAGCCAGTCTACTACCAGCTCTGATATTGAACGCTAACGGCTAAGGAGTAGCTAAGCTCCTTACACCGGCTTGGAACCAAACCAGCACCGCCTGGCCTTCGTGATCATATCACTTCGCGCCGGTTCCTTTACGCGTCTCCACCGCGCCTGCTACCGGGGCCTGCTGCCTACCTGACCACTCCGTCGCGCCTTCTACTGGTCCCTGCTACCGCCTATCCTGAGGAGCGCCGTTGGGGGTGCTCTGGCCCTCCTACCTGCATAACGCTGCCGCCGGGTGTTCCTGAGCCGTCTGCCTACTGCGTGCCGTTGGGACGCTCCTATGCTGACTACCTGACCTGCGCAACCTATCCTGCCTGCTGCGTTGCCGTGCCTACTCCTGCTCCGGCTAACCGGCGGAGCTGCTACTCGTCCCCGCGTCCTACCCTGGCCAGGCTAGATTATATTATTCTGTTGTACATAATTACCTTTTAGGCTAATTTAGTATAAGTCCTGTCGTGCTCTCCTAATATTATTCCTCCCTACCTCTGCCTTTTCTTGTTTCCGTTTTCTCTTGTAAATATACCGTGTTAATTATCTAACTTGTTTTCTTTTAGCTTCCTCCTCTCTTTTTTTTGTACGAAGCCTTCCGCTTCGCGACAGTTTGGCGCCCAACGTTAAAGAACCCTTCTCAAAATTTTAAATTAAACTTGCACAAGTTGGCTTCACTTTTGGCACTACATTTCGGCATTTACCTTTGGCATATTTCTTTTTCGGTCTCTTAATTTATTTTTTTAACTTTCACTTCCTAGCCCTTTATTAACTTTATTTAGGATGGCACGGCCTATTAATTTTATTTTATTGAATAAGGCGGAATTAGGGTATGAGGTTTCGGTTCGTTTTGAAACACCCGCGGATAACGTTGTTTCACTAACGCGGCAAATTCTCCCACTGTCCGAGAAATTTTCTCCCTCGGATATCTGAGGCATTGTCCTAATACAACGCGATAACGCGAATGAGCGATGCGATCATCGTACGAGTCGACGATCAAACATATTGATCTAGAATAGGTGTCCTAATAGGCGATCGCGCGATGCATTCGCGCGACTAAAATGTTTAAAAATCTATTAATCTAACGCGCAATCAAACCTATTAATGATGAATAGGTGTCCTAACCTAACTAACTGAAGTTCGCGCGATGATCGCGTCGCGTCGATAGGAAGCGGGGAGAGGGGCAGGGCTAACCCGAACATGCGCCCACGCGTCGCGTCTTGCCGCCATTTTGGGGGTGTGATTTGTAGACTGTAAAATAATTTCTTAAAATGTCATTTGAAGATAAATTGATTGCTGAAATTCGTAATCGTGTAATCATAAAACGCAGAATCATCTCCTCGTACATCGAAATATTGATTGTGAAATTCACCACGTAATAATCTCATTTTCAACAAAGCACTGCGTTCCACGACTTCTTTTTTCTTCGCTATCGAGTCCCGCTATATAGTTTATCCATACATTTCCCGAAAGTAAAAATTTAACATTTTCAACGTCCATGGTTAGCGCTAATGCTATGCAAACTGTGTGTCAATCGTGATCGCGTATTCGCGTAAATCGTGATCGCGTATTCGCGTTCTATTAGGACACCCAGTTCGCGATCACGCGATGGTCGCATCGTTTAAACGCGCGATGATCGCGTTATCGTGTTGTATTAGGACAATGCCTTAGACTCCGTTTTTCCGATTGATGTTGATTTAACTCAGATCTCTGACACAATCTCCTACTTATCTCGTAAAATTACAGACCTTGAATCTGGCCAATTTAAATATGTAAAAAAAATTGAAAGTTATCTTAACCATTTGCATTTTCGATTCGAAAGAATCGACATAACCGATGACCATGACTTACACGACTCAAACTTGACTGAGAGATTCAACGACTTAAAAACTCGATATGGACTGCTAGAACCTCAGAAGAATAACTAAAGCATAGAAACCTAGCAAAAATAGCTACTGAACTTAATATATTTGACTCACTTTGACATTAGGCGCTGCTAATAGAAGTTAGACAGAGACACGTATATGCAAGATGTTTCGAAATTTTGTAGGTCGTCACTAATTCTCGCTTGTCAGTTCTTCTCCCAGTGATGTCGTGCTCATCACTCACCTAGTTTCAACGTCGATAATTATATTATGTAGGTATTTAATAGATCCCTAATACTAAAATGTCTTTATTACGAGAAATATAACATAAATAATTAAGGGTAGATTTTCTTATGTAACTTATCCAGCTAATAGCTGCTGTGTCTCTTTGGTATGGTCAGGCTGGCCGTTCATGAGACTAAAAGCGGGAAGTGCGAGTCGGACTCGCCCACCGAGGGTCCCGTATAAAATTGTAGGTTATACTTTAAATAGAGACTAAATTTTTTATGATTTAATTACAAATGTGGAGTTTGAGATTTTCCCTGACTTGTAGTGTAAGACTATATAACTTCACAAATTTCATAGTTCTAGCTAGATCAACGAAAAGTACCCTATACATTTTGATGCCCGTGAGAATGTCGAAATATACGTTTTTGGCGACATAAACGGCCGTACCTTTTTTGTTAACTTAGAAGTTTGATTTTTTCACATCTTCAAGGGACTAGAACTTGTTAGTGTAGAACTGAGTAATTATATGGTTTTAATTTCAACTCGATACCTTCACGCGTTTCCAAGATAGTCTTGACAGACAAACGGACAATAAAGTGATCCTATAATGGTTCAGTGTTTCTTTTGAGGTACGGAACCCTAAAATTTGGACTATTTAAGTGACGGGTATTTCCCGTTTTCTAAAATGTTGGAATTTTTCTATTGCAGAGATTCACAAATTCTATAGGAAGGAAATCGAAGACACACTGCTTTTATTTCATCGCTTAGATTTAATTCATTTTTTATCGCATCGCTTAGAGGTACTTGAGGTTAATCTCATATTTAATTTACTTACCCGAAAATTTGACCCTCATGGATTTTGAACCTTGGATAAATTCGTGAATGCTAAAACTACTATTTGTACATATGCTTGGAAATTAAACTAAAAACATTAATATTTGACCATACTTTATTGTTAAGACATTTTTCGATAGATTTATTACGCTTGATGTGCGGCCGGGCTTAGTTAGAATGTAAATTTTCCGAAGGCGGCGTTTTGATATTTTACCTTTTTGACTCTTTCTGTTCTTTTCTTGATCTAATATTTTAATTCTTAGAAAAAAATCTTCTGAACTGGTTGTTCTTGGCATCCGTGTCAAGGATTCCTTAAAGAAATAGTTAAGAAATTAAATACGTTTTTATTTTCATAAATAATATTTTAGTCTAAAGATTTCCTTTCATTAAATAACTTGACTTACGTCATGACGTCTCCATTTCATAGTTTTACTACTAAGTACATACAAAATTAATCTGATGGAAAATATCTGGAGCAAATTTGACTATGCTTTCTTGGACTCCAATTTCGTCTGACAATACACTTTATCCATATTTTTTTATACATTGTCTTTAGGAAATCTGTAAAATAAAAATATCGACAAAATTTTACAACACTACGCATGATCAAGAAAACCTCAAAGTAATTTTCTAAAAATCGCTAAAACATAAAAGTGAAGTTAATATTACGTATTGTTTTTCTACAAAATGATTCAGCGATATTTCATATGTATATAAGTATACTTATTAGCTCATATTCAAGTAACAATATGAGAAAACATGCCAATTTAAGGTCAATAAATTTTGATTGTTTTCCTTTCGCGACGAATGAGACTTGCAGCCCCAAACTACACAAGACATTGTGTTACGGAGTGCAGAAACACACACTATTTGTAAATACCTAAAGAATTCTTGCTTTCTAATCACTTAAATATTAATAAAATATCATCAAAATATTACTAGCCACGGGACGCACAAACAAATATTATACGAACAATTCAAATAGTTCAAACTCGGATGGTCTATCTTCGATACAAGGTACTATAAAATTTAGCCGTGTTATATATTTTTAACCAATTTTAATATTTTTAACCAAAATGACAATTCAATCAATTCATATACTGACCACCTTGTGATATGCCAAAAGACAAATATTACTCATCTCTTACATTTACACAGTTTTGTGCCGTATGTTAGAAAGAGACAAATAGCACACAATTAATTCTTGTTTTAATCTTCCTTCTATGCTGTAGTGATTGTTCTGAGGCTAGAACAACGCTATTACTCTGTGATGACATCTGAGACTGACAATTCTACTAAGCCTCTTAATACTCCACAAAATATTTATCCTATTACATCTTCTTCACAAAATTTTACTTTGCCTTTGCAAATTAATAATAATTACCTTCAAGATATTAAAAAGATAACATACGACGGGAATTCTTGTCGTAGATCTTTTTTGTTAAAAATTAACGAATTCACTATTGCACGCAATATTGATAAAGAGATTTTGTTGAATTTGGCATATGATATCTTTACGGATAACGCTCTCTATTGGTTTCGATTCCAAAAAACTCGAAATCCAAATATAACTTGGGGTCAACTCTCAGAATTGTTGATTAAAGATTTCAGTAATTTCGATTATGACTATAAACTCTTAGAAGCTATTAAGGCTCGAACTCAAGGCAAGACGGAGCCTATTATTGTCTATGTGTCAATAATGTTTGAAATGTTTTCAAGGCTTACGAAAAAATTATCAGAGGAAGAAAAACTGGAAATCCTCCTCCGTAATATTCGTCCTTGCTATTCAGTTTTTGTTGCTTTAAAAGATATAAATTCAATTGATTCTCTTATTGCTTCTTGTCAAAACTATGATCGTTATATTGACCGTAATAGGAATTTTAAAGAACCTGAACCTAATAACATTATTCCTGAGTTTTCTTATAAACCTAAAAATGCTAATTTTAATTTTTTACCTAAGCCAGAGTTTGTGCAATTGTCCAAACCTTCCGGGTTTACTCTTCAAGTAAAACCAAGTAATTTTAAATCACCAAATAATAAACCTTACTCTAGTACTCAAAATACACACTTTGGTACTAGCAAAAATTTTGCCACTCATGCCTTAACTTCTAAATTTCAACCCAATTTATTTTGTGTTCGATGTCGGGTTAACGGTCACTCTTTGAGCGCTTGTGATAAGCCTCACTATTTAATTTGTTTTAAATGTGGCCTTAAAGGTTTCAAAGCTCTGGACTGTCCCAAATGTAAACAAAATTCTACTCCCTATACTTTTACTCAGCCAAAAAACTAGTAACCGACTTGGATAAAGCCTCACAATATTTTGATTTAGATGATTGGAAAAATTGGCTCAAAACACTAAAACACTTTTTCCAAAGTTATAAAACGTCTTCTGTATATTATAACAATGAAAAAGATTTTAATAGACCTTTCATTAACGTTTCGATTTCTGACGTCAGTTTTACCGCACTACTTGATAGCGGGAGTTCGATTACAATTCTTGGGAACAATTCCCACCTAAAAATTTTAGACCTTGGTTTTTCTTTATCCAAGTCGGACTTTATTTCCGTAAATACTGCAAGTAAGCAGTCTATTAAATCAATCGGTTATTTTATTTTACCTTTTAATTTTAATAACCAAACTAAACTTATAAAAGCTTATGTATTTCCTGATATTTATCCATCTATGATTCTTGGTGTCGATTTTTGGCGAGAATTCAACTTAGTTCCAAAACTTTTATCTTCTGCTTTTACTTTAGATGAAACATCTCGTAATATAAACACTATTGAAAAACAAATCTTGCCTTACGAGAACCTTACTTCTCAGCAAAAAACTATTGCTGATAATATAATTTCTCGTTTTAGAGATATCTCTTTTGAAGCTAGAGGTCAACTTGGTCACACTGACTTAATTTGCCATCGAATAGACACTGGTGATTCCTTACCAATAAAACAGAGATGCTATCGACTCTCCCCAGAGAAGCAAAAAGCTCTCGCGGAAGAGGTGGATAAAATGATAGAGCTCAATGTTATTGAAAAATGTGAAAGCCCTTGGCTATCGCCTGTCTTAATAACTCCAAAAAAGAATGGTGAATGGAGATTTTGTGTAGATAGTAGGAAACTTAACTCAGTCACCCGTAAGGATGCCTATAGTCTACCTTTTGTCAATGAAATTCTTGACCATCTCAATAACGCAAAATTTTTGACAAGTATTTACATTGCTAAGGCTTTCTGGGAAATTTCCCTACACCCTGACGATCGCGATAAGACCGCTTTCTATGTTCCTGGTAGAGGAATGTACAGATTTGTCGTCATGCCCTTTGGTCTCACTAACGCTCCTGCTACTCAGCAGAGACTCATGGACATTTTGTTCACTCCGGAGTTCGATAATAAGGTGTTTTGTTACCTAGATGACATTATAATTGTCAGTTTGACATTTGAAGAGCATATCTCATTGCTCGTTAAAGTTCTTGAAAAACTAACACTAGCTAAACTTACGATTAACTTAGAAAAGAGCCAATTCTTTAAAAAAGAGCTTAAATACCTAGGCTACATTGTAGATGAAAATGGTCTACGTGCCGACCCTAGCAAAATCCAGGCTATAATAGATTTTCCAACTCCTAGTTCTCGCAAAGAACTTCGAAAATTCTTAGGAACATGCAGCTGGTTTCGCAGATTCATTCCTAACTTTAGCACAATTGCTACTCCTCTTAACAAATTAACTTCTTGTGGAAAAAACGCTCCTAAATTTTCTTGGAATTCGGAGGCAAACGCCTCATTCTTAAAACTAAAAGAACATTTAGTCACTACTCCAATTTTAGCTTGTCCTGATTTTGATAAACCATTTTCTGTACACTGTGATGCATCCAATTCTGAATCGGTGCCATGCTTACTCAAATTCGTGATGACAAGGAAGTTGTCATAGCCTACATGAGTAAATCTCTTAATTAAAATGAGAGAAATTACTCTACTACTGAAAGAGAAACATTAGCTGTCATTACTGCTTTGGAACATTGGCGTTGCTATCTCGATAATGGAAAACCTTTTACTGTCTATACTGATCATGCCGCTTTAAAATGGTTTTTGAGCTTAACCAATCCTTCTGGTAGATTAGCAAGATGGTCTCTCCGTCTTTCATGTTTTAATTTGACACTTAAACATAAGAAAGGCAAGGACAATCTGGTCCCTGACCTTTTATCCCGCTCTAAACCAGATGAGATCATGAATCATAATGTGGCTCCAATCTCCGATACACCCATCTCTTCTGATTTAGAACAGTGCAATAAATTATTGTATAACTGTCGTAATGATCCTACTAGTTTTCCGAATTACGTAATTAAAAACAATAAATTATTTCGACGCACTTATACTCCGAAGACTTCATTTGGAAAGAAGTTCCGACTCCAGATAGACGAGAAACCTTAATTAGCAACGCTCATGGTTCCTCTACCGATCCACATATGGGAATCTTTAAAACATATAAAAAAAATTATTTGCTTTATTATTGGTCCGGAATGTTTAAAGAAATTGCAAAATTTATTTCTAATTGTGAAAAATGTTTGTCCTACAAACATACAAATCATTCACCGTATGGCCCAATGGGCAAACCTAAAATTTGTTCTAGACCTTTTCAATGTATTTCTTTAGACTTAATGGGTCCACATCCTATGACTAGAAGAAGAAACCAATAAATTCTTGTCATAAATTGTCTTTTCACAAAATATACCATGATTTTTCCATTGAAACGTGCAATAACGTCTAATATCATAAGCAATCTCGAAAATTATGTTTTCCTAGTCCATGGGGTACCACAGACTATAATAATGGACAACGGTCCTCAATTCCAATCGCATGAATTCAATACTTTCCTTAAACGCTATAAAATACCGCACATTTCTTTTACACCGCATTACTGTCCGCAAGTCAATACCACAGAGAGATATAATAAAACTATTATAACCGCTCTCGCATCTCTTGTTGGTAATGATCATAGGTCATGGGATATCCACCTACCTAAAGTTCAATCCGTGATGAACAGCTCCGTAAATGCTGTCACCGGTTTTACTCCAAATTTTCTTGTTTATGGCCGTGAACTTATAACTTGTGGCTCCATATACTCACAGGGCTATAATGTAGATGAAATGACTTTCCTACCTCGTGACATATACGCTAGTAATATACAGGGTGTCTCAGAAACAATGGATAAACCTTTAACTGTTGATAGGTTTCGTCGAGACCTCTCTAATCTCAAATTTTGACTTTAGTAAAAATATCTCGGTTTTCAAGAAATTTGATAGTTTATGATTTTTTTTAAAAATGCCACTTTTGGTTGGTTTTTAATGTGCCATTTTTATAAATACGGACTTTTTCTGATTCAGTTTTTTTTAGCTTCTAACGGAATAGTTCAGCTATCAATAACAGTGGTTAAAATTGAGCTAGCTAATCACGAAGTGCTTGGAAAAAACAATGTTCCAAAAAAAATTAAACAAGAAATTATTTTTCTTCGTGTTTGGTCAGCTACCATGTAAAAAAAATGTATGACGCTCATCGTGCCCATTATCTTAAAAAAATGCTTAGTTATTCTAGTTTCAAAAAAGGTATGATAACCTATGCTTAATGTATCTCTTAAATTTTATTACTGCTTGAATAGCAAATGGTATGAAATTTTAAAAAGATTTTTTTCGGAATAGTTATTAATTCTTAGTTTGAATAAAGAATTTGAAATAAAACAACATGAAATTTTAATTTTTTATTAAATTTACAATAAATGTTCGAATTGGCGTCCTTGCGCTCTGATACACGCCCTACATCTTTTTATAAAAGAAAGTTTGATGCGGCGCGCGTAACCAGACGTTTTTATGTGTGCAGCTGCATTTTGTATGCGAGTACGCAACTCTGTTATTGAGGATACTGGCCTCGCGTAGACAAGGTCTTTCAGACATCCCCAATAAAAAAAATCCAAGGGATTTAGATCCGGCGATCTGGGCGGCCATAAAATAGGGCCGAGCCGGCCTATCCACCTTTGTGGGAAGTGTTGATTTAAATAATTTCTTACTACTATTGCGTAGTGAGCTGGGCACCCATCATTTGAAGCCACATTCTCCGCCTCACTTCTAAATTGACATCTTCTAGCATGCCGGGTAAATCATTTTGTAAAAAATTAAGGTAAATTTCACTATTCAGTGTAGCTGGAAGTTCATATGGCCCGATCACCTGTCCGTCAATAATCCCAGTCCACAAGTTAACTTTAAATTGAACTTGGGACCGATCTTCCCTCATCAAATGTGGGTTTTCAACTTGCCAGCTATGTAGATTGTGGATGTTGAAATATCCATCTCTCCGGCATGAGGATTCATCCGTCCATAAAATTTTATTGAAAAATTGCGGGTCCTCCCTTATTTTATTTAACATGATTCTGCAGAATGCAATCCTGCGCGGATAGTCAGCAGGCTGTAGTTTGGACCCTTTGAATATGGAAAGGGTGCAAAAGGTATTTTTTCAATATGCGATGCACTTTGCTTTTAATAATGCCGGTTCGACGTGCAATTCCACGCACAGAACGTGTTGAATCTTCTTCTATTTCGTCGAGGACTACTACTTCTTCATCGTCGTTTCTTTCTGGTCTTCCTGGCCCTGCACCACCAATGCCTCTTCCTGGAAGCCTCCCTTCGCAGTACGAATTATGTACCCGAGCAAAAACTCGATAGTCCGGGTGACGTGCGTTGGGGTACCTAATACAAAAAATGACGTTATTAAATTTACTAATTTATTTAATTTTAAAATCTAATTAAACACGGCGTGTGACTATTTTTAGAAGGATAACATAATGTAAGACCCATCCTGATACGTTTAACTAAAGTTGCAATAAATGTGTGTGATTTAAAAAAAAATAAGATTGATTGAATTAAAGAGAAAATAAATAATCTTACCTCTCTGCGTACAGACGAGCAGCAGCGTTAGCATTTCCTCGACATTCGCCATAAACGAAATGCATGTTTGCATATTCGCGCGACGTGTACTGATGTCTAGGCATGTTCAGTGTTATGTATTGGTTGTCAGTTAGGTTTCACAGCACAAACAATATCCAAATCGTAAAGCTAGCCAAGTCCATATGATCACCAGTTGTCAATAGGTTTCACAGCACAAACAATATCCGAATCGCAAAGCTAGTCAAGTCCAAAATCACAGCAAAATGTCGTTTAAAATCATCGAAGCTCTATCGAATCTCTCGAATACAGAAAACACGCGTGGGTCACAACCGGAGTTCAGAAGGACACTAACAATCGTAACAAAGAACCCAATGATCAGACGCAGGTAAAAAAAGTCCTTCCAGGAAATTCGATAGCAGGTAAGGTTGCAAATGCTTATGACTCATGTGCTGTTAATGATAAGGCTCCTTTTTGATTGCGCATAGTGGATGAGACATGTGGCAGGCAGGGGCCACAAAAAAAAAACACGTTTCTCAACTCTGTGACTCGCAAATGAATGTTTACAAATAAGCTTTAAGTGCTTATTAGTGGAAAAAAAACCTTTTTTTTTTCAAATTTTCATTTTATTTGCTATTCAACCAGTCAGAAAGTCAAGAAAGCATAAACTTAATACTGGAAAACTAAATTAACCGAATAAAATTAATCCGAAAAATAATTAATCCGACAAACAATCTTTTTAAAATTTTCATACCATTTGCTATTCAAGCAGTAATAAAAGTTCAGAGATACATTAAGCATAAGTTTATCATACCTTTTTTGAAACTAGAATAACTAAGCATTTTTTTAAGATAATGGGCAGGATGATCGTCATACATTTTTTTTACATGGTAGCAGACCAAACACGAAGAAAAATAATTTCTTGTTTAATTTTTTTTGGAACATTGTTTTTTCCAAGCACTTCGTGATTAGCTAGCTCAATTTTAACCACTGTTATTGATAGCTGAACTATTCCGTTAGAAGCTAAAAAAACCTGAATCAGAAAAAGTCCGTATTTGTAAAAATGGCACATTAAAAACCAACCAAAAGTGGCATTTTTAAAAAAAATCATAAACTATCAAATATCTTGAAAACCGAGATATTTTTACTAAAGTCAAAATTTGAGATTAGAGAGGTCTCGACGAAACCTATCAACAGTTAAAGGTTTATCCATTGTTTCTGAGACACCCTGTAGGTCTCTTGTCTTCAATTTTTGATAAAGTTCAAGTTTCTCTTCATATAGCCCACACTAAAAACTTAAATCGGTATAACTTAAGACACTCATTTAAAGAATTTAATGTAGGCGATATGGTATGGCGTAAAAATTACACTTTAAGTAACGCTGGTGCATACTATAGTGCTAAACTAGCACCAAAATATCTAAAATGTAAAGTGGTGGAGAAACTTTCGCCACTAGTTTACATACTAGAGGATTCTTTTGGATGTCGTGGCAAATGGCACGTCAAGGATTTTAAAACCTAAAATTTTTTTCACCTTTTTTTTTATTATTCACTTCACTTTTATTTTTTTTATTTCACTGTATATTTTTTTTCTTTCGTTTACGTTGTAAATAATTCCATATTAATTTCAACATATACTTATGGAAGTACTTACATCGTGACAGTTTGGCACTTCCATTCTTTTTATCGTCCATGGTAGGTCGGGACAATTTTTTTTCCCATGTTTTTATTCCACGCTGCTTGTATGTATTTAGGTATTAGGTATACACTCTGACCATAACCATAAATACTTACAAACACTGTCGATACTGTTAAGTACTTTATGTTTTCTTTTTATTCACTTTTTTTTTCAATTTGTTTAATAAATGTATGAAAAATATTTCTATAATATATAACTCATGTAAATATTGTTCATACACTTCATTTCGTCACATACACATTGAATCCAACTTTCGTGACTGAATTTTGGCCATATCAGTCCGATATATTTTTATTGTTGCACATCTTTTATAACTGACGACGTGGACGACTGACAATATGTTTTGTACGATGATGTTCACTTATACTGGTGCTCTTTCATGACCTC
Source organism: Schoenobius gigantellus (assembly GCA_963935595.1). Lineage (NCBI taxonomy): Eukaryota > Metazoa > Arthropoda > Insecta > Lepidoptera > Crambidae > Schoenobius > Schoenobius gigantellus. The sequence goes on from OZ012540.1 coordinate 52,910,660, forward strand.
AGTCAAAAACTTTTGACTAGAGACCTTCTCTAAACATGTCTTTAAACTTGAGTTTAGAGAAAACCTCTTCTTTAGTCATGTTACCTTTTGAAGACACTAACTGGTCTTCACATTTTTGAGTCACCAAAAAGTGACTTAAATGCGTTTAGTTTAAATATTTATTCATCGGGTCTTAAGAAATGGAGCGGATGACAACTCCTCAAAAATAAGCCGTATTGTCATATATAATTCCGGGATACTTTTTTTGGAGTTTGTGTCATAGGCGGTGAACCCTACTCCTTCTTTTGCTAGACATGTACGATTGCGAGACGTATGAATGTATATTTCGAAAGGGAAGATCGTATCCAATTCAACCTCAAAATTTTCTCCGAGGCGAAAATTTTTCTGGGGCGGTGGGAAAATGTCAGGTTGCTTCGCGCTGACGGAAAGTCGCGAGACTTACGAATAAAATGTTCACTTCATAAATGTAAATAAAAGACAAAACTCTCATACTCTATACTAACTACATTTAAGTCTACTAATTCTTTATTGTAACTAGGTAGGAAAATATAATATTATTACCTTGTCTTTTCACATGTCGATCTTGTAAATATGCACAAATTCTTGTAACACTTATTGATTCACGAATGTTTGTAAAGCACTAACTGATTATTTATTTGAACTTCACTTTGTATAACGCTATTATTCACAAGCGATAAATATTTGTAATATTTATTAGTCTGTGGCGACCATCCCGCTTCTAGAACATCACTTGGGCCACCACCTAACAAAGTGCAAAACAGCTCCGCTTATATAACTTAGACCAACGGCTCGCTGCATTCGACGTCACGAACCGGGCGCCTGCGCGTATGCATGTCCCTATCGCACGCACCACGCGCTAGCTTTGACTATCCTGCTCACGACGCGTCATAACAAAACAATAGCCGTTGAATGAAGGAATCGTTTTACAACTCACTTGCTTTTCGCTAACCACCGCTGTTTATTGTATGCTATAAGATTCTAATATTTAATTTCGTTTATATCTTTGTAATTAGTTGTGTTCGTTAATATAATTGCTTATCCCAGTTCTGCGTGTTGTGTTTTATGTTCCTATCTATCGTGTAGTGCTGTGCGTGAAGAATTGATAGTTATTTTGTTCGATCGGGTTCAACTCCCGTTACGAAATATTTCATGTAGACAGCCTAAACCTAGGCCAAATACTACATCTGGTGACCCCGGAAGAACACGGAAGGCCTTATTTTGTGGAGTTGGAACATTATTCTCGGAATATTCAACATATAATTGGTCGGTTGTAATAACGGTGAGCGATTTTGAATATTTTTTTTTCGAGATGAGTCTAGTAGAAAACAAAGACGAGGTTTTGCGTGTTGGTGTACGTGTACCGCCCTTTTGGCCAGAAGAGCCCGCTTTATGGTTTGCTCAGGTGGAATCTCAGTTCGCGTTGTCGAAAATAACCTCTGATGAGACAAAATTTTATTACTTAGTTGCACAACTTGATCATCAGTACGCTATCGAGGTAAAAGACATTATTACCAACCCACCCGCTACAGACAAATATGAGAAGCTTAAGCACGAGCTAATTAAACGTCTTTCAGCTTCGCAGGAAAAGCGCGTAAAGCAACTGTTGATGCACGAGGAGCTCGGCGACCGTAAACCCTCACAGTTCCTGCGCCACCTAGCTGGTTTCGCCGGTCCATCGGTACCGACTGATTTTATTGTCACTCTGTGGTCGAGCAGGCTCCCGCAGAATATCCAGACCGTCATTGCTTCGCAGATGGACCTCCACTCAGATAAGCTGGGAGAGCTTGCTGATAAGGTACACGAGATCGCACCAACTACACCTCAGGTAGCTAGTACTTCTGCACCTTCTACTGCATCCCCTCTGAACGAAATGGCGCAGCAGATATCAGAGCTGACCAGGCAAGTAGCTATGTTGACAACAAGGTTAGAGAACGCAGAACGTTCACGCTCGAGATCTCGTTCAAGGAGGTATGATCGCTCACGCAGCCGTTCAAGACCAAAACAACCACCAGTTGACCATCCACACTGCTTCTATCACTACACATTTGGAGCTAAGGCGAATAAGTGCAAGAAGCCATGCAGTTTTCACTCGGAAAACTCTCAGGGCAGTCGGAAGTAGCGGCCAATGACTGCCACACAACAACAGGCCGCCTATTCGTGACAGATCGCTCCTCAAAAATGCAGTTCCTTGTGGACACTGGCTCAGACTTGTGCGTTTTTCCGCGATCCGCCATTAAGACGCCCTGCAGCAAATCCAAGTATGATCTCGTCGCTGCGAATAACTCCGTCATACATACCTATGGACCCGTACTGCTTCACCTCAATTTGGGACTCAGGCGAGATTTTACTTGGAACTTCACTATAGCGGATGTGTCTAAGCCAATCATTGGTGTTGATTTCCTGGGTCATTTTAATTTGCTTGTGGATTGCAGGAACCAACGCTTGGTGGACAGTATCACAACCCTGTCGGTTCCAGCGACTGCTTTCGGTACCACTGATGACATCGCTTCCGTCAAATCCGTTTCCGGTGAGACCGAGTTTCACAGCCTGTTACGTGAGTACCCGGAAATCACGAGACCTGCTGGTGTTCACTCTCCTCCCACGCACAACACCGTTCACTTTATCAGAACGACTCCAGGCCCACCAGTTTCCAGCAGACCTCGACGGCTTGATCCAGTGCGTACTCAAGTTGCAAGGAAGGAATTCGAGGACATGCTTGCATGTGGAACAGCTAGACGTTCAGAGAGTCCTTGGTCTTCTGCTCTACACCTGGTGAAGAAGAAGGATGATGGATGGCGGCCGTGCGGTGACTACTGCGCCCTAAACGCCAGGACTGCTCCAGACCGCTATCCAATTCGTCATATTCATGACTTCTCCTTTCAGCTCTCTGGGTGTTCCATCTTCTCCACCATCGACCTCGTGAAGGCTTACAATCAAGTGCCTGTATATCCTGCTGATATACCCAAAACTGCCATCACAACGCCTTTCGGATTGTACGAATTTCCGTACATGACTTTTGGGTTGAGGAATGCTGCTCAAACCTTCCAGAGATTCGTCGATGAAGTACTTCTGGGGCTCGATTTCTGCTACGGGTACGTCGACGATATTCTCGTTTTCTCTTCCTCACCTAGCAAGCACCGAGAACATCTTCGGCAACTTTTTGAACGCTTGAAACAGTACGGGATGTTGGTCAATACTTCCAAGTGCAATTTGGGTCAGCAGAAGGTAACATTTCTCGGATACCAAGTTTCGGCAGCCGGCACAAAGCCTCTGGAGACGAAGGTGGCAGCCATTCAAAATTTTTCGCCACCCCGCAATGTGAAGGAACTTCAGCGATTCTTAGGTATGTTAAACTTTTACCGTCGCTTCATACCTAACGCAGCTAAGATCCAGGCGCCATTGACGGATATCCTCGCCGGCCCACGGATCAAAGGCTCGCAACCCATCACGATAACACCAGAATTACTCGAGTCTTTCGAGCAGTGTAAGACATCTCTTACTCAGGCAACACTTTTGTCACATCCCGACCCTACAGCTGAGCTTGCCATAGTCACGGACGCCTCAGACATGTCTATAGGAGCCGTGTTACAGCAGCGCAAGGGTCAAGACTGGCAACCGTTGGCGTTCTTCTCACACAAACTTAGCTCTTCACAGAAGAAATACAGCCCGTACGATCGAGAGTTGCTGGCAGTGTACGAGGCTATAAAATACTTTCGCCACATGGTTGAGGCCCGAGCATTCGCAATATTTACTGACCACAAGCCACTTACCTTTTCGTTTGTACTGAACAGGGAGAAATGTTCACCTAGACAGTTCCGGTATCTTGACTTCATCTCGCAATTTACGACGGACATCCGATATATACCGGGACGTGACAACGTTGTGGCTGATGCGCTGTCACGTGTGGAACAGGTAACGATGCCTACAATAGACTATCAGTCTCTAGCTGATTCTCAGGAGCAAGATTCAGAGCTGCAGGAGCTGCTGAAACATGGTTGCGCATTGAGACTGATGAAAGTACCTACCGAGTCTAGCAAAGTTCCGATCTACTGTGACACATCAGGTCCTACACCTCGCCCGTACATCACACCCGAATTTCGCAAGCAAGTTTTTGATATGCTGCACAATTTACACCATCCTGGATGTTCAGCTACAGTACGACTGGTAGCACAAAGATTTGTTTGGCCAGGGATTCGTAAGCACTGTAGAGAGTGGTCAAGGCAATGCTTGCAATGCCAAAAATGCAAGGTTTCCCGACACACCTTCTCTCCGCTTTCCTCTTTCCTTCCTCCGTCCTCGAGGTTCTCCCATATACACCTCGACATCATAGGGCCATTACCACTGTCTTATGATTACAGGTACTGCCTCACCGTCATCGACAGGTTTACACGGTGGCCTGAGGCATATCCTCTTAAGGACATCACCGCTGAGACCTGTGCTGCTGCTCTTGTGTCCGGCTGGATTGCCAGATTCGGCTGTCCAGAACGCGTGACTACTGACCGTGGTCGCCAGTTCGAGAGCCACCTCTTCAAGGCCCTCACTGCTTTGGTCGGTGCGCGCCACTTCCGCACCACAGCCTACCATCCAGCGGCCAACGGAATCGTCGAGCGACTTCACCGCCAGCTTAAGGCGGCCATAATGTGTCACGATTCGTTACAGTGGACCGAAGCTCTTCCTCTGGTTCTCCTGGGCATGCGCAGCGCCTGGAAGGATGACCTCCAATCTTCTCCTGCCGAGCTGGTGTACGGCGAGCCTCTTCGCCTGCCTGGCCAGTTCCTGTCTCCTAAGGACGACTACCTTACAGCTGACGCCACCCAGTACGCGACACGACTTCGCGCGTGCATGGCGAAGCTCTCACCACGTCCAACTTCTTGGCATTCGTCATCTTCTTTCTACGTGCCACGGGATCTACATACTTCATCCTATGTCTTTCTTCGGCAAGATCGCGTCCGAGATTCTCTGGAATCACCCTACGCCGGACCCTTTAAGGTTGTGAGCAAACAGCCGAAATACTTCACCATAGAAGTCAATGCCAAGAACGTCACTGTCTCTATTGATAGGCTCAAACCGGCGTACATGACCCGAGAAACGCAGATTCAAGAGAAGTCACAGGATGAAGTCAAACGAACATCCAGCGGAAGAAGAGTGAGACTCCCAGATTTTTATCGACCGTAGTCACGGTCTGCCGGGGGAGTACTGTGGCGACCATCCCGCTTCTAGAACATCACTTGGGCCACCACCTAACAAAGTGCAAAACAGCTCCGCTTATATAACTTAGACCAACGGCTCGCTGCATTCGACGTCACGAACCGGGCGCCTGCGCGTATGCATGTCCCTATCGCACGCACCACGCGCTAGCTTTGACTATCCTGCTCACGACGCGTCATAACAAAACAATAGCCGTTGAATGAAGGAATCGTTTTACAACTCACTTGCTTTTCGCTAACCACCGCTGTTTATTGTATGCTATAAGATTCTAATATTTAATTTCGTTTATATCTTTGTAATTAGTTGTGTTCGTTAATATAATTGCTTATCCCAGTTCTGCGTGTTGTGTTTTATGTTCCTATCTATCGTGTAGTGCTGTGCGTGAAGAATTGATAGTTATTTTGTTCGATCGGGTTCAACTCCCGTTACGAAATATTTCATGTAGACAGCCTAAACCTAGGCCAAATACTACAAGTCCTTTATTGTATTTTTCTATATTTTCTTATTATAATTGTTAGCGTCCGACATTTGATCTCAATATTGTAGCTCAATGCCTACGTGACTGACAAATGTCATATAATTATTTTATTGTTCAAAAATCTTTCGCTTGACAGCTATGTAGTTGTCTATTGTTATGGCCAGTATAAAAGCGGACCAGGGTCATTAGGAAGCCAGTCTACTACCAGCTCTACTACAACGCTAACGGCTAAGGAGTAGCTAAGCTCCTTACACCGGCTTGGAACCAAACCAGCACCGCCTAGCCTTCGTGATCATATCACTTCGTGCCGGTTCCTTCACGCGTCTCCACCGCGCCTGCTACCGGGGCCTGCTGCCTACCTGACCACTCCGTCGCGCCTTCTACTGGTCCCTGCTACCGCCTATCCTGAGGAGCGCCGTTGGGGGTGCTCTGGCCCTCCTACCTGCATAACGCTGCCGCCGGGTGTTCCTGAGCCGTCTGCCTACTGCGTGCCGTTGGGACGCTCCTATACTGACTACCTGACCTGCGCAACCTATCCTGCCTGCTGCGTTGCCGTGCCTACTCCTGCTCCGGCTAACCGGCGGAGCTGCTACTCGTCCCCGCGTCCTACCCTGGCCAGGCTAGATTCTGTTGTACATAGTTACCTTTTAGGCTAATTTAGTTATATAAGTCCTGTCGTGCCCTCCTAATATTATTCCTCCCTACCTCTGCCTTTTCTTGTTTCCGTTTTCTCTTGTAAATATACCGTGTTAATTATCTAACTTGTTTTCTTTTAGCTTCCTCCTCTCTTTTTTTGTACGAAGCCTTCCGCTTCGCGACAACTCTCAAATATTATAAATGTACTTTTTAAAATAACGAAGCACCGAAGTGGCGAAGCACTGGAACGCGAATGATTGTTAGTTCTCAGGGGCTTATTGCGGTAAAAATGAAAAACTACCTTAAAAAAAAGTTGATCTCTCAATTCAGTGCACAAGTGGCGAATCCTGCGCGGTACTACATAGTCAAATGCCACCCCAGGCCTCTATTGATAATCTGATACTAAGCATGCCAAGACGATGCAGAGCCTTAGCCAATGCTTTAGGAGATCCTGATATTGATTTATCACCTACATTTTTTTTACGATTTCAAACACCAAAATTAAAAAAGAAGCATTTTTTAATGTCTGTCTGTATTCATTTTTGCACCAATTCTTTTCTTAATTAAAACTAAATTGATTTTTTGTACTGTTGAAACTTTTTTATTTTATTTTAATAAACAAGCCTAAAATTACGCTTTTATACATTTAAAGTTCTCAAAGTTAATAATAATTTACGAAAATAGGCTTGAGTCAGACTTTGTTGATTAGTATATATTGAGTTCAGTAACTACGAGTATTTTAGCTAGGCTTCTATGATTTAGTTATTGTTGAGGTATTACTAAATGCTAGCTCAAGGACTAAGTAGAAGATAATACCAGGACACTACGTATACTAGGCTACGATAATTCATAAATTAATTGTTTTATTCGTTCTTTTATTCATATTATACTCATTTGTTTCCAGTATTACGTCTTTCGTTATTTCCTCACAATTGAGAATAGCACTAACTCGTCCTGCAATCCCTAATTTCCCGGCCTCAGTATGTACAGTACAGTAATGTACTATTTTGTTTGAGAGGATAACATATAGAGATCTACTCTTTCTCCGAAACAAACTTTCGTCGACAAACGATAATCAAATGAAATTTTGCAAGTGTCTCTACTCCTTACAACTTTCGTGAACGAATGGAATGAGACTGTTGCCGTTAAATGGGGTATCCGGGGTTAATTGAGTGATACTATCTATGATCGCTTAGATAGAGCAAGCTTAAACAGTATTTAAAAAACAGAGACACCGCTGTTGCAGCGTATAGCGCTATCTCGCTCTCACTGTGATTTTAATATGTTTTTACTGATCATGGTAAGGCGGGCAGGGAGTTGGCGCTGCTTTAATAATAATAATAATAAAGTATAATATTTATTTCTCACCACAAAATTACAGTACATAAAAGGAAGGCATATTAGTGTATACAATACAATTTATTTTGTGGGAGACTGATGCCTAAATTAGACAAGTCTGTATGTTAGGACATCAGGCCTCCACTCTCAGGGTTGACACATCTGCTTATTATTGTCTTGTTTGTCCTTACATGACTGTAAAAAGAGAAAAAGAAAAAAAATCCGCTCATTTTGCAAAATAAAACTAAACTAATGTATGTGTGCGTGTGTGTGTGTGTGTGCGTGAGTGTGCGTGTCTGTGTGCATTTACCACTTTTATACATACATATACATACAATTTTATAATAATTATTATTTTTGTTTAGCTGTGTGGGTGTGTGTGTATGTATGTGTGGATGTGTATAAGTATGTGTGTATGCTTGCATGAGTGGGTGTATATTGTGTACCACTTTATGGTAAAAACAATTCTGTTTATTTTTTTTTCGAGTATACATTATGTATATGTATTTAAAATTCTGGTTTTAACAGTTTCTCACAGCTATTGTAATCAAACAATTGTATTTTTTAAGTTGATAATCACTATAATCCCTTATATTGGTAGCTTTTTGAATAAGGTTATATAACCTAGGTGCCTAAAACTCATATCCTCTTTCCGCGAAGGTAGTTTTAGTACATCGGGTGGGGCAGCGAAACTTTCTCTTAGATGTCTTTGGTAATTGGGATGATGACTGAATTCAAATTTTTACGTCTCGTCATTAAATATTAAAAGACCATGGAAAAAGATGCAATCCTTGTGAAATTAGAATTAAAATCGGCTTAGAAATACATTAGATACAAGCATTTTAAGTTGTTAATTTGAAGGCGATTAGACAGAGAGATCCGACATCAATCGTGACGTCATTGTTGAATACGGCCATATAAACTCCTTGTAAATTGCCGTTTTGCTAGAAAGAGATGGAGAAAAATCTTTTATACCTTATATCTTGGTTGTTTTTATAGTTATTCGAAAACCGATTTTTTCTTTCTGTTTATTATATGAATGAGCTTCTATTAAAACAAAAAACAATTTTTAGTCATCTAGCCAATTGAGGAACAGACAGTTCATGGTAACGCCTAATACATTGGCAAATGAATGTTTTGCAGACACTTAATACATTTCTTAGTTCATAAACGGAAATAATAGGATGGCGAAATGGAAGTAAGAACATGACCTTCCATTATTTCATGACTTCCATTAGGTACGTTTTAGATGCACCTCCCCATGAAACAATACAGTAATTTATAATGCAATGGCATAACGCGTCATAGGTCTGTAATAGTAACGTATTATCTGCTACTGATCGCAGGTTCTTAAAGACCAGCATGAGTTTCCTAATACGCTTGGCAGTATTTTGTATTTGAAATTCCCAATTCAATCTCTCATCAATAGTGACTCCAAAATATCTTATAAAATTTGTCTTTTCTAAATTGTTGCATTCACATATAGCTGGTATAGTTAATTTCCTATTACAGGGAAATGTGTGTATGCTAATATTGTAATCCTGAGTTGGGCTGGAGGCTTTTGTTTTGCTGAAGCATATGTATTTTGTTTTAGAGGTGGTAAGTGTTAATAAACTGTCCTCCAACCATCTTGAAATCTTACATAGGCCACTTTCTGTAATGCTCCTTAAGTTATTCCAGTTCGTCGAATGGAAAAGCAAAACAGTGTCATCAGCAAACATAAGGAGCTCTGCATTGGTAAGTTTCATGTGACATAATTCATTTATGTACACTAAGAACAGTGTTGGGTCCAGTGGAACTCCTTATGTACATACTGCGGAATCACTAAGGGTTTCTTCCACTCGAACTCTCTGGGTTCTATTGTAGATATAGTCCTGAAACCACATAAGCGGCGTTCCTCTGATTCCTAGATTTTCTAGTCGTGTTAGTAGTACTGGAATTGAGACCGTATCAAAAGCTTTCTTTAAATCGAGGAAAACACCCAAGCACTTGCGTCCGTCATCTAAATGTGTTATAATTTTTGATGTTAAAGTAAGCACAGCATCATTATTCGAACGTTTTGGCCTAAATCCGTATTGATTAGAAGCAAGTAATTTATTTTTCTCTAAATATGAAATAAGGCTGCTTTACGGCAGCGCACGACATTGCCACACACGTTAACGTAGCTTCGCTATGAAGGAAAATAGTAGTGATAGATAACGTCCACTGCATCCATAGTCACGTCACGCTACGCATTAATTAATTGACGTCATTAGTACAAGCGTGTCCTGTGAGGATATGTCTTACACACTCAATGCTGCGCACGCTATACACGGTTGCTGTGCAGAATATGCACAATTGCTCACAGATGCTATGCACGTTAGCAGCGTGGATATAGTGGTCTAACTACATAGAGGAAAGTCGGATGTATCGTACCAGTTTTCAGTTTTTATGAATTATCTTTTTTCTATAAATACTTACAAAAGTACAGAATTACAAGTAGGTAGGTACTCGTATGTCCTTAATCATATTCATAAATAACCAGTGGCATTTTATTTCCGGTACTGATTAATTTGTCCAAAATTTGCGAAGTACCGGAACCGGACCGACCAATCGAGGGCGGTTTCCAACTTTTTGTACATTCTGTATACTGCTGATATAAACGTTTAATATGCGATTTTTAAAATATACAAATTTAAATGTACGAGTATATAATGTACATTCACTTCTAATGGTAGTTGAAAGGAACAGTGAACTAATTGCCAGAAAAACATTTAAAAAACAGGGCGCCACCAAATTATCTTTTACAATGTAAAGTCAAAAAAAAATGTTGGCAAAATAGCAATATGCGCACTATGAAATTCGCAGCTGCGAATTTGTATGTGACGTAAAACGTACTCGAGAAAAAATCAGCACTGAAAGCAAATGGCTCATTACATACAATGGTAATTGGCAACGATACCGGTCAGCGTTACATCGACAATTCGACATGGACCAGGGGGCTTGGGACCACTTGCACGAATTCAAGAAAACAACGCCAACCATTATTTTTTATACACAATGTAGAAACTCTTGGCCTTCATCTCACCACGTGATGGTTAGTGACGATAAGCCCGAAGATGGAAGCGAGCTTCATCCGGACCATTTAGAAACTGAAGAACTATATTTTTTTGAATAAAACGTCGCGCGGGTATGAGGATATTCTCCTGTGTCGTGGGTGCAGTATAAAATATCACATGCACATACGCCCAGACCGGAACAAATTTCTGTAGGCCATACAAAATATTTGTCCCGTACGGGAATCGAACCCGCGACCCGTTGCGCAATAGGCGATCACTCGACCTCTGCGCTAACAGTGTCGTCGATCTTATCTGTAATTATTATTGATATCGTTATTATTTCGACTGGTAAACAAACCAAGTAGCAAAACTTTCCCCATGGGGAATCGAACCCCGGACCTACAGATCAATACTGAGTGGTCTCAACAACCACTAGAACACGGAGGAGGTTAAATTATGTATGCAAACTATTATTCTTTGCGGAAATGTGACGTCCGAAGAGCTTTTAGGTAAAACGTTAAAAGCTACTTTTGTATATTTCAGTCACGTTTTTGTTTTTCAGTTCTTTTCAACTCGTTACAATTAGGCATTTTCTAAATTTTTGTTGGCATCTGGTGTCGATAACAACGGAGCCGATGACTAAATAAAATAAGTTTAAAAGAAACACTATTGCTTTTGGCTCGTGAAGTACGCACCCAGCATCCTCATGTCTCTGTTTGGACTCTTTGCTTTGCGAGAATTGGGAGTAAACATAGTACAATACGGTGAACACAATGTCTTACATGAAAGCATGTGAAATATAACATATCAAGCCAAATCTATACTAATATTATAAAGCTGAAGAGTTTGTTTGTTTGTTTGCTTGAACGCGCTAATCTCAGGAACTACTGGTCCGATTTGAAAAATTCTTTCAGTGTTAGATAGCCCATTTATCGAGGAAGGCTATAGGCTATATATCATCAAGCTAAGACCAATAGGAGCGGAGAACCAATGAAGAATGTTTCAAAATCGTGGGATTTTTTTCCTATTGAGTGCTTCCGCTGCGTGCGCTGCGTAAACGGTTAAAGTTTCGCAAAAACCATGTATGACAGAATTGTTCCCCTTTAAAAGTTCTAAAAAAAAGTCCGCGACAGCATATGTCTATCTTTTAAGGTTAGCTCACTATAACCTTTTTTATGCTAACCAAATTTGTTCTAAAATGATGCATTATTTGCGAATTTGTTTTTATAAACATGATATTAATCCTTATCCAAATAAATACGTTATTCATCACAAGTATTTAATTTTAAACAAAATTGCCCTTTACATCATTCGATTTAAATGAATATCTTAGGAGATATCGCAGTTTTAAAATAATATCACAGCAAAATACTGATCGAGGACTGCGCGTACAATGTGCAAAGCCGGCGGGCAGTCATGAGGGGAAAGGGCGGTAGCCCCAGTTAGCTATCTACTTCTGCCGGAAGAAAACAAAATTAAAAATATTGTGTACGCAGAAGTACTTTAAAATTACATTAGTTTAGTTTTTTTTGAGAATAACCTACAATCTACATGATATAAGAGTATAAGACCCAGTACTTACTCACCTATATAAATGAAGTCGCGGGTTAAAGTTAGCGTTAGCCCAAAGTAACTATTCCACGCGGACGAAGTCGCGGGCGGAAGCTAGTGTGAAATATAACATATCAAGCGAAATGTGAAATATAACATATCAAGACATCCACAAAAAGGACTGAGTTCATAATTATTATTTTCAGTGGGAATATTGTTTGAATAACAAGTATTTCAAGACACCCATAGAATATATTGAAAACGAGTTTAAGTAGCTTATTTTTGTGCGTAATATGCGTATTGTTCCATTGTATTGTACTGCGTATATTGTTAGTTACATTTTTAGTATTTCAGTGTATTTTGAATTATGTACTTCGCAGGTGTATGCAGGTTTCCTCAAGATGTTTTCCTTCACCGTAGGAGCGTCAGATAAATGTACATATGAAATTCGAGGTGTATGTGAAGTCAACCAATCCGCACTGGGCCAGCGTGGTTTGACTAAGGCCTAATCGCCCTACCATATAACTGGTTAGGGTAGGCTCGTGCCCCTCGTTGGGGGCGTATATGAGCTGTGATCATGATGATGATGAGTGTATTTTGAAATGACTTCAAAAAAGAAGAAGGTTCTATGTTCGACTGCATCTATTTATTTATGTATATGTTCGACGATTGATACGCAAATTATGAATCGATTTTCAAAATTCTGTTTGTATTCGAAAAATATTCTCACTGTTACCAAGTTAGAATCTGAAGATGAGATCCCAAAAAATCGAGCAAAGCGCTTAATTTCATAGGCACGTCCAACGTGTTTCATGTTTTCCTAAAGCTATCCGGTATTTATGCGTCTGACTGGTAATAGTCATCAGTTGACATAACCCAAAGAATTGTGAACCTTAGTGGCAGTGGGTGGGCAGGGCACATAGCTCGCAGGACTGACTGCTGTTGGGGCAAATAGGCCCTCGAGTGGCGACAGGGTACCGGTATACGCAGCGTTGGTAGATAGATCGTTAGTCCACAAGGTGGACTAACGATCTAGTGAATGTGACGGAAAGCCGCTGGATCCGAAAAGCGCAGGTATGATCGTTTTGAAAAATATCTTTGGGAAGGCCTATGTCCAACAGAGAGTGTTGCTATTATTATTGATTAATACAAAATATACCCAAATAGTGTGTGTGTGCTTTTAGCTTAAGATTACTTACAGGTATGAACATTATTTTCCTTAAATAGGTATCCTGGTAGAGGTAAATAAGTATCCCGGAGGGAGACTCTGTATCAGGGTTGTCTGCATGGGTATCTCCGTCTTACCTATATCTGATGCAAAGCAGCAGTGCTTGCATTACTGTGTTGCGGTATGAAGGGTAAGATATGGCAGTGAAATTACTGGGTACCGTGACTTTACATCTGATGACACAAGTTGGCAACGTACACTGTGTTCTTGTGGGGGTTGCAGTTTCGCTGCGAATCTCACAGGAGCCACATGGGTTACAGGTTAAGTCGACCTAAATCCTTTAAGAGGTGGTAGTTTTCATCATTCCTGACTGATTTGACTATGGAACCCCATACCCCAAACTTAACCGTTCTCAAGTTATGGGACTTTGAAGATTTTTTTTATAAAAATCCAGATTTTCTGTCTATTTTTTTTGTGTTTTCTGCCTCTAATGTTTTTGTTTTTGTATTTTTTGTATAGCAGATTAGTTGCTCCATTATTTTAAACACAAAAACTGCAGGTAACTGTACCAACTGAGTCGTATTACCCCTCGTTTTCACCAAGAAACAAGTAAAATACTAGTTTTATACAATACTTGTAGAATACTTGTCAAAACATAATTATTTGTTTTATACATGTATTGCAAATGTCTCAAACATTCTTTCGTTCTATTGTCCCCTTTTTTGTGTTTTCTACCTGTAATGTTTTTGTTTTTGTATTTTTTGTGTGACAGATTAGTTGCTCCATTATTTTAAACACAAAAACTGCAGGTAACTGTACCAATTCAGTCGTATTAGACGACTAATTGTTAAAAAAAGAAATAAAACTGTGAAAAGTTTTTTTTTCTTTGTAAGATATTTTAAAAAAGTCTATGACAGTTGTGCTGCAGATGTGTTAAAAAATATCTACGGTTCTTCAGCTTTCCGATAAGGAATAATTTGCTAGGGTATTATCAGGATTCTCGGAAAAAATATCGATGAAAGACTCCCAGGTTATAACAAAAATAACGGTATTTCGTAAAAAGTTGCTCGCAGCGCCTATTGTCCTGCAATGGGTAGCGCGTCGCGTGCGAGTGGGATATCATACAATGTAACCGGGTGCAAGAGAGACAAGTGATTTGAAACGCCATTTTGTTGTTATTGTGTTTGATTAGTCTGCTTACGCGATTCGTCCGTGGTAGATGCGATACTTGGTGCTCTTCGTTTTTTACTCGACTTGGATTGTTTTTCTGGACTGTTTCCTCCTATTCGTGACTGTGCTTGTTAACTGGACCTTGATTTGTGCTTCTGATTTGGAACTGTTGAAGATGGCGACCTTTACGAACGAAGAATATGCTGATATTTTGTTATGTTATGGGTACTGCAATTGTGTATCCTTACAAACTCGTCAAGAATAGATACATAAGACGTTTTACTGGGCGCCGAATTCTGGATATTAGTGTCTTCGACGGAGTTTACCGACGAATTAGAGAGACTGGCTCTGTTTCGAGGCAACGAACAGACCTGGGTAGACCACGTATTGATGATGATGAAGAGGAAGATAATGAGATTGTTCGACGATTTCGACTGAATCCGACTACGTCAACCAACGTTGTTTACCCGAGCGCTTGGAATCTCACAATGGAAAGTGTGTTTTTTTTATGGGATAGGGGGCAAGCGAGTAGACGTATCACCTGATGGTAAGTAATTACCGTCGCCCACGGACACCCGCAACCCCAGAGGAGTTACAAGTGCGTTGCCGGCCTTTGAGGTGGGAATACGCTCTTTTTTTGAAAGTTTGAAGGTCGTATCGGTCCGGAAATACCGCAGGCGACAATTCGTTCCAAAGTTTGACTGTGCGAGGCAGGAAACTTCGAGAGAAACGCACAGTTGTGGATTGCCAACCATCTAAGTGATGGGCATGGATTTTTTGCCGCGTGGAACGATGAGGCGGAAAGAGGCGGCAGGTATAAGTCCGAACAATTCCTCGGAGCATTCCCCGTAATAAATACGATAGAAGATGCATAGCGAAGCGACATCTCTACGCAGCGCCAAGGTATCAAGCCGATTTGAAATTTCCTGGCAGTCGACGATTCGAGTCGCTCTCCGTTGAATGCGGTCCAGTGGAAGAAGTTGGTATTGGGGTGCCCCAGCCCAAAGATGAGAACAGTATTCCATATGAGGCCGAACCTGCGCCTTGTAAGGCTGAAGGCGGTGCGCCGGAGTGAAATACTGTCTCGATCTGTTGAGCACACCAAGCTTCTTAGAAGCTAATTTAGCTTTACCCTCTAAGTGGCCACGGAACTGGACTTCGCTCGATATGTCGACACCAAGAATCCCAATATTGGCTGAGGCAGTTAGGGGAATGCCCTGAAAGCGAGGAGATACGACAAATGGTATTTTCTTTGCGGTGAACGCGCAAACCTGTGTCTTTGAGGGGTTGAAATGGACTAAATTAAGACGACCTCAGTTAGAAACTTTCTCTAATGAAGTTTGGATTTCAGACACAAGTTTATTCCGGCACTCAATGACGTTTTCCCGAGAAGAGTTCGCACGGCCGTTATAGAAGGTGTCTTTCGTGCTGTCGTCTGCATAACAATGAATGCTGCTGATTTGTAGCATATCATTGATATGCAGAAGGAATAGGGTAGGTGAAAGCACACATCCTTGGGGGACACCAGTATTTACAGACAGTGGGTCTGAGCATCAATCAAGACGTTAATGCTTCTGTCTGCTAGAAAGCTAGTGACCCATCCACGTAATTTCTCGGGAAGCCTGTATGAAGGAAGTTTTGAGAGGAGCGCTTTGTGCCATACCCGATCGAAGGCTTTCGCGATGTCCAAACTAACTGCCAGTGCCTCCCCCTTTGCTTCAATTGCCTCTGCCCAATGTTGTGTCAAGTAAACTAGAAGATCACCAGCAGAGCGACCCCTACGAAAGCCGTATTGTTGGTCACTGAGCAGCTGGTGATCCTCTAGGTACCGGAGAAGCTGGCGGTTGATTAGCGATTCCATTATTATTGAAAACAAAGGGGTTATAGCTAACGGCCTGTAGTTGGACGGATTCGAGCGGTCACCTTTCTTGGGGATCGGATGCACTAAAGCTGTCTTCCATGAGGTTGGGACTACGCCAGATGAATACGAGAGCCGAAATAGTCGCGTTAAAACCGGTGCCAATTCTGGAGCGCACGTCTTTAGCACGATAGGAGGGATACCATCAGGCCCACTCGACTTGTGGATATCTAGGGTGATTAGTGCTTGACGCACTGAGCTTTGGTGGAACCGAATATCCGGCATAAAGCTCGTGCACCGTGGTATGGTCGGTGGTTCCTGTCCCCCGTCATCCAAGGTCGAGTTGGATGCAAAGAGTTTCCCTAAAAGATCGGCTTTCTCTTTAGCATCATGGGCTAACGAAGTGTTATCCTTGTGCATTTGTGGAAAAGATGGCATGCAGAAATTTCCCAGAATAGCTTTGGCGAGAGACCAGAACTCACGAGACCCCGAAGGAAGACGCTCTAGCCTCTCGCCAATTCTACTGATGTGCTCCGACTTCGCTCTTGCAATGTCCCTTTTGAAGGATCTGGAGGCATAGTTATACTGCTTTTTCAAAGTGCTGGTATTTCCATCCCGAGACGTCACCGCGTTTACCCAGGCTTGGTAGGTTTCTTGCTTCCAGCGAGAAGCCTTTTTGGAGGATTGACCAAACCAAGGTTGGAATCTGCCACCAATGGGGATAACTGAGGATGGAATGAAAATTTCCATACCTTGCAACACCACATCGGCAGACTCAGCGGCGGAGTTGGGATCATCCGGCATAAAGCAAACCTGCCTCCAAGGGTAGGACGCAAAAAAGGACCGCATCCCATCCCAGTCTGCTGACTTGTAGTGCCACACACGGCGACTACGTGCACCTCGAGGTCGTTGCAAGCACGTGAGTGGCACCGAACTCCTAATGAGGCAGTGATCTGAGGAGCCAAGAGGGGCGCCGACAGATATGAGGTAGCCGTCGGGATGAGAAGTCAGCAGAAGATCCAACAGTGAAGGTTCATGGCTCTCCACATCAGGAATTCGCGTGGGCGTAGTAACCAATTGTGTCAAGCCATATGCAAGAGCGAAGGCGTGAACAGATCTCCCCGCATGATCGGTCTTGCTTGAACCGAGCCATTCGGTGTGGTGAGCGTTAAAATCGCCAAGTATCACGATCTCTGCGAGTGCGATCTACTGCTGCACATAGTCTGCAGCCATTTGAACGTGCTCGATGAGTCGGTCGGTTTCGGTATCACCGCTATGGGACCTATAGAGGCACGAATAGACGCGGGGATGGTCGTCGCTGTCTACACGGAGCTATAAGGTGGAGAGGTCCCTACTTTCAAGGTGACCGAGGCGCCGAGAACATATATCGTCTCTGACGTACACGCACACACCGGCCTTAGGTGCGAAGAGGTGTTCCAGTCCGTACCCTGGGTAGGAAAGGTAAGAAGTGTCCGCCGGAGACGATATCTGTGTCTCGGTCAAAAAGAGCAAGGCCGGCTTTACTGTCTCGAGGTGGTGGTGGACAGCATTCAGGTTGGAGTGAAGTCCCCTGATATTACAGAAGTCCACAGTCAGTGTGGCAGGGGGTGCCGTGGGTTTGCTCTTGACCCAGGTAGGCCTAGGCGTCCACGCCCAGGTATATTGCGTCCTGAAAGTGGACGTCCAGAGAGGGATTCTCCAACGCTAGCGCAGTTGGTACCCTCCTGGGGTAACAATCTGTTTAACTGCGCCATCATAGGGGGGGTAGGGGGGTTGGGCCTCCGGTACCCTCACTCACTCGACGAAACACAACGCAAGCGTTATTTCACGCCGGTCTTCTGTGAGGCCGTGGTATCACTCGATCGTGGTATCGGTCGAGCCGGCCCATTCGTGCCGAAGCATGGCTCTCCCACGGGAAAAAAGATATTTTTAAGCACATCTGCAGCACAACTGTCATAGACTTTTTTTAAAATATTACAAAGAAAAAAAAACTTTTCACAATTTTATTTCTTTTTTTAACAATTAGTCGTCTAACCCATCGTTTTCACCAAGGTATATTACATGTATTTAACAAGTTTTATGCAATGTTTTCCTTTTTTTGTTTACACTCGTATACATGTATAAAACTTGTTGAATACAAAACATATATAAAACTTGTTGTATGAAATTGTTTCTGAACTACTAGTTGTCTACATGTTTATCCCCTCGTTTACACCAAGGTATATTACATGTATTTAACAAGTTTTATGCTTGTTGTAGATAAACTTGTACAAAATGACACGCCAGTCCGGTAGTTTCATTAATATTTTCTACTCAATTAACTATTAACAATGGAAAGTAAAGATGCTGAGGAACTTTACTTCATGAGTGCAGTATACTTGTTTACACGGTTATTTTTTTATCACTTTGGAAAATTTTAGGGACGCTTCAGGACACATCAATTATTATAAATAAAATAAAAACAATGAATTAAAAAAAAAATTGTTTAAATAAAAAAATCTAAAAATGCTGCTCTCAACTAGTGCAGCATTTTTTGTATTTTTTTGAAAATTAATATAAAATTAAGTAAGTGAGTTATTTTTTTATACCATGTCGTGAAGCGTTCCTTAAATTTTCCAGGGTGATAAAAAAATTACCGTGTATAATACAAAATGAAGCGAATTCGAGGAAAACACGCAAGTACGAGTTCTGGTCGCGATAATTTTTAAGAAGAAAAGACCAAGAAGGGGCCAATGGTTCCATATTGAATGATTTAAGAATAGAAGACAGAAGTGGATTTAGAAATTTTGTTAGGATGACACCAGTAAATTTCGAGAATTTGCTTCAAAAAGTGACATGCATCTTTTTTTTCTGACGATCTTTATATAAAGTTCATTTTTCACATTCCACAGGCATTCTTCTACATGCAAGAGCTCAATGAGATCTATAGTTTGTTTCTTAGACAACTCCATTCTGCTTCTTCTCTTCCCCCCATAAAATAATACGGTCCGTCCGGTAAAAGTTTAAAACTTTATCCAACAAGCATGGATAGAGTTTAAAACATGTTTTAAATTAGTATGATACATAAATTTCAGTGAAATAAACAAAACTTGTTAAAAACACGATTGCTTTTTGTAAGTGTAAACGCTGTCAAGGTATCAGACTAGTTTGAATATGACATAGATCTAAGTGTAAACGCAGATGTGGTTTATACTTCCCAAGTAACAATTTAAGTTATAGAAAGGTCACAAATAGGTTATATAACCTTTTTATGGATTTCCTCAAAGAAATACGATAGGTCCTAATATGTTCATAATAAACTCCGCATAAACTCTTAATAACCAAAAAGGCCCTCCATAACAACCTTGTGCAGACCTTATTTTTAGTCTTTATTGACTAGACAAATTACCTAAAGGCATGCTTGATAACCTAGATGTAACTGTAAATTAACCATTTTATAACCTGGTTAAATTCAGTATTACCTAATTATAACCTTTATGAAGTCTCAGCTTAGTCATGGACTAGTCATAATCAGTTTTTATCGCAGCAGTCATTTTCCAGAATTAGGTTATTGTCAAGTACCAGCAAAAGCTTATTAGTAAGTTTTCAAAATATTTTATAAGAGACTGGTTATATATTAGTTAAAACTTATTTCATATCAGACAAATGGCTTCCATTTGTAATACTATTTTTTTATTATGACTTGGGTATTCATATACGAAGCAAAATGTCTGTAAAATTCACACGTGCTTATAAATTCTATTGCGAAGACCAGTTTCCTGTTAAATTATGGGATAATATGCTTATAAAATACACGCGCCCTAATTATCAGGCATATTTAAAATATTTAATGGTCATACGTAGTGTAAAAAAAATACATTAAATACATTTTTAACCTCCAATCTGGCACACAATTATTTATAAACGTAAAAATGTCTTTTAAATTTATTATCACTAACAAATAAAATAAATAAATTGATATTTTCGAAAATTCTTGCCACAATAAACCTCTTAAAAATGGCTGCCTTCAATGAAAGGCTTACTAGCTTTACAAATAACTCTTAAATAGCCTGAATTACTATTAACGCACGAAACTTACTTAAAAATAACCTCTAGGTAATTTAAATAACCTTATCACAAACTGTTAGTTATTTTTGCAACCCTTTACGCATTAAATTTTCTCGTAAGATTTGATAGTAATTTCAGATGCCAAGAGAGCTTAGATTACATTTTATTAAAAAACAACATTTCGCGTGGTGTACCTACAGAGTGTTTACAAAACCAAAGGATATGTTTATTATTATTCTTCTATTATTTTTCAGATTCTATTTGCACCTACTGCTAGTTAAATAGGCACCTACCTACTTAAGTTTTATATTCAATTTTCAATGCAATTAATATATCTTTTTATTTAATTATTTAGATTATAGATATTAATTGCGGTCCCCCGACTTGACGATGCTAAAATCAAATATTACTAGATCATCATCATCATCATCTCAGCCGTACGACACCCACTGCCGGGCATAGGCCTCCCCCATGGATCTCCACAACGATCGGTCCTGTGCTGCCCGCATCCAGCGGCTTCCCGCGACCTTCGCCATATCGTCGGTCCACCTGGTCGGCGGCCTACCCACTGAGCGTTGCCCGGATCGTGGTCGCCACTCAAGAACCGTTCGGCCCCAGCAGCCATCGGTTCTTCTAGCTATGTGTCTCGCCCACTGCCACTTCAGCTGAGCAATCCTTCGAGCAGTGTCGGTTACTTTAGTTCTCCTGCGGATCCCCTTATTTCGGATACGATCACGCAGGGAGACCCCAAGCATTGCCCGCTGAGCGACCTTGAGCCTTCGGACGAGACCCATAGTGAATGGCTACGTTTCGCTTCCGTAAGTCATCACTGGCAACACACACTGGTCAAAGACTTTGGTCTTGAGACACAGGTAATTTGGACGCGAAGATTTTTCGTAACTTCCCCAAAAGCTGCCCATCCAAGCTGGATTCGACGAGAGATCTATTTCTCGAAGTTGGACTTACCTAGCTGGACTATCTGTCCCAGGTATACATAGCTGTCTACAACTTCAAGTGTAGTGTTCCCAATATTAACTGGAGTGGGTACAACATGGGCATTCGACATGATTTTTGTCTTATCTATGTTCATTTTAAGACCCACTCTTTGGGAAGCACTACTGAGATCTCCGAGCATGGTGTTCAGGTCTTCCAAGGTCTTAGCCATTAGAACCCCATCATCGGCAAAACGGAGGTGTGTTAGGTACTCGCCATTTATGTTAATGCCGTATTATTTCCAATCCAGAAGTTTGAAAATATCCTCCAATGCAGCGGTAAAGAGTTTTGGAGAGATAACGTCTCCCTGCCTTACACCTCGCTTCAATTGGATGGGATTAGAGCTCTGGTTCTGGAGTCGAACTGATATAGTGGCATTTCCGTATAGGTATTTTAGTACCTCTATGTACCTGTAGTCCACTTGGCACCTTTGGAGAGACTGCAGCACCGCCCATGTCACCTGTAGTCCACTTGGCACCTTTGGAGAGACTGCAGCACCGCCAATGTCTCGATCGAATCGAAGGCTTTCACAAACGCCAAGCAAAGTGGCAGATTATACTCCTCGGTCTTCAGTATAACCTGCCGCCGCGTATGGATGTGGTCTATGGTACGCTTTCAGAAGCTCTGTAGTGATTCCGTCATCATCCACCGCCTTATTGTTTTTTAGTTGTTTGAGAGCCATACTAATCTCGTACAGGCTGACGTCCGGGATATCTTCAGTATAGTGTCGGGTAAGCTTGGCTCTGGGGTCTCTTGCCTCGCTTTAAACAGGTGCTTGCGTGGAGTATAACTGTCCGTAGAAACTCTCAATCTCCCTTAGGATCTCAGGCTTCGACAAAATGAGGCTACCATCGTCAATCTTCAGCTGCGTCAGTTGACTTTGCCCAATAGACAGATATCTCGCAAATACTTTGGAGCCTTTATTTCCCTCGATAGCCTCTTCAATACGAGCCGTATTGAATCGGCGAAGGTCGCATGCCAATGACTTTGATATCTGCCTATCAAGCTCCCGGTAACGACTAGCATCCGTTGAGTTCTGCAGTCTCATTTCGTGTCTCCGATCCATAAGTTGGAGGGTTTTGTCGAAGAGTTTCTTTGTTCTGGGACGGCGGGTTTTAAAGAACCTAGACCCTACCGTACGGACAGTATCCACCACCATGTTGTTTAGATCGTCCACATTTAAGCTGTTCTCAAGGGCTTCGAAGCGGTTCTGGAGCTCGAGTTGAAACCTTTCGGGGTTTTGGATTTGCGCAGGTAGTGGTCGGAGCGTAGACTTTATCAGTCGAGATCTTTCCAGCTTAATATTGATATTCAATGTGCCTCGTACCAGTCTGTGATCACTCCCCGTTTTGACGGCATTGATCACGGAGATATCATTGAATATGTGCCTTTTCGTCGACATGATAAAATCTATCTCGTTTTTGACATTACCGTCCGGACTCATCCAGGTCCATTTTCGGCTTTCGGACTTCCTGAAGAAGGAGTTCATCATATAGAGCTTCTCCTTCTTCATGAAGTCCGCTAGCATCTGGCCTCTGGTGTGCTGGTGCCCAAATCCAAATTGCCCCATTCTCAACTAATCATCGCAACGTTTCCCCAACCTAGCGTTAAAGTCCCCCATCACAACCGTGTAGTGGGTATTGTGGCTACGTATGGCTTCAGAGATCTCCTCATACATAGCCTCCACTTCGTCATCTGGGTGTGTCGAGGTCGGAGCGTAAACCTGTATGACATTCAACGAATATCGTTTCGATATTCTGAGTATCAGATATGCTACCCTGGTCGACACATTCCCGATGGTTATTACGTTGTTGACGAGGGACTTGTGGACGATGAACCCGACACCACCTTGGGACTGTTGATCGCCCTCCCGGTAGTACAGCAAGTTGTCGGAATTGAGGATTATCGAGTCCTCCCCCTCTCTTCGAACTTCAGATAAACCAATGATATCTCAGCGTAGCTTACTGATAGCTTCTTCCAACTCCGGTAACTTCGCGTCTGTCCTCACTGTACGCTTGTTGTAGGTTGCCAGGTCGAGTCGTCGTAGATGGTAGCCGGATCTTACCCGGGGATTCTTCGCACCCCCTGACCTACTAGATATATCTAAGTTAATGGGCCAACCAACGCATTTTATTTTTACTTTTTGGAGGTATTTTTTGTCGGGAGTTATTTAAATTTTAAGTTTAATTTTTATTTCAACCCTAAGCCTGAAGCCCAACTTTTTAAACCCTAAGCCTGAACACCCTAACTTAAAAATGTAATTCACCATTTTGTGGTGGCGGCCATCTTGGATTTGAGATTGTCATCATAGTGTATTCTACTAGTCGAGCCCTTTCATTTGATACCCATATTGAGGGAGTTGTAAAAAATATGTAGTTCGCCATTCTGTGGTGGCGGCCATCTTGGATTTTAAATTTATCATAGTGTGTAGTATTTTACTAGTCAAGCCCATTCATTTGACACCCATATTTATTTATTTATTTAAACTTTCGCAGAGCCTAAATAAAGTGTACAGGGGCGGACTTAATGCCAGGCATTCTCTACCAGTCAACCCGTAAAATGTGAGAAAATCTTTGTTGACGGTGTTCGAATTGGAAAAAAATAAGAACTAAACAAACCTTGACACAACTAAGTAACAACATACTAAATAAAGATAAATACTAAGTACACAAATATATAAATATTATATACATAAATATAGATATATAAATATATATTGAGGGAGTTGTGTACGAATATGTATTCTGCCATTTTGTGGCGGCGACCATCTTGGACCGATGGTCATTAAACATAGCTAAGAACACTTCCGACTAATTTACCTTTCAAACAAAAAAAAATCAAAATCGGTTCATCGGTTCGGGAGTTATGATGCCACAGACAGACACACACAACACCACCATAAATAAATCATTTGGAAAATATTGAAAAAAATACAGGACGGAACGTTGACACTCAAACAAATTAATATTAGGTAGATCGCTCAAATATTATGAAGCTTCCCATTTTGTATTTGACCTAACTCGAATGAATGTTTATAATATAAGTTACTGTTCTGTTGATTTATCGTCACTCACAGTCAGTCACTCGCTTAGTACAATAACCCAAATTAATCATTTATGTCTCTTAAAATTTTAATTTACAGTCACTCGTTTAAATACTCCCCTTTAGTTATCGACACAATCTCTCCTCTCAGCCTTATGAATCGGTATGAGAACAGACTTTTTCAGTACATCAGGAATTTTTTCAAGTCTTAAGCAACTGTTAAATAGATTTGTTAAGGTCGGAGTAATTAAATGACTCAAATGCTTTAAAACCTGGGCAGGGATACCTTTATAGCCCGTGGATGGCCTTGCCTTGAGGCTTCTGATAGTACTTTCTATTTCTTCATTATTTGTATCGGCTAAAAAGAATGAACTATTTTGTGATACAATTGGTAAAAACTCATAAGGAAAGGATGGAACATAAATAACAGGACTTAGATATATTCGTATACGTACTTAACCAACGTAAAACTACCTTTTTTGTGATGATTCGCTGTACTATGTTTTTCGAATTTCTTTTATAATGTTCACTTTTCGCAAATTTTTGGTAAGACATCCTGTATTCCATATAACTTTGAAGTTACGGTGATGATTGAGTAGTTTCTTTATGTATTTAAAGGTTACAATAATTAATAAAAGCTTATAAATTATGCTATAAAGCTATCTTTTACGCCTTAAAGTGATTTTCCTAACTATATGTAGCCACAAAATGCTATTAAGTTATTAAACAGTTTTTGAGATAGCTAATAAGGTATTAGTGAAGTAGGTTATGAAAGAGTCACATTTGAGATATAACAATGCGTTTCACGTCATATTTAGGCATTTGATTATCCTAAAAACAACCCAATTATAACCTTTTCGGAACTTAGAAGACTTAGGACTTATAGCTCTGGAAAACAATATATGATTGCGTTATATTAACCTCTTGAAAAAGGCTTTTAGGTTAAAGCAAAAACCATATAGTTCTAAGACCAAGGAGCTCTAAAATTAACTGACATAGAACTTACAAGATATACAAATTCCTTATTATAACTTTTTTATGACAAAAAATTTTCAATAACTATCATAAAAGATAAATGCTACTTGGGTTGTTTAGAGACTTGTTGGCAACACAGTATGAACGAAAGAATGTTTGAGACATTTGCAATACATGTATAAAACAAATAATTATGTTTTGACAAGTATTCTACAAGTATTGTATAAAACTAGTATTTTACTTGTTTCTTGGTGAAAACGAGGGGTAATACGACTCAGATGGTACAGTTACCTGCAGTTTTTGTGTTTAAAATAATGGAGCAACTAATCTGCTATACAAAAAATACAAAAACAAAAACATTAGAGGCAGAAAATACAAAAAAAATAGACAGAAAATCTGGATTTTTATAAAAAAAATCTTCAAAGTCCCATAACTTGAGAACGGTTAAGTTTGGAGTATGGGGTTCCATAGTCAAATCAGTCAGGAATGATGAAAACTACCACCTCTTAAAGGATTTAGGTCGACTTAACCTGTAACCCTGTATATTATAGGTGACTGTTACCACGTACCACCAGGTGGGCAGTTTGCTTGTTTGCCAACTTGCAATAAAAAAAATGTCTGACTCATATAATATTTAAAAGTCAGAACATAAATGTTAAAATCGAAGGGCTCACAGCCAACAGTGACTTGAGTGAGCACTTCGATTCGATAGAAGCTGACATTGAAAAGATGGTTGTGCCTGATCCAAGGCTGATCAATGTCGCGGCGCCATTCAGTCTGGCCCCGCGTTGACGTCAAACGCGAGGGGTGGGCTTCATCTGAGAGCGAGGACGCTCTGTCACAGATCGCAGTCGAAGAATGTGGTATTAATAAAACATACTTAAGTCGGTACAGCAAAAATACCAAATTTTAGTGTATTTTCTTGCTTCTATGTCCAAAAATAGGGTATAATTTGAAGTTGCGTAAAAACATAATTATCCTTAGATAGGTACAATTTACATTAGATAGGTACAAGTCTTTATTAAATTTTTACACAAACATAGATTCTATTTATCGTACCTATAGTATATAGGTATCATAAAGCAAGATATAACTTCTCTATTGTAAAGCCGAAATTAGACGGTTCATCAAAAGTGATTCATTTTTGCAATGAATTGTGAATGATGAACAGTGAATGCGTTGTTTGTATTGTATCTTAGCTGGAAGTTTTCATCGCGAAGGCACATTCTGATGAACGTTAATTTAGTTATATTATATATAATATTTTCATTCTCGGTCTTTCATCGTTGAAGCATCGAAAATGAAAGCAAAAATGAACCGTCTAATTTCGGCTTAAGATACAAATCTTATACTTAATCCAAAATCATAAAACAGCAGCAAATTTATATTTTAACTACTTCATTTCGTTAAAATAAATTATTGAAAAAGCCTGGGTCTATCCGGACCCGGGTCCCTATAGAAGTCGATTGCTATTCGGACCCGGAGCATGAAACATGCAGTTTCATGCTCCGCTCGCTCTGCTATAGGAGGGTGAATCTCGTTACGATTCAAGAAGGGAATGAAAGTTGACAAGACCGCCCCAAGGATATGCCATTGGACTTGGGTATATAATCTCGGAAGAAAACTCGGAGAAGAAGCGCGGTCGGCTGCAAATTAATTTGAATTGTCTTCTGCCGATCTAAAAAGGCCGCATTATCAGAATCATTATATGATCATAATATGATTCGTATTATATGATCATAATTGAGTGCAATTCATCATAAGCAAAATTTTGTTGACAGCTTTGTGTGAATATTCGTGTAATGGTCCTGTAAGGGACGACAAACACGCGTGAGAGAGGGATGGCCATACGCATTGTACGCGCTTATACCCCGCGCTACTTGCGACCCTTAGATTAAGTAGTAAGTATAAGGAATTTGTACATTGTTATTACGTGTTATGCCCTCCGCTACTTGTGACCCCAAACGGGGGCTTATAAGAAATGTAAGAACCAAATAAATCATGTGTGTTTTGCTGCTCAGTATTGCATAGTGATCCAGTTTGCGTTTTATTTCATAGTGCGGAAGTAATAGTGACTTGTACTAGTACCAGTGCCTACCAGTACCTGAACCAGCCCCGAACCCCTGAACGGATCGTAAAGAATTTGCCGACATAAACCATACAGTTCACAACATTTGCTTGTCCTTCGAGCCGGATTGAGAACATTCGTTGGTCCGTCGGAGCAGGATTGTGAACTTTGCTGGTCGCAGCGCCGGATAGAAAAGTAATTCGGGAACGTGGAACGTGTAAATTAGTGCGAGTCAGTACAAGAACGCTGTATCATGATGGTGCGAACAAGAAGTCAGGAAGAATCGGACGAACGCCCGATTGGCATCCGAATTTTCCATAACCCACCGCGATCACCATCGGCGATAACCACTGCACAAGCAAGAATTACGGAGGAACGAGGCGAGAACAGCGTCCGTAGTCAAGGGGAAAGTGAGAGAACGAGCGAGGCAGTGCCGCTACGAACCACAGCGGACCTTGCGCTCACCACGAACCTGGCTGCTGAACCACGACGACCATCGCCGACGCGGTCACGCACTTCGCAACAATCAAAGAGTAGTGCGATCGCCCGCATCCGTAACGCACACATAGAAGTCGAGGAACGTCTGGCAGAAATAAGCAAAAAGGAGCTCCAGATAGAAGCTGATCTAATTAAGAAAAGGCCAGCTGTGCAAGTTGAAAACATTCGAGATAGGGCATCGGAACCGGTTTTTCCCGGTTCCAAAAGAACCGGGAATTCCCGGTTCTGAGGGTCCCTGAAAGAACCGGTTCTGTAAATCGGAGAACCGGTCTTTTCGGTTCTTTCGGTTCTTTCTTAAAATAAATTTAGAAATACACCTTTTTATGCTAAATATCAAGTTATTATGGAATCAAAATATTATTTTCACTTGCCTCTCCCACATAATGACATAAAACTTAGTCCACAAGTGTGGATCTAGCCACATTTGTGAATTCTGTTTCAACGTCGCATTATACCGATCGACAATGTATTCATTTTTGGCACTACAAAAGTCATCAAAATTACCATTATTTCACTGTTAAGGTAATAAATAACGTTATTATATTAATATTAGAAAATAAAGAATTTTTCAAGGGATTCGGCAACGTTAACAATTGCTGGTTAGCAAAACTGGCAGTCGCGCTGTGAGTGGGCGTGTTGTTTTGCTGACGCCAATTTGATAAGTGAGTGACTTTAAATATTAATGCATATTGTTATCATTATTTTTATCAATCAATTGAGAATATTAAATTTATTGTCATTGCAATCAGTTAAGTTTTCACTCTTGCGGGGTTAACATATTGGACGGAATAGAATAATAATTACACCAGACTTGGCTGGAAACGCGCATAGGTGTCTTGATAACGTTCGTTGTACCTATTTATTGCTCTTTTCTCACATTACTTTGTTTTTTAGCATCCAAAATTATGATCATTGTGTGTGATTTGAGTTGAATTATCGCAACTACGAAAAGACTGATTTTAAAGAAGTCATTCATCATTTCAGCCTAGAAACGCCCACTGTTGGACATAGGCCTCCTCCAGGGATCTCCAAACTGATCGGTCCTGCGCCTCCCGCATCCAGCGGCGTCCCGCGACCTTCACCAGATCGTCGGTCCACCTTGTGGGGGGCCTACCAACGCTGCATCTCCCGGTGTCCCGGTACGCGGCCGCCACTCGAGGACCTTTCCGCCCCAACGGCCGTCAGTCCTGCGAGCTATATGTCCTGCCCTTAACGGTGACTCTAGTTCTTCTACGGATCTCTTTATTTCTGATGCGATCGCGTAGAGAAACCCCGAGCATAGCCCTCTCCATTGCCCTTTGAGTAACATTAAGCCTTCTGATGAGACCCATTGTAAACGGCCACTTCTCAGTTCCGTACGCCATCACTGGCAACACGCACGAATTGAAGACTCTCGTCTTAAGACACTGCAGAAGATTGGCTGAGAATATGCTGCGTAGCTTCCCGAACGCTGCCCAGCCGAGCTGGATTCGTCGATTTACCTCTTTCTGGAAATTGGACTTACCGAGCTGGACTATTTACCCCAGGATGACATATTCGTCAACAATTTCCAGTGTAGAGCCTCCAACGTTCACAGGAGTGGGTACATTGGAATTCACCATGATTTTGGTCATGTCCATGTTCATTTTAAGACCCACTTGTTAGGAAACTCTACAGAGGTCTTCGAGCATTGTGCAGATCTTCCACGGTCTCAGCCATGACTACGATATCATCGGC